>JAEOAD010001847.1:820000-2257621 GCA_036365145.1 Orientallactaga sibirica
TGGAGGTTTTCATTTGCATTTCACTATTCTCAGTGAGTTTTCTTTTTCTTTTTCTTTTCTTTTTTTTTTTTTGAGGTAGGGTTTCACTCTATCCCAGGCTGATCTGGCACTCACTCTGTAGTCCCAGGGTGGCCTTGAACTCACGGTGATCCTCCTACCTCTGCCTTCCAAGTGCTGGGATTAAAGGTGTGCACCACCACACCTGGCCTCAGTGAGTCTTCATATCTTCTTGTATGCCTGCTAACTTCCTAGATTTCTCATCTGTTGTTTGCCTGTTCATGTCTTGTCTATTTTTCTTCTTTTAAATTTTATTTACTTATTTATTTGCCAGGAGAGAGAGAAAGAGAGAGAGAGAGAGAGAATGGGCAAGCCAGGGCCTCTAGCCACTGAAAATGTACTCCAGATGCATGAGCCACCATATGCATCTGGCTTTTGTGGGTCCTGGGGAATCAAACCTGGGTCCTTAGGCTTCACAGACAAGTGCCTTAACTACTAAGCCATTTCTCCAGCCCCTTGCCCATTTTTCTAATGAAATTACTAAAGATATTTTTCCTTATTGATCTTTAGGAATATTTTGTATAGTCTAGAATAACATTTTTTTTTCCTGAGGTAGGGTCTCTCTCTAGCCCAGGCTGACTTGGAATTCAGTATGTAGTCTCAGGGTGGTCTCAAACTCATGGTTATTCTCCTACCTCTGCCTCTCAATTGCTGGAATTAAAGGCATGTGCCACCATGCCTGGCTTAGAATAATTTTTAAAAAATATTTTTTGTTTACTTATTTGCAAGTTTGTGTGTGTGTGTGTGTGTGTGTGTGTGTGTGTGTGTGTGTGTGTGTGTATGTGAAGTCTCTTGCTGCTACTAACAAATGCCATAGAATTTTTATATCTGGCTTTACATGGGTAGTGGGGAATCAAGCCTAGACCAGCAGACTTTGCAAGTAAGTGCCTTAACCACTGAGCCATCTCCCCAGGCCTAGCATAACTTTAATACTACCATGTCAGCTTTAGGCGTTGCAATCTATTCTTTAATGTCAGTGGTGCCCCAGGATAGAATAGATTTATGGTAGTTTGAACGAAAAGTATCTCCTATAGGATCAAGTATTTGAGTAGTTAATCCCCAGCTGGTGGTGCTGCTGTTTTAGGAAGGTTGTGGAATCTTTAGGAGGTAGAGTCTTGCTGGAGGAAAGCATGTTACTGGGGATGGGCCTTGAAATTTTATAGCCCAGTACCATTTGCTGTGCTCTATGCTGCTGCCTGCCAGTGTGACATTGGCTTCCTGCCATATTTTCCCTTGCTATGATGGACTTTACCCTCCAGAACTATAAGTAGAAATAAATTCTTTCCTTCCCCCTATTGCTCTGGTCAGGTATTTGTTCATAGCAATGAGATAGTAACTGACACAATATTTTCTCCCATTTTCTTCAACTAATTGCACGTGTTTTTTTCTTTCAGAATGCTCTTTACTCCATGTAGACATCAGAGGAGAACACAGGATGCCTTCCTCTATCACTCATCCACAGATTTCCTTGAGACAGAACCTTTTCCCCAACCTGAAGCTGTTCTCTAGGTCAGTGAACCCCAACAATTCTCCAGTATCTCCCCTGCCCTAACCACAGGATTGGGGTTACAAATGTATTTGACCATGCTCAACTTTTTATGTGGGTACCAGGGAATTTTACTCAGGCAGTTTCTGGCCTTCATGCCTAAGCATGATTATCTACTGAGCCATATCTCCTGCCCCCAGAGTCTACTTTTATATGTAGTTTTAGGCAGGTATCCAGTTTTATGTACCTCCATGAGTGAATCTGTTTTCTCACCACCATCTGCTAATCAATTCATTCTTTTTCTCACAGTTTGGGGCACTACCTTTCAGTTGCCATATTAATGGACCCAGTTTGGTTGACTCAGGATTCCCCCTCCCCCAACCCCTCCAGCCTCTCTGGGGTCTTTAGCTCAGAGGTTTTTCTGAACCTCCTGAGGGCCAGGCTGTTTCTGCTATACCTTACTCCATGGGCTGGGGCAGAGGTCTTGATACTAAGACAAGGCTTTTCTCTGGAGTGGTTCCAACCCAGTGTGGTCTTTGTGCACACTCATCAGTGTGAGATATGCATGCGATGGCACAGGGTTCTGTTCAGGAAGCAGAGTTGGCCTTGCTTTTGCCCCTTACAACAGTAAAGTTCTGGAAGTTCACAGCCTGCCTGACTATGGGAAATCTTAACATGGCAATCCAAAAGGAGGCATTTATTAAAGAGTTCCTTGGGGAAGCTGAAGGGCTAAGAGCAGTGTACAGAACCAGTGCCCATTGCAAGTAAGGCCGCTAAGGAAGGGCTTGGCATGTTGAACGTAGGGAACTGAGCTCTGTCTGTTGCCTACCCATGATTTCTTAGTTACATGAAAGACACTCAGCTTCTGAGCCTAAACCTGGATAAGGAAATCCAGGAAATTCCTCCCCCTGTGCTTGTTGGTACCCACGAGCCTGTGCTGACCTGAGGTACATCGAGAAACGGGAACCTCTGGGCTATGGCTGCAGCTCAGTTGATAGAGTGCTTGCCTAGCATTTATGAAGCCTTGCGTTTGCTGGCTAGCACTCATGGACAAATATCGAGGGTGGAGTCACTTGCCTGCAATCCCAGCACTTAAATTCAAGGGCATCCTTGGCTTTATAGTGAGTTTGTGACCAGCCCAGTTACATGAGACCATGTCTCAAAACAAAGCAGAACAAACAATAAATTTGAATTCTTTTAATAGTCAGAACTCAGAGACATCTGATACCTTGGTATCCCTGACAAAGACCATTGTAAAACGAAGCAAGGTGGCATGGGAATATTTGCTACAAAGGAGAACAGCTTCTCATACTCAAACTACATTGTCTTAAAGCCTTGTGGAGCCAAGGAACTTTGTGCTTCAGAAAGCCTGGAAGGTGATCTCTCTGCATGACTCCACCCAGCCACAGTAGCAGGTCTGTGATGTAAGAAAAAGAGAGTAGGGTTGGAGGACCTAGGAGGACAGTCAGTGTTATAGAACAGAGGAAACGTATAGAGCTCAAAGGCTTTTCTGGGCATCCCTTCATTAGTGAGAAGGAGACTGCTTCCATCTTCCTTGGCACAAGCATCAGTCCCTGCTAACAAGTGTCAGAGATCGAAGACCAAGCAAAATAAGTGGCTGAGACCATTGCAGAGCCCAGCCCTAGAGACCCAGCTCAGCAGCAGAAAGAGAGGCTCATATGAGGATGGCAGGATGATGAATCTATGGGGCAAGAAGGCTGTTGCCCTGCTGACAGCAGCTTCCTTGGAAGCCTTGAGGGTGACAGCACAGAGGAACACCTGCCTCTGACCAGCAACCAGGCTGTACCAGTTTTTGGTCCCCATGATAAACATTTCGAGGATACCCACAGCAGGCATACTGAAGTGTCTTGAGATCCAGCTTGGCTTCCCAGCAAACAAGTCATGTTGTTTTATTCCATGGAGGGGTGCAGAAAACAAGTGGGGGTGGATGGGACAAGCCTCTCTAGCCTTCAACTGCTGTGACTGTTACACAAATGGATAGAAGCAAGGATTGTGAGGGTCCTATCTGCACAGGGCCCATCGCTGACAACATACGTGCATATGTGCACTTCCCTTGGTCCTCTTTGAAAATATTTAGGAGGTCAAAATTCCTAAACTGATCATATTCATGCCTAACTTTTGGAACGCAGATTCTTTGTGGGAGAACACTGTCTGGTTCTGTAGCAAAAATCTGGGAGGAGAGAAAGAATGGGTTGAGCAACATGCTTGTGCACAAGGTTGCCAAAGATCTGCTTTGTCCTTTAGTTTGTAATGGAAACTTTTTTTATTGATGCATAACATCAGTGCCAAGTACTGAGGGTGGATGGCCAATCCTAACTTCCAGGGTCCAGGCTTGTATCCTAAAAAACTCCAGCAATACCATCTCTTAAAGATCCTATCACCCAATAGTTCCACCATCTGGAGATACATTCCTCAACACATGAGCTTTGGAGAACATTTGAGATTCAAACAATAACAGATTAGATCAGAGCGATTGGCATAGCCATCACCTCACATCTGTATGTGTGTGGGCATAACATTTAGAGACCTACTCACTGTTTTGTTTTGTTTTGTTTTGTTTTGGTTTGGTTTGGTTTTTGGTTTTTCAAAGTAGGGTCTCACTGAAGCCCAGGCTGACCTGGAATTCACTATGTAGTCTCAGGGTGGCCTTGAACTCATGGCAATCCTTCTACCTCTGCCTCCCAAGTGCTGGGATTAAAGGCATGCGCCGCCATGCCTGGCCTGCTCACTGTTTTTAAATATACCATTAGTATCAGTGCCAAATGTAGTTACCCTACTGTGCTATAGAACACAAATTCTTCCTTATAACAAATTACATCCATGTGCCCTTTAATCATCCTCTCTTCATCTTCCTGCTCCCAAGCATTTTTATAGGCTCTGGCAACCCCTGTTCTACTTTTTACTTCTTTAAGATCCACCTTTTGAGATTTCACATGTGATATTTGTCTTTCTCTTCTTGCTTGTGTCACTTAATGTATTGTCCTCTGGGCTCATTCATGATGGGACTTCATTCTTTTCTATGCTGAATCATGTTTCAGTGTGTACACATGAGGTTCTCTTTACCCATTCACCCACTGATGGACTTGTAAGGTGTTTCTGTTTCTTGGCTACTGTGAATAATGCTTCCAGAAAACATAGGAATGCAAATGTCTTTTAAGCATTCTGATTTGGGGCTGGAGAGATGGATTAGCAGTTAAGATGCTTGCCTGCGGAGCCTATCGACTCAGGTTTGATTCCCCAGTACCCATGTAAGACAGATACACATAGTAGCACATGCATCTGGAGTTCACCTGGAATTTGTTTACAGCAACTAGAGGCCCTGGCATGCCCATTCTCTCTCTCTCTCTATCTCTGTTTCTCTCTCATAATAAATAAATAAATAAATAAATAAATAAATAAATAAATAAATAAATAAATAAAATATTCAAAAAGAAGTAGACATACTGATTTTATTTTCTTGGGAGATGTATCTGGGCATGGGATCCTGGATCATATGGCAGTTCTATATCTTGTGTTTTGTGGAACCTCTGTACTGTTCTCCATTATGACTGGCTGATTTCTATCCCTGCCAACAGCATATGAGTGTTGTCCTTCCTTCATAGCCTCACAAGAAATCATTTTCTGTGTTTTTAAATTTTTTTTTTTTATTTTTGGAGAGAGACACAGAGAGACAGACAGAGAGAGAGGGAGAGGGAGACAGATAGAGAATGGGTGCACCAGCAGTCTCTCAGCTGCTGTGAATGAAATCCAGATGCGTGCGCCCCCTTGTGGGCAAGTGCGGCATTGCGCCCTTGCGTTACTTTGCATTTGGCTGAGCATGGGACCTGGAGATTGGAACCGGGTTCTTAGGCTTAGCAGGCAGGCGCCTTAACCGCTAAGCCATCTCTCCAGCCCATTTTCTGTGTTTTGATGATAGTTATTCTAAGTGGAAAAGGGTGACATATCACTGTGGCTTTGATTTGCATTTCCCCGATGGTTAGTGAGGTTAAGGCCTCTTTTGTTTTTGTTTCCTTGTATGTGAGTGTGTTTTCTCTACAGTCCTGGGGATCAAACCCAGGACATTACAGCATTGTAGGGAAGTAAGTACTCTACCACTGAGCATCATTCCCAGCCATGAAAGACTTTTTTTCTTAATGTGTGTGTGTGTTTATGGTATGAACCATATGTGTATGTGTGTATGTATGTCTACATATATGTAGGCACACCTGAGTGTGCAAGTGTGCATATACTTGTCTGCATGTATGTATGTGGAGGCCAGAGGTAAGTTCTGAGTGTCTCTCTCTGTTTCTTGCCACCTTATTTATTGAGACAAGGTCTCTGAATCCAGAGCTCGCTGTTATGGTTATTCCAGATAAACTAGTTTGCTCCAGGGATCTGCCTGTCTCCAGCTCCTGAGTGCTGGCATTAAAGTGAATGCTACCATGCCTGGCATTTGCACGCGTCCTGGGGATCTGGACTCAGGTCCTCATGATTATGCAGCAAGTACTTTACTGACTGAGCCATCTCTCCCGGCCCTGAAAGACTTTCCAACAAGACTTTCTAATCCTCAGTACTGAGAGTTTTGCTTTGACGTGATCTATTAGCCACCTTCTCACACATGTAATAAAGTCTGCTGCACAAACAAATGACGTTCATAGGTGATTCGGCTTTGTACTGAAGATAGTAGGGGCAGAAATCTCCTCTTTGGATTAGTACAAAAGTGGAGCAAAGGAGCTGCTGCAAAATGTGTTTTCAAGTGAGGCCCTGCTGGAGCAGGCAAATCCCCCCAGCCAGGTGAGAGGGAAGCTCCCATGCTGTGGCATGTTCTAAAACTTAGGACGCATTGGACTTCCTCCAGAGTGCAACAGGGGCTGAGCCAACATCACATAAAGATAAAATGTCTTCTGTTAATGTCTGTATTACAAACTAGGTAAGCACATCCTTTCATTTGAGGTAACAGAACTAGTCATCCCTGTGGACAGATGGTTAGCCCTATTTGACATCCACTGACTGTGATTCCTGTATGATTTATACCTGCACAGGTCAGATTAGAGGTCTGAATCAAACAGAGCCTGACAACCCAGGAAGAAGAGAGAGGATCCCAACACAGATAATAGAAACTTCCAGAGAATAAAGCTCCTTCTGCCATGACTTTCTGTTCATTCCAAAATGCTGCTCATAGATGTAGAGATGCTGTAAGAAGGCAGAGAGAAGGTTCACAGGAGCAACACTAGGGAAGATATAGACCAACTGTGTGTGTGTGTGTGTGTGTGTGTGTTGGAGACACAGAGAGAGAGAATGGACATGCCAGCGGCCTCTCAGCCACTGTGAACAAACTCCAGACATGTGCGCCCCTTGTGGGTTGTGGGCAAATGTGGCATTGTGCCTTTGCATCTGGCTAAACATGGGACCTGGAGAATCAAACGGGCATTCTTAGGCTTAGTAGGCCAGTGCCTTAAGTGCTAAGCCATCTTTCCAGCCCTGTGTGTGTGTGTTTTTAAGTGAACTCTGCTCCTAGGCAGCAGAAACAGCTGAAACTTGAAAAACATCCAGTGGAGTCCTCTCTCAGGGGAGTAGAGAGTCAAGTCAAACAAGAGGGCAGGTAGCATAAGGCAGTTTGCAACACGGTCTCGCTTTATTTTTATTTATTTATGAAAGACTAGGGTACAGAATGGGCACATCAGGGCCTCTAGCCACTGCAATCTCCAGACACATGCTCCACCATGTGCATTTGGCTTACATGAGTACTGGAGAACTGAACCTGGGTCCCTGGGCTTCTCAGGCAAACACTTTAACAGCTAAGCCATCTCCTGGCTTAGCCATGTTTGGCTCTCCAGATCCCATGTTAGCCAGACACACAAAGGTGAGCCAAATGCAAGGTCACACATGACCTCTAGATGGAGCAAGTGTCTGGTATTTGATATCAGTGGATGAGGCCTTGGCACACCAATTCTCTGTCTCTAAAAAATGAAAAACTTTGCATTTACAGTATATACACACAACATAATATATACAATTTATTCAATTTTCAGGTATACAGATTAATGGCATTGAGGATATTGGCATCGTTTTGCAACCATGATGACCACCATCACCTCCAGAATCCTTTTGTCTTCTTGAATGAAAATACAATAAGTCCCCCACTGTCCTCTCCCCTAACCTTCTGGCGTACCATTCTATCTTCTATCTCTACAAATTTTTCTAGGAATCCTTTATAAGTTGAATCATAAATTGGGCATGGCAGCTCATGTCTGTAATCCCAGCACTGGGGAGGCTGAGACAGACTTGCTGAGTTCCAGGCCAGTTTAGATTATATTTTTATTTTACTTTATTTTATACTGTTTGGTTAATAAGCCCAAGTGTTTCTCTGGTCTCTGACCTCCATGGACTTGGGTTACAAATATGAGTGGCTATGCCCAGCTTTTAGTGCAGATTCTAGAGAATCCAACTCAGGTGGCTTCAGGCCCTTCTACTTTTTTTAAAAAAAATATTTATTTATTTATTTATTTATTTGACAGAGAAAGAGGGAGAGGGAGAGAGAGAGAGAGAGAATGGGGCCTCCAGCCACTGCAAACAAACTCCAGACATATACACCCCCATGTGCATCTGGCTAATGTGGGTCCTGGGGAATCGAACCTGGGTCCTTTGGCTTTGCAGGCAAATGCCTTAATCTCTAAGCCGTCCCTCCAACCCCAGTCCCTTATTCTTAAGTGTCCAATCTCTCTTAGCCACTGAGTCATCTACCCAGCCCTAGGATTCTTTTATCTGGGGGTAAGTCTAGAATTCTTTCTTCTGACAGATAGAATCACAATGACTGAAGTTTATCTGCTAAATTTCTGATGTACATCTATCAGTTAACATCTGTAAGTCATTATTATCAGACAAGGACTCCTTTAAAAACCAGAGGATTCAGAGTAGCAGATTGGTACTGGCTAATTCAGACATATGGTTTTCCCTATTTGACAATCACAGTCTAGTTATTCCTGCATGAGAGACACAGACTCACTTGGGATCTAGGGCCAGTTTCTGGGAAGTGGTGATAAGTTACCTTTAGCTACCTATGCACAAAATAGTTGGGAGGAATTTAAAACCAGCACATGTGTGCACTTGCATAGTTTATTGGAACATGGCCACTCAGACACATGGTTCCCATCAACTGTATTTTACATGATACTTAAGTCCTTTCCCCCTTTTTATTTAAGTGCACTGATTTTATTTTCACTCACTGGGTTCTAATTGAGGCATGACCAATGCCTTACTCACAGAAGAACTCTTTCTGGTCCTTGATTCTGCAGAACTAGCAACACATAGAAATAGCAGATGGATAGAAGAGGAAAACTCCCCACCAGACCATGATGTTGTTTTAGTTTATGGAAGAAGAGAGGAATGAAAATGAGATTTTAATATTTTATTTACTTGTTTTTAAACCCTAGACACAAACAGGACAAAATGGTAACATTTACTCATTCTTAGCTGTTTTCCCCCCTTTGGTGTATGTGCACATACTTAGGTGTATTAGTGAAAGGATGCATTTGCCACAGCACATATACCAGGATCGGAGGACAGCCTCAGGTGTTGAGCCCCACCTTCCACCTTGTTTGAGGCATGGTCTCTCATTGTTCACTGATGCATTCACCAAGTTAGCTGGTCTGTGAGCTTCCAGGAAATTCTCCTGTCTCGGCCTTTCCATAGGCATGCTGGGATTACAGGTGTTCTTGCTACTGTGATCGGCTTTTAAATGGGTTCTGTGGATCTGAATTTATGTACTCACACTTGTTCAATAAGCACTTTATCCACTGACTCATCATCTTCTGCTCACTGAGTTGATGTGCGTGCACACACATGTTATAATATGTTTTCCACTTATTTTGTGTATTTTTGTGTCTTTAAAAGTTGTCAGGCAGGAGGAGACTTAAAACTCATCAAAGTGCTGAGATGAAGTGATTTTGGAATGCTCGGTGCTAAATGAGACATCTATATCACCCACCCAATGCTCAGGGAACAATGTAGAAGAGGAAGCAGAAAGAAGGTAGGAGCCAGAGGATGGGGGAGGAGTGCTGTGGGATGCTGTTGTCCAGGCATGATGCCCTCATAGCGACTGTCATAACCCACACAATACCTGGCCCATGAACATTCTGTCATGGATAATGGAGAAGGACACAAGACCCTCATCCCTCCCTGAGAAGTTACAGGCCATTAATGATGGATGGAGAAGTGGGAAGTATTTTTGGCAGGTGTATGACCATTGATAGAACCCAGGTGCTCTGGTAAATAATCTCCCACTCATACCCATGCAGGGCACCCTGATTAAACTCAGTGGGACACACACACACACACACACACATCAAAGTAGAAGGGGGACTAGTTGGAAAGATTAAGGAGTTTAGTTGAAGAAGGATGAGTTTAGTAACAATGGGATTATGATCAAGATAAATTATATACATATATAAAAATTGTCAATAAAATTATCAGGTAGATATAGTGGTGCATACTTATAATTCCAGTACTCTGGAAGCTGAAGAAAGAATATCAATTTTGAGGCCAGCCATGGTCTTTTCAAAAAGTGTTGTCAATATTGTATATATCTCTGTATATAAATAAATACATGCATGAATATACATGTATAAAAAAATACATTCATGGCTAAATAAGTTCTTACAAAGTGTTTCATGCTAACAGTTTTAACATGAAGTAAAAATAACATAGAACGTTTTAAATTCACAAAAATATGGGTGCACAAATTAATATTTCCCATAAACCTACCATGTATAAATTGCTACATTTTGATATCCTTATATTCAAACCTCTTATCTTAGTATTAAATAATTGCATAATTGAGTTCAAGTATAGTTTTCAGATCACAAAACATTACTGTTAATTGTAAAATGTGACAAAGACAGACAAGTTACCTATTGCCTTATTACCTGAAGTGCCCTACTGTGGTTTATGATGACAGTACAAACAGCTCTAGCTAAGAAGAGGAAATTACTGGGTGTTGTCATTTGAATATGTCCCATATAAAATGCAAGTGTTGTCAATGTGCTACTATTAAGATTGAAAGTTGGGCGTGGTGGTCCACACCTTTAATGCCAGCACCAAGGAAGCTGAAGTCAGAAGATCCTAATGAGTTCCATGCTAGCCTAGACTACAGTGAATGCCAGGTCAACTTGGACTAGAGGCCCTGCCTCAAAAAACACATAATTGGAGCCATTAAGAGGTATTTAGGCCTTCAAATCTCCTCCTTGTCAGTGTTACTTTGTGCCCTTTTAAAAGGGCTCAGGGGAAGGAGTTGATTTGCTTTTATTTTTAAAAATTATTTTTATTTATTTGAGAGAGAAGAGAGAAAGACAGAGAGAATGGGCACATCAAGGCCTTCTGCCACTGCAAGCAAACTTCAGACACAGCATAATGACACTATTCATCAATGTCACTACCTTGACACCTTGACCTTGGACTTTCTAGACTTCAGAACTATGAGAAATAAACTTGCTTTGTAATCATTAGTCATTCTTTGGCTGGAGATGTGGAGTTTGTTTACAGTGACAGGAGGCCTGATGTACCCATTCCCTCTCTCTCTCTCTCATCACTAATTTTTTTAAATTATTTTTTATTTTAGAAAGAGAGAGAAACAGAGGGAAAGAGAAAATTGGTGTGCTAGGGCCTCAGCTACTGCAATCAAACTCTATCTAGTAGGCATGCACAACCTTGCACTTGCCTCACCTTTGTGCACCTGGGATCTGGAGACTCGAACATGGGTCCTTAGGCTTTGAAAGCAAACGCATAAACCACTAATCCATCTCTCCAGTCCCTCTCATAAATAATTTTTTTTTTTTTTGGTTTTTCGAGGTAGGGTTTCACTCTAGCTCAGGCTGACCTGGAATTCACTCTGTAGTCTCAGGGTGGCCTAGAACTCATGGCGATCCTCCTACCTCTGCCTCCCGAGTGCTGGGATTAAAGGCGTGTGCCACCACACCCGGTTCATAAATAATTTTTTTAAAAGAGTGGTGATCTCTTTTAAAAAAATTAACCATTCTCAATAGTTCTAGTGCAGCAGCACAAAATGAACTAAGCTACTGGAGACTTCAGGTAATCTGACAAATTTGCAGCCTCACCAATGAAACCCGGGGAAAGAAAACAGTCACAATGATAGGCAATGAGCTCCTTTCCTTCAAAGGTATGCAAACAAACTTATTAAGCCAGGTAATATCTCCATGGGAACCAGGTGGGAGCTGCCATAAATCAGCAAGGATTAGCCTAGCTAAACCAAGTGGCACGACGTGCTTATCGTCATACACGCTGGCACTGCTGGCAAGAGCAATAGAACACTCCAGGAAGTGCTTCTCTCCACCCACACACCAGTCTTGAAAGAAACAGAAACAGAGAAAGGGAACTCTGAGGTCCAAAGAACTTAACAGGCAATGTCTTTCAACCTTCCCAGCCCCATAGGCCAGCAAAGAAACACAATCTGTGGCTGAAGTTTAGGGCTTCCATTCACCCCTCTTCCACACCACACAGAGCCAAGTCAAACCAAGAGCGTGCCAAGGAGGCAAACGATTCTGCATTTCAGTGCAGGTGGGGTAGAATCTCACTCCAAAAGGTCACTGGCCTCAACTCTACCAGGCTAATACATACCCCAAATCTGGTTATATAAATGTGAACTAGAAATGCAAATTGCATCACCCCATCATAAGGAGGGAAAAAATTTAAAACTCATCTTACCAAGGAAAAAATATTGACTATGCAATCTTTTTCTTTTTAATTTAATATACATCCCTAGTATTCTTTGCCCTTTTTTGATTGTGTGTCATGTTAAATTTTGTTCCTTTCAATATTTAAAATTTTTTTTATTTATGCACTCACCAGTGTGGGTGTGTGCACATGTGCGCTTGTGTGTGTTATGTGTATGGGGGTACAGAGCCTTTTGCCACTGCAAACAAACACCAGCTGCTTACACCACTTTCTGCATCCAGTTTACATGGGTAGCTTGGGAATTGAATCCAGGCCAGCAGGCTTTACAAGCAAAGTGTCTTTAACTGCTGAGCCATCTTCCCAGGCTTGGTATTTTTAAAAATTATTTATTTGTGTACATGTATAGGTGTGTGTGTATGTGTGTGCATGCGCGTATGGTGGGGGGATGAGTGTACTATGGCAAAGGTATGGTCAGAGGACAACCTTGAGGTATCTGTGTTCTTCTTCCACCTTCTTTGAGACAGGCTCTCGAATGAATGCTCACTAGCTGGCCCACAAGTTGCAGATTCTCCTACGTCTCCCTCTCATTGTTTAAGGCATGCTGGGATCACAGATGTATGCACTACTTTGCCTCTAGCTTTGGATGGGCATTGGGAAAGAAATCCAGGCTAGCAGGCTTTTGCAAGAAGCATTCTTAACTACTAAGCCATTTCCCCAATGCCCATTAAAAAATCATTTATTGCCTATTTTTAAATGTCTATTCTTTTTTCCCATTTAATTCCTATTTTAAACTTTCTGGCAACCTCCACACATATAACCAAATCTCCATTCTTGCACATAAGTCTCATAATGGTTTTACTTTTGTCTGTATATTGCTCAGTTAGGTTTTAGGATTGTTCTATATGTTTTCCCACCCAGTCTGCAGTTGGACACTCTCTACTACCCTCCTCATGCACAACTCATACACTTTCCTCTCATTCTAAGGTCTTTTCCTCTCTTTTCTTTATCCCCTTATCATCATACTTTGTAATTGCAAGCTTCCATAGCCTTAACAACCTCAAAAAAAAAAAAAAAAAAAAAAACCTATGGACCTTCTGGATATCACAACGTTCCCCTCTAAGATACCCACTCTTGATCTTTATCAAAGTTGTTCTAACACTAGTCCCTATCCTCACACTCTCCTTCCCTCCCCCTTCTAATCTTAGGAACTAAAATCCTAGTGTATTACCATCTTTTTTCATCTAAAGGGGTTACTGTTGATAATTGGCTAGAATAACGTTTGCATAGTGGGCATAGCCAGCAGCTGTGGTCACTCTTGGAGTTAATATTTTCCTCTAGAAATGAAATATAGGCCATAAGCCACCTTGATCTCCTAAAATGAGGATATAACTACTAAACTATGCACCCAAGTATATAGCCAATTTAAAAAATCCAAGGGCTAGAGAGATGGCTCAGTGGTTAATGGTGCTTGCTTGTAAAGCCTGACAGCCCTAGTTCAACTTCCCAGTATGCACTTAAATCCAGATGCACTAAGTAGTGCATGCATCTGAAATTCATTTGCAGTGGCAGGAAGCCCTGACATGCCCACACTTACTTTCTTTGTCTGCCTCCTTCTCTCACTTTCTCTTTTAAATAAATAAGTGATTTTAAAAAAATTCAATGTGCCAGATACATAAGTTCTAAAGCAGTAATACAAGAATCATGAAAATACAAAACAAAATAATTTCTCCATAAATTACGAATCCCTCAGTAATGATCTCTCATGGGAATGAACTAGAAGAAATCCCCGAGAATTCAATAGCATGATTATAAGCATGTTCAAAGAAATCAAGGGAATCAAACTCCTGAATGAGAACACATACACACACTGGCTGAATGAAATCAAGAGGTCAATACAAGATGTGAAAGAAGGATTCAGTACAGAGATAGAAATACTGAAGGAAAAATAAACCGAAATTCTGGAAATGAAAAACACTAAGTCAGTTTAAATACTCAATGGATCAAGAGGAGATAGCAAGCATATCTAGACTTTAAGAAAAGGCAGAGTAACAGGAACATTCCAACAAGGATAAAGATAAGTTAATAAGAAGCTACAAGTAGGACTTTCAAGACATTTAGGACAATATGTAAAGATAAAAATCTAAGAATTGTGGGCATAGGAGAAGAATTTAAATCTAAAGATACAGTAAACCCTCTAAACAAAATCATACAAGAAAACTTCCCCAAATTGGGGAAAGAGGTGCTAATTCAGATACAGGAGGCATTTAAAACATAAACAGACAAAACCAAAAAATAATCTGTCATCATCTTGTTATAAGTAAACCACTAAATAAATAGAACAAGGAAAGTATAATGAAAGCAGCGAGCAGCATGACATCACAGAGAATGGCAGGCCCACATATATAACAGATTTCTCAACAGAAACTTGCAAAGCAGGAAGTGCTTGGAATGATGTATGTCAAGTTCTGAAAGACAACAACTGCCAACCTAGATCAAATCCAACAAAACTATGTATAATAATTGAAGGAGACAGAAAAACTAAAACAGGCTAAAGAGATTTGTGACAACTAAGTCAGCTCTACAGAAAGAGATTTGAAGGAATCCTTTGGAGTGAAGAAGAAGATGAACACATCCATGAGGTCACAAGAAAAGATAACCATGTTTAAATAGTAGTCATATGCCGGGCGTGGTGGCACACACCTTTAATCCCACAACTTGGGAGGCAGAGGTAGGAGGATCGCTGTGAGTTCGAGGCCACCCTGAGACTACACAGTGAATTCCAGGTCAGCCCGAGCTAGAGTGAGACCCTACCTCAGAAAAGCCAAAAATAAAATAATATAAAAATAAATAAATAATAGTCATAGGAATAGGAAAATGCCATACACTAAAAAGTTAACAGAAATGACAGGCATTAGGATTGGAGAGATGGTCTAGCAATTAAAGGTGTTTGCTTGCAAAACCTGATGGCCCAGGTTCAATTCTCCAGTATCCAAGTAAAGCCAGATGCACCAAAATGGCACATGCATCTGGAGTTTGTCTATAGTAACAGGAAGCCCTGGTGTGCCCATTCTCTCTCTCAAATAAGTAAATAACAGGAATTAATATAAATCTTCAAATAATAATGATGAATATAATGGCTCAATTCCCCCAATCAATCAAAAAGTAGGTCATATATTAGGATACAAAACAAATCTTAATAAATAAAGGAAAATTGAAACAAGTCCTTGCATTCTATCTGATCATAATGGAATAGCTACAAATCAATATCAAGAAAAACTACACAACATATACAAAACTGAAGAGATTAAACAGCACTATTAAATGATGAACAGGTTATTGAAGATATCAAGATGGAAATAGGAGCTAAGGAGATTTCTCAGTGGCTAAAGAAATTTGCTAGCAAAGCCTGCCAGTCTGGGTTCAATTTCCCAGCACCCACATCAAGCTGGATGTAAAGTGGCACAAGCATCTGTGATGCCAGCCTGCCTATAACAATGGGAGTTAAGACCAAGGAGAATCTGAAGCTCACAGGCCAGCTAGTCTGCTCCACAACCTTCCCTAACAGCACCACTAGGCTGGAGACCAGTTGTTGAAACACATGAGCCTATGGGGGACATTTTACATTCAAAGTGCAGCACCTACCAAAATCAAATTTAGATGAGATAAATAATTTAAGTCTGTCAGATGTGGTGATGCACGCCTTTAATCCCAGCACTCAAGAGGCTGAGGGATCACCGTGAGTTTGAAGCCATCCTGACACTATATAGTGAGTCCCAGGTCAGCCTGGGCTAGAGCAAGACCCTAGCTCAAAAAACAAACAAAAAAGCCCAAATAATAATTTAAGTCTAACTATAATAAGCAGCAAAATTCAACCAACAATAAAGTATCTCTTGACTTTAAAATATCCAGTCCCCCTCTAGCTGCCTCTTTCTCTCTAATAAATGAATAAATAGATATATAAAAAAAAAGACAGCTGGAGACACAGAACATTGAGAGATATGGCTGGAATCTGGAATAAAATCAGTTGCCAGATGGTCTGCCCATATAGTGCTAGAAAGAGCTACATGAGCTGCTGAGGAAAATGGCCAACAAAGTTGTGAGAAAGCAGGGGCACTGCTATATAAAATCAACCAGCCTGACTAGGTAGACATACTTGTGCAATAGTGGGACCCAGCCTGGGTGAGTAACCAATGGCTCTCTGATTGGCTAAGAGATCTGCTCAGTAGAAAGGAACCCATAGCTGGAACTGGAAAGCAAGTCAGAATCCTGTGGAGACCAAGATCATGGGCTCCAACGAGAAGCTCCCACCAGTCTTTGGCCAAAAGAGAGGCTGCACCCACCAAAATCTCTCTTAGTTAACAGTGATTATCCCATTGAACTAATGCAGACCTCAATCGTTGTTGGAGAGTTTGTTTTTCTTTTTCAGAAGGTGCAAGAACTGAGGAAATAAACCACCCCTTGGGCATCAGCCAGAGCCCACATGAAACCACAGAGGAATTGGAGAGATGAGCAAGAGCGCTGCTTCAATAGAGAGCCTGTCAACCAGGCTCGTGGAGCACCAGGGTCATGGAGATAGACACTGAGGACACTCAAAACTCACCAAAGCAGAAATCCAGAAACTTCTGAGAGACGTAAAGCACATCTATCATGGCTCAGGGAATTTTGTGGAAGAGTGGGTGGGAAGATTGTAAGAGCCACGGAGTAAGGGAATGTTCAGAGGCATTGCTCCCCTCCTCCTCACCTTACAATGACTGGCTGATGCTCTCACATCACAACCCACAACCCACAACCCCAGAGAGAATATCAGCAATCCCACTGAGGAGGGCCGCCAGTGGAATGGGGACAGGGAGAGAGAGAGGAAATGATGGTACTAACACATGATATGTCCATATAAAGTTTCTACTTAATAAAAAAAAAAAAAAGACTGGAGAGATGGCTTAGTGGTTAAGGTGCTTGCCTACAAAGCCTAGGGACCCAGGTTTGATTCCCCAGTACCCATGTAAGCCAGATGCACAAGGTAGTGTATGCATCTGGAATTTGTTTGCAATGACTGGAGGCCCTGGCATGTCCATTCTCTCTGTGTGTCTCAAATAAATAAATAAACATATTAAAAAACTTCATAACTGTCCAAGCCTAGAGGGATTCACTGATGAATTTTACCAGATATTCAAGAAAGAACTGGCACAAATTCTTCTCAAGCCATTCTGTAAAATAGGGTAGGAAGGAACACTGAGAATGTGTATGGGCACACCAGGACATCCAGCCACTGCAAGCAAACTCTAGATGCATGTGCCACCAACCACCATGTGCATCTGGCTTACGTGGGTACTGGGGAATTGAACCTGCGTCTTTAGAGTTAGCAGGCAAGTGCCTTAACCACTAAGCCATCTCTCCAGCCCCAAACTTTTTTTTTTATTAAGGACATACTTAGCGTGGATACATCATGTGTTGGTACCATCTTTTCCCTAGTCCCTGCCCCCATTCTGCTGGGGGCCCTCCTCAGTGGGGTTGCTAAATATTCCCAATAGGATTGTGGGTTATGCATTGTGGGAGCAGCAGCCAGTTATTGAGTAGGGGGCAAAGCATCTGCGGCTCTTACAATGTTTCCGCCTCCTCTTCTGAAAAATTCCCTGAGCTGTGGTGGGTGTGTTTTGGTCTATTTCAGTGATGAGCTCTTAGGAGCCTCTGGATTTCTGCTTTGGCAGGTGTCAAGAATCCTCAGTATCTGTCTCCTTCACCCTGGTGCTGATTGTCAGGCTCACCATGGAAGCACCACTCTTGCTCATCTCCCCAATTCCTCTGTGGTTTCACCTGAGCCTTGGCTGAAGAGCAAGGGGTGGGAGTTTATCTCCTTGGGTCTCACTATTTTGAAAAAAATAAAAACAGATACTCCAATGGAGAGTCAAGTCAGCAGAGGTTAAATGAGATAAGCATTACTGATTTTGGGAGAATTTGATGGATGTAGCTCCTTTTTTTTTTTTTTTTTTTTTTTTTTTTTTTTGGTTTTTCAAGGTAGGGTCTCACTCTAACCCAGGCTGACCTGGAATTCAGTCTGTATTCTCAGGGTGGCCTCAAACTTATGGTGATCCTCCTACCTCTGCCTCCCGAGTGCTGGGATTAAAGGCATGCGCCACCATGCCAGGCTTGGATGTAGCTCCTTTTTTAGCCAAAGGCTAGTGGGACCTTGTCACTGGAGAGCATAATCTTTGTATCCATAGGATTCTGACCTGGTTTCCAGTTCCAGATATGGGTTCCTTTCCACCAAGTGGATCTCTCTTTTTTTTTTTTTTTTTGGATTTATTTTTTTATTGACAAATTCCATATTGTACACAATAACCTATGGTAATTCCTCCCTCACGCCACTTTCCCCATTGAAACTTCACTCTCCATCATATCCCCTCCCCCTCTCAATCAATCACTATGTAGGCTCAGGGTGGCCTTGAACTCATGGCAATCTACTATCTCTGTCTCCCAAATTCTGGGATTAAAGGCGAGTGCCACCATGCCTTTAATGTTTTTAAATACAATTGTTGAGATAGCGTTCCATTGTGACATTTCCATGGAGGGAAAAAAATTATATTTCTTCTCTTCTGATCACAAAAGCAGTAAAAGTTTATTGGATTAACAGCTAAAACCTCAGAAATGGTTAAGAGTACCGTTGACACATATGTTGAGCTCAGGCCTCCCCGTCAGGTCTGTTCTGGGCTGGGAAGTGAACAAGGTGGAGCCCTAGTTCCTGTGCCACTGACATGCTGGTGGTGGGGAAAGACTGAGAAAGAGAAGCCGGACATGTAGGCAGATGATAAAAGAACATGTCTCTGGACAATAAAAAGGTCAGTGCTGTTAGATGCTGTGTCCCTTCTGAATCCTCCTCAAGGTGATAGGACCTATGAGTGGGATAGCTTTTTAAATATAGGCCATCAAAGGTTTTACTTTTTTACTTTGCATTGCAATGATGCGTAAGTATATATGATTGTATTTTTAACAAAAATGTAAATCCCTGTGAACATTTAAAATATCTTTTCTAACATATCCTTTCCTAGCATTTACATTTTTATTAGCATACTATAATTATACAGACTAACAGGTTTCATTGCAACATTCTCATGCATGTTTATGGTGTACTTTGATTATATGTACCCCATTATCCGGTCTTCCCCCACTGACCCCCATCCTCTGCCCAAGATACTTCCTGCCTCGCAATAGAGTCAGGTCTTTCTTTATGTAAAATAGCTTGTTTTAAAAAAAGATTTTATTATTATTTATTTATTTGTTTGAGACAGAGAGAGGGGGAGAGAGAGAGACAGAGAGTGAGAATGGGTGCGCCAGGGCCTTTAGACACTGCAAACGACTTCCAGACGCATGTGCCACCATGTGCATCTGGCTTACATGGGACCTGGAGAATCGAACCAGGGTCCTTAGGCTTCGCAGGCATGTGCCTTAACCACTAAGCCATCTCTCCAGCCCCTAGAATAGCTTTTAAGACTGTCTCAGTGAAAAGTCAGGGAGAATCCTAGTTCTGTCACTTTCTGTCATGGAGAAATGAGCACCTTAACCATTTCTGGCCTTCCATTCCTTCACTTAACAACTAAAGTAATAGGTTACAGGCTTGCTGTGAGCACTAAACGCATCTATTGCCTTAGACTTTTTTTGTTTCTACTATTGAATAGCACAAAATGAGCACCATATAAAGAATAAAGTTTGTTTGGATCATGGTCCTGGAGGTTGGGGAGTCCCAGAACATGGTCTTGGCATGTGCTTGGCATGTGACAGCCTTCTTGCTGTGTCATATCATGGCAGAGGGTATTACAGCAAAACAAGGAGATACTTCAGGTCTCTCTTCCTCTTCTTTTTTTAAAAAAATCTTATTTATTTATTTATTTATTTATTTATTTATTTATTTATTACAGAGAGAGGGGGAGAGAGAGAGAATGGGAGCTCCAGGATCTCTAGCCACTGCATGCACCACCATGTGCATCTGGCTTATGTGGGTTCTGGGGAGTTGAACCTATGTCCTTAGCCTTCACAGGAAAGTGCCTTAACTGTTAAGCCATCTCTCCAGCCCCTTTTTGTTTGTTTGTTTGTTTGTTTGTTTGTTTGTTTGTTTGTTTGTTTTGTTTTGTTTTTCAAGGTATGGTCTCCCTCTAGCCCAGGCTGACCTGGAATTCACCATGTAATTTCAGGGTGGTCTCCAACTCAAGGCGATCCTCCTACCTCTTTCCTCTTCTCATAAAATCACTGATTCCATCATGGGAACTTCACCCCCATAACTTTATCTCTAATCCTAATTACTTCCCAAAGGCCCCACCAACATTTGACATCTGGAATTATGTTTCTAACCCCTGAACTTTTGGGGGTCACATTCAAACCATAGCACCTACTGAGACGTCAACATCATAATCAACATCAGAACTGTGATATCAGCTGACAGTAGAGTTGGGAAGGCACCTCCAGAAACAAAGAATTGAGCAGTGATAGTTGCAGTAGAAGCAGGCATAGTTTCTTAGAAGATACATTTCTGGGCTGGAGAAATGGCTTAGCGGTTAAGGCGTTTGCCTGCAAAGCCAAAGGACCTAGGTTTGATTCCCCAGGACCCACGTTAGTCAGATGCACAATGTGGCGCAGATGTCTGGAGTTCGTTTGCAGTGGCTGGAGGCCCTGGTGCACCCATTTTCTCTCTCTCTCTCTCTCTCTCTCTCTCTCTCTCTTCCTCTCTGTCAAATATATTTAAAAAGAAGAAGAAGATACATTTCCACTACTAGGTAAGATAGCAAATGAGAATTCTCTGTGCATCCCTACTCTCCCGCCACAGTTCAACTGCTCTACCAAGTTAGACCTGGATAGAATTATTTCTTTGATCTGTGGTTAGTGTTCTACTGGGTACATAAACATCAATCCAAGATTTCAAGAGAATTGCCTCCTCTCCCCTCCTCTCCCAACAGCTAAGCTCAGACCACGACTGGGATTTTGGAAACACTTTCTGGTATGGTCATTAAGTAAGCCCTATTGTACTAGGGCTGAGAAGGGTAATGCCACCTTCCCCCAAGCTGCCACTTCTGGGATTTTCCCTCCCTCACAATGTAATATGCCCCCTCCCTTCCCTCTGAATCCTTAAAGCCTGCTCCCTCCTTCTACTCAGATCCTACCCTTCTTTCTTGGCATTAAATAAAAATTTAATTTGTGGTCAAGTGCGGCATTGCACCCTTGCATCACTTTGCATCTGGTTAAACGTGGGACCTGGAGATTGGAACTGATGTTCTTGGGCTTAGTGGGCAGGCACCTTAACTGCTAAGCCACCTCTCTAGCCCAAATCACTTGCATTCTGAAGACACAAAGACTGTGAACTCGAATCACACGCATTCTGAAGACACAAAGACTGTGACCTTGAATCACACTCATTCTGAAGACACAAAGACTGTGACCTTGAATCACACACATTCTGAAGAGTTGCAGGAAATGTTTGTACCCTTTATTTCTCTCCACCTGCCTGACTCCAGCCACTGCAAAGGAACAACAGATGCATGCAGTACCTTGTGCATCTGACTTATATGGGTTCTGGAGAATCGAACATGGGTCCTTTGGCTTTGGAAGCAAGCACCTTAACCACCAAGCCATCTCTCCAGCCCAAATTAACTAGTTTTAAAGAGATTTAAATCTTTTATCAATAAGCACTTAGATATTATTTTTGTTATAAAGCCTCTGTTTCAGGGCTGGGAATGTAACTCAGTGGCAGAACACTTGCATAACATGTGAGAGGCTCTGGTTCAGGCCCCAGCACTGGGTTTGGAGGGGAGCACTTATTATTCCATTTGGGCTCACTAAATGACAAGGGAAAAGTTTAACATCACTGCTTTTGTTTTGTGTTTTGTTTTTCCTCTCTTTTTTCTTTGAGTTACCTATCTTCCTTTGCAGGCAAGCACATTCACCATTCAAGAAAAGCTGAAAGCACAGGAGCAAGCCACTGTCTCAGTTCCCAGGTTCCCAGAATAGCAGGACTATTTCCTCCAGATAAGGGTAATTATCCTGTGGGCAAGTCAGCCATGGCACAAGGGACAGTTGATTTTATGTAGTTTTGGAGTTTTTAACTCAAATTCTATCCTTTCAAAGACTTGACTCAATAGAAACAAGATAGAACTTGGATTACAAAGACGTCACACAGCCTCCCCGAATGAAGCTGACAGGAACAGCTTGACTTGTAAAGTAGTCATTATTTTCTTTTCTCTCTGGGAGGACTGCTCAACAGCTATCCCATCTCCTGCTCATCTCAACATGGGGAGAAATGAGAAGGGCATCTTTGCTTCCCCAAGGGTGATGGTGAAGGAAATTTGTATCCATGAGACAGAAGAGGATGCCTTCTCTTTCTGTCTGGCTCCACAATTATGTTTCTGGGGAATGTTTCAGGGTGTCCACTGATGCAATGCCCAGGTTCTTTGTATCTCCAGCAAAGAATTCAGCAAGACACAAAGTAGTAACCTTAAAAGTAACAAGTAACACACACAACAAAAAAAAATTAACAGTAAAAGTAGGGCTGAAGAGATGGCTCAGCAGTTAAAGTGCTTGCTTACAAAGCCTAATGGCTAACCGGGCGTGGTGGTGCACGCGTTTAATCCCAGCACTCGGGAGGCAGAGGTAGGATGATCGCCGTGAGTTTGAGGTCACCCTGAGAATACAGAGTGAATTCCAGGTCAGCCTGGACTAGAGTGAGACCCTACCTCGATAAAACAAAACAACAACAACAACAAAAGCCTAATGGCTTGGGTTCAATTCGCCAGTACCCACAAAGAGCCATATTCATGCGTCTGAAGTTTGTTTGCAGTGGCAGGAAGCCTTAGTGTGTCCATACTCTCTCTCCTTGCAAATAAATAAATGAAATATTCTTTGAAAAAGTGAGAGTGATTAAAATCATTGAATGGGATCAGGCTTGAGCAGACATGTAACTCAAAAGCCCCATTTTTCAGGTCCTGGGTCTTTTTATTCTCTATTTCAGTAAGAAGGAGCCACGTTGGCTTGCTGCCCACCTCTGGAAAGCTGATTATTAATGACGAAGTGGCTACGTTAGTGATAAGCAAAGCATGCACCTTCAGGAACAGACTCCTGTGTTCATGCACCTTCAAAATACCCCTCACTTTATTTTCAGCTAAAGCTTCACAGCACAACATTTTCCTCATGTGCTCCATCACTTTGAGCTTAAGGATGCACAAAAATGTATCTACCATCTTTTTATCATTAAAATATGGCCTCAACTGAGCATGCTTAGGAATTGGCCCACCTCTCATATAAATATGCATAGGCCTCCTAAATAAATTCTCACGTTTCCTTTCTTTTCTGGAGAGATGTACTGTGAAGATGACTCCAAACACACCCTCCCTGTCTGCTGCAGGTAGTAAATATTTCTCCACATGTTTATACAGTCTTGGCTGTATTTTGGCTTTGCACTCACCAAGATGCAAAAGTCATTGCGTTCAGTTAGTTAGAAATTAGCAGAATTGAAGATCATTGAGGAAGGACCTCTCCCTCATAGTCAACCTTGGATTCTGTCTCCTGTGTCCCCTGCTAACACACTGCTTTTAAGGAAGGGGAAATATCCCATATGAAAAGATAGTGACAGATCAGAGAAGGGAGAAGAGGAATAAATATCAAGGATTTGTTGAGCTCCTTCAAGGAAAGGCTATTTCATCCTTGTAAAACATGGTTATATTGTAGATTTCTTCTTTTCTTTAAATTAATTCCTTTTCATCTACAAGGTTCATAAACTAATAAGTGGGATCGGACTCATATCTCCAGCGTTGGGTGGAGATGTGGCATTCTAAACTGAACCCAGGCCCTGTGTTCCTAACCAGCAGTGTTGTAGGTTTCTTTACTGCAGAGTCCTTTGAATCACAACCACTACAAACTAGGCCCATGGAACATGAGGAGTGAACAAAGCAAAAGAGATTTCTTGAGAAAACAGTGAAAAGGCCCTAAGGTGTCAGAGCAAGTATGCTTAGGATTTCAGCCAGCATCTAAGAGAGAAATTGAAAGGAGGAAAGATAAGACTATGCTTTTTGAGCTAAAACTCAGAAAAGTGGGCATGCTCACAGTATAGAACTGGAAACAACTGTGCCCAGGGAAAGTCCTTGCCTATGCCAATATGTTGAAGGGTTCCCCTACCTTCTCCTCTAGCAGGTTCAGGTCTGATATCAAGGTCCCTGATCCATTGGGACTTGACTCTTGTGCAGGGAGAGAGACAAGGATCTATTTTTATCCTTTTACATACAGATGTCCAGTTTTCCCAGCACCACTTGTTAAAGAGGCTCTCTTTTCTCCAATGAATATTTTTGGCATTTTTGTCAAAAATCAGGTGGCTGTAGCTGCCTGGATTAATATGTGGGTCTTCTATTCTGTTCCATTGATCTATGTGTCTGTCTTTGTGCCAGTACCATGTTGTTTTTGTTATGATGGCTTTGTAATATAGCTTAAAATCGGGTGTGGTGATACAACCAGCCTTATTTTTGTTGCTCAAAATTGTTTTGGCTATTTGTGTTTTTTTTTGTACTTCCAAATGAAATTTAGGATTGTTTTTCTATCTCTTCAAAGAATGCCATTGGAATTTTGATGGGGATTGCATTAAATGTGTAGATTGCTTTTGGTAAGATTGATATTTTCACAATATTGGTCCTCCCATTCAAGAACATGGGATGTCATTCCATTTCCTGATGTTTTCTGCAGTATCTCAGTTGAGTGTTTTAAAGTTTTCATTGTAGAGATACTTCACTTCCTTGGTTAGATTTATTCCAAGATACTTTATTTTTTTGTTGAGGACATTGTGAATGGGAGTGATTCCCAGATTTCATCCTCTGCATGTTTGTTGTTAGTATGTAGAAAAGCTACTGATTTCTGTGTATTTACTTTGTATCCTGCTACATTGCTAAATTTATTTATCAGCCCTAATAGTTTGCTGGTGGAGTCTTTAGGGTCTGTTATGTATAGAATCATATCATCTGCAAATAATGATAATTCGATCTCTTCCTTTATATTTGTATCCCCCCTTTTTTTTTTTTAATTTCACGAGGTAGGGTCTCACTCTGGTCCAGGCTGACCTGGAATTCACTATGTAGTCTCAGGGTGGCCTCAAATTCTCAGCAATCCTCCTACCTCCTGCCTCCCAAGTGCTGGGATTGAAGGCATGCACCACCACACCCGGCTTGTATCCCTTTTATGTGTGTCTCTTGTCTTATTGATATAGCCTAGATTTCCAGTACTATATTAAATAAGAGTGGGGCCATGGGTACCCTTGTCTTATTCCTGATTTTATTGTAAAAGCTTCAAGTTTTTCCCCATTTAGTGTTATGCTGGCTGTAGGTTTGTCATGAATAGCCTTTATTATATTGAGATATGTTCTTCCTATTCCCAGTTTTTGTAGGACTTTTATCATGAAGGCATGTTGGATTATATTGAATGCCTTTTCTGCATTTATTGAAATGATCATGTGATTTTATCCTTCAGCCCTTTTATGTAGTGCATTACATTTACCAATTTGTATATGTTGAACCATCCCTGCATCTCTGGGATAAAGCCTACTTGGTCAGGGTGAATGATCTTTGTGATATACTCTTGTATTCTGTTTGCCAATATTTTGTTGGGAATTTTTGCATCTGTGTTCATGAGGGAGATTGGTCTGTAATTTTCTTTTGTTCTATCTTTGTCTGGTTTTGGTATCAGGGTGATTCTGGCTTTGTAGAAGGGGTTCAGTAGAATTCCTTCCTTTTCTATTTTATGGAAAAGTTTGAGAAGCAGTGGTGTTATTTCTTCCATGAAAGTCTGGTAAAATTCACCAGTGAATCCATATGGGTCTGGACTTTTGTAGGTTGGGATACTTTTTATAACTGCTTGGATCTCCATACTTGTTATAGGTATATTTAAGTGGTTAATCTCATCTTGGTAGGTTATATAAATCAAGTAAATCATCCATTTCTTTCAGATTTTCAAACTTAGAGGCTTATATGTTCTTAAAGTATGTCTGTATGATTTTCTGGATTACTTTAGTATCTATTGTATTTGTGCCTTTTTCATCTCTAATTTTATTATTTTTTTGTCTCTTCTCTCTCTTTTCTGGTCAGATTTGCTAAGGATTTATCAATCTTGTTTATCCTTCCAAAGAACCAACTCTTTGGTTCATTGATCTTTGGATTTTTTTGTTTTGTTTTGTATTTCATTAATTTCTGCTCAAATCTTTGTTATTTTTCTCCCATCTACTGATTTTTTGTTTGCCTTGTTCTTTTTCCAAGGCCTTAAGGTGAAGTATTAAATTGTTTACTTGTAAACTCTCTATTTTTTTAAAAATTTTGTTTATATTTATATTTTATTTATTTGAGAATGACAGAGAAAGAAAGTGGCAGAGAAAGAGAAATAATGGGTGCAACAGGGCCTCCAGACACTGCAAACAAACTCCAGATGAATGCACCACCTTGTTCATCTGGCTTACATGGGTACTGGGGAATCGACCCTCAAACTGGGTTCCTTAGGCATCACAAGAAAGCACTTACCCACTAAGCAATCTCTCCAGCCCCCTAATTTCTTAATATAGCCCCTTAAATCTATAAATTCCTCTTAGGACTACCTTCCTTATGTCACAAAGGTTTTGTTATGTTGTATTCTCATTATGATTTGGTTCTATGAATTTATTGATTTCCTTTTTGATTTCTGCAATGACCCATCCATCATGCAAGAGTGTATTGTTTAGTCCCTCTGAATTTGTGTATGCTCTATAGTTTTTCTTGTTGCTGATATGTAGTTTAAATCCATTGTGGCCAGATAGAGTACAAGGGATTATTTCAATTTCCCTGTATTTGTTAAGATTTGCTTTGTGTCCTAATATATCATCTAATATATCATATTAGCAATATGATCCATGTGCTGCCATGAAAAATGTATATTCTGCATTATTTGGATGGAATGTCCTGTAGATATCTGTCAGTTCCATGACATCATTTAACCGAGCTGTCTCTCTGTTTATTTTTTGATGACAGTGGGTATTGAAATTACCCACTACAATTGTGTCTGTGTTATCTGTGTCCTTAAGTCTAATAATGTTTGTTTGATGAAACTGGGAGCCCCCATGTTAGGTGCATATATGTTTAGGATTGTAATGTCTTCCTGTTGGAGTGTTCCTTTAATCAGTATAAAGTGACCTTCTTGACCTTCTTTATCTTTCCTCACTAATGTTGGTTTAACGTCTATCATGTCAGATATTAGGATAGCAACACCTAATTATTTCTTAGACCCATTTGCTTGAAATACCATTTTCCATCCTTTCACCCTAATATGGTGTCTGTCTTTTATTGACAGATGAGTTTTCTGGAGGCAACAAACAGCAAGATCCTGCATTTTAATTCAGTCTGCAAACTTTTGTATTTTTGTCGTGCCATTGAGGCCGTTGATATTAAGAGTTATTATTGTAAGGTATATATTTATTCTCACCATTCTTCTTGTTTTTTAGTGCTTCCTGTTTGCCCTTGTTTTAAACTCACTTGTTTTAACTGATATTTGAGTATGGTTTATTTTTCCTGTTTCTTTATGTGTGTGCTTTGCTTTCTCTTCAGATGAAGGATTCCTTCAAGTATTTTCTGTAGATCTGGTTTAGTTGTCATAAATTCCTTTAGCCTGTTTTTGTTGTGGAATGTCCCTATTTCTCCATCAATTTAGATAGATAGCTTTGTAGGATAAAGTAATCTTGGTTGATAGTTGTTATCTTTCAGAACTTGGAATACATCATTCCAAGTCCTTCTGGCTTTTAAAGTCTGTGTTGAGTAATCTGCTGTTATCCTAATGGGCTTGCCTTATAAGTGACTTGCTTCTTTCAATATGTTTTCTTTGATTTGCATGTTTAGTAGTTTAATTATTGTGGTAGTTTGAATAGATGGCCCCCAATACATTCATTGCTTTATTAGTTTGTTGTTTGCATCTGTATCCACCTGGCTGGAGGCAGTATCACTGGGAGGATCTTAGAGTCTAGCCTGAAGGTGTGGGGTGGGTTTGAAATTCCAGTCTAAAGGTATGCAAAGTGTGTATTCCTGCTTGGAGTTCCTGAAGTGTTCTGTGTGGCTTTTGGCTTGGAGCTTCTCTCTCTTTCTCTCTCTCTCTCTCTCTCTTGTTCTCTCTCTCTCTCTCTCCTTGCTCCTTTAAGAGGGGGCCAACTTCTTCTTCCATTACGGAACTTCCCCTGGAACTGTAATCTTCAATAAATCCTTTCCTTCCATAATTGTGCCTGGTCTGAAAGTTTATGTCAGTGACCCTGAAGCTGTCTGCTACAGAAATTGGTACCAGAATGTAGGATGAGATGAACCTGGCCATGTGGATTTTGAGCTTTTAGAAATTGATGGAGACTTGAGTTCTAAAGTGGAATGGGGGGAGGGAAGGGAAATATCAGGTGGGGTTTTTTTGTATGTAAGTATAAAAGTCAATAAAAAAACAATAATTTTAAAAAAAAGAAATTTTGTTTTGGAGCAACAGGCATGGACTTGGTGCTTGCAACTGAAGACACCTGCTGGAGTGGTAAGCCAAGTTTTATGGATTATTCTGATGAGAGTTTGGAAATGCTAAGTACAGACAGTATTGAACTTTGAGACTTGGCTTATGAGCTTTCTAAGGGGAAGCAAAGACTGCAGAAGACTTTGCTGGAACTGGGCTACTGGCTTAAGGGATGGCTGCATTCTGCTTCCAAGGCCAAGAAAGTTTGATCAAGGTTAAATTTGTAATGGATTTATGGGCTTGGCTAAAGATATTGGACTGAAAGATTTAAGATTTTAAGTTGGAAAACCTCAAGCAAGTTAAAATTAGAGGAACTGAGACTGGTTTTAGGTTGCTGGAGCTGCTATTGTGAAACACATTAGCAATCTTAAGGAAGATGGCCCAACTGCTTTACATTAAAACAATGGAGAGGATGCCTGAGGAAAGACTATGATAGAAATGCAAACTCTTTTGTAAAGAGTTGGCTGGAGAAGGAACCTGCTTTTCAAGGTTATTATTTATTTTGTCCCTGAATTAAGAATATGGCTGTGTCCTGCACACCTAGTATTGGTTTTGTAAGCATGAAAAATGTGTGGCATGGTCATGAATTGCACACAGTTCCAGGAGCCACTGCTGAGATGCAGCATGAAGCCCTGATAGGCTGAAAGAGCCTTTGGAAGATGGACCATGGTTTTCATGGAGACCTGAAGACGTTTTGGATATATCAGGACTGTGCAAGGGCTACCATGGAGTGCACTGTTGGCCTGGGATGGAAGTTTTTCCTGACTACTCTACCCAGCTGGAGGGGTGGAATTGGAAAACCTGGAGACTGTCAATCTCTGGCTATATCGAACTTGAACTGCAGAAGTTTGATGATTACTTAATGGTTGAATTTGCATTGTTCTAGGCTCTCCTTGCTATGCCTTATACCAGTTGAAAATGTTTACTCTATGCCTTTGATTTTACAGGACTCACAGCTAACAGACAATCTTAAATCTCAGATGAGACTTGGGACTTTGGAATTATCTTAAGTTGGTAAAGACTGCGTGGACATTTGAAATTGGACTGAGTACAATTTAAAATGTGTGATAGTTTTAAATCTATGGGGGTCCAGGGGTGGAATGTGGTAGTTTGAATAGATGGCTCCCAATATATTCAGTGTTTTATTAGTTTGTTGTTTTCATCTGTATCCACCTGGCTAGAGGCAGTGTCACTGGGAGGATCTTAGGTTCTAGCCCAAAGGTGTGGTGGTGAGTTTGAAATTCCAGTCTAAAGATATGCAAAGTGTGTAGTTCCTGCTTGGAGTTCCTGAAGTGTGCTGTGTGGCTTTTGGCTTGGGGCTTCTCTCTCTCTGCTTGCTTCCTTTAAGAGGGGGCAACTTCTTCTGCCATTATGGAACTTCCCCTGGAACTGTAAGCTTCAATAAATCCTTTCCTTCCATAACTGTGCCTGGTCTGAAAGTTCATGTCAGTGAACCTGAAGCTGTCTGCTATAATTATGATATGGCAAGGAGAGTTTCTTTCCAGGTTTTGTCTGTTTGGTGTTCTAAAAGCTTGCTGTATTTGTATTGGCATTTCTTTCTCAATTTGGGGAAATTTTTCTTCTGTGATTTTGTTGAAAACACCTACCATGCCTTTGGAGTGAAATTCTTCTCTTTCTACTATACCCTGAATTCTTATGTTTCATCTTTTCATAGTGTCCCAAATATCTTGAAATTCCCATTCATACCTTCCTATTATCTTGTCTTTCTCTTTGTTGGACTGTATTAGATCTGCTACCTGGTCTTCAAGTTTAGATATTCTGTTCTCTTCTTCATCCATTCTATTGGTGAGATTTTCCACAGAGTTTTCTTATTTGACTTACTGTGTTTTTCAGTGCTAGTGTTTAGGCTTGGTTTTTCTTCAGTATTTCTATTTCCTTTCTCTTGTCTTGTAATGACCTCCATATTTCCCTAAACTGGTGTAGTATACAGCTTCAGGTTTGCTGAGATGAACTTCCAGACCAGGCACAGTTATGGAGGAAGGGATTTACTGAAGCTTACAGATCAAGGAGAAGTTCCATAATGGCAGAAGAAGCTGGCCTGCTCTTATAGGACCAGGCAAGAGAGCCAAAAAGCCAAAAGCCAGACAGCACAGCACACTTCAGGAACTCCAGCTAGGAGCACTTTGCATATCTTTGGATTGAAGTCTCAACCCACCACCACACCTTAAGATCCACCCAGTGACACAGCCTTTAGCCAGGTGGCTGCAGATGCAAACTACAAATTAATAAAACACTAAATATATTGGGGGCCATCAATTCAAACTACCACAACTGGTTTCCTGAGTTCTCCTTCAGGAGTTTTTCTTTTTCTATTTCTTTGATTTCTTCTTTGATTTCTTTGAGTATAGATGAAAATCATTTTTTGAAAACTTTGTCAGGCATATCATCTAAAACAATCTCACTGGGGGGTCATTTCTGATGGATGTATAATTTTTGGTGGGATTTTATTTCCTTGATTCTGTGTTTGTTGTATTATAATGTAGAGATGTTTGCATCCTGAATTAGTTTGATGGTTGGGTTTTCCAATTATTTGCAGTGTTCTTAGCCATGCAAATCCATCTTTGTATTCCTTCAGAGTAGGAGTTTAAGGTGTCAAGTGTAGATCTTGTACTCCAAGCCAACAGCAGAATTAATCCTAAGTGTTGAGTCTGCCTGCTATTCAAGTATTCTAGAAGGCTGGGTGGAACAATTTACTAGAAAATTATAAAATTCAACTGGACAATATACACATTGCATAAAAACCAGTATAGAGTAAGCAAGTGTGAGGATTAAAATAAACCTTATAAAGCCAAAGTCCCTAGGGGTGTGTGTTGCTCTATACCCTTAATCCTGTCAGCTGGGAGGTTGAGATTTTTGTTCTGAAGTGGGTTCCAGGTCAGTCTGAGTCTGAATTAGACCCTGTCCCCAACAATGACAGAAGCAAAAGACAAAGGCCCTATAAATCTGAAAGCATCAAAGGCAACAATAGTCAACCCCCACAGGATCCCGGTTCTCTTTCTCTCTCTCATAAATAAATAAATAAATAAATAAATAAATAAATAAATAAATAAACAAATAAATAAATAAAATTTTTTATGGGCTGGAGAGATGGTTTAGCAGTTAAGGCACATGCCTGTGAAACTTAAGGACCCCAGTTTGATTCTCCAGGTCCCATGTAAACCAGATGCACAAGGGGTGCATGAGTCTGGAGTTTGTTTGCAGTGGCTAGAGGCCCTGGTGCACCCATTCTGCCTCTCTGTCTCTCTCTTTCCCTCTCTCTGTATCTAATAAAAATAAATAAATAAATAAATAAATAAATAAATAAATAAATAAATAAATGTTTTTTCATTTTTTTATTGACAACTTCTTTTATTGACAATATCCCATGGTACTTCCCTCCCTCCCCCCACTTTCCCCTTTGAAACTCCAATCCCCATCATATCCCCTCCCCCTCTCAATCAGTCTCTCTTTTCAGTTTGATGTCATGATCTTTTCCTCCTGTTATGATGGTCTTATGTAGGTAGTGTCAGGCACTGTGGGGTCATGGATATCCAGGCCATTTTGTGTCTGGAGGAGCATGTTGAAAGGAGTCCTACTCTTCCTTTGACTCTTACATTCTTTCCGCCTCCTGAGCCTTGGAAGGTAGGTTTGAGATGTTTTAGTGCTGAGCACTCCTCTGTCACTTCTTCTCAGCACCACAGTGCCTTCTGAGTTATCCCAAGTTTGCCACCATCTGAAAAGAGAAGCTTCTCTAATCAAAAGGGAGAGTAGCATTAATATATGGGTTTGGACATTAAGAAGTGATTAATGGGCAGTTTGGTGAGTGCAGTATATACATTTAGCGAGATACCAGCAGACATTACACCTTTAGGGCTCATGACTACCCGTGTTGTAGGTTTTCAGTATCAGGGATGTATTCCCTCCCATGGAGCGGGCCTCCAGTCCAATTAGAAAGCAGTTTGCTTCCCCCATAACAGACATGCCACTATTGCACCATTGGCTCATTTGGCCTGGCTGGCCAAATTTAAAGCTTGCAGTGTTCACTGTTGAGTACCTTCACTGGTGTTTTCTCTCTCCCATTGACCTGCATGCAGAGTAGCTTTTTCCAACTTTCTGTCAGCTGGTCCACATGGAGGAGGCTTTCAGCTCAGCTCCAGAGGTTTTCTCAGTGAACTTGCCACCCAAGTATGTGGAGTCTTCAGCAATAGGGTCTTACCATCTATTCCTGGTGGGAAACCAAGGGCCTTTGCAATGGCCTATAATGTTTTAGGGGTATCTATGACCTCCCTGGCTAACAACTCACTGGAAGGCATCCCATCCCTGGCACTGAAAATTTTCTAGTAACAATCTATGGCTTCCGAGTGTTCTATGGTCCAGAAAAGTAGGTTTCCATATGACTTTTTTATATCCTCTTAGGTTTTGATTAGCCCTCCCTCCACCTTTCCTTTACTCAAAAATTATTTATCTTATAAATAAATTTTTAAAAGAGTTAAAAAAAAAGATTGGGCCAGCTGACTTACATTGGACCAACAAAAAGGATGCAGAGTCTTTTGAAGGAGCTGAATGCTGAAGAGTGTCCTGTTCTTCAAAGTCTGCTTTATTCCCCCATGGATTAACAAATTGGCACCCCACCTGGTATTATGGTATATAAGAAATTCAGGAAAGAGAGGGTTATTGAATTTGCAACATGGCCTTGTGTTTTGGAAACAACCATGGGCAATGTGGGGCAGGATTGCCTGCGTGGAGATCCAATGGAGCCATGAGGTTTATCCATGGGTTGCAGTGGAGGCCTGGTGGAGATGCTGGGGCTATGAGATGGCTGCTAAGGACAGCTGACAGCCTCAGATGAAGTTTTTCAGGACTGTGAGTAGCCTAGCTGGAACAGCAGAATTGGAACTCCAGGGACTTGTTGCTGGTTAGAATTATTGAACTTGGAGATTTGTCATTGACTAGAGTTGTTGGAATTGGAGCTACAGAGTTTATGTTTGCCCCGTTTAAATCTTGCATTGGTTGAATTTTATTTGCTATGCCCAGTGCCATATTTTGCAGTGTGAGTGTTTATTCTGTGCCATTATGGGTTTCTTTTTGTTTCTTTGGTATTATGGCTCAGTTAAAAGACCTTGGACTATGGGAATGTTTAAACATCATTAATATTGAATATAACTATGGGGAATTTTAAAGTTGGACTGAATGAATTGCATTTTACATCTTAAATGGTTATCAGATTATGTGGGCCAGGGGTGGAATGTGGTGGTTTAATTCAGATGTCCCCTATAAACTTATGTGTTCTAAATACTAGATCCCCAGCTGATGGCAATTTGGGAATTAAAGCCTCCTGGAAGCAGTGTATTGTTGAGGGAAGGCCTATGGGTATTATAGCCAATTTCCCCTTGCTAGTGTTTGGCACACTCTCCTGATGATGTCCATCTGATGTTGGCCAGGAGGTGATGTCCACCCTCTGCTCATGCCATTGTTTCCCCCCTGCCATCATGGAGCTTCCCCTTGAGTCTATACGCCAAAATAAACCTTTTGTCCCCACAAGCTGCTCTTGGTCAGGTATTTTCTGCCAGCAATTTGAACCTGCCGCAACAAACCCCAAGGCTGGCTAGCTGGTTTAGCTAGTCTAGTCCTGAGATCAGGTGTCCAGGTCAGGATTTCTGAAAAAGAGAAATCTTCCCTTGTTGGGCCTTGCTAGAAACAGGCTGGACTTGTGAGGAGGCTGGCCTGAACTATTGGACATGGCCAGGGACCCTGGGCTGTGGGGTTGCAGCTGGCCCTGTGTCAGTAAGTCCCTGGCGACGGTGACGGCCTTCCCTACATTGTAGGTTGTAGTGTGCTGTCATCACTCAGAGTGGGCAGAACTGGCGAGGCGCTCCCCCCAAACCCCAAAAGGCTCTGACTATTCCATAAGTCAGACTTTGCCCCCCACAGTTCCTGACCTTGTGGCTAGCTGCCCAAGAGACCCTCATGTGGCTAAAGTCACATAGCCTTCTCACCCCCCACAGAAACAGAAGTCACAGCCTTTTGTTATCTCCTCTTCCGCCCTTCCCCCTACCTTCCTTATCCTTCCCCCATAGCTTTGAAGTTACTAGTCCTTCCGCCACCTAGATAACAGCCCATAAACTATGCATCCGATTGCCATATAGTCTGTACGTGCCATCTCAACCTTCCCCAAGTGTTTATAAACCCACTCCCCTTTTGAATAAACGAGTGCTGTCCATCAGACGGTCTCCCGGGTGCTCATTGCCCAGTCATGTGTTCATCGCGTCGCACTCACCCGCTGCTCCAGGAAGGACACTGCTGCTTCTCTCCCAACTCCTCTCTCCCTCGCCCGGGACATCGGTGGCCAATGACCCCGGGGAAACGGGAATGGGAACAGTAAAGCCCCACATTCCCAGACATATTGATTCACTAGGAAAGCCCTTCTCAGAAGGATGTGGAAGGACCACCTAAGCGGGCAGACATAAGGAAAGGCCAGAGCCTTCTGATGTTTCTGACCTGTAGTAAAGTGTAGTGACCTAGATTTACCTACAGGCCCAAGGACAATTCCCACATTTAAGGGAAAGCTATTCACTTTGGGGTCCTGTCACCCCTAAACGACCTCACTTGGAAGTGAGGCTTGTCTTAAGTGGATGACTAATTTATATATAAAGACCCATCCATGTCTCTGAGAGGTTACCTGATCTTTCCCTCTCCCCTCCCAGCCTGGCTTAGAAGCATCTTGCTTGTTCTTCTACCATGTTTCCACTTTCTCTTAAAACTTACCCTGCTCAGTGTCCCTGTTTTTCAATTTTTTTTTTTTTTTTTTTTTTTTTTTTTTTTTTGCCAAATGTGGACACAAATTTGAGGCTTGAGAGCCACAGGCTTGGCAAGTTCTAAACTCGGAACCCAGTCTCTGTCCACATCATTCCAGAGATCCAATCTGTATCATTTTCATACAGTATTTGAAATCCCAAGAAGAGAGGATTGTAATGTTTTCCTGATTGCTGTTACCAAGGAGACAGGAGGTGGGGTCTGTCCTGCAAGCCTTCTCATGTCTGTCTAACTACAATAGCAAGATTTCTGGTAAAGAACAAACATTGTCTCATTTTTAAAGACTTACTCCAAATGAGTATGCTAATCACCTGGTCAGGAGGATGCCCCTCTCAGGAAAACTGTTCTGGAGACTAAACACTTAGTATGAAGTCTACCTAAACATGAGAGTTGGCACTAACGGCTCTCTGCTCATTGTCTGCTGTCACTCCATGAGATTTTTCCTCCACTGTAGCCCCTTTGGACATTGTCTATTCTCAACTGTTGAAAGTGCTTTGTGTTGTTCTGTAAAATCTATGCCTGGATTGTACATTATACTTAAAGACTCCTCTAAATTCACTTGACAGAGTTAAAAAGACTGGGGAGCTTAGAGGAGACCAGACTGTGATTCTGGGAACAATTCCAAAATGGAGAAATGAGAAGGAAAAAAGAGCCAGCAGTTCCCAAGCAAGTCTACAACCTAGCTAGACAACTATGATATATTAAGGCAAAAGAATAATTCCCATTTGATTGTATAAATTATATGTTGTGGCCACTGAGTCAGAGGTTCCACCCTCATGGCTTTTCAGAACAGGAACAGTGCAGTCCTCCAAATGGTCACATTTCCCAGGATCTGATACTTTAATTTGGCTTATTAAATTAATAAATTAAATGTAGTGGCCTATGCTTATAATCCCTGTGAGGATGAAGTATGCCTTCACCATGGTGAGCCCTCTTAAACCGTGAAACAAAACATATCTTGTCTTTCTTAAGTTGCTTCTGTCAGGCATTGTGTCACAGCAAAGTAAAAGAGACTGACTAACAGGAACACCTCACTCCATGAAACCAATATTTGGTCTTCATCGGTTACACCAACAATACGGGTTAGTTTCTCACAGTCCTGGGGACTGAAGTCCAAGGGCAGTGTGCCAGCATGGCTGGGTTTGGAGTGTTCTCCTCTGGGTGCAGGAGGCTGCCTTCCTGATGGACTCATGTGGCTTTCCTTGATGCAGGCTCAGGGGCAGGCTCTTTTCCTCTCCTCATCGCAGCACTAACTGCATCTTTTTGTTTGTTTTGTTTGTTTTTCAGCCAAGATCTGATGTATCCCAAACTGACCTCAAACTTGTTATGTAGCAGAGGTTTGCTGTGAATTTTTCATATTCCTGCCAAGTGCTGGGATTACAAGCATGTGCAACCATGCCTGACATTAACTGCATCTTGAGAGTTACATTTTAATTACATCACCTCAACATAAGAAATTTCACAAGAGCATAGCATCTCATTAGAAGTTAAGGCTTCACCACATGAATTTTGAGGAGTTAGTCTATAGCTGATTTTTGTTGTTTTGCATTACCTTACCAGAGAGGTGCCTTGAAATTCAGGTTTATTAAGCATTTGTAGGTTTTCTTAGTGGGAATGGATACTTTACATCCTTTGCCCATTTTTCTACTTAGGTGTTTATTTTTAACATTTTTACTTGTAAGATGTCTCTTCTCTGTTATAAGAAGTCTATTACTTTGTAATAAAACTTCAAAGCTTGTTTTTGTTGTGAAAATGTTGGTTTTAACTGTAATTTTAATAAATAGATGAATAAACGTAATATTTAATTCTCACTGATAGCAAAACTTACAAAATTTAAAATTTACTTAATTTTTTATATTTTTATCTTTTACTATTCCTGCCAAGCATCATCTAAAAACCTGAACAGTTTCAGAATAACAAGGACTTATCATGGAATGCTATTAATAACAAGAGTCAATTTATTAATAGTCACTACCATTTATTGAGCATTTTCTGCATATTAGCTGCTAAACATACATAATTCTATTTAATCCTCACAAAAACTTATGAAGTAATTATATTCTTGTCCTATAAGTTAGAAAACCGAGGTTCAAGGATGCAAAGAAACTTGGCCATAGTCATGTGACATTCCAGCATTGGAGCTGTGAATGAATGCTGGACTTTGTAAGATCAGAAAAGCTAGATCCATGCCCCAGCTCTCCTGTATAAGCTGCTAGACATGTCACTGTATGCCTGCCCTGTCACCCCTCTGAGCCTTCATTTCACCTGTGAAATCTGTTTCACAATACCTTTTCCCATAGAGTTGCTCAGGAGTTTAAATGAGAGAAAGCTATGTTCCCTGTGGGATAGCAGCAGTCACTGATAGAGACTCACCCTCCCTCTGCCAAGGTGCCTTTGCTCGCTACCCTCTCTGTGGGGCTGGAGCATGGGGCACCTGATGACAGAAAGGAAAACCCACATCTTCAGAACAGCCAGCCATGGGGAACAGAGGCTAAAATCCCAGACCAGCGGTTGCAGTCAGGAACAGTGTGAGATGACTAAAGCACCACAGTTTTTACAGAGGTCACACCCTGGGAGTGGCTCTGGCCTGTGTGTGGACAGGTTAGTCCTTTCTGCCTGCTGGAGACAGGGCGAGGCTCCCGGGCTCCTGGAGCATCTCTCTGGGGCTCAGAGGCTTGAGAGGACAGCCAGAAGCAGCAGCTGCTCGGCCAGCTCTCGTCCTATAGGCCTGCACAAGCTCACAAAGGCCATGGGCACCCTGGAGGGACACCTGCTTCCTGCAGTAGCTTTCCTCCTCTACGCACTCTACTATTCAGTGCTGGTATCCCTGGCTATGATCCGGGGACAGAGGGTCCCCAAGACACCTATGTTCACAAGAAAGAAGCAAGGACACAACCAGTGGCAGCAGGTACCATACGATGGAATGGTGAAGGTGGTTATTTCTCTCATTGGCATCATAGGTGAGCACTTCTACCCCCCAGGGGTACATCGGCTATCAATGGTGGACTGGCAGGACCCTCGGAGGCCGTTTGTGTTCAAAGACAACTGGCAGCATACCACCATGTATTCCTTCTTTCTGCTCAGCGGTGTGGTGGACATCGTGAGCCTGTCGTGCCTGGCGCGTCAGAGTCTGAAGCTGCAGCGAACAGCTGAAGCCGTGGCGTTTCATGTGCTGGTGCTACTGATGTCAGCCCACATCGAGAACAAGAGCACCCTGGAGATCCGAGCGCATGTCCTGTTCATGCTGCCCTGCTTCCTGGTAGCCCTGGTGCTCAGCATTGAGGTCTGGGTCCCTGACCAACCCCCACTCTGGGTGTTCAAGACCTGGATGGGGCTGGTGCTCAGCACTTGGTTGCTGCAGTTGTGTGTGGTGATGTATGCGCCTCCCACTGGACAGCCCTGGCGGGCCAACAACCCCACAGATCTGTCTTTCCTCACCTTCTTCTTCTGCTGGCACGTGGCTTTAGGGGCTGCCCTTCTGGCTGCCGTCTATGGTCTCTGCAGTCTCTGGCACCACCACTATTCTTCCTGGACAGAGACCCCGGGTGCCAGGTACCAGCGATGTGCTGTGGAATCCAGCAGTGAAGAACTAGAGAAGCTCAAAGCAGACTCTGCGCTTCAGGATGGAGATGTCTAGAGACTGAAACTGTCTTTATGAAATGGTTTTGTTTTGTTTGTTTTAAAAGAAGAGTTTCTAGAGTGCCTGCTGTGTGCATAGCCTGGAATCCACAGCAGCTAGATCCCCTGTCCCCAAATAAACTTTCTGTCACCTTCCTTTCTGTCCAGGTTAGTCTCTTGCCTATCTCCTTATTTATATGGTTCCTGGTCATTAATATGCAGCAAACAAGTAGTGCTTTTTCCAAACAGGTTTTGAGATCTGAGAAGAATGGAAGTAGAATGGGGGGCGGGGAGACAGACAAAGGAGGGTAGGTGGGACTCAGAGAGGGCCGAGCAGAGTTAGTGTATCATATGTGTGCCTGTGGCCAAAGTGTTTCAGTGTGTGAAAGAGGTCAGCCCAGGTATGCATAAATGGTGAGACATTTTCTTCAGTTTTTCTTTTTTTTTTAACTCACACTAAGCATAGCAGGATAAATAACTTGGGTGGCTATTGTTTTCACTTAAACTGAAGAAGGCTGCTTCCAACTGCTGAGAAAGTAAAGATGAAGGGTTTGGTAAAATGGGAGAAGGACACAAATGCTCAAATCAGGAGAGATAAGAGGCCAGAGGAATTCTCAAAAATGGTTGTATGAAATGGGGGTGATTAAAATATAAATTTTAAGGTCTGGGGATATAGTTCAGAGCTAGAGTGCTTACCTAGGACGTGTGAGGCCCTGGGTCCAATCCCCAGTTCTGCAGAACAAACAAAGTATTAATTAATTTTAAATAGCTTATTTTTGTTGTGATACAAGACAATGTCAAGGTTCCAGCTCCTTCAGTAAAGTCATATGTGAGTGATTCTGGGGAGAAGAGGCCAGGGCTTACATAGGGAGAGTGGATGGAGAAGAACGGCCATGAAATGGGGATCCCAATGAGCTCTATGCAGACCTCCAAATCAGATGGAAACCCTCCACATATGGAAGATGATGGGGAAGCAAGAAGGGAGGAGAAGAAGGCCAGGATTATGGATGAAGAATCACAGGAGGAAGTGTGCTTATGTTGCAAAGCCACTGAAGCCACACCCCCCTCTACAAAGCTGGAGATACTCTTATGGAAGGAGAGAAAGCTTGCAGATGCAGAGGTTTGCAGACATGGAGGTGGCAGCTGTTCAGGCGTTTGAAAATGCTACTGGCACCCTGTAAAGAAGCAGCACATACTCAGAGCATGGACAGTGTTCCCTGGAGACCTAGACAAGGGGTTGACATCAGAGAGGAGCTAGTAAAGGAAAGAGTGGGGGGCCAGGCTCTAGTGGCCCACACCAGCAAAGCCCAGGGTGGGATACTGAATCGTAGGAGAGCTGCTTTCCTTCTTTCCACTAAGATCCCTACCTCCATGCAGCAAGGACCAGCTCATTGAGAGCCCAATCCCTTCTCCTAAAAGTCCAGAATCAGAATCTGTGTAGGATCATGGGATGGTGTTTGTATGACCACATATCATTGAAAATATGTGGAAGTGAAGATTCATTTTTCTTTTGCTGCAATCTTATTCCAAAAGTACACTCGGGCTCAATGAAATGTGGCTCTTTTTGTCCCCACAGGTTTAGGCAGATTTCAGCATGTCTTATGACAAATACATGGCTTCATCTGTCAACAGAGCTTTTGTTTCTTGGTAAGAAGACTTTGCTAATGTTTTTTTGAGCTGGATAGATGGGTCAGAAATAAGTGTGCTCCCACACATGCATGAGGGCCTGAGAAGGCCTCGGGACACCAGGACTGGAGTCTAGATCTAAACACCTGGGCATGGCTATGCTCTTCTGTAAGCCAGTCCTCAGAGAACGAGAATCGTAAGAGCCCCATAAGCTCTGGACTCAGTAAAGAGACTCTGACTCAAAACAAAGATGGAGTGGAAGAGCAATGGGTAGAGTGGGACACCCAGTGTTCCCCTCCAGCCATCACAGGCAAGTGGACCCTGCTGCAGGCGAGTGTATAGGGTGTCACACCACTCCTGCCACCCCCGAGACACAAGCATACAAAACCTTTTCCTTGTTCAACTTGGGAAGAAAATATAATCTCTTGGTCAACAAATCTAAATAAGGGGTTGGAGGGATAGCTGAGGAGCAGTGTACTTGCTTAGTATGTCAGGACACCCTGGGAGGCCCTGGGTTCCACCCCAGCATCACAGAAACAAACATACGTGAGTGTTCTCAGATCCTAATCCTGGCTTGAGAAAGAGGAGGTAGAGTTTCAGAAGGTGGAGGCTAGAGCAGAAGACAGCTGTGACTTATACAGGTCAGCCCTATGCTTGGCTTGGGAGTTGTTGTCTGAGCATATGGACCTTGCTTAGTGTATTAGACACTGTTCTCCAGAGTAAAAAGGATGTTCAGATGGGTAGCTAGACCAGCAGACAGACAGAAAAGGGCCAGTGGGCCAGAGACCAAAGGAAAGTCCATACTGCAGTCTTGAGTTTTAAAAACATCAGAAATTGTTCCTAGGGGACCTCAGTCTTTCCTAGGGATGTCAATGATTGCATGAGGCTCAAGCACACTATGGAGAGCCATCTCCTTACTCAAATAATTCTGCTTTTATTACCCCTTAAAAACTACTTTCATAGAAACATCTAAATGGATATGTGATCAAGCAACTGGGCACTACAGTCTAGTCCAACTGATATAAAAATTAGCAGTCCTAAACCAGGCATGGTGGCGCACGCCTTTAATCCCAGCACCCAGGAGGCAGAGGTAGGAGGATCGCCGAGAGTTCAAGGCCATCCTGAGACTACATAGTTAATTCCAGGTCAGCCTGGACCAGAGTGAGACCCTACCTCGAAAAAAAAAAAAAAAAAAAAAAAAAATTAGCAGTCCTACCCTGCCTAATGGGATATTACTACTCAGACATAATTTGTATTTATTATATTTCTTGTGATTTTTTTGGAGACTTTCCAAAATAACAATATTAATTTCATTTAAAAGAAATTTCATCATTAAATCTTGGATTGCTCTTTGACTGTATAATCCTAGCTGGACTTCTTCTTTCCCATTTTCTTTCTAGTGGGAAGGAGTGAGAGGTGTGAAGATAGACAATATCTATTTTAAAGATTAAGAACTATGGTTCAGAGGGCTTCTTAAATTATTAATGTATATTTTACATGTCAGACACCATGGGCAATATTGAAAAGTACTTTGAAATCTACCTAATCGTTAATCCAAAATTAATTACTACCTGGAAGTGCTAAAAGGGTCTGAAGTCATTTCTATAATAGAGCAGATAATGGTGCTTAAGCATCAAAGGTGAGGCCTTTCTTGGCAAGGTCAGCCCATTTGGTAACTAAGTGGTAGATGAGTCAAGAGGATCAGGAGCAAAGATCCCAAAGGTGAAGAAATCAAGGACGGAAATGTAGAAGGAAATACCTGAGAAAGAACAGAAACAGGAAAGTCTAGGCTGGGAAGTCCAGTGCCCTAGTCTTCAGTGAGATTTCAAGGGTGTGTCTCATACACTTTGGCATCAAGGAGCACCAGAAGTCAGAAACTAAGGATAGCATGACCCTCAGTGATGGAAATGATTAGGGTTAAGAAGAGCTGGTAATGTTGTAAAAGCAATAACCTGAAGCAAGGTGTGGTGGTGCCCCTCTGTAGTCCTAGCACTTGGGAGGTAGAAGCAGGAGGATCCGGAGACAAGGTCATCCCCAGCTGCACAGTGACTTTGATGCCCACCTGGGCTATGTGAGACCTTGCCTTCCAAATTGTTGGGTTTTTTTAGTGGCTTGGTTAGTTAGAGTGCTTGCCTAGCTTGCATGAGGCACTGGGTTTGATACTCAGCACTGCCCAGTTGAATTTATAGAAACTAACCCTTGAGTTTTTTTTGTGTTGTTTTTTTAATTCAATACTGGGAAAACTGCCTTTTAGGAGCAGAGTCTGAAAAAAAAATAGAACTAACCCCTGGGGTCTTTTGCCCAAGAGTGAGCTAACTACTAGTTATAGCAGTGCTAGAATGAAACTAACCTTTGGAATTACTGAAGGGTGGGTCAACTGCCTCCAGCCTGAGGAAAGAGAAACTGATCCTTGTTTAAGCCAAGGGTGAACCCACTGCTTGTGTTGTCACTGCTGCTCAGATTTTACTGCGGCTGTTGCTTCCTCACGCAGCCACTTATTGTCATTTTATTGTGCAATCAAAAGCAGTCATATAAGCTGGGCATGGTGGCGCATGCCTTTAATCCCAGCACTAGGGAGGCAGAGGTAGGAGGATTGCCGTGAGTTCAAGGCCACCCTGAGACTACATAGTGAATTCCAGGTCAGACTGGGCCAGAGTGAGACCCTACCTTGAAACCCCCCCCAAAAAAAAAAGCAGTAATATGTGCACAAGTATAACATTGCATGATCAAGGGGAAAGGAATTTGTAACTTTGGATAATCCTTAAGCATTTATTAAAGAAGGGATTTAGGGGTATAACCTGTTGGACTCTGCTAATCCAGAACACACACTCTCTTCACAAATATAATCACATTAAGCCCACCTGTTGTCTTTAACAGATCTGTGGCAGTTCTGTGCCACCTTTGTTTCTGCCCTTATCTTCAAAACTATGGTCAGCATTTTTTAGCATTTACATTTGTTCTGGGTCAAATGTCCAACCAGGCCACTGAGGAAATTGGGCAAAGAGCATAGCTTAAGGTCAGTCAGCATCTCTAAACATTGCTTGTCAACATTGGTCATCTGTGCTGTACAGGCCAAGGGTACACCAAAGCAGAGGAAACCTAGTCGCATTGCTTTAAGTGGGTGGATTACATGGTTGTAAGATAAACTTTAGGGCAAGTTATAAGTCAGGAATTTAGCAGAAAAGCATCTCACAGCAATATTCTCAGAAAATTTATTTGTAATGTCTATGAAAACATCTTCCCACAGTTCTTTCCCATATTTCATTCTTATAGTTCGTTCCCACATTTTGTTCTTATAGTCCATTCCCACACAGCACCACGTGAACCAGACGTGGTTGCTCATGCTAGTTATCCCAGAACCTAGGAGCTGGAGACAGGAGGATGAGCAGTTCAACATCATCCTTGATTACATCACAGGTTTGGGCCAAATTGGGCTACTTGAGACTCTGTCTCAGAACTTAACCCCTCAAAAAATAGTAAAAATTTGGGAGCAGTTAAATTTAATGAAGGATAACTGAACAGAAAAGATTATAGAACCAGGGAGCATTAGAGACCAGAGATGGTTCAGAATGCCTGCATCCCCATTATATGTTATATTTATTATGCAGTTTGTATTTACAGCCCAAGAAAAGGAAGTGACATATAGAAATAACTGGATTGGTTTGGTGTTGGCATTTGCTTTATATGGTCATATTTTGGCAGATTTTAGCCTCTACTTGGCTGCATATTTAGCTGCTATAATTGGATAAAACTAAGTTCCTTGGCTACAAGTATACACTTAGGTTATCTAACAATTTGTTCACATATCAAGCTAAATGGTAATTTAATAAATAAGGAGACCACTTTAGATTAAACTTATTGTCCAAGAGCAAAGGCTAGTTAGATGCCAAATTTTTGGTTTATCCATACCTATCTGTGATGGTTAAATTTTCATTGTCAACTTGACTGGGTCATCTAAGAAACACGCTTCTGGGCATGTCTGTGAAGGTGTTTCTAGAAATTTCTAACTGAAGAGGGAAGATTCACCCTGAAAGTGGGTGGCACTATCTTATGGACTAGGGTACCATAGTGAATAAAAAGTGGGAATAAAGAGGAATCACAAGTGCTTGCATTTATTTCTCTCTGATTTCTGATTGGAGACACATTGTGACCTGCCATTTCATACTCCTACCACATGGGCTTCCCTGCTATGATGTACTTTGTCCCCTTAAACCATGAGCCAAAATAAACTCTTCCTTCTTTAAGTTGCTTTTTCAAATATTTTGTCATAGCAATGAGAAAAGTAACTAATAAACTACCCCAGAAGTATCATGAAAAAATAAATGAGAAATACTTCATTGAGACATTTTTAACTTTTAATAGAAACCACAACATTCAGTAAATACAGTAGATGTTCAATAAATGTTAGGTTGAAAGATAGAATATACAAATAGACAATAGCCAGGTCATATATGAAAATAGAGTATAGGCTGGAGAGATGGTTTAGTAGTTAAGGTGCTTGATTATGAAGCCTGAGGACCCAGGTTCACCTCCCCAGAACCCACATAAGCCAGACTCACAAGGTGACACATGCATACAAAGTCACACATGTGCACAAGGTAGCGCATGTGTCTGGAGTTTTATTGCAATGGCTGGAGACCCTGGCATGCCAATTCTCTCTCTCTCGCTCGCTCTCATAATAAAATAAGATAAATAGAGTTCTTACCTGCAATCTGTAGCAACTATCCCAGGACATCAACCCACTGTCTACAGTAGACAGCTCTAAAAGTTAAGTAGCTATTTATAATTTACAGACACACAAGTTGTAGATGTGTAGAAAGTCAGTTGTTGCTAGCAATGTGAGGAACATGAAAATGAGTCATATTGTCTTCTCTGCCTTAGAATTAAAAATAAACTTGGCTCTGAAAAGAGGCCAGATTTTTGAAAGCCCCTTTGTAGCAGACAGCTTCAGATTTGCTGAGATGAACTCCCAGACCATGCACAGTTATGAAAGAAGAGATATTTATTGAAGCTTACAGATCCAGGGGAAGTTCCACAATGGCAGAAGAAGCTGGCCTGCCTTCACAGGTGGTCCAAGCAGAGAGAAAAGCCATAAGCCAAAACCCACACAGCATAGCACAGCACAGCACAGCACACTTTAGGAACTCCAGCTAGGCACACTTTGTATATCTTTAGATTGAAATCTCAAACCCACCACCATATCTTAGGGCTGGACCCTAAGATCTACCCAGTGACATTGTCTCCAGCCAGGTGGCTGTAGATGCAAACAACAAACTAATAAAACACTGAATATATTGGGGACAATCTATTCAAACTACCACACCCTCCAAAGTCAAATAGTCCTTTAAACTTAAAGGGTAAAATAAATCAAGATCAAGATAGTCAGTTGACCTTGAGACCAAGACAATACTTGAAATCAAAGCTTCATTTTGCACCTGGCAAGAGGTCCCTAAATCCTAACCCTTGGGGTCTTTCACCCCAAGAGTGAGATAAATGCTAGTTATAGCAATGCCTGGAATAAGGGAACCAACCCTTGGATTTACCCATGAGTAGGCTAACTGCCTCCAGCCTGAGTAAAAGAGAAATTGCCTTTGTTTAAGCAAAGGATGAACCTGCTTCGTCTTTAATTTGTTCTCTGATAATTGTTCCATTTTCATATCCTAACTAATCATGAAAGAATGTGAAGCTGAGCTCTGATCAATCAGTCAGAGTAAGGTCCAGGACTGTTGCTGTGCTTTACAGATCAAAAACTCCAACAGGGCTGGAGAGGTGGCTTAGCAGGTAAGATGTTTGTTTGCTTTAATCCCAGCACTCGGGAGGCAGAGGAGGAGGCCTGAAGGACCCATGTTCAATTCCAGGTCAGCCTGGACCAGGTCCAAAAAAAAAAAAAAAGATGTTTGCTTATGAAGCCAGGACCCACAACTCTCCAGGTGATGCAAGAGCACAGTGATGCAAGAGCACAAGGTCACACATGCACAAAAGGGGACACATACCTTTGGAGTTTGATTGCAGTGGCTGGAGGCCCTGACACACCAATTCTCTCTCTCTCTCTCTCTCTCTCTCTCACTCACTCACTCACTTTCTCACTCTCACATAAAAAAGTCAGTCTGTTGGGCTTTCCTTAAAAAAAAAAAAATCTCCATCAGATTTCCTATTGTTGCATTTGCTTGCCTGAATTTTTTCTGGCTGCACACCTTTCTGCAGAAGAAAGATTTTGCATTCCTGAAATACTTGGAATTCTGTGGTCTTTCTCATGACCCCAGACTTTTGTCTAACAGTTTGGAGGCTTGTCTGAGATTAATTTGTGGCCAGGGGCAATCTTGGGGATTCCTTCCTGGGGGAAGTGCATACCACCGTGTAGTTGTGGCAACCTCAGACATGGAGAAGTTCCTTGATCTCAGGAAACATAGACCTGGAATTGGAAGTAAATCAGCAACATAGGGAGTAGGGCCCTGAACAAGCCCAACAGTGACCAGATAACTTTGTCCAGGAACCAAGATTAAAAAAAAGTAAAGAGTGGTGATTTTGGTGATCAGGACTTCACAGAGGTGTGTGTGTGTGTGTGTGTGTGTGTGTGTGTGTGTGTGTGTGTGTAAGAGACACAGAGTGAAAGGACGAGAGGCACAAACGAGTGTGAAGCAAGTGTAGACTCCTGACCCATAGTTTCAGTTTCCTCTGAGGGTCCTGGCTGGGGATGGAGGAACTTAATTGGATAGAATGCAAGAAACCTCTGCATATGACACCCAGGGGACAATTCCAGAGGAGGCCTCATATGTCATAAAGAAGTCTTCATGGAGCCAGGTGTGGTGACACATGCCTTTAATCCCAGCACTTGGGAGGCAGAGGTAGGAGGATCGCCATGGGTTCAAGGCCACCCTGAGACTACAGAGTGAATTCCAGGTCAGCCCGGGCTAGAGTGAAACCCTGCCTCAAAAAACCAAAAAAAGAAGAAAAAAAGTCTTCATGGACTCTGCCTGGGAGCTAAATAGTCAGGTGTTTGTACTAACATTCTAGTAGCTAAGAAATCCTTCTATTGTGTCTTTTTGGGGATCTTCACAATAATAAGGGGTGGGGGCTGAGCCTCTCATATGGACTCCACAACTATAGAACATGGATGGACTTACTCTTTAAGCAAGAAGTAACATGGAGGACCTAAGAAAATTCCTGATAGTCCCAGAACAAAGGGGAAAAAGACATAGTAGACGATTAAATACTGTTGCTTAATTTGGACCCAGAAACCTGTTCTTAAGCCAACAGTCTTTTGGCCACAATCTGGGTCTGGTTAAGATTAAGGGTGCCAACTCTTAATAGAAAATACTAATGATAAGCACTCCTGAGATCAGGAGGAGAGACTATGCACTTTGTTGGAAGATGGGACCAAATAGCTCTTTCCCCTTAACCAATTACCATCAGATAAACAAGAAAAAGAATATCCACTTTCTCAGTGGTTTCCTCTTGCCCATCTTCCCCCTCTCCTTCCTATGCCAGTGGCTCCATTGTCTGAGCCAGCAGCCCCTACCTCCATCCTTGGTTTACCTCCCTCATCCTTCTGAAAATTTCTCCCTCTCTTCCATTCCTGAAGCTTCAGCCCATTCTTACTGGCCACTTCCTAAACTTAGAAAAGAATTTGATCAATATCAAAAGGATATTTAGAATTTACTTTTCAGAGAAAACTCACTCTCAGTCAATGTTCTCACTTAGGGAAGTGTAGTGGTTTGAATATGAATGTCCCCATAGCCTCAGGGGCTTTTGATGAAGCTTCCTACTTAACCCTGTAGGCAGAGTCCTGCTGAAGGAAGCGTGTTGTTGGGGGTAGATCTTCAGTCTGGCCCTGAGATATGTTCTGAGCCAGCTTGAACTCTGGTTGTTCTCTTTATCTCTGTCTGTTATGGGTGTTTCATGAAGTGAGCCAGCTGCTTTCACTATAATGAAACTATGAAACTTCCCCCTGGAAACTGAAACTCTTTTCCTTCCATAATGTGCTTTTGGTCAGGTGTTTTCCCCCAGCAAAAAGAAGGTAACTGCAATAGGAAGTCCCTATAGGAGGCAAACAGATAAAATTTGTTAATGCCCCTCATACCAGTTCAGAAGATAGAAATTTTTTAGAAATAGTTTTATTTATTTGCAAGCAGAAAGAGAAAGGGGAGGAGGGAGAGAATGGGTGTGCCAGGGCCTCTTGCAACTGCAAATGAATTCCAGACATTTGCACCACTTTGTGCATAGGGACTAGGGAATTAAACCTAGGCAGTCAAGCTTTGCAAGCAAGTGTTTTTAATCTCTTCAGACCAGAGGTTAGAAATTTAAAGAAGAACCTGAAACCCCTCTGAAAGACCTACATGGAAGGCTGACCAGCTAGATCAGTTCCATGAACCCCAAATATATATAATGTTTATATGAAGTAAACTCTTTTCTGGAGAAGACAGGGGTATGATAAGAAGGGAAACCATGGCTGCCTGGAAAAGGGAACACCCAACAAGGCTAGTAGTCCCATGGCAGATGAGAAATTGCCAATGGAATAATAACAATGCTGACCATCAGGGCCATATGAGAGATCCAGTTTATCGAAGATATTAGAGAACCCATGCCCCAGTCTCAAAATATGAATATGGCCATTAATGTGCAACTGGGTAAGGAAAAAGGACTTTAGAATTCCTAGAAAGGATGAAAGATCAGTCCAGAAAATATTCAGGGGATATTAAAGTTATACTTTGTAGCTAATAGTTGGCAAGATATAGCCAAAAAAGCTACAAAAAGCCGGGTGTGGTGGCGCACGCCTTTAATCCCAGCAAAAACAGAAGATCTAGAGGCCACTCTGAGGGACATAGTTAATTCCAGGTCAGCCTGGACCAAGAAAGAGGAAGAAAAAAAAAAAAAAAAAAAAAAGCTACAAAAGATTGAGGGCTAGAAAACAGAAATCTAGATGAGTTGAGGGACATACAAAAGGTTTATGTGACAAGAAATGAGGAAGAGAAACAGAATGCAAAAATCATGAGACCCTACCTCAAAAAAAAAAAAAAAAAAAAAAAAAAAGAGAGAGAGAGAGAAGAAGAGAGAAGTGCTTAGCAGGCAGCTTGGTGAGTATAATATATGCATTTAGGCAAACACCAGCAGGTGTTACATCCCTAGGGCTCATGATCTCCATCTTCATAGGTTTTTCAGTCTCAGGCCTGTATTCTCTCCTCTGGAGCAGGACTCCAGTCCAATTAGAGAGCAGTTGGTTTCCCCATAACAGACATGCCACTATTGTACCCGTTGGCTTATTTGGCCTGGCTGGCCAAAATTAAGGCTTGCAGTGCCCTGTTGTTTATCTCCACTGATGAATCCTCTCTCCCCCTTGGAGCTACATGCAGCATAGCTTTTTCCAGCTTTCTGTCAGCTAGTCTACATGGAGGAGGTTTTCAGCTCAAATCCAGCAAAAATTCTCAATGACATTGCAGCCCAAGTATGTGGAGTCTTCAACAATAGGATCTAACCATCTATTCCTGGTGGGAAACCAAGAGCCTTTGCAATGTCTTGTAATGTTTAGGAGCATCAGGGACCTCCCTGGCCAACAACTGACTGGAAGGTATCTTGAGGGATAACTTTTCTCACTCCTACTACATTTTCTCCCTTTACATTGTAATATTTCCCATGGATTTAAAGTTCTGGGTCCCGCAAAGAGCTCTTCAACAGCTATCTAATTGGTGCTATTTCCTCTTTGGCCTTCCAGCCATAAGAAATGGCAAGCCAGCAATTCTGTGTCATTTTCTCTTTTATCCAATTTAACTGCCAAATCAAAGGCTAATGTCTAGTAACTTTTCTTGTGTCAGCTCCTCTTTTACATAAACAAATTCCCTCTGGGAAGCCATTTTGGCCTCAGATATGTATCCTATTATGCATAACAGTGACAACACAGTTTCCGTATCAGTTTTCTGATAGTCTCATCCCCTATGTGCTATTCCCAGGGACTTCAATGCATTCTCTAGTCTTTCAACTGTTTTAAAGGCATACGGTAACTTACATAGTAGACTCCACTCATCAAGTAGTCATGCAGTTGTATGCCTCATAGAGAAAACTACGCACTCTGTGATTCCTCCCACAGGCTCTCCACCTTCAGATGCATGCCTTTAGTTGCATGTCTTATTCACCATAGTAAGATTCATGCAACTATTGCCTTAGCAATAAGAAACACCATCATATACCACAAGGGAAATAATGGCCATGTTGGGATTTTCACCCTCAGATGGTTCAAGTTCAGCTACATGTCTTACTTCCCATAACTAAGACCATGAAATCACCCCTCCAAAACACATCTTTGGTTCTGTCATTCCCCACATTGGACACCAAGTGTTATGTAAACTTCTCCTGAGGAGAAACAAACATGTGTCTCTTCACCCCAGATAGGGGACCAAATGACAGACTTGGTGAACCAATGAGTTCATTACAATTACTTACAGAGCAGGAGTGGGGGGTTGCTTACGGGAGTGAGTGAGTAAAGACAGCTATATGTCTCTGAATACATCATGGATAGTGACCTCATGAAAGCTACATCCTTTTAGTTAAACTTCCACTGCCTATATCCTATAGCCCCTCCCAAGATCGCCTTCAGCTGGGGGGAGGACACAGGGAACAATAGCTGGAATTCCAGGTGAGGGTCTTGTGTCCTTCCTCTCCTCCATCGACTCCCACTATGACCAGCTTAAAGGCAGGAACCTGGCGTCTGGGTCCAAGGCCTAACTTTTCCCATTGTAACTCTCCTTTTACAACAAGCTCCTCTGTTCCAAAGTTTTCATAGTTACAGGCCAAGGAGTCCTCTACTCTACATGTTATCCTCTGAGGAAAATGCCATCCAAAGCCCCTGCAACAACTGGCCCCAAATGACAAGGACTTGATTTGTAAGAACTACCATCTTTCTTAATTTTTGCACCATTTTCAACTCCCAACAAATCAGACAAGGCCAAACATGCACCCTAGACAACATAGCATGGCCTGCTTCTAGTTAGTCTGTCTCCAGCTTCCCAAGGCCAATAGCTTTCAATATGGAAATACAAAAGCCTCCCTTACTCCACCATAAAGCATTCCCACTCCCCTGCCTGCCTTCCAATCTTTGTATAAATACATGCTTACTCAATGGTGGTTGTGTTCCTTGTAAACAGAACAAACAACCTTTGCCCATTCATATTTTATTGGCCTCTGTTTATCATCACCAGTTTAGTCAGTCCTTCCATTTACTCCTTTAAGTCATTAGTAGATAATTATTGGGCACTTACTGTAGGTCAGGCTCCATTTTAGGCTCTGACAGTAAGGTTCTGAGGCAGTTTAGGGTTAGTAAAAGCAAGGAGTATCCTTGGGCCTGTAAGAGAGAATCTGGGTCATTCCACTTTGCTAGAGGAAAGAAATGTCTGAAGGCCTTTTTTAAATCTCTACTTCCATAAGGAGTTCTCCTTGCCTAAGAGAGACAATCACCCCTTTCTAAGATTACGCCCTTCTTGAGAAATCGAGATTCCTGGGAAGATTGCCCTTTCAAGAAATCCAGACAACTCTAGCTAGACACTTGGTGTCAAGGTTGAAATGAACTCCTAGCCCCACATAAGACCCCAACCTTGGTATTGAAGTGGGCTTTCCCGTTTTCTGGGAACCTTGCTTCGACCCAGTTTGGCAGAAGCTCTGCATTTCTTTCCTTTTCTTTAGCTCTACACTCTCCCAATAACAAAAATCTCTCTAAACTTTACCTTCTGGTCTCTGGGATTCATTCATCGAAATGCATGAGAAGAATCCAGAAGACCACTGACTGAGTATGGTTATTGAACTTCTGGGACTCTAGCTCCTGAGTTATCGCAAACCCAAAAGCAGAGATAAGGCTTTGACGCTCAACAAGACATCCCAAGTGACATAGTTGTACCTCCCTGCCTGCAAGCTGATCATAGTTCAGAGGGAGGAAAAATGCCACTAGATGGTAAGCTAAGTGTGGCCTGCAAATGGCTGTGAGGAGGGGTAGCAAAACCAGTCCAAGGTAAGTCGGAGAAGGCTTCTTAGAAGAACTTGAGAATGAGTGGGGACAGAAGAAGAGAGAGAGATGGAGAAACATTCTGGTGAGAGGAAAGGGCAATGGGGAAATAAGCCCATGGACCATATAGAGCATCAGTATTCAAGAAAGTGAACAAGGGCTGGGCGTGGTGGGGCACGCCTTTAATCCCAGCACTTGGGAGGCAGAGGTAGGAGGATCACCATGAGTTTGAGACCAGCCTGAGATTCCAGGTCAGCCTGGGCTAGAGTGAGACCCTACCTAGAAAAACAAAAACAAAAACAAAAAAAAGAAAGAAAGAAAAGAAAAAAAAAAAAGAAAGGAAGGAAGGAAGGAAGGAAGGAAGGAAGGAAGGAAGGAAGGAAGGAAGGGAGGGAGGGAGGGAGGAAGGGAGGAAGGGAGGAAGAGAGGGAGGGAGGGAGGGAAGGAGGAAGAGGAGGGAGGGAGGGAGGGAGGGAAGGAGGGAGGGGGAGGAGGGAGGAAGGAGAAAAAATGAACCACAATGAAATGGCTGGATCTTAAACAGGGAGTGGTAAGCCAAGAAGAGGGAAACACAGAGAGGGTTTGTGTCCTTTGAAACCACACAATGAAGTTGGCATTTATCCAGAAGTAATGGTCACATGTCCATTTTGAAGTGAGGTCGAGAGGAAGGTGAACTTGGAAGCAGGGGACTAAAGCAGAAGCTGACACTTGAAAGTAGAAGAATGAGTGGAGACAGGTAAAGCTCAGGGCTCTTAGCTGGAGGCCAGTAGGGTGATGGCAGAGTGAGCAAGAAGGGTTAGAAGCCAAAGCTTGGGGGTAGTTGGGAGAAAAGTAGATACAATTACCAAGATCATGAATACCAGACAGGAAGATGAGGGTGAAGAGATGAATTCTGGATGGGGATATGACATCCGGGGTGTTCTGAAAGAACTAGATGTACAGTTTGGAGTGCAGAGAAAGGAACAGGTACAGAAGGAGATCCCGGCACGATGACCATGGACATAGGTAAGGTCACAGGGAAGAGGTGCAGGGATGGGGGCTCCTAAGAGAACTCTGGGAGGCACTGCATCTTTCTGGGCAAAAGAAAAGAGACACTTGTGCCACCGATCAAGGAAAGGCAGTCAAAAAGGAAGGAAAGCCTGGAGCATGTTTTAACACAGCAATTAAACACTGACGTTCCTCCAAGCATGGAGAGCCCACAGAACCTCCTTCCTCCTCCCCCTCCTGTCCTTCCCTCCTGGGAGGTTGGGAGGGAGTGCCTTGCCCCATAGAGTTGCTCAAGTTGTATCAAAATAGCCCCCGTGCTCCTATTGGCTATAGAATAAAGTAGATGATGAAATAAAAGAGAGAAATTTCTACTATAAAGTCAAAAAAGCAGGGTCACATATTTTTCAGTATCCACAGGACTGTTAACCAACATGTCAGCAAACACAAAATTGTTTGCTTTAATTTGAGCTTTCAATAATTTCAGTTTCATTTGGAAGACTATTATTATTTAAAACTCTTCTTTAACTCATTTAACTGATCAATTAAATCCACTAAAAACACTTACTCTATATCTAGTATTCATTGTTGAATTTTGTTTTGGATACCATAAACAACACGAGAACATGTCACAAATCATAAACTCTTTTCAACATTTGGTCTTGACTTAGCCATCTTCTGAAATGTAACATAATTGTGTTTTGTTTTGTTTTGTTTTGTTTTGTTTTGTTTTCAATGTAGGGTCTCATTCTAGCCCAGGTTGACTTGGCATTCACTCTGTAGTCCCAGGCTGGCCTTGAACTCACATTGATCCTCCTACCTCTGCCTCCTTAGTGCTGGGGCTAAAGGCATGCACCACCCCACCTAGCTCTGAAATTTAAATAATGTTGCCATAGTCACAGGTTGAGGGCTGCAAAGATGGATTGATTGGCAAGGCACTTGCCCATGCAAGCATGAGCACCTGAGTTTGGTTCTGCAAAAACCAAATAAATGCCAGGTTTGATGGCACACACCTGTAATCCTCACAGTGAGCAAATGGAGGCGTATGGATTCTGGGGATAGACTAGCTTAATCAATGAGCTCCAAGTGCAGTTGAGAGACCCCACCTCAATAAATAAGGTGGCAAGCCATTGAAAAAGACACCTGACACTGACCTCACATGCATGTGCTCACATGTGCCCCTCCATACTTATGGACGTACATACAGGCACACTTCACACATACACATGCAGAAAAGGCAAGTTGAGCCATATTCATAATTTCAGTGCTGTCACTGTCACTGAAACATAAAATTGAAAGTCAGCAGCTCTGTTCTCCAAACTGCTCTGGATAAATTTTCTGGTTTCTGCAATTCATCCAGCTATAATCTGATGAGACAAGCTGATTTTAGAAATATCTTCCTGATTTTGTGGGTACATTATATCTGCTATGCTCTATACATATTGCTTCATAAACTCACCATCATTATGCAGTTTTCATTCTTTTTGCTACCACATAACTAGTCTTTATAAAAGAACTCCTCTAAGTTGAGTTATAACTTTAAAAAAACTGTTGAGAAAATAGACCAAATCTTTGATATGCATGGAATTTAGCCACATATTTTTGCATATAGTGCCTTTTCAAATTATAGTATTGGAAACCTTACATAAGTTCCCCACAAATGAAGCAGAATACATTACTATGTACCTCAACAAAAAGTAGTCATCTACACACTTTTTACTTTTTTAACTTTTTTATTACAGAGAGAGAGGGGGAGGGAGGAAGAGAAGGGGCCAGAAAATTCGCCTACCAGTGCCTCAGCCACTGCAATCGAACTCCAGACACTTTTGCTACCTAGTGGACATGTGCTACCTTACGCTTGCCTCACCTTTGTGGGTCTGGCTTACACAGGATCTAGAGAGTCGAACATGGGTCCTTAGGCATTGCTAAGCCATTTCTCCAGCTCTACCCATTTTTCATTGCATAATCTTTATTTATTCACAATTTTTGTTTGGGGGGAGTTATTGTTTTCTTTTAAGATGTAGAACCCATGCTAAGATTTTTAAAAATATTAGGTCTGGAGAGATTGTTCAGTGGTTAGGAGCCCTGAGAGACCGCTTGAGTTCAATCACCAGGACCCACATAAACAAACAGGTGGGCATAGCATGTGTGTCCATAACCCATTCCCATATGGAGAGCAGAGACCTGAAAATTGCTGAAGCTTGAAAAAACATCAAGCCTTTAATCCCAGCACTCAAGAGGCAGAGGTAGGAGGATCACTGTGAGTTTGGGGCCACCCTGGGACTACCTAGTGAATTTCCAGGTCAACCTGGGCTAGAGTGAGACCTTACCTCAAAAAAAGAAAAAAGTATTGATATTGGAATTGTTACCTTAAGAATATGGAAGAATGAGAGATAGAAGTTCTAGGTAAGATCAAAATTAAAATTAATGTAAGATATATAATACAACACTAGGTTCACTAGCGTATAATAAGACAAAGAGGAAATGACCTGAAGGAAGAAACAATAACATGCCAAGCAAATTACAGGCTATTAAAGAGGGAAGTAAAAGAATAATGTTCTCTTATCAGGGCTGATCTTATCTCTAAGAGTAGTGTTGAAAAAAAATTCCTTACGTATGACATTGAATGAGGTAATAATTAAATATTTTAAAAAGTCACCTCTCTGGCCTTAAAATGTCAACATTTATTATAATTATGCATTCAGATGCTTAGGAAACTTAATGATCATAGTCAATGTTGTATTACCTTTGCATTTCTGGGACAAAACACCCAACTTGAAGTTCATGGAAGGAAAGAGTTTAATTTGGCTTATAGTCTGGAGGGGAAGCTTCAGGATGGCAGGGAAAGATTGTAGAGCAGAGGCTGGACATCACCTCCTTAACATAGCAGTTGAAAACAGCAGCAAAAGCGTGAACTGAACTCTAGCAAGCACTCCTCCAGAAGCACACTTCCCCCAGCAAGGCTCTACCTCCCAAATTGCCACCAGCTGAGGACCATCTGATTGAAACCACATGAGTTTATGAGGACCATCTGATTGAAACCACCACATTCAGTAAACCCCAAAATAATGCAATAGTATTATTAATTCAGACACTTGACCTAACCCCGCCCCCACATTCTCAACCCTGAGTCTCAAGCTGGGGCAGCCTGAAGGGGTGATAACAATTATCCTAAGATTAGAGAATAGGAATGTACCTGGCTCAGAGTGCTCTAAAAGATGGCTGCTGTCAGCAGATGTGGGTGTGTGCATGCACAGATGCCAAGAGATGCCTGTGTCCTCTGGGTTGCATGGGAGATGCTTGACTGAGTGTGCGATGGTGAGTGCAGGAGCATCACAGACAATGCTGCTGCAGGGATTAATACAGGCAGGTCACAGGGGAGGGGAGGAGCAGAGAGAATAGCCAGGAAGGAAATAATCAGGATCTGTTTAATTGAACATATATAACCTGGTGCACAATTAGCCTCAATAGTCTTACCTCTGACCTTCCTTATTTTGATAGTTCAAACCTCCTGAAAGACAAGATTTTTATTAATATAATAATACAGCCATATATTTTATATGACTGCTTTTTGACAGCTTTATTTCACTAGGGCCTCGTGTCTGTCATTTGATTCATCTGGTGGAAAAGAACTGAAGTTGGATTAGAAAAAGAAACTATAGGGATGAGGAGATGGCTTAGCAGTTAAGGTGCTTGCCTATGAAGTCTAAGGACCCATGTTCAACTCCCCAGATCCCACATAAGCCAGACACTCATGGTGACACAAGTGTGCAAGGCTGCACATGTGCACAAGGTGGCACCCATGTCTGGAGTTCAATTATAGTGTCTGGAGGCCCTGGAATGTCAATTCTCTCTCTTTCTCTCTCATAAAAAATTACAAAAAAGAAACTGTAGATGAAACTATATAAATGCCAGAGCCTTGCAAGATTACTTTCTTGCAGGAGGCTCTCTGGAAAAGAGAAAATAAAATTCAGAGGCCCTCAGGTCCCCAGTGAGCCTAGGCATATAGGTTCATAGCTATGTCCTGCCGGGCAGTGCTCAGAGACCCTGTTCATCCTGCTCAGATGCGAGGGTAGACTGCCTGTCCATGCTGGCCATGAGCAAGGCAGACTAGACCCTCAGGTCCCTGTTGAGCAGTACAACAGACTCACACCTACACTCTGCCCAGATTGGCATGTAGTCCACCTGCCCACACCTGCCCTGAGTTTGGGGTACTAGGCTGCAAAGGACCTAGGTGAGCACTCCCCACCACGCCCAAACCAGTCACGTGTGTAGGCCACCGTCCTGGGCCCCTAGTAGAGAAGTCTAATCCCATTTGCCTCTGGTCTTGATACCCACTGTGCCCAACTTGGACGCATGGGTAGACCACCTTCCCATTCCCACCATGAGCAAGACAAAGAAATCCCTGAGGTCGCTGGTAAACAGCACCATGGGCCCACCTCAGTGCCCTGCCCAGACCCTTGGGGAAACAGGCCACCCCAGCCCTCTCAGAGCAAGAAGAACCAGGCTGCTCCACAGGCCCCGGTGGAGCTGCTATTGCTGCATTCTGAATAAGGCAAAGGCATTATCCCCAGGTCTGCATAGTCTTTTGTTTCTGCCTTCTTATACACAAGATTCTTTTAAAAAAGATCTCTAGATCACTCTGCTAATTTATCTATGCCATGGCATCACTGGACCTAATATTTTCTATTGCTAAGAACACCTAGCTCCCATTTTTTTCATCTACAATTTATTTTTAAATTATTTTTTATTGACAACTTCTATACTTACATACAAAAAATGCATGATATTTCCCTCCCCTGCCCCCATACCCCTTTAGAACTCCAATCTCCATCATATCCCTTCCCTCTCTCCATTAGTCTCTCTTTTAATTTGATGTCATCATCTTTTTCTTCTATTATGAGGATCTTGCGAAGGTATTGCTAGGCACTGCAAGGTCATGGATATCAAGTCCAATTTCTGTCTGAACAGTTGCATTGTAAGGAGTCGTACCCTTCCTTTGGCTCTTCCATTCTATCCGCCCCCTCTTCCACAATGGTCCCTGAGCCTTGGAGGGTGTGACAGAGGTGTTTCAGTTCTGGGCACTCCTCCATCCCTTCTTCTCATGTTGCTTTTTGGGTCATCCCAGTAGTCATTGCCATCTGAAAAGAGAAGTTTCTCTAACCAGAAGTGAGAGTAGCGTTAATATGAGAATGTGAACATTAAGTGTAGTGCTTTCAGGGCACTAGCTCCCATTTTTATTCCATTTTAGGACTACAAGGTGTCATTAGGCATATTGAAACTCTTAGTAAATCTACTTAGAGGCTTTAAATGACGCAGCTCAGAGAACTTCTTAATTCTGAAGTCCAGATGATAAGAATGACAATTATAGAAAATTACATTGTTACTGGAGGCCTCAGAGTGTCCCTTGAAGTAATGTTCAGGTTCTTTGTGTCTTGAATAAAGAGTTGAGCAAGACTTGGAAAAGTCATAGTAAATGTACAGATTTACCAACAAGAAGAGTAAAAGCCTAGAACACACTCCACTGAGTCAGACCTTGCTTGAGCAGGCATGTATCTCCAGAACCCCATTTTGTCAGGACTGGGGGCTTTTTGTTACCAAGGGAAGGGAAGAGTCTCTTCAAGGGTGAACCTATATTTTTGCCATTATAGGTAATTGTCTTTATTTGCTGAAGGGAATTTGTGTCACCTTAGGGTAGTCCACGGCAATCAAAGTGATATGCTTTCTTGGTTGCTGGGTCCCAGAGTTAACATTCGACTGCACAGTCACTCATGTCGGACCCTATCTTCTTGCCTCATTTCTCTCTGAGAGAAATGTCTGACACCCATACATCTTTATGGAGGCCAAGAGGCAGGAGATCTCATCTCTGGTAACTGTTTCTGGCTGGTAAGGGAGTATACCCTCTACCTATTGGGGATCACAGAACTCTCACCCTAGCTGATCCAGTCAAAATAGCAAGACTGAGACAGTGGCTCAATAGTTAAAGGTCCGTGCTTGCAAAGCCTGCTGGTCTGGGTTTGATTCCATATTACCCATATAAAGCCAGATTCACAAAGTGCTGCATGCATCTGGAGTTCATTTGTAGTGGCAGAAAGCCCTGGTGCACCCATTCTCTCCCTCTCTCTCTCTCTCTCTCTCTCTCTCTCTCTCTCTCTCTCTCTCTCTCTCCTCTATCCTTGCAAATACATGAATAAAATAAAATAACAGCTAGACTTCTGAGCATTTCTCTGGGGTTGGTGTGAGGCCTTTCTGGAGAATTAATTGGAGTTTGATGACTTCAAGATGAGAAAACACAGATTTCGTTAAGCAGTTTAATAGAGAATGTTGGAACAGTGGGGCCAGGAGGATCATTAACAAGGGCCCTGTTAAGGAAATTAATCAGGCATCCAACATCAAGTTTTAGACCATGAGCCCCTCCATAATTTAGGAGTTTCAGGTTTTGTGTAGCATCTCTTACCAATCCAGTTTGGATAAACAACATCTTTAGGGAAGAGGCATCACTCTCCCTGTCTAGCAGTTAGATCTAATCTCCTTCAGAGTTAGTTAGCCACTAGCAAATCTATTTGGTTTTGACAGGTAGTGATACTTTGTGTAATGTCTTCTAAGCTATCAGAGAGGTCTTCAGATGTGCTCTGGTAGTATGAGAAGGAGGTGGCAAGTCCACTCAAATTTGTACTTATTCTATCAGTGATTTACATCCTTATGAGCAGGAAAGGGGCTCTACAGCTTATTTAGCCTAAACAGTAGACATTAGGAGAGCCCAGAATTTAAGCATATTCTGGGTGGTTATCTGTCCCAGATGAGTAAGAGAAAATGAAGCCTTTGTTCGATTATTTTGGTAAGCTTTGAGGAACTAAACTGTTCTCCCAATCAGTGCATGTTTTGTCATTCCTGTAATTTCTCTAAAAAATTATTTATTTATTTATTCATTTATTTATTTATTTATTTATTTATTTATTTATTTATTTATTTGAGAGAGGGGGAGAAGGAGATACACACAGAAAGAGAGAGAAAGAGGCACACCAGAGTCTCTAGCCATTGCAAACGAACTCCAAACACATCTGCCACCTTGTGCACCTGGCTTAAGTGGGTACTGGGTAATCGAAGCTGGGTCCTTAGGCTTCCTAGGCAAGCACCTTAATGGCTAAGCCATCTCTATAGCCTCATTCCTGTAATTCTAAGATCAAGTGAGTTATTTATGTCCAGCCATTGAAATAGGTGGCCTCCTTCGTATTTAGGGTAGAAGCTAGGGTTTTGTTTGTAGAATTTTAAAGGATTTACCTAATAGCCACAAGGATGTTAGGTCATATACAGAGGTGGGCAATACATGGTTATTTAGGGGGCTAAGAAAGCCCAACATAATTTTGGCTTCCAACTTACAACATTTTAGTTCTTCACAATCATTTAATCACCCTTATAGAATGTTTAACACGGGTATGGCTTTTTCTGAGAACTCTGTTGATAATTCCATTTGTTGGCTAAGCATCACATTTTGCACACACAGAGAGCAAATGTTGTTTTATGCCCCATGATTCTATCAAGACCTGTATTTGTAGGAATACAGGAAAGCAGTCTTCAGGAGACAGAAATATTTGGCAAAGCAATTAAGAAATCCCTGGATCATATCACCAAATCTACTAGCCATCATGATCTGGATCTGAATTATTTTTTTTGACCTGTGCATCAGACATAACATTTAAAAATTAAGATAATCAAGAACACAGTATGGCTTAAAGGAGTAAAGGCAGCAAATGAAGGAACAGGTAGTCTGGGCTACCTTCCAAAACACTATCTCAAAACAACCAACCAAAATGATGTCCCTTACTTTGAAATCAAGGGATGATTGCTCAAACGACCTACAAGGAGCCATTCTCTCCCCTCTTAATGAGCAGCTCTCATCGAAGCCAAAGAGCTTAGTCAACTGTTTCTGTTGGAGCAGAAAATTCCAATAGTCTTCCTTCAGCTTGCCTCATGTCTGTCCCTTCCAGTTCACATTGGCAGTGTTTCTAGCTTAGTGAGCCAGTAAGTTTATTGGAGTTATTTACAGAAATATGGATGAGTTACTTACAAGAACATGGATGACTCAAATGCAGCTGTGTCACTGAAAAGCCCACCCCAGCATGGGTGACAACTCACAACCTTGGAACTGCCTGTATTAAGTGAAGGCAGCCCGGTCTCCTTTCTTCTTAGGGGTCTTGTGAATCTGTAAATTTCAGGCTCTTCCTGCGATTTGGAAGTCCTGTTTACTTCCTGAGTCTTCAGAAGCCTCCCTTTCCTTTAAGAGAGAATAATTCAATTGGGAGGAAGAGGGAACTATACAAGCATGCTTTCCCTAACTGGACGAGTCCTCTTAAACCTAAAACAAAATAAATTTGTCTTTCTTGTTTCTGTCAAACATTGTGTTGCAGTGAAGTAACAGAGACTAATAAGGAACAACTTACTCCATAAAAACCAATATTTGGTCTTCATCAGTCTGGGATACTGGATCAGTCAGGCTTCTATAGAGGAACAGAAGTGACAAAATAAATTGTATTTAAAGGGAATTTAGTAGATTAGCTTACAGCAGTCCACCAATAGCAGTCTGCAGGCTTAAGAGTCAAGGAACCTGGTAGCTGCTCAGTCCACATGGCTGGATACCTCGGCAGTTCCAATCCACCACTGAAGGTCTGGAGGCTTTCTGGAGAGCCACTGCTCTTCAGTCCACGCTGGAAACTTGTCTCCAATGACAACAAAGGATAGCCAAACAGGAGAGATGCACGTGCAAGTGAAGGCACTCACCAACAAGCAACACAGGTGGCCAGGCCAGAAGGGGCTCTTTTCTCTCAGAGCTTCCTTACATAAATCCCCCTTCTGAGAGGGTCACCCGCTCTGGGAGATGGGTTCATTCTGGAAGAAGGACTTTCTCCTTCAGGAAATTCTTCCTGGAAGCAACCTCAGAGACCCGCCCAAGAGGAATGTCTGTGGATTCCTAACCAGATTAAGTTGACAACAGAACTAGCCATCACAAGTCCACCCCTTGTCAACTTGACACCATATCTCCTTACATCATACCTAATTTCCAAATGAAGTCAGTAATGAGGTCATAATTCCACCTAACATGATATAAGGATCTTATGTACAATCAGAAACTCGACACAAGGCAAGGTCCCTTGAGGAATGCTTAGTCTCTAATATCCAATAAGTTAAATATAAGTTCAACAACAGTTAACTAGTGATAGAATCTCAATCAGTATTAATTATATAATAGAGAAATAGAGTAAATAAAAACAAAAGCCTTTCATTATTGGTGTACATATGCACAGACACTCTTAACAAAGTAGGACAGAAACACTCATGGCAATTACAGTCCTCATTTTTGTAATTGGTTATGTGGCCTTAGCTAGTATTTGTAATTGCCTTCTTCTACTACCCATTCTGTATTTCCTCCTCCTTCAGCAAGCACCTCAACAGGTCTTGGTTCTCTACCTAGAAGGATGACCCATACCTTCATTCCTGAAGGGTATGGGCCATTTATCACACCGCCTTGTTTGGGTTGTTGTAGTTTCCCACTGACCTTGATCACAGGACATGGTAACACCAAGAGACGCCCTAAAGGATCTCCTGAACTTCAGACATACTCTTCCTTACCTCCATTGTGGAGGAGAAGTCCAATTTCCCCCTGGTAAATTAGCCCTGCTAACACTGCAACTCCATTCTTAGCCTATTGACTTGAGGGCATCAGGAGCCCAAAGTGGCCAGGGGGAAGTCTTAGCTTCCAGTTCAATGGAATTCTCTTCTCTTTGTGCCTCCTGGCAAAGCACTCTGCTCTGGAATTGAGACCTCCAGGCCAGCAGAGTATAAGGTTGTGAGAATAGTATGCAAAAATTTGGCTAATGGGTCACTTGGGTGTGATGGTAAGTGGTACCATTCCCATTTCCACCACTTGGTTCCTGAACTCATGAATACAGAATATAGGAGAAACAGTACTGTATATAGGACGCTGATTCAGAGCATATACAGCCTTCTGGAGAACTCTGCCCCAACCCTCCAGGTTATTGCCACCTAGTTGGCACTATACCTGCTTCTTTAAAAAGGCCATTTCACCATTCTATTGAGTCAGCTGCATCAGGGTGGTGGGACACATGGTAAGACCAGTGAATTCCATGAGCACGAGCCAACTGCTGCACTTCCTTGGCTGTGAAGTGAGTTCCCTGGTCAGAAGCAATGCTGTGTAGAATACCATAATGGTGGACAAGGTGCCTATAAGTCCATGGATGGTAGTTCTGGCAGAAGTACTATGTGTGGGGAAGGTAAATCTATACCCAGAATAAGTATCTATTCCAGTAAGAACAAAATGCTGCCCTTTCTGTGATGGAAGTGGTCCAGTGTAGTCAACCTGCCATCAAATTACTAGCTGGTTCACCCGAGGAATGCTACCATATCGTGGACTCTGAGTCAGTCTCCGCTGCTGGCCAATTTGGCACTCAGAAGCAGCTGTAGCCAGGTCAGCCTTAGTGGAAGTCCATGTTGCTGGGCCCATGCATAACCTGCATCCCTGCCACTATGGCCACTTTGTTCATGGGCCAACTGGGCAATGGCAGGGATAGCCAGGAAAAGAGGTTGACCACTATCCACAGAGCAGGTCACCTTATCTACTTGATTATTAAAGTCATCCTCTGATGAGGTCACCTTCTGATGAGAATTTTCTAACATAGGACTCAACTATCTTTATATGCTTTGCCCATTCCAAGAGATCTATCCACATACATCTTCCCAGAATGCTTCTCTCACAGTTTTTCAGTTGTGCTCCTTCCAAGTCCCAGTCCATCCAGCCAAACCATTGGCCACAGCCCATGAATCAGTGTATAACTGCACATCTGGCCATTTTTCCTTCCAAGCAAAATGCACAACCCTGTACACTGCCTGAAATTCTGCCCATTGTGAAGACTTCCCTTGTCTCAGAAAGGGACTGTAATGCTGTGGCTGTCTGGGAGGTGTTTGCATAACATGCTAAACCAGGATCTGGTCCTCTCCTCCTCAGTCAATTGATCTTAGGGCACACTACATGATGCCATAGGTGCATGCCTAAGGACAGAAAGCATTGTAACAGGAGTAGCCATAGGCATTTGGACAACTTCCTCATGTAACTTACTTGTCCCTTCAGGGACTGCTTGAGCCCAGTCACAGATATACCACTTCCACTTGATGGCGGACTGCTGTTGTATGTGCCCAACTTTAAGGACTAGTGGGTCAGATAGCACCCAGCTCATAATGGGCAGCTCAAGTACTGTTGGATCTGCTGAATCATATCAACCAGGTGGCAGAGCAGTCTGCACAGCAGCCGGGACTTGTCAAAGAGCCTTCTCTTATTCCAGGCCCCACTGATAACTAGCAGCTTTCTGAGTCACTTGGTATATGGGACAGAGTCACACACCCAAGTGAGGAATGTGCTGTCTCCAAAATCCAAATAGGCCCATTAGATGTTGTGCTTCTTTCTTAGTGGTAGGAGGGGCCAGGTGCAACAACTTATCCTTCACTTTAGAAGGACTGTCTTCTTCATGCGCCAAATCCTCGGACTCCTAGAAATTTCACTGAGGTGGAAAGCTTGAATTTTGGATGGATTTATTTCCCATCCCCTGATGCGCATATGCTGAACGAGTAAATCGAGTGGCTGCCACGTGCTGCTCATTTGATCCAATCAGCATAATGTCATCAATATAATGGATCAATGTGACACCTTGTGGAAGGAACAGGCTATCAAGACTGCAGACTAAGTTATGACACAGGGCTGGAGAGTTAATATAACCTTGAAAATAGTTATAAATAGTAAAAAAATAGTAAAGGTGTACTGCTGACCTTGCCAGCTGAAAGCAAATTGCTTCTGGTGGTCATTATGGACAGGTATGGAGAAGAAAGCATTTGTAAAACCAATAGCTGTATACCAGGTACCAGATGTGCTAATGTGCTCAAGTAAAGAAACTACATCTGGGGCTGGAGAGAAGGCTTAGCAGCTAAGATGCTTGCCTGCGAATCCTTAGGACCCATGTTCAACTCTCCAGGTCCCACATAAGCCAGAAGCACAAGGTAATGCAAGTGCTCAAGGATGCACATGCACACAAGGTGGCACAGATGTCTGAAGTTTGAGTGCAGTGGCTGGAGACCCTAGTGGGCCAATTCTCTCTCTCTCTCTCTCTCTCTCTTTCTCAGAAAAATTACAAAAACACACATTTGGTACAGCAGCTGCAATTGGAGTCATCACTTGATTAAGTTTCCAATAATCAATTGTCATTCTCTAGGCTCCATCTGTCTCAGAACAGGCCAAATAGGAGAGTTAAAGGGAGCCATGGAAACCCCTGGATCCTCCAAGTCCTTTAGAGTGGCATTAATCTCTGCAGTCCCTCCAGGGATGTGATATTGCTTTTGGTTCACTATTTTCCCTGGCAGTAGCAGCTCTAATGGCTTACATTTGGCCTTTCCAACCATAATAGCCATACTCCAAAAGTCAGGGAAACAATGTGGGGATTTTGCCAACTCCTAAGTATATCTAACCCAATTATGCATTCTGAGACCAGGGAAATAAGCACAGGATGAGTTCAGGGACCCACTGTCAGTCAACATTTGCAAAAACTGTATTGCTAATCTAACCTCCATTAAATCCTACTTTAACTAAGAGGGCCAAGATGCCTGGGTCTCCTGGAATCAATGTTAATTCAGAGCCAGTGTCCGGTAGGCCCTGAAAGGTCTGATTATTTACTTTTGCCCGGTGTACAATTACACTTGCAAAAGGCTGTAGGTCCCTCTGAGGAAGGATAGGTGTATGCTTGATATTAAAATCTGGGAACTTCTGGGTAAGATGGCAGCATAGGAGCCCTGCCAAAGGAGCCTGGTCAGGTGCTTTGTCACAGCAATGAGATGTCTCTCTGGTTTGCAGCATCTTCACCTTCCTGGTGCCTGATACAGATGGGAGCAATAGAAACTATGAGACAGGAGTGGGAGAGACACTTAATTTTTGTTCCCCATGTTTGAGTTAGAGATGTTTGGCAGTTACCTTCTCATTGCTGTGACAAAGCACCTGACCAAAAGCAGCCAATAGGAGGAAAGTATTTCTTTTGGCTACAGTATCCAGGAGAAACTGCATGTGGTGAGGAAAGGCACAGCAAGAGCAGAGAGCCAGGGATCACCTCTTCAGAGAAGTGGAAAGGATTTAATACACGTTATCCAGAGTATGGAAGACTCCAACACAGCTAAAGCCACCAGCAGCAGTCATTCAAATTGGCCCTGCCAGGGAACCCTGCCATCTCCACAGTTTGGAGAGGATGTGTGGGTTGTCTGTGTTCAGACAGCATTACGGGAGTATAGCAGCTACATTCTCATTGCTGGGCCCAAAACACCAGACCAGAAGCAGCTTATGGAAGGAAATGGTTTATTTCTCACTTAAAGGTTCATCGTGGTGGGGAAAGCATAGCAGACAGCCAGGGAAGCAGGAAGGAAGTAGAGAAAGTGAGCTATGAGCAGCCTATGGGGCTGGACTACTGACCCTCAAGGCCCACCCCCAATGACAAACCTCCTCCAGCAAGGCTCTACCAGCTGGGGATTGCATATAAGGCTTATCACAAACACATGAGGCTACAGAGAACGTTTTACACTCGAACCCCCACAGGGAGGGTTGTTCTGTTTACTAGGGTGATCACCAGCATGGAGGACTTATCTGATAGTGGTCTTCTGCCAACTGGCTTACATGCAGCAGAGCACTGCAGCCCTGTGGTGAGTGCCAGGGCAGAGCCTGTGTGTCAGAAACTCTTATAATCCATATCTCGCATTAATAAGAAATAAAGTGATATGAATTTTACATGAGAATGATCCAGCACAATTTGACCAAAATATATAATAGAGCAGGGGAGTCCTACCTTTTGGCTTCTCTGGACTACAATGGATGAAGAATTGTCTTGGGCCAAATATTAAATACAAACCCTATCAAAACCTGATGAGCTGTGCCAGCAGGTCTCAAGTATGCAATCACTAATAAAGAAAATGAACATATATAGGTAATAAAATTCATTGATTTTTAAAATATTTTTGTAAAAAAGTAAAAGAATGTAACATAAAACTAATAATAATGTATTTGATATTATATTTGAGAAACAAATGCATCAGTATCTGTTTCAGTGGAAGCTGTAATTCTCAGCAAGTTCTCCAGGTGCTTATCAGACATTTTGGTTCTAATTTTATGCTTTTTCTTCATTCTAGATACACAGACAGATGATAGATGATCAGATAGATAAATAGATAGATAGATAGATAGATAGATAGATAGATAGAGATAGATAGACAGACAGACAGTGAGAATGAATATGGACACACCAGGGCTTCTACTGCAAAATGAACTCCAGATGCATGTACCACTTTGTACATCTAGCTTTATGTAGGTACTGGAGAATTGAACCTGGGCCTAAGTAGGCTTTGCAAGCTAGTTCCTTTAACCACTGAGCAATCTCTCCAGCCCAATGTGCTTCATTTTTGAAAATAGTTGCTCACAAATGTAGGCTCTGTCAAAAAGCAATGGAATGAACAAAGCATGACTGTAAAATGAAGGGTATTGGTCTCTGGGAAGGTAAGACCTATAACAGACTGCAAAGAGATATGACTATTTATTTCTTTAAGATGAATATCAGATTGAAGCTCATTGTCTGCTGTTTGAAAATTGGCAAGTAATATATTTCTGTTTGTTTAAAAGAGTCACAAATATACTAAGATATTATTTTCCCATATATCTTGAAATCTGTTTTCAAATTCTTTTATCAAAGTAAAAAAGGCCAGATATTTTTCACTGTTCATAGGACTGTGGTTAGATAGTACCTCAAAAACATAAGATTGGGGCTGGAGAGATAGCTCAGCGGTTAAGGCGCCTGCCTGCTAAGCCTAAGAACGCCTGTTGGATTCTCCAGGTCCCAAGTTTAGCCAGATGCAAAGTGACGCCAGGGTGCAATGCTGCACTTGCCCACAAGGGGGCACACGCTTCAGGAGTTCATTCACAATGACTGAGAGACCACTGGCATACCCATTCTCTCTCTCTCTCTCTCTCTCTCTCTCTCTCTCTCTCTCTCTCAAAAAAACCATAAGATTGTTTGCCTTAATTTGAGCTTGCCATAATTTCAATTTCATTATGATTTAAATATTGTATTAATAAGTTGATTTTTACCTTCAAAACTCTGGTTTAAGTTATTTAAATGAGCAGTTAAAGCCACTAAAATGCTTAATCTATATTTAGTTTTCATTGTCAAGTTTTCCCACAAATAAACAGCATGAGAACATGTCACAAATCATAAAATGTTTTCACATTTGGTTTTGACTTAGCTATCTTACTTCCGAAATGTAAATACTGTTGCCATAGTCACAAGTTGAGAGCTGCAAAGATGGTGTGGTGGTTTGATTCAGGTGTCCCCCATAAACTTAGGTGTTCTGAATTCTAGGTTCCCAGCTGATGGAGATTTGGGAATTAACGCCTCCTGGAGGCAGTGTATTGCTGGGGGTGGGTTTATGGGTATTATAGTCAGTTTCCCCTTGCCAGTGTTTGCCAGTGTTTGCTATTGTCTACCTGATGTTGGTGAGGAGGTGATGTCATTATTTCCCCCTGCCATCATGGAGCTTCCCCTTGAGCCTGTAAGCCAAAATAAGGCCCCTTTTCCTCAAAAGCTGCTCTTGGTACATTGATTTCTGCCAGCAATGCAAACCTGACTACAACAGATGTCTCAGCTGGCAAAGCCCTTGCCCATGCAAGCATGAACCTGAGTTTGGATCTGCATAGAGCAAATAAATGCCAGGTGTGATGGCACCCTCCTGTAATCCTCACAATGAGCAAATGGGGATGTATGGACTCTGGGGATAGACTAGCTCAATCAGTGAGCTCCAGGTTCAGTTGAGAGACTCCACCTCAATAAATAAGGTGGAAAGTCATTGAAAAAGACACCTGACACCTCACATGCATGTGCTCACATGTGCCCCTCCATACTTACGAACATACATGCAGGCACACCACCAATATACATATACAAAAAAGGCAAGCTGGGTCGTATTTATAATTTCAATGCTGTAATTTGTCACTGAAATACAATTTTTTTTTTCGGTTTTTCAAGGAAGCTCAAGCTGACCTGGAATTCACTCTATAGTCTCAGGGTGGCCTTGAACTCATTGCAATCCTCCTACCTCTGCTTGAAATACAAAATTTAGTTAGTAGCTCTACTCTCCAAACTTCTCTGAGTAGATTTTGTTTTTTTGTTTTTTCAATTCATCTGGATATAATCTGATAAGTTGATTTTAGAAATAACTCTCTTTTTGTCAGGGTATGTTATATTTTTCATGCTGTTCATATATTGCTTGATAAACTAACCATCAACAAACAGTTTTGGTTTATTTGCTGCTCAAGAGGCTTCCAAATAACTACCATTTATGAAAAAAATCCATTTAAGTTGAGTTGTAACTTTAAAAATTGTTTAAAAGATAATGCATGGAATTTGGAGGTATATTACTAGGGCTAGAGAAATGGTTAAGAGCACTTCCTGTGTAAACTTGAGGGTCTGAGGAGGCCTGAGAGACTTTAGAGCCACAGGACCCACATAAACAGGTGGGCATGGCCCTGTGTATATGTAACCCCAGACTTGTAGAGGAGCAGAGACCTGAGAATTTCCTTAGCTAAACAAAAAAAGCCAGCAAGCTCTGAGATCAGCAAGAGACCCTGGCTCAAATAATAATTCGCAGGAAAGGGAAAGGAAGAACATATACATGGCTACAGGCAAGCACATGGGATACTGCATGGCACATAAGATGTATGTACACCACACACACACACAGACACACAGACACACAGACACACACACACACCACAACACAACACTACACAATACACCAAACACACGCACAAATACATTAGCAAAATAATAGAAAAGGGACTATGTTTATATTTATTGTGAAAATTAATTTATACTAAAATAGAAAGCATGATTTAGACCCTTCCACATCTCATGTGCCCATGCAGCAAGAAGAGGAGAATCTTTTGTAAGATGAATGAGGACATGTGTGAAGCATGCCAATGTGTGGAAGTACCTATGATAATCAAATAAGAATACTTGCTTGTTGTTGCAGTCAGATTCACATTGCTGGCAGAAAACACCCAACCAAGAGCAGCTTGTAGAGGAAAGGGTTTATTTTGGCTTACAGACTCCAGGGAAAGCTCCATGATGGCAGGGAAAACAATGGCATGAGCAGAGGGAGGACATAACCTCCTGGCCAACATCAGGTAGACCACAGCAGCAGGAGAGGGTGCCAAATACTGGCAAGGGAAGCTGGCTATAACACCCATAAGCCTGCCCCCAACAATACACTGCCTCCAGGAGGATCCAATTCCCAAATAGCCACCATCTGGAGATCCAGCATTCAGAATATGTAAGTTTATGGAGTCACCTGAATCAAACCACCACATTCTGTCCTGACTCCTATAAACATAACCATACATGACGTAAAATGCAATGCATTCAGTCCAACTTAAAAGTTCCTATAAGTTTTATCAATCTGAGTGATGTTCAAACATCCTCATAGTATAAGGCCTTTTTATTGATAACTTCCATAATTATAGACAATAAATAAACTATGGCAACCACCCCCCCCCAGGACATTCACCTTCACAACTCCACTCTCCATCATATGCCCTCCCCCTCTCAGTCAGTCTCTTTTATTTTGATGTCATCATCTTTTCCTCCTATTATGATGGTTTTGTGTAGGTAGTATCAGGCACTGCGAGGTCATGGATATCCAGGCCATTATGTGTCTGAAAGAGTACATTGTAAAAAGTCCTACTCTTCCTTTGACTCTCACATTCTTTCCACCATCTCTTCTGCAATGGATCCTGAGCCTCAGAAGGTGTGATAGAGATGTTTCAGTGCTGAGCACTCCTCTGTCACTTCTTCTCAGCACTATGGTGCCTTCTGAATCATCCCAAGGCCACCACCATCTGAAAAGAGAAGCTTCACTAATCAAAAGTGAGAGTAGCATTAACATATGGGTATGAACATTAAGAGAAATGCTTACCAGGCATTTTGGTGACCATAATATATACATTTAGGCAGACACCAGCAGATATTATATCCCTAGGGCTCATGATTATCCTTATTGTAGGTTTTCAGCATCAGGCATGTATTCCCTCCTGTGAAGTGGGCCTCCAGTCCAATTAGAGAGTGCTTAGTTTCTTCCGTAACAGACATGCCTCTCTTGCATCTGTTGGCTCAGTGGACCTGGCTGGCCAAATTTAAGGTTTGTAGTGTCCACTGTTCTTTATCTCCCTTGATGAATTCACTCTTTCCCACAGAGCTTCATGCAGTGTACTTTTTCCAGATTTCTGTCACTGGTCTACACAGAGGAGGTTTCCAGCAGGACTGGTCATTGACCTTGCAGCCCAAGCATGTAAAGTCTTTCCATCTATTCCTGGTGAGAACCAAGAGCCTTAGAAAGGGCCTGTTATGTTTTGGGGGCATCAGGGACCTCCCTGGCCAACAACTCACTGAAAGGTATCACATCCCTGGCACTGAAATTTTTCTAGTAGTAATCTATACCTTCTGGGTGTGCCATGGTCCAAAAAAAGTAGGTTTCCATATGACTTATTCATACCATCTTTGATTTTGATTAACCATACCCCTACCTTTCCTTTACTCAATCTCTTCCTCTGACCTCACTTAGGCCTTTCCACCACCACCCCTCATTAATCTTTTCATCTACTTACATATGTACAATAGCATCCCCTTAAGTCCCCACCTCTCCTCCCTCCTTTATAGCCCCCTTTCTAGCTTACTGGTCTCTGCTATTGAATTTTATTCCAACTCACATACAAGTTCAAACATTTGTAGCTAGGATCCATATATGAGAGAGAACATGTGGCACTTGGCTTTCCGGGCCTGAGTTACCTCACTAAGTATAATCCTTTCCAGGTCCATCTATTTCCCTGCAAATTTCATAATTTCATTTTTCTTTACTGCTGAATAGAACTCCATTGTATAGGGCTGGAGAGATGGCTTAGTGGTTAAGGCACCTGCCCACTAAGCCTGAGAATGCCCGTTCGATTCTCCAGGTCCCACATTTAGCCAGATGCAAAGTGATGCAAGGGCGCAATGCCACACTTGCCCACAAGGGGGCACACATGTCTGGAATTCATTCACAGTGGCTGAGAGGCTGCTGGCACACCCATTCTCTCTCTCTCTCTCCCCCCAAAAGAGAACTCCATTGTATAAATGTACCACATCTTCATTATCCACTCATCAGTAGAGGAACATCTAGGCTGGTGCCATTTCCTAGCTATTGTGAACAGACTGGAAATAAATACAAATGTACAAGTATCTCTAAGGTAGTGCTACACCCCTGGACCCCATAAACTGATAACCATACATGATATAAAATGTAATACATTCATCCTACTTTAAAACACCCCATATTTTGGGGGGCTGGAGAAATAGCTTAGTGGTTAAGGCGTTTGCCTGCAAAGCCAAAGGATCCCAGTTCAATTCTCCAGGACCCATGTAAGCCAGATGCACAAGGGGCACATGCATCTGGAGTTCATTTTCAGTGGCTAGAGGCCCTGGCGTGCCCATTCTCTCTGTGTCTGCCTCTCCTCTCTCTCTCTCTCTCTCTCTCTCTCCTTGCAAATAAATTTAAAAAAATTTTAAGTCCCCATAGTTTTTAATCAATCCCAATGATATTCAACATTCCCATACTCCAAGATCTTTTAACTGAGCCATAATACAATAAATAAATAAATAAATAAATAAATAAATAAAACCAAAAAAACATAATGGCATAAACACTCACACTGCAAAAGATGGCATTGGGCATAACAAAGAAATATTCAAGAAATACAAGATTTAAACACGGCAACATCAAACTCTGTAGCTCCAACTCCAGCAACACTAGTCAGTAACAAATCTCCAAATCCGGTAATTCTAACCACAATAAGTCTCTAGAGTTCTAATTCCGCTCTTCCAGCTAGGCTACTCAAAGTCCTGGAAAACTTCAGCTGGGCCAGCAGCTCTCCTTAGCAGCTGTCTTGTGGTCCCAGCATCTCCCTGGGCCTCCACTGCAACCCACAGTCCATCCTCATGGCTCCATCCTGTCTCCATGCAGCCAATCCAGCAAACCTGCTTCACACTGCCCATGGCTGTTTCCAAAACATAAGACCGTGCTGCAAATTCAATGACCCTCTCTGTTCTGCACTTCTCATACTCCATAATACCAGGTGAGGTGCCAATTTGTTAATCCAGGGGAGGGATAAAGCAGACTTTGAAGAAAAAGACACTCCTTCAGCCTTCAGGCCCCTTCAAAAGACTGCATTATTTTTGCTGTCCCAATAAAGGTCAGCTGGCCCAATCTCAATGGTTGTAATCTCTCATACAATTGCAGCTGACCAGGCAGCTGTTTGGGCCCAAAGATTTCATTTCTGATCCATATCCCTCTGCTCACACCAGTCCATTTCTATGCAATGTAACCCTGCACAGATTCTCAGGACGGGGCATTACACAAGCCTCTCCCACAAACTGCTTCTATCCCAGTCCAGGCAAAGCTCTTTCTCACCCTCGTAAGCCAAACCTCACAATCCATAGCTTTTACTGCATTCAGGACTTTCGACTCTGACCAGAATAGTCCATCAAGCTGTACTTACAGCATTACAGCATTCAAATTCATCTACATCCTCCTGCAAAGCAGTTCCAACAGGCCAAAGCCACAAGTCAGGTTTCTAGCAGCAACAATCCCATTCCCCTGATATCAATTTTACTGTTGCAGTCAGGTTCACACTGCTGGCATTAAACACCTGACCAAGAGCAGTTTGTGGGAAAACAGGGTTTATTCTGGCTTACAGACTTGAGGGGAAGCTCCTTGATGGCAGGGGAAAATGATGGCATGAGCAGAGGGTGGACATCACCTCCTCACCAACATCAGGTTTCAAGTGTTTTCTGTAGAGCGGGTTTAGTGTTTAGCATGTTTTTGTTGTGAAATGTCCTTATTTCTCAATCTATTGGGATGGATAGCTTTGCAGGATAAAGTAATCTTGGTTGACAGCTGTTATCTTTCAGAACTTGGAATACGTCATTCCAAGCCCTTCTGGCTTTTAAAGTTTGTGTTGAGTAATCTGCTGTTATCTTGATGGGCTTGCCTTTGCAGGTGACTTGCTTTTTCTCTCTAGCTGCTTTCAATATATTTTCTTTGGTTTGTATGTTTGGTAGTTAATTATAATATGTCAAGGAGAGGTTCTTTCCAGGTTTTGTCTGCTTGGTATTTGAGAACCTTCCTATATCTTCACTGGCATCTCTTTCCCAATTTGGGGAAAATTTTTTTTCTATGATTTTGTTGAAAACACCTACTATACATTTGGAGTGAACTCCTTCTCCTACTATAGCCTGAATTCTTATGTTTGATAATTTAATAGTGTCCTAAATATCTTAAAATTCCAATCCATACCTTCCTATTGGCTTATCTTTCTCTTTGTTGGACTGTATTCTATCTGCCACCTGGTCTTCTAGTTTAGCTATTCTGTTCTCTCCTTCATCCATTCTATTGGTAAGACTTTCTACAGAGTTTTTAATTTTACTTACTATGTTTTTCATTGCTAGTATTTCAGAATGTTTTTCTTCAGTATTTCTTATTATTTCCTTATTCATGTCTTGTACTGACCTCCTTATTTCATTAGATTGTTTTCCTATGTCTTCTTTGATTCCTTGGATTTCATTGAACATAATCATAATCATTCCTTTGAAATATTTCTCAGGCATTTAATTTAAAGCCATCTCACTGGATGAAATTTCTGGTTGATTTATAATTTTTAGTGGAATTTATGTTGTCTTTATTTTTGTGTTGCTTGTATTATATTGTAGAGATTTTTGCATCTTGGATTAGTTTGATGCTTGGATTTTCTAATTATCTGCAATATTCTCAGATGTATAAATATGACATTATATATCATATAAGCAGGAGCTTAAGATGCTAGGCATGCCTCTAAAAAGGCTCTTGGAGTACCAGCAAAAGTGACCCTAGCTGTTGTGTTTGCCTGCTATGTGAGTGTTCTAGTAGGCTGGTGGAGCAAAATACAGGCAAATTCTAAAATTCAACTGAACAATATACACATCCAATCAAAACCAGCACAGAGTATTTATGCAAGAGTGGGTATTAAAACAAACATATTCTCTAACAAAGTCAAAGGCCCTAAGGATGTGTGTTACCCCACATGCTTAATCCTGTCAACTGGGCTGCTGAGATTTCTGGTCTGCAGAAGCTTCCAAGGTCAGCTTGTGGCTGAGTGAGACCCTGCTCCCATGAATGACAGAAGAAGAGACAAAGGCACTATAAATCAAAAAGCAACAAATGGCAACCCCAAAATATATCTTATTTAAGAATGGCAAATTTGACCATCTATCAGATTTAACACATAATCTGCTCTGGTATGGAAGGTGTGATTAGCACTTCCAATGAAGTTCTATATACCAGGCTTTGTGGCAGGAACTGACCTGGAGCATGTAAATCCTGTTACCTTTTGGGATGGCTCTGGTCTCAGCTATGCTGTGTGCCTGCTTGGGGCCCTCTTTGCCATGCTGTAGGCTTAGGTATGCTGACTAGGTCAGTGGATCGCTGCTCTGATCACCTATGCTCGGCACTGTGTAGGTGAGTTCCCTTCCCCAGGTCTCCGGGGGTTACTGGTGCTTGTGCTGGCAGTTGGGGAAGGGAAGGCTGTGGAGGGTGCCTGAAGTTGTACCACTGGTCCCAATGATACTCTTCTTCATGAGCTGCTCCACTGGGCCCTGCTGTCTTCCCCTTCAGGTTTCTTGAGTTTGCAAGGAGGTTGGTGTGAGTGGAAAATCCCTTCACCTGGCTTTTCCTGCTGCTCAGGCAAAGCCTGGTGGCCATGGCCATGCAAACTGGTGCTGCTGCTAGAGTCGCTTCTGCCTGCTTTTGTGGTCTCTAGCAGTTCTGGATCTCTCCTACTTCTCTGCTGTGGTTGATACACCTTCACTTTTCAGTAGAAGAGTATATTTTACTGGGTTGGGTTTTTGCTGTTGTTGTTGTTGTTGTTTTGCTTTGCTTATTTCCCCTCTAGGCTGCTTTGGTGTGGTTCCTATGCTGCCATCTTAACTAAAAGTCTCTGTTTTATTCCTTACCTAGGAAAGCAGGGGAGCCTTGGTAGCTTAGGGAGGCTCTCTTCCCCTGGCGACGAATGCTTGCTCCTCTGAGCTGAGCATGCAGCTAATGAGCAGCAGCTCTCACCTGCTCATCCATTTTTCTTAGAATAATATCAACAGAATTCAATGGCATGTAAACTTACTTCAGTTACCTTTATTCAGGCATCCTAGGAACCTATGATTCTATTATATTTTGTGTTTTCCCTACAATATTAGGCTGATTACCATCAATGCCATCATTTATATCATTCTGAAAGTCAGCAGCAACTTTACTTTCTAAACAAAGTTGTTTTCTGAATTGAAGACATTAGAGTGATATGCTTGAATCTATCTCCCAAATAGAAGGTTTACACAGTTCTCTAGGCCAACCTCTCTTTAGAGGCAAATAAAATAAATAAATATTTTGAGCACATATAAAATTTTTTCTTTTATAAAAACAAAAATATTTTCAGTTTAGAAATCCAGTTTATGTAGCCAAGTTTAGTTCATTGTTGAGAGGCACTCATTACACATACAAAAGGACCTAACAGACAGGTAGACAGGAGAATGGCTGCAGGTAGAACCTAAAATGATGTACAGCTCCTATCTGTTTCCATTTCCTACACTTCCCAGTTCTTTCTCAGACCAGAGAATTGAAGGACAATTTTCCCATCAGACCCTGGCTGGAGTTACCCACTGCTCTAGGTACCAATCAGATCTCAGGTGGGGCTTCCTGCTCACAGGCAACGTCAACTCTAGGAACCAATCAGAACTCAGTGTCTCTTCCAATCAGCCAACCTGGAAGGATCCTATGCCCTCTTCCAAAAATCCCCACCAATCCTGAGTGAATAGAGAGGCCCACCCTGTGCCCAGAGCACATTCACTTTATGCTTCAATTGTTAAAAAAAAAAAAAAAAAGCCCAAAGTCCTGTAACACAGCAGGGAGGATGGCTCCAGCTCTGGATCCCCCTCCCTTGCAGAAAGTCTGCTCCTCTGTGTGTGTACTTTTGCTTGCAATAAACCTTGGCTGTGTGCTGTGACTGCTATCCATTTCTGCTTGCGTTCTTCACTGGCTGAGAACAAGACTGCTCCATGACTACTAGACGGTAACATTTGGGTGGCCTGTACGGAGACCCTCTTCACCCACTGATAATCGACTCAAGGTAAGTACTAACCAGGCTGAACCATGACAGCATCAGGGAGAATGACCATGAGTGTCTGGTACATCCCTGTGAATTGTGGAATGGGAGAGACTTCCAACACAGTTCAGCTGAACTTCAGCCACAGCTGAACACCCAAGCTGCTTCATTCATGTTCTCTCTCTCTCCTTTCTTCTCTCTCTCTCTCCTAATCTTCTAAGGGAGGAGTGATTTTCCCCCTGGCAGAAATGGACTACTTTCTTTAGATATATCTGGTATATGATTTCTCCATCATCCCCATGACCATTCTGTAACCTAAAATGGATTTGGTATTGTAAAGAAAGGGGTGCAAACCTGGAGGATTTTCCTTACATTCTGTTCCTTCTGGGTCGCCATGTCCTCCTTTACCCTCAGTCATTAATAAGGAGCTCTCCTACCTTGTAGACAGTCATGGGGCCAGTATATTTTGCTACTTAGCCATCCTCTCAGGGTGACCTTTGAAACCCATTGGGGATCTATGCCTTGAGACATACTTTAAAAATGATTTTTAAGCCGGGCGTGGTGGCGCATGCCTTTAATCCCAGCACTTGGGAGGCAGAGGTAGGAGGATTGCCATGAGTTCCAGGCCACCCTGAGACTACAAAAAAAAAAAAATTATTTTTAATTCCAGGTCAGCCTGGACCACAAATATGAGTTGTGAAAACCTATACAGAAGAAAGCCAATCAAAAAGGAAAAGTTCCAAAAAGAAAATTGGAAACATCAAAATTACTTAGGTTATAAGTGAAAGCACCAGGGATTGAGGCCATGAGGGTGGAAAAGCATGGACCATTTCCATTTAGGTAAACAATTCCAGGGCCATTTGACCAGGCCATGGCAACATAACCCCACTCCATAGACCTGAGCCACTCTCCAAACAGAGCTGAGAAATCTAGAGGAGAAAAGAGGTGACCCTCCACTGATCTCTCCTATTCTGTTTTCCCTTTTTCAGATGGGACCACAAGCTTCCAAGATACCTCCAGGTTCCCCATTAGTCTGCCTTTTATGAAACTTGGAAAAAGTAGATCCCCTCCCCCCCCTTACAGTCTCTTAAGAAAAAGGTTTTTAACATTCTTTTCAACCAAGGTTTGGCCTAAATGCTCCCCAGAAGGGACCCTCAATCACAATACTATCCTTCAGTTAGATTTGTTTTGTAGAAAGGAGGAAAAATGGTCAGATTTCCTATATCCAACTCTTATTTTTCCTCCAAGACCACCTAAAAATTTGTAGGATAGACACTCAAACCCTAGCAGCAGTATGCTCTTCCCCCAAAGAGCTCCCCCTGGAGGAAGTAAACCCTCCTCTTTTGCCCAATGCACCAATGCCTTCATCAGCCCCTATACCTTACCTCCAGCAGGAATGTTCCCCATTAGGCAATGCCCAGGGCGGGATGGGCCTACAACAACTAAGGTCAGGACTAAATAAGATCAAAAGAGAGTTTGGGACTTTCCCCGAGAATCTTGACCAATATACACAAGCATTCAAACAAGAGCACCAACTATATGTATTGATCTAGAGGGATGTGACGGTTGAAGCAGACCCTTATCCCTTTAGAAAGGAAATGGTATGGAAACATGCCATCCAGTGGGAGGGGCCTATGCTGATAGAGAAGACTCTGCCGCTCAGTGACCAAGACTGGAACTCTCCAGCCCTGTACATGAATGACTAAGGAAACGTTTCCTCTTTTACACAATAGAAGGTCTCAAGAGAGCAAACGGCACCCCTCAATTCCTCCCCGTTGGTCCATATACTCCATAATGAAAAGAAGGTTCCTATTACCTTCCTTAAACAGCTGGGACCCCCTACAAAATAATACCCAGAAAGTCTTGGGTTCCTAGAAGCAATCCTTTTACCCACACTCAGGTCACTGTAGTCCACTACCTCAGATACTAGAAAGAGGATGACACAGTGACTAAGGGAAATAGGGCGGCCAACTACAGATTGTCCCATCCCTCTGGGAGGGATCCTTGAGATTCCCTGAAAGACCTAAATATTTCCCTGAGAAACAGTCCTTAACCTCAAAACTGGGGTGCTTCCTGGGCCCCAGAGAATAGTGGCAGACCCTTAGTGATAAGCTACTACTACCTAAGATCCTACAATGTTCATAGTCCTGGGCCTAAAGGAAACAGCTCAACGGATAATACAGGAATGTAAAATACATCAAAAGAAAACTCCCTCAATCAGACTCTTGCAGTGTCCACATACCCAAAGACAGGAGACCTACACTGAAGAGGACTAGCAATTAGACCTCACCCATGTGCCAGGAAGATCTGTGTCCAAGCTTCTCCTGGTCCTGGTAGATATTTTCGCTGACTGGATAGAGGCATTCCCATGCAAGACGGAAAGAGCATCAGAGGCAGAGTCTTCCTTGTAGCAATAACTCCACGGGCCAGATTGCCTAGAAGTCACCAGAATGAGAACAGACCTGCCTTCAATGCAAAAACCACCCAGGGCCTCACCAGAGCCTTGAGCATCCAATACCACCTACATTGTCCCTGGCAGACCCAAACCTCTGGAAAGGTAGTAAAGACCAATAAACTTCTAAAGTGACACCTCCAGAATTCAAGAGACCCATTCCCCATGGGTTAAACTGTTAACCCCTGGCATTACTCAGGCTTACTAATACCCCTAATTACAAGGATCTCATGCCTTGCGAGGTACTGTACGGCAGGCCTTTTCTCACCTCTGATCTTCTACTAGACCCTGAGGCTAATAGGTTGGTGACCCTCATCATCTAGTTGGCAACAGGTACTATCAGAATTACAGGGAGGGAATTCCTGAGAAGAACAAAACAGACTCTCCTTCTCTGCCAGGGGCTTTGGTGCTAATTAAAACACCATAACCCAACAAAGGCCTGGCACACCGCTTATGGAAGGGCCCATACCATGTCATTCTGTTCACACCTATAGCAGTGCTCATAGCAAGATTAGAGGCTTGGATCTATCACATCCATCTCAAGCCCTGGTGTTGTAGTTACCTTCCTGTTGCTGGAATAAAGCACTTGACCAAAGTCAGCTAATGGAAGGTGTGGTGGTTTGATTCGGGTGTCCCCCATAATCTCAGGTGTTCTGAATGTTGGGTTCCCAGCTGATGGAGATTTGGAAATTAACACCTCCAGGAGGCAGTGTATTGCTGGGGGAAGGCTTATGGGCATTATAGCCAGTGTCCCATTGCCAGTGTTTGGCACACTCTCCTGTTCCTGTCATCCACCTGATGTTGGCCAGGAAGTGATGTCCACCCTCTGCTCATGCCTTTATTCTCGGGCCTGCAATTGCTATTGGACTACCATAAGCTAATCTAATAAATTCCTTTTTTTTTTTTTTTTTTTTTTTTTTTGAGGTAGGGTCTCACACTGGCCCAAGCTGACATGGAATTCACTATGTAGTCTCAGGGTGGCCTTGAACTCATGGTGATCCTCCTACCTCTGCCTCCTGAGTGCTGGGATTAAAGACATGTGCTACCACACCCGGCTCTAAATTCCCTTTTTAATATAATTCATTCTAGCAGTTCTGTTCCTCTAGAGAACCCTGAGTAATACAGGAAGAAAGTTTTTTGTTGTTGTTGTTGTTGTTTTTACTTAAAGTCTTGAGGGGAAGCTTCATGATGGCAGAGGAAAGCATGCCATGTGCAGAGGCTGGACATCACCTCTGCCACAGCAGCTAGAAAACAGCCAGGGAATGAGCCACATTCTGGCAAGAGAGAACTGACTATAACATCTTGAAGCCTGTCCCCAACAATACATCTCTTCCAGAAAGGCTCTACCTCCCCAAATTGCCATCCATTGAGGACTAAGTATACAAAGCACATGAGTTTATTGGGGATATCTGATCCAAACCCCCACACCTAGATTGTCCCCCAACCATCCAGAACTGGAATTGAGTCCCTGAGGTTGAGGCGTCAGAGACCCTGACTGCTTCTGTGAGCTTTTGGACTGCTCTTCAAATGGCAATTACCCTCATGATCTGCATGATCAGCCAAACCTGCCTAACTGTGACCCTGCTTGTTGTGCGGTTTCTAGTTCTTGCTTTCTGGACATTATGTTCCTCCCAGCCTATATCATGGTGTGTTTCTACACGTGGTTGCCTTTCCAAGGTCTCTAGGTTTTATCCCCCTTATGATCTAATGACCCCCACATGAGACATGTCATTTCAACCCAGAGGCTTACAACTGGTGCTATCTGGCACAAGGGTTTGACTACCCCATCTCAGACCTCATTGCTCATACCTAGCCCTCTGAACTATGTGCCCCATTAAAATTTCCAGGGAGCCAGACTTGGTGGCACATGCCTTTAATCCCAGAACTTGGGAGGTAGAGATAGGAGGATCATTGTGAGTTCAAGGCCACCCTGGACTACATAGTGAATTCCAGGTCAGTCTGGGCTAGAGCAAGACCCTACCTTGAAAAAAAATTTCAGGGCAAAGGTTCAGAGGTCCAAATTCATCATTTTGAGTTTATGGAAGCATGGTTGGAAATATTAATTCTGAATGTACACTGAGACTTAACTGGAACTTCACAGAACAGATGCATTCAGGGGATAATCTTCTACCAGTGTCACCGGGACCTCACCAAACCCAGTAAGACACAACATTATTGATGAAGAAGACCTTCCAGAATGGCAAGACCCAGTCCAAGATTTTCAGTGTTTCGCAAGAAAGGTACTAGAAGGTAGCCATCTCCCAAACTGGAGTCAGGCATGCCAGCAACACTGCCCAGTGAGCGTCCTACCCTGTAGCTGTGGGCTCATCCTCACATTTCTAGACCAAATATCTAAGCTGTTAGGAGTAACTTAGCGGATGATTGTCCCTGTTCAGAAGGCCAGGGCAAAGATGGCAGCCTCTATGGCAAACTCAGACTACAGCCTACCTTGGGGTGAGCCCCACACCCTTAAATCCTCAATGGGATACCTCCAGGTTTTGGATTCATAGCATGCATCTCAACTGCACTGACGCTATGTCTATTCAAAGAGAACAATTCTCCCAGTGGCTTTCTCAACCTTGACCCACAAGCCCAGATGACTATACCATAGAGTACCAGGTCATCATCGCTCACATATGCCACACCACAAAAAGCTCTAGAAAGAAAAGGGACCTTCTCAGTCCTTCTATGGGAACAGGCCCAAGAGTTGCTGGTCAGAATGAATAGACACAAAATGAAGAAAAGGGTGTGATTTCAAATACAGGACAGGAGGTTGACCTGTTGGATTGTGAAGAGAGGAGGGTATGTGCCACCCTGGCCAGATAAATAACAAGACTTTTATACTGGGTTCAGTCCTCTGATTCTCAGAGCTTGGGTCCAAAGCACAACTTGGGAAAGGGCTTCTATCTAAACCGAACAGGATCCAATGACTGAGTTAATTCACATGGAATCTATGCTGGCCATAGGGCAATGGCCCACTCTCTTTAACACAGAGGCCAAAGCCCACAACCTGTCTACCACTTGTAAGAAGCCCTCCCTTAGGGACTTCACTGAGTCCTTGCCACCTGCACTTTAACTGTCAAGGTCCCTAGATTAACCAAGGCAACTAAACACCTTGTTGTCAAGCTCACAGGCTTGGGAGAGATTGCCTGGGACACCTGGCTGGAGCCCACGGGCCATCAATTGGGGCATCTTACACATTGAGATACTCTGGAATTTGATTTCTCTTTCAGATTGTCACTTAAATCATAGCATTTGGCTGTGCCCCAAAATAGAACCCAGACTTCACTCAGGCTTGGCCCTTAATGTCCATTCCCACTCACCAAAATATCTGGTATATGGACAAGAGTATTTCTGGGAAGGCATGGAAAATACCACTGTTAGCTTAACTGATTTCTCTTTCAAGGTCACCCAGATTCCCCTCCCTGAATGAAGACTTGATTGCAAGAAACATCCAGTTGCACAGTTATAATTCCTGCTCTCCAACAACTGCTGAACATTAACCATGACTCTTTAACCCTCAAACTTGATATGATGCATGAGGTGAGAATTGCTGCTACCCATTGGCCAGAAGTCACATTTGCAGCATCCACCACACTACTCCTCCAGTTCCTGAAAGAGAACCAAAGAATATTCCAAGTAGAGATGACAGTCTGAGTACATGGAAACAATATTGCCCATCGAATTGTAAATTATATTTGGGTATGTGCAAAACTTTTTGGCTGGTTCAATTGTCTATTATTCCCCTCCTCTAATTCTAGGATCCTTTACCATGGATAAATACTTTTCATCACCCTGCTTAAAATGGCCCTATTATTCTTGTTTTCACACTCTGCTGCTGCTGCTGTTGTTCTCAGTGATGCTCAGAATGAAAGGACCGAAAGCACAACTTAATGAGTGTCCCCCAGGATGGACCCCCAGACCTCACCAACAAAATCCTACTGCAGCCTTTTAGACAGACCCTGCCAGGGGATACTGATGCTGCCATCTGTCATGGTCCCCTCTGTCAGAAAGAAGTAGCCAAGGTCAAGGTCATTGCCCATAGTCCCTAACAGCAGTTGGGGTGGCCTCTGAGAGGGGGGGATGAGGGGGCTTTGGAGTAAGGGTTTTTTTTTTATATAGGTAGATGGCAGATTGGCTGCAGGTAAAAATTAAAATGATGTACCACTCCTGTGTGTTTACATTTCCTACACATCCGGGTTCTTCCCTAGGCTCCACAAGTTCTGGGTAATTTTCCCACCAGTTCCTGTGCAGAGTTTCTTACTGCATCAGGAACCAACTAGTCCCTGAGAAGAGATTCACATCACTCCAGGAACCATTCAGATCCCTTTCCCTGCCAGTAGACAGGTCAATTCTGGGAACCAATCAGATCTCAGTGGCTATTCAAATCAGCCAACCTGGGAGAATCCTGCTTCCTCTTTCAAAAACCCTGGACCAATCCTGAGAGTGAAGGGAGAGGACCACCTCTGCCCCAAATGCATCCATCTTATGCCTCAAATATATAAAAATCCAGGTCCTGTAAAAGAGAGGGGAGACTCTATTCCTACACTCTCAACAATACCCTGTAACAGAACCACCAAATAGAACTAAAATGTCTTAATCAAGAGCCTCCATGTTTGACGTTCCACATGTTAGTGATCAAGTTATTGCCTCTCAGTTCTTTCTTTGACATGCAGTTGGACTCAGAAATGTCCCTCTTTTGCTATCTGGCCCATTTCTAAGCTTTCTCATTAGAAGTAAAGGCAGAAATGTCCTTAACCTTGAAGTCTCCACTTTTCTAGAGATCACAGAAGCTGGATTCTCCTTATCTCTTCATTTAAAAAAGTTCCCTAGATCTGTTTTTCCACAAACAACCTGAACCCTTCCTGGGAGGGAAATTCCCTTTCTTGGAATTTAAATCTAATCCTGACATCGTGGCCTGTCAAGTTCAGCCCCCAGAGCTCAGCATCATGGCCTTGTGGGGGAGGGTTCCCTTTTGAGTTCGGGTGTGTGCTCCATCAGTCACGGACTTCCCCACCATCTAGCGAGCATTTCTTTAATGAGGCCTGTGGAGGGAGTCCTCCTGAAAACTGACGCCTCCTTAGGGTGCTCTCTGTGTCTACTATTCACCCAAGTTTTCTTCAGCAATTACTAACCACTCTTCTACTATGCCAGCCCCCGTCACAGCCAACAATTGCTCTTTTTAGTTACTTTGTTTTGTTTTACAAAGTAGAGTTTCATTCTAGCCCAGGCTGACCTGGAATTCACTATGTAGTCTCAGGGTGGCCTTGAACTCATAGCGATCCTCCTACCTCTGCCTCCCGAGTGCTGGGATTAAAGGTGTGTGCTACCCCATCCTGCTATCAACAATTCTTTATATTAAATTTTTCTGTTACAATTGTTTTGTGATTTCTGTCTCCTGGTTGATGCTAATTGCTCTTCTCTACTCTTTGGAATATGATGATGTGATTTTAGACCAGAGTGCAATCACCAAGCTAGCAATATACTGAGATACAAAGCCCTGCTATGAAATGGCTATGTGGACAAGTCACCGCTCCTCTCTGGTCTGCTTCTGTAGTAAAATGAGGACCATGTCCAGGTAGCCTCATGTCAAGTCATAGGGACGGTAGCACTGTGAGCTGCTTAGCAGAAGGGTGCTATTAAACCCTCTGCAGTGATGAGTAGTCTCTGTAATCATGGGATTATTTTGAGATTAAAGCATTAGTCCCAAAACTCAATTATTGTTCTGGCTTTTTTCTACAGAATAAACCACTTTTTGTATCTGCACATGTGCATGTTTGTATGTATGTGAGCACATGTGTGTGCATATACATGTGGAGGCAAGTGATAAACTTGGATGTCATTCCATCTATCCATGTTTTGAAACAGTCTCTCATTGACGTGGAGTTCACCAATTAGGCTAAACTAGCTGGCCAGTGATCTTCATGCATGTACCCGACTCTGCCTTCCAAGGGCTGGGATTGCAGGTGCATGCTGACTTACCTGGTATTTCACTTGAGTGCTTGGGATTCAACTTGGGTCCCCATGCTTATGAATCAAGCACTTTGCCAAATTACCCAACTCCCCAGCTCCCATAAGCCTCTACTAAAGCAATTTGCTGATTGGGATCCCATGGATTTTCCTTTAAGGAAAGAAACTAGGACAGTAGAAAATAAGGAGTAACAGAAAAAAATTATTATTTCATGGCAGCAGAGAAGTTTGCAATTTTTTTTAAGACAAGGTCTTGCTATGTATCTCTGTCTGGCCTAGAATTCACAGTATAGCTCATTTCGGTCTTGAACTCAAGGCAATCTTCCTGCCTTGGGGTTCCCAGTGCTTGGATTACAGGCATGAGCCATTATGCCTAGAAGCAGAGAAATTTTGATCGATAATCTTGGGAAAGGGTCTGTGTTTAGGATGGTGTCTGCTTCTGAGGAAAACTTACCTGATCAGCTTTATCTAAGGATCTTGTGAATTGAGCGATATGGATCTAAAACTCAAAACTCTGAACTTTTGCAGCAGGAAAGAATTTGGTGCACTTCCTTCCAATGGAATTCAAAGGCAGGCAGTATCTGGCATTGTTTCCAAAAGACCTAGTATCTGGGTCTAAATCACAACAGGTTTGGTTGTCATCAACAGGTAACTAGTTTTTTCACTTACTAAAAATCTGAATTGCCTTTAGAACTTTGTGCTAGTGAGTACTATCAGAGTTCAAGACCTAAAGGGTATAGATCAATGGTTAGAGTGCTTGCCTGGCATGCCTAAGACCCTGGGTTCCATCCCCAGTACTGGAAAAATAAGAGTAGGGAAAAGCTGGTTGGTGGTAGTGGTGCACATCTACGGGCCCAGCACTTGGGAGGTGGAAACAGGAGGATCAAGAATTCAAAGTTATTCTTGGCAAGTTTGAAGTCAACCTGAGCTACATGAGACCTTGCACTTGAGGGCAGGGATGAGGAGATATTTGAAGTTCTACTATGAGAAGCAGAAACTTCAGATGATCACTTCATAAGAGGTTAATCGATTCTTTCAGAGGAAGCCACTCTGCAAGGCTACCGCAGTTATTGTTGCTTAATGCCATTGTATTTGTAACTATTGAGCTATTTTACAAGGTATCCAGTGAAATAAGCACCTCTGTTACTAGAGATTTCTCAGGAATGACCCACAAAGGAAACATGTTTTCCAGTAAGCTACTGTTAAAGAATCAGCTTTTTCTCAGGAATGACATCTGTCACAAAGGTACCATAAAAACATGTTTTCCAGTCTTATCTACTGTTAAAGCCTTCCCAAATCAGCTTTCTTTCCACTGGCACACCAGGGTTGGCTGAAAACTTTTGAATAGTCAGGCAATTGAATGAATCCATCTGTCAGTGGTTGAATGATTCAACAGGTACCATAAATATATCACCTGAAGTTTTTATTGCTTACCTGAGGTTTTATAGTCTTATCAGATTTATGGGTCTGACAAACTAAGTAAGGATTATAAACATTTTTTTTTTGTTTTGTTTTGTTTTGTTTTGAGACAAAGTGACATGTATCCCAGATTGGTCTCAAACTTACTATGTAGCAAACTTCTGATTCTCTGCCTCCATCTCTGTAGTTCTGGGATTACAGACATGTACCCCCATACCCAGCTAACAATGACAGCTTTAAGGGCTTAGGAAGGATTAGACAGATGTCCAGACTCTTCATGAGTCCATACATAATACCAGATATGCATCCTCTTAAATAATACCAGCCTTGTTCCCCCAAATCAGCTGCATAGAGTCTTATTAAGTAATTATCTTAGTAATTTGTCTTGGCTCAGTTATAATGGAGTTCATTCAAATTGAATACCTTACCAATTTCAGTACTGGCACATGTAGCATGAACATGTGCCAAAAATAATTTCCTTGGTAATAAATTAATTCTCCTTAATGTTAGGATGGAAGTTTTATGACCTAGTCAGTTTCTTCACTGAGTTCATGGAATTCTTACCCAGTCCGATGGTATAATCTTGAGTTATTAGAAACCTATGCTTGTCAGAATCCTTTTCCTGAACTTGTTTAAAGACAAAACACTTTAGACTTACAGTCACCCAAGAAAGAAACAGAATTAGTCATTGATTGTGTATAATAAGACTTGGAATGGCCACAGTAAAGACCTTCTGTAAGGGTCCATTACAGTGCTGCCTCAGTTCACAAGGGAATTCTGATACTTTGTAGCATACAACTTTAAAAAATTACTCATTTATTTATTTGCAAGGAGGGAGAGCAAAAGATTGTTTGTGCCAGAGCCCTTAGCCACTGCAGACAAACTCCAAATGCATGCACCACTTTGTGCATCTGACTTTACGTGGGTACCGGGGAATCTAACCTGGGTTGTTAGGCATTGCAAGCAAGTGCCTTAACCACTGGGCAACCTTTCCAGCCCCACATACAACAGTTTATGATAACTAGAAATATGACTATGGTATTTGTCATTGTATAATATGAAAAGTTACAAAGTTGTAGAAAATACTTGGTTCTTTAATAGAGAGGACTCAGATTTCCTAAGTGATCAAAATTTTAATAATGATAACAAACAGCAAGACATTATCTTTGTTAAACACAGAATCTTTATGTACTAAGCCAATTTCCTACTAAAAGAACATCAATGTTCCAAGAAAATCTTGTTGATTTAATAGGGAAGACCAAATATGGTTTTATATCAGATGGATTGGTTTTTTTGTTGTTGTTGTTTTTGTTTTGTTTTACTAGATATTACTAGGCATTAAAAGGTATTAACTCAGAGTCCTTTTAAAAAAAAACTTTTTATTGACATCTTCCATAAATATAAATGATCATAATCTCTTCCCATCACGCTCTTACTTCCCTCTCAAATGCCCCCTCCACTGAATCCCTTCTTATTTCCAACTAGTCTCCCTTCATTTTGATGTTATCATTTTTTCCTTCTATTGTGCAGGTCTTGTGTAGGTACTGTCACCCACTGTGAGATCATGAATATCAAGGCCATTTTGTGTCTAAAAGACAATATTGTAAGCACTCCTCCCCTTCCGTTGGATTTTCCATTCTTTCCACCACCTCTTTCGCAATGGTCCCTATAACTCAGGGTCTTAAGCATGCTAAGCAAGCACTCTGTGACTAAGCTACATCCCCAGCTCTGTTTTTACATTTTTAAAGGTTTTTTAAATTTTTTTATTTTAGAGAGAGCAAGACAGAGAAAGACAGCAAGAGAGAGAGTAGAGAATTGGTATGCCCAGGGCCTCAGCCACTGAAAGCAAACTCAAGACACTTGTGCCACCAAGTGGTTGTGTGAGACCTCGCACTTGCCTCACCTTTGTGTATCTGGCTTATGTGGGATCTGGAGAGAGATGGAACATGGGTCCTTAGGCTTCACAGACAAGCACCATAACTGCTATACCATCTCTCCAGCCCTGTTTTTACAATTTTTTAAAAAATTTTAATTTATTTGCATGTGAAAGAGAAGGAGATGGGACATGGGCATGCCAGGGCCTCTTGCCATTGCAAACAAACTCCATATGCATATGCCCACACCTTTGTGCATCTAGCTTTATGTGTTTACTGAGGAATCGAGCCCAGGTCATCAGGCTTTGCAAGAACCTTCAACCACTGAAACAGGATCTTACTGAATTGCCCAAGCTATTCTTGAACTTATTCTCAGGCAAGACAAGTTCTGAAACTGTGATGCTTCTTAATAGGAGAGGTCCCAAGAGAAGGTTGCCTTGAATAGATTTGTTTCAAAGCTTTTGAGCAGGGGAACTTTGCAGACATAGTCACAACCTATATAGGGATAAGTAGGTATTCTTTCAAATGTAACTCAAGCAAGGCCAGCCAGGGGTCATTATGAGTCCTTTAGGCATAGGCATCCCTGGTCCAATCAAATAACTGGCAATATGCTGTCCAGACACTTGTGGCCACATATCTCCCTGCTTTCTTTACTATGTGGCTAGGACCCCCGGGTCTGTTGACACACCTGATGGTTCTAGGTCAGGTATTTCCTTATTTGGCAACTGCTAAATAACATGTCTTCTTCCTACCATGGGCCCTTGGACCAGGAAGGCATATTTAGAATCAGTGCATATATTAACCCTCTGATCTTTGTTTAATCTTATTGGTCCTGGGAAGACCTAGTAGTTCTCCTAGCTGAGCACTGCTGCTTGATGGAAGGGGTGCATTCTCAATTGTTTTACTGAGGTTGACTACTGTATAGCCAGCCCTGCAGATTCATTATTCTATAAAGGAATTTTGAGGAGGGCATCCTGTTATCCTAGGGGGCAAGTATCAGTTATCTAGAAATTTTCCTGGCTCATCATGAGGAATGTACAGAGCCAAGTGGTCTCTCAAACTTAATTTGGTAGCCTTGAGGATTAAGAGAGCTGAAGATAGCCTGGCCTAGAACCCCTGATCTTGCCTCTGCTTCTTGAGCAATTCCTTACTGGCATGTTCCACTACAACTGGAAAAACCTTGTGACTCTCAGGAATATCCCAAGTTGCTTGAGGGTCCCAGGGAGTTATCAAGAGATAATGGGCCTCATCCCCCCCTCTTTGTAATGCCCCAGCCTTCCCTAAAAAAATCAGTGTGAAATATTTCACAGTGTCCTGACACAGTTGAGACTTGGACCTTGAAACTTCACAGTCTCTGTCAGGAAATTGAGAAGTCTGAGGGCCCAATCTACAGGTTAGGGCCAACACTGAATGGTCTCAGAGATAGAAAATGAGTTGGATATAGCAGACCTCAGTCCATTGCCCTTTCCTCCTGCAAAGTAGGTCTAGCTAAAGGATAACATTATAATTAAGGGTCCCACCAGGGTTCAGGTTTCCTTATCTCCCAGAGGGTATTCAAGCCAGGCAACAGTGAAAAAGATTTATGATTTTGACCTAGGTTTTGGTTGTCTGGGATAAGGAAAACCAGGGAGATGCCCCAATCTCATGCAGAAGAGGTGGGCCTGCAGTGGAACTCAAATTGTAATCTCAAAATATGGCTAACTATATAAAGGCAATTGATTTATGGTAATCTATGCAACCCATGGGTCTGCTCTTAAAAGGGGGTAGGGAAGGGACATGATGTCCCAGGTGACATAAGAAAAAGGGGGACTTCCTCTGTCATGAAATTGTTGGGTCTCATCACTCCCTTGTGAAGCCTTCTCTGGGGGTCCACAGAGAAGGATGCTGTGTACACGTTGGAAGAGCCCCACTTGAATATGGGACAAATAACAATGAGTTGTTTTTTTTTTTTTTCGAGGTAGGGTCTCACTCTAGCTCAGGCTGACCTGGAAATCACTATGTAGTCTCAGGGCAGCCTCGAACTCACAGCGATTCCCCCTACCTCTGCCTCCCGAGTGCTGGGATTAAAGGTGTGCGCCACCACACCCAGCTAACAATGAGTTTTGTTATTAGACATCAAGCTCTCTTTAGTTCAACTTTCATAACCTTTGACATCAACTTTTATTGTTAACCTTTTATTTAGAACTATTATTTTGAAGCATAGGGATCACTTATATTACATCTTAAATATCTGATAATTATAACCACAAATAAAGCGTTTTAATACTCATATTCTATCAACAAACCCAAACCAATCAATCTGTTAATGCTTTAAGTCATTATCATCACAAGCATTTAAATCCCTCTAAAAATTTATTTTTTATTGACTATTTCCATAAATATAGCCAATATATTAAGACCATCATCCCCTTCTACCATTCTCCCTTTTCCCCTCCCAAATCTACCTCCATTCAATCCCTTCTTCTTTCCAACAAGTCTCTCCTAAATTTTTTGACCTTTTAATTGAGTTTATAAGGCAATTTAAAAAGCAGAGTTGCCGGGCGTGGTGGTGAAAGGATTAAAAAAAATTGTTACAGAATGATTACAAAGATTGTAATGAGATGTAGGATAGAGAATGTAAGCAAGGAAAGCCCAAACTAAAGTAACGCCATGACAGGCTTTAAGAATATTCACAGGCCTGAGTTTCCATTTCCGGGCAGAGCTGACACAGCACTTCTGCAGTTACTGGAAAAACCACAAACTGCCCAGTACCCAAAATAATCCTTGTAATGAGCCAGTCAGAAAAAACCAAGTAAATGTTATACATACTTGTGGCCTTCCTAATATAGATAAGTTTGCTCAAAGTGCCTCAGCAACTAAATAACCAATGAGCTTATTACATGTACCTTCTTGCTAACTGTTAACCAATCATGTTAAGAATTCTCCTCTCCTTTGTTTGAACCCAATAAAAGCTGTACTGGTTCCGTACTAGGGGCTTTCAGTCCTCTACCCCTGCGTGGTGTATGACTGTGGGCCCCAGCGCGCTTGGAATAAAATCCTCTTGCTGTTTGCATCAAGACCGTTTCTCATGAGTGATTTGGGGTGCCGCCTTTCCCGAGACAGAATCCAGGGGGTCCCCGGATTGATCTTTCATTTGGTTCCCTGACGGGGAAACGCAACCACCCCTCACACCCGAGAACCAACTTGGAGGTAAGGGGATCCCCCTAACATGTGTGTGTGTGTGTGTGTGTGTGTGCGGCCATCGTCTTTGTTCTGAGTGTTTGTTTTCTGCAACGCACGCTTTTGGTTTGCAGCTGTCCTCTCGGGCTGTAAGGACTGGAGGACTGTGATCAGCAGGTGTGCTAGGAAGATCACAGGCTGCCGCCCTGGGGGATTCCCCGGGAGGTGAGGAGAGCCAGGGACCCCTGGTGGTCTCCTACTGTCGGTCGGAGGACCGAGTTCTGTTGTTGAAGCGGAAGCTTCCCTCTGCACGACCGTCCGATTCTTTCACTTGCCTGTGGAAGACGCAGACGGGTTGCAAGTGTTTGGATCTGTTAGTCTCAATTCCGTGCGTCTTTGTCTTGTGTGTCTTTGTCTACATTTTTGTCATGGGACAGACGGTGATGACTCCCCTTAGTTTAACTCTTAACCATTGGACTGAAGTGAAATGTAGGGCTCACAATTTGTCAGTTGAGGTTAAGAAAGGACCCTGGAAGACATTTTGTGCCTCTGAATGGCCAACATTCAATGTTGGATGGCCTTCAGAGGGAACCTTCAATTCTGAAACTATTCAGGCTGTTAAAACAATTATTTTTCAGGCTGGACATGGCTCTCATCCTGATCAGGAGCCCTACGTCCTTACATGGAGAGATTTGGTAGACAACCCTCCACCGTGGGTTAAACCATGGCTAAACAGACCTAAAGAACCAGACTCCCAAGTTCTGGCCCTAGAAAGTGAAAAGAAAGATTCACTTGAAAAAGCTAAACCTTCTCCTCGTATCTACCCCGAGATCGAGGAACCGCTGGCTTGGCCGGAACCCCAACCTGCTTTCCTACCCCCTTATCTGGCACAAGGTGTCGCTAGAGGATCCTCTGCCCCTCCTGAAGCTCTGGCGACAGGAGGACTGGCTGCGGGGACCCGGACCTGGAGAGAGGCCACTCCGGAGCGGACAGATGGGATCATGACGCTACCGCTGTGCACCTTTGGGCCCCCTGTACTGGGTGGTCAGTTGCAGCCCCTCCAGTATTGGCCCTTTTCCTCTGCAGATCTTTACAATTGGAAAACTAACCACCCCCCTTTTTTGGAGGATCCCCAACGCCTCACAGGGTTGATGGAGTCCCTTATGTTCTCTCATCAGCCTACTTGGGATGATTGCCAACAGCTGCTGCAGATGCTCTTCACAACTGAGGAGTGGGAGAGAATTTTATTAGAAGCTAGAAAAAAATGTTCCTGGGGCCGACAGGCGACCTACACAGTTGCAGAATGAGATCGATATGGGTTTCCCTCTGACTCACCCTAGTTGGGATTACAACACGGCTGAAGGTAGGGAGGGCTTGAGAATCTATCACCAGGCTCTGGTGGCGGGTCTCCGAGGGGCCTCCAGACGGCCCACCAATTTGGCCAAGGTAAGAGAGATGATGCAGGGACCAACCAAGCCTCCTTCAGTTTTTCTTGAAAGACTTATGGAGGCCTTCAGATGGTTCACACCTTTTGATCCTACTTCGGAAGCCCAGAAGGCCTCAATGGCCCTGGCTTTCATAGGGCAGTCAGCCCCGGATATTAGAAAGAAACTTCAGAGATTGGAAGGACTACAGGAGACTGAGTTACGTGAATTGGTAAAAGAGGCAGAGAAAATGTATTACAAAAGGGAGACAGAGGAAGAAAAGGAACAAAGAAAAGAAAGAGAAAGAGAGGAAAGACGTGATAAAAGGCAGGAAAAAAAAGTTAACTAAAATCTTGGCCGCAGTGGTTGAAGGGAAAAACAGTAGAGAAAGGGAGAGAAATTTTAAGAAATTCAGGAAAGGCCCTAGACAGACAGGGAACCTGGGCAACAGGACCCTACTTGACAAGGATCAATGTGCTTATTGTAAAGAAAAGGGACATTAGGCAAGGGACTGCCCCAAGAAGCAAAACAAAGAACCAAGAGTCCTAGCCTTAGAGGAAGATGAAAACTAGGGGAGACAGGGTTCGGACCCCCTCCCCGAGCCCAGGGTAACCTTAAAGGTGGAGGGGCAACCAGTCGAGTTTCTGGTTGATACTGGAGCAGAGCATTCTGTACTGCTACAGCCACTAGGAAAATTAAAAGACAAAAAATCCTGGGTGATGGGTGCCACCGGGCAACGGCAGTATTCATGGACTACCCGAAGAACCATTGACTTGGCAGTGGGACGGGTAATCCACTCATTTCTAGTTATCCCTGAGTGCCCGGCACCCCTCCTAGGTAGAGACTTACTGACTAAAATGGGAGTTCAAATTTCTTTTAAACAGAGACAACCAGAAGTGTCAGTGAATGATAAACCCATCACAATGTTGACTCTCCAACTAGATGATGAATATCAGCTATACTCCCCCCTAGTGGAGCCCAATCAAGACATACAGTTATGGTTGAAGCAGTTTCCCCAAGCCTGGGCAGAAACTGCAGGAATGGGACTAGCAAAACAAGTCCCCCCGCAGGTTATTCAACTGAAATCCAGTGCTACACCAGTATCAGTTAAACAGTACCCCATGAGTAAAGAGGCCCAAGAAGGAATCCGGCTTCACATTCAAAGATTAACCCAGCAAGGCATCCTGGTCCCTGTTCAATCCTCCTGGAATACTCCCTTGCTGCCAGTTAAAAAGCCTGGGACCAATGATTACTGACCAGTACAAGACCTGAGAGAAGTCAATAAAAGGGTACAGGACATACATCCAACTGTCCCAAACCCTTATAACCTCCTGGGCGCTCTTCCTCCTGAGCGGAGTTGGTATACAGTATTGGACTTAAAAGATGCCTTCTTCTGACTGAGATTACACCCCGCCAGTCAGCCCCTTTTTGCCTTTGAGTGGAGGGACCCGGGTACGGGTAGAACAGGACAGCTCACCTGGACCCGGCTACCCCAAGGGTTCAAAAACTCCCCGACCATCTTTGACGAAGCCCTACATAAAGATCTGGCCAACTTCAGGGCCCAAAACCCCCAGGTGACCCTCCTCCAGTATGTAGATGACCTGCTCCTGGCAGGAGCCACCAAACGGGACTGCTTGGAAGGTACAAGAGCACTGCTACTGGAATTGTCTGACCTAGGCTACCAAGCCTCAGCTAAGAAGGCCCAAATCTGCAGGAGAGAGGTAACGTACCTGGGGTACAGTTTACAGGATGGGCAACATTGGCTGATGGAGGCACAAAAAAGAACTGTAGTTCAGATACCAATCCCAACCACGGCAGGCAAGTAAGAGAATTTCTGGGGACAGCTGGGTTTTGCAGACTGTGGATCCCGGGGTTTGCGACCCTAGCAGCTCCTCTCTACCCATTGACTAAAGAAAGAGGGGAATTCTCCTGGGCTCCTGAGCATCAGAAAGCATTTGATGCCATCAAAAAGGCCTTGCTGAGCGCACCTGCTCTAGCTCTCCCTGATATAACTAAACCTTTTACCCTTTATGTGGACGAGCGTAAGGGGGTAGCACGGGGAGTTTTGACCCAGTCTCTGGGGCCATGGAAGAGACCTGTTGCTTACCTATCCAAGAAGTTCGATCCTGTAGCTAGTGGATGGCCTGTCTGTCTGAAGGCTATTGCAGCTGTGGCTGTATTAGTCAAGGATGCTGACAAATTGACTTTGGGACAAAATATAACCATAATAGCCCCCCATGCACTGGAGAGCATCATCCGGCAGCCTCCAGACCAATGGATGACTAACGCCCGCATGACCCACTATCAAAGCCTGCTTCTCACAGAGAGAGTCATATTCACTCCACCAGCCACCCTCAACCCCGCCACTCTTCTACCTGAAGAGTCTGATGAACCAGTAACTCATGATTGTCACCGACTATTGGTTGAGGAAACCGGGGTCCATAAGGACCTTACAGACAGCCCGCTGACCGGAGAGGCGCTGACCTGGTTCACTGATGGGAGCAGCTATGTGGTAGAAGGTAAGAGGATGACGGGGGCGGCAACAATGGATGGGACCCGCATGGTCTGGGCCAGTAGCTTACCAGAAGGGACCTCAACACAAAAGGCTGAACTTGTGGCCCGCACACAAGCCTTGTGACTGGCCGAAGGGAAATCCATAAATATTTATATGGACAGTAGGTATGCTTTTGCGACTGCACATGTGCATGGAGCCATCTATAGACAGAGGGGGCTACTTACTTCAGCAGGAAAAGAAGTCAAAAATAAAGAAGAAATTTTAAGCTTACTGGAGGCTTTACATTTGCCAAAGAGGCTAGCCATTATACATTGCCTTGGGCATCAGAAAGCCAAAGACTTTATCTCGAAAGGAAACCAGATGGCTGACCAGGTAGCCAAGCAGGCAGCCCAGGGCGTCAACCTTCTACCGGTAATGGCAAAGCCCAAGGCCTCGGAATCTGGATGGCAGTACACTCTAGAGGACTGGCAGGAGATAAAAAAGATAGACCTGTTCTCCAGGACCCCAGAAGGGACCTGCTACACCTCAGATGGGAAGGAGATCCTACCCCACAAAGAAGGATCAGAGTATGTCCAACAGATACATCATCTAACCCACCTGGGAGCTAAACATCTGCAGAGACTGGCTAGAACATCCCCTTACCATGTTCTCAAACTGCTGGGGGCAGCTGACTCAATGGTCAAACATTGTGTACCCTGCCAGCTGGTTAATGCACATCCTTCAAGAATGCCTCCTGGAAAGAGATTGAGGGGAAGCCACCCAGGCACTTACTGGGAAGTAGACTTCACTGAGGTAAAACCAGCCAAATATGGTAATAAATACTTATTAGTTTTTATAGACACCTTTTCAGGATGGGTAGAGGCTTATCCTACCAAGAGGGAGACCTCAACCGTGGTGGCTAAGAAGATATTGGAAGAGATTTTCCCAAGATTTGGAATACCTAAGGTAATAGAGTCAGACAATGGTCCAGCCTTTGTTGCCCAGGTAAGTCAAAGACTAGCCAAGACATTGGGGATTGATTGGAAATTACACTGTGCATACAGACCCCAAAGTTCAGGACAGGTAGAAAGAATGAATAGAACCATCAAAGAGCCTCTCACCAAATTGACCACAGAGACTGGCATTAATGATTGGGTAGCTCTCCTACCCTTTGTGCTTTTCCGGGTTAGGAACACCCCTGGACAGTTTGGGCTAACCCCCTATGAATTGCTCTACGGGGGGGCCCCTCCACTGGTAGAAATTGCCTCTGTACATAGTGCTGATGTGCTGCTTTCCCAGCCTTTGTTCTCTAGGCTCAAGGCACTCGAGTGGTGAGACAACAAATGTGGAAGCAGCTACGGGAGGCCTATTCTGGAGCAGGAGACTTACAAGTCCCACATCGCTTCCAGGTCAGAGATTCGGTCTACGTTAGGTGCCACCGTGCGGAAAACCTTGAGACCCGGTGGAAAGGCCCTTATATTGTGCTGCTGACCACGCCAACCGCCATAAAGGTTGAAGGGATCCCCACATGGATACATGCCTCCCACGTTAAGCCCGCTCCACCGCCGGACCCAGAATGGAGAATCAGAAAAACCAACAACCCCTTAAACTTAAGCTTTGTCGTGTGGACTCTGCTTCTTCAGCTAAGTGACTCTACTAATCCTCACGCCCCCCAGAAATTGACCTGGCAGGTGATCTCCCAGACTGGAGATGTAATATGGAGCGTCTCTAAGGATGCCCCCCCTTGGACTTGGTGGCCACCACTGTATCCAGATCTCTGTCAGCTAGCAGCAGGCATAGAAACTTGGGACATACCTGAGGTAGATATGCCTTTCTGGGAGCTGCCCCTGCCCATCAAAGGGAATAGGGGGAGGATTAGGCTGTAGTCACCCACAACTAAGAGCTGAACTCTGAAAGCAGGACATCTATGTCTGTCCCAGAAATGGAAGAGATCGAAGCACAGCTATTAGATGTGGAGGGGCAAAACATTATTATTGTAAGTACTGGGGATGTGAAACAACTGGAACTACCTACTGGAAGCCTCAATCCAGTTGGGATGCAATTATCCTTAACTGAGGGTTCCCCTATCACTCAGGCCTCCAGAGATCCCATTGCTCAGGGTCCATAGCCTCGGGGCTCTGCTCATGGCCTTACAGTCCAGGTGGCCGCCATTGTAGACCCGGGGTCTGCACGGGGCAAGGGCTCTGCCTAAGTTTTACATGCAACCCTCTAAACATCACCTTTACTGAGCCTGGGAAAAAGGCTAAAGACTGGATCAAGGGAAGGCAATGGGGGTTACGGCTCTACATGTCCGGAGTGGATGCAGGCCTCCTTATGACTATAAGGCTAAAAATAGAAAGTCCTTCATCATTGCCCATAGGGCCCAACCCAGTACTGGCTGAGCAGGGGCCCCCAGCCCCATTACCTCCGCTTCCTCAAAAGCCTGTGCCTGGCCCTCCCCCTGCCAGCCTGATTCCAAGGCCCCCAACTATCTCTACTGGGACACATGAAACGCCTCATCAGCCCCCAGTGCAGACAAGACAAAGGTTATTCAACCTGGTGCAGGGAGCTTTTCAGGCCCTCAATGCCACCAACCCGGAAGTCACCTCCTCCTGCTGGCTCTGCTTGTCGTCAGGCCCTCCCCTATTATGAAGGCCTGGCCTTGACAGGAACTTTCAATGTTTTTGACCATTCTAAAGGACAATGCTCTTGGGGGTCTCAAAATAAGCTAACTTTGACTGAGGTGTCCGGGAGAGGGCTCTATATAAGTAAGGTACCCCTGACCCATCAACATCTTTGCAATTCTTCTGTGACTCTTAACCAAACAGAGTCGAACAAGTACCTGGTGCCAGGGGATAATCGATGGTGGGCATGCAATACCGGACTAACCCCTTGTGTCTCTACTACAGTCTTTGATCAATCTAAACATTTCTGTGTCATGGTCCAGCTAGTCCCCCGGGTTTACTACCACCCTGAGGAGGTGGTCATCAATGAGTATGATTATCGACCCACCTGTTCTAAAAGAGAGCCCGTGACCCTTACCTTGGCAGTTATGCTCGGGCTGGGGGTGGCCGCAGGTGTAGGAACAGGAACTACAGCCCTGATCATGGGACCACAACAGTTACAAAAAGGACTTGGTGAACTAAATGCTGCCATGACTGAAGATCTCCAAGCCCTAGAAAAATCTATTAGCAACTTAGAGGAATCTCTGACTTCTTTATCTGAGGTGGTCCTACAGAATCGGAGGGGATTAGATCTATTGTTTCTGAAGGAAGGTGGGTTATGTGCAGCCTTAAGGGAAGAATGTTGCTTTTATGTAGATCACTCAGGAGCTATTAGAGACTCCATGAATAAGCTTAGAGAGAGGCTGGAGAAACGTCGAAGGGAAAGGGAAGCTAACCAGGGGTGATTTGAAGGATGGTTCAGTAGGTCCCCTTGGATGACCACCCTACTTTCTGCCATGATGGGACCCTTAATAATTCTACTCCTATTGCCTATAGTTGGGCCCTGCATAATTAACAGGTTTATTGCTTTTGTTAGAGAACGGGTGAGTGCGGTCCATCTTATGGTGCTTAGACAACAGTATAAGGGCCTTCCGGACAGGGAGGAAACTAACTTCTAGCCCCCCAGTTCTAGGATTAGAACTATTAACAAGAGATGAAGTGGGGAATGAAAGGATAAAAAAAATTGTTACAGAATGATTACAAAGATTGTAATGAGATGTAGGATAGAGAATGTAAGCAAGGAAAGCCCAAACTAAAGTAATGCCATGACAGGCTTTAAGAATATTCACAGGCCTGAGTTTCCATTTCCGGGCAGAGCTGACACAGCACTTCTGCAGTTACTGGAAAAACCACAAACTGCCCAGTACCCAAAATAATCCTTGTAATGAGCCAGTCAGAAAAAACCAAGTAAATGTTATACATACTTGTGGCCTTCCTAATATAGATAAGTTTGCTCAAAGTGCCTTAGCAACTAAATAACCAATGAGCTTATTACATGTACCTTCTTGCTAACTGTTAACCAATCATGTTAAGAATTCTCCTCTCCTTTGTATGAACCCAATAAAAGCTGTCCTGGTTCCGTACTCGGGGCCTTCAGTCCTCTACCCCTGCGTGGTGTACGACTGTGGGCCCCAGTGCGCTTGGAATAAAATCCTCTTGCTGTTTGCATCAAGACCGTTTCTGTGAGTGATTTGGGGTGCCGCCTTTCCCGAGACAGAATCCGGGGGGGTCCCCGGATTGATCTTTCAGTGGCACACACCTTTAATCCCAGCACTCTAGAGGCAGAGGTAGGAGGATCACCATGAGTTCGAGACCACCCTGAGACTACATAGTGTATTCCAGGTCAGCCTGAGCTAGAGTGAGACCCTACCTCGGAAAACCAAAAAATAAATAAATAAATTTTAAAAAGCAGAGCTGAAGTTCTATTTCCATTCAACCTTAAGAACATCCATTTTCCATTTTACCAAGCATGACCAAGCATTTTCTGTATTAGAACTACAAACACAGAAACCAGTACCTGGTAATTTAACATCACCTTTAAAAAGATCTATGTGCCAGTGTACATTTTCAGTCCCTCTTGGTTTTTGGTTGTTTTGTTTTTGGGGGTTTTGTTTTGTTTTTGTTTTTGTTTTTCAAGGTAGGGTCTCATTCTAGCCCAGGCTGACCTGGAATTCACTATGTAGTCTCAGGGTGGTCTCAAACTTACAGCAATCCTCCTACCTCTGCCTCCCAAGTGCTGGGATTAAAGGCATACGCCACCACGCCCAGCTCATTTTTAGTCCCTTTTAGCCAGACTCAACCTATTCCTATAATATAAATCAATAGCAATTAACTTGATGTACATTATTTAGAGTTACTTTGATTAACATAATGCAATTTTTTATGTCCATAATTCTTGTTACCCATGACTATTAAAAGAGTTGAAGCCTAGACAAGATTTCCAGCAGTTTATGCCTAAATATTGTTTGTAAATGACAAATTCCAGTTTTACAACCTGGGGTTAACTCATTTTGACCCAAGAAGTGTGAATGGAGCCCCTTAACATGCCTTAAAATTGAGAAAACACCGAGGTTATGAAAATGAAACTAGATTATTTGTTTTATAAAGCCTAAGTGAGCCAGACTTGGTGCACGCCTTTAATCCCAGCACTCAGGAAAGCTGAGGTATGAAGAATGCTATAAGCCCAAGGCCAGATTCAGACTACATAGTGAATTCCAGGTTAGCCTGGGCTAGAGAAAGACCCTACCTCAAACAAACAAAAAAAAAAAAAACTTAAATGATAAACCCAGTAATGACTGTTTAGCAGAATTAACATTTTTAGATATATTTGATGTAGCTTTACAAAAGAAGAATCAAAAACTAATAAGTCTTGATTTTAAGACTTAGCTTCCCTAGTAGTTAAAAGCCTGCCATAGAAGCATAGTTTTCAGGCCAGGCATAGAAGAGCAGGCCTTTAGTTCTAGCACTTGGGAGGCTGGGATAGGACAGCAGTGAGTTCAAGGCCAGCCTGGGCTACAGAGTGAGTTCCAGGTCAGCCTGAGCTAGAGTAATATCCTACCTCAAAAAAAGAAAGAAAGGAAGGAAGGAAGGAAAAAGGAGGGCCAGTTGCTTTAGGGGTGGCAGATGGGCCCCTTTTATGGGGGCTCCTGGGATAGACAAGTCTACCATTAGGAACTAAATATGGAGGGAGAGTAGTTAAGAGCTTATTGCCCCTGAGACCCACTCCGCACCTTAAGAACAGACAGAACAGGCGTGTTGGGTAGAGTGAGAGGCTTTAATTCGTATGCAGTCAGGAGAATACTGAGAAACAGGAATCCTGAGGAGAAATGAAATGCAGTGCCAATTTGTCTACAAAGTGGGAAAGGAAGAAAAGCTTCTAGCATTGGTCTGAAGGTAAGAGAAGAGAGAGTTCAACAAGTAAGGAGGCAGCAGGCAGACAACATTGTGACAGGTTGGAGGAGGCCTGTATGGTCAAAGTCTGAGAAAAACTGACAAGGAAATCTGAAGCCAGGCTGAGTGGAGACAATAGAGAATCAGAGGACCATCCCTGGATTATTTCCCTTAAGATTCTGCCCTAGCTGGGTGTGGTGGCTCACGCCTTTAATCCCAGCACTCAGGAGGCAGAGGTAGGAGGATTGCCATGAGTTCAAGGCCAGCTGAGACTACATAGTGAATTCCAGGTCAGCCTGGACTAGAGACCCTACCTTGAAAAACAAAACAAAACAAAACAAAAAGATTCTGCCCCACCCCTCACCCCAAGCAGGGATAAATCCATGGGGATCATGGCTCCCTTGTGGGCATGATGCTGGGATTTCGCATTGAAATGGGATGTACTTTAGGAGTTCAAATGCAAACCCAAACCTGAGCTCATGTATGCTTTACTTAAAGAAGTGAAATAAAACAAGACTGAGAAGGATTATTTTGTGAAATATTATACTTACTTAGAAGTATGGAGGGATGGGGTGAGAGAGAGTCCAGACTAAAGAAGGAAGAATGGCAGGGGAAGCTATCTGAGAACCAAAGAGTGAGGAGTGGATAAATCCACACAGTTGGTGGGAAGGCCAAAACCTTACTGGCGGTGAAAACCTCAGATGCTGAGAGATGAACAGCCCAGGAGCTGGAAAGAGGGAAAGGCCACCAAAGCCTCATGAGTAGCCAGGCTTTTTATTTTAAATGCAGGGCTGAATCTAGAAAGTGTGCACACCTGGGTGCAGCGTCCAGAAGGGGCTGGGCTTGAACTCACGCACCTGAATAATCCCAGCTCTGCAGCAGTTGCTGCAGATAGCAGGGCAGATGTGTGCAGTAATTTCCCTCTCAACATGATCAAGGAAATCTCGAAAGTGAAGTTTAAGAGAAAAAAGAGGGAAAGGATGGAGAGAATCAGCAGATAGCCTGTGGCCAGGGAAGTAGTTATTAAATGAACAGGGAGAAAGTCACACAATGAACAGTTAGTTCCCTTTTGAGAATTCTGAGAGGCAGCATTGTGACATCAGCCTTGCTCCCCTGGCAACCTACAAAACTAGAACTAGGTGCCACTCCCCTGACTGCAATGATGAGACACTGTGGACACGGCAGGTATGTGTGGAGGTTGGCACGTGCTGTCAGCGTGTCTAGGAAGTTTGGGGATTTGTTCCTGAAACTTCATGTGTCTGATTTCCAGAGAATTCTTAAAGGCAAGGAGAGAAGGCATAGTTGCTTCTGAGAGAGAAGAGATTTAACTGAGTCCAAGGAGGGGAAAGGAGGGCCATTCTTTCTGAGGTGAAAGTGAAAAAGTCAAGGTGCAGCTTGAGCAGAGCTAAACAGTTTGGGGCAAAGATGAACAGAGTTTGGTAGAGGTGAGTGCAGCTGGGAGCAGAGCCAAGTCAAAAGACAGTCTTGAACAGAGCCAAGTATAAGTCTGCCTTACCTCTCAAAGCTCCACGCTGGGTGCTATGAGCAACGGAGTTTGGCTCAGATGGGTTTGGCGCTGGGAACCACAGTGCTGTTGCAGGATTGTGGAGTGACAGGGCCTTTCTCTGTCCAGATGGGCTGGACTTGAGTGGCTAAGCCTCTCAAATTTGTGTTACATACCAAAGAGAGGTGTGCAGACAATGAGGTGAAGAGATCAAAAGTAGATGTTTTTAATTTTTCAAAAACTTATTTGAGCGACAGTTAGAGAAAGAGGCAGGTAGAGCTAGAGGATGAGCATGCCAGGGTCTCCAGCCACTGCAAAGGTACTCCAGACGCATGGGCCACCTTGTGCATCTGGCTTAAGTGAGTACGTGGGAATCAAACCTTGGTCCTTAGGCTTTGCAGGCAAGCGCCTTAACTGCTGAGCCATCTCTCCAGCCCCAACAGTAGATTTTATTAAGAAAATATAGAACAGGACTCTCGAGAGAGTGGGAGGGCTTCCCAGAAGAAAGAAGGACTTGCCAAATCAGTGGCTGGGGCCAGGAATATAGAGATGGAAAAGCCCCAAACTGTCAGGGCAAGCATGCTTAAGAATTCCACTGGCATCCAAAGAAGGGAAAGGGAAAGTTACACTTTTTGAGGTAGAGCTCAGAAAAGTGGGCACACTCTGCACTGAGGGTCTGCAAGCGACCACATCAAGGGGATTTTGAGGGGTGTAGTACATTATCTCATTAAGGAGGTAACTATTCCTCCTACCTCTTTAGCATGTCCGTAGATAAGTGACTTACGGGCTTCACACAGGGCCATAGGACTTCGTTCCTCTGGTCAAGGGGAAGCAGCTCTTCTCTGTCTAAATAGGAGGTGGATTCTTTCCTTCAAAGACCTCTAAGCCTAATATCTGCCTACATACAAAAGTGCCAGGCTTGCAAAGATGACCTCCCTCGGTGGCCCTTCAGGTACTTTTTCTTACATTAAAGAAGAGTAAGACTCAGACAGAAGGAAGAGGTGAGATTAGTTTATTAAGGGAAAAGAAAAATTCATGAGTTGGAAGGGTCCTAAGAAAGGGTTGCCATAAGCAGCTTTATTTAGATTTATTTGGAGGGGGGGCCACAAAGTGGCTTTTTGGGAGAGTCATGACCTATGCATAGGTGGTAGTCCTTTAAGTGTAACTCAGACCAGGCCAACCAGAGGTCATTTTAAGGCCCTCAAGAACCCTGCTCCAAAAAATAATTGATCATCATCGCTGTCTAGACAATTGTGGTCTGTCTGCCTGCTTTACCTCCTACAAGACTAGATCCCTCTTTGTCTGTTAAAACATCCGGTAGAGCCGGGCGTGGTAGCGCACGCCTTTAATCCCAGCACTTGGGAGGTAGAGGTAGGAGGATCGCCGTGAGTTCGAGGCCACCCTGAGACTACAGAGTGAATTCCAGGTCAGCCTGGACCAGAGTGAAACCCTACCTCAAAAAACCAAAAAAAAAGAAAAAAAAATCCGGTAGTTCTGAGTCAGTTTCCTTGTTTGGCAGTGGCTAGATGCCCTGGCGTGCCCATTCTCTATCTGTCTGCCTCTCTTCTATCTCTCTCTCTCTCTGCTTGAAAATAAATAAATAAAAAGTTTTTAAGAAAGAAAAAAAGAAAGAGAGAAAGAAAGGGAGGAAAACCAAGAGTAAGTTTGCCATGCACAAACTTGTGGGTATTGGAAAACAATCAATTTGGTAGAAATGTCATCATACCTGGCAAGAAGGAAGATGGTCCTTTTTATGTTTTTTAATTTTTTTTAAAATTTATTTTTGTGTGTGTTTATGTATGGGTGCACGTGTGTGGAGGTCAGAGAAGTGGTTTGTGCTCCACCTTCTTTGAGACAGGATCTCTTGCTATTGCAATTGCAAGCAGCTTTTTACATGAGTACTAGGGAATTAAATCCAAGCTGGCAGACAGAACTGCTGAGCCATCTCCTCGGTCCCAAGGAAGGAAGATATTCTTAGATGGTTTATTGGTTAAAAGCACTAGCTTACAAAACTTTACAGCCCAGGTTTGATTCCCCAGTACCTACACAAAGCTAGATGCACAAAGTGGCACACTCATCAGGAATTTGCTTGCATTGGCAGGAGCCTTGGTACACCCATACTCACTCTCTTTGTGTTTGCCTCTTTCGCTCTGCCTCTCTCCCTCTCTCAAATAAATAAGTTTTTTTTTTTTTAAAAGACACTTGTGGACTGCAGTGATGGCTTAGTGATTAAGGCACTTGCTGGCAAAGCCAAAGGACCCAGGTTTGATTCCTCAGTAACTATGTAAAGCCAGATGCGCAAGGTGGTGCATAGGTCTGGAACTCATTTGCAGTGGTTGGAGACCCTAGCATGCCCATTCTTTCCCTCTTTCTCCCTCTGTCTCCCTCAAACAAATAAATAATATATTTTTTTTAAAGACACTTGTACCCTTCCCTGGGCTGGAGAGATGGCTCAGCAGCTAAGGTGTCTGCCTACAAAGCCTAACAACCCAAGTTCAATTCCCCAGTGCACACATAGAGCCAGATGCCCAAAGTTTGTCTGCAGTGGCTAGAGGCCCTGGCATGCCCATTATCTCTCTCTGCCTGGCATGGTGGCATATGCCTTTAATCCCAGCACTCAGGGGGCTGAGGTAGGATTGCTGTAAGTTCAAGGCCAGCCTGAGACTATATAGTGAATTCCAGCTCAGCCTAGGCTGGAGCAAGACCTTACCTCAAAACAAAGAGCAGGGCTAGAGAGATTGCTCAGTGGCTAAAGGCACCTGGTGTGCAAAGCCTAACATCCTGGGTTTGATTCCCCAGTGCCTACATAAAGCCAGATGTACAAAGTGGCACATGCTTCTAGACTTTGTTTGCAGTGGCAAGAGGCCCCGGTCTACCTATTCTCTCTCTCCCTCTCCCTCTCTCTCACTTTCTCTTGCTAGCTCTCTTTGCTTATAAATAAATAAATTAATTAAATAGCTGGGTGTAGTGGCACACTCTTTAATTCTAGCACTCAGTAGGCAGAGGTGGGAGGATCACTGTGAGTTTGAGACCAACCTGGGATTACAGAGTGAGTTCCAGGTCAGCGCAGACTAGAGTGAGAGCTTACCTCAAAAAAAAAAAAAAAAAAAAAAAAGACACTTATGCCCTTCCCTTTGGCTACCACACTGTTGAAACCATAGATCCCAAGAAACTGAAATGTCCTAGGTATATCACACTAGGGAAAAAATGGCCAGCCAGGAATGGTGATGCACACCTTTAATCCCCGCACTCAGGAGGCAGAGGCAGGAGGATCACTGTGAGTTTGAGTCCAGTCTAAGAATACATAGTAAATTCCAGGTCAGCCTGGGCTAGAGAGAAAACCTACCAAAAAAAAAAAAAAAAAAAAAAAAAAAAAAACTGGCTAAACCCTTGCGCCAAGCAGAGAAGGAACTTGCTTCAAAGAAGATTTGACAGCCTTGCAGGAGAAAGGAGAATTGAGACAACAGGCTAGGTGGGACCGCACCTTGACAGACACTGCGTAGCTGTGCGGGCACCTCTTCCTTTTAAACACAAACCTCATATCAGGACCTGGAAAATGGACTTGGAGCATCAATGCTACATTGAATAAATCTTCCTATATAAAGCCTCATCTATTTGTCTCTCTTTTCCTGGACTTCTTGAGCTAAAGGTACATGTTCTGTTTGCATTTCTTCCTGTTCTATCTGCCTCTTCTGACTCTCTCTCTCTCTCTTTTTATCTCTCTCTCTCTCCTTGCCTCTCTTTCTCTCTCTCCCTCACACATACCTTTTCCTTCTCTTGCTTTCTATCCTATTTTATCTCGCTCCCTCTTGTTTCTTTCATCTCTTTCTCTTGTCTCCTCCCTCTCTCAGTTTCAGAGCCCATCCCTACTCATTTCCCTCGGGCTCCACCAGGACACACAATACAGCTGGACCACTAGTGTTGGCTCTGATGAGTGGCCCCTGGCAGCAGAGCAACTGCCATCACTGGGTGTAGAAATCCAAAATCTTCTCCCTCTCCTCCTAAAAGCCCTGCCACTCTGAACCATTACAAAATAAACTTCCCTCTACCAAGAAAAGCTGTGGTCTCAGTCCTCTAACCGGAACCTTAACACCCTCATATTCGACACCTTCATTTTTAGGAAATTCCTTACTCTTCATTTTCATGGATTCTTCCTCCTGGTCTACTTTTTACTCACTCTTCCTGCTCCTCAAACTGCTAGAGAACAGTTCACACACCTTGCTTGTCTCCACATCCTCATTACCCACTTTTAACCCATCCTATCCTGGCTTTGGCCCCTGTCTCTCAATGGGACCTTTCAAATGTTATTCTTGACTCCCACCCACCAGTTCAATGTCGTATTGACTGTCTTGTCTACTGGACTAAGCTACACATTGAATCAAAACCAGCCAGGGATACCTAGTGAGATCCTATAAGAAAGAAAGAGAGAGAAAGAAACTGTCTTGGATTTCTACCACCAACCACACTGCCCTACCTAATGGCATCTGTGTTATCATGTTCTATGTATTTCATCAACTATGCTCCAACTAAAAGTAAACCTTCTACTTGCATAAGGACATCTCTCCAATAATTTCATCATCTCTCTGTCTTACATCAAGTCCCCTACACTTTGTTTGTTTGTTTGTTTGCAGTTTATTGGTATTTGAGATAAGGTCTTGCTATGCAACTGGGCTGGTCTTGAGCTCATGAATTTCTGGCTTTTTTGTTGTTGTTGTTTTTTTTTGTTTTTTTTTTTGGTTTTTCAAGGTAGGGTCTCACTCTAGCTCAGGCTGACCTGGAATTCATTCGGTATTCTCAGGCTGGCCTCGAACTCATGGCAATCCTCCTACCTCTGCCTCCCGAGTGCTGGGATTAAAGGTGTGCACCACCATGCCCGGCAATTTCTGGCTTTTGAGATGCTGAAATTGTAGGCCTGTGCCACCATGCTGAGCCCATTTCCAAAAGTTATATGTCAGGTACAATGTTGGTGGTATGGTGGTGAGTGTATGGTTTGTGAAAGACCAGACCATGCTAGACCACTCTGAGGCAGGAAAGGAGCTTTTTATTGGGGGCCCCAGCTGCAGGACTGTCTCACAGGAGGAGAAAGACAGAGTAGCCAGCATATGTCTAGATAGGTTGGGTTTTTATAGTTTTTTCCTTTGGGAGGGGGTACAGAGGACAAAGGAGTGAAGAATTCAAGGGAGAGCAGGGATAAAATGGAGAAGCTAAGTAACATGGGAGACAGAGACCAAACAGAGGAGGTAATTAGTCAGAGAATAAGTTGCTATCATGAGAGGAGCCAGGTTGTCATGTCACTAAGATAAGATTGGCAGGAAAACTATGGGCATTGTTAGGTCAGGAGAGTAAGGGTTAGGCAATGTTAACATCTAAAGTTGCATCAATCAGGCTGCTGTCATTTTCTTCCTACATCTCCACTCCATCTTGGGATTCTTGTCCTACCTAACATTCCAGCATTTTGTTAAGGATAAGGGGTGTGGTCTTCTCTTATTACTGCTTCTTGCTGTCAGGGGGTGTGGTCAGGTGTTTCAGAGGATGCTGGTGTCACTGACTGACAAGTCCCCTCAGAACATGTTATGAGGAGTCAAGTCTCGGGAGGCTCAAAGCGCTGAATGGAAGAGGGATAGGTTAATAAAAGATGGTTGAATGAGTGATGTGTGAGATTATATATCTGGTTTTGGATGCATTTCCAAAGACAGGGAACTATCAAGAGCAAAAGAAATATCCCCATAAATGGCCCAAGTAATGGTAGCAGCTAAGGCCAAATAGTTCCAAAGACACCCCATGGTACTAAGGACAGTGGGGTGCCAGGATAGAGTCTTTAGGCCAGAATTTGGAGCTTTTTTTTTTTTTTTATCTCTAATTCTACTTTACCTGTTGGTTTATATAATAGCTACATTCCTTGTTTAGGAAAAGACAGGTTCTTCCCTTCTTGGCTATAATGAGGTTGAGGACTTAGGGGTTCTGAGGATTACTGATGCCAGTGAGGTGAGCTGCCGCTGTAGCAGGTGAAGGGCCATAGCAGAGTCCTTAATGGCTGTACTCAATTCTGTGGAAAGCTGTTAAAAAGAGATTAGGCTGTGTCCCAGCCAACCTTCAGCCACCCCTGCAGCTGATATAGAGGAGGCAAGCCTTATTTTGATTAGTATAGGTAAATGGACAAGCTCAGCCTTGTGGGATGTGGGCTCCTTAGGCAATGGGTGTGGTAGGTGAGCTCTTCTAAGGTTTCTACACAGGAGTGTGTAAGTTGCTTAGGTAGAGGTAGGAGGGTAGCTGGGTTAAGCAGGGACCAGGAATCTAAAGCAATGTTTGGATTGTCTAGAAAGGTAACATGAAAAGTTAGGTTTGGATGAGGTTAGGGTTTAAGTAGCTTCCACTTGAACCTGGAATTTCCATTAGCATGTCAGGCCTTGGAGGGTGATCCGGGGGACGTAGTTAGATGGTGTCGGATTGTCACAGAACCATCTGAGTGTGGATATAAGGTTAAGAGTGTAGTTAAGTACACAATCTCCCAAAATCAGCAGAATTATTACCAGAAATGACAGGCATTTTCATCATGAAGATCTAGAAATTTAACAAATGGTGTGGTCTATACCTGTTCTTGTCACAGTGAGCATATCTGTCTAAAGTTACAGTCTGGGCTGTGATGATTAAGTTCTTTAAGATATACCTTTCTTTCTGGCTATATTTTTCTTTCATTTTAAAAGTTTTTTTTTATTTATTTGTAAACAGAGAGAGAGAAAGAATATGTGTGAGAGAGAGAATATGGGTATGCCAGGGCTTCTAATTGCAAACAAACACCAGAGAGCATGCACCACTTTGTGCATCTGAGTTTACTTGGGTACTGGGGAATTGAACATGGGTTCTTAGGCTTTGCAGGCAAGCACCTTAACTGCTAAACCATCTCTATAGCCCCACTGTCTTTTTTTTATTTTTTATTTACAACTTCCATAATTATAGAAAATAAACCATGCTAATTCCCTCCTCCCCCCTACATTCCCCTTCACAACTCCACTCTCAATCATACCCCTTCCCTCTCCCAATCAGTCTCTCTTTTATTTTGATGTCATCATCTTTTCCTCCTATTATGATGGTCTTGTGTAGGTAGTGTCAGGCACTGTGAGGTCATGGATATCCAGGCTATTTTGTGTCTAGAAGAGTGCATTGTAAAGAGTCCTACCCTTCCTTTGGCTCATATATTCTTTCTTCCACGTCTTCCATGGTGGACCCTAAGCCTTGGAAAGTGTGATAGAGATCTTTCATTGCTGAGCTCTCTTCTGTCTATTCTTCTCAGCACTATAGTGCCTTCTGAGTCATCCCAATGTCACCACCATCTGAAAAGAGAAGCTTCTCTAACCAAAAGTCAGAATAGCACTAAAATATGGGTGTGAACATTAAGAGAAGTGCTTACTGAACAGTTTGGTGAGCATAGTATATACATTTAGCCAAACACCAGCAGATGTTACACCCTTAGGGCTCATGACTTCCCCTATCACAGGTTTTCAGTATCAGGGATGTATTCCTTCCCATGGAGTGGGCCTCCAGTCCAATTAGATAGCGGTTGGCTTCCCCCATAACAGACATGCCACTATTGCACCCATTGGCTCATTTGGCCTGGCTTAAATTTAAGGCTTGCAGTGTCCGCTGTTGTTTATTTCCACTGGTGATTTCTCTCTCTCCCATGGAACTGCATGCAGCATAGCTTTTTCCACCTTTCTGTCAGCTGCTCTACACAGAGGAGGTTTTCAGCTCAACCCCAGCAGGATTTCTCAGTGACCTTGCAGAACAAGTATATGGAATCTTCAGTAATAGGGTCTTACTATCTATTCCTGGTAGGAAACCAAGAGCCTTGGCAATGGTCTGTAATGTTTTGGGGGCCAACAACTCACTGGAAGGTATCCCATCCCTGGCACTGAAAATTTTCTAGTAACAATCTATGGCTTCTGGGTGTGCCATTGTCCAAAAAAGTAGGTTTCCATATGACTTATTCATGCCCTCTTAGATTTTGATTAATCCTCCACCCACATTTCCTTTACTCAATCTCTTCCCCTGATATCCCTTAGGCCTTTCCACCCCCATTAATCTGTTCTACTTACATTCTATACAATACCATCCTATTAAGCCCCCCTGCTTCCCTTTCTATTCCCTTTATATCCCCTTTCTAGCTTACTGGCCTCTGCTACTGAGTTTTATTCCAACCCACATACAAGTCCAGTCATTTGTAGCTAGCATCCACCTATGAGAAGGCACATGCGTTGCTTGGCTTTCTGGGCCTGGGTTACCTCACTGAGTACAATCTCTTTCAGATCCATCCATTTCCCTGAAATTTTCATAATTTCATTTTTCTTAACTGCTGTTTAGAACTACATTGTATAAATGTACCACATCTTCATTATCCACTCCTCAGTTGAGGGACATCTAGGCTGGTTCCATTTCTTAGCTATTGCAAATAGAGTGGCAATAAACATGGTTGTGCAAGTATCTCTAAGGTAGAGGGATGAATCCTTAGGATATATGCCTAGGAGTGGTATAGCCAGGTCATATGGTAAATCTATTTTTAACTGTCTTAGGAACCTCTACACTGATTTTCACAATGGCTGTAGCAAATTGTATTCCCACCAACAGTGTAGAAGGGTTCCTCTTATTCCACATACTCACCAGCATTTATTGTCATATTTTTCTTGATGGTAGCCATTCTGACAGGAGTGAAATGGAATATCAAAGTAGTTTTAATTTACATTTCCCTGATGACTAAGGATGTAGAACATTTTTTTAGATGTGTATATGCCAACTGTATTTCTTCTTTTGAGAACTCTCTATTTCCATAGCCTATTTATTTATTTATTTGTTTTTTTTGAGGTAGGGTTTCACTCTAGTTCACTATGTAGTCTCAGGGTGGCCTCGAACTCACAGAGATCCTCCTACCTCTGCCTCCCAAGTGCTGGGATTAAAGGTGTGCACCACCATGCCTAGCACCCTAGCCCATTTTTTTAATTGGGTTGTTTGATTTCTTATTATTTAGTTTTTTGAGTTCTTTGTATATCCTGGATATTAATCCTCTGTCAGATTTACAGCTGGCAAAGATTTTCTCCCATTCTGCAGGTTGTTTTTTTGTTTTATTCACAGCATCCTTTACTATACAAAAGCTTTGTAATTTCATGAGGTCCCAGTGGTTGATCAGTGGTTTTATTTTCTGAGCAACTGGGGTTATATTCAGAAAGTCTTTGCCTATACCAATATGTTGAAGGGTTTCCCCTGCTTTTTCCTCTAGCACTTTCAGAGTTTCAGGTCTGATATTAAGATCTTGATCCATTTGGACTTAATTCTTGTGAATGGAGAGAGATAAGAATCTATTTGCATCTTTCTACAGATATATACCCAGTTTTCCCAGCACCATTTGTTAAAGAGTCTGTCTTTTCTCCAATGAGTATTTTTGGCTTTTTTTTTTTTTTTTTTTTTTAAAGAGTTTTGTTTTGCAGGGTTTCTGGTCCAGGCTGACCTGGAATTAACTATGTAGTCTTTTGGCATCCTCCTACCTCTGCCTCCTGAGTGCTGGGATTAAAGGCGTGCGCCACCATGCCCGGGTTATTTTTGGCATTTTTGTCAAAGATCAGTGGCTATATCTACCCAGACTTACATCTGGGTCCTCTATTCTGTTTCATTGATCTACATCAATCTACATTGATATGTCTGTTTTTGTGCTAGTACCATGTTGGGGTTTTTTTTTGTTTGTTGTTTTGTTTTTTTTCTTTTCTTTTGTTTTGCTTTTGTTGTTGTTGTTGTTGATGATGATGATTTTACTATGGCTCTGTAATATAGGTTAAAATCAGGTATGGTGATACCACAAGCCTTTATTTGTTGTTGTTGCTCAAAAATTGTTCTAGATATTCAAGTTTATTTTTGTGGTTCTAAATTAAGAATTTTTTTTTCTATTTTTGTGAAGAATGCCATTGGAATTTTGATGGGGATTGCATTAAATGTCTGCTTTTGGTAGGATTGCCATTTTCACAATATTGATTCTTTCAATCCAAGAACATGGGATGTCTTTCCAGTTTCTAGTTAGGTCTATTCCAAGGTACTTTATTGTTTTTAATGCAATTGTGAATGGTAGTGATTCTCTGATTTCGTCCTCAGCATTGTTTGTTGTTAGCATATAGGAAGGCTACTGATTTCTGTGGGTTTTTTTTTTTTTTTGTATCCTGCTGCATTGCTATAAATGTTTATCATCTGGCTATATTTTTCTATTGAGTGCTTAAGACCAAGTACATAGCCAAAGTTTAATTTTGTATTGTAATTTTGAAGGTCAGGTGTGGCTCTTTAAGGGAGACTTTTAAGGACCTGGCAGGAGCTCTATGGCTCTCTCAGCATTTGTGCCCTCTGCTGGGATGAGTCAGGACTGACCTGCCCATGTGTCTTCCCTTTCATTGGAAGCATTAAGGTTTTGTTCAGGTCAGTCTGACAGCTGTTTAGCCTCTTAGTAAGCAAGGTGAATATCTGTGATCCTGAAGGAGTGAGCAACTGGCAGTGAAGGATGAGATTTCAGAAGGAGAAGGGAGAGAAGGAAGGTGTGCTCCCACAGGAGTGAGTAATTAGCAGTGAGGATCAAGATCTCAGGAGAAGGAGAGAGGGAAGGGAAGGCAGTGGCAAGGATTTTTTTCCTACCATAGCTTCGGGGGGGGGGGGTGGCTGGCAGGGGACACACATATCAGAACGGCTTGGGAGACCAAGCTAGGAGCATCTAAATCAGAGTGACTCAGTGCCACTCATGCCCAAGGCAGCCAGACGCTCAGTGGAGAAGAAGAGGAAGGAGAAAAGTGTCCCAAAAGGCACCTCTTAGGGCTCGGTAGGCCAGAGAGAGGGAGTCCTGTGGTATCAAGAATGCATCTTTCTTGGGGCATTATGCACAGAGACTTGGCCTACCCCCCAGAACTCTTGACTACCCCCACAATGCATGACCCACATTCCCCATTGATGAGGGTCCCTTTGGAAGAGGGAGGACAGGGTGGAGGATAATGAAGTCACCACCATGAATGTAAAATCAGAATAATATAAATAAAAAATAAATTATAAAAAAAAGAATGCATCTTTCTTGAGACCTGGGGAGCCCAGAAGCAGGCAAATGGGTGTGGCCTGACATACCAGTAAAGTTTAGACGAGAGAGCAAGAGCAAAGGGGTATATCTCCAAGAGTAAACCAGCCCATGCAGGACACTTACTGAGGAGAGAATGAAGGAAAGGGAAGAAGGGAAGCTGACTCATGGTGAATGGGGGAGCTTGCAACTGGCAGATGGTAGAGGGTCAGTGGTGGCTAGGTGGTCTGGTTGGGGGAAGGAGGTCCAGCCACCCAAGAGGGCAACCAGGAGTCTCTATCTGAGTCACAGCACCAGATGTAAGGTTCATGAGAGACCAGACCACACAAGACCACTCTGAAGCAGGAAAAGAGCGTTTTATTGGGGGCCTGAGCTACAGGCTGTCTCACAAGAGGAGAAGAGAGAGAGCAGCCAGTGTACGTCTAGATAGTTTGGGTTTTTATAGAGTGTTTTCCTTTGGGAGAGGGTACAGAGAGCAAAGGACTAAAGAATTCAAGGGAGAGCAGGGACCAAATGGAGAAGCTAAATAACAAGGGGGACAGAGACCAACCAGAGGAGGAAGTCAATCAAGAATCAGTTGCCATCAGAAGAGGAGCTGGGTTGTCTCTAAGATAAGACAGGCAGGAAAATTCTGGCTGAGGTCATTGTTAGGTCAGGGGAGTAAGGGTTAGGCAATGTAAACATCTAAAGTTGCATCAACCAGGCTGCTGTCATTCTCTTCCTTCATCTCCATTCCACCTTGGGACTCTTGTCCTACCTAACAGTGAGCATAGCTGCCTTCCAAAAGCATTTATTCTTATTTCTTCTATCTACAGATACAAATTCTTCCTTGGCCTTCCCTTTCTCTTTTAAAAATATATTTAGTTATATTTATTTTACAGTACATGGATGGCTGGATGGACAGATGGACAGACAAGACAGATAGATAGGTAGGTAGGTAGGTAGGTAGGTAGGTAGGTAGGTAGAATGGGTAAAAGGGCCTTTACAAAGGTGCATCTGGTAGGTAGAGGAACCCAGGCCATCAGGTAGGTAGAAAGAGAGAGAGATGGATAGATGATAGATAGATAGATAGATAGATAGATAGATAGATAGATAGATAGGTAGATAGATAGAATGGGCATAAAAGGACTTCTTGCCTTTACAAATGAATTCCAGATTCATGTATCACTTTATGCATCTGGCTTTATGTGAGTACTGGGGAATCGAACCCAGGCCATCAGGCTTTGCAAGCAAGTCCCTTTAACTACTGAGCCATCTCTCCAGCCCCTCCCTTTCTTTTTGGCCACCATCCCTATTTCTCTGGTTTCCATTTCTTGTGGTTATGGGTTTTGGCACGTGTAGATATGAATAAATATTCATACAATGAATAAATAAATTCTGTGAATCTTGAGGATTATTGGCCTTTGAGTTTCAGTCAATATGGAACTGTGAGCCACCATAAAGAAGCGTGTTTGCAGTGCTTTCCAGGTAACATAACACACTCTTTAGAAACCCACCAGAGATCCTTTCCTTAGTCTTAGAAGCAATTACCAATGTATTATCACATGTAAAACACTGTCTACACTGACTTTGTCCTCATAATCTTATACTTATCCTATCACATTTTATAGATGAACCTAGGTTATGGAAATAATAACTTCTGAAAGTAAACAGCTAATCATGAAATGACTAAGATTTAATTCTTGGCTAGTTGAGTTGCATGATACCTCTGCTATATTGCTCAGACTTTAGAAATAGGAGAAATAGCCGGGCGTGCTGGCGCACACCTTTAATCCCAGCTTTCGGGAGGCAAAGGTAGGAGGATCGTCATGAGTTCAAGGCCACCCTGAGATTACATAGTGAATTCCAGGTCAGCCTGGGCTAGAGTGAGACCCTACCTTGAAAAACCAAAAAAATGAAAACAAAAAAAAAAAAAAAAAGAAATAGGAGAAATAATTTTCTACCATTTGTATCAAGGGGAAGGGAACCTGGAGTAAACTGTGATGGATAAGGGAGTAAGGGAATGTGATGGATAAGGGAATGTGATGGATAAGGTAATGTGATGGATAAGGGAATGTGATGGATAAGGGAGTAAGGGAATGTGGTAGATAAGGGAGCAAGGGAATGTGATGGATAAGGGAATGTGATGGATAAGGGAATGTGATGGATAAGGGAATGTGATGGATAAGGGAGTAAGGGAATGTGGTAGATAAGGGAGCAAGGGTATGTGATGGATAAGGGAATAAGGGAATGTGATGGATAAGGGAGTAAGGGTATGTGATGGATAAGGGAATAAGGGAATGTGGTGGATAAGGGAGTAAGGAAATGTGATGGATAAGGGAGTAAGGGAATGTGGTGGATAAGGGAGTAAGGGAATGTGATGGATAGGAAAATGGAGTAAGGGAAAGGAAATGATGGATGGATAGGGAGTAAGGGAATGTGATGGATAAGGGAGTAAGGGAATGTGATGGATAAGGGAGTAAGGGAATGTGATGGATAAGGGAATAAGGGAATGTGATGGATAAGGGAGTAAGGGAATGTGATGGATAAGGGAGTAAGGGAATGTGTGGATGGATATAAATGGATGGATAAGGGAATGTGATGGATAATGGGAGATAAGGGAATGTGGTGGATAAGGGGTAAGGGAATGTGGTAGATAAGGAATGTGATGGATTAGGGAGTAAGGGAATGTGATGGATAAGGGAATGTGGGGAATGTGATGGATAAGGGAGTAAGGGAATGTGATGGATAAGATGGAATAAGGGAATGTGATGGTGGATAAGGGATGTGTGTGGTAGGGGTAAAATGTGATGGATTAGGGGAAGTAAGGGAGTAAGGGAATGTGGATGGATATGGATAAGGGAAGGGAATGTGGTGGATAAGGGAATGTGATGGATATAAGGGATGGATAGTAAGGGAATGTGGATGGATTAGGGGGATGGATAAGGGAATGTGATGGATAAGGGAATAAGGGAATGTGATGGATAAGGGAGTAAGGGAATGTGGTGGATAAGGGAGTAAGGGAATGTGGTGGATAAGGGAGTAAGGGAATGTGATGGATAAGGGAGTAAGGGAATGTGATGGATAAGGGAATAAGGGAATGTGGTGGATAAGGGAGTAAGGGAATGTGATGGATAAGGAATGGGATAAGGGAGGGAATGATGATGGGAATAAGGGAATGTGATATAGGGAATAAGGGAATGTGGTGGATGGATAAGGGAGTGGATAAGGAGTAAGGAATGTGATGGATAAGGGAGTATGGAAGGGAATGTGGTGGGATAAGGGAATGTGGTGGATAAGGGAGTAAGGGAATGTGATGGATTAGGGAGTAAGGGAATGTGATGGATAAGGGAATAAGGGAATGTGATGGATAAGGGAATAAGGGAATGTGATGGATAAGGGAATGTTATAAGGATATGTTTCCTTTGGTGCCTTGCAAATGTTACCTTTGGTATATAGGATGATACAAGGCCATCTGCTTGAGTGAGATAACCACTAACCATTTTTTTCTCAGCTTTTGTAATTAGGCTCAGCTTGTGACTTGATATATAGACTTGTTTAACAATGTGACATGAACTTTGTCTTTATAACCCCTGACCAGAAGCAACTGGGAGCTGCACTCCTAAGTTCCTGGCTCAAGTGTAGTCCTGGCCAGAAATAAGTGCTCCTATGTTATTAATATCATATTTGTGTCAGACTAGTGAATCTCTGAGTGACCCCAGAACCATTACATAAACAAAGATAGACAAGCCCAAGGGATATGGTGCCTATCAAAGAGCAAACATGCACACTCATGAATTAGACCTAGATACTCTGACAAGAAGTCAAAAAAACGGAGCAGCATGTAAATAAAGCATTGCTATAGCATTCAGCTAGAGGACATACTGCAGCCAAGCATGGGAGTGCACACCTGTAATCCCAGCACACTGGAGGTAGAGACAGAGATCGAGAGTTAAGAAAAATCTAGGTCATCATCAACGACACAGCCTGGGATACATGAGAGGCTGTCTCTAAGAACATGAATATAGGGCTGGAGAGATGGCTTAGCGGTTAAGGTGCCTTTCTCCTAAGCCTGAGAATGCTGGTTCCAATCTCCAGCGGTTCCAATCTGGAACCCACATTTAGCCAGATGCAAAGTGATGCAAGGGCATAACGCCACACTTGACCACAAAGTGGCACACGCATCTGGATTTCATTCACAGCAGGTGAGAGGCTGCTGGCACGCCCATCTCTATCTGTCTTCCTCTCCCTCTCTCTCTTTCTCTCTCTCTGTCTCTCAAAAAAAAAAAAAAACATGAATATATGTCAGACACATCCCAGGAACCAGAGAAGTATATGCCGGGGGGAAAGTACAATGAGGACCAAGGCCAACCACTAAGTCAGTGGGAGCAGAAAACAAACTGACATTTGTTGGGGAGATACATTTGAGTCAGATATTGTATAAGAATTTTACATATATTACCACAATTAAGCCTCAAAGCTACTGAGTCCCAGTTCGGACACTGTTAATCTCCACTAAGGTTCAAAGAGAACGGCCTGCTAAAGGACACCACAGGTGGTCTTCATTGCATCATGCCAGAGCCACGAGAATAGTGATCACTGCCCTGCAGTCCAAAGAAAGGATTCCTGGGACCACATTTAGTAGGTTTTTCTCCAATGAAGGGTCCAGTTTCTCGGGTGTCCAAGAGTCTCAGGATCAACATGGAACTGATGGACAGTCAGTGAAGACCAGGGCCACGGGAGAGTTCTGGCCTTAACTTCATAGACAGGCCTGAGATACAGACACTTTCTACTCAACAGAAGAATCCAGAAACCTTGATCAAATTCTGTCTAGTATCCACGACCAAAACTGTGAGGACTCCTTTCCAACTATTTTGATTCTATTTGTTCTATTTTGATGTCTTTCTTTTTTGGCTTTCCTCCTTCATCCATGATGACATGTTGATAAGCCCAAAATTGTGAAAGTACCAATAGATGCTGGGAGGTCATAAATGTAATGACCACTTCATGTCCAGAAGACAACACTTCAAGGCACTCTTGTCCACCCTTGTTATACTCATTTTGCCACCTCTTCTGCAATGCTCCTTGAGCCATGGTGGGTATGATAGAAATGTCTCATTCAATTCTGAGCACTCAAATGTCAAAAAGGAGGGGGGCGCTAGAAGGGGGCTCTGCAGTTAAAAATGCTTGATAACAAAGCCTGATTTCATAAGCTAGATTCCCCAGTACCCGCATAAAGCTAGATGCACAAAGTGGTGCATGGATCTAGAGTTCGTTTGCAGTGGTAGCAGACCTTGGAGCACCCATACACTCACTCACTCTCTCTCTCTCTCTCAAATGAATAGAAATTCAAAATGAATCAAAGACTTTTATGTAAGACCTTAAACTGCTAGAGGAAAACATAGAGAAAACATTTGAAGGTAAAAGTATAAACAGCCAGGTGTTGTGGCACATGCCTTTAATCCTGGCACTTGGAAGACAAAGGAAGGAGGATTTCTGTGAGTTTGGGGCCAGTCTGAGATTACATAGTGAATTCCAGGTCAGTTTGGGCTAGAGCAAGACCCTATCTTGAAAAATCAAAAACAAAAAAAAGCATAAACAAAAATTTTTGAGCAAGCCTCAGTAAATAATCTCAAGAATTGACAAATAGCCAGGCATGGTGGTGCACACCTTTAATCCCAGCACTCGGGAGGCAGAGGTAGGAGGATCACCGTGAGTTCAAGGCTACCCTGAGACTACATAGTGAATTCCAGGTCAGCCTGGACCAGAGTGAAACTCTGCTTAAAAAAAAAAAAAAAAAAAAAAAGAACTGACAAATATTGGGCTGCAGAGATGGCTCTGTGGACTAAGGGATGGACTAAATGGACTAAGAGCTTTCCAAGCAAGCATTAGAAACTGAGTTTAGAACCCTAGCACCCATGTAAAAAGCCAGATACTGTGATAGATATTTGTAATCCAGCCACACCTGTAGGCACAAAAGGAAGCACAAACAAGAGAATCTTCCAGAAGTTTTGGCCCTAAATAGGAGAATCCACCAGAATCTCCTGGACAAGATAGCTTGGTGAAAAAGCAACAGTGAGCAACATTATACCCTGCCTGAAAGGAGGTGGAAGGTGAGAACCAACACACAAAAGTTGTCCCTTAAACTCCACATGCATGCCCTGGCACATACATGCCCACACTCACTTGGACTTGATGCTTGTGCATGGAGATAGATAAGGATCTGTTTGCATCTTTCTACAGATACATATCCAATATTCCCAGCACCACTTGTTGAAGAGGCTGTCTTTTCTCCAATGAATATTTTTGGCATTTTTGTCAAAAATCAGATGGATATACCTGCCTGGATTAACATCTGGGTCCTCTATTCTGTTCCATTGATCTACATGTCTGTCCTTGTGCCAGTACCGTGCTGTTTTTGTTACTATGGCTTTGTAATATAGCTTAAAATCAGGTATGGTGATACCACCAGCCTTATTTTTGTTTATCAAAATTGTTTTGGCTATTCAAGGTTTTTTGTGCTTCCAAATGAATTTTTGGATTGTTTTTGTCTATTTCTGTGAAGAATGCCATTGGAATTTTAATGGAGATTGGATTAAATGTGTAGATTGTTTTGGATAAGCTTGCCATTTTCACGATATTGATTCTTCCAATCCAAGAACATATCCTAGTGTCTTCTGCAATTTCTTACTTGAGTGTTTTAAAGTTCTCCTTGTAGAGTTCCTTCACTTCCTTTGTTAGGTTTATTACAAGGTACTTTATTTATTTATTTTTTTAGGTAGTTGTGAATTGAAGATATTCCCTGATTTTCATCCTCTGCATGTTTGTTGCTAGTATATAGGAAAGCTACTGATTTCTGTGCATTTATTTTGTATCCTGCTACATTGCTAAAAGTGTTTATCTTGTTTGTGCTTCCTTTTGTGCCTACAGGTGTGGCTGGATTACAAATATCTATCACAGTATCTGGCTTTTTACATGGGTGCTAGGGTTCCAAACTCAGTTTCTAATGCTTGCTTGGAAAGCTCTTAGTCCATTTAGTCCATCCCTTAGTCCACAGAGCCATCTCTGCAGCCCAATATTTGTCAGTTCTTTTTTTTTAAGCAGCGTTTCACTCTGGTCCAGGCTGACCTGGAATTCACTATGTAGTCTCAGGGTAGCCTTGAACTCACGGTGATCCTCCTACCTCTGCCTCCCGAGTGCTGGGATTAAAGGTGGGCTGATTCTCTCCTCAGGTTCTGCATTGACCTGAAAAAGAGAAGCAGATTCTCCAATGGAGAGTGAAGTTAGCACTGGATAAATGGGATGACCATTAGTATTTTTTTGAAGAACCGGCTCTTTGTTTCATCAATTTTCTTAATGGTTTTCTTATTTTCCAATTCATTAATTTCTACTCTGATCTTAATTATTTCTTTCCATCAGGAGCTTTTTGGGTTGGATTCTTCTTGTTTTTCCAATGCCTTTAGGTGGATGGTTAGGTTATTTATTTGAGATCTGTCTTTGTTATGAAGGCATTCAAGCTTATGAGTTTTCCCCTAAGGACCTGCTTCATTGTGTACCATAAGTTTTGATACAATGTGTTCTCATTGTCATTCAATTCTAGAAATTTGGCAATTTCATTTTTTATTTCATCCACTACCCATTTATTGTTTAAAAGTGTATTGTTCAGTTTCCAGAAGCTGGTGGGATTCCTAGCTCATCTTTTGTTGTTAATTTCTAGAAATACAGCATTGTGATCTGATATCATGCAGGAAATTATGTCGATCTTCCTAAATATATGGAGGCAGATTTTATGGCCCAGTATATGATCTGTTTTAGAGAAGGTTCCATGGGCTGCTGAGAAGAATGTGTGATCTTTGGATTTGGGGTAGAATGTTCTATAGATGTCCGTTAGGTCTACCTGATCTATGGTGTTGTGAATATTTCTTTGCTATGCCCAATGCCATCTTTTGCAGTGTGAATGTTTATTCTGTGCCATTATGGGTTTGGGGGGGGGATTTTTTGGTATTATGGCTCTTTTAAAAGATCTCAGACTATGGGAATGTTTGAACATCACTGGAATTTGTAAAAACTATGGCAACTTTTAAAGTTAGATAAGTGCATTACATTTTTCATCATGTATGGTTATCAGTTTATGGGGGCCAAGGGCAGAATGTGGTGATTTGATTCAGGTGTCCCCCATAAACTTAACTGTTCTGAATGTTAGATCTATTCTATCTTTGGTTTCCTTCTAAAAATGTTCTTTCATATTTTGCAATATTCTCAGTATGTAGCTGTAGCAGACAGCTTCAGGTTCGCTGAGATGAACTTCCAGACCAGGCACAGTTATGGAGGAAGGAATATTATTTATTGAAGCTTATAGATCCAGGGGAAGTTCCATAATGGCAGAAGAAGCTGGCCTGCCTTCACAGGGCCAAGCAGAGAGAGAAAAAAACCACTAGCCACACAGCACACAGAGCAAAGCTACAGCCAAAAGCCACAGCACACTTCAGGAACTCCAACTGGACACACTTTGCATATCTTTACAATGGAATCTCAAACCCACCATCAACACCTTAAGATCCGCCCAATGACATTGCCTCCAGCAAGGTGGTGCAGATGCAAACTATAAACTAATAAAACACTGAATATATTGGGGGCCATATATTCAAACTATCACAGTAGCTATCAGTGTGGTTTTGTTCTTAAACAGTCTAAGGGATTATACCTTCAAAAATAAGCTATACAAAGATGGCTGTCCTGGAACAAACATGGCCCTTGCTGTCTTGGTCTCACTCTTTCTGGGATCATTGGTAGTCATAATCATGTTACTCTTGCCTAGATCTCATATTCTTAGTCTTATAAAATGTGTATTTTCTAGGATATATGGAAATTTAAAGCTAAACTCTTTTTTAAAAAAAAAAAAAAACTAAACTCTATAGTATAGCAATTATATACAATTCCTACTACAGAAAATTCAAAGCCTGTTCTCCAACCAATACGTAGAGTAGGAAGAAAATCCCTATTGGGCAGGACTGTCCCCCTCATCAGGATGGACAAAGTGATAGAAGGTTGACTGCTATCACCCTTCTGCTCCACTAAAAGATTTTTGGCACCACAGCTCTGAGAAAGAAGTGGTGTCGGGAGAATAGACTTGGAGAGGGTAACATCAAGTTCAACATATAAAAGAAGGTGATGGCAACTGAAAGGGTGGAAAGCTTCTCAATGCTAGCTAGATGTAACATAGAGCATGAATGACAAAAAAAGCCATGGGGCTGGAGAGATGGCTCAGTGGTTAAAGGGTCTTGCTTGCAAAGCCTTATTGTCCAGGTTTGAGTCCCCAAAACCCATGTAAAGCCAGATGCACAAAGTGGTGCATACACCTGGAGTTCATTTTCAGTAGCAAGAGACCCTGGCATTCTCGTTCTTCTCTCTCTTTTTCCCTCTCTCTCTCCCTCCCCTCACACTTGCAAATAAATAAATGAAATATTTAAAAAGTAAAAAGCTCATGATATACAAAAATGAGAGAAGAGAGTGCTTATGGAAAGAGCCATGAGGCACTTAGCGTGGTACTTTCTGAGATTATACCTTTTCCAAGCTCACTAGCCCACTCTCATTCTTGAGAGTGCCTTGCTCTTTCTGAAGACACTGTCTCTATTTTGATTATCTATGTCACTTGAGTACAGTTCTTTGTTCTGGGACACAAGGACCTGAAAACTTCAGTGGGCAGCAGGTGTGCCCTCCAAACTTGGTTCCTTCTCCAATTTCACAGGGGCAAATTCATTTCACTCCATACTATCTTAGAAACCATCCTAAGTCCATAATTACTAGTCAGCAGACATCTCCTTGGGGAAGGGGGTATTAAAATAGTAAAGATTTAATATTTTTCCATGGTTACACAAATTACAGCAGAGATCTCTTTAACACCTTTGTTTCTGCTTCCCAAATAGTTGGACAGAATCCAAAAACTGGCTCAACAGAAAAGCTTCACATGGCTCAGAAGAGCCCACATATCCTTTCTTCTCAAATAGCAAACATGCAAATAGTTTAAGGCCTGTTATGTAAATGTAATAATAGCCCAAAATAGTTCAAAACAGAACACCAAAAGACAAAGCCAATCAATATCCAAATAATAGTCATCACCAATGGATCAAAAAGTATCCCCACCCCCAAACTTCTGGTTAAGATGGTGGCATAAGAACCATGCCAAAGCAGCTGCTAGGGAAAAGAAAGAAAAAAAACTCTTCTACTAAAAAGTGAGGTGTATAATAAATTATCAACCACAGCAGAGAAGTAGGAGAGATCCAGAGCATCTAGAGCCCACAGATGCAGGCAAAAGAGGCCCCAGCAGCCGCAGCTGCCAGGTTCTGCCTGAGCTCCAGGAAAAGACAGGTGAGAGGATTTTCCACTCACACCAGCCTCCTAGCAAACTCAAGAAACATGGGAGGGTGGCAGGGACCAGTGGAGAGGCTCATGAGGAAGAGGATTGAGAGGACCAGCAGGAGAACTTAAGCCACAGCTTCCTCCCCCACCACCAGCACAAGTGCCAGAAAGCACCAGAGACCTGAGGAAGTGGAATAGAAACCAAAAACCAATCCAAAGAATCAGTGAAACAAAGAGTTGGTTCTCTGAAAGGATAAACAAGATTGATAAACCCTTACCAAATCTGACCAAAAGAAAGAGAGAAGAGACACAAATTCATAAAATTAGAGATGAAAAAGGCACCATCACCACAGATACCAGAGAAATTTAAAAAATCATAGGGACATAAGAATATATACTCCACTAAGTTTGAAAATGTGAAAGAAATGGATGACTTCCTTGATTCATATGACCTGCCTAAATTAAACCAAGAAGAGATAAACCACTAAAATAGACCTATAACAAGTATGGAGACCCAAGCAGTTGTAAAAAAAATCTCCCAACTAAAAAATAGTCCAGGCCCAGATGGATTCACTGGTGAATTTTACAAGACCTTCATGGAAGAACTAACACCAATGCTTCTCAAACTTTTCCATAAAATAGAAAAGGAAGGAATCCTACCAAACTCCTCCTACAAAGCCAGCATCACATTGATACCAAAACCAGACAAAGATAGAACAAAAAAAGAAAATTACAGACCAATCTCCCTCATGAACATAGATGCAAAAATTCTCAACAAAATATTGGCAAACAGAATACAAGAATATACCACAAAGATCATTCACCCCGAGCAAGTGAGCTTTATCCCAGAGATGCAGGGATGGTTCAACATATACAAATCAATAAATGTAATATACTACATAAAAGGGCTGAAGGATAAAAATCACATGATCATCTCAATAGATGCAGAAAAGGCATTCAACAAAATCCAACATCCCTTCGTGATAAAAGTCCTACAAAAACTGGGAATAGAAGGAACATATCTCAACATAATAAAGGCTATTTATGACAAACCTACAGCCAACATAATACTAAATGGAGAAAAACTTGAAGCTTTTTCACTAAAATCAGGAACAAGACAAGGGTGTCCACTGTCCCCACTTTTATTTAATATAGTACTAAATGTCTTAGCCATAGCAATAAGGCAAGAAACACACATAAAAGGGATAGAAACTGGAAAGGAAGAGATCAAATTATCATTATTTGCAGATGATATGATTCTTTACATAAAGGACCCTAAAGACTCTGCCCAGCAAACTGTTAGAGCTGATAAACACCTATAGCCATGTAGCAGGATACAAAATAAACACACAGAAATCAGTAGCCTTCCTATATGCTAACAACAAACACACAGAGGATGAAATCAGAGAATCACTCCCATTTACAATTGCATCAAAAAAAAAGTACCTTGGAATAAAGGAAATGAAAGATCTCTACAATGGAAACTTTAAAACACTCAAGCGAGACATTGCAGAAGACACTAGGAAATGGAAAGACATCTCTTGTTCTTAGATTGGAAGAATCAATATTGTGACAATGTCCATCTTACCAAAATCAATCTACACATTTAATGCACTCCCCATTAAAATTCCAATGGCATTCTTCACAGAAATAGAAAAAACAATCCTAAAATTCATTTGGAAGCACAAAAAACATCGAATAGCCAAAACAATTTTGAGCAACAAAAATAAGGCTAGTGGTATCACCATACCCAATTTTAAGCTATTTTACAAAGCCATAGTAACAAAAACAGCATGATACTGAGACAAAAGTGCCAAAAATATTCACTGGAGAAAAGACAGCCTCTTCAACAAGTGGTGCTGGGGAAAACTGGATATCTATATGTAGAAATATGAAAATAGATCCTTGTCTTTCTGCATGCATAAGAATCAAGTCCAAATGTATCAGGGACCTTAATATCAGACCTGAAACTCTGAAATTGCTAGAGGAAAAGGTAGGGGAAACCCTCCAAAATATTGGTCGTGGCAAAGACTTTCTGATTATAACCCCAGTTGCTCAGGAAATAAAACCAGAGATCAACTGCTGGGACCTGATGAAATTACAAAGCTTTTGTACAGCAAAGGACACTGTGAATAGAGCAAAGAGAAAACCTACAGAATGGGAGAAAATCTTTGTCAGCTATACATCTGACAGAATATACAAAATATATCCAGAATATACAAAAATCTCAAAAAACAAAACAACAAAAAATCAAACAACCTAATTAAAAATGGGCTATGGAACTAAATGGAGAGTTCTCAAAGGAAGAAATACATATTGCATATAGAAATCTAAAAAAGTGTTCTACATCCTTAGCTATCAGGGAAATGCAAATTAAACCTACTTTGAGATTCCATCTCACTCCTGTCAGAATGGCTACCATCAAGAAAACGAATGACAATAAATGTTGGTAAGGAAAAAAAGGAACCCTTCTACACTGTTGAAGGCAATATAATCTGGTATAGCTGTTGTGGAAATTAGTGTGGAGGTTCTTGAGACAGTTAAAAATAGAGTTACCAGGCTGGAGAGGTGGCTTAGCGGTTAATGCATTTACTTGCAAAGCCAAAGGATCCTGGTTCAATTCTCCAGGACCCATAGAAGCCAGATGCACAAAGGGGTGCATGCTTCTGGAATTGTTTGCAGTAGCTGGAGGCCCTGGTGTGCCCCTTCTCTCTTTCTCTCTCTCTCTCTCTCTCTCTCTCTCTCTCTCTCTCTCTCTCCCTCTTTTTCTGCCTCAATAAATAAATAAATAAATAAATAAATAAATAAATAAATAAATAAAAAAATAGAGTTACCATATGATCCAGCTATAGCACTCCTAGGCATATATCCTGGTGACTCTTCTCATTGCCTTAGAGATACTTGCACAACCATGTTTATTGCTGCTCTATTCACAGTAGCTAAGAAATGGAACCAGCCTAGATGTCCCTCAACAGGTAAATGGATAATAAAAGAGGTGGTACATTTACACAATGGAGTTCTATTCAGTGGTAAAGAAAAAATGAAATTATAAAATTTGCAGGGAAATGGATGGATCTGGAAAGGATTATACTAAGTGAGGTAACCCAGGCCCAGAAAGCCAAATGTTACATGTTTTCTCTCATATGTGGATCCTAGCTACAAGTGTTTAGACTTGTGTGTGATCTGGAACCCAAAATCAGTAGCAAAGGCCAGTAAATAAGAAAAAGGTTATAAGGGAGGGAGTAGAGGGAAGGACTTAAGGGGATGGTATTGTATATATGTAAGTAGAAGAACAGGTTACAGGGAGGGGAATGGCCTAAGTGAGGCCAGGGGAAGGGATTAAGACAAGGGTGGATGAGGGTCAATCAAAATTCCAAGATATTCTGAATAAGACATATGAAAGCCTACTTTTTTGTATAAAGGCATATCCAGAAGCCATAGATTGCTACAAGAAATTTTTCAGTGCCAGGGATGTGATTACTTTCCAGTGAGTTGTTGGACAGGGAGGTCCCTGTTCCCTTCTCCCTGTAGACCAGCCAACTGAAAGCTGGAAAAATCTGCACTGCATGCAGCCCTATGGGAGACAGAAGTCATCAGCAGTGAAAACAGTGGACACTGGAAGCTTCAAGTGGTATGTCTGCTCTGGGGGGAAATGAACTGCTCTCTAATTGGTCTGAAGGCCCACTCTGCAGGAGGAAATCCTAGCTACAAATGGTTGGACTTCTATGTGAGTAGGAAGAAAACTCAGTAGCAGAAGCCAGTAAGCTAGAGAAGGGATATAAAGGGAATAGAAAGGGAGAGGGGACTTAATAGGATGTTATTGTGTATATGTAAGTAGTAGAACAGATTAATGGGGGTGAAAAGGCCTAAGTGAAATCAGGGGGAAAGATTGAGTAAAGGAAAGGTGGAGGGAAGGCTAATCAAAATCTAAGAGGACATGAATAAGTCATATGGAAACTTACTTTTCTGTTTGTTTCAAATCTTGTATTTCTTAGCTATGCCCAATACCATCTTTTACAGTGTGAATGTTTATTCTGTGCCATTATGGGTTTTTTGGAAGGTTAAAAGACTTTGGTGGCACACACCTTTAATCCCAGCACTCGGGAGGCAGAGGTAGGAGGATCGCCAAGAGTTCGAGGCCACCGTAAGACTACGTAGTGAATTCCAGGTCAGCCTGAGCTAGAGTGAGACCCTACCTCAAAAAAAAAAAAAAAACTATGGGGATTTTTAAAGTTGAACTAAATAAATTGCACTTTACATCATGGGTGGTCATAAGTTTATGGGGGCCAAGGATGGAATGTGGTAGTTTGATTCAGGTGTCCCCCATAAACTTGTGTGTTCTGAATGCTATATTTCCAGATGGTGGCAATTTGGGAATTGGGTCCTCATGGAGGTGATGTATGGTTGGGGCAGGCTTATAGGTATTATAGTCAATTTACTCTTGCCAGTGTTTGCCACAGTCTCCAGCTACTGTTGTCCACCTGATGTTGACCAGAGGGGATGTCCACCCTCTGCTCATGTCATCATTTTCCCATCCCTTTGTGGAGCTTCCCCTCAAAACTGAAAGCCAAAATCAACACTGCCCCCCACAAGCTTCTCTTGGCCAGGTGTTTTCTGACAGCAGTGTTATACTAACTGCAACTGGAAGGAAAAGAAGTTTCAGGGATTTGATTGAAAGAAAGCTAATGAGTTTTACCTCTGGCCCTGGGTGTAGGAATGCCATTCTAAGCACCCCAAAACATAAGATTATGGCCCTTCCCCTTCCTTAAAAGTTAATCCAACTGGCCCTGTCAATCACCTAGCAAAGAGACTACCTCTTACCTCTAGACATTCTAAGGAGGTGGGGGAAATATTTATCCCCTTAATGAGCTAATGTACTTAAACCTCCAGAAGTCCCTCCCTTGATGCAGTTGCTCACAGCCTCTCACAGCTGAGCCTGAGATCTAATTCAAACAGCATAACTTTTCCTTTTTTTCACTTTCCCTTCTTTGGATGCTGGCTAAGCACGCTTACCCTGACACTTTGGGACTTTTTTCTCAGTAAACCTACTTTGCCTTATTCATGCCTTGTTGTCCATGTTCCTGTGAACTGAAGTTCCCAGAAAGTGCTGCATCTGCCTCAGATAAGGCTGAATGAACTCATAGATCACCTATAGATATGGAATGTTGCAGGATCAGAGCCAGATTACCTTGGGATATCTTTAGCCTCTTAAAATCCACTTATTGCCCATCTCTGTGTCTGACCTAACATCCTGGTGACTATCAGTTGATCAGGTATAATCCTTTTTGGAATGTAAGAACAGATCCCCAGTTTCCACCAACCCAAGGACATCTGAAGCCTATGGTGGAGATTTCCCTGCTTTGCTAGAATCCACCTACCTGATGGTCAGCCACTGTAAGTGAAAAGTGCCTTAATTTATGACTTTCTTTTATTCTGTAACTATAAAACCTTCATGAAATTACTAACATGTTGGAACATGGAATTTGGGGTAACCTAAATCTGTGTTCCTGAGCCATAGGCACTCATATTTGGCTTCATAATAAACCCTATCCCCTTTGAGGTAAGAGCTGTCTTTTATGTGGACAGTTAGTGGCACCCAGAATGGGACTCCAAGGACAATCTACCTACACTTAGGATGCACCTGGTCCCAACCTTGTGCCCAACCAACCAATATTGTCTCCTTAAGTACACATTTTGTCATTCACTCTGGGGCTTGGACCTCCTTTGTTTTGGTTTGTGGTCCACGTTTTTGTTCTGAGCTGGTTTTAGGCTCCTGTTGTTGTTGTTGTTGTTGTTGTTGTTGTTGTTGTTGTTGTTGTTGTTGTTGTTGTTGGATACCCTTTTGTTTGTTTGATTTTAAAGAATTTTGGTTGTGACTGTCAGTTTGTTGTTTGCATTCAGATCTTGGTGAGCATTTTGGTTTCTGACTGTTGGTTTGTCTCTGCTAGCATTAAGCATTTTTCTCTTACCACTCCTCCAAAGAAAGGAGAAATGTTTGGGGAAAAACTACTAGTTGGCACTACAGCTGGTTTGAAAATTGTATTAATTTAACTTACAAGTATTTGATTTAAAAAAATATATGGAAAACTAACTAAAAAATAAATTGGGTTTACATTTCCCACAATGAAGAACATTTAATACTAAGTTAGGATTTTTTTGTTTGTTTGTTTGTTTGTTTGTTTTTTTGGTTTTTCGAGATAGGGTCTCACTCTGGCTCAGGCTGACCTGGAATTCACTATGCAGTCTCAGGGTGGCCTCGAACTCTCAGCGATCCTCCTACCTCTGCCTCCCGAGTGCTGGGATTAAAGGCGTGTGCCACCACGCCCGGCTAGGATTCATTTTTATTTTTACTTTTTTTAAGATGCCAAAGTCCTAGGCAATAGTATTTTTTTATTCTAAAAAGAAAATCATAATAGGCCGCCTGCTTTAATTAGAATTTTAAAACATCTAAAAAATTATTAAACTAGCAATGTACAAACTAATCAATAAGAATTCTAAAATCTATAAGTTAAAAGGAGATATTCAAAATAAATTGACTGCTGGGTATGATAGTGCACACCTTTAATCTTAGCACTTGGGATGCTGAGGTAGGAGGATAACTGTGAGTTCTAGTCCAGCTTGAGACTAATTCCAGGCTAGCCTAGGACTGGTCCTACCTTGGAAATGTGTGTGTGTGTGTGTGTGTGTGTGTGTGTGTGTGTGTGTGTGTGTGTCTGGAGAGATGGCTTAGTGGTTAAGGTGCTTGCCTGCAAAGCCTAAGGACCCAGGTCTGATTCCCTAGAGCTCACCTAAGCCAGATGCACATGGTGGCGCATGCATCTGGAGTTCATTTGCACTGGCTGGAGGCCCTGGAACACCCATTCTCTCTCTCTCTCTCTCTCTCTCTCTAATAAACACATAAATATTTTTTAAAAGAAAATTTGAAAACTATATCAAAACTAAAGATAAATTTTGTAAAATCTAACTGTTCTCATTTTCCTCTCTGATCTTGTCTCTTCCTGCTCTCTCCAAGCAGAACAAAATACCATACCAAAAAAAAAAAAAAAAAAAAGATTATTTGTTTGAAGATAAAACCTAGAGAATTCCCTACTATATTAGAATGAATCCTCACTTGAAGACACTCTCTTCTGAGTCCACACTCGTGTTCTCAGGTGTGCTCTCACTCTCCTTCTGAACACCCCTTCATTTGCCTAACCTTCATGTTTAGGCTCGTACCAAACTATCATTAATAAAATCTTCAAGAAAATGATTTTTTTAAAAACAAAATCTTAAACTCTACTTCATACTGGCTCTTCCTGGAATTTCATAAATCCTACATACAACCCAAGATGAGGTCCCTAAAGACCTAAGGGAACTCCTCAGGCTATTAAATATGACAGTGTGGAGCCATGTCTCAGTTCCCTTGCTGCTGATTTTGGGGGCTCCCAAAAGATTCATCTAAAACATTGTAGGTAAGTCTTGATAAGTACTGCTTCTCCTCAACTATATTCTTGGATTGTATGATATCTTGGGTTCTTTAATCTATTTTTATGGCCTAAAACCCAGATAGCATTTAATGAATGCCATGGGCACTGAAGATAAAAATCCCTTAGACACTTATATGCCCTTCCTGGGTCAGATGGAAGAGTACATGTCTTTTCCGGGGGACATCACATAAGGGCTGATTCTCCAGGTGTCCTAAGCCACTCTCTTGTCCCCAAGAGAGCAGCCTGAGACACAACACATTCTGGATCCTAAACAAAAATTGGCGACTTCTCTCCTAACCTTTTCCTGCTTGTCTCATTGCTCCCATCTTATCTGCTCTGTGAAGGTGGACTGCCTCAAGCAAAGAGATTCCCAAAATGCTATTCTACCAATCCTTCACTTAAAGGACTTATAGTTAGCCTTTCTCCTTATGAACCTGAGCCTGATCTGTCATTAAATCTACATCCCTATTAGATGATATTTTAAAGGAGTTTCCCTAGCTTTCAAGACAAAAATAGATAATTTTAATACAAAAATAAGAAATTTTATCTGTAAAAAACTTCTCCCCCTCTGCTTTTTAGCTTTCAAAAATAGGAATAATTATCTTCTATAAATCTACATAACAAGCTTCACTGCTGGTCTTCTATGTTACTAAGTCTTATATCCCAAAGAGAGAGGATATAAACTTTCTACTTTATTTTACTTTCTTGGGGTACACCTAGAATTCATGTATTAGTATCATGTGTGCCCATGATCTTTTATATGTTTTTTTTCATACATTTTGTCCAAAAGAAGTGACAGCATAAAGTTTGAAATGCATATAATGGTGGCAACTTCAATTTTCCATTAGTTTTCTTTTTGCTTTTAGAATTTTTTGGTATACCAACTTAAAGTGTGAGTGTGTGTGAATGTGAATGTTTTGATGATCTATTAAAAGGTCTTATAAGGGCTGGAGAGATGGCTTACCAGTTAAGGCACCTGCCTCCTAAGCCTAAGAACGCTGGTTCCAGTCTCCAGGTCCCACGTTTAACCAGATGCAAAGTGACGCAAGGGCACAATGCCGCACTTGTCCACAAGAGGGCGCATGCATCTGGATTTTGTTTGCAGCAGCTGAGAGGCTGCTGGTGTGCCCATCTCTGTCTTCCTCTCCCTCTCTCTCTCTATGTCTTTCTGTGTCTCTCTCAAAAAAAAAAATCTTATAAGTACATACTCTTAAACTTAAGTACTTTCAGTTTCTCAAACTGTAAAATGTTACTTTAGATTTGCTAAATGTTTCATGAAAACTTAAATGCTATTTGGTTGAATAATGTAATGGTCATTAAAACCTTAAGATGATAGTTTTTATTAGGATATAGAGGTTAACACTGGATGCAGAGGTTTTGATGACTTCCTTCCAAAACAGATTTTACAATTGTGTCATTGTTTTTTTATAGTCATAGAAAAAAAAAAAAAAAAAAGACATCAAAATACCTCTAAATAGTATACACTAAAGGTCTTTTATTTAGATTCATTCAATGGTTTTCTTTTTCAAGATTGATAGACAAGTGCCAAATATGAAATTTTTCATTTTATGTGCTCATAGAGAATCTTTAAATTTTCTTTTCACTAGTGGAAATTACATAGAAATGCAATCCAAAAAGAAAATGACATTCAGAATTGGGGTAAACTTATTTGTGTGGCCATGTTATTAAGTCTTAAACTAATAGCTTATAATTTTTGATGAATCTTAAGTTACAGTTGTAAAATTAAGATACAAAAATTATTGCCTACTTGCATTCTCCTCCTTTAAAAGAGTATTTTTAAGTTATTTTTAAGTTCTGTTAAAAAGGGATCATTTTAAAGGCTATGTTTTTATGGCCTAAATTTTCTGCTTTATTTCTATTAAGTTAATCTTTTTTTAATTAATTTTTTATTTTTATTTTTTTGGTTTTTTGAGGTAGGTCTCACTCTGGTCCAGGCTGACCTGGATTAATAGGTCAGGTGACCTCGAACTAATGGCAATCCTCCTACCTTTGCCTGCCAAGTGCTGGGATTAAAGGCATGCACCACCACACCCACCTTATTTTTCTTTTTAAGTTATATCGCCTTTTAATTTGTTTGAGGGAGAGAGAGAGAGAAAGAGACAGATGGAGCATGCACATCAGGACCTCCAGCCACTGCTAATGAACTCCAGATGCACGTGCCACCTTGTGCATACATGTGCATTACATAGGTCCTGAGGAACCAAACCTGGATCCTTTGGCTTTGCAAGCCAATGCCTTAACCACTAAGGCACCTCTCCAGCCCAAGTTATATCCTTTTGTTTTGTTTTGTTTTGTTTTTTATAGAGAGACGCAGAGAGAGACAGACAGAGAGGGAGAGGGAGACAGATAGAGAATGGGTGCACCAGCAGTCTCTCAGTTGCTGTGAATGAAATCCAGATGTGTGCGCCCCCTTGTGGGCAAGTGCGGCACTGCGCCCTTGCGTCACTGCATCTGGCTAAACGTGGGACCTGGAGATTGGAACCGGCGTTCTTAGGCTTAGGAGGCAGGCACCTTAACCACTAAGCCATCTCTCCAACCCAAGTTATATCCTTTTAAGGTATAGGTTTAAAATTAGAGATTAAGCCAGGCGTGGTGGCACACGCCTTTAATCCCAGCACTTGGGAGGCAGAGGTAGGAGGATCATCATGAGTTCAAGGCCACCCTGAGGCTCCATAGTGAATTCCAGATCACCCTGAGCTAGAGTGAGACCCTACCTCGAAAAACCAAAAAGAAAAAAATTTAAGATTTAAAAATAACAAGGCTGCCAAGCGTGGTGGTGCACACCTTTAATCCCAGCACTCGGGAGACAGAGGTAGGAGGATCGCTGAGAGTTTGAGGCCACCCTGAGACTACATAGTTAATTCCAGGTCAGCCTGGACCAGAGTGAGACCCTGCCTCGCAAAACCAAAAAAAAATAATAAATAAATAAATAAAAATAACAAGGCTGATAATCTAAAATAGAAACTAGCAATGATAGATCTAAATAAAAACTACAAAGTCTTTGGTTTTTATTCAGTCTCTCTCTATGTATAGTTATACATTTTGTCTATATGTTTTTACTTTTATAATGCTTGTATAATGTCAAATTGACTACAAGTAAATAGTCATATAGATAAAGACTGTTAGTTCAAATTCATTATTTATTTATTTATTTATTTATTTATTTGCAAGGAGAAGGAGAATTTATTTATTTATTTATTTATTTATTTATTTATTTATTTGCAAGGAGATAAAGACAGAAGGAGAGAGAGAAATAATGGGTGTGCCAGGGCCTCCAGCCACTGCAAACAAACTCCAGATGAATACGCCACTTTGTGCATCTGGCTTTACATGGGTACTAGGGAATCAAACTCAGATCATTAGGCATTTCAGGCAAGCACCTTTACTGCTGAGCTATCTCTCCAGCCCCTGGATTACCTTTTAAGAATAACATTATTAAAATTTTAAACAAGGAAAGGTATACATAATTAAACAATCTTTTTTAAATATTTTATTTATTTTTATTTATTTGAGTAATAGAGAGAGAGAAAGAGGCAAATAGTGAGAGAATGGACACACTAGGGCTTCTGGCCACTGCAAACTCCAGATGCATGTGCCACCTTGTGCATCTGGCTTACATGGGTACTGGGGAATCAAACCTGGGTCCTTAGGCATTGCAGGCAAACACCTTAAACACTAAGTCTCTCTAGACTCTAATTAAACAATCTTAATCAAGATTTTATTTGATAAGGCCTTGTCTTAATTCAAATTACACAAAAGTCCTTATTGCTTAGCTTGGCTCTCAGGATCTGAGTCTCTGCCTTAGAACAATTTCTTTTACCTAGGGGTAGGAGGTAGAAAAGGAATGTTTCCTCTAGACCTAAAATCCAAAAATTGAGATAATGACTTATTTCTGCTTTCTGCTTTTCTTGAGTAATTAACAAGCTTGGGTAAATAATGTACTTGCCTACATAATTCGACATATTTGCCATTTAAAAAAAGTTTGAGCAGGGTGTGGTGGTGCATGCCTTTAATCCCACCACTCAGGAGGCAGAGGCAGGAGGATCACCATGAATTCGAGGTTACCCTGAGTCTACATAGTGAATTCCAGGTCAGCCTGAGCTAGAGTGAGACCCTACCTCGAAAAACCAAGAAAAAAAAGATGCCAAAATGTTATCCTGTTTTGATTGCCTTTGATGACACTTTTATTTTTCCATGGTAATACTGAAAAGGAAAAAGTGACTCCCTCCTATCCAGAGAACTAGTCTTAGATATAGAAAGGAAATAATGTATATTTCCAGACTTAAAAATGCTAAGTAAAATATCTAAATCAAAAGTTATTAAATTCCTGAATAAGATATTTTTAAAGAAAAAAATCATTAAATTTTGATAATCCAAAATTCAAATTTTGTTGAAATGATTCTGCTTTTAGTAATGTTTACAAAATGCCTAATTCTCTGATTCCAACAATAACTTTCTTGGGTATTACTTTGCTTTTACTAATGTATACTAAATGGTTTACAAACAAAAGTTTTAAATTTATATGTTTCTCCATTAGATTAAGCCTTTATTTTGTTTACTAAATAACATCTACTTTTATACTTACAACAAGATTCCTTAAATATTGTTCTGTTCTTACCAATGTTTATAAAAGTAGCTTACAAGGATTTTATGTTCCATCCTTTTACTAACTAAAGCCTCTAATGACCTATGGTTAAATTACATCTAAATGGTAAGTTTATATGCTTTCTCATTTAGATAAAACCTTCATTTATTTGATTAAAATTCTATCTTAGTAAATAGAAATTTAAATTGGTTTATAAAATTTAAACTATTATTAAAAATTCATCATGCCCATTTTTTATTTAAACCTCAAGAGTACTGGTTAAATAAACAATTCTGATAGCTTGTCAAAATTTACCAAAACATTTGGCTTCCTTAAGACACTACCATTTAGTTCTTATAAATATAAATCTATCTTCTTACAAAATAAGTACTAAGTGCCCTATAAATATTATGTATTTTATATGTATATGCTATCTCTAATAAAGAGAGTTTTAAAGGTTTTTTGGGTTTGGTTTTGTTTTTTGTTTTTTTTTTTTTTTTTTTTTTTTTTTTTTTTGGTTTTTCAATGTAGGGTCTCGCTCTAGCCCAGGCTGACCTGGAATTCACTCTGTAGTCTCAGGATGGCCTTGAACTCATGGTAATCCTCTTACTTTTGCCTCCTGAGTGCTGGGATTAAAGGCGTGTGCCACCATGCCCAGTATAAAGGGATTTTAAAGTAAAAAAATAAAAATTCAGAATTGGCTGGGCGTGGTGGCACAAGCATTTAAATCCCAACACTCAGGAGGCAGAGATAAGAGGAGCACCATGAGTTCGAAGCCACCCTGAGACTACAGAGTGAATTCCAGGTCAGCCTGGGCTAGAGTGAGACCCTTACTTGAAAAAAAAAAAAAAAAAAAAAAATTCAGAATTGCTCCTGCTACAGAATTTCGAGAGATAGACTCTCAGATTCATATTCTTCTCTTCAAACATCTGAGCACACAGCCACATAGACTTCAAAAGTGCTGGGTGATACTCATGTTCAGTTGCATCAACAGTGAAGTACTCCAAGTAACTAAACATCTCTAACTCTTATTTTTATATAATTAACTATTTTTTAATTGTATAAGATATTGAAATTTTTCCTTGATATATCTTAAGTGATAAAAGATAGTGCTGATGTAATTTTTTTTTTTTTTTTTGTTTTGCAAGGTAGGGTCTCACTCTGGTCCAGGCTAACCTGGAATTAACTATGTAGTCTCAGGGTGGCCTCAAACTCTCGGCGATCCTCCTACCTCTGCCTCCCGAGTGCTGGGATTAAAGGCGTGCGCCACCACACCCGGCCTGATGTAATTTGTACAGCTCCAAATGAGGATGATATTATGTTCTTTTGTTAATCATGGTTTTTAATTTTATTTTATTTATTTATTTATTTGTTTAAGAGAGAGAGAAAGAGGCAAATAGAAAGAAAAAGAATGGGTACATCAGGGCCTCCAGCCACTGCAAATGAACACCAGACACATGTACCACCTTGTACATTTGGTATTACATGGATATTGAGGAATTGAAATTGGGTCCTTAGGCTTTGCAGGCAAGCACTTTAACTGCTGAGCCATCTCTCCAGCCCTCATCATGTTTCTGTTATGACTGTTTACTTATCCAAACTGCCACCTTACTTGAACCAAGATTTCATACTTAAGGGGATTCAAGTTTTTCTCATCATTCAGTATAATTTGGATGCTAAACAAGCTTCTAGCTTTAAATTAATAAAGGTTTATTTTAACCTTCTAAGAGAACCCCATTATGGGATACCTCCATTTTTAAATACAAATTCTTAGAACAAAAATAAATAAAAATTTATATATATTAATTAGATATTATTTGGGTCCAGCCAATTAGATTACTATGTTTACAGATATTAAGAAAAAATTAATTAAAGGCTGTCAGAGACCCTATGACATATTCAAACTTCTGACAACTTTAATGTAATTTTAATTTCATTTACTCTTAGAGATACCCAAAGATTTGGGTTAACTCTTCATATCCAAATTATACAAAAGACATCAATCTCTAATAATAACGATATTAATGTTGATATAACTTGAAAGCTGATGGTTCTTAAATCAGCATTTAAGGTGTCCTATAGTACAGTTAACTGAGATTAACAGTGACTCCTATTAGAGTCCCATTTCCTTTTCTGGCTCTAAAATAATAATGGCCGGTCATGGTGGTAAACCCCTTTAATCCTAGCATTTAGGAGGCAGAGGTAGGAGAATCGCCATGGTTAGAGGCCACCCTGAGACTACATAGTGAATTCCAGGTCAGCCTGGGCTAGAGTAAGATCCTACCTCAAATAAATAAATACAGACTATAAGGTGGTTGGATACATAGGTTTATGGGTTTGTATCAAATTGGTTGGAAGGCAGAAGTTGCAAGGGAGAATTTGCAAGGGAGATAACAGAAGTGGCTGAGAAAGCTACGTGACTTCACATATTGAATGGCTACAACTTCAGGGAGACTGTTTATAAGGGTCTCTTGGGCAGCTAGCCACAGGTCAGGAACTGTGGGGAAGGGCAAAGCCTGACTATGGAATGGTCAGGTGCTATTTGGGAATCAAAGGGGAGGGCCTGCCAGTTATGCCCACTCTGGGTGAAGATAGGGCACACTACAACCTTGCGCGAGGGAAGGGAGGACCAGTTTCTATCACCAGAGTGGGTTCCTGACGATAAGGCCAGCTGCAACCCCCACAGCCCAAGGTCCCTGGCCATGTCCAACAGCCCAGGCCAGCTTCCTCACAGTCCCAGCCCATGTTTAGCAATGCCCAACAACTGCCCATTTGTTTTTAAAACAGGACAGTGTCATCTTGGGTAAGTTTTTTTGTGGCTTACTGCAGGTTCAGTTAGAGCCAGATTATGTATAAGGACCAGCTCAGTCAAGATTTGTCTATATTGTTTGAGCCCTACTTTACACATACAGGGAAATATGCATAAGAGTAGTAGCAGGGTGCCTGACACCAACAGTAGCCAAGTGAAAACCTGAGAAAGAAACTGTCTGGGAGATAATTTTTGTAATGTTCTCTGTAAGGCATCAAAAAATCCTTTAGCTGCCTTAGCAGGATCACCAAAAGACAAGTGACTATGTGAAATAACAGATATTTCCTTTTGTAAACTTTGTAAATCTATGCTGAGATTATTATGATTCCAAATACCCCAAATATGATTTTCAACTTTCCACCATTCAGTAGTGGTCCCATTGTAGGGTAGAGGAGTAACACATATGAATTGATAATTAGCATGACAGACCAACTGCATTTGAGCCACCAGATTGGCAACCCGTCTTCCTAAATATATAACAGCATCCTCTAGAGCATCTAACTGGACTAACACCTTTTTATCAATATCTATCTGTGATGAAAGGGCTTGAGATACATTTTTAGCCAGTCCATTAACATGATCAGCTGTCTTCATTGATTGTGCTAGGGATATTGCTGCTGCGGTGGAAGAGGCAATGATGGTGATTGTAGCAATGATCCCCACAATTAGCCATTCTATGAATCTTCTTTTTCATGTCATCAATCTGTTGAGCTGCTGGAACACTTGAGCTCCGAAGCTGGAGTACCAGGGCTCAGTCATTTTGACTGGCATGATTAAGTAAGGAGGCCACATGACAATAAAGACTACATTGGAGGAGTAGTCTGCAGCTGTGCCTCCCTTAGAATTGATACAATTGGTGATAATACACCGGGTACAACTAAGATAGTAAATCCCATTTTGGTGATTGACCCACCCAGGCCCAACTATGAAAAGGTAAGGGAGGGGCAGACACGTCCGAAACTTAAAATGATTCTCTTTTAGGGTAACTACTACTTTCCATAATTCTGGTTGAGGCCACCCTTGGGGGCTCAAGATGGGTGGTATCTCTGATTGTTTGCCTTCCTGGGGACCCAATTGTAATCATAAGTTATATTTATTTTGGTATTCACCATCCGTAATTAATGGGTGGTTTGTATACATTATATAACATCCCTCATGATACCTATTGCTTGAAAAGCAGATAGGTGGTTCTGCTGTGAGAGAGGTCCAGTTAATTGGTTTAGTCACTTCTTGCAAGAATTCTAGGTCATAATTGGCAGTGGTAAGGGAAGCATTGGAAAATATCTTAGGTAGGGGTTCTTCCCAAAGAGCAGCCCTAGCTAGAGGGGGGTCAGGTACATAAGCCCAATATGCTTGTTGAGCCTGTGCTACTTTTAAGGTCAGGATAGCAAGTAAGGATATAAACAGAGTCTCTGGTGATAGAGGCTGTTGTGAATTTCATACCAGCATGACTCCTTGTTGGCACAGGGCCTCAATTTGGCCCCAGGTCAGCATGTTTTCCTCCTGGGGGCCTGGGATGCTTCTGTTTCAGTGTCAGATGAGCCATCTCCTTGGTCAGTGGGATTGAATCAGACATTTTGAGCTGGGACCCAGATGAGCCTGGGCTGGTCCTGTGAAAACAGAAGCAAATCCTCTCCCCATAGTTAGGAGGGGGTCTGGTCCCTTCCATATTCCATCTAAAGGATTTTGCCATCACACCAAAAGGGGATTCTGGAATTTTTGTATATGTTGAAGGAGGCAGCTGCTGGTGTGTGCCAATTTTTTAATTTTTAAGATATATTAACCATGTGAAAATTAAATACTAAAACCGATATGTTAAAACGTTGACAAATAGAGGAACTTAACTAACTTGTTTGGGTACTCTAAATTCAGTCTTTCATAACCATTATCATGACCAGATTAACATCAATGAGTTAAAGTTTTAAGTTTACAACCTGAATACCATAGTAACCTGCTACTAGCCAGGACCATGCTTTGTTAGTCTGATATAAGCCCTAGGTTAATAATCATTTCATTATATATCAAGAAGTCCGTAATCTGATTAAGTACCTTGTCCTTAACCTTCTGTTTAAACTTACTCATACCTTCATCTGCATACTTTACTCATACCTTCATCTGCATACTTTTCCCTTACAATCTATGTAACCACTGTGTAACAATCTTTTTCATCAAACAGTTACCAACATTTAGTTTCCTCTCCTGTTGATCTGAGTGAGTTCATCTCATTACTACCAGCAAAAACTTTTATTGTCCTTACCATAAGATTTTTAATAAAAGGCCCTTTGAAATAACTTTTTTATAAAAGAGTAGACCAGACTTATACTATTTATCTAGAATAACCATATAGATTTTATCATTTATTGATTTTGGAACTTTGTTTTTTATAACCCTTCTGAAACACATTTCTTAAATATGAAAGCAGATTCAAACATTATTAGAAATTTTCTTACAAATTTAGTATAGAGTATGTTTAAATTTAAACATAAATCTTGAGACTGCTTTTTTGTTAGTAAACTTGAAACAGTTGCAAATTCTTATAAGAAGTCCCATCTATTGACAGCAATTTGGCATTCACCCCATATGCTATTGGGGCCAGGATCTTGAGATTTCATGTACTTGCAGTCCCCAGGATCTGCAAGCCAGGGAAGCTAAGAAAGAGCTTTTTTTTTTTTTTTCCTAAATTCCAGGGACAGTTTTGGACTTCCCTCAGGCTACAAGGCAACTTTCTGATCTTGCCATTTTAGATGTCTGATAGAGGAAGGAGAAACCGAAAACTTGCCAGCCCTCGATGGGGAGGCAACTGCTGGGGTCTCTTTAAACCCAAGGGGAGGATATCCCTCAAGGGGGCACTCACCATTAACCACGCATCCAGAGGGTCCCTGTTCAGGTGCCAGATGTGGGTCCTCGCTGTTCCTTTGGGTCATTGGCCACCGACATCCCAGGCTCAGGAGGAGTTGAGGGGAAGCAGGGTCTTGGAGCAGGTGAGTGTGACAGGCAATGACCATCTGGAAGGCAGTCTGATGGATAACGTGCTCTCATTTATTCAAAAGGGAAGTGGGTTTATAAACACTTGAGAAAGGTTGAGAAGGCCCATACAGACTACAAGGAAATTGGATACATAGGTTTATGGGTTGTTATCTAATTGGTTGGAAGTCAGAAGTCGTAAGGGTGAAGCTGCAAGGGAGATAACAGAAGTGGCAGGAAAAGCTACGTGACTTCAGCCACATATTGGATGGCTACAGCTGAAGGGAGACTGTTTATAAGGGTCTCTTGGGCAGCTAACCACAAGGTCAGGAACTGTGGGGGGGGGCAAAGCCTGACAATGGAATTGTCAGGTGCTTTTGGAATAAGGGGAGGGCCCACCATTTCTGCCCACTCTGCAGGGAGGACCAGTCTCTGTCATCAGAGTGGGTTCCTGATGATAAGGCCAGCTGCAACCCCCATAGCCCAAGGTCTCTGTCCATGTCTAACAGCCCAGGCCAGTTTCCTCACAGTCCCAGCCCATGTTTAGCAATGCCCAACAACTCCCCCTTTGTTTTCAATATGGGGCACTGTAATCTTGGGTAAGTTTTTTGTGGCTTACTGCAGGTCCAGTTAGAGCCAGACGATGTATAAGGACCTGATTGGTCAAGATTTGTTTGTATTGTTTGAGCCCTAATTTACACATACAGGTAAATATGCATAAGAGTAGTAGCAGGGTGCCTGACACCAACAGTAGCCAAACGAAAAGCCGAGAAAGAAACTGTTTGGGAGATAATTTTTGTACTGTGTTCTGTAAGGCATCAAAAAATCCTTTAGCTGCCTTAGCAGGATCACCAAAAGACAAGTGACTATGTGAAATAACAGACATTTCCTTTTGTGAACTTTGTAAATCTATGCTGAGATTATTATGATTTCAAATACCCCGAATATGATTTTCAACTTTCCACCATTCAGTAGCGGTCCCATTGTAGGGTAGAGGAGTAACACATATGAATTGATAATTAGCATGACAGACCAACTGCATTTGAGCTGCCAGATTGGCAACCCATCTTCCTAAATACAAAACCGCATCCTCTAGAGCATCTAATCAGACTCACACCTTTTTATCAATATCTGTCTATGATGAAAGGGCTTGAGATACATTTTTAGCCAGTCCATTAACATGATCAGCTCTCTTCTCTGATTGTGCTGGGATATTGCTGCCGTGGTGGAAGAGGCAATGATGATGACTGTAACAATGATCCCCACAATTAACCATTCTATGAATCTTCTTTTTCATGTCATCAATCTGTTGAGCTGCAGGAACACTTGAGCTCCAAAGCTGGAGAACCAGGGCTCAGTCATTTTGACTGGCATGATTAAGTAAGGAGGCCACATGACAGTAAAGACTACATTGGAGGAGTAGTCTGCAGCTGTGCCGCCCTTAGAATTGATACAATTGGTGATAATACACCGGGTACAACTAAGATAGTAAATCCCATTTTGGTGGTTGACCCACCCAGGCCCAACTATGAAAAGGTAAGGGAGGGGCAGTCATGTCCGAAACTTAAAATGATTTTCTTTTAGGGTAATTACTACTTTCCATAATTCTGGTTGAGGCTGCCCTTGTGGGCTCAAGATGGGTGGTATCTGATTGTTTGCCTTCCTGGGGACCCAATTGTAATCATAAGTTATATTTATTTTGGTATTCACCATCCGTAATTAATGGGTTGTTTGTATACATTATATAACATCCCTCATGATACCTATTGCTTGAAAAGCAGATAGGCGGCTCTGCTGTGAGAGAGGTCCAGTTAATTGGTTTAGTCGCTTCTTACAAGAATTCTAGGTCATAATTGGCAGTGGTAATGGAAGCATTGGAAAATATTTTAGGTAGGGGTTCTTCCTGAAGAGCAGCCCTAGCTAGCGGGGGTGTCAGGTACATAAGCCCAATATGCTTGTTGAGCCTGTGCTACTTTTAAGGTCAGGATAGCAAGTAAGGATATAAACAGAGTCTCTGGCTATAGAGGCTGTTGTGAATTCCATACCAGCATGACTCCTTGTTGGCACAGGGCCTCAATTTGTACCCAGGTCAGCATGATTTCTTCCTGGGGGGCCTGGGATGCTTCTGTTTCAGTGTCAGATGAGCCAACTCCTTGGTCAGTGGGATTGAATCAGACGTTTTGAGCTGGGACCCAGATAGTCCTGGGCTGGTCCTGTGAAAATAGAAGCGAATCCTCTCCCCATAGTTAGGAGGGGTCTGGTCCCTTCCCTATTCCATATAAGGATTTCACCATCACACCAGAATAGGGGGGATGCTATTGGTGTATGCCAATGGAGGGAGATAGGGGGATGCTGGGAGTTTTTGTATATTAGACATATTAACCATGTGAGAAAATTAAATACTAATGAGCCTATTTTAATCCTAAAATATAGTTAAAACATTGAAAAACAGAGTAACTTAACTAACTTGGTTGAGCACTCTAAATTCAGTCTTTCATAACCATTATCATGACCAGATTAACATCAATGAGTTAAAGTTTTAAGTTTACAACCTGAATACCATAGTAACCTGCTACGAGCCAGGGCCATACTCTGTTAGTCTGATGTAAGCCCTAGGTTAATAATCGTTTTATTATATCTCAAGAAATCTATAATCTGATTAAGTATTTTGTCTTTAACCTTCTGTTTAAGCTTATGCATAATTTCATCCACATATTTTACTCATGCCTTCATCTGCATATTTTTTCCTTACAATCTATGTAACCACTCTGTAAAAATCTTTTTCATCAAACAGATACCAAGATTTAAAGTTTCCACTCTAGTTTATCTTTTTTAGTCAGTTCATCTCATTACTACCAGCAAAAACTTTCATTGTCCTTACCATAAGACTTTTAATAAAAAGCCTTTTGAAATAACTTTTTTATAAAAGAGTAGACCAGACTTGACTTCTGAAACACATTTTTAAATATGAAAGTAGATTCAAGCATTATTAGAAGTTGTCTTACAAATTTAGTATCGAGCATGTTTAAATTTAAACATAAATCTTGAGACTGTTTTTGTGTTAGTAGTCCCAGAGAATCATAGAGACAAAGTAAACTTAAAACATTTGTAAATACTTATAAGAAGTCCCCATCGATTCACAGCAATTTGGCATTCACCCAATATGCTATTGGGGGCAGGATCTTGATATTTCATGTGCTTGTGGGCCCCAGGCTCTGCAAGCCAGGGAAGCTAAGAAAGAGCTTTTTTTTTTTTTTTTCTAAATGCCAGGGAGGGTTTTGGACTTCCCTCAGGCCACAAGGCCACTTTCTGATCTTGCCATTTTACAACTCTCTAAGAGTAGGAGAATTTTGCTTTTTTTTTTAATCCACCATCTTGTCCACCATGCCAGGCGGGTGTGGCTGGAAGGTGTCAGGACACCAGCACCTGAGCCCACGTTGTTGGCCGTGGCCCCTGGAGCCTGGGTTATGAACCCAGCGGAAAGCAGGGAGGGAAGCAAGGTGTGGTGGAGGGGCCTTTCTTCCTGCAGCCACTGCTATTGTCACCTCCACTGCCGGCAGCTTGGGGCATGGGCCAGTGGCCACAGTGATGCTGCAGTGGCTGTGATCTGGAGGACCTTTTCCCAGAATGAATTGGCCTCTTTCTGAGAGAGTTTTATGTCCCTGACTTTAAGATGTGCCCTCAGTCCCCTGATTAGGGATTCCTTTTGATGGGAGGTAGTGTTTACCATGATAGAAAAAGATCAGAAATGCCAACACCAGAGAGCAACATTCCAGGGATGCTGTGGCACCACAGGGGATTCCCCAAAGGTCCAGACGCAAGCCTGTCTGCAAGTTTCAGAGACCGGCGACCACCCTAGAGGCTTGCAGTGGTCAATGCGTTACTGGTTTATTGATCGTGAAGAAAAACAGATAGAAGGTTGTTGCCAACGCCCAAGCGGGCTGTCAGGGTTCGAACAGTGGGCTAGAGGCCTTCAGTCAATACGGGAGTGTAGCTCCAGCCAAATTACATCAATTGCCCTTTGACCTTGATCAATCCCACGCAATGGCTTGAACCAGAAGTAAAGAAGGAAAAGGAGAAAATAGCTTTCCTTTGATGGAGAAAGGGGAAATCTACCTTCCTCTGATAGAGGAAGGAGAAACCGAAACTTGCCAGCCCTCGATGGGGAGGCAACTGCTGGGGTCTCTTAAACCCAAGGGGAGGATATCCCTCAAGGGGGCACTCACCTATTAACCACGCATCCAGAGGGTCCCTGTTCAGGTGCCAGATGTGGGTCCTCGCTGTCCCCGGGGGTCGCTGGCCACTGACATCCCAGGCGCAGGAGGAGTTGGGGGGAAGCAGGGTCCTGGTGCGGGTGAGTGTGGTGGGCAATGAACCACCTGGGAGGCAGTCTGATGGATAGCATGCTGTCATTTATTCAAATGGGGAGTGGGTTTGTAAACACTTGAGAAAGGTTGAGAAGGCACATACATACTACAAGGTGATTGGATACATAGGTTTATGGGTTGCTATCTAATTGGCTGGAAGGCAGAAGTCATGAGGGAGAAGCTGCAAGGAAGAAAACAGAAGTGGTGTGAAAAGCTATGTGACTTCAGCCACATATTGGATGGCTACAGCTGAAGGGAGACTGTTTATAAGGGACTCTTGGGCAGCTAACCACAAGGTCAGGAACTGTGGGGGGTGGCTAAGCCTGACTATGGAATGGTCAGGTGCTTTTGGGATAAGGGGAGGGCCCACCATTTCTGCCCACTCTGGGCAAAGATAGGGCACACTACAATCTTGCCCAAGAGCAGGGTGGGCCAGTCTTTGTCACCAGAGTGGGTCCCCAACAATAAGGCCAGCTGCAACCCCCATAGCCCAAGATCTCCGGCCATGTCCAACAGCCCAGGCCAGCTTCCTCACAGTCCCAGCCTTGTGTTTAGCAATACCCAACAATGGTCAATCTAATTTTAAATATATGATGTCTAGTTGTTAAAATGTCTGCTTCTCTCATCTGCTGTCTTAAGTTATTAGGTCAGACATATTCTTATATTTAACCTTAAATATAACATTCCTAGGGCTGAAGAAATGGCTTAGCGGTTAAGGCGCCTGCCTCCTAAGCCTAAGAACACTGGTTCCAATCTCCAGGTCCCATGTTTAGCCAGATGCAAAGTGATGCAAGGGCGCAATGCCGCACTTGACCACAAGGGGGCGCATGCATCCGGATTTCGTTCACAGCAGCTGAGAGGCTGCTGGTGTGCCCATTCTCTGTCTCCCTCTCCCTCTCTCTCTGTCTGTCTCTCTCTGTGTCTCTCTCCAAAAATAAAAATATTAATATATATATGACATTCCTATTATATATCACATGTACATATTATATCAGAGGACAAAAAGGACAAAAAGTAATCTTATTAGGATCATGATAGCTAACAAATTTGAAATGATGCAGGAGCTTCTTTCTTAATGGCTCTACCAATAGCTCCTCTCTTGTAAAGACCACTTTCCTGCCCCATCCTCGCCAGACCCTAGGAATGATCCTTCCTAGCAATGTGGGATATCACCTTCTCATCTACATCAGATCCTAGTAATGGTCCTTCCTAGCTACATGGGATTTCACTCCTCATCTACAGCAGATCCTAAAAATGAGCCCTTTCGGAAATGTGGGCATTCATATTTGACCTATACATACACATTGTAATGCTTGGCCAACAGGGGAACTATATACTGAAATTCCCAAAAGTGCAGCATCTGCCTTCAGATAAGTCTAAATGGGCTGATAGATCACCTGTAGAGATAGAATTTGCAGGATCAGAGCCAAATTACTTTCGGATACCTTTAACCCCTTGGTAGCCATATATTGCCCACCTCTGTGTCTGACCTAATACCTTGGTGACTATCAGTTGATCAGGTGTGATCCTTTCTGGAATGTAAGACAGATCCCCAGTTTCCACCAACCCAAGAGCTAAAAATGTCATCAGATAACATCTGAGATCTATGATGGAGATTTCCCTGCTTTGTTATAATCCACCCACCTGATGGTCAGCCAATGATTAAAAAGTGCCTTAATTATTTTCTTTTGTTCTATAACTATAAAACTTTCATGAAATTGTTAACACATTGGAACATAAAATTTGAGGCAACAAATCTGTGTTCCTGGGCCATGGTCATTCATATTTGGCTCCAGAATAAATTATCTCTTAGCCCTTTTGAGGTGAGAACTGTGACTTTTGCATCAACATTCCTTAATTTTTCCTGGTCACAAGGAAAGAACAGTAAGAAAACCCTCAACATTACCACAAGTCAAACTCTCCTGGGAGTCCAGAGCTTGTGCCCTGGCAGCCCTAACAAACAGGCTTCATTACCCATCTTCAATAAGCCAATTAGAAGAACTAAAAAAATAATGTAAAGCAGGAAAAAAATATTTATTCAGTGTGCCTACATTGAGAAGGGTGCCAAAAAGATCCAGAAACCATGTTAGTCCATCTCTGGGGCCCTAACATGAAGGTTATATTAAGTAGGGGGCCAGCAGTATGCATAGCTAAGCAATGTTGGTCCAGGTATGTCCCCGTCCATCATCATTGTCTGGTTTCAGTGTCTTCTACAATGTGGTCTGACAAGTTTGTCAGCACCATGTGAAGAGTTTCCCTTCTGGCTGGCACCAGGCTTCAGCCTTGTCTTTTTTTTTCTCCACTACTGGGGAAATTCCAGTTCCTTAGGGTGCCTTATTTCAACAGTCTGATAGCCAAAAGAAGGAGCACAAATGTTTCTTTAAAATATCTTCATTCCTATCAAGATTGTTGCACTGTGGGACAGACAACACTAAGCAGTCCAACATGTGTTACTGAAGTCTCACTGAGGGAAAATTAGTCAGGTAGCTTTAATGTCAAGTACCCAGTCAATAGAGAACCCAAAGAGGGAGCAAAAAGAGATGTCACTGCCTGTTTCAACAGAACCAAAATTCAGCATCTGAGTCTCATCCAATCAGCTCTTTTGTCCCCTACTCAAATGTGGTGACCTCTTCCTGAGCCATCCTCCTAGCCCAGACCACTCAGCTCTCTCAAACTCACCTGAGTCTGAGGGTAATAAAATGATGAATAGATCCTCGCCAGGTGGGCACACCCTCTTTTTGGGTGTGCATCTCTCCTAAACCTTCAGGACCCTGCTCTGGTAAGCCCCCCATTGTCCTAGCCCTTGGGCTACTCCCACATGGGCTTTACCCCCTCTCACCTCCCTAATGACCAGAGCTCTCTGCACTTCCTTTTCTTTCTTTCTCTTAATCTAATAAAGTTTCCCTAAGTCTAACCCTCTGGTCTATGGCTTTTAATTCTTTAAATTCATAAGACAAGGATCTGAGGATACACCAAATTTATTGGTCCATTGACATAAGTTGGTATATTGGCAAGGAACCCCAATATTCCCATTACATCACTAGGAAAAATGAGATAACAAGGCAGAAAAAATATTTTGAAGGAATAATTGTTGAAAGATACACATAAAAGTTAAACATAATGAAAAAATATCACTTCACCCATCAAAGAAGCTCAAATGTTAAATAAAGAGAAATAGGGCTGGAGAAATGGCTTAGCAGTTAAGGCATTTGCCTGCAAAGCCAAAGGACCCAGGTTCAATTCCCCAGGACCCATGTAAGCCAGATGCACAGGGGCACATGCATCTGGAGTTCGTTTGCAGTGGCTAGAAGACCTGGTATGCCCATTCTTTCTCTGTCTGTCTCTCTTCTCTCTCTCTCTCTCTCTCTCTTTCTCTATCTCTGCTTGCAAATAAACAAATAATTTTTTAAACTATTAAAAATAAATAAAAGAATAAAGAGATATAGAAAAATCATGGGCTGGGGAAATGGCTTAGCAGTTAAAGGCACTTGAATATAAAGCCTGCAGACCCAGGGTTTGATTCCCCAGTACCCACATGTAAAGCCAGATGCACAAAGTGGTACATACATCTGGAGTTCATTTGCAGTGGTAAGACGCCCTGGTGTGCCCATCCCCCCTCATTCCCTGCTTGAAAATAAATAAAAATACTTTTTCTTAATCTTAAAAGTTTAATCTCAGCACTCAGGAGGCCAGTGTAGGAGGATCACCATGAGTTCAAGGCCAGCTACATAATTCCAGGTCAGTATGGGCTAGAGTGAGACCCAACCTCGAAAAATGGGGAAAAAAAGAAAAGAAAAGAGGAAAGAAAAGAAAAAAGAAAAGAAAAGAAAAGAAAAGAAAAGAAAAGAAAAGAAAAGAAAAGAAAAGAGTAGTGAATAGATTTCAACAGGCTCCATTGGCTCTGCGTCTAGGGCCAGAGACCAGACCTTGCAAATCGTTAGCAGTGACTCTAAGGAACAGTTTCACCTCCTGACAGTGAACAAGGTCAGCCAGTGGCTTCAAGACCAACCCATCACTCTGAGGTCTGGATTACTACTACTTATTCTTACTCCAACTCATGTACAAGTCGAAGCATTTGTAGCTAGTATCCACATATGAGAGAGAACATGTAGCACTTGGTTTTCTGGGGCTAGTTTACCTCACTTAGAATAATCCTTTCGAGATCCATCCATTTCCCTGCAAATTTCATATCATTTTTCTTTACCACTGAATAGAACTCCATTGTATAAATGTACATCTTCATTATCCATTCATCAGTTGAGGAACATCTACGCTGGTTCCATTTCTTAGTTATTGTGAACAGAGTGTCAATAAACATGGATGAGCATGTATCTCTAAATTAAAGTCCTTAGGACATATGTTGAGTTGTATAGCTGGGTCATATGGTAAATCTATTTTTAGCTGTCTCAGGAACCTCCACACTGATTTCCACAATGGCTATACCAGATTACATTCCCACCAACAGTGTAGAAGGGTGCCTCTTTTTCCACATCCTCACCAGCATTTATTGTCATTCGTTTTCTTGATGATAGCCATTCTGATAGGAGTGAGATGGAATTTCAAAATAGTTTTAATTTGCATTTCCCTGGTGGCTAAGAATGTAGAATATGTTTTTAGATATTTGTAGGCCATCTGTATTTCTTCTTTTGAGAACTCTCTATTTAGGTCCATAGCCCATTTTTAATTGGGTTGTTTGATTTCTTATTATTTTGTTTTTTGAGTTCTTTGTATATCCTGGATATTAATTCTCTATCAGATGTATAGGTGGCAGAAATTTTCTCCCATTCTATAGGTTGCCTCTTTGTTCTATTCATAGTGTCCTTTGCTATACAAAAGCTTTGTAATTTCATGAGGTCTCATGGGTTGATTGGTGGTTTTATTTTCTGAGCAACTGGAGTTATATTCAGAAAGTCACTGCCTATGCCAATATGTTGACGTGTTTCCTCTACTTTTTCCTCTAGCAGTTTCACAGTTTGGGGTTTGATATTAAGGTCTTTGATCCATTTGAACTTCATTGTTGTGCATGGAGAGAGATAAAGATCTATTTTCATCCTTCTACATATAGATATTCAGTTTTCCCAGTACTATTTGTTAAAGAGGCTGACTTTCACCAATGAATATTTTTGGCATTTTTGTCAAAATTCAGATGGCTGTAGTTGCCTGTGTTTACATCTGGGTCCTCTATTGTCGCCGACCAGTCGGGACACTAATGACACACGCACCACTCTTGTTGCTTGCTTGGACGGAAGACCACACTTTATTACAGGAAATAGCACAGCTTATATACCCTATGGAGACCAATCATAACATAGTTGCTAGGTGAGAAAGCTAACTTGGCTGAAGCCGATACGTTGATGTAATGAGGATATGCCTCCTAGCCAATCACCATAACTTCCTGTTTACTGACAAGACTCGAGCTCAATGCCCTTTGGCAAGGTGCCAGCCGCCATCTAAAACCTTGGATGGTGCGGCCCCAGATGCCGCCCGCCACACTCTATTCTGTTCCACTGATCTATGTGTCTGTCTTTAGGTCATTACCATGCTGTTTTTTTTACTATGGCTTCCGACTCAATGGAGTACATGTTCTTAAAGTATGTCCTTATGATTTTCTGAATTTCATTGGTGTCTGTTGTAATGGCCCCTTTCTCCTCTCTAGTTTTATTAGTTTGTGTCTCTTCTCTCATTCTTCTGGTCATATTTGTTACAGGTTTATCATTATCCTTTCAAAGAACCAATTCTTCATTTCATTTATTCTTTGTATTGCTTTGTTTTCTTTTTTTGGTTTCTAATCCATTAATTTCCACCCTAATCTTTATTATTTCTTCCCATCTACTGGTTTTTGGTTTGCCTTGTTCTTGTTTTTCCAAAGCATTAAGGTAAAGCATTAAGTTGTTTACTTGTGACCTTTCTAATTTCTTAATATAGTCACTTAAAAATACACCATACTGACTGTATGGAAACTTTAAGGTTGATCAATAGAAAATGATGGGAAGCTATATAGCCAAACTGAAAGAATGTTTGTAATTACCAACATATCAAGAGTTGGTTGACTCATGTATCTCCTCATAGGCCATGAGTTGCTTGCCTTGTGCTAATCAGTTCAGATCACATTCACAAGTTGTTTGGTTCATGATCATTTCACAAGGAAATCTTGGGAGCAGCTGTGAGCTCCTGCCTTCAAGATACTCCATCCAAGGTGCACAGCCTTCCATATCCTCAGGTTTAATTTGTGCAAAGATTACCTTCTTGTGAATTAACTTGATAGCCATAGGAAGTACCCATGTTAGGTGAATATATGTTTAGAATTGTAATATCCTCCTGTTGAATTGTTTCTTTTAATCAATATAAAGTGACCTTCTTTATATTTCCTAACTAATGTTGGTTTGAAGTCTATCCTGTCAGATATTAGGATAGAAACATCCATTTGTTTCCTAAGCCCAATTTTTTGAAATACCATTTTCCTTACTTTCACCCTAAGATAGTGTCTGTCTTATGGAGAGGTGAGTTTCTTGGAGGAAACAAACAGAAGGATCCAGCCTTTTAATCCAGTCTGCAAGCATTGAGGCCATTTATATTAAGAATTATTATTGAGAAGCCAGGCATGATGGAGCATGCCTTTAACCCAAGGATTCAGGTGGCAGAGGTAGGAGGATTGCCATGAGTTCAAAGCCCCCATGAGACTACATAGTGAATTCCAGGTCAGCCTGAGCTAGAACAAGACCCTACCTTGAAAAACAAAACAAACAAACAAACAAACAAAAATAGTTATTGTTGAATGGTATGTATTTATTCTTGCTATTCTTCTTGCATCCTGTTTTTCCTTGAATATGGTTCAGTATTTCCTATTTTCTCATGTATGTGATTATATTTCTTCTCAGTGTGAAGAATCCCTTTGAGTATTTTCTGTAGAGCTGGCTTAGTGGTCATATATTCCATTAACCTATTTTTGTTGTGAAAAGTCCTTATTTCTCCATCAATTATGATGGATAGCTTTGCTGGATATAGTAATCTTGGTTGACAGTTGTTATCTTTAAGAATTTGGAATACATTATTCCAATCCCTCTGGCTTTAAAGTTTGTGTTAAGTAATCTGTTATCCTGATGGGCTTGCCTTTATATGTGACTTGATTTTTCTCTCTTACTGCTGTCAATATATTTTCTTTGGTTTGTGTGTTTAGTAGGTTAATTATGATATGGCAAGGAGAGGTTCTTCCCTGGTTTTTTCTGTTCTGTGTTCTAAATGCTTCTTGTATCTGTATTGGCATCTCTTTCCCTATTTAGGAAAATTTTTCTTCTATGATTTTGTTGAAAACACCTACTATGCCTTTGGAGTGAAATTCTTCTTATACTATACCCTGAATTCTATTTTTTAATTTATTTATTTATTTATTTATTTATTTATTTATTTATTTATTTATTTAAGAGAAAGAGAGAATGGGCACACCAGAGCCTCTAGCCACTACAAATGAACTCCAGACACATGTACCACCTTGTGCACCTGGCTTAAATGGGTACTGGGGAATCAAACCTGGATCCTTGGGCTTCACAGGCAAGTGCTTGAACCACTAAGCCATCTCTCCACCCCTACTCTGAATTCTTACATTTGATCTCTTCTTAGTGTCCCAAATGTCTTGAAGTTCCTATTCATACCTTCCTATTAGTTTGTCTTTCTCTTTGTTGGACTGTTCTAGATATGCCACCTTGTCTTCTAGTTTAGACATTCTGTCTTCTCCTTGATCCAGTCTATTGATGAGACTTTCTACAGAGTTTTTTAAATTATTAAATTATTATATTTGAGGGACATACAGAACCAAGGAAAGACACACACATGGCTTGAGAGCTTACATGGGGGGGGGGCAGGAAAAATGCTGGAGAGGAAAGAAAAGCAAGTTCAAAGAGCTCCTGCCATGCAGGGAGCTGGAGTAGGTAAAGAGCCCATGTGGAGAGTAAGGGCTGGGGGGCTCTCCCCTTGGCTCAGCTCTGCTGGGCCTGGGCCAAGCTAAGGGGAAACTCACCTGCAGCTAGAGGTTCAGGAGAGATCAGGAAGCACAGAGCTCTACAAAGTTTTTTATTTGACTTACTGTTTGTCATTTCTAGCATTTCTTAATTATTTCTATTTCCTTATTCACATCTTGTATTGATCTCCTTATTTCATTAAGTTGGTTTTCTGTGTTCTCGGGATTCTTTCAGGAATTTGTTTTCTTCTTTGATTCCTGTGATTTCTTTGACTTTTTTGAACATAGTTATAATTATTCTTTTGAATTCTTTGTTAGGCATTTCATCTAAATCAGTCATGGAAGTCATTTCTGTTGAATTTTTAATTTTTGATGGAATTATATTGTCTTGATTTTTTGTGTTTCTTGTATTATAATGTAGAAATTTTTTGCATCTTGAGCTAATTCAATGCTTGGGTTTCTAATTATATGCTGCATTCTTAGACATGTAAATCAGAAGTTATATGTCTTCAGGGTAAGAGCCTAAGGTGTCAGGTATGGCTCTTACATTATTCCCAGAGTAACAACAGAAGTGACCCTAGGTGTTGGATCTGCTTGCTATGCAAGTATCATAGTAGGCTGGGTAGAGCAAAATACAAGCAAATTCTAAAATCCACCTGAGCAATATAGACAATCAAAACCAGCACAGAGTATTTATGCAAGAGTGGGGATTAAAACAAATAATATAACAAAGCCAAAGTCCCCAAGGATGTGTATTGATTCATACCCTTAATCCTGTCTGCTGGGAGGCTGAGATTCCTGGTCAGCTTGGACCCGAGTGAGACCCTGCCCCCAAGAACAACAGAATAAAAAGACAAAAAGGCTATATGTCTATATATAAAACTATAAATCAGGAAATATCAAAAGCAACAAAAGTCAATCCCAGAACACAGCTTATTTAAGAATGGCAAAGCCAGCCAGGAATAGTAGTGCATGCCTTTAGTCCCAGAACTTTGGAGGCTGAGGTAGGAGGATTACCATGAGTTCGAGGCCACCCTGAGAATACACAATGAATTCCAGGACATCCTGGGCTAGAGCAAGACCCTACCTTTAAACACGCCCCCCCCCAAAAAAAGCCGGGCATGGTGGCACACACCTTTAATCCTGGCACTTGAGAGGCAGAGGTAGGAGGATCACCTTGAGTTCGAGGCCACCCTGAGACTACATAGTTAATTCCAGGTCAGCCTGGGCCAGAGTGAGACCCTACCTTGAAAAACAAAAAAAAAAAAAAAAAAGAAGAAGAAGAAGAAGAAAAGAATGGCAAAGCCAACCAAAAGTATATCAGTCAGGTCTAACACATAACCTTCCCTGACATGGAAGGTGTAATTAGCACTTCCAGTGCAAATCTATATACTTGGCTTTGAAACAGGTATTGACCCAGTATAAGTAGGCCCTGTTACCTTTTGGGATGGCTTCCATTCTCACTTATGCTGAGTGCCCACCTAGCTCTTGTGCTGTGGGCACGGCTAATCTGGTTGGGTAGGTTGATCTCCTGTTCAGATTGGCTGTTGCTGGATGCTGTGTGGCTGAGGTGTGGCTGTGATCCCTTGGTGCCCCAAGATCTCCAGTGGTTCCCACCTTCTCTTTTTATGATCATGTTCTCCATTTCTGGAAGTGGGGGTGAACTTAGCCTTAGGCTGAAACATCTTCCCAGCTACGGTAGATGTGACTTGGAGAATGTTGGCCCTTCCTGCTAGCCATTGAGTATGCACCTCATGGTTCTATCTGATAGCAACTGGGGTTTTCAACTCCACAACTAAGTGTCTTGGGTAGATTTTGACTTTTAGCTCCTCAAGTATGTTTAAGTAACTGTTTAATTAAATAACTATTATTATTATTAGGATCCAGGTCCCATATAAACCAGATGCACAAGATGACAAGCACACAAGGTAGCACATTCATACAAGGTGGTGCATGATGCGGAGTTCGATTGTAGTGGCTGGAGGCCACCAGAAAGCAATGGAACATATTCAATGGAGATAAAGGACCAGAAGAGGAACTGCCAGCCTAAAACTACAATCCAATATCTAGTAAAAGCAATATCCAAAGATACAGACAACCACTAAGAACCAGAGCGCCAAGCCCAGCATAGTGGCACACCTCTGTCATCTTAGCCCCTGAAAGAATGAAACAGGAGAATTATGAGCTAAAGGCCAGCATGGGCTACATAGCAAGACTTTGCCAACAGGTAAGTAGAGGGGATAATAGAGATACTTGGAGAAGGCTGGAGAGATGGCTTAGCAGTTAAGGCACTTGCCTGCAAAACCTAATAACCCAGGTTCAGTTCTCTAGTACCCACAAGTGCATGCCTCTGGAGTGTTTTTGCAATGGCTGGAGGGCCTCACATGCCCATTTTCTCCCTCTCCCTCTCCCTCTCTCCTCCTCCTTCTCCTCTCCTCCTCCTCCTTCTTCTTCTTCTTCTTCGTCTCTCTCTGTTTGCAAATAAATAAATATGTTTTTCTTTAAGAAAATAAAAAGATCCTTGAAGAAAGGGCTGATTCTAGGACTGGGACATAGAAAGTAGACGTTGAATCTAGAGCTTTCCGCAGAGCCTGATAAATGTGCAGACTGGTTAAATTTGAAAATTGTCATCTTTCACATGTGTGCATGCATGCATGCTTATGTGTATATAGTATGTGGTATAATCACATGTGTGCAGATGCATACACACCCTGTGCACATGCGTACAGAGGCCAGAGGAGAACTTCTGATTTCTTCCTCTATTGCTCATCCACGATGGAATCTCTCATTAAACCCAGAGCTGCCACTTTCATCTGACCGGTGAACCCTAGTGGTTCTTTGGTCTGCACTTGCCACAGGACTTTGGTTGCAGACATGTGTGGTTATGCCCAGTTATTTTTTTTCTGTTTCTTTTCTTATGAACAACATATTTTATATGGGTAAATCATGTGTTGGTTCCCTCATTTCCCCCATCCCTGCCTCGATTCTGCTAGGGACCCTCCTCAGTGGGGTTGCAGGTATTCCCCATGAGGTAGTGAGTTAATGCATTGTGGGAGCAGCAGTCAGTTGTTTTTTGGTGGGGAGGGAATGCTTCTATGCCCAGCTTATTATATGAGTGCTGGAGAAGCAAATTCAGGGTGCAGCAGATCTTCTGAGGTCATTATGTTCATACAAGTGCTCTTACTACTGAGTTGTTTCCACAGGCCTGAAAATCATCATTTTATAACTAACAGGATAAGATTTAATTCAGGAAAATGGGTGTTAAGTCGATGGGGTAAGCTAGAAAGGGAGTAAGATATGCACAAGGTCTTAAATTTTCTCCCAAATATGGCTTATTAGGTATGAAAGAAAATTAAGTGGACAAGCAGACACCTGACAGAGTGATCAAAGTCAGCATCCCCAGGGAGTGTTATGTGGACTTGGTCTGAAAAGACTTAGCATCTCTCAGGTGGTATCATGCTGAGAGTGCATGAATCTAGTCATGAGGAAACACCTGCTTCCTTACCAGATAGGATCTTTAATTTTTTTTCTTAGAATGCCAGGGATCAAACCCAGGGCCTTCCATGTGCTATGCAAGCACGGAGGTATGTCCCCACCTAAGTATAGGATCTTGAGTACACAAATTACTTAGGGTATGTTCTCATGAATAAAAACATTTGAGCTGTTTAACACAATCAGATAAATCCAGAGTTGAGAACTTTGCACAATGCAGCCAGCTTGAGCTCTTGAAAAGGGCAATACCAATGAACACAACCAGAACATTGGTAAGGGGTGGGTAGGCAGGGATGCTGTGGAGTGTATGGTCTTCTTAATTAAGAGAGTAAAGAAACACAAAAACTAATACATTGGTAACATGATGCATTATGGGATTCTGGTTCTAACACCTAGGATACCTAATATAATGTGAACACTATATAAATAGTCATACTATATTGTTTGGCAATAATGACCAATAAAGTCTCTACATGTTCAATACAGATGAAATTTTTTCTAATATTTTCTATCTGTGGTTGGTTGAAACTGTAGAAGTCTGACTTTTATTTAGGAGCAAAATGTCATCGTGTTTGTAGGAAAAATAAACGAGAGTGAAAGAATGTAAATATGGAAAAATATTAATAATAATTTGGAAAGGGTATATAAACACATATAATATTAGTCTTCCAACTTATTTATGAGTTTGAACTTTTTATTCAGTACTAGAGGTTGAACCCAAGCCCACATGCTAGGCAAGTGCTCTCCAACTGAACTATACTGTCAGCTTTTGATTAGCTGCAATAGAGTCTCACTATTTAGCCCAGGTTTGCCTCAAACTCCAAATCCTCTGCTACTTGGATTACATGTAAATTCTATCATGGCCAACTGAACATTTTTCAATTGAAAAGCTGAGAAAAATTAAAACAGGAAGAATGACCTTGAGGGGGGGACAAGGATAACTGGGGAAACAAGACAAAGGCATAACAAACAGAATCCCAAAACAACAATGAAAAATAACTTCTCGTTTATGTCCCTAAAACATTACAAGCTAATACCAAGGCTCTTGGTTGCCTACTCAACTAGATTGCTAAGGACTCCACATACTTGGGCTGCAGAACATTGAGAAACCAAGCTGGAGCTGAGCTAGAAGCTCCTCCCTGTTGGCCAGCTGTTAGGATGCTAGAAAGACCTATGTAGCCTCTGGGGAGAGAAAAGTCTTCAATGGTGGACCCTGCAAGCTCTATGGCTGGACAGCCAGGCCAAATATACCAACCGGTCCAATGGTGGCATGTATGTTAAGGGAACCAATTACCCTCTGACTGGACTGGAGACCCACTCCTAAAGCCACAGTAACAAAAACAGCATGGTACTGACACAAGGACAGACATGTAGATCAATGGAACAGAATAGAGGACCCAGATGTTAATTCAGGCAGGTACAGACATCTGATTTTTGACAAAAATGCCAAAACTATTCATTGGAGAAAAGACAGCCTCTTCAACAAGTGGTGCTGGGAAAATTGGATATCTATATGTAGAAGGATGAAAATAAATCCTTGTCTTTCTCCATGCACAAGAATCAAGTCCAAATGGATCAGAGATCTTAATACCAGACCTGAAACTCTGAAATTGCTAGAGTAAAAAGTAGGGGAAAACGTTCAACATATTGGCATAGGCAATGACTTTCTAAATATAACCTTTAATTCTCAGGAAATAAAAAACCACTAATCAACCAATGGGATCTCATGAAATTACAAAGTTTTTGTATAGCAAAGGACACTGAATAGAGCAAAGAAACAACCTACAGAATAGGAGAAAATCTTTGTCAGCTATATATCTGACAGAGGATTAATATCCAGAATATACAAAAATCTCAAAAAACAAAACAATAAGAAATCAAACAACCCAATTAAAAAATGGGATATGGAACTAAATGGAGAGTTCTCAAAGGAAAAAATACAGATGGCATATAAACATCTAAAAATGTTCTTCATCCTTAGCTATCAAGGAAATGCAAATTAAACCTACTTTGAGATTCCATCTCCTGTCAGAATGGCTACCAGCAAGAAAACAAATGACAATAAATGTTGGCAAGAAACATAAAAAGGGGAACCCTTCTACACTGTTGCTGGAAATGTAGTCTGATACAGCCATTGTAGAAATCAGTGTGGAGGTTCTTGAGACGATTAAAAATAGATTTACCAGGCAGGCATGGTGGTGCATGCCTTTAATCCCAGGACTTGTGAGACAGAGGTAGGAGGATCACCATGAGTTTGAGGCCACCCTGAGACTACACAGTGAATTCCAGGTCAGCCTGAGCTAGAGTGAGACCCTACCTTGGTAAAATATATACATATATATATATATATATATATTTACCATATGATGAAGCTAAGGCACTCCTAAGCATATATCCTAATTATTCTTCTCACTACCTTAGAGATACTTGCACAACCATGTTTATTGCTGCTCTATTCACAGTAGCTAGGAAATGGAACTAGCCTAGATGTCCCTCAACAGGTGAATGGATAATAAAGACATGGTACATTTACACAATGGAGTTCTATTCAGCAGCAAAAAAAAAGAAGAAGAAGAAGAAGAAGAAGAAGAAGAAGAGGAGGAGGAGGAGGAGGAGGGGAAGAAATTGTGAAATTTGAGGGAAATGGATGGATCTGAAAAGAATTATACTACGTGAGGTAACCCAGGCCCAGAAAACCAAATGTTGCATGTTCTCTCTCATATGTGGATCCTAGCTACAAATGTTTAGACTTGTGTGTGAGCTGGAACCCAAAATCAGTAGCAGAGGCCAGTAAGCTACAAAAAGACTATAAGGAAGGGAGAAGAGGGAAGGACTTAAAGGGATGGTATTGTATATATGTAAGTAGAAGAACAGATTACAGGGAGTGGAATGGCCTAAGTGAGGCCAGGGGAAGGGATTAAGAGAAGGATGTGGGAGGGTCAATCAAAATTCAAGATAATCTGAATAAGACATATGAAAGCCTACTTTTTTGGATAAAGGCACATCCAGAAGCCATAGATTACTACTAGAAAATTTTCAGTGCCAGAGATGTGATACCTTCTAATGAGTTGTTGGCCAGGGAGTTCCCTGTTCCCTTCTCCCTGTAGACCAGCCAACTGAAAGCTGGGAAAAGCTGCACTGCATGCAGCCCTATGGGAGACAGAAGTCATCAGCATGAAAACAGTGGACACTGGAAGCCTCAAGTTTGGCCAGACAGGCCAGATGACCAAACGAGTGCCATAGTGGCATGTCTGCTCTGGGGGAAACAAACTGCTCTGTAATTGGACTGAAGGCCCACTCTATAGGAGGGAATACATGCCTGGTATTGAAAACCTACTCAAAAGCCTATGGCAGGGGAGGTCATGAGCCTTAGGGGTATAAAGCCTGCTATTGTCTGGCTAAATGTATATATTATTCCCACCACACTGCCCTGAAAGCACTACACTTAATGTTCATATTCACATATTAATGCTATTCTCACTTCTGGTTAGAGAAGCTTCTCTTTTCAGATAGCAATGACCACTAGGATGACCCAAAAGGCAACATAGTGCTGAGAAGAAGGGTAGGAGGAGTGTCTAGCACTGAAACATCTTTTTCATACCCTGCAAGGCTCAGGGTCCATTGCAGAAGAGGTGGCAGAAAGAATGTAAGAGCCAAAGGAAGGGTACTACTGCTTAAAATCCAACTGTCCAGATAGAAATTGGCCTTCATATCCATGACCTCGCAGTGCCTAGCAATACCTTCACAAGACCCTCATAATAGGAGAAAAAGATGATGAAATCAAAATAAGAGAGAGACTAATGGAGAGAGGGAGGGGATATGATGGAGAGTAGAGTTGTGAAGGAGAAGTGGGGGAGGGCAGGGAATTATCATGGTTTATTTTCTCTAAGTATAGATGTCATTAAATTTTTTTTTTTTTTTTTTTTGGTTTTTTGAGGTAGGGTTTCACTCTAGCTCAGGCTGACCTGGAATTCATTCTGTATTCTCAGGATGGCCTCAAACTCACGGTGATCCTCCTACCTCTGCCTCCCAAGTGCTGGGATTAAAGGTGTGTGCCACCACTCCTGGCTTTATTTTATTTTTAAAAAAATTTTTCGTTGCCGGGCATGGTGGTGCATGCCTTTAATCCCAGCACTTGGGAGGCAGAGGTAGGAGGATCGCTGAGTGTTCAAGGCCACCTTGAGACTACATAGTGAATTCCAGGTCAGCCTGAGCTACAGTGAGACCCTACCTGGAAAAACCATAAATAAATAAATGTAATAAACAAAAAATAGTAATTTAGCCAGGTGTGGTGACGCACACCTTTAATCCCAGCACTCGGGAGGCAGAAGTAGAAGGCCACCCTGAGACTACATAGTTAATTCCAGGTTAGCCTGTGTCAGGGTGAAACCCTACCTCAAAAAAAAAAAATAGTAATTTAAGAGCCAAAAGAAGGGGAGGAGTGCTTTGCAATATTGTCTCCCAGACACAAAGGGGCCATCATATTCACGACCTCACAGTGGCTGACACTACCTCCATAAGACCTGCATAATAGGAGGTAAAAAATAAAATGATGACACCAAAATAGAAGAGAGACTAGTTGTAAAGAAGGAGTCAGTGGAGGGGGAATTTGAGACCAGGTAAAGGGAGAGTTTTGGTACAGTATTATGATCATGTATATTGTGTATATTCTTGGAAGATGCCAATGAAAAGTTTTAAAACAGGGCTGGAGAGATGGCTTAGCAGTGAATGCACTTGCCTGCGAAACTTAAGGACCCAGGCTCAATTTCCCAGAACCCACATAAGTCAGATGCACTAAATGGCACATGCATCTGGAGTTCATTTGCAGTGGCTGGAAGCCCTGGTGCACCTATTCTCTCTCTCTCTCTCTCTCCTCTTTCCCTCTCAAATAAATGAATAAATAAAAAAAAATTTAAAGTTTTAAAACAGAAAAATAACTTCATGAAGGCATATATACTTCATCATCATGGTATTTAAACATGCTATGGCAGTTAAAATTTTCAGAGATATAAACAAATATGTTACCTACGAGAGGAGAAAATATGAGCTTATCAAGTATCAGTTATTCTCCCAGACAAGGAGCTCACAGCTATGAGGTGGGATAAGTGGGAAAGGGGAGGACAAAGACCAGAGGAACCTACACAGTTGTTTAATGCTGTTCCCAATTCTGAATTTGAAATATATTTGCTTTTGTGTTTTTAATTTAAACATTTAGCTAGTCTTCATTGTGGAATTTTCTGCCCTCATCAGAGAGAAGGCCTAGGCAGCGGGAGATTGGTACTTCCTGCAGGAAAGCTCTTATTCCCTGTCCAATAACACACCCACTTATCCATCTCTCTGGAGTCATCTAAGAGCAGGAGCCCAGTGCCCTTAATTATTTCTAACATCCTGCAGAGACTCAACAAGGTTCTTCTAAATTATCTCCTGTTAGTCTCCATCTCCTGAGTCATTTTCTTCCCTTCCTCTTTTTCTGGTCTATCTTTATTTATTCACTTGGTCTTTCTGAAAACACTAGGTGAGAACCTCAGTGCACAAGGCCAATGGGTGTTAGATGGACAAAGATGTGAGGGAGAAGGGATCTCAGAGCCCAGAGGAATCAACACAGTGTTCAATGCTATTCTCAATTCTTAATTAAAGATGAATTAGAATTTATGTCCTCACACCATAGCCTACAGTCATAGGACACCAAGAGACCACACTGGAACTGAGAGGGAAACCAATTTCCTCCTGGCCAAGCCTCATAGCAATGGAACATGGGAGCTGTGGGATAATGGTTCCCAACAGCATAAATAAGCAGGAGATCCGGCAAGTTATGAAATCAACCAGCCAGGCAAGAAGTACATCCCTGTGCAATTGTGACACACAGCCTATGCAGATAACCAATGCAATTGTGACACACAGCCTATGCAGATAACCAACTGTTCTTGGATTGGACATGAGACCCACACAGTGGGACAGAACTCATACCTGAAACTGGGAATCTAGTCATAATCCCTGGGATAGGAAACTCATAGACTCCAGAGAGAACCTCCACTGCTCTGTGGCTAAGAAGAGTGGGTATACACATCAAAAAGTCTCTCACTCTTGGCTGGGCAATCTGTTTTATCTTACAGATGGCAGTTGGATCCAAGACCCATCAATACAACAAGAAAAGATAGACAACTGCCTCCCACAAGATGGGTCACCTCCACCACATCTGCCAAGACCCTGGAGTCATTGCAAAGAGTACACGAGTACCACCCCTCTGCTAGCCTGAAAACCAGAAGACGGCAACAAACACTGTGGCCACTCAAATCTCCTCCAAAAGAAATCCAGAGGGTATAGAGAATTCAACACTAAATCAGATTTCTAACATGCTTGCTAAGGTTCAGGGAATGTTGGGGAATACGGGGTGGAAAGATTTTAAGAGCCAAAGAGTGGGTAGGATTAGCGTGAGGTGTGGTCTCCTCCCTTTTCAGAGACTGACTGAGGCCGTCAGAACCCCACAGTGAATACCAATCACCCCATAGGGGACGGCCCTCAGTGAAATGGGGGCAAGGGAGAAGGTGTGTAAGAGTATAACCTTTTAAAAGAATAAAATGGAATTTAAAAGAAAAAGACTTTATGTTCCTAGTTAAAGCTTTAGCTAGTCTTCACCACTGGAATCTTCTATAGGGCCAGTGGCTCCAAAGGGAACAAAAGCTTGCTTTTCTGTATAATTCTGTGTAATGTATAATAGTATCTACACCCTATATCTGCTGCACCCTTATTTATCTTGTTGAAAGGGGAGGCCACAGCTTGCAGACAAGGCCTCATCATATCTGTTCCTCTCCCTCTCCCTCTCCCTCCCTCTCTCTCTCCTCAGAGGGGAGCTGGGCCTAAGGAGAACAATCAGCATTATTCCCAAAGGAGCTGGGAGGATGGGGCTACTTTGCAGACAGTTTCACAGGAGTGCCTCTCCCTAGTGGCCACTGGAAGAAGCTGTGGGTCTCTCAGCCAAATAAATGGTCTTCAAAGAGTTAAGGTTACACACACACACACACACACACACACACACACACACACACGTAGACCTTGGGTTCTCTGGGTGTCAGAATTTTGATAATGAAGTTTGTTTTAGAACCTGCCCCTTTTAAAGGCAGGGAGAGGCTTTAACAAAATGTACCAAGGGATATGTGTATATAACATTTGTAAAAGATTTGTTTTGGTATTATTTCTGCAAAAAAAAGAGAAGGTTCTATAAATTATATAAGCTTTAAACCCCACAAAGCATATATTCAACTGACAATAATGGTTTGAGCATGTGCCTCAAAAATTTATGTGTTGGAACCTTAATACTTCAATGTGGCACTTTGGGGTGGTGAGAAGATCATAGTAGAGTTTGGGCTCCCTTCTCTCTCCTAGTGTACTGTACCTTCTCTTCCCTCACCATTCTGCCATATTATGAAGCAGCACAGGGTCCTTCCAGATAAGTCCATGAACCCTGGACTTACCCACCTCCGGAACCTTGAGCCCAAGGAAACAGAAAATGAATTAAAATGATTAAATTTAACCAAATCAACTTGACAGTATTTTACTTTTTCAGCCTATAATAATGTCAGTTTCCTATGATTACAATGGAACCAGTGGAAAAAATGCAATGGACAATTGGCTGTATGTTGGTGATAGTGACTCTTCATTAGGAAATGGTGAATCTGCGCTTTGCTGAGGACTGCTGAGAGAGATTGCTTGACTCCTTGCTATCTCCTTTCTCCTGGAGTTTGGCGGTCACATCTGTTGTGTAGCAAATTCCTCCAAATTTACACATTCCCTCCTGAAGGGAGGAGGGCGTCAAGAGGTCCACAAGTCTGGGCAAACTGAAATTCAAAAGGCCACAGTACCACTTCCAAAATAAGAGAAGAAAACAGCTGTTGAAGGGAAAACTGATCAACTTGTGTAGCAACTGTCTCTGCATTGAAATATCCCCTCCTGAGGGGAGGAGGGAGTCAAGATGTTGAGAAGTCTGGGAGAGCGAAAACCTAAAAGACCCTTCCCTAAGGTTATGAAAAGGGTCAAGAACTTCTTGGGGAAGGCCTGCAGGTTGGGCAGTGTGCTGAGACACAGCTTCCCGAGTCCTCACCCATGCTGCAGTGGGCTTTTCAGTGATGCGGTTGCCTTTGCGTCATCCGTTGCTCTGTCAGTAATCCCAATAACCTCAGTGGTTCACCAAACTGGTATAGGTGCAATCATACTTCGGTCTGTCATTAGTGTCCTATTGAGATGAATAGACATGTGTTTGCATATCCCCAGGGAATATAGACATCTATAAAATGGCCCATTTCTGTAACAATTTCAGCAACTGCAGCCACCCCTGGAACCAGTGAGCACCCTTTTGTCTTTGCCATGCTGGAAAACAAGACCACTTACTGCTTTTTCCCCAGAGAGACCTACTCTCCAGAATGCATTCCTGTTTTGGAGGTACAAGTGATGCAGTATTTTGGGGTTCGGGAGAGGTCTCCCAGAATTTATGAACCCCAAGTTTTGGGCTCTGTCCTACCTTTGATAAAGAACTAATACAGACAGAATCAAGAAAGATAAATTATGAATTATTAAGTTTGTTTAGGGGGAAATCATAAATTGTGGGGTTTATTTAAGGAAGATTTGGGTCTAAAAAGACAGGCTAAACACGTGGGGAGTAGGAAACATGGTCTCATGTGGAAACGTATAGTTTATAAGGTTCATTTCAGAGAAATTAAGGTCTTTAGAAAAGTACTAGAGCGGAGCTGCAAGCACATGGAAAGTAGAATCTAGGAGCTTGTGTAGGGAGACTTAGGAGGAACCCCCATAGCACCCACCCTCAGTTTCCCCAGGGAAGAAAGTTAAAAGGACAAAGGGTGGCGACTTAAGGAACAATAGGAGAGAGAAAGTATAATAAAGAGAGTTACACTCATGGTTACCCCGAGTTTAGAGTAATTACACAGGTAACAGGCCTAGAGTTAGAGAAAGCACCCATGTGGTAGATCTTAAAGTGTAAGGAGACACACGTGGTAGATTCAGAGACCAGAGGAAAACATGCATGTAATCAAAGTGAGAAGTTACCCCAAACTGTAAAGCAGAGGCAAGCAGAAAAACCATCCAGACCAAGAAACAATATTCAGTCATATCCACCCACCCAGCCAGGCTGGATGAGAGGGGGAGCCACTCACACATATCCAAGCAGAGATGAGAGAGAATCCAGACACGTGCACACACACACACACACACACACACACACACACACACACACACACACAGGGATGTGTCCAGAAGGAGGGGAGGGGCTGGAAGGCTGCAGCCTTTATAGCATCACATTCAGGTATGCAAGAAGACCCACTTAGTAAATTTGGAAGTCAGCCCGCCCAGGTAGTACACTAGACTGTGGGCAGGGGGGTCGAGGTAGATCAGTCTCAATCAGACACCAGATCCACTTTTGTCAAGAGTTCCATTTTTGTGCCAGGGTGTGGTGGCATGTGGGGTGGCATCTCTTGGTTCCCTTTGGGCCTCACTCCCTAACTGAAACTGCCTTTTAAAAAAAAGGGGGGGGGAGCTAGTTTTTTCTTGTCCTCTTTCACAAGGACTCTGATCTCTTGCTATCCCAGTTCCTACAACCTAGAAAGTTCTTTTTCTTGATCTCACACCCTAAAGCTGTGCTTCAGAATCACAAATTTGCAAACATGAACTGGCTGCTGGAGCCTGGGCCTCTCCTGGCTGGCTCATTCGCATATCGTTTGCTCACAGGCTGCACACTCTAGAGAACAAGCCCAGAGTTATGGGTGCTCAGCAGGTCAGCTGGTCAGATCAGAAACACAGATAAAACACCTACTGTGGAGACAAGTATGCTCAGAGATCAGGGACCAGTGTACCTTGCAGACTGGTTCTCTGAGAAGTCCTCTAAGAAGCAGAGATTGACTGAATTGGGAGGAAGATGAATGGGCTAAGAGTATGAGACTGGAGACCACAGCTTCCAGTTCCCTGGTGGCTTATATGGGGCAAGTGGACCCTGGTGCAGTGCTAGGCCCCAGCTTCTGGTTCCCTGGTGGCTCACATGAGGTGGCTGGAACCCTGGTGGCTCCCCGTTCCCTACAGCTTGTGTGAGGCAGCTGGGACCCTGAACAGGGGTGTGCAGTGTGAGCAGGCCTAGGCTCCAGGTTTCCCTGCAGCTTGTCTAGGGTGGCTGGGAACCTATGCGCATGTGGCTTGAGTAGGCTGTAGCTCCAGAGGTGGTTAGGGAACCACCGGATCCTCACATAAGACATACTATGGCAGGCTCACAGCATGGATCCACCTGCAACCATCTCAGCCTCAAACTCATGACACAGACTGGCCCCATAACCATGATGACTGAGACTCAAACCCCCAAGTAGGATCCCTGCTGTGCCCTCAACCTGCCTTCCACCAGTTGCTGCTGCCAGGAAACAAGTACCAGAGACACAACAGGTTTGGTTGTCTCTGGTCACTGAGTTGGCCAGGCACTTCAGGGCCCCACCCAGAATTCCCAGGAGAGTGAAATACACAAGAAAGACCACTCACGCTCAAGAGCGCCCAGTCAAAACCTGTGAATACACCCACCTTCTCATGCCTACCTTGTCCAAACCTGAACAAGGCAATCAAACAAGAGACACTAATCGTCACAGTTCTGGAACAAGACAAGGACCTCAAGATGGACAAACCCCAGTGCAAAATGAAGGACACAAAGCATCAAGCCAAAATATCCCCACCTAGTTCATCTAGCCCCATAATGGAAGCCTCCATTGCACACCTAGAGGAAACTGTAGCCTTAGAACCCCAAAATGAAGCTCTGACAAGAATATTCAACACACTTAATGAGGCCATGAACAAAATGATGGAATAATTAGTTGAAACCAAAATAACTCACAAAAGATTTTAAAGCATGGTTGAATGAAGAAAATCAACAAAAGGACTTCAAGAATGAACTAAAAGCATGGTTGGCTGAAGGACAAGACAGAGGAAATAATCCAGCAGTCCAAAAACAATTTTAAAACATTTTTTTAAATGTTCACAAAATAGAAAAGCAGGGCATGGTGGCACACACCTTTAATCCCAGCACTTGGGAGGCAGAGGTAGAAGGATTGCCGAGAGTTCGAGGCCACCCTGAGACTACATAGTGAATTCCAGGTCAGCCTGGACCAGAGTGAACCCTACTTTGAAAAAAAAAAACAAAAAAATAATAATGTTCACAAAATATAAGGACACCTTAGCAGAATTGGGGTAGAGCAGAAGAGGGGTCTATGTGTGCAACTTTTTTATTAAAAATGTCAACAAAATTTTTAAAAAGAACATAAGACTGCAATGCAGACCTGACAAAGCCTCTGTTTGTCCCATGGGACAAAGAGACCCAAGGTTTTCTGTTTGACAACTCCATTGTTGGACTGAAATAGCCAGGCACATATCCATTCTCTAGTTGGGAGCATCTCCCAAAAGTATGACTTCAGCTCCAAAGCAGAAGCATTGTGCAATAGTGGCACAAAGCCAATGAAGGTAACCAACTACTCACAGATTGGACATCACTAGATGCTGAGGCTGTCTGCTGGCCACACTCCTAAAAGCTGGGCAGCTTGTCCCTGCTCAAGTGGACTGAGAAGATTGCTCAATGGTTGAAGAAGAATTAAGTACTATAATTCTGCATCTGCCAGAATCTGTAACTTGTCCACACACATGTAGGGAGCAGCTCCCCCGTGTCTCTAGGCCTTCTCTAGAAGAGACAAGTTAAGGACATGAAGCATAGGCCTTGCTCACTATAGATGGACTTGGAGCCACAACTGCTACTCACAATTTCCCTCCATTGCATTCTTGTTCTGAACTCTCCTCACCCTCATTTGCCACCTCTGTTAGATTCTGTGATTGTCCTATGCCCTCATGCTTGAGGCATCTTATCCTTCAGAAGATGTCCAGATCCCCTTGGAGAAGGCCTGCTGCCTGCCTGTGAGGATGTGGTCAAGAGAAGCCTCCAGCTATTCTTTTCATCAGCCCCAGTTACTCTACTCTGGAAGTGAGCCAGAGCCAGTGCCTGAGGACAGCAGCACACAAAGGGCCTCATCTTGTGCCAATCTCTGCTCTGGTTACCCAGAGGATTTGTCATAATTTTATTGCCATCTTGTGCCTCCCCCTGCTCCATCCAGATTTCTCTCTTCCTTTCACAGGAATCACTCCTCAATTTGAAACCTAACTCTGTCACAACTGCTTTCTGGAAACCCTAGCTACAACACCGGGTACCAGAAGTGATCCAAGAAAGCTTCCACATGGGAGAGACCACAAGTAGACAAAATGACTCAACCTTAATCAGTGGCCACCTTAGGGCCAGCACAATGGGTACATGAACAAAGTGACTTGAGACCAAGACTGTAATATGGGCCCAATGGCATGAATTTCCAGGTTTGGGTTTGGCTGGGTTTGGGGGTTTTGCTTGTTTTTGTCATACTAGGATTAGACCTTGTACAATGCTAGGCAAGTACTTTATCACCAAGCTTTATCCTCCACCCTGGATTCTCATTTAATAAGGACAGTCTAGCTACTAAGGCTCCTGAAAATCCAATCTATCAGCACAAAGATCAATTCTAAGCCTGATAACCACAGTATTCCTTGAGGAAATTAACAGTGATAGTCTTCTGCATTAACGTCTGTAGCAGACAGCTTCAGGTTCGCTGAGATGAACTTCCAGACCAGACAAAGTTATGGAGGAAGGGATATTTATTGAAGCTTACAGATCCAGGGGAAGTTCCATAATGGCAGAAGAAGCTGACCTGCTCTTGTAGGACCAGGCAAGAAAGAGAGAAAGCCAAAAGCCAGAGCACACTTCAGGAACTCCAGCTTAGGCACACTTTGCATATCTTTAGATTGAAATCTCAAACCCACCACCACACCTTAAGATCTGCCCAGTGACACTGCCTCCAGCCAGGTGGCTGCAGATGTAAACTACAAACTAACAAAACAGTGAATATATTGAGGGCCATCTATTCAAACTACCACAGCTCCCTTTTACCCTAAAAGATCAACAATTCATTCTCACAGAAATAGACATATATTCTGGGTATATGTTTGCCTTTCTTTCAAACAGTGTCTTCCACAGTGTTTTGGCCACTGCCATTATCCAGAGGTTTATAGAATGTCTGGTTTATAGGTAATGCTACACAACATAGAATCTGTCACACAAATATGTGTGATTTCTTTTTGGAGTAGGTAAGGCATGGACTTAGAAATGATTGTAATGAAGGAAGGAATTTGGAGCTGAAGAGGTGGTTCATCAGGTCAAAGTGCTGGCCACAAACATGAGTTCCTGAGGGATCATAAGACCTCCTGAGTTTGATTCCACAAGACCCATGTAAAGCAGCTGGTATGAACATCTGTAACCCCAGTTCTGTGAGGAGTAGAATCACTGGGGCTCATGAAAATTGCAGCTCTGCATTCAGAGAGACTCCATTTCGAGGAATACATGGACGAGCCTACAGGAAGAACACCTTATGTTCTCCTCTGGCCTCCACGTGCATACTAGTGCATGAATGTGCACACACCACACACACGCCATACCACACATACCCCAGAAAAAGAAATAAAGGTGGGGGGAAGAAGGAAGATGCTTGTACTCACAGAACCCGATAAACAGAAGGCATAGTACATCATACAGGACTAAAGTTAGAGGGCAAAAGAGGAGTGAGGGAAGAGAACGGCTCAGAGCCTTTATTAAGGTATACATTTAATATAACTTGCTATCTTTGGGATATAGTGCCTTTCCTTTTTATTGGGCCAGCATGTCCCCAGCCAGATTATGTAATGACATGGGTTGTAAAGTCTGGCAGTCAGAATAGAAGGTGGAGATAGCTGCTGAGGGAGCCCTATTGCCTTGTGTGTACAGACGTATGTATTGTCTTCCCACCTAGAGGAAGGAGTGAGCACTCTTTTTATTAAGTTTGTTTTAGAGAGAACAAAAGAGAGAGAGACAGAGAGACAGAATTGGTGTGCTAGAGCCTCAGCCACGAAATCAAACTCCAGACGCTTGTGCCACCTAGTGGGCATGTGCGACCTTGCACTTGCCTCACCTTTGTGCATCTGGCTTACCTGGGATCTGGAGAGTTGAACATGGGTCTTTAGGCTTCTCAGTCAAGCACCTTAAACACTAAACCAAGAGATCATCTCTCCACCCCTTTTATTAACTATTTATTGACAGTTTCATACATATACATAATGTATTTTGATCATAATCTACTCCTATTACTTTCACTTGCCTCACCTCTCTCATCCCCTTTCCACTGGGCCCCTGATTCTTTCCAACTAGTCCCTCTTCTATTATGGTGTTTTTATTCCTCCATCCTTTATCATCCATGACAACATGTTGATGGGCCCAATATTATGCAGATCTTGTACGGACAAGACAGCCATGAATGGCTGTTATGAGTGCAGCTTCCACTTTGTCTCTGGAAGATAGCATTCCCAATTAGTTCTCCCAAACCATTGGCTCTATCTTCTTTTTTAATTCTTTAATTTATTTTTATTATTATTAACAACATATTTTGTATGGATACATTATGTGTTTGTACTCTCCTTTCCCTTATCCCCGCCCCCATTCTGCTGGGGACCCTCCTCAGTGAGGTTACAGGTATTCCCCATGGGGTTGTGGGTTATGCATTGTGGAAACAGCAGTCAGTTTTTTTGCGGGGGGGGTGCGGTGAGGCAATACCTCTGAACATGATGACTCAACCTGTGGCTCTTACAGTCTTTCTGCCCTCTCTTCCACAAAATTCCCTAAGCCATGGTGAGTATTTTTTAAGTCTACTTCAGTGATGAGCTCTTAGGAGTCTCTGGATCTCTGCTTTGCCAAGTGTTGAGTGTCCTCAGGGTCTGTCTCCTTCACCCTGATGCTGATTGTCAGGTTCACATGGAAGCAGCACTCTTGCTTGTCTCCCCAATTCCTCTGTGTTTTCAGCTGTGACTTGGCTGCAGTGTGAGAGGTAGTTTATCTCTGTGGATCTCACTACTTTCTGAAAAAGAAAAACAGATTCTCCCATGGAGAGTAAAGTCAGCATAGTTTAAATGGGGTAAGCATTATTAATTTGGGGAGAATTTGATGTATGTAACCCCTCTTTTAGCCAAAGACTAGTGAGAGCTTGATACTAGCAAACATAATCTTGGTCTCCATAGGATTCTGAACTGGTTCCCAGTTCCAGATATGGGTTCCTTTACACTAAACAGATCTCTTAGCCAATCAGAAAGCTATATGCCACTATTGCACTGGTATGTACATCCTGCAGGGTGTTTGCTTCTGAGTAGCTTAGACCTCTGGTTGCTCAGATTGTTGTTGGCCACTTTCCCTCAGCAACTCATGTAGCACTTTCCAGCACTACATGGGCTAACTGTCTGGTGACTGGCTCTCTTCCGGATTCCAGCCAGGTCCCTCTATGCTCTGTGTCAGCAGCATATCACATCTATTCTTTGCATCACCTCTTCTGTAGTAGTCCCTAGGCCTTAAAGGATGTAATAGAGATGTCTCATTTAGTGCTGAACACTCAACTCTCACTTATTTTTAGCGCAGTGATAAGTTTGATTCTCCCCCGTGGTCCCATCACCTGAAAATAAAAGCTTCTCTTACTAAAAGTTTTGCTTATATGGGCATAGCATAAACATAAATATTTAGAGGGCAATGTAGTGGGCATAATATATCCATTTAGTCAAACAACAGTAGAAATTTCCCTCCAAGGGCTTATAACCTCAGCCATAGGCTTTTGATTAGGTTTTCAGTACCAGTCATGAATTCCCTCTCATGAAGTGGGCTTCAAATCCAATCAGAAAGCAGTTGATTACTTCTATAACAGACATGCCACTATTGCGCTGTTGGACACATCTTGCCTGGCTAGCCAGTTTATGTAGCTTACAGGGTTGACTGGTGGTTAACACTGTTGATGACTTTTCTTACCCAGTAGGCTGCATAGCACTTTTCAGCACTATGACAGTCAGCAGGGAGGAGGCTTCTAGCTTAGTTCCAGGCTTGATTTCTCAGTGTCCTGCAACCAAAGCATATGGTGTCTTTAGCAATAGCCTGTGTTGCTTTGGGAGCCTCTGGGTGAGCACTCTTGGAAGAGACAATGAGCCACCTCTGCAAGTTCTGAGAGCCATGGCTTCAGAATCTTCAGGGACAGCCACACAGAGATCAATATCCCATGTGTCACAGACCTACACATCTGCATTAGTTGAGCATTTAACTGTGTTTGAAGTTCAACTACTCTATCAAATCCTGAGCTTCATCTTCTGCTATGCTCTTCAGCAACTGTATGAAATGAAGGGTTATTTGTAAGATGCCAAAGAAATATTCTGGCCCCAACATTGACTTTTCAGTTATTAATTAGCCTCGTATTTTTGTCATTTTCCTGGAGATCACCAATACAGATATTGATTTCCATATATGTATAATCTATCCATCTGTCAAATCACATATAAGGGCTAGAGAGATGGCTTAGTGGTTAAGGCACTTGCCTGTGAAGCTTAAGGACCCAGGTTTAATTCCCCAATACCCACATAAGCCCATATGCACATGGTGGTGGTACATGTGTCTGGAACTCATTTGCAGTGGCTACAGACCATGATATGCCCATTCTTTCTCTCTCTCTCTCTCTCTCTCCCTCTTTCTCTCTAACTCAAATAAATAACATAAAATAAATCACATATGACATGCCTTATAATATGATATAATTTGTCATACATTATCTATGTATATTTTTGTTCTTCCCTGAGTATCCTTCAAATCCCTGACTCATCACACAGGCCAGTTTATTCCTCACCACTAACACATTATCCCAAGTTACCACAAGTGATGAGTTTAACAAAGAAGCCACCAGTATATGACCCTATCACCAGCATGTGGTAGGGTGAACCAGTCCCCAACCCCTATCTCACCTGCTGCTTTCTGAAATCACTTCTGGAAACACATGCTGAGATGGAATTAGAGTACAAAATTTCACTGAGGACTAGGGCTTGTGAAAAGCAAGGAGCTAAAGCTGAAGTGTGCCAGGGAGAATGCTCTGGTTGGAATAAAGATCTGTTAAGGTGTCTGCTGTCCAATGAGGCACTCCAAGCAAAGACTACCCATTGAGCAGGCCAATAGGAGGAGGAAAATGGCCCTTGAAACACTGTCTTGTCAGCCTCCCTGAAAAGGATGTAGGTGCAGCTGCGAGCTAGGGCTAACCCTGAAGGAGGCTATTGTGAGAGCCGTCACCCCACCATGTGGCTAACGCTCAACAAAGTGGCAGAGGTCTGCCTCATAGTTGATGATAAGCTTTTGCAGAGTGGACTCAACCATCCAAGTTCTTTCTGTGGTTAATAGAAGGTGTTGAGCATGCCAATGGAAAGATGAGAAGCAGAGAGTATAACCTCTGGAAGTTCCCAGGCCAGATAGCCCAGTATACACAGTGGTGAACAACAAAGAGGCTCTGCTTCAAACAAGGTGGAAGGAGAATATTCCTGGGTGGAGGGGGGAGGAATCCCATACCAATAATCTAATAAAATAATTTTCAATGTAAAAAAAATGGTGTTGGCTGGACATGGTGGCACACGCCTTTAATCCCAGCACTCAAGAGGCACTGGTAGGGGGATCACTGTGAGTGAGGCTAGCGTGATACTACATAGTGCATTTCAGGTCAGCCTAGGCTAGAGTAAGACCCTACCTCAAAAAAAAAAAAAAAGGCTAGACAGATGGCTTAGCAGTTAGGGTGCTTGCCTGTAAAGCCTAAAGACTCATGGTTGACTCTCCAGGTCCCACATAAGCCAGATGCACAAGGTCATGCAAGTGCACAAGGTTGCACATGCACACAAAATGGCGTACACATCTGGAGTTCATTTGCAGTGGCTGGAGGCCCTGGCGTGCCAATTCTCTCTAAAAATTAAAAAGAAAAGGTGTTGGATAGAAATTTGCGAAGCATATAAAGTGGCAGAGGACTTTGAAGGCCTGGGGTAGCAACTATTCAAAGATCAAGGCAGTATAAAGCATGGGCATGTTTTAAAAATGTAAAGAAAATCCAGTGGAGCTGAAACATAAATGTTGACAAATGGGGCATACAGTCAAAGAAGCATAAGTCATGAAAAGGCCTTTCCGGGCCTTGTTTGCCCAGTCACGGAAACAGTCAAGTTCTAGCTTGCAGTTGACAAAGGTCATTTAAATAATGTTCATCAGACACATGATATGAGCAGATGTAAATGTTATTCATACTTCTCCTGCACCTTGTAAGGAGAAAAAGAGGTAGAAAGGTTAGGGAGTGTCAGAGGGATACTATAGCACTTCCAGAGAAAACCAAGATGGGGTGGTGGAATAAAGAGGAAAATTTTAATAGCTCCACAGGAGTTAGAACTAACTAGACATGGTGAGCAGTAACTATGAAGGACTGAAGAAAGGGAGGAACAAGGAATGATGCCCTGGTTTCTGGCTTGAATGTGTGAGTGACTATTTCTTGGTGGGTTTCAGATTTCAATCTAAAGATATGCAAAGTGTGCCTAGCTGGAGTTTCTGAGGTGTGCTGTGCTGTGTGGCTTTTGGCTTGTGGCTTCTGTCTCTGTGTTTGGTCCTGTGAAAGCAGGCCAGCTTCTTCTGCCATTATGGAACTTCCCCTGGATCTGTAAGCTATAATAAATCCCTTCCTCCATAACTGTGCCTGGTCTGGAATTTCATCTCAGTGAAACTGAAGCTGTCTGTTACAACTATGAACCAAAAGTCCTCAGTGGATGAAAGTTATTGTTGCATACATTCCAACTCTAAGTGATGTCTCTAGATTCACATGCTATTTCCTTACACCATCAGTTTTCAGGGTGAGAAGCCCTCCTGAACCTTTATAACAACTCCAGCTAGCCTGAGACTTTTTTTTCCCATATGATTAGAATCATCTGTGTTCACATTAGTTTCAAATGTTTAAAAAAAATTTTTAAGCCATGCATAGTGGCACACACCTTTTTTGAAAAAAAAATATTTTTATTTATTTATTAGAGACAGAGAAAGGGAGAAAGAAAGAAAGAGTGAGAATGGGCACACCAGGGCCTCTAGCCACTGCAAACGAACTCCAGACGCATGCGCCACCATGTGCATCTGGCTTACGTGAGACCTGGAGAATCAAACCAGGGTCAATAGGCTTCACAGACATGTGCTCTAACTGCTAAGCCACCTCCCCAGCCTGGTAGCACACACCTTTAATCCCAGAACTCAGGAGGCAGATCCAGAGGATTGCCATGAGTTCAAGACCACCCTGGGACTACAGAGTGAGTTTCAGGTAATCTGGACTAGAATGAGACCCTACCTCAAAAAATAAAAATAAGATAGAACATTGAGAATCTTGGGCTGGAGGGATGGCTAAGTGGTTAAGGCACTTTCCTGCAAAGCCAAAGGACCTAGGTTCAATTCCCCAGGACCCACTTTAGCCAGATGCACATAGGGGTGCACATGTCTGGAGTTCGTTTGCAATTGCTGGAGGCCCTGGTGAGCCCATTCTCTCTCTCTTTCTCACTCTCCCCTCTCTATCAAATAAATAAATAAATAAATAAATAAATAAATAAATAAATAAATAAATAAATAAAATATATTTTAAAAAACTAGGGGCTGGAGAGATGGCTTAGCAGTTAAGCACTTGCCTGTGAAGGCTAAGGACCCCAGTTCAAGGCTCTATTCCCCAGTACCCACAGAAGCCAGATGCATAAGGTGGCACATGTGTCTGGAGTTTGCAGTGGCTGGAGGCCCTGGTGTGCCCATTCTCTCTCTCTCTCTCCTCTCTGTGTTGCTCTCAAATAAATAAATAAATAAAATAAACAAAAAAATAAAAATAAAGCATTGAAAATGTTAATGCAAAGTATTCATCAAAACTCTGGGCTTTTTTTTTCCCCCCTTTTTCAAGGCAGAGTCTCACTCTGGCCCAGGCTGACCTGGAATTCACTATGTAGTTTCAGGGTGGCCTCAAACTCATGGTGATCCTCCTACCTCTGCCTCCTGAGTGCTGGGATTAAAGGCATGCACCACCACACTTGGCTAAGTATTCATCAAAACTGTGGGTTTCAGAAAGCCAAACATCACATGTTCTGTCTCATATGTGGACCCTAGCTACAAATGATTAGGCTTCTATGTGAGTAGGAATAAAACTCAGTAGCAGAAGCCAGTAAGCTAGAAAGGGGATATAAAGGGAATAGAAAGGGAGGGAGGGGGACTTAATAGGATGGTATTGTATATATGTAAGTAGAAGAACAGATTAATGGGGGTGAAAAGGCCTAAGTGAGGTCAAAGGAAGAGATTAAGTAAAAGAAAGGTGGAAGGAAGGCTAATCAAAATCTAAGAGTATATAAAAAAGTCATATGGGAGCCGGGCGTGGTATATTTAATCCCAGCACCGGGAGGCAGAGGTAGGAGGATTGCCTCGAGGCCACCCTGAGACTACATAGTTAATTCCAGGTCAGCCTGGACCAATGAGACCCTACCGAAAAACCAAAAAAAAAAAAAAAAAAAAAAAGTCATATGGAAACCTATTTTTCTGGACAATGGAACATCCAGAAGCCATAGATTGTTACTAGAAAATTTTCAGTGCCAGGGATGGGATACCTTCCAGTGAGTTGTTGGCCAGGGAGGTCACAGATACTCCCAAAATGTTACAGGCCATTGCTGAGACCTTTGGTTTCCCACCAGGAATATTTGGTAAGACCCTATTGCTGAAGACTCCACACAACTGGGCTGCAAGGTCACTGAGAAATCCTGATGGAGCTGAGCTGAAAGCCTCCTCCATGTGGATCAGCTGACAGAAAGCTGGAAAAAGCTATGCTGCATGCAGTTCAATGGGACAGAAATCACCAGTGAAGATACTGTAAGCTTTAAATTTGGACAGCCAGGTCAAATGAGCCAAAGGGTGCAATAGTGGCATGTCTGTTATGGGGGAAACCAACCATTCTCTAATTGAACTGGAGGCCCACTCCATGGAAGGGAACACATCACTAATACTGAAAAGCTACAACAGGGGTAGTCATGAGCCCTAGGGGCGTAATGTCTGCTGGTGTCTGCCTAAATATATATACTATGCTCACCAAACTGCCCAGTAAGCACTTCTCTTAATGCTCATACCCATATATTAATGCTACTCTCACTTTTGGTGAGATGGTGGTGACCTTGGAATGACTCAGAAAGCACCATGGTGCTGAGAAGAAACAGGAGTGCTCAGCACTGAAACATCTCAAACCCACCTTCCAAAGCTCAGAATACATTGTGGAAAAGGTGGCAGAAAGAATGTTAAGAGCCAAAGGAAGGGTAGGACTCCTTACAATGTGCTCCTCCAGACACAAAATGGCCTGGATATCCATGACCTCACAGTGCCTGACACTGACCATCATAATAGGAGGAAAAGATGATGACATTAAAATAAAAGAGAGCCGGGCGTGGTGGCGCACGCCTTTAATCCCAGCACTCGGGAGGCAGAGGTAGGAGGATCACTGAGAGTTCAAGGCCACCCTGAGACTACATAGTTAATTCCAGGTCAGCCTGGACCAGAGTGAGGCCCTATCTCGAAAAACCAAAAAATAAAAATAAAAATAAAATAAAAGAGAGACTGATGGTGGGGGGATATGATAGAGCGTGGAGTTTCAAAGGGGAAAGTGGGGGGAGGGAGGGAATTACCATGGGATATTGTCTAAAATTGTGGAAGTTGTCAATAAAAATAATAATAATACAATAATAATACAAAATAAAAAGATTTTTAAAACTCTGGGCTTATTTTTGTCAGGTGAAGTTCAAGAGAATGACATTGAGTTGGATAATAGTTTAGACCAAAAGGTTTATTAATGCCAGCAAACAATGTGACAAGGACACTGAAAGAGAATCCAGTGCTGTGGGATCCCCCTGTTAAAGGTTTCTGAGGGGAGGGGGCCCCTGCATCATGAAAAGCCAGGCTGAGTTAATATGTATCCTGAACTAAGGGAGCTGTGTGGTTTAGACTGCATGAGTAGAATCATGGGTATTGGATGGGAAGGAGGGCTGGTTAATATGTGGCCTCAGACTTCAGACAGCATGAGAGAGAGAACTGAACTCTGGGAGAGGATTCAACTCTTTGTAAAAATGACCCAGTAACACTAGGTGTCTGTCAGCTCTAGAGATGCTACAAGTGGGTAAGGCCTGGGCAACACCTGTGATCTAATTGTGTGTGTGTGTGTGTGTACACTAAATGATGGCTCACACTTTTAACCTAAGCACTTGGGGGACTAAGGTAGGAACATCACTGTGAGTTCCAGGTCAGCTAGCTAGAGTGAGACCCTGCCTCAAAAAAAAAAAATTATAAACCATTGGTAGGTAAGGAAATGGGAACTTCATTTAGCCAGGCATGGTGGTGCATGACTATCAGCACTTGGGAAGCTGAGGTAGGATAATCACCATGGGTTTAAAGCCAGTTTGGGCTAGAATGAATTTCAGATCAGCCTGGGCTAGAATGAGATCCTGCCTCAAAAACACACAACAAAAAGCCGGGCTTGGTGGCGCACGTCTTTAATCCCAGCATTCGGTAGGAGAGGTAGGAGGATTGCCGCTGTGAGTTCAAGACCACCCTGAGACTACATAGTTAATTCCAGGTCAGCCTGGGCCGGAGTGAGACCCTACCTTGAAAAATAAAAAAATAAAAAAAAAATAAGACACAGCAAAAAAAGAAAGAGGCTGATCATGGTGGTGCATACCTTTAATCCCAGCACTTGGGAGGCAGAGGTAGGAGGATCGCCATGAGTTTGAGGCCACCCTGAGACTACATAGTGAATTCCAGGTCAGCCTGAGCTAGAGCAAGACCCTACCTCAAAGAACCAAAAAAGTAAAAGAAAAGAGAGACAGAGAGAGAATTTTATGAAAAAGGAGATAGAGCAGGGATGCCAGAAAATTTATGGACAACAATTGTTCTGACATGAGTCATAAGGACCTCCATCTCATGGTGCGTGGGTCAGAAGTTAGTACCCATACTCACACATCTAGAGGATATTGTCCACATGAGTCCATGTTGCATGTCAGCTGATAATCTAGGAAAATCAAGTTAGCAGAGGGACTAGAGAGAAGACGATGATGTAAGAATCAACGTGATTATTAAGGGGCTAGAGAGATGGCTCAAAGGTTAAAGGTGTTTGCTTGCAAAGCCTAATGGCCCAGTTCGATTCCCCAATGCCCAAGTGAAGCTAGATGCACAAAATGGAACATACAGATGGAGCTTGTTTGCAGGGCAGGAGTCCCTGGTGTCCCTATTCTCATTCATTCATATTCTTTATCTCCCTAATAAATAAATAAAAATATTTTAAATGATTATTAAGGAAGTAACAGAAGTTATGGGCCATGGTGTCCAGGTGAGTTTTGAAATAATTGAGAATTGGATTTGTTGAATTCTGAAAGAGATGAACTATGTGAGTTTATTGAGAAGAGAAGAGGGGTCAAGGGTAAGTAGAGGGGTCAAGGGTAAGAAGACGAGTTGAGGACAGACCAGACATTGTCAGGACCCAGTTTCTTTACATTTTATCAGCTCAGGCTGGAGGGCTTGCTTAGTGGTTAAAGTGCTTGCCTGCAAAGCCAAAGGACCCAGATTCAATTCCCCAGTACCCACATAAGCCAGATACACAAGGTAGCACATGCATCTGGGGTTCGTTTACAAGGGCTGGAGGCTCTATCTATCTATCTATCTATCTATCTATCTATCTCTTTGTCAAATAAATCAATAAAATATATTTTATAAATTTTATCAGTTCCCTGAGGGACATTTTTGTTGTTGTTGTTTTTTTTTTTTTTTTCAAGAAAGATCTTGCTCTAGTCCAGGCTGACATGGAATTCACTATGTAGTCTCAGGTTGGCCTCGAACTCACAGCAATCCTCCTACCTCTGCCTCCTGAGTTCTGGGATTAAAAGTGTGAGCCATGGGCTGGAGAGATGGCTTAACAGTTAAGGTGCATGCCTGCAAAGCCTAAGGACCCAGGTTCAATTCTCCAGGTCCCATGTAAGCCAGATGCACAGGGGGGGTGCATGCGTCTGGAGTTTGTTTGCAGTGGCTAGAGGCCCTGGTGCACCCGTTCTCCCCTCCCCCTCTCTTTCCCACTCTCTGTTGCAAATAAATAAATAAATAAATAAATAAATAAATAAATAAATAAATAAATAAATAAAAGTGTGAGCCACCACGCCTGGCTCTGAGGGACATTTTTGATAGATCATTTATAAGATAAGTTAGAGGAAGCTGTGGGGAAGACATCAGTGTGTAAAGATAGTTTTTCTTTAGTAGGGTTGTTATGCATGCCCTTAAGATTAATCCCACTTAAATAAGTAAGTAGTTTTGGAGTTTCAATCAGAAAAAAGACATTGGCATGGAGCCGGGAGTGGTGGCACACGCCTTTAATCCCAGCACTTTGGAGGCAGAGGTAGGAGGAGTTCGAGGCCACCCTGAGACTACATAGTGAATTCCAGGCCAGCCTGAGCTAGAGTGAAACCCTACCTGGAAAAACAAAAAAAAGACATTGGCATGGATCATCAGACAAATTTTTACTTGTGGATTAAAGCCACTTTATTATTTATGCAGAAAGGTAATTTGTTAGTTTTTCCTATTTTAAATATGTGAACAGTTGTAATGTGGGACGGAATAGAGTTTAAAGGAAGATTTTTAGGGTGCTCATGACAGTGACAGGCAGAGGACAGTTCAGCTAAGGGGAGCCTTAACATTTAAGAGAATGATTTTACCCTAAAGGAGATAAGCGAGCTCTCATGCATAGGTCCAGTATAAGCAGTATGCCTAGAAGAGCCATAACCCAGAGCAGTCATTATTTAACTGTGTGGTTGGGGTAGCTTGGGAAAAGGCATTTCAGACTTCTACTGGTTTACAGGAGTACATTGTCTGAAGAAAGCTTTTGGACTCTTGCCACAGAAGTTCTTATCACAGAGATATGAGATCCTGTACAGAGGTAGGCAATGAGTCAACTTTTCAAAAGGCTTAGAGAGCCCAAGACAATTTTGGCTCTAGATCTGTAACATTCTATTTCTTCAGTCAGTGAAGTCACATTCTTTTTTGTTTTTTGTTTTTTTTAATTTGAGAGAGAGTGAGAGAAGGAGCCAAATAGAGAGAGAAAGAATGGGTGCGCCAGGATCTCCAGCTACTGCAAATGAACTCCAGATGTATGCACCACCTTGTGCATCTGGCTTTACGTGGGTACTGGGCAATCAAATTCAGGACCTTAGGCTTTGTAGGCAAGCACCTTAACCACTGAGCCATCTTTCCAGCCCCATTGAAGTCACATTCTAATAATACAAATGTGACTTTTTCTCTAGGGACTTTAGTTATATTTATCCTGTTGGCCAAACATTGCTTTTTGTGTATGTGGCAAATATTGTCATTGTCCCACATCGTTAGTAGACTTACTCCTAGGATCTGATATAGATGAGGGTGAATAAGCAGAAAGAAAACAGAAAAATGGTTAATGCTCTAACCATTTAGAGGGAGACTCATGGATCATATCATACCCAATTAGCCATCATGATCCAGGTCTAATTTCTCTTTCCTTTCTTGTTTTTCAGGTTAGGGTCTTACTCTAACCCAGGCTGACCTGGAATTCACTATATAGTCTCAGAGTGGCCCCAAACTCATGGTGATCCTCTGACTATCAAGTGCTGGTATTAAAGGAATGTGCTACCACACCTGGCTTATTTTTTTTCTCCTTATCCACATATCTGAAATAGCTTTTACATAATAGGAGTATCATAAGTAAAGTTAAAACAATTAAGAACACAGTATGAATTAAAGGCAGTACCAGCATGGTGGCACACACCTTTAATCCTACAGAGGTAGGAGGATTTCCATGAGTACAAGGTCAGCCTGGGGCTACAGAGTGAGTTACAGGTCAGCCTGGGCTAGCATGAGACCCTACCTCAAAAAAAAAAAAAAAAACAGAATTAAAGGCAGTATATGAGGAAATTTAATATTTTAATTTGGGTAAGAAGAGTTGATGATAAAGTTTGTAGCTGGAGTCAATGTTACTTTAAAGTTGTCTGGTATTTAAATACTTTTTGGCTAAATTATACTGAATAATGAGAATTTTCCCATAAGCAACTTTTGGTCAAGAAAGTAATTGCTACAGAAACAGCTGCTGTCAGGTCATGAATGCAGTAGCCACTTCATGTCTAGAAAATAGCATTTCAAAACACTCCTCCCCATTCTCTGGCTCTTACTCTGCTGTGTCATCTTGCTCAGGAAGCCACTGGAGAAGAGAAGTGGGGAAATAAACATAGAGGAAGTCACAGGGTAAAGAAGCAAGCAAAGGAAATCCCCATGGTAAGAGGAATGGATATCCCAGGAAAATATCTGTACAGCAGACCTAGAAAGCAACAAGCCTACAGAGGGTGTCAGGAAGAAATATCTCCAAGAGAAAAATGAAATTAAAACCTGGTAAGTTCAGACATAATGAGAGGAGATGAATCACTCACAGGAATAGAAATCTAAGTGATAAACAAACAAGCAAAAAAAAAAAGATCAGGGCTGGAGAGATGGCTTAGCAGTTAAGGCACTTGCCTACAAAGCCAAAGGACCTCAGTTCAATTCCCCAGGACCCACGTAAGCCAGATGCATGAGTCTGGAGTTCATTTGCAGTGGCTATAGGCCCGAGCATTCCCATATTATCTCTCTCTCTCTCATAAATAAATAAATAATAAATAAAATATTTTTAAAATATTATCTCTTGGCAAAACAAAAATGAGAAATGTTATCTTACTACAGTATACATTTTGGTTATCCATTATATTAGTATGGTAATACTATTATAATTACTAGATTGAGAGAGGATAGGAGTAATCTATCTCCTTTTGGGCAGTTTCAGTTACAGACTGAGTCCCAGAGAGAATTAGTATATGCCACCCCACATGACACCTCACCCTGACACAAGAACAGAACTCTTGGCAGTAATAGAATTAATGTCTGATCATGACTGATCTACAGTTCCACTGCTATCCACAGTCTAGCATGCTACCTAGATAGATGGCCAAATTGGCTGGCCCAGGTGGGCTGGCTCTGGGATCTGCCCTCCAAATCTACAAACCAGTTAGGTCTTCCCTTGCCTATAAAGGTCACTGTGTTCTTCCTTTTGCTAGTTCTGCCCCACTCTGCTCAGCTCCACTCTGCTTTTCTGGCTCTGCCTGCTTCTCTTCACTCAGGACATATGGACACAGAGCATAATACAATTTCTTGGTCTGGGGGACTTTTCTGCTTGCCTCTGCTTTATAGTTTGGGGTAACTTCTCACTTTGATTATATGGATGATTTTCCTCTGGCCTCTGAATCCCACATACATATTTCCCTTACACTCTTTATCTACCATGTGCATGCTCTCACTAACTCCAGGCCTGCTATCTGTGTAGTTTCCTTAAATTTGGGGTATCCATGAGTGCAACTCTCTTCGTTACTCATTTCTCCTCTGAATTTCTTGGTCTCTGCTTTGATATTTTCCCTCTTATTCTTCCTTGAGCCTCACCATTTGCCCCTTAACTTCCCTACACAGGAAAGCACATGGAAGATACCATATGTGTTGCTTCTAAATCTCCTTACACAAGCTCCTAAATTCTACCCTCCAGGTGCTTATGGCTCTACTCCAGTCTTTCCTTGAAAGCCTCAATTTCTCTTAGATGGGATTTATGAACTCCCCTCCACATGCTTTCAACTCTACTCCAGTCTTTCCCTAAAGTCCTCAATTTTTCTTAAAAGGAACCTTATAAACTATGCAGTGTTTCCACATGAGAGCATGCTTCCTACTTGCCACATGTTTATGACTCTGCTCCAGACTTCCTTCTGAGATCCCAATCTCCCTTAAATAAACACCACAACTTGCAATTTCTCCCTAAAAATAAATCCCACAATTTGTGAATTCTTCCTAAATAAGCTTAATTAATTCATCCTTTTTGAGTCAATCTTTATCAATTCTTTGTTAAAGATAGGACAGAACACAAACTTAGGGTTAATAAATTTAGGGAACCCCATTTGAACCCCAAACTCCTGCATGGGAATAACTCAAAATCAAGATAACACTACCTTGAAGTGGAAGGAGAAGAAAGTTTGGAAGGGAAGAAAATAATTCCATCTTCCATTTAAAAAATTCAATACAGCACTTGGGAGGCAGAGGTAGGAGGATCGCCGAGAGTTCGAGGCCACCCTGAGACTACATAGTTAATTCCAGGTCAGCCTGGACCAGAGTGAGACCCTACCTCCCAAAACCAAAAAAAAAAAAAAAATTCAATAACCAGACATGATGGCACATACCTATAATCCCACTCAGCAGTTAAGAGGCAGAGGCAGGAGGGTGGAGAGTTCTTTAGGCCAGCCTGTGCTACACACAAAGCTCCAGGATAGCCTAGAATATGTAATAAGATACTGTGCAAAAATTCAAAAAGAAAAATTGGACCAGGCATGGTGGCTCACTCCTTTAATCCTAGCACTTGGGAGGCAGAGGTAGGAGGATCACCATGAGTTCAAGGCCACCTTGAGACTACATAGTGAATTCAAGGTCAGCCTGGGCTAGAGTGAAACTCTACCATGGAAAACCAAGAAAGAAAGAAAGAAAGAAAGAAAGAAAGAAAGAAAGAAAGAAAGAAAGAAAGAAAGAAAGAAAGAAAGAAAGAAAGGGGGAGGGAGGGAGGGAAGGGAAGGGAAGGGAAGGGAAGGGGAAGGGAAGGGAAGGGAAAAAGGGAAGGGAAGGGAAGGGAACATAAGTCAATAGGGAAGGGAAGGTGGAAGGGAGCTTATCTATCTGACCTAAAAGGTTAATACCAGAGGTGGGGCTTCTTAGTGGTTGCTTCCTTACAAAATCTGACGTCCCGGGTTTGATTCCCCAGTACCCACATAAAGCTACACACACAAAGTGGCACATGCATCTAAAGTTCATTTACAGTGGAAGGAGACCCTGTCCCTCTCTTCTTTCTCTCTCTCTCACTTGTAAATAAATACTTTTTAAAAGTCAATACCAAGATAGCAACAAAATACTAGCTACAGTTAGCTGAACGTGTTTGCTTTAGGGTGGGAACTGGGTGGGGTAAGAGACTGTATTATCTATTATGTAATAAATAACTCCCTAAGTTTATCAGCTTAATACAAAACTAACCATTTGCTCTCTTACATCGTGGTTCTGTGAGTCAGGAATTTGGGAGCAATTCAACTGGTGGTTCTGACTCCAAAGTTTCCTGAGATTACTGTCAAGAATCTGGTAAGGCAGGAGCAAGGCATGAAGAGATGTTCTTTCTAAGGTAAACAATGAGCTGATACACCTGCCCCCCCCACTACCACCACGAAAGACACACAATGTCTAGTGGGTGTGTTTGGATTTTAGAGGCAGTGCATTCCTCACTCGGGAGGGTTTTCTGGTCCATATATCAAGTGACTCAGAAAGCTGCTAGTGTTGAGTTAGGGCTAGAACAGGAGGAAGCTTTTCAGCAAGTCCAGGCTTCCATGCACACTTCTCTGCCACTTGGGCCATATGATCCAACAGAACCAATTATACTTGAGACATCAGTAGCCTATGTGGATGCTGTTTGCGGTCTGTGGTAGGTCTCCACAGGTGAATCACAATGGAGGCCATTGGAATTTTAGAGCAAGGAACTGCTGCCATCTGCAGACAATGATTCTCCCTTTGAGGGACAGCTCTCAGCCTGCTATTGGGCCTTAGTGAAACGCTTGACAATAGGCCTTCAAGCTACCATATGGCCTAAACTGTCCATCGTGAGCTGGGTTGTGTCTCACCCACCAAGCCACTGGATGTGTTCAGTAGCAGTCTGCCATAAAATAGATAAGGTACATACATGAGCAGATCCAGACAGGTCCTGAAGGCACAAGTAAGTTACATGAAGAAGTTGTCCAAATGTCTATGGGTCCTACTCCTGTTACAATACCTTCTAAACATGCCTAATGGGGTGTGCCCTATGATGAGTTGATTAAAGCCTGTGGCCAACAGCTGAACCATCACAGCCCCTTTCTGGGACAACTCTGAAAGACATTGGTAAAGGGCAATCTTCACAGTAGGCAGAACTTAGGTCATAGCATATGGTTGTGCATTTTGCTAAGAAGAAAACCTGGCCAGCTATGCAGTTTTATACTGATTTGTGGACTGTAGCCAATGGTTTGGTTGGTCAGGAACTTGGAAAGAGCATGACTGGAAAAATGGTAAGAAAGACATTTGGAGAAGGAATATATAAATAGATATCTCCAAATTGGCAAAGGATGTAAAAATACTTGTGTGTCAAATGTAAATGTTCATCGAAGGATGACCTTGTAAGTGGAGAGATGACTCAACAGTTAAAGGCACTTGCTTGCAAAGCCTGACAGCCCAGGTTCAGTTCTCCAGCACCCACAGAAATCCAGATGCACAATGTGGCACATGCATCTGGAATTTGTTCACAGTGGCAAGAGACCATGGTATGCCCATTCTCTCTGTCTCTGCTTTTCTGTGTCTCTGAAAATAAATAAATAAATGAATAATGTTTTTAAAGGATGAGTGATAATCAAGTAATTATGATGACAAGTTCTATGGAAAGTAGTCAACCTCTTTCCCCAGGCATCTGTTGTTGTTCAAAGGGCCTGAAAAAAGTGGCCATGGTGGAAGTGATGAAGATTCTGCATGAACTCCACAACATGGACCTCTACTCACTCAGGCTGACCTACAGCTGCTACTGAGTGATGAATCTGCCAGCAGAGCTGGTACACCGAGCTCTCCATATGCCATCATTTCCCAGAGGCATCAGCTTCGCCAACAACCTGGTGGCAAATAACTACATTGGACCACTTCCATAATGGCAAGGGCAGCATTTTGTCCTTACTGGAATAGATACTTATTCTGGGTACTGATGTGCCTTTCCTGTCATGCTTCAGCCAAAACTACCATCTATGGAATTAGGAAAGGCTTTATTCACCAGGAATAAGATTGTGGTGTTTCACACAGCATTGTTTCTGACCAAGGAATTCACTTCCCAGCCAAAGAAGTGCAGCAGTGGAAACATTCTTATGGAAGTCACTGGTCTTACCATGTTCCCCCATCATGGCTTGACAGAATGATGGAATGGCCTTTAAAAGACACAGTTACAGAACTGTAGAAATGGATTAGCAGTTAAGGTGCATGCCTGCAAAGCCTAAGGACACAAGTTCAATTCTCAGGTCCCACATAAGCCAGATACACATGGGGGTGCATGCGTCTGGAGTTCATTTGCAGTGGCTAGAAGCCCTGGTACACCAATTCTCTCTCTCTCTCTCCCCCCCCCTCTGACTTCTGACTGTAATAAATAAATAAAAATAAAATCTTTTTTAAAAAAAACACAGTTACAGTGTCAACTAGATGACAATATCCTGGAGAGCTGGAACAGGGTTCTTCAAAAGTCTGTATGTATTCTGAATCAGCATCCAATATATGATACTGTTTCTCCCATCACCAGGACTCATAGTCTAGGAATTACAGGAGAGAAATGGAAATGGTACCACTCACCATCACTCCTAGTGACCCACTTCTATTAGCAAAATATTTGTTTCCTGTTCCCATGACCTTATGCTCTGCTTAGAAGTTTTGGGTTCACAGGGGGAAGTGCTTTTGCCAGGAAACACAACAAAACATTCCATTGATCTGGAAGCCAAGACTTCCTTCTGGACCCTGGGTTCCTGATAGCTTTAAGTCAACAGGCTAAGAAGGAGTTACAGTTTTAGCAGAGGTGATTAATACAGACTCCCAGGGTGAAATTTGGCTCCTCTTCCACATGTATCTACACAAGAGGATGTCTGGAGTACAGGAGATCCTTTATGGCATGTGATAATTAATCTTATCAATTTGACAGAGTTTACAATCACAACCAACCTGTAGGCATGTCTGAGAGAGTTTCTACAGCAGGTTAATTGAGCTGAGACAACCCACCCTAAATGTAGGTGGCACCCTCACATGATCTGGGGTTCTGGACTGAATAAAAATAAGAAAGTGGTAAACAACAGCAGCATCTATCTGTCTCCTTCCTGACTGAAGACACAATGTGACCAGCTGCCTCAAGCTTCTGCCATGATAGACTATACCCTCAAACTGTGTACCAAAATAAACCCTTCCTTTATTACATTGCCTTTATCAGTATTTGTCACATCAACAAGAACGGTAACACAGGGCGTCTCTTGACGTTACTGTTATGCATGGGGAACTAGGCCTCCTCCCACAGGCTCTCCAGTTCCAAAGGTGACGGCAATCTCTGTCCTTGTGCTCACAAAGGAGAAGAACTCCCTGCAAAGTGAAGAGTGTACCAAGCCAGGGGGTAATGCCAAAAGACTTCCCTAGTGTCTGCACTTGTAAGTCTACCATTTCTCTTCCCTTTGTTCACCTTGAGGAAGTCTGAGGTGGACCCTTTCCTGGAATATGCAGAGGCTTTCTTAGATGCCCTTTTCACCCTCAATTCAGATTGTTGTGGTTAAATACAGTAGATGCAGGAATATATGCAAACGTATAAATAACTATAAAGTTGAGTTGACTAAGGGAAATGGCAATGCTCCTCAGAAGGGGCTTCATGGGGGCCAGGTGGAACCCGCTAAGACACTGGGTTGCTGTTTTTCCCAGAGCCCTGTCTTTGCTCTTATCTGGTCAGCTTGGGCATCATACCAAGCTGCAAGCCTTATTTTATTTCTCTGCCTAGTATTCCTGACCTCACTGTCTTAACCCTAACATTTATTTTAACCTTAACTAGGTCAATGGGAAACTACAAATCAGGAAAGATGATAAATGACTCAGACCCTTCAGTAATGAAGCTATGGGTCATCTTTTCAGGCAAAGAAGAAAGGCCTACTGGAGTGCTTACTGAGGGTAGACAGAAAGCAGAATGGGGCAGTCGGAGGATTTCTGTGAATTCAAGGCCAGCCTGAGACTGCCTAGTGAATTCCAAGTCAGCCTGGGCTAGAGAGAGAGCCTACCTCAAAAAAAAAAAAATACTATACAATCTCCCAGACTGGGTTCTATGCCCCCCTCCCACCTCTTGTGCCCTCTACCAACATAAAGAAATTATTCCAGGAGATCCAGGTAGGAATTAAGTTCAAGGGCACAGAGCCCATCAATGAGGCACATATGGTGACCGTTTCCTTCCTAGCCTGGCCACAGCAGAAGCAGCCCAGAGCCCAGGACCCCGCATGACAGGACTCCATCCAAAGCTATGTGAGAAAGAAACTGAAAGCTAAAGCCACCACTGACAGCAGCCCAGAGGACCCTAGGATGTCTTTCATCACCTGGCCATGCCTAAGATGAGAACATCAGGACTCCCACAACAAAGAGGCAATGCTTTTGCATGTTTCCATAGGCCCAGTGGTCACGTCCATCATGAAATTCCACACTTTCAACAGAGACTGGAACTGGATGGAAATGTGTATGGAGACCATCACCAAGTACCTGACATCATCCACTTTCACCCTGAGGAAAAGAATCAGAAAATAAAACTAGAAGACAAGGTAGAGTACGGGGCTTCTGGGACTGGAACCCATTCACAGCAGGGCACCTGGAATAGGATGAGACACCAGGAGAGAACCAGCCTAAATCACACTTTGTGTAGCATTGATTATTTTTATTTGGGATTTTGTTTTATTTTAATTTGCTTTGTTTTTTAATGTTTTGATTATTTATTTGCAAGGGGAGAGAGAGAGGGAGAATGGGCACACCAGGGCCTCTAGCCTTGGCAGACTAACTCCAGACACATGCACCACTTTGTGCATCTGATTTTACAGGGTGTAGTGGTTTGATCCAGGTGTCCCCCATAAACGTAGGTATTCTGAATGCTAGGTCCCCAGCTGATGGCAGTTTGGGAATTAAAGCCTCCTAGAAACAATGTATTGTGGGAAGGCTTGTTGTTATAGCCAGCTTCCTCTTGCCGGTGTTTGGCACACTCTCCTGTTGCTGTTGTCCATCTGATGTTGGCCAGGAGGTTATGTCCACCCTCTGCTCATGCCATCATTTCCCCCTTGTCATTATGGAGCTCTCCATTGAGTATGTAAGCCAAAATAATAGGAGGAAAAGATCATGACATCAAACTGAAAAGAGAAACTGATTGAGAGGGGCAGGGGATATGATGGAGAGTGAAGTTTCAAAGGGAAAAGTGAGGGGAGAAAGGGAAGTACCATGGGATATTGTCTACAATTAAAGAAGTTGTCAATAAAAAATAAAATTAAAAAAGATCTATAGACCTTCACTTTTCAGAAAAAAAAAGAATTTAATGTTTGCCCTGTATAACCTTATACTGGTTGAATATTTCTTTGATCTGCCCAATAGCATCTTTTGGAGTGTGAATGTTTATTCTGTGCCATTATGGGTTTGGGGGTTTTTGTTTTGTTTTGTTTTGTTTTGGTATTATGGCTCAGTTAAAAGACCTTGGACTATAGGAATATTTGAACATCATTAGGATTGATTAAAAACTATGAGGACAGCCGGGCGTGGTGGCGCACGCCTTTAATCCCAGCACTCAGGAGGCAGAGGTAGGAGGATTGCCATGAGTTCGAGGCCACCCTGAGACTACATAGCTAATTCCAGGTCAGCCTGGACCAGAGTAAGACCCTACCTTGAAAAACAAAAAAACGAAAAAAAACAAAAACAAAAAAAAAACTATGAGGACCTTTAAAGTTGGGCTTAATGCATTGCATTTTACATCATGGATGGTTCAGTTTATGAGGGCCAGGGGCACAATGTGGTGGTTTGATTCAAGTGTCCCCCATAAACTTGGGTGTTCTGAATGCTAGGTCCCCAGCTGGTGGCAGTTTGGGAATTAAAGCCTCCTGGAGGCAGTGTATTGTTGGGGGGGGGGGCTTATGGGTATTATAGCCAGCTTCCTCTTGCTAGTGTTTGGCACACTCTTCTGTTGCTGTTCTCCATCTGATGTTGGCCAGGAGGTGATGTCCACCCTCTCTGCTCATGCCATCATTTTCCCCTGGCATTATGGATCTCGCCATTGAGTCCATAAGCCAAACTAAACCCTTTGTTCCCACAAGCTGCTCCTGGTCATGTGTTTTCTGCCAGCAATGCAAAATTGACTGCAACACATGGGTACTGGGGAATTGAACCTGGGTTGTTAGACTCTGTAGACAAGTGCCTCAACCACTGGGCAATCTCTTCAGCCCATTTATTTTGTTTTTGAGACAAGGTCTTGCTATGTAGCCCATGCTGGCTTAGTCCTAGAGGAAATTCTCCTGCCTTAGCTTCCCAAGTGCTGGGATTATAGGCATGTAACACACACACATATCCAGTAGTATTTATTGTTAAATTATGAGATACTAAAAGACTAAGCATTCCTCAAGGGACTTTGCCCCAGTGTAGGTAGCATCTTTGGGCTGCAGTCCAAGTATCAAGAAGTCTGAGGAAAAACCAGGCTACTTGCTTATGTGCCTTCATCCTGGTGAGTGAGTCTTTCCCATTGCTGCTGATGATGTTGCTGCCACCCTTCCCTGCCATCAGAATCCAGCCTCTTTAGCCTTCCAATGTGGAAGACCAGCAACCTTGAAGTCCTTCAGCACCACATAGAGACAGATGGGGCATCCAGCCTTGTATAGTGAGCAGCTACTGGCTTCTCAGACTCTCTAGCCTACAGACTGCCATTGTGGGACTACCCAGCCCTTATCTTGTAAGCCAGTCTAATAAATCCTCTTTTATAATATACATTCATTTGGTCTGTTCTGTTCCTCCAAAAACAATCGTGAATAGTGCACTCTGCAGAGCTCTTCTCTCAAGTTGAAGGAAGAGAGCTTTCATTCCTGGATGATAACGTATAAGTTCTGGGATGTCCACAGCTCTTTTGCAATTGCAAGAGAATGGATATTTTCAAAGAATAGTTTAGAAAGTAATTGTGGTAGATTGAATTTAAAATGCCCTCGTATGCTCATTTGTTTAAATAATTATCAGCTGAGAATTAAGAGATAGAGCCTTAGAAATTTTTAATTAAAAAGGGGTTGACAGCACTGAAACACCTCTGTCACACCCTCCAAGGCTCAGGGACCATTGCGGAAGAGGAGGCGGTTAGAATGGAAGAGCCAAAGGAAGGGTACGACTCCTTACAATGCAACTTCCCAGACAGAAATTGGCCTCGATATCCATGACCTTGCTGTGCCTAGCAATACCTTCTCAAGACCCTCATAATAGAAGTAAAAGATGATGACATCAAATTAAAAGAGAGACTAATGGAGAGAGGGAGGGGATATGATGGAGATTGGGGTTCTAAAGGGGAATGGGGGGAGGGGAGGGAAATACCATGCACTTTTTGTATGTAAGTATAGGAGTTGTCAATAAAAAAATAATTATTTTTAAAAAGGGGGTGGGGCTGGAGAGATGGCTTAGCGGTTAAACACTTGCCTATGAAGCCTAAGAACCCCAGTTCGAGGCTCGATTCTCCAGGACCCACGTAAGCCAGATGCACAATGGGGTGCATGCATCTGGAGTTCGTTTGCAGTGGCTGGAGGCCCTGGCGCACCCATTCTCTCTCTCTCTCTCCCTCTCTCTCTACCTGCCTATTCCTGTATCTCTCTCAAATAAATAAATAAAAAAGGGGGGGTGGACATGTGTGACTGGGAGTGTGTCTGGAGGTGTTATGTTATAGACCTTTACCACATTCACATTCTCTCTCTTTCTCTTTCTCTCTTTCCTGACTTTAATAAGATATGATGCAGGTTTCCCACCCTGGCCTATGAAACTTCCCTTTAGAACTCTAAGCTGAATTGGACCATTTTCCTTCCATAAGTTGCTTCTGGTCAGGTATTTTGTCCCAGCAATGAAAAAGTAACTGCTACAGAAAATCAGTATGCAGAAGTACAGTAATTACTGTGATCAGCCTGACAATATAGTTTGTAGACTTTTGGATTTGTTTGTGGGTGGAATGTGAAAAACTAGAGACGTAGACTAGAGAAGCCTTACAATGCTGTAAGCAGAATGAATGGGCCATTCAGGTGAGGGTTTGATAGACAGGGCTGAGAGAACTGTTGACTTTGGAAGTTCAGCTCATGAGGTTTCAGAGGGGAATATGGACCCCATCAGGGAATGGGGCTAGAGGCAGTTCATGTGATATTCTGCAAAGAAACTAACTGCATTGTGCCCATGTCCTGAAAACTTTAGTGAAGCTGAATTTAAACAAATGAACTCTGGGTTGTGGAAATTTCTCAATGGTTTTTAGGGCTTGCGACATAAGCATGAAGCCCTCTCAAGCCAGAGATCACCAAGTTTCCAGAGCCCACATAAAAATCTGGGAGTAGACAAACACATCTGCATCCACAGCCTGCCAGAGGTGAATACCAGAGAATCCCTGGGGCTCGTTGAAGGACAGCAGCTCCAGGTTGATAGCAAGACCCTGTTTCAAGGAAATATGTGGATGAGCAATAAGAGGACACCTAACATTTTCCTCTGACCTCCATACACATGTGTATAAGGCATGTATATGCATACCACATACTACATACACACAAAGACACACACACACACACAAAATGAACTATGTTTGGTGGAAGAAATTTCAAAGCAGAGAGCTAGACATGGTGGTGCATGCCTTTAATCCCAGTACTTGGGAGGCAGAGGTAGGAGGATTGCTGCTAGTTCAAGGCCACCCTGAGACTACTACCTAGTGCATGCCAGGTCAGCCTGTACTAGAGCGAGGCCCTACTTCAAAAAAAAAAAAAAAAGACTTCAAAGCAGAATTACATTGAGTCTATGGAATGGCATTTTTTTATTCAGATTTATAATGAAAGTGAGCAAAATGCAGAGCAGAAAGATATAACAAGTGTGAAGTATGGCATGGAAAGAAATGTGGGCAAATTTAGAATCCCAAGCATGGAAACTTGACAGCCACTTGGGCTGTCACTGTTAAAGAGATCAACACCATTGTGATAGTCAATCTCTACATGTCAACTTTACAGGATTGAAAATCACCATGGAGGGCTAGGGAGATTGCTCAGTTGTTAAAGGTACCTGTTTGCAAAGCCTGATGGCCTGGGTTAAATTCCTCAGGACCATGTAAACAGATGCACAAAATGGTATATGAGTCTGGAGTTCATTTGCAGAAGCAAAAGGCCCTGGCGTGAACCCCTCTCATAAATAAAAAATAATATTTAAAAATAAAATGAGTCTGGAGTTAATTTGCAGCCAAGACACATAGTTAATTCCAGGTCAGCCTGGGCCAGAGTGAGACCCCCTTGCAAAACCAAAAATAAATAAATAAATAAATAAATAAATAAATAAATAAATAAATAAATAAATAAATAAATAAAATAAGGGGCTGGAGAGATAGAACAGTGGTTAAAGGTACATGCTGTCAAAGATTGATATCCTGGGTTCAATTCCCCCAGTACCCATTAAAGCCAGATGCACAAAGTGGTGCATGAGTCTGGGGTTTATTTTCTTTTTTTTCCCCTTCTTTTTTTTTTTTTTTTTTTTTGTTGTTGTTTTTTGTTGTTGTTCTTGTTGTTTGTTGTTGTTGTTGTTGTTTTTCGAGGTAGGGTTTCACTCTAGCCCAGACTGAGCTGGAATTCACTATGTAGTCACAGAGTGGCTTCAAACTCATGACAATCCACCTACCTCTGCCTCCCGAGTGCTGTGATTAAAGGCGTGCACCACCACGCCTGGCTCTCATGGAGTTTATTTTCAATGGCAAGAGGCCTTGAAGCACCCAAACACTCTGTGTGTGTGTGTGTGTGTGTGTGTGTGTGTGTGCCTCTTTCTCTGTGTGTCTCTCTCAAATAAGTAAATAAAAGTATTTTGAAAAATAAAATCAGCCAAGAATGGTGGCACATGCCTTTAATCTCAACATTTGAGAGACAGAGATAGGAGGATTGCCATAAGTTTGAGGGCAGCTTAAGATTACATAGTGAATTCCAGGAGAGTCTTGGCTGGGGCAAGACCCTACCTCAAAAACCACAATAAAATAAAATGAAATAATAAAATCACCATAGAAATAAACCTCTGACCACACAGAAATTTGGTACTGAGACAAGGAGCCATTGCTCTGATAAACCTGATTGTATGGTTCTTAGTCTTTTGGACCTGGTTTGCAGGAGGGATGATATAAGGAGAGCTTAAGGGACCATTCTGGTGGGAGTTTGAAAGACTAGAAGGCCAAGAAAATGTAGAATGTGGAGGCTTACCCCATGAGGTACCACAGGATGAAAAGTACTTTTTATACATGTTTTATTCTGGCAAAGAAACTGACCGCATTGTGCCCATACCCTGAGAAACTGAAAGAGGGTAAATTTTAAAGTGATGAACTGTATTTGCCACAGGAAATTTTAAGGCAGAAAAGCGTTAAGTCTATGGTTTAATTGCTCTTTGATGGCCTAATTCATATCCACAATAAGAGGGAAATAGCAAAAAATATGAAAAATGTGAAGTTTGACACAGAAACAAATGTAAGCAAATTTAAATTCCCAAACCTAAAGACTGCAGCTGCTTCAGCTACAAGTATTAAAGAGACTTTCACTATTAAAGAGAAATCTACTGCTCTGCACTGGAATAATAGAAGAGAGATTCCCTAGGAGCAAGACCCAACCCACTGAAGGCAGCCCTCTATTTCATTTCTTTTATTGACAACTTCCATAATTATAGACAATAAACCATGCTATTTACCTCCCCACTTCCTCTTCTCAACTCCGCTCTCCAACATACCCCTTCCCCCTCTCAATCAGTCTCTGTTTTATTTGATGTCATCATCTTTTCCTCCTGTTATGATGGTCTTGTGTAGGTAGTGTCAGTCACTGTGAGGTCATGGATATCCAGGCTGTTTTGTGTCTGGGAAGAGCACGTTGTAAGGAGTCCTACCCTTCCTTTGGCTCTTACATTCTTTCTGCCCCCTCTTCTGCAATGGACCCTGAGCCTTAGAAGGTATGATAGAGATGTTTCAGTGCTGAGCACTCCTCTGTCACCACTTCTCAGCACCATGGTTCCTTCTGAGTCATCCCAAGGTCACTGCCATCTGAAATTAGAAGCTTCTCTAACAAAAAGTGAGAGCAGCATTAATATATGGGTGTGGACATTAAGAGAAGTGCTTACTTGGCAATTTGGTAAGCATAGCGTTTATATTTAGCCAGACACCAGCAGACATTACACCCATAGGGCTCATGACTTCCCCTCTCATAGGTTTTCACATATATATACCCTCACATGGAGCAGGCCTCCAGTCCAATTAGAGAGCTGTTGGTTTCCCCCATAACAGACATGCCACTATTGCACCCATTGGCTCATTTTGCCTGGCTGGCCAAATTTAAGGCTTGTAGTGTCCACTGTTGTTTATCTTCACTAGTGATTTCTCTCTCTCCCATGGAACTGCATGCAGCATAGCTTTTACCAGCTTTCTGTCACCTGGTCTACATAGAGCTGGTTTTCAGTTCAGCTTAAGCAGGATTTCTCAGTGACCTTGCAGCCCAAGCATGTGGAGTCTTCAGAAATAGGGTCTTACCATCTATTCCTGGTGGAAAACCAAGAACTTCAGCAGTGGCCTATAATGATTTGGGGGACATCAGGGATCTTCCTGGCCAATAACTCACTGGAAGGTATCCCATCCCTGGCACTGAAATTTTTCTAGTAACAATCTATGGCTTCTGGGTGTGCCACTGTCCAAAAAGGTAGGTTCTCATATGTCTTATTCATACCTTCTTAGATTTTTTTTAATTCTTAAAATTATTTATTTATTTATTACTTTTTTTGGAGAGAGACAGAGAGAGAGGGAGAGGAGGACAGATAGAGATGGGCACGCCAGCAGCCTCTCAGCTGCTGTGAATGAAATCCAGATGCGTGCACCCCCATTGTGGGCAAGTGCAGCATTGCACCCTTGCGTTACTTTGCATCTGGCTAAATGTGGGACCTGGAGATTGGAACCAGCATTCTTAGGCTTAGGAGGCAGGCACCTTAACCACTAAGCCATCTCTCCAGCCCTTATTACTATTTTTGAGAGAGAGAGAGAGAGAAAGAGAGGAACCGAGAAAGGGGAAAGCTAGAGAATTTGGCATGCCAGAGCCTCAGCAACTGCAATTCAACTCCAGATGCTTGTGCCACCTACAGGGCACGTGTGACCTTGAGCTTGTCCCACCCTTCCACATCTGGCTAATGTGGGATCTGGAGTAGAACATGGATCCTTAGGCTTCACAGGCAAGCACCTTAACTGCTAAGCCATCTCTACAGCCCACTATTTATATAACATTTTTTAGATGTTTATATGCTATCTGTATTTCTTCTTTTGAGAACTCTCTATTTAGTTCCATAGACTTTTTTTAATTGGGTTGTTTGATTTCTTATTATTTTTTAGTTTTTTGAGTTCTTCCTATATCCTGGATATTAATCCTCTGTCAGATGTATAGCTGTCAAAGATTTTCTCCCATTCTGTAGGTTGCCTCTTTGCTCTATTCACAGTGCCCTTTGCTGCACAAAAGCTTTGTAATTTCATGAAGTCCCAGTGGTTGATCTGTGGCTTTATTTCCTGAGCAATTGGGGTTATATTCAGAAAGTTGTTGCCTATGCCAGTTTCAGAGTTTCAGGTCTGATATTAAGGTCTTTGATCCATTTGGACTTAATTCTTGTGCATGGAGAGAGATAAGGACCTATTTTCATTCTTCTACAGATGCATATCCAGTTTTCCCAGCACAATTTACTAAAGAAGCTGTCTTTTCTCCAATGAGTATTTTTTGCATTTTTATCAAAGATCAGGTGGCTGTAGCTACCCAGACTTACATCTGGGTCCTCTATTCTGTTCCATTGATCTATGCGTCTCTTTTTGTGCTAGTACCATGCTGCTTTTATGGTGATACTACCAGCCTTATTTTTGTTGCTCAAAATTGTTTTAGATATTCGAGGGTTGTTTTTTTTGTTTGTTTTTGTTTTTGTTTTTTGTTTTGTTTTGTTTTGGGGGGGTTGTGCTTCCAAATGAATTTTAGAATTTTTTTCCTATTTCCATGAAGAATGCCCTTGGAATTTTGATGTGGATTGCATTAAATGTGTAGATTGACTTTGGTAAGATTGTCATTTTCACAATATTGATTTTTTCCAGTCTTGAGTGTTTTTTTTTTTTTTTTTTTTTTTTTTTTAGGAACATCCAGGGACCTGGAATTTCTATTTCTCAGGGTGTTTTCTACCTCTGCCTCCCGAGTGCTGGGATTCTGCGCCACCACGCCCGGCCTTCGCTTGAGTGTTTTAAAGTTCTCATTGTAGAGATCCTTCACTTTCTTGGTTAGGTTTATTCCAAGGCACTTTTTTTTTTTTTTTTTTGATGCAATGGTGAATAGGAGTGATTCTCTGATTTCATCCTCTGTGTGTTTGTTGTTAGCATATAGGAAGGCTACTGATTTCTGTGTGTTCATTTTGTATCCTGCTACATTGCTATAAGTGTTTATCAGCTCTAACAGTCTGCTGGTAGAGTCTTTAGTGTCCTTTATATATAGAATCATATCATTTGCAAATAAGCTTAACTTGATCTCTTCCTTTCCAATTTGCATCCCTTTTATGTGTGTCTCTTGCCTTATTGCAATGGCTAAGACTTCCAGTACTATATTAAATCAAAGCAGGGACATTGTACACCCTTGTTTTGTTCCTAATTTTAGTGGAATAGCTACAAGTTTTTCTCCATTTAGTATTATGTTGGTTGTAGGTTTGTCATGAATAGCCTTTATTATGTTGAGATATGTTCTTTCTATTTCCAATTTCTGTAGGACTTTTACCATGAAGGGATGTTGGATTTTGTCAAATGCTTTTTCTGCATTGGAAGGTTTCTTCTATGATTTTGTTGGAAATACCTGTTATGCTTTTGGAGTGAATTTCTTCTCCTTCTACTATGTTCTGAATTCTTATGTTTGATCTCTTCATAGTGCCCTGAATGTCTTGAAATTCCCATTCATGCCTTCCTATTAGTTTGTCTTTGTCTTTGTTGGCCTATATTAGATCTGCCACTTGGTCTTCTAGTTTAGATAGTCTGTCCTCTCCTTGATCCATTCTACTGGCGAGACTTTCTACAGAGTTTTCTATTTGACTTACTCTTTTTTATTTCTAGTTGTTCTGATTGGTATTTTTTCATTATTTCTATTTCCTTACTCATGTTTTGAATTGACCTCCTTATTTCATTAAGTTGGTTTCCTGTGTTCTCCTTCAGGCGTTGGTTTTCTTCTTTGATTCCTTTGATTTCTTTGAACATAGATATAAGCATTTTTTTAAAATCTTTGTCAGGTATTTCATCTAAAGCAGCCTAACTGGAGGTCATTTCTGATGGATTTATAATTTTTGTTGGAATTGTATTGTCTTGATTTTTTTGTGTGTGTTTCTTGTATTATAATGTAGAGATTTTTGCATATTTTTTCAAATGTTTTTATTTTATTTTTATTTATTTGAGAGAGGGAAAGAGGCAGAGAGAATGGGCATGCCAGGGTTTCCAGCCACTGTAAACAAACTCCAGACGCATGTTCCACCTTGTGCATCTGGCTTACATGGGTCGTGGGGAATCGAACCAAGTTCTTTTGCTTTGCAGGCAAGTGCCTTAACTGCTAAGCCATCTCTCCAGCCCAATTTTTGCATCTTGAGTTAATTGGATGATTGGGTTTTCTAATTATCTGCAGTGTTCTTAGCCATGTAATCTGACTTTATATATCTTGGGTTTTTTTTTTTTTTTTTGGTTTGTTTTTGTTTTTTCGAGGTAGGGTCTCACTCTAGCTCAGGCTGACCTGTAATTCACTATATAGTCTCAGGATGGCCTCAAACTCATGACGATCCTCCTACCTCTGCCTCCTGAGTGCTGGAATTAAAGGCATGCGCCACTACACCCAGCTGACTTTATATATCTTCACTGTAGGTGTTTAAGGTGCCAGGTGTAGCTCTTATACTCCAAGGGAAACAGCAGAAATGACCCTAGGTGTTGGATTTGACTGCTATTCAAGTATTGTAGTAGACTGGGTGAAGCAAGTTACTGGAAAATTCTAAAATTCAACTGAGCAATATAGACATTGATCAATACCAGCCCAGACTGTTTATATTTATATTATATTTATGATTAAACTAAACAGGTAATCTAGTAAAGCCAAAGTCCCTAAGGTGTGTGTTGCCCACACCCTGACTCTTGTCAACTAGGAGGTTGAGATTTCTAGTCTGAAATGGTTCCCAAGTCAGCCTAGGGCCAGTCAGTCCATGCCCCCAATAATGACAGAAGAAAAGGACAAAGGCCCTAAAAATCAGGAAATGTCAAAGGCAACAATAGCCATCACCAAAATACAGCTTATTTGAGAAGAGTAAAGCCAACCAAGAATATGTCACTCAAATGTAATACATAACCTTTCCTGACATGGAAAGAGAGTTAGCGCTTCCAGTGCAGGTCTATGTATCTGGCTTTGTGTAAGTAGGCCCTGTTACCTTTTGGGGTGGCTTCCAATCTCACCAATGCTGAGTGCCCACCTTGATCTCTGCTGGTACCGGGCGGCCTGCAGTGAATGAGTTCTCTGGACATTCATGGTCCTGACAATTGGGAGATGGTAGACTCTGCAGGGTGCCTGGAGTTGTTCCAGAGCTGCTCAGCCGATCCCATTTCTGTCTCCTTCATCAGCCCCTCATCTGGTCTCTGGTGTCTTCCCTTTCAGGTTTCTTGACTTTGCGAGGAGGCTGATGTGAGTGGAAAATCCCCTCATCTTGTTTCTGCTCCTGCCGCTCTGTGCCACTGCTGGGCGGTCTCTTGGATTGGGGCTGCTGGCCCCTTGGCAGGATTCTGGCCAGTTTCTTCCTTTCTGGAATATCTTGGTCTTTCTTGTGTCACTGCTATAGTTGGTAATAACTTATACACCTTCACTTCTCAGTAGAAGAGTGTATTTTGCTGTGTTTCTGTTTATTTCCCTCCATAGGCTGCTTTGGTGTGGCTAGTATGTCACCATCTTACCCAGAAGTCTTTATCAGGCCTTTTAATGCATCCAGTCCTAACAATCACACGTATTCACACCTACTTTCACAATCTGTAGTTAGCATACCAAGGAATAAAGGAAATAAAAATAAAAAATAATGATGGTAGCCCACACCAGAAATGTAAGGACATAATTTATGTGGCCACACGTTTTGTTACTCAATTCTTTGAGGAATTTTAGGGACAGGCTGAGACCCAGGGAGAAGAGAATTGACCTAGTGCCATTCATATCCCACCACATGGTAAAACTACACAGTCCAAAAACAGCAGGAAAGACTTGGCTTAGAAGCTTACAATGGAGCTTTGCACAGAAATAGAAGTGTGGAGCCAGGCATGGTAGCACATGCCTTTAATCCCAGCACTCAGTAGGCAGAGATAGTAGGATTGCGTGAGTTTGAGGACACCCTGAGACTACATAGTGAATTCCAGATCAGCCTGGACTAGAGCAAGACCCTACCTCAGAAAAAAAAAAAAGAAAGAAAAAAGAAAGAAAGAAAATAGAAGTGCGGTTTGGAAAACCAGATGTGAAGAAAGCACAGCAGAAGAAGGACAAGGAAATTAGGCAAAGTGGGTATGTTGTACTCACCCTGCAATCTCTCTCTCTGTGGAACCTCCACAATGTTGCCAAGTTTCATATTGCTGAGTCCTTTGTCTCACAACCAAAAAAAATTGAAGCACACAGGGGCTGGAGAGATGGCTTAGCAGTTAAGGCGTTTGCCTGCAAAGCCAAAGGACCTCCGTTCAATTCCCCAGGACCCACGTAAGCCAGATGCACAAGGTGTTACATGCATATGGATTTCATTTGCAGTGCCTAGAGGCCCTGGCACGCCCATTATATATCTGCCTCTTTCCAGTCTCTCTCTCTCAAATAAATAATAAATGAAAAAATTTTTAATTTCTTTTGTATTTTGTTATTTAGTTATTTATTTGAGAGCGACAGATAGGCAGAGAGAGAGAGACAAAATGGGCACACCAGGGCCTCCAGCCACTGCAAATGAACTCCAGATGCATGTGCCCCCTTGTGCATCTGGCTCATGTGGGTACTGGGGAATCGAGCCTTGAACCAGAGTCCTTAGGCTTCACAGGCAAGCATTTAACCACTAAGCCATCTCTCCAGCCCAATAATAAATAAAAATTTTTTAAAAGAATGAAAATAGCAAACAGGGCTGGGCTATAACATCTCAAGGCCTGTCCCCAGTGACATACTTCCTCCAGCAAGGGTCCAGCTCCTCAAGTTTCCACAACCTTTCAGAACGGTGCCACCAGCTAGGGATTAATAGTCAAGCATATGAGCCTACAAGGGACATTATACATTCAAACTACTGCATGTTTTTACTGTCTCTAACTGCCTCGAGCTGGGGCCCCAGGTCCAGTAACTAAGTCTTATCACAGTATATTGGCAATCTCCCTCATGGTGCCATGAGTTCATTCCAAGTTTAAGCATGTAGGTAGCTGCACTCAGTTTTTAGTCAGGAGTGGACCCTCTTCTTCCCATACATCAAGCTCCAGGCTGAAAATGACAGCTGAGCTTCTTTCTTTCCTGCCTCACCTCTGGCTTCTAGACACCTAACTGTTATTCCCTGTATGCATGGAGTAATTTAGTTGCAGGCATTAGGAGCTATACCTCTGGAGACTGTTGCTGCTTCCAGACTGAGAGACCAGCAGAACCTCTGCCTTGCTCAGTGCTTTGCATTTTTGATCTGCTTCTAGTACACAGAGATGTCCATTTTGGTCTGAGGCCCAGCTATGTCTCTTTGTTTATCATGATTGTTTTTCTTTTCTATTTTGTTTATTTTTGCTGTGTGTTTGGAATGGAGAAGAAGCTACATCATGAATTCATTATGCCATCTTGACTAGAAGTCAAGAACTTAACTGTGTGGTTGTCATACCAGTAGGGAGTCCCATGTTTTCTTTTATTAAATATAAAAGAGAACAGATCATGTTAGAAAACTTCGGTGGTTTTAGTTATGAACACCATCTGAGGGCCAGTGGCTCCTGAATAGACTGTGGATGTGGTCCCCAAATCAGTCTGTCTCTCTCCACACCCTCTCTGTCTCTGTGTTTCTCTCTCTCTCTCTCTCTCTCTCTCTCTCTCTCTCTCTCTCAGAGAGAGAGAGAGAGAGGAGTGGGGGAGAGAAAACTACTCTTTGGAAGGGGATACTCTCCTCTGTTCTCAGAGCAGAGCTGCACCTAATGGTAACAGCAGCCCTCAGACCCTGGATGCCTTTGAAGGGAACTGGGACTACGAGGACACTCAGCACACAGTTCTAAGGGAGCACCTCCCCCTGGTGGTAACAGGAGGGAGCTGCGGTGCCGTCACCAAGAGAAAGATGAATAATGAGTCTTGGTTTTCCAAATATACCCAAACCTATCCATCTGGAACTTGTGGAGATGGCACAGGCTGCCTAAAGATCCCATTTAATCCAGAGCCCCATACAGAATCCTCTCTCTGCTGTGGAAGAACAGCTACTCCGGTTATTTCCAGTGGACCCTTCTAAGCATGAAAACACTAATTCTAGAGGCTTTTTTCTAGAAAGTTCTTTGATTGAGCTCCTTAATCAAATGTCCAGACCCCTCCTTTAAGGCCACACGAAACTATGGGAAGGCAGTCTTGCTGGTGATGAGATAGACCTGGGTCTGAATCCAGTCTCTGTTCCTCATTAGTTGTGTATCTCTTGGCAAATTATGTAATCTTCCTGTGCCTCTGGTTCTTCTGTAAAATAAGGATTAAAGTTGTTCATAGTTTAATGGGCTGCTATGAGATTTGAATCAGGTGATCAGAACCAGATAATCCGTAATTTCTCTGTCCCCATTTTGGGGGTTTGGGCCTCTTAGTGCCCCTTTCAGTCCCGGGTCTGGAACCTGTAGACAGACCTCCTTAGCCTCTTAGCTGCCAGTCGCTGCACTTCTCTGTTTCACTCCCACCCAGGAACCTCATCCTGTAGGCCTAAGACACGGGCAGTGTTCTGGAGCTCCTGCCTGAGGCATGCAGTCCAAGCACAGCTGAGCTATGCTTTCAATCAAACCGAAGTCATTTGCCCTGTGTCTCTCCTTGGGTAAAAGGCATCCCCATGTCCTCATGGCCTGCAGCACACAGGGAGGAGGCTGGCTTTAGATCCTTGTGATCAAGAGTCTGAGCAGACTGCAGCACAGATTGGATCTGCACCGGAATAAAACCTCATCGGTTGGTTCAAAGCGCTTTCCTCCGATTCCCAGCAGCTTCTGCTCTCTGCAGCTGAAGTCAGTCACAAGAAAGGGAAGGTAGTCCCTGGTGTTCGGATCTGGGGAAGCACTTCCAGCAAGGCCAACGTGCTCTCCTACTGAACATAAACAATTTCACACGACATCAACCTCTCACAAGGCCACTCTGTGGCTATGCTGAATCTATACAAAAACAAGCCCAAACCCTCTCCATCCTTTCTGACACCCCCTTACTAAGATGCCCACAGTGCCCCAGGCTGTGTGTTCCCCTTCACTGCAACAAGCATAAACCTAACATGCTCTGCCACAGGTGGATTTCTGGCGGTCTCTGGAGAGAGTGCTTTGATACTGATAATCTAGAAGTTCCTCTGAATGAAATGAGAGGCCAGCCATGTGGAGATGTGAGGAAAGAACATTCCAGGCAGACATATCACACAGAACAAAGGGTCTGCTGTGGGAATATTCCTGGCATGTCTGCAAAACAGCAAGTTCATGGAAGATGAGGCAGGCCATTGATGGAAAATATAGGTAGTTCTGTGTGGCTGAAATAGAAAGCTGAAAGGAAGATCACACAGCAAGCAAGCAATGAAGAGCTTCATTGCTTTCCATCAGAGACTCTTCCCATGAGCCCTCATGTCCTGTTGGAGCCACCAAGGAGGTCATTTTTATTGACACAGTGACAGCTGAGGAGAGCACTACTATCTCTTTTTGAGTAAGATCTATTGAAAGCAACTCTGCTTATTCAAAATGATTCCTTTATGTGATCACTAAGTAAGAAGAGACAATAAATGCCATTCCTCCTGCCTTTTGGTGACCCTGATGACTCTATGTACACATGTCCTTAATTCATCCAGAGAAAGGGTGTCCCTTCGGTTTAAGTTTAATACGATAAACCAGGCCAACCATTTGTGTGGTCCAATGTCGTTTCGTACTCAGCAAAACTGAACAGATTTCATCACCAGCTGTAATTTATGTCCCAGAAAGAATGCAAAAGGGGGATGGGTACAAAAGAGCCTGTCTTCTAGTCTCTGGCAATGTAAACTGGAAATTCCCTGCAGCAGCTCAAGGCTGCAGGTGTGAACACACACGCACACACTCACTCACAAACTCCACACTATTATTAAACCTCAACCCTAAACCAGCCATCTCTGGGCTCCTGGTGTCTAGCAATTAAAAGTTTCCCAGCAAGAGAAGGCTATAAGTGCTGTAGGTGATAGCTAAGTATTGTTTTGGAATTGGCATTTAATAGAGAACAATAGTAAACTTTTGACTCTTTCTGTCTCTGCATGACCAGAAATTCCTGAACCATTAAAATTAACAAAATCAGCAGGGCGTGATAGCACACGCCTTTAATTCCAACACTCCAGAACAGAGGTAAGAGGATTGCTGTGAGTTCAAGGCCAGCCTGGAACTACAGAGTGAGGTCCAGATCAGCATGGGCTAGAATGAGACCCTACTTCAAAAATACCAAAAAAGGGCTGGAGAGATGGCTTAGTGGTTAAGGCACCTGCCTGCCAAGCCTAAGAAGGCCCATTTGATTCTCCAGGTCCCACACAAGGGGGTGCACACATCTGGAATTCATTCACAGCAGCTGAGAGGCTTCTGGCATGCCCATCTCTCTCTCTCTCTCTCTCTCTCTCTCTCTCTCTCTCTCTCTGTCTATCTAAAAAAAAAATGGGCTGGAAGCTGGGCTTGGTGGTGCATGCCTTTAATCTCAGCACTCAGGAGGCAGAGGTAGGAGGATCACCATGAGTTCAAGGCCACCCTGAGTCAACATAATGAATTCCAGGTCAGTCTGTACTAGAGTGAAACTCTACCTCAAAAAAAAAAAATTTTAAAAAAATTAGACTGGGCCGGGCATGGTGGCGCACACCTTTAATCCCAGCACTCGGGAGGCAGAGGTAGGAGGATCGCTGAGAGTTTGAGGCCACCCTGAGACTACATAGTTAATTCCAGGTCAGCGTGGACCAGAGTGAAACCCTACCTCACAAAACCAAAAAAAAAAAAAAAAAAAAAAAAGACTGGAGAGATGGCTTAAAGGTTAAGGTGCATGCCTGTGAAGCCTAAAGACTCAGGTTCAATTCCCCAGGACCCATGTAAGCCAGATGCACATGGTGGCACATGCATCTGGAGTTCGTTTGCAGTGGCTAGAGGCCCTGGCATGCCCATTATCACCTCTCTCTCTCTCTCTCTCTCTCCCCTCTCTCTGTCTCTAATAAACAAATAAATGAAAATAAAATATTTAAAAAACAAAAAATCCAGGCATGCCTTTAATCCCAGCACTCAGGAGGCAGAGGTAGGAGGATCACCATGAGTTCAAGGCAACCCTGAGACTACACAGTGAATTCCAGGTCAGCCTGGACTAGAGTGAAACCCTACCTTGACAAACAAACAAACAAACAAAAATAACAAAATCAAGTACGGGCTAATGCATGAGGAGAATAAGCCCCAATTTGGGACAGAACCTAAAACCATCATGTCTTGAGTTTCTGTCTTGTACTCTGCTGCCACTGGGTGACATTTTGAATAGGAATAGCAGTGGTCAGGCTTGATGTTAGCAAGACTGTCTTTTTATTCTTTTTAATATTTATTTTTTTCATGGGGTAGGGTACCAGGGTCTCTTGCCACTGCAAGCGAACACCAAATGTGTGTGCCACTTAGTGTGTCTGGCTTTATGAGGGTGCCAGAGAGCAATGGAGGAGGGTGCCCAACAGTCCCCTCCAGCCACCACAGATGAGTGCACCCCACTGTAGGCGAGCACATGAGATGCTGCATGGGCACACACATGTATATACCACACACACCACATTACACACATGCATATGTGTACAAAAAAAATAGACTTAGTTGTATTCATTTTTAATATTTTTACTGATTTGAGAGAGAAAAAAGAGAGTATGGGCATGCCAGGGACTCTTGCCACTGCAAATAAATTTCAGATGCATGTACCACATGTGCATCTGGCTTTACATGGGTACTGGGGACTCAAACTTCAGGCCAGCAGGCTTTGCAAGCAAGAGCCTTTAACCCCTGAACCATCTTCCCAGCCTCTATATTTCTACTTATTTACCTATTTACACTTGGGGTGGATGGGTGTGCCAAGGGTTGCTTGCCACTGCAATCAAATGTCTATCTGGCTTTATGTGGGTGGTTGGGGAATTGAACTCAGGTGGGACTTAGTGGAAGAAAGTCCACTAGGGTGTTGCATAACTGGGACAAAGCAACCAGCCAAAAGTACGTGATGGGAGGAAAGTATTTATTTTGGCTTATAGTCTCAAAGGGAAGCTCCATGATGGCAGGAAAAAGCATGGCATGGCATGATCAGAGGCTGGACATCACATCTGCCACAGCAAGTGGAAAACAGCAGCAAGAGAGTGATAGGGTAGGGGAGCTGATTATAGCACTCCTAAGCCCGTCCCAAGAAACACACCTCCTCCAGCAAAGCTCTACCTCCAAATTTGCCATCAGCTGGGAACCAACATTCAGAACAGGTGAGTTCACAGAGGACATTTGATTCAAACCGCCACAGGAGTATACTCTAGAAAGGGATACTGAGACCCATTTCTTGACCACCATGAGATGAGCAGCTTTTTCTGCCATGTACTTCCCTCATGATGTACTTGCCACAAGCCCAAAAGTAACAGGACCAACTGACTTGGCCTAGAACCTCTAAAAATATGAGCAAAGATAAACCTTTCCTCTTACAGGCTGACAGCTTTTTGTTAGCTTAACAAAATACCTGAGATGAACATAACAGAAAACTAAAATACTTAAGATCAAAGAGAAGATTTTATTTATATATATGTGTGTATGTATATATGTTTATATATGTATATATTTATATATTTTATACATATATGATGACTCACATTGATCTAGAGGTTTGATGAAATACAACAATTCCAATACTGCTTTTCCTTAGGAAGTGCTTTAATCAATATTTTTTAAATATATTTTATTTATTTATTTATTTGAGAGAGAGAAGAGGCAGAGAGGGAGAGAGAGAATAGATGTGCCAGGGCCTCCAGCCACTGAAAGTGAACTCCAGATGCATGCGCCACCTTGTGCATCTGGCTTACGTGGGTCCTGGAGAATCAAACCAGGGTCCTTAGACTTCACAAGCAAGCACCTTAACTGCTGAGCCATCTATTCAGCCCTTTAATAAATAAATTAGGGTCAAGTGTGGTGGCCCATACCTTTAATCCCAGTACTCAGGAGGCAGAGGTAGGAGGATTGCTGAAAATGTGAGGCCAGCCTGGGACTACAGAGTGAGATCCAGGTCAGCCTGGGCTAGAAAGAGAATCTAACTCACCAAAAAAAAAATTAGGGGGGCTGGAGAGATGGCTTAGCGGTTAAGGTATTTGCCTACAAAGCCAAAGGACCTCAGTTCAATTCCCCAGGACCCATGTAGCCAGATGTACAAGGGGGTGATTGTGTCTAGAGTTCATTTGCAGTAGCTGGAGGCCTTGGTGCACATATTCTCTCTCGCTCGCTCTGTGTGTGTGTGTGTGTGTGTGTGTGTGTGTGTGTGCGCGCGCGCACGTGCGCGCGCATGCCTCTTTCCCTCTCTTGCTCTCTCAAATTAATTAATTAATTAATTAATTAGAATAAAAAGTAAGTCAGGCATGGTGGCACATGCCTTTAATCCCAGCCCTCGGGCAGCAGAGATAGGAGAAGGACCATGAGTTCGAGGCCATCTTGAGACTACACAGTGAATTCCAGGTCAGCCTGAGCTAGAGTGAGACCCTTCCTCAAAAAATAAAAAAATAAAAAAATAAAAAAATAATTAGGGCTGGAGAGATGGTTTAGCAGTTAAGGTGCTTGCCTGAAAAGCCAATGGATCCAGGTTTGATTCCCCAGGACCCACGTAAGCCAAATGTGCAAGGTGGCATGTGCATCTGGAGTTCGTTTGCAGTGGCTGAAGGCCCTGGCACACCCATATCTCTCTCTCTCTCTCTCTCATAAGTAATTTTTTAAATTTTAAATTAAATTAAATACAGCATGATGAATATATATATATATCCATATAACCATGACCACAATAAAAAAATAGGGACTGTTTTAATCATCCACCACCATCCCACCCCCACACAAAAAAAAAAAAGAAAGAAAGAAAGAAGGAAAGAAGGAAAAAGATCACCTGACATAGTGGTACAGTTCAGTGGGAAAGCTCTTGCCTAACATGTAGAAGGCCTTGGTTAGCACAGCAAATAACTGAAGTATATCTTTAAAACTCCATAAAGAAAAAGAACAGAGCTGGGCATGGTGACGCTTGCCTTAAACCCAGCACTCGGAAGGCAGAGGTGAGGAGGATCACCATGAGGTGAGGGCTGAGACTACATAGTGAATTCTAGGTCAGCCTGGGCTAGAATGAGACTCTACTTTGGAAAACCAAACAAACAAACAAATAAAAAAGAAAAAGAACAGAGAAGGCATCAATAGCAACATTTTGGAAGTTAGAAAACAGCTAGACGGATGGCAATCAATGCTGCAGAATCAAGAAAGCCCAGTCCTGAATCTGCAGATATGAAGAACCAATTCAGGGTTTTTGTTTGGTTGGGTTTGGTGGGAGGTTTTGTTTTGTTTGTTTGTTTTGGTTTTTTGAGTAAGGTCTCTCTCTAGTCCAGGCTGACCTGGAATTCACTATGTAGTCTCAGGGTGGCCTCAAACTCTCAGCAATCCTCCTACCTCTGCCTCCTGAGTGCTGGGATAAAAGTGTGCACCACCATGCCCAATCCAGTTCTATTTATTGCCTAGAACCAATAAATGGTTCCAGAAGTGATACCAAGGAACTCTGATGAGGAGAATGGGAGGTTGGTGAAGTTGGAGACAAAAACAAGATTGAGAATCAATCCCTCCCCCTCCCCACCCTGTGTCCATTTCTTTCTCATTCTTACAGAGAAAAGGGATATTTTCCTTTCGGGCCAGGCAAGCACAGGGAATAGTTTAACCATTCAGAATACTGGTTGGCTTGAGCAGTAAACACACCCTTCTCCTACACCATGTACCTAACAACCTGTTCAGAACCTGGGACCCCCAAGTACCCAGTGTATCCACTGCACTTAAACCCTACTCCAAATAATAAACTAGTCATCGCCTCTCTTAGCAAGCATTATTTGTGATCTTAGATTTGGAACAGGGACATCAAGGGTCTGTCCAGCATGGACTGGTTTTGGCAAACACAGCAAGGCAAACTGTGTCCTTTAGGTGAACTTTTAGGGAGAAACACCTAATTACCATTTTATGCCTATGATTAAAATCAGATGCATTATGGGAAGGAACATGTAGAGTAGAGAAAATGTTATATAACCCAAACCTGCCAATCAAAGATTGACCAGCCAAACTATGCCCCTAGCAACAAGTCCACCCTCCCCTAAAAATCCTATGAAAAGAGGCCCCAGACAATGACAGATAAAAGCCACTAGGGCATCTGCCACTACAAAGTCAATAGTAAGAGGATAGTTGGGCCATGGAATTGGGCAAATCAGATCCTTCCTAGAGCAAGACAAATCCACTCATTGGTTAAGTCAATGTTTGTATGGCAGAAATGAATGGTTTTGCCTTCCTTTCTCTGTTTTAACTTCGTACGACTTCTTTAAATGTCTTATTACTAAACTGTAGGGGCCTCAATTTGCTTTTTTTTTTCAAGCTGAGAGAGAATGGGCATGCCAGGGCCTCCAGCCACTGCAAATGCATGTGCCACTTTGTGCATCCAGCCCAAATTTTTAAAACAATTTTTTTTTTTTTTTTTTTTTTTTTGGTTTTTCAAGATAGGGTCTCACGCTAGTCCAGGATGACCTGAAATTCACTATGTAAGTCTCAGGGTGGCCTTGAACTCACAGAGATCCTCCTACCAAGTGCAGGGACTAAAGACATGCACCACCACACCTGCCTAAAATTTTTTTAATTATTAAATTATTTTATTTATTGAGGGAAGTACAGAGCCAAGGAAAGGCACCCACGTGGCTAGAGATCTCATGTGGAGAGCCTGAAAAGCAAACGTGTGGAAAGAAAAGAGAAAAGCAAGTTCAAGGAGATCCTGCCATGTGGGGAGCTGGAGGGGACAAAGGAGCCCATGGGGAGAGTAAGGGCTAGGGGGCCCTCTTGGCTGGGCCTGGGCTGAGCCAGCCCCAGGCCCAGCTGAGGGAAAAACTCACCCACAGCTGGAAGTTCCCAAGTGGACACAGAGCCTGCCCTCCCTTTGCAAAGGTATTTATAACCTTTTAGTGGTGGGCTGTCTTTTGGCTCAGGTGAACCAGAGGAACACCTGGTTGGTTAGGGCTAGGGGCTGTCTCAGGAAGAAGTTAGCTCTTGCAACAAGTTCCAGGGGCTGAACTTGACAAATCACAATGTTTAAATCCTATGAAAGACCTCCCTCCCAGGAATGGTCCTGATTGTTTATGGAAAAACAGGTCTAGGGAACTAGGCAAGAGATAAGAAGTCAGATTATGGGCTGGAGACATGGCTTAGCGGTTAAGTGCTTGTCTGTGAAGCCTAAGGACCCCGGTTTGAGGCTCGATTCCCCAAGACCCACGTAAGCCAGATGCACAAGATGGCGCATGCATCTGGAGTTCATGTGCAGTGGCAGGAGGCCCTGGTGTGCCCTTTCTTTCTCTCTCTCTCTCTCTCTCTCTCTCTCTCTCTCTCTGCCTCTTTCTGTCTGTGCCTATCTGTTGCTAATAAATATATAAAAATAAACAAAGCCGGGCATGGTGGCGCATGCCTTTAATCCCAGCACTCGGGAGGCAGAGGTAGGAGGATCGCCATGAGTTCGAGGCAACCCTGAGACTACAGAGTGAATTCCAGATCAGCATGAGCTAGAGTGAGACCCTACCTCAAAAAAAACAAAAAAATTTAAAATAAAATAAAATAATTTTTTTTAAGAAGTCAGATTATCTTTGATTTCTAGCAAGTGCAAACTTTCCTGCCTTTTTATCTTTAGGAATCCAATCACCCTAACTCTACCACCGTCTCATTTGCCCCTCTCATGAGAAGACATTCTAACTGGTGTTAGAGGAGAAAGAGCGATGATGTCAAATTGTAAATTATTTCCTGAATGGGGCACAGAATTGTGACAAAGTGTCTCCCAGAGATGGGAACTATTCTAAAACACCTTGAAAGTGTATTGATGTACAGCTGCCCAGACAGAAATTGGCCTCGATATCCATGATCTTGCAATACCTTTGCAAGACCCTCAAAATAGAAGAGAAAGATGATGTCATCAAATTAGGAGAGAGACTAATGGAGAAAGGGAGGGGATATGATGGAGACCGGAGTTCTAAAGTGGAATGGGGGAGGGGAGGGAAATATCAGGTGGGGGTTTTTTTGGTATGTAAGATTAAAAGTCAATAAAAAATTAAAAAATAAAAATAAAAAAATTTAAAAAAAGAAAGTGTATTGATGGAGTGCAGGAAGATCGTCTTGCAAGAAAATGTTGGGGAGAAAGAATAAAAGTAAGGAGTTAATGAGGAATGAGCACAAAGCAAACCGGTCACCTTTAGGGATGTCCTTCTTGGGGACTTCTAGGCCTTGGGGGACATTTGAGGGAACCCAAGTAGATGGAGTTGGGTTGTCTCAGAACCATCTGAGCATGAAGTGGCTGATATTTTCTTCCAGAACTGTCATTGAATAGCACAGTAGTGTTTGACAGGCCTGAATCTGTTTCTGTATGGCTTGTAAACAGACAAGACATTAACAGAGTTATCAGGAATATATATACAGAACATTTAACTTTGATAATGGTGAATATAGCATATTTTATATAATAGCCTTCCAGAGTGTACCTTTTTAAATTTGTCCTGAGGGTAGACAGGGCCAAAAGTTGGTGCCATAGAGCCACTGGGTGCCATTAAAGACTGTACAAATATATTTTTGGTCTCAGGAGTTATTTAAGGATGTCCTGGCACAACTTAGAAGAGATTCACCATTGTTCCCAGTGTAAGGAAGTCTTCTGAATGAAGCTTCCCTTGGTCAGAGTCATCCATATATTATTCTAGATTTCAAAATAACCCTTTTGACATCTATGGTTGTTTCTCCTTATTATTAGAATTAGAACTATGAGAGATAAAACAACATGTCTTAAAGCCTTGTTTGTTTCCCCTCCTGGAAAGCTCTTGTTGTGTTACTTAACAGGTCATTCATTATACATTTCTCTCTGAGTGTTTAAGACCAAGCAGATAGCCACAGTTTAATCAAGGATTAATTCTGGAGGTCACTAATGGCTCTCCAAAGGAGACTTTAGGGATGCAGGAGTCGCGTTATAGCTTCTCTGATACTGGTGTTGTCTGTTAGGATGAGACAGGGCCTTGCTGGCCATGTAGTTTTCCCATCTTTAGGAAGCAAGGAGGACTGATTTTTTTTTCCTCAGTTGTGACTCTCCTGTTTCAGATTCTACACCGATTTTTTTGTTTCTGGGTCTCCATATCCTCCCTGATCAGGAAGACAGGTGACTTACCAGGGGGTCAGTGTAGAAGTGTCCCATCATCTTCAGTGGCCTCAAAACCTGGGAGCACAGGCCAAAATATTGGCCTTTTTAGTTCCAATGATTCCAACTGGCTTTGGCTTCTACATTGGTTATTAATACACTTAGAAAGGATGTTACACCAACCTGGATATTATGTACAAATATAGCTCACTTGATTACTGAAATAGATCCAGTTAAAGAATGGCACAAGAAGGGGGAGGGGAGGGAAATATCATGGTTTATTGTCTGTAAGTATAGAAGTTGTTAATTTAAAAAAAAATTTAAAGAATGGCACAAAGCCAGGCGTGGTAGCGCACGCCTTTAATCCCAGCACTTGGGAGGCAGAGGTAGGAGGATGGCCGTGAGTTCAAGGTCACCCTGAGACTACATAGTTAATTCCAGGTCAGCTTAAAGTCATTTTGTCCAGCCTTTTTAAATTTAGTTGTCCTGTGGCAACATAGGCCATATCTGAAGCATAGAAAGTGGGCCCATCTTACCCTTTAAATATCTAATAGCCATAAATACGTACAGAAGATGTTACCAGTCTTGAAAATAATATACATCTAAACCAATTAATTTAACCCAGAAATTGTCAGCAAAAAGACAAGTAAGACCGTATAAAGTCTTCATTTGCACCTGTGTTTGAAAACATCTTTGATTAGCCCAGATACCTGTGTGGGTACCAATTACCCAGGGAACACTGGAAACAGAACCATAGAGCTTGAAATTATTTCTCTCAGACGAGGTTAGCCTGAGGTAGAGTGAGACCCTGCCTCAATAAAAAAAGAACAAATGCTTATACCTTGAAAAATCAAAAAAGGAGGAGGAGGAGGAGAAGAAGAAGGAGAAGGAGAAGATCCTCTGAGGAGCTGGTTCCTTTGACAGTCTAAGTAACAGTCCTTCAACTCCAGGTTGGAAAAGCTGGCTACCGTCAGCACTCCTTCCTTTTGTAGTGCCTCTCCTCTACAGGATTTCCTGGCTTACCTTTGGACCTTATCTTCCCAATAAACATATACAATTTGTCTCTCCCAGAGTCCAGACCATTCAAATGCAAATTGACCTCCACCCACAGCTGCCACATAGAACAAGAGTGGGATATCCTGTAACAATGACCATAGGAGAGAAAACATTATATAACCCAAACCCATCAATCAAACCACAAGACCAGCCAAACTACACCCCTAGCAACCCGTCCATCCTGCTCTAAAAGTCCTATAAAGAAGCCCCAGGCCACGTCTTAGTGTACTTAAGTACTCCCCACTCAAGTAGCCTGCTATCCCTCTGCAGTGTATCCAAATCTTTTTTACTGCTTTTCTCTTAATAAGGTTTCTTTCTGCTTAACTATTTGTGTGTGCCTTTCTTCAGTCTTTGACTAAGATGCCAAGAAAAAGAAAAAGAGAGACCACCAGTAACCTCCTAAAAGGCTCAAATTAAATATATTCAAGCTATCACACCCAAGCAGAGTGAGGGTCTCACCCCAGAATAGGATCAAATGGGGGTTACCACTTGAATACTGAGATGCCCCATCCCAGCCTCTTCCTTTGTCTCTCCAATCCTGACATCCAGGTTCCAAACCCCCAGCTAGAATACTGGAAGGGCCATTTGCAGGACTTCCACCAGCCATGAAGGAAGCCCCACAGGTTCTAAATCCACACTTCCCATAAAGCAGCCTGGCCGCTGCCTGCTGCAAAGCTTACAACCAAGTGCCCCCTCACACACACACACACACACACACACACACACACACACACAGAGTAACAGCCATGGTGAATGAAAGGTGGTTGGCCCCAGGAAGCAGTAATGAGAGAAAAGGAAAGTGAAGAAGAAGGTGGGCAGAGGCTACTATTTTGAGCCAAAAGTCTTCTTTGAGTTGACACTTTAAACTCAACCCAATTAAGACACCATAAAAATTGGCTGGGCCACTCTGTTGGGCTTGGTGGCCCACACCTTTAATCTCAACACTAGGAAAGCAGAGGTAGAAGGATTGCTGTGAATTCAAGGCCAGCCTGAGACTAAATAGTGAATTCCAGGTCAGCCTGTGCTAGAACGAGACCCTACCTCAAAAAAAGAAAGAAAGAAAAAAAAAGGAAGGGAGGGAGGGAGGGAGGGAGGGAAGAAGGAAGGAAGGAAGGAGGGAGGGAAGGAAGGAAGGAAGGGGAGGGAGAAAGGAGAGGGAGAAAGGAGTCAGTGGAGGGGACATTCAGGAGGAGAGAAAGGAAGGATAGTGGCAGGGAATTATGATCATGGTATATTGTTTGTATGTAAGGAGGGTGTCAATAAAAAGTTTTTAAGTGCTGGAGAGATTGCTCAGTGGTTAAGTCACTTGCCTGCAAAGCCTAAGGACCCCAGTTTGACTTCCTAGTACTCATGTAAAGCCAGATGCACTAGGTGGCACATGTGTTTGGAGTTCATTTGCAGTGGCTGGTGGCCCTGACATGCCCATTCTCCCTCTCTATATATATCTGCTTCTTTCTCTCCCTTTCTTTTCTTTTCTTTTCTTTTTCTTTTTCTTTTTTTTTTTTTTTTTTTTTTTTTTTTTTTTTTTTGAGAGAGAGAGAAAGAGCAGCTTGTGGGAGGAAAGGGTTTACAGACTCAAGGGGAAACTCCGTGATGGCAGGGGGAAATGATGGCATGAGGAAAGGGTAGACATCACCTCCTCGCCAATATCAAGTGGACAACAGCAGCAAGAGTGTGTGTCAAACACTGGCAAGGGGAAGCTGGCTATAACAACCATAAGCCTGCCCCCAACAGTGCACTGCCTCCAGGAGGATCCAATTCCCAAATTGCCAACAGTTGGGGATGTAGCATTAAGAACCCATAAGTTTACGGAGGACACCTGAATCAAACCACCACATTCCACCCCTCACCCCCATAAACTGATAACCAACCATTATGTAAAATGCAATGCATTAAGTCCAACTTTAAAAGTGTCCATAATTTTTATTAATCCCAATGATGTTCAAACATCCCCATAGTGCAAGGTCTTTTAACTGAACTGTAATACCAAAAAAAAAAAAAAAAACATAATGGCAAAGAATAAACATTCATACTATAAAAGACGGCATTGGGCATAGCAAAGAAATATGCAAACAATACAAGATTTAAAACAAACAGGGCAAACATCAAACTCTGTAGTTCCACGTCTAACAACTCTAACCAGTGACAAGTCTCTAAGTCTGATAATTCTAACCAGTGATGAATCTCTGGAGTTCCAATTCCGCACCTCCAGCTAGGCTACTCACAGTCCAGGAAAACTTCATCCAGACCAAGCAGCCCTCCTTGGCAGCTATGTCATAGTCCTGGCATCTCCATTGGGTCTCCACTGCAATGCATGGTTCATCCTCATGACTCCATCAGGCCTCCACACAGGAAATCCAACAAGCCTGCTTCACACTGCCCATGGCCATTTCCAAAAAACATAACCATTTTGCAAATTCAATGACCCTCTCTTTCCTTCATTTGTTATACTCCATAGTACCAGGTGTGCTACCAATTTGTTAATCCAGGAGGGAATAAAGCCAACTTTGAAGAACAGGACACTCCTTCAACATTCAGGCCCCTTCAAAGGAGTCCACATTCTTCCTGTTGTCCCAATGAAGACCATCTGGCCCAATCTCAATGGCTGTAATATTTTAAACAATTGCACTTGACAGCAGTTTTAGCACAAATATTTTATTCCTTTCTGTGCCATATCCCTCTGCTCACACCAGTCCATTTCTATGCAATGCAACACAACACAAGTTCTCCGGACACAGGCAGGCCAAGTGCAGAAAGCTTCTCACACAAACTGCTTCTAGCCCAGTCCAGGCAAAGCTCTTTCTTCCCCCAACAAGAAGGTCAGGATGGATGGTATTGCCCACAAGAGTAAGAGTAGAGGCCTGTGGTCTCTCAAGCACTACCCAAGTCAAGACTATCCCTAGGATGTGTAAGTCCTGCACAAATATATTTTGTGGAACACTTGTCAGCAAAAACAATTTGAGCCAGGCATGGTGGCACATGCCTTTAATCCCAGCACTTGGGAGACTGAGGTTGGAGGACCTCTGTGTGTTCGAGGCCAGCCTGAGACTAATTCCAGGTCAACCTGGGCTACAGCAAGACCCTACCTTGAAAAAAAATTGGTTTTATGATGTATTGCAAAACACCATGGGTCCACGTGACCCACACTGATTACATACTTGTTTATTGTCCAGTCGGTGTTCGTGAAAGATCCTCCGTAGCATATGGGCACCATCTCCCCTGCTCTGTCTAGGACTCATCTCTTCTTCGTTTTCTTTACAGTGAACTTGCTAATTTCAGATCTCAGATTACAAGAGTTATCATTCCTCACAATGCCCTGGCTCTTCAGAAAGTTTATATATTCCTTTTTTTTTTTTTTTTTGATTTTTTGAGGTAAGGTCTCACTCTTGCTCAGGCTGACCTGGAATTCACTCTGTAGTCTCAGGGTGGCCTTGAACTCATGGCAATCCTCCTACCTCTGCCTCCCTAGTGCCCAAACAGTTTATATTAAAGCAATGTAGACCTCCCAGCCCCTGCAATTCCTTAATGACATTTTTTTTTTAATTCTGTGATGGTGTTGTTTTTATAATGATCACAAATGCAAGTCTTGTCCAGAGTAGGTAAACACACACATACACGAGTGCAGGAGCAATTACTTGTTTTCAGATTATGTTAAATTTATTATCACAAACATCAAATACCATGTCATCTAGAACTGTGTAGGCAGTAATTATTGAATCCTTAGAATATGATCTCTTTACCTATTGGCCAAACCCTAGCCTTCCATACACCACCAGCAGGAAGGATTGGCCAGGAGGCCCATGCACAGCAAGAAGAACAGCCTCATTTGTGTTCCCCATAATTGTCAAGGCAAATAAACGCATTCATAGTGGTGGTCCCTTGGCATCGTGGAGCTGGTGTTGTGTTGAGAACCCTTGGAGGAGATAAGGATGATTCAACACATAGCAGATTTTCATTCTGTCAAGTTCTTCATCACACGACCATGATAAATGAGGCAAACAGACGAGAAAGTATTAGTAAGGCAAAAATGATATACAGAGAAAAAAGGCAGAAAAACCCCAAAGTGTCAGGGCAAGGAAGTAAACGTTACACTTTTTGAGTTAAAACCCAGAGAGGTGCGCTGGCTCAGCAGTTTCTATGAGCCACTGCACCCAGGGAGGGGCTTCTGAGGGTATAGCACATAATTCATTAAGGGGACAAATGTTTCTCACACCTCCTTAGCATGCCTGTAGGTCAGGGATGGTCTCTTGGCCAGGTAAGTGACAGGCTCCACCCTCTTCCCTTTCATACCAGGGAGCCTGTCCAGAGGCAGAGTCCCTCCTCCAATGACCTCCAGGCCTGTTAATGTCTGCCTACTTACAATAGTATTGGTTAGATCTCATTCAAAAACATGTGGTGGAAACTCAAGTTCAATCGGCATGAGCCAAAAGGGGCTATTGGGCTCACAAGCTGTTAAGAGTGGTATTGTGGGCTGGAGGGATGGCTTAGCTGTTAAGGCATTTGCCTGCAAAGCCAAAGGACCCAGGTTTGATTCCCCAGGACCCATGTAAGCCAGATGCACAAGGGGTGCAGGAGTCTGTAGTTTGTTTGCAGTGGCTGGAGGCCCTGGCACACTCATTCTCCCTCTCTCTCTCTCTCTCTCTCTCTCTCTCTTTCTCTCTCCCCCTTTCTCTGTAAAATAAATAAAAATGAAATTTTTAAAAAAAAAAAAAAAGAGTGGTAAGCCGGGTGTGGTGGTGCACGCCTTTAATCCCAGCACTCTGGAGGCAGAGGTAGGAGGATCGCCAAGAGTTCAAGGCCACCCTGAGACTACATAGTTAATTCCAGGTCAGCCTGGGCTAGAGTGAAACCCTACCTCAAAAAAAAAAAAAAAAAAAAAAAAAAAAAAGAATGATATTGATTCAGACCCAACTGTCCCTATGTGATAGAGCTTTATCTTCCTCTCCATTTCTTTTTTTTTTTTTTTGAGAGAGAGAGAGAGAAACAGAGTGAGAGAGAGACAGATAGAGAATGGGCATGCAGCGGCCTCTCAGCCACTGTGGGCAAATTCCAGATGTGTGCGCCCCCTTGTGGGCAAGTGTGGCATTGCTCCCTTGCTTCACTTTACATCTGGCTAAACGTGGGACCGGATAATCAAACAGGCATTCTTAGGTTTGGCAGGCAGGCGCCTTAACCACTAAGCCATCTCTCCAGCCCTCCATTTCTTTTATATTATTATTATTTGAAAGAGACAGAGAGAGAGAAGGAGGGAAAGGGAGAGAGAGAAGAAAAGAGAGAGAGAGAAAAAATGGGCACACCAGGGTATCCAGCTACTAGAAACAAACTCCAGCCATATGTGCCACCTTGTGCATCTGGCTTAGGTGGGTCCTGATCAAAACTCAAAACTTTGGCATTGCAGGTAAGCACTTTAACTGCTAAGCCATCTCTCCAGACCTCTCTCTGCATTTCTTGATTGTACCTGGATGTTTCGTAAGCATAAAGACCTTTAGAAGTGCCAGCGTCCAGAGCTGGGTGTGGTGGTATATGCCTGTGTGTTGGGGTCCCTCCTAGGGCCAGCCCAGGAGGGACCGCAGGGTCTCTTCCAAGTAGGGGTTGAGAGGCTCAGTGTCATGACACAGACTCCAGGAGTTGGGTGGAAGCAGGCAGAGGGCAAGCTGCAGCAAACTCATTTATTCAAGGAAGTGTAGGGGGTTTTAAGGATTTGGCTGGCCAATCATTGTATGGGGTGGTCCCCTTCTTGTGACCAATGACAGCCTGTCTCCAGGCAGATCATCTCGCAGCAGGCTGCTCGGGAGCATGGGACTGTAGCTGTTGTCGCCAGGCCTGTGCAGGATGCCACGTCCACAGAAGCTACTTCCTGGTTTCTTTTAGCATGTGGTCTGGCTAGGGCCTGACCTGCATTGTGCCATATATATGCTCCTTTTTGTTTTTATTATTGGCCACCCTGGGAGGCATGGTTCTTTGCCAAGCCATTGTTGACCCCAGGCCCCAAGGGATCATCACATGTGATGGTGCCTGTCTTAGGTTGCCCCATCTCATGGGGTCTTACCCGTCATCAACTACCCGCCATCCTGGTGAGAAAATCTGAGGGGTGTGGCCTGGTTTCTTTTAGCATGTAGTCTGGCTAGGGCCCAACCTTCATTGTGCCATACCTGTGTGATGGTTTATGTTGATTTTTTAATTTGACAGGGCCTAGAATCACCTGCAAGGAATTATGTAGATTAAGTTAGTCTCTGGGCATGCCTGTGAGGCATGGTTTGTATAAAAAATGGGAGAACTGGCTGAATCTGGATATTCATCACTCTCTTCCTCACTGTGGACTGAACGTGAGCAGCTGTATCAAGCTCCTGTCACTACGCCTTCCCCACCATGATGGACTGTGACTTGAAACTGTAAACTGAAATATACCTGTCCTCCCTTGAACTGATTTTTGTCAGGTATTTTGTTCCAGCAATAAGAAAGTAATTAACAGAGCCTGTAATCCAAGTCTCATGAGGCAGAAACAGAAGGATGTAAGGTTTGTGGTCAGCCTGGTCTACGTGGTGAGTTCCAGGCTACCAAGCTAGGGCTACACAGCAAACACTCTGTCTCAGAAAAGAAAACTTACCAACTCCGTGTCCTGCAGCCTAATAATAATCCCAGGGAAATGAGAGCTCCCTGCAAGTCATGGATCGATCACAAGGATACCTTGGACTCTGCTCGCAATATACTCCAGCCCTGAGTTAATAAATGGGCCAAAGAATGCTGAGAAATGTGCCCGCCCCCATGTGTCTGCATGTATCTTGAGGGTGGGGATGGAAGTTCTGTGATTGACCATCCTTAGTACCAGGCCCCAGGCACCCAAAGTGGGCAGGCCTAAAAAGCAATGATGGTAATTTACAAGTACCTTTGCTTCAGTCCTGTTCACAGCAGAGACAGACAAGGTCAAGACTCTTATTCCTGGCCTGGGCCTCAGAAGCCAAGTATCCGTTAACATTCAGCAAATCCAAATTTGTTTCTTTTTTTAAAAAAATATTTTATTTATTTATTTATTTAAGAGAGAGAAAGAGGCAGAGAGAAAGAGAGAATGGGTGCGCCAGGGCCTCCAGCCACTGCAAATGAACTCCAGATTCATGTGCCCCCTTGTGCATCTGGCTTACATGGGTCCTGGGGAATCAAACTGGGGTCCTTAGGCTTCACAGGCAAACGCCTTAACTGCTAAGTCATTTCCCCAGTCCTTGTTTGTCTTTTTAGACAAAAATAAAATCATCAGAAACACTTTAAGAAAAAAACAATTATACCAAGACCTTAACTAATTTATGTCTGGGTTTTAAGATTTTGGGTGATTGCAAATTGGAGATACATCTCCTTTTGGTAAAGAGCTTGCTCATCCCCGGATTCGATCCCCAACACTGCATAAAACTGAGCATGGTGGCATTTAGCATCCCAGTACTCGGGAAGTTACACAGTCTTGTATAACTTGGCTACGTAACAAGTGTGAGGTCAGCCTGGGCTACATAAGATCCTGTCAAAAGAGAGAAAGAAGGCTGGGAAGATGGTTCAGCAGATAAAGGTACTTGCTTGCAAAGCCTGCTGGGTAGAGTTTGACTCCCCAGAATCCACAAAAAGAGAGAGAAAGCGGGAAGAGATTACTTTCAGCTTCAGTTTTAAAATCTTTTTCCCAGATCATAGTTATTTTACTTTGGTCATGCAAGTACTAAATATTTGATGTAACAAAAACTTTTTAGAAAACTACACTCATACATCATGCTTATTAACAATGTGACTTTATTTAATGTTTCTTCTTTTAATTTTTTTATTTATTTTATTTATTTGAGGGGGGAAGTGGCAAATAGAGAGAGAATGGGTTCTCCAGAGCCTTCAGCCACTGCAAACGAACTCCAGATAGCACCACTGTGTGCATCTGGCCTATGTGGGTCTTGGGGAACCAGACCTGGGTCCTTTGACTTTGCAGGCAAGCGTCTTAATGGCTAAGCCATTTCTCCAGCCCTTTTTTTTTTTGTTTTGTTTTGTTTTGTTTTGTTTTGAGGTAGGGTCTCACTCTAGCCCAGGTTGACCTGGAATTCACTATGTAGTCTCAGGGTGACCTCAAACTCACTGTGATCCTCCTACCTCAGCCTCCCGAGTGCTGGGATTAAAGGTGGTGTGTGCCACAATGCCCAGCCTAATTTTTCTTTTTAAGATAGACTCTTAATCAGTAGCCTAGTCTGCCTGGAACTTGCTAAGTACACCAGACTGGCCTCAAGCTGATGGTGATCCTCCTGACTGTGCCTCCAGAGTGCTGGGATTACAGGTACATGCCACCAAACACAGCCCTTGACTTCTTTGTTTGTTTCTGGGGTTTGTTTGTTTTGGGGGGTGTTATTATTGTAATTGTTGTTGTTTTGTGGTAGGGTCTCACTCTAGCCTAGGCTGACCTAGAATTCATTATGTATTCTCAGGCTGGCCTCAAATTCACAATGATCCTCCTACCTCTGCCTCTCAAGTGCTGGGATTGAAGCCATGTGCCACCATACCCAGCTCATTTTGACTTCTTATGCACACATTGAGTGATACCATAAAGTAGGCACCCTTATGCACAATGCTTATAGACATGAAAAGATGTACTTTGTACCCATGGAAAATAATGTGAACCCTAATCCCACTTGAGATTCACATGGACAGACACAGTCACGCATAGTGGGTGGCCATGGGGATGAAGAAGGTGATGGAGGTACATAACTGGAGTAGCAATTGGAACTCCAGGGAATAAGTCACCACAAATGAGAAGGTTCCAGGTGTGAAGGTCAAGGCTAGGTGGCCTGAAAGGGCTGCTCCTGATTCCTCCAAACCTGCATTCTTGATGGAATCCAAACCCTAAGATTAGCAGGGTAGAGGGAGCCATATCTCCTGAGGAACCTACTTGTCTTCAGATGGTGAGAATGACAAAGAAACGTGCCTCATCCAGAAGGCTGGAAAGGCTGGGGGAACCAGTTAGGAACTCCAGCAGTTCTGCTCTGGGATCCCAACATCCATTTCCCTTAAAAAAAAAAAAAAAAAAAAAAAAAAAAAGCTAGGGCTGGAGAGATGGCTTAGCAATTAAGGCGTTTGCCTGCAAAGCCAAAGGACCCAGGTTCAGTTCCCCAGGACCCATGTAAGCCAGATGCACAAGGTAGTGCATGCATCTGGAGTTCGTTTGCAGTGGCTGGAGGCCCTGATGTGCCCATTCTCTCTCTCTCCCTCTTTTCTCTCTCTCTCTCCCTCCTTCTGCCTCTCTCTCTCAAATAAATAAATAAAAATAAAATATTTAAAAAAAAAAAAAAAAAAGCTAATCTGAAATAGGATAGTGACCCTAAAAAACTTGGGAATAAGTGACCAGGAACTTTAGGTATGAGCAAAAGAGTGAGCATTGTTTTGTTTGGGTATTTTTGTTTTGTTTTGTTTTGTTTTGTTTTGTTTTGAGACAAGGTCTTGTGTTTGGCCTTGAACTCACTATACAGCTGAGGATTACTTTGATCTCATGATCCTCCTGTCTCTGCCTCCCAAAGGCTGGTATTATAGGCCTGCACCACCACACCCAGCCCTCCAAACAACAGGTTCTAAATAAAACATTCTAATATAATATAATCCAAAGATAAACTAATTTGGTGTTTACATGGTAGGAAAATACTAAAAGTCTGTTTTCAACTACTAAACCTTCTGAAAAAGATTAGAAAACTTTGTGCAGTGGTAATTCATAACATACAATAGTCTTGGATCTGAGTCACGTGTTTCATTGGTGCTGTGTGGCATGATGGCATGTGCAGTGCAAAGTATGCATGTTGTATGTTCAAAACTAAGGCTACAGTGAAGTTTCTTATTGAAACACAGGTGAGACCTGCCAGGAACACCTTGGATTCATTGCATGTTTGATTTTGAATTCATTTTTGGTCATCACACAATCAGAAACCGTTTGCTGTTGCTAAGTTTGTCACAACCCTTACATTCAGTCTTGGGACCCAATTTAGGTTTCATGTCCACAGTTTAAGAAATTGATCGCTCCTGAATCTGCACCATGTAGAATCCCTCAGGCTTGTAATGAGACACTAGGATTGGAAAAAAATTCTGTGGACTGAAGGAGGGCCCACAGATCCTTCCTCAAGGTTGCCTGATACTAGGCACTGACTGTGTGGACCCTTGGACAGACTGACCCTCCCTTAAAGCTGAAATGATCCCTTGAATCCATGCTCTTTTAATCAGACCTGTCTTCACACCTTAACTAACCTTGCTAGGCTAGGGTTTCCTCTTCTGTGAGGTGGAAACGATGAATTTAATAATGCTGCCGGGCGTGGTGGCGCACGCCTTTAATCCCAGCACTCAGGAGACAGAGGTAGGAGTATTGCCATGAGTTTGAGGCCACCCTGAGACTACATAGTGAATTCCAAGTCAGCCTGAGCTAGAGTGAGACCCTACCTGGAAAAAAAAATACATGTTACAGATGCCCAAAGTGCCACATGCATCTGTAGTTCATTTGCAGTAGCAAGAGATCCCAGGGCACCCATACCCTTCTGTGTGTCTCTCTCCCTTTTTTTTTTTTTTTTTTTTTAGGTAGGGTCTTGCTCTAGCCCAGGCTGACCTAGAATTCACTATACAGTCTTAGGGTGGCCTCAAAGTCACAGCGATCCTCCTAACTCTGCATCCCGAGTGCTGGAATTAAAGGCACATGCCACCATGCCCATCCTCTCTCTCCCTCTTTCTCTGCTCTCAAATAAATAGCTAATTAAAATTTTAAGCCAGGTGTGGTGGTGTACGCCTTTAATCCCAGCACTTGGGAGGCAGAGGTAGGAGGATCACTGTGAGTTTGAGGCCACCCTGAAACTACATAGTGAATTCCAGGTCAGCCTGGGTTAGAGTGAGAACCTACCTCAAAAAAAATTTTTTTAATGCATAGTAGGGAATGGAGAAATGGCTTAGCTGTTAAGGTACTTGCCTGCAAAGCCTAAGGACCCATTTTCTACTCTGCAGATCCCACATAAACCATATGCACAAGGTCACACATGCCCACTAGATGGCACAAGCATCTGGTTTTCTATTGCAGTTGCTGAGGCCCTGGCATGCCAATTCTCTCTCTCTAAAATAAAAAATAATAATAAATGCATAATAGGCTAGAAAGATGGCTTAGCAATTAAAGCACTTGCCTGCAAAGCCAAAGGACCAAGATTCGATTCCCCAGTACCCACACGTAAAGCCAGATACACAAGGTAGTACATGTGTCTGGAGTTGGTTTGCAGTAGCTAGAGGCCCTGACGTTCCCATTCTCTTTCTCTCTCTATCTGCCTTTCACTCTCTCTCAAATAAATAAATAAGTAAAAATGCATGATGGGACTGGAGAGATGGCTCAGCCTTTAAGGAGCTTGTCTGAAAAGCCTAACAACCCAAGTTTGAGTCACAAGTACCCACATAAAGCCAGATACACAAAGTGGTGCATGCATCTGGAGTTCATTTGCAGAGGCTCGAGGCCCTGTTTTGCCCATTCTGTCTGCCAGGCATGGCAGTGCATACCTTTAATCTCAACACTTGGAAGACAGATGTAGGAGGATCTGTGAGTCCAAGGCCAGTCTGAGACTACATAGTAAATTCCAGGTTAGCTTGGAAACAAAAAACAAAAATTAGCCAGGCATGGTGGTGCATGCCTTTAATCCCAGTACTCAGGAGGCAGAGGTAGGAAGATCACTGTGAGTTCAAGGTTACCCTGAGACTACATAGTGAATTCCAGGTCAGCCTGAGTTAGAGTGAGACCTTACCTCGAAAAACAAAACAAAACAAAAAGACAGGCATGGTGGCACACACCTTTAATTCCAGCACTTGGGAGGCAGAGGTAGGAGGATTAACTGTGAGTTTGAGGCCACCCTGATACTACATAGTTAATTCCAGGTCAGCCTGGGCCAGAGTGAGACCCTACCTCAAAAAAACCCAAAATTTAACTTTTTTTTTTTTAATATATTGAACTAGAATCCTTGTTTTCAAATGGTTTTTAAATGTGAACTATTCTCCATAGGCTCATGTGTTTGAACACTTGGTCCCCAGCTGGTAGCACTGTTTGAGAGGGCTATGAAACCTTTAGGAGGTAGAATCTTACTTGAGAAAGTGGATCACTGAAGGTGAGCCTTGAGATTTTATAGCCTAGCCTTCTAGTTCATCCTCTGCTTCCTGCCTTGGCTGAAATGTAAGAAGCTGGCCTGCCGTGATTTCCCCACCATGATGGTCTATCTCACCTCTGAATGTAAGACAAAATAAACTCTCCTTTCAAGTTGCTTCTGCACAGGTATTTATTTACAACAATAAGAAAGTAACTTATGCGACTTTATATTTAACTTTCAATTCACAGAAAATAAGGGAGATGGACAGACATATTAAATAGCACTATGAGTAGGCAACAAATAAATTTAGACTTCAGGTCATTCTCTAAAGATAATCTAGGGCAGCTGGGCGTGGTGGGGCACGCCTTTAATCCCAGCACTCGGGAGGCAGAGGTAGGAGGATCGCCGAGAGTTCGAGGCCACCCTGAGACTACATAGTGAATTCCAGGTCAGCCTGGGCCAGAGTGAGACCCTACCTTGAAAAACCCAAAAAAAAAAAAAAAAAGATAATCTAGGGCTAGAGAAATGGCTCAGTGCTTAAGGCGTTTGCCTGCAAAGCCTAGTGGCCAGAATTTGATTCTCCAGTACCCACATCTGGAGTCTGTATGTAGCAGCTAGAGACCCTGGCACACCCATACGCTCTGTCTGTCTCTCTTTTACCCCTCTCTGCACTTGGGAGGCAGAGGTAGGACGATCACCATGAGTTCGAGGCCACCATGAAACTGTATAGTGAATTTCAGGTCAGCCTGGGCTAGAGTGAGACCCTACATTGAAAAAAAAATTATTTTATTTATTAGAGAGAGGTAGAAAGAGAGGGAGAGAGAGAGAATGGGTGCACCAGAGCCTCCAGCCACTGCAAATGAACTCTAGATGCACACACCACCTTGTGTATCTGGCATACATGGGTACTGGGGAACTGAACTGGGTCCTTAGGCTTTTCAGGCAAGCACCTTAACCACTAAGCCATCTCTTCAGCCCAATAAAAAAAATATATTTTTTAAAAAAGATAACCTAGTAAAACGGGCATGGTGGCACACACCTTTAATCCCAGCACTTGGGAGGCAGAAGTAGGAGGATTGCCATTAGAGGCCACCCTGACACTACAGAGTGAATTCCAGGTCATCCTGGGCTGGAGTGGAACTCTACCTCAAAAAACAAAAAAAAAAAAAAAAAAAGGTATGAAATAAAGAAGGGAAGGACTATAATAAAATGAAACAATTAAAGAAACTTAAGAACATGAGCTGAGTAGTCCCAGCACTCAGGAGGCTGGGGAGGCTGAGGTAGGAAAAGCCCTATGAGTTCAAGGTCAACCTGCAACTACAGTTAATTCCAGGAGGTGGGGGAGATAGCTCTCTAATTAATGGCTCTTGCTTGAGAAGCCTGCTGGTTTGGGTTCGATTCCCCAGTACTCACATAAAGCCAGATATACAGAGTGGCATAAGTGAATGGAGTTTTCAGCTCTGTCATGCCCATCCTCTCTCTCTCTCTCTCTCTCTCTCTTTCCACATATATGTGTGTGTGTGTACGTATGTATGTATGTATGTATGTATGTATGTATGTATGTATGTATGTGTAAAGATACAGAGTGAGTTCCAAGTCAGCCTGGAGAGAGTAAAACCCTACCTCGAAAAAAGAAAAGATGGGCTGGAGAGATGGCTTAGTGGTTAAGGCACATGCCTATGAAGCCTAAGGACCCTGGTTCGGTTCTCCAGGTCCCAAGTAAGCCAGATGTACAAGGTGGCACATGCATCTGGAGTTCATTTGCAGTGGCTAGAGGCCCTGGCATGCCCATTCTCACTCTCTGTCTCTCTCTCCCTCTCCCTGTCTCTAATAAATAAATAAATAAAAATGAAATCTTTTTAAAACTTTTTAAAAAAGAAAAGAATGACATAGTTTGACAGCCAAGCCACTTACAGAGAAATTTCAAAACTAGCATAGGGGAGGTCCCTGTTGCCTCCAAAACATTACAGGCTATTGCCAAGGCCCTTGGTTTCCCTTGAGAAACAGATGGTAAGACCCTATTGCTGAAGACCTCACTTGCCTGAGTGGCAAGATCACTGAGAAATCAAGCTGGTGCTGAGCAGAAAACCTTCTTCCTATAGACCAGCCAACTGAAAGCTGGAAAAAGCTGCACTGCATGCAGCCCTATGGGAGACAGAAGTCATCAGTGCTGAAAACAGTGGACACTGGAAGCCTCAAGTTTGGCCAGACAGGCCAAATGACCAAATGAGTGCAATAGTGGCATGTCTGCTCTGGAGGAAACCAATTGCTCTCTAATTGGACTGAAGGCCCGCTCTATGGGAGGGAATACATGCCTGGTACTGAAAAACCTAATCAAAAGCCTATGGCAGGGGAGGTCATGAGCTTAGGGGTATAAAGCCTTCTCTTGTCTGGCTAAATGTATAGATTATTCCCACCAAACTGTCCTGAAAACACTACATTTAATGTTTATATTCATATATTAATGCTACTCTCACTTCTGGTTAGAGAAGCTTCTCTTTTCAGATGGCAATGACCACTGGGATGACCCAAAAGGCAACATAGTGATGAGAAAAAGGGATGGAGGAGTGCCCAGCACTGAAACATCTCTGTCACACCTTCCAAGGCTCAGAGTCCATTGCGGAAGAGGTGGTGGAAAGAATGTAAGAGCCAAAGGAAGGGTACAACTCCTTACAATGCAACTGTCCAGACAGAAATTGGCCTTGATATCCATGACCTCGCAGTGCCTAGCAATACCTTCACAAGACCCTCATAAGAGGAGAAAAAGATGATGACATCAAATTAAAAGAGAGACTAATAGAGAGAGGGAGGGGATATGATGAAAAATGGAGTTGTGAAGGGGAATGAGGAGAGGGAAGGGAAATATCATGGTTTATTGTCTGTAAGTATAGAAGTTGTCAATTAAAAACTAAGTATATAATTACTATATAACCCAGCAATTTCACTTGTGGGTGTACATGGAAAGGGTTGAAAGTGACTCAAACATACTTGTGCCCCAATGTTCATAGCAGCCTTATTCATAATAGTCACAAAGTAGAAACAATCCATGTGTTAATTAAGGGAGGAATGAATAAAGGTAATGTGGAACATACATGTAGTGAAATATTATTCAGTCTTAAAAAGAAAGAAAGTCAGGCATGGTGGTTCATGACTGTAATCCCAGCACTTGGAAGGCTGAAGCGGGAAGACTTCTGTGAGTTCAAGGCCAGCCTAGGCTGCAGAGTGAGCCCTTTTCTCAAAAACCAAAACAACAGAAAAAAAATAAGTAGGGCTGGAGAGGTGGCTCAGCAGTTAACGGTGATTGCTTGCAAAGCCTGAGTGCCCAGGATCAATTCCCCAGAGCCCACATAAACCCAGATGTCTGGAGTTCACTTGCAGTGACAAGGGACCCTCATGAGTTCTCTCTCTCTCTCTCTGTCCTTGCAAACACATAAAAAAATTTAATCAGTCAATAAAATAAACAAATCTCTCTACTAAGCTGCTGCCAGTTGGAGACACTTCATATCTAGGAAATTTTCACAGGTAAGCTGAGAAGATACCTGGAGACCCAGTGACCACAAAGCTTACTAGCAAAGCAGAACAGTCTTGCCCCTCAGGAGTCCTCCAACCCCAAACCCCTTCACACAAAATGTCAGTCTCTAATCCCAAATCCACTTGTAGCTGAGTCTCCTTATTAACTAAAAGTAATACACATATTTGCAAACTATTAAGGTGACCTTGTAGGGAGAGAGCCTCCACTTTCAAGCAGCAGCCCCTACTCCCCAGGAGTGGCATCTCACACTCCCTCTGGCCACAGCCACCTGAAAAAATGAATGCTTGCCTACTCCTCAGTAGCTTCTCACTGCTCCCAACTGTGACTCTCTCTGGGTGTCTAAAGTGCCCCACCTCCATCCTAGCTGAAGCTGTCCAGCATCTGTCAGCCAAGCACTGAGTCTATCACACAAAGATGGTACCTGCACTGGGGTCTAGCTTCCTCCAAATGTGTAAAACCAACAGACCTGATGTTGTCTTTTTTAAAACTCCATCCATCTATAGCAAAACTTATGATTGTATAATAGATCATAGGGACAAACAAGGAAAAGAGAGGTGTAAGCTATAAACATAGCATAAACTCAACAAAACACACAAAAAAAAGATACCAAAAGATCTTGTATTCTCTACAGAGAATTTTTCCTGGTTTGTTTTGTTTTATCATTTGTCTTAATTTTTTTTTTTTTTTGAGGTAGGGTCTCACTCTGGCCCAAGCTACCTGGAACTCACTCTGTAGTCTCAGGATGGCCTCAAACTCATGGCGATCCTCCTACCTCTGCCTCCCAAGTGCTGGGACTAAAGGTGTGAGCCACCACACCAAGTTTTTAGGTTTTTTTGTTTTGTTTTGTTTTTTGAGGTAGGGTTTCACTCTGGCTCAGGCTGACCTGGAATTCACTATGTAGTCTCAGGGTGACCTTGAACTCCTGGCAATCCTCCTACCTCTACCTCCCGAGTGCTGGGATTAAAGGCATGCGCCACCACACCCAGCTCAAGTTTTTAATTTTTAAACAGCATTTTCAACTTCAAACAAGCTTTTTTTTTATTTATTTATTTTTGGTTTTGGTTTTTTGAGGTAGGCTGACCTGGAATTTGCTATGTTGTATCAAGGGGATCTCAAACTTACAATGATCCTACCTCTCGGCCTCTGGAGTGCTGGGATTAAAGGCATGCACCACCACACCCGGCCTCAAGCAAGCATTTTTTAAAATATTATTTTATTTATTTATTTTGAGAGAGAGAGAATGGGTGTGCCAGGGCCTTTGGCCACTGCAAAAGAACCCCAGACACATGCATCACCTTGTGCATCTGGCTTATGTGGGTCCTGGGGAATTGAACCTGGGTCCTCAAACTTCACAGGCAAGCACTTTAACCATCTCTCCATCTCCCTTTAAAAAATACTTTATTCAGCCGGGCGTGGTGCTCACATTTAATTTTTTTATTTGAGGCAGAGGTAGAGGAGACAGGCCAGGAAGAGACAGAGAGAGAATCCAGGTCAGCCTGGACCAGAGTACCCTACCTTGCAGCCAAAAAAAAAAAAAATACTTTACTCGGGCTGAGAGATGGCCCCTTGTACGCATTTGCCTTTGAAGCCTAAGGACCCTGGTTCTGGCTTGATTCTCATGGAACCTGGAGATCAAGGGGGTGCATGCATCTGGAGTTAGGTTTGCAGTGGCTGGAGGCCAGGTTCTCTCTCTCTCTCTCTCTCCATCTATTTCCTTTTCTCCCTCAAATAAATAAATAAATAATAAAATATTTTTTTAAAAAATACTTTTAAGCAAGCATTTTATTTTTTTTTTGAGAGAGGAAGACTGGGCATGCAGAGAGAGTGCACGCCAGCACCTTTAAGCCACTTTGAATGAACTCCAGACTTGCACTTGCATCAGTTTTGCATCTGGCTATACATGGAACCTGGAGATTCAAACAAGCATTCTTAGGCTTGGCAGGCAGGTGCCTTAACCACTAAGCCATCTCTCCAGCTCCTCAAACAAGCATTTTTATAATTAAGAAATATGGGAAGCTGGGAGTGGTGGTGCATGCCTTTAATCACAGCACTTGGGAGGCAGAGGTAGGAGGATCACCATGAGTTCAAGGCCACCCTGAGACTACACAGTGAATTCAGGTCAACCTTGGCTAGAGTGAGACCTTACCTCAAAAAACCAAAAAAAAAAAAAAGAAGAAGAAGAAGGAGAAGGAAAAGAAGAAGAAGAAGGAAGAGGAGGAGAAGAAGAGGAGGAGGAGAAAGAAAAAAAATATGGGAGCTGGGCGTTGTGGTTGTGGCACACACCTTTAATCCCAGCACTCCAGAGGCAGAGGTGGGAGGACTGCCATGAGTTCAAGGCCAGCCACCCTGAGACTGCATAGTGAATTTCAGGTGTACCTGAACTAGAGAGAAACACTACCTCAAAAAATAAAAAAAAAAAAAAAAAAAAAAAAAGAAAGAAAGAAAGAAAGAAAGAAAGAAAGAAAGAAAGAAAGAAAGAAAGAAAAAGCCAGGAGTGGTGGTACATAACTGAGGCTGAGGCCAGCCTGGATTTCAAAACAAAACATGGTTCACCAAAAATGTCATCTAAATTTCTAAGTAAATCATGCTGCATTACTTTTCAGGGAAAATATATTAGACAGGGCCTGGGAAGATTGCTCAGTGATTAAAGATGCTTGCTAGAAAATATGTTATGGGGAAAATCAAAGGTAAATAGGACTGATCACTCTGAGTTGCAGTTTTAATTTATTAAATTTTTGTTCATTTTAAGGCTGGAGAGATGGTTCAGCGGTTAAGGTGCTTGCCTACAGAGTCTGACACCCCAAGTTCAATTCCCAGTACCCACGTAAAGTCACATGCACAAAGTGGTGCATGCATCTGGAGTTCCTTTGCAGTGATCTAGAGTTCGTTTGCAGTGGCTAGAGGCCCTGGTGCACCCATTTTCTCCCCTCCTTCCCCGTCTGTGTGTCTCTCTCTCTGTCTGTTGGGCATGGTGGTGGGAGGATGGCCACATAGTAAATTCCAGGTCAGCCTAGGCTAGAACAAGACCCTACCTCGGAAAAAAAAAAATCAGTTTATACAGCGCTGTGTTCCAGAGCTTAATTTTTTAATGATGAATCATTATATTTATGATCAGATAAACATAAAACACCATTTCTTTTATCCCAGTTGGGAAATCCCTTCTTCTGTAAGAAAGGAGAATTAAAAACCACTTCTGAAAACCTTCCCTGGTGCCACTTCCAGTGTACCTTGGTTGGAACCTATGAGAAGGAAAGTTCCTTCATAATGATGTCAGCCTTGAAGGAAAAAAAAAAAAGTCTCTCAAGCTCATGAAAAACACAGTTGATGTGAATCATATGTCTGAGTGGCAGAGTTCCCGCAAAGCTGGGCAAGTGCACAGATGTGCAAGGACGCAAATTCCTCTCCACACAGTGACTGTTCTTCCTTGGAGCTGTTAAGGACATCTGTGTGGATGTCCCTGCCTGAAAGGCTGATGGCAGAAAAAGCCCCATTTCCCTACCCCTTCGCCCCAATCAGCCATCTTTTCCTTTCTCTGCCATTTCCCCTTCTCAAAAAGTACCAGCATTGGGATGTCACGTATGCTTGTCGACTGATAGATTATACCTTCGCAGATGACCTACGATCTTAACCCGTAATTAGCATTTAGAAACTCTCATCTTCCAGTTTCAGAAGGAAAAACTGCTAAGGAATTCCAGGAATCAGCCAGCAGGTGCAATAATGTTTTTGCCAAAGGGGGGAGTGGATTCTGAGACTTCCTGGAACCTGAGAGGGGGTTCAGAAGGAGGGGTGCCAGGCCTCTTCCCAGGCAGGCTCCCTGCTTCCCTGGGAGGACAAACTGTTCCAACTGCCAGAGCTGCTGGGGAAGAAATAAGGCATTTTTGTCCTTCAGCATCTGGAATATGTCCTTCTGCCTTGTCTGCCAGCCTGCTACTTCTCCTCCCTCCCCATCTTTCCTTGTTCCCTTCTTTTTTTAAAATTATGTGGGGAGGGGGCATGTGTTGGGGGACACATGGGGAGGTCAGAGGACAACTTCAGAGTGTTCATCCTCTCCTTCCACCTTCTTTTTGAGGCAGGGTCTCTGTTTGTTTGTGTTTTGTTTTGTTCTTGTTCTTGCACCTATGCCAGTCTAGCTGGCTGGCAAGCTCTGCCTCCCACCGTAGGCAGGACCATGGCCCATGGAGATTACATGTGTGCCACTTTGCATCTGACTTTGAGTAGGTACTGGGGAATCAAACTCAAGCCAGTAGGCTTGCAAGTAAATGATTTTAAGTGCTGATCCAACTCCTCAGTCCCTGGTTCCTTTCTTTTTACAGTAACCTCATTCCTCAGTTTCCAGATTGTCAATTATCTTTTCTGGCATGATATTCAGTGAGATTTTTCAAACTGTAGACTGCTTTGCTTGCCACAGCCTACAAACCTCTATGCTGTATGTGGCATTTTGGCCTCTAATATTTCTGATCACAAAACATGTGTTTAGATTAAAACTCTTTGTAGAGATTTTACACTAGGTCCCCTTCCTAGTTCTAAATAAATCCTCCTCCATTTGTTCCAGAGCTTAATTTTTTAAATGATGAATCATTATATTTATGATCAGATAAACATAAAACACCATTTCTTTTATCCCAGTTGGGAAATCCCTTCTTCTGTAAGAAAGGAGAATTAAAAAACACTTCTGAAAACCTTCCCTGGTGCCACTTCCAGTGTACCTTGGTTGGAACCTATGAGAAGGAAAGTTCCTTCATAATGATGTCAGCCTTGAAGGAAAAAAAAAAAGTCTCTCAAGCTCATGAAAAACACAGTTGATGTGAATCATATGTCTGAGTGGCAGAGTTCCCGCAAAGCTGGGCAAGTGCACAGATGTGCAAGGACGCAAATTCCTCTCCACACAGTGACTGTTCTTCCTTGGAGCTGTTAAGGACATCTGTGTGGATGTCCCTGCCTGAAAGGCTGATGGCAGAAAAGCCCCCATTTCCCTACCCCTTCGCCCCAATCAGCCATCTTTTCCTTTCTCTGCCATTTCCCCTTCTCAAAAAGTACCAGCATTGGGATGTCACGTATGCTTGTCGACTGATAGATTATACCTTCGCAGATGACCTACGATCTTAACCCGTAATTAGTATTTAGAAACTCTCATCTTCCAGTTTCAGAAGGAAAAACTGCTAAGGAATTCCAGGAATCAGCCAGCAGGTGCAATAATGTTTTTGCCAAAGGGAGGGGAGTGGATTCTGAGACTTCCTGGAACCTGAGAGGGGGTTCAGAAGGAGGGGTGCCAGGCCTCTTCCCAGGCAGGCTCCCTGCTTCCCTGGGAGGACAAACTGTTCCAACTGCCAGAGCTGCTGGGGAAGAAATAAGGCATTTTTGTCCTTCAGCATCTGGAATATGTCCTTCTGCCTTGTCTGCCAGCCTGCTACTTCTCCTCCCTCCCCATCTTTCCTTGTTCCCTTCTTTTTTTAAAATTATGTGGGGATGGGGCGTGTGTTGGGGGACACATGGGGAGGTCAGAGGACAACTTCAGAGTGTTCATCCTCTCCTTCCACCTTCTTTTTGAGGCAGGGTCTCTGTTTGTTTGTGTTTTGTTTTGTTCTTGTTCTTGCACCTATGCCAGTCTAGCTGGCTGGCAAGCTCTGCCTCCCACCGTAGGCAGGACCATGGCCCATGGAGATTACATGTGTGCCACTTTGCATCTGACTTTGAGTAGGTACTGGGGAATCAAACTCAAGCCAGTAGGCTTGCAAGTAAATGATTTTAAGTGCTGATCCAACTCCTCAGTCCCTGGTTCCTTTCTTTTTACAGTAACCTCATTCCTCAGTTTCCAGATTGTCAATTATCTTTTCTGGCATGATATTCAGTGAGATTTTTCAAACTGTAGACTGCTTTGCTTGCCACAGCCTACAAACCTCTATGCTGTATGTGGCATTTTGGCCTCTAATATTTCTGATCACAAAACATGTGTTTAGATTAAAACTCTTTGTAGAGATTTTACACTAGGTCCCCTTCCTAGTTCTAAATAAATCCTCCTCCATTCTTCCTTCTACAGTCTTCCAAATGTCTTATAAAAACAGACTGAAAAAAGCCTGGCATGGTGGTGCACGCCTTTAATCCCAGCACTCGGGAGGCAGAGGTAGGAGGATTGCCATGAGTTCAAGGCCACCCTAAGACTATATAGTGATTTCCAGGTCCGTATGAGCTAGAGTGAGACCCTACTTTTGAAAAACCAAAAAAAAAAAAAAAAAAACAGACTGAAGTATTAATGAATGTGACCTAATTGTGCCAGGTTATAACTATTTCTTTAACATTCGCTCTGGTCATATTTCATCTTGCTATAGTATATAGTTTAAATGTTGGATGAGACATGATATATTTTGATTTTTTTTTTTTTTGAGAGAAACACAGAGAGAGAGAGGGAGAGGAAGACAGATAGAGATGGGCACACCAGCAGCCTCTCAGCTGCTGTGAACGAAATCCAGATGTGTGCGCCCCCTTATGGTCAAGTGCAGCATTATGCCCTTGCGTCACTTTGCATCTGGCTAAACGTGGGACCTGGAGATTGGAACCAGCATTCTCAGCTTTAGGAGGCAGGCACCTTAACCGCTAAGCCATCTCTCCAGCCCATATTTTGAAATTTTTATAAAATCGGATCAAGCTGGATGTGGTGACACACTCCTTTAACACCAGCACTTGGGAGGCTGAAGAGGGAGAAAGGCCATGTGTTTGAGGCCAGCATGGGCTACAGAGTTCCAGGTTAGCCTGGGCTGGAATGAGACCTTGCTTTAAAAACAAAAAGGTGGAGAGATGGCTTAGCAGTTAAGGAATTTGCCTGCAAAGCCAAAGGATCCCAGTTCAACTCTCCAGGACCCACATAAGCCAGATACACAAGGTGGTGCATGCTTCTGAAGTTCGTTTGCAGTGGCTGGAGGCTCTGGCACACCATTCTCCACCCCCGCCTCTTTCTCTTTCTCAAATAAATAAATAAAATATATTTTAAAAAAATTAGATCAAAGCCAGGCGTGGTGGCACACGCCTTTAATCCCAGCACTTGGGAGGTAGAAGTAGGAGGATCGCCGTGAGTTCGAGGCCACCCTGAGACTACAGAGTGAATTCCAGGTCAGCCTGGGCCAAAGTGAGACCCTACCTCGAAAAACCAAAAAAAAAAAAAAATAGATCAAGACTTTGCCCACTTTTCTTATGTGGAGATGTAGCTCTCTTCCCACTATCAGCTTATTTTCCCAAGGTCCTCCTTCTTTAAAAAAAAAAAAAAAAACTGGGGCTGGAGAGATGGCTTAGTGGTTAAGCGCTTGTCTAAGCCTAAGGACCCTGGTTTGAATCTTCAGGTCCCACGTAAGCCAGATGCACATGGTGGTGCATGCATCTGGAGTTCATTTGCAGTGGCTAGAGGCCCTGGTGCACCTATTCTCTCTCTCTCTCTCTTCCCCTTTCTCTGTCTCTAATAAATAAATAAATAAAAATAAAAAAATAAATAAAAAACTATTTTATTTATTTATTTGCAAGGAGGCTGGGAGAGAATGGGCATACAGGGCCTCTAGCCTCTGCAAACAAATTCCAGACACATGTGCCCCTTTGTGCATTTGGCTTCATGTGGGTACTGGGGCATTGAACACAGGTTGTTAGGCTTTGCAAGCAAGTGCCTTTAACTACTCTCTCCAGCCCCTCAGGGTCCTCTTTCACTGAGTTCTGATATCTAGTAATATAATGATTTCACATGAATATCACAATTATAGCAGGTGTCTTTCCTTTGTTTCCCCTGACAAGGAACTTAACCACATTCATAGTGTGTGTGTGTGTGTGTGTGTGTGTGTGTGTGTGTGTGTGTGTGTCCGTCTGTCTGTCTGTTTACGTACTCCCATGGCCCCTCCCATCCTTCAGATCTTTATTCACCACCTCACTGGAGTATTCCCAAACCATCCTTTTTATTTATTTACTGGTGGAGGTAATGGAGGTTGCAGAATTTAAGACAGTGACTCACTCTTGTAGTCCAGGCTGGCCTTGAATTCCCAATACTCTTGCTTTAACTTTCTGAGTGCTAGGATTATAGACACACACCACAATTCTTGGCCAAGCCAGCCTTTTAAAAAGCACATTCAGGGGCTGGAGAGATGGTTTAGCGGTTAAACACTTGCCTGTGAAGCCTAAGGACCCCAGTTTGAGGCTCGATACTGCAGAACCCATGTAAACCAGATGCACAAGGGGGCACACACATCTAGAGTTTGTTTGCAGTGGCTAGAGGCCCTGGTGCACCCATTTTCTCTCTCTCTCTCTCTCTCTCTCTCTCTACCTGCCTATTTCTGTATCTCTCTCTCAAATAAATAAAAAATAAAATATTAATAAAATAAAATATTTTTTTAATCACATCCAGCTCCTCTACCCCTGGAATGCGCAGTTCCCCTTCTCCTACTCTATTTTCCATAGCACCATATTCTCAGTATATGACATGGTATATTTTACTATACTATATTTATTGCTTAGTTCAAATCTATAATTTCCTCCAAAGGCTTATGTGTCAAAGGCTCTACTGGAAGTGCTATAGCCTTTAGAAGGTAGCACACAGGGAAAGGAAAGTCCTGAAGGGTGTGCCCTTGTAGGAAACATTGGGACCACACTTTTTTGTGTAGCTCTCTTTGCTTTCTGACTGCCATAAGTTGATCAAGCCTCCTTTACCATGCACTCCCATTATAAGGTACTATGCCACCCTAGACCCAAAGGCCAAGTGATAATGAACTAACCTCTGAAACCATAAGCCAAAATAAATCTTTCCTCTTTTTAAATATTTATTTACTTATTTGCAAGCAGAGACAGACAGAAAAAAGATAGACACAGAGAGAGAGAGAGAGACAATGGGAACACCAGGGTCCCTACCCACTGCAATGAACTCCAGACATCTTATGCGTCATCTTATGCATCTGGCTTATGTGGGTACTAGGGAATCAGCCCTGGGTCCTTTGACTTTGTTGGCAAATGCCTTAACCACTAACCCCCTCAATTGATAACTTTTTAAAATTACATTTATTTATCTGAGAAAGAGAGAGAGAAAAAGAGGCAGATTAGAGAGAGAATGAGTGCCAACGAATTCCTGATGCATGTTCCACTGTGGTGGTTTGATTCAGGTGTCCCCCATAAGCTTAGCTGTTCTGAATGCTAGGTTCCCAGCTGATGGAGATTTGGGAATTAATGCCTCCTGGAAGCAGTGTATTATTGGGGGCATGCTTATGGGTATTATAGCCAGCTTCCTCTTGCCAGTGTTTGGCACACTCTCCTGCTATTGTTGTCCACCTGATGTTGGTCAGGTGATGTCCACCCTCTGCTCATGTCATCATTTTCCTCTGCCATCATGGAACTTCCCCTTGAGCCTGTAAGCCAAAATAAAACCCATTTTTCCCACAAGCTGCTCTTTGTCAGGTGATTTTTGTCAGCAATGCAAACCTGACTGCAACAGTAAAGTTGGTACCGAGAGTAGGGTCATTTGCTGTTGATACCTGACTGTATATGTGGCTTTGGCCTTTTGGAGCTGATTTTCAAGAGGAATGTAGAAGGATTTGAAACCTTTGCCTAAGAGACATCTTGCAGTGCTGTAAGTACAGCTTAATGGACTATTCTGGTCAGAGTTGAAAGACCTGAATGCAGAAAGAAAGATAAACTGTGAGGTTTGGCTTGTGAGGGTGAGAAAGAGCTTTGCCTGGACTGGGCTAGAAGCAGTTTGTGTGAGAGGCTTGCTGTTATGCCCATGTCCTGAGAATTTGTGCAGGGTTGCATTACATAGAAATGGACTGGTGTGAGCAGAGGGAAGTGGCACAGAAAAAAATAAATGAAATCAGCCAGGTGTGATGGTGCACACCTTCAATCCCAGCACTAGAGAGGCAGAGGTAGAAGGATCACTATGAGTTTGAGGCCACCCTGAGAAGACCTAGTGAATTTCAGGTCAGCCTGAACTAAGAGTGAAACCCTACCTCGAAAAACCAAAAACAAACGAAAGAGAAAGAAAGAAAGAAAGAAAGAAAGAAAGAAAGAAAGAAAGAAAGAAAGAGAAATCTTTGAGCCAAAATTGCTGCCTGTTCAGCTGCAATTATATGAGAAATTACAACCATTGAGAATGGGCCAGCTGACCTTCATTGGGACAACAGAAAGGATATACTCCTTTTTTAAAAAGATTTTTTAACATTTATTTATTTATTAGAAACAGAGAGCAGGAGAGAGAGAGTGTATGTGAGAATGGGCATGCCAGGGCCTCTAGCCACTGCAAATGAACTCCAGACACATGTACCACCTTGTGCATCTGGCTTATGGGGTACCTGGAGAATTAAACGGGGTCCTTAGGCTTTGTAGGAATGCGCCTTAACCACTAAGCCACCTCTCCAACCCAAGGATGCAGTTTTTTAAAGGGGCCTGAATGCTGAATGAGTGTCCTGTTCTTCAGTCTGCTTTATTCCCCCCGGATTAACAAATTGGCAGCCCACTGTGTGTTATGGAGTATAAGAAATGCAGGAAAGAGAGGGTCATTGAATTGGCAGCACAGGCTTGTGTTTTGGAAATGGCCATGGTTAGTGTGAAGGATTGCCTGCATGGAGACCTGATGGGGCCATGAGGATGAACCATGGATTGCAGTGGAGACCCAGCAGAGTTGCTGGACCATGAGATGGCTGCCAAGGAGAGCTGCCGGCCCCAGATGAAGTTTTCCAGGACTGTGAGTAGCCTAGCTGGAGGGGCGGAGTTGGAACTCCAGAGACTTGTTGCTGGTAGATTTATTGGACTTGGAGACTTGTTATTGACTAGAGTTGTTGGACTTGGAGCTACAGAGTTTGATGTTTGCCCTGTTTAAATCTTGCATTGTTTGAATATTTCTTTGCTATGCCCATTGCCATCTTTTGCAGTGTGAATGTTTATTCTGTGCCATTATGGGTTTTTTGGAGTTTTTTGGTATTATGGCTCAGCAAAAAGACCCTGGATTATGGGGATATTTGAACATCACTAGGATTGACAAAATTTATGGGGACTTTTAAAATTGAACTGAATGCATTGTATTCTATATCATGTATAGATATCAGTTTATAGGGGCCATCCTCTGATTGTGCCATCATTTTCCCCTGCCATCATGGAACTTCCCCTCAAGTCTGTAAGCCAAAATAAACCCCTTTTTTCCCACAAGCTGCTCTTGGTCAGGTGATTTCTGCCAGCAATGCAAACCTGACTGCAACAGCTACCTTGTGCTTTTGGTTTATGTGGGTACTGGGGAATTGAACCTGAGTCCTTAGGCTTCACAGACAAGCACCTTAACCACTAAACCATCTCTCCAGCCCTTGATAACTTTCTAAAATTTTATTTATTTATTTGAGAGAGAGAGAGAGCATGGATGTGTCAGGGCCTCTTCCTGCTATAAACAAACTCCAGACACATGTGCCACTTCATGTTCTGGTTTCACATGAGTATTGGGAAATTTTTTTAAACACTTTATTTATTTGTTTGCAAGGTGGGGAAAGAGAGGCAATGGGTATGCCAGGGCTTCTTGCCACTGCAAATAAACTCCAGGCAGGTGACTGTGCCACTTTGTGCATCTGACTTTACATGGGTACTGGGGTAATCAAACCTAGGTTGGCAGGTTTTGCAAGCAAGCACCTTTAACTACTGAGCCATTTCCCGGGCCCCTCATTTGATAACTTTTTAATTGTTATTTATTTATTTACTTGCATCTATGTGTGTGCATGTATATGTACTTGCATATATGTGTTACATGTATAGGTGTGCCAGGGTCCCTTGCCACTGCAAATGAATGCCTGTCCAGCTTTATGTGAGTGGCTGGAGGATTGAACCAGCCCTGCATGCAAGTTTTTTATGTACTTAAAATTGATTCAATTGATAAATTTTTTAATATTTTATTTATTTAATAAAGAGAGAGGGAGGGAGAAAGAATGGGCATACCAGGGCCTCTATATTTATTTGAGAGAGTACCTTTAACCACTGAACTATCTTCCCATGCTACTCAGCTGATAACTTTTGAGATAAATAATAAAAACCTTTTCCCCTGGCTTCCTTTCTCTGAAGCCCTGTCTTGTACTCTCCCCTCAGTATAAAAACTATGTCACCTCTGCTGCCAGGGTAGAGAACAGAGAAGATGTAAGACAGAATGTCCTTGGCTTCCCTGACAGTGGAGAGTTCTCAGAGACCCAGGCCCCAGTGTTCAAAGGCAAGAGTCACGAAGTGAAAAATCCAGTTATGTATGTCATCTCAAGGATATTCTGGCCATTTGCATGGAAACCCACAGCCATGGCTACCTGCTTCAGTGTCACGTGCTCCTTTGCCAGCCACACCAGGCTCAGGCCCACCGAGCTGCCAGGCTGGAAGAGCATGTACTTGACAGGGCTGTCTTCCCAATCCCCAGAAAGCAGCTTTTCTGAAAGAAGGGCTCAGTATGAGCATCACCAGGCAGTTCCCCTCCACATAGTAGAGGGGGAGTCTGTGTCCTCAAAGCAGACCAGAAACCTCAACACAGTGTGGGAAGCTCCAAAAGAGGAACAGAAACCTCAGAGTATCATAAGGAGGCTGTGGCGCACCCAATGACTCAACCTAGTCAAGGCAAGCAGACAAGAAGAAACAGAATGAGGTTGAAGAGATGGTTCAGCAGTTAAGGCACTTGTCTATAAAGCCTAAGAACCCAGGCTCAAGTCCCCAGAACCCACATAAAGCCAGATGCACAAAGTGGTTCATGCATCTGAGTTTGTTTGCAGTGGCAGGAGGCCCTGGCATGCCCATTCTCATTCTCTCTCTCTCTCTCTCCCCTCAAATAATTTTTTTTTTTTTTTTTTGGTTTTTCAAGGTAGGGTTTCACTCTGTTCCAGGCTGACCTGGAATTAACTATGTAGTCTCAGGGTGGCCTCAAACTCACAGTGATCCACCTACCTCTGCCTCCCAAGTGCTGGGATTAAAGGCGTGAGACACCAAGCCTGGCAAATTTTTTTTAAAAGAAGAAACTGAGCCATGCCTGGTGGTGCACACCTTTAATCCCAGCACTCAGGGCAGAGATAGGAGGATTACCAAGAATTCGAGGCCACCCTGAGACTACATAGTTAATTCCAGGTCACCCTGAGCCAGAGTGAGACCCTACCTCAGAAAACAAAAATAAATAAATAATAAATTAATTAAAAAGAAGAAGAAACTGAATGGCCCACTCCACCCCTCCTGATCTCTCTACAAAGAACAGGAGTTTTTGGCTGTCACCTCTGCTTCACACCTGAAGACAGGACCACCACTACCCCCAGCCAACTCACCACCAACATCCATCAGCTAAATTTGCTGAATTTGCTGAAAATCAAACCACTGAATGTCAATTTGTCAGATTCTCTGAGCTACTGAGGAGTTCCTCCCCAACTTTCAGTTATTGTACCTCAGCGGTTATTTTCAGTGCAAAAGGTCCTTTTTCCTTTAAATACCTTCCACAGCTTTCTCTGTGCCCCAGCTCAGGGGACTCCACACTAAGTCCCCCAGGTTGGACATGATGGCTACTTCACAGGTAAGGACTAAGGGGCTAAAGGAACAGGACACTGATCAGTGTGAGGCCAGGCAATGAAATATTTTAGCTCAAACTGCAAAAACTACTCTTTTGGGGGGAGGGGAGTTAGAATAACAGGTGAATTTTTCTTTTTCTTATTGTGTATTACCTAATTACAAAAAAATTACTACTTTTTTTTAGTTTTTTAAATATTTTATTTTTACATATTTATTTGAGAGAGAGGGAGGGAGAGAATGGGCGCACCAGGGCTTCCAGCCACTGCAAATGAACTCCAAGACCATGTGCCACTTTGTGCATCTGGCTTATATGGGTCCTAGGGAATCGAACCTGGGTCCTTTGGCTTTACAGGCAAGCTTAACTGCTAAGCCATCTCCGCAGCCTTTGTTTGTTTGTTTGTTTGTTTGTTTGTTTGTTTGTTTGTTTGTTTTTGAGGTAGGGTTTCACTCTAGCTCAGGCTGACCTGGAATTCACTAGTCTTAGGGTGGCCTTGAACTCAAGGTGATCCTCCTACCTCTACCTCCCAAGTGCTGAGATTAAAGGCATGCCCCACCCAGCTCCTTTTTTTTTTTTTTTTTTTTTTTTTTTTTTTTGAGGTAGATTCTCACTCTACTTCAGGTACTTCAGGTTGACCTGGATATCATTCTGTAGTCCCAGGCTGGACTCAAACTTACAGCACTACTCCTACCTTTGTCTCCTGAGTGATGGGATTAAAGGCATGCGCTACCATGCCTTGCAACAATTTATTTTTATGATGAACAAAGACAATCTTAGGAGCCTGTTCTGTACATAAAACATGTGTCAAAGAATACTGTCCAAGGGTGGTTTTATTCTCAAAGCACTATGATCAGTCCATAGTCCCTAATAGCCCCTTCCCTTTTGTCTTCTGTAATAATGTGCTTCCAACATCCCTCACGTGGTCTGTATGTATGTATCCCATATACACCTGTCTTCTCCTTCACATACCATCTGGGACCTAAAAGCTGAAATGGGTCTTCAAATGTAACCAGAGAAATCCTTCCTTGCCCCAGTTCTTAAGAACTCTCCTTCCCTGTTATGTTTGTTTTATTAAATTGGGGTTTTTGTTATTGTTATTGCTCAGGTTTTTTAATATTTTATTTATTACCTGACAGAGAAATAGATAGATAGAATGGGCACACCAGGGCCTCTAGCCACTGCCATCGGCCTCCAGATGCATGCGCCACCTTGTGCATCTGGCGAATCAAATCTGGAGAATCAAACCTGGGTCCTTAGACTTTGCGGGCAAATGCCTTAACCACTAAGCCATCTCTCCAATGCTCACATTTTTCTTTAATACTCAGTTGACAATTTGGGTGGGTTTTTTTTCAAGGTAGGGTCTCACTGTAGCCCAGGCTGACCTGGAATTAACTATGTAGCCTCAGACTCAGACTCACAGGACTCCTCCTACCTCTGCCTCCCAAGTGTTGGGATTAAAGGCATGCATTATCATGCCCAGCTGACAATTATTTTTTAATATTTTTATTTATTTGCATGTGTGTGTGCTACAAAAGAACAACAGATGCTTATGCCACTTTTTTCATGTGGCTTTATGTGGGTGCTGGGGAACTGAACCTAAGTCAGTAGGCTTTCCAAGCAAGTGCCTTTAACCACTGAGCAATTTCCACAGCTCTGTTTTGTTTTTTTTTTTGTTGTTGTTGTTTTGTTTTTTTGGTTTTTTTTTAGACAAAGACTCATGTAAAGCAGCATAGCCTTGAACTCACTATGGAACCAATGGTGACTTTGAACTCCTGATCTCTGGCCTCCGCCTCCCAAAAGCTAGGATTACAGGTATGCACTACTACAGGTAACAACTACTTTGTTTTTGCTTTTTTTCTTTTTTTCCAATTCTTATAAAAGACTTAAATGCAATCAAATAGTTAACTTTGAAACTTTTTTTTTTTTTTTTTTTTTTTTTTTTTTTTTTTTTTGGTTTTTGGAGGTAGGGTCTCACTCTAGCTCAGGCTGACCTGGAATTCACTATGTAGTCTCAGGGTGGCCTCGAACTCACAGCAATCCTCCTACCTCTGTCTCCTGAGTGCTGGGATTAAAGGCGTGCGCCACCACGCCCGGCTAACTTTGAAACTTTAAAACAAACCAACTTATCTTTGTTGTACAGGCTTTGCAAGTAGCTGAGCATCTGTCTCTAGAGCAGTGGACCTGAACTCCCCACTTCCAAGGGACCTCTTGACCCCCATGTCTCCCTGTCTGTTGGTATCTTTACATATCCACAGCCATTGTTCAAATACCAACACAGTAACTGCTCTGGTGAACAGATGGCTGCTGGCAGCCCCACCATTCCATAACTCCAAACTGATGGCTATTTGTAGCCTGACATGCCAAAATCTGGACTCAACATATAAAAAGTAGGTAAATAATGTCATTGGAAATACAAGTAGAATATGGCAAAATTGAGGACCAGACATGGAGTTTTCTCTTTGAAAAGGAGGTGTAGCTGAACCACCCCATCTGTCCTGCCAAGTAGCTTCCATGTGTTCCCTATCTTTCTGCCAAAAGAGCTCAGGGCTCAGTCAAACCTTGAGAAGACCTGCCTAGCTCCAAGCTTAGAGGCCAAATATTAAGTTCTACCAGTGCCTGTTTTGAGATACTGAAATATTCTACCCAAGATAAGGGCCTCTTCTTGGTTTTTGTTGTTGATGGTGGTGGTGGTGATGTTGGTGATGGTAATGGTGGTGGTGGTAATGATGGTGGTGATAGTGGTGGTGATGATGGTGGTGGTGGTAATGTTGTTGTTGGTGGTGGTGGTGATGGTGGTGGAGATGATGGTGGTGGTGGTGGTGGTGGGATGATGGTGATGGCAGTGGTGATGATAGAGATGGTGGTGATGATGGTGATGGTGGTGGTGGTGGGATGATGGTGATGATGGAGATGATGGTGGAGGTGGTGATGGTGGTGATGGTGTTGGTGATGGTGGTGATCTTGGTGGTGATGTTAGTGGTGGTGATGATGGTAGTGATGGTGGTGGTGATGGTGGTAGTGGTGGTGATTTTGGTGGTGGTTATAGTAGTGGTGGTGATGATGGTAGTGGTGGTGATGGTGGTGGTGGTGGTGGGATGATGGTGATGGCGGTGGTGATGATGGAGATGTTGGTGGTGATGGTGGTGGTGGTGATGTTGGTGGTGATGGTGGTGATCTTGGTGGTGGTTATAGTGGTGGTAGTGATGGTGGTGGTGATGATAGTGATGGTGGTGGTGATAGTAGTGATGATGTTGGTGGCGGTGGTGATGATGGCAGAGGTGATAGTGGTCATGATGGTGGTAGTAATGGCGATGGTGATGGTGGTGATGATTTTGGTGGTGGTGACAATGGTAGTGATAGTGGTGATGATGGTGGTAGTGATGGTGGTAGAGGTGAAAGTGGTCATGATGGTGGTGGTAATGGCGGTGGTGATGGTGGTGATGATTTTGGTGGTGATGATGGTAGTGATAGTGGTGGTAAGAGTGGTGATGATGGTGGTGGTGATGGTAGTAGAGGTGATAGTGGTCATGATGGTGGTGGTAATGGTGGTGATGATGGTGGTGGTGGTGATTTGGGTGATGGTGATGGTGGTAGTGGTGATAGTGGTGGTGATGGTGGTGGTAATGATGGTAGTAATGGTGGTGATGATGGTGGTGATGGTGGTAATGATGGTGGTGGTGGTGGTTTGGTTTCTTAGAGAGGGACTTTCTACTCTCAGACCTTTCTCCACTGGTACCTACCCAGATTCTTAGCCATAAAAAGCCTACACCTCAAGCCCAAGGACTGAAAAAAAAGTTTTAATAAATACAAAAAATCTCTAATAATGACTCTGCTCAGCTCAGGGACAGCAGGAATGATGTGAGGGGACCCTTGGTGCTGAGTGAGGATAAATTAAAAATCCCAGCAAGTGACATTATGTACAGAAAGAAAGAAGTTGGGTTTCTGGGGTGGGGGAAAGGCCAAAGGAGTAACAGAGCAGGATATGGCCTTAGCCTAGCCCAGCACCCTCTTCCCTTTGTGGAGTTGTAGTTCCCAGAGGTAGTGGGGGAGGAGAAGCGGGACAGAGGAGACAAAGGCACTGAGTTTCCCACAGGAGAATACAGGGTCCTCAGCACGAACCCTCCCCCACCTCAGGCCCATCCTCATGGTCACGTAGCCTTCTGGCTGCCCCTTAGGAGCTTTCTGCTTCTTTTTCCAGCTCTGGAGTAGTCTTAGTCTCGGGGGCTGCTGCAGACAGAAGGAAATGAATATTAGAGGACGGGGAGTAGGGTGGCATGGGGAAAGACACAGGAGGTGGGGGTAAGCTCTGGTCCCAGAAAAGCCAGAATTTCCCAAGCAAATCAGTACACAAACTAGCTGTGTAACTTTAGTCTAGTTTCTTAATTCCACGAAGCTAAAGCCTCAAGCAAGTGCCTTTAACCACTGAGCCATGTCTCCCCATCCCTCCTCTGAGCTTTAGAAATCTCATTTGTAGCCAGGCATAGTAACACACTCTGTTAATCCTAGCACTTGGGAAGCAGAGATAGGAGGACTGCCATAAGTTCGAGGCCAGCCTGAGAGTACATAGTGAATTGTAGGTCAACCTGGGCTAGAATGAGACCCTATCTTGAAAAAAAAAGAAAGAAAAGAAATTTCATTTGTAAAGAAATAATAGTAGTGACAACCCTCAAGGATGAACTAGGTAAGATGGCACTTGTGAAGGAGATTGTGCAGTCCCCGGCTTCATAGGGCTCCTTTCCCTCCCAGGCACCCCACAGCCCCCAGAGCCCCTGTCCTAGGCCTCCCAAACTTACACCGCTGGACTGTGCACTGGGAGCAGCATCGACTCTCCTTCCCAGAGCCACAGGATGGTGGCAATGGACAGTCATCCCGCTCACAATGGGGCACCCCTGCCTGGTGCCAGATAGAGAGAGGTGCTAAGAATCCCCAGGAGCACTGGAGCCTTTGGCCTCTTCAGGGAATGCCACCTCCAGGAATCTTCCTGGGAAGGTCTCCCCACTCCAAACCAGGCACACACTGCCCATCTCACAGTTTCCTACTTACCCCACATCTACAGGTGATACAGCTCATCTCCCCAAAGGGGGGTACTGACGGGTGCCAGCTCTGGCTTTCTGGGAACCACTGCCCAGCAAAGCGGCAGCCCCGGGGCCCATCAGCCTGCATGGGGTCCCCCAGCTGGGCATGGGCCCCAGACCCTGCTGTTAGGAGAGAAAGACACAAAAATCAACCAAACAGGTTTAATTTCTCTTTCCTCCTTCTCTATTCCCTAGCAGTTTTTGGCACTATTGATAGGTGATAAATTTGCATATCTGTAAGACACTGTGGAGAGGGAGGAAGGGAAGACTGAGCAGATGGATAGATGATGGATGGATGGATATGGATAGACGGGTGCATGGATGGGTGGATAGATGGGTAGAAAAAAAAGATGGGTAGGGGCAGATGATGCATGGATGAAAAGAAAGGTAGGCAAATGGTTAATGGGCAGGTAGGCAACTGGATTCATGGGTAGGCAGACAGATGGGTAGATGGATGGATGGGACAGGAACCGGATCCCAAATCACCCACTATAATACACATACAAACTTTTTCCACTGTGTTGAGAGCACTAGTCCAGGCTAGACTTAGAACAGTGCTCAGTATACACTGAAGTAGCTGAGCAGCCCTTCTCCCGCCCCCAGCATGCCTCCCTTCACATAGGTCAGGGTTTGTCCCAACCCACAGAATGAGGCCTTAATGTCCAAACCCCTCACCTGGACACTGTTTGCAGCAGTCAGTGGGGTTGGCACGGACAGGCTGGGCACAGGCTAGCCGGGGACACTGCACCTTCTCACAGTGCACCTCTCCAGTGCCCCCCTGTAGAGATCCGTTGAGTGAAGGTATCAGGAAGGAGGGAGGACATCTAATCCTCCTGCTTCCTTCTCTCCTGTCCCCACCTCAAGTGAAATATATGTGTGGTCTTTTACTCAAGGGCCTGTGTTTGCTTTACATGCCTGAATTCAAATCCTCAGTATGCCCTGCAAGGTAGGTGTACCTTATTTGTTCACAGAGAAGAAAAGGCAACTTAGGGAGGTTCAGAAAGCACCCAGGATCGTACGAAACCAGTCAGCTGGCAGAGCCAAAATTTGCACCTATCAGCCCTTTCCTCTCTCCTACAGAAAGCCTGCTCTCAAAACCAAAGGGACTTCTCATCACGATGTCATCCTTGAGCCCTTCTCTTCAAGGATAGGCTTTGTTCTCCAGGCAGCCCCCTCCCCATCTCTGCAGACCCCGCTGGGTTATGGCACCAGAGAAGATTGGGCAGCCATACCTTGCAGGTGCAGACAGCACACTTAATTAAGCCAAAGGGGGGCACGATGGGGTGCCACCGAGTACCCGCTGCCCGCCAGCTCCGGTCACCATCAAAATAGCAGCCTGGTGGGGGACAGTGCCCATCTGCCATTAGTACTGAGCTCATCAGCTGAGCCCACAAACAAGGCTTAAGCCTCAGGCCAGTCCCACACTAGCCTAACCCAAGGGCCTATGCACGGACCATTAACACTAATGAGGCCTATTAGGTGTCACTTAGAACCTGTGCACCTCAGCCTCCCCATACACACTCTCCTGCCTCCTTCTAATTCCAACCCAATGGCTCCTTTAGATCCTCCCACTCCTGGACGCACTCTTCCAACTCACCCTCTCCTGACTCTGGGCTTCTTGGTAGTCCTGGCAAATCTCTGACATCCTGTTTCTCTATGGAGCCAAAGATATGGTAAGGCAGAGAGTGATCAACCTCTTTCCCCCTCTAGAGGAACCCTCACCTTCACTACCTCTCCTCCCCTGCAGGGAAATCACCTGGACACACAGGGCAGCACTGATCTGGTGCCTGCACCGGGTGCTGGCAGCTTGGCGGTGGACACACGACAGGATCACAAATCACAGTTCGTCTCTGCAGAAAGGCAAAGGCTTGGACGGGGTGCCAGGCCCTTTATCCCAAACCTACTTGAGCTGCCCACTATATTCTACCCAGGCATCCTACCTGGCAGGTGCACAGTGAGCAGAGAGGGTCATAGTTTGGTGCCCAGCGAGCTCCATGGGGACGCTGCTGCCCCTCGAAGAAACATGTGTTAGGATCTCGGGGCCTCCCAGGGCCACTGGGTTTGGCTGGTGCTGAAGTGTCAAAGCCAGGCCCAGCAGGCGGAGCAGGTAACACAGCTGCCACTGCATTTGGAGCCCCCAGGGCCTGTGTTCCCTCGGCAGCCAAGCGCAGGCCGCCCACCTCACATTGGTTGGCAATGTGCACCTGAGAGAAGAGACTAACTGAAGCAGCGCCAGGGTTTTTCTTTGCATCTCCCCCAACCACAACAGCTGTGCCCCTCAGCACCTGTGCCCAGGCCGAAGCTATTAGCTGCAGCACTCATCCCTGGCTGCCAGCCTATGTGGCTTCATGCTCACCACTGTTCAGCACTGATACCACCCCAGAGCTCAGAAAACACAAGCAATGCTCCACCATCCGCACTGCCCACCTACCTGCCCACGAAGCTCCCCTCTGGGGTTATTCTTGGTGGTGATCAACAAGGAGGCAGTGCCATGTGCCAAGTGCTGCAGCAGCTCAGGCTCCAGGTCCTTCACCACACCCTGGGCCTTTAGATAAGACAAGGAACCGGAACAAGGCGCTTGAAAAAAGAGCCTACTGTCCCCATTTTGTGGATGCAGAAGCAGACGTAGGAAGATTGAGGTCTCTGAGGCGGCAGAGCTTTTGGCACAGGTATGCATCTTGGAAGTCAGGTGTTTCTGACTCCAAGTTCATGACAGCCCACCTCACTTCAGGTGGCATGATCCATTCCCACCAGCCCCATTAGAGTCCTTATATATTATCCCAGACAGCATCTCAGAGGACACAGAAAGGAAAATGCATAAGAAAAGTCTGGCTCAGACTCACACCTAGGCCTGTCTGACACCAAAGCCTATGCCTATTCTAGAATACCAGGTTGCCTCCCTCTGAGCCTCCAACCACAGGCTCATAAAGTCCCTCAAACTAAAACTCAGAGATTTTCCAAGTCTCTTCCTATGGTCATACTCTTACCTCTGAGCCATAGAATCCCTTCAGCAGCCGTCGTGGGCCTGGCATCCCAGGAGGCCCAAGAAGGTGAGCAGTGACAGTGCCTTGTTCTGAGCCACCAAGCCCAGCCAGCAGCACCTCATAATGCAAGTGGCAGTGTGTGTCCAGGGAGAGCCAGGCATGCCCAGCTGCCTGACTCCGCACAGGGGGCAGTATCAGGGCTCCTGCCAGGGGCACGGGTAATGCTGAGTCCAAACAGAGGAGAGGGGACAGATGAGAGAATGGTATTTTAATTTATTTGCAAAGAGAGAGAAAGGGAATGGGCATGTTGGGGCCTCCTGCCACTGCAAATGAACTCCAGATGCATGTGCTACTTTGTGCATCTGGCTTTAGGTGAGTACTGGAGAATGCTTTACAAGCAAGCACCTTTAACTGTTGAGCCATTTCTCCAGCCCAAGAGAGTGGTCTTAATCCCAGCATTCCCCATTACAGACTGGAGCTGGAAAGCACTATCCCCAGCCCCAGGGCCTGGGAGCAGCAAGTTTTAGAGTGCTGGCACCATGGCAACAAGGAAAGTCGTCCAGCAGCACTCCCCTATACATCCCTACCTCTCCAGGTGTAGATAAGAGCTCAGGCAGGGAGAGATACACCAGGCTCTGGCTCTCTGGCAATATCCTCCAGATGCTTGAATAACAGATCAGAGGACACAAAGGGGCAGGCAGCCCCTGGGACACTCACTATCATGGCGGGCACTATGCCCACTGTAAGAAAGGGCAGCCACATGCCCTCGAAGCTCTCCATCTGGGAAGTCCTTGGTGCCCACATTCAGGAACAGCTCATTCTGCAGCAGCATATGAGCCCCTCGGGCACCAAGCCCAGGGCAGACACCCACAGCCTGGAGGACAAGAAAGAATGAGCCCACCTCAGCTTTCCCACAAGTTTAGATTCCAAGGGCTTTCCATGTTTTATGACCCCACTACACACAAACTCTTCTGTATGCCAGTAACACTGGATAAGTACCTTATAGGTAAAGTTTCAAGTACCCCCTCTGCCACTTCCTTAGCCACATATAATCTTCATGAGTTACTTCCTCACTTATAAAACAGGCATTGTGGCCAGGCATGGTGGCGCACACCTTTAATCCCAGCACTTGGGAGGCAGAGGTAGGAGGATCACTGTAAGTTTGAGGCCGCCCTGAGACTACATAATGAATTCCTGGTCAGCCTGGGCTAGAGCAAGACCCTACCTCAAAAAAGCAAAAAATATGGCTAGAGAGATGGCTTAGCAGTTAAGGTGTTTGCCTGCAAAGCCAGAGGAATCTGGTTCGACTCTCCAGGACCCACATAAGCCAGATGCACAAGGGGGTGCATACATCTGGAGTTCGTCTGCAGTGGCTGGAGGCCCTGGTGTGCCCATTCTTTCCCTTTCTCTTCTCTCTCTCTCTCTCTCTCTCTCTCTCTCTCTCTCAAATAAATAAATAAAACCAATAAATAAAAGACCCAATAGTAGCAACCAATATGGTCTTTTGCACTATTCTCTTTGATCCCTCGCATTTAACTATGAGCTTGCTGTGGACAGGGTCGCTAGCCTGAGGTTCACTAAAAATAAATCAGGTGAATAAAGGGCTTGCTGAGATAGTCTATGATTGTGTGAATGAAACGCCACATCACCACTGAACCAATCTAGCTTCCCATAACCCAGGCATCGGCAGCCCTGGCACATGGGCCTCAAGACCCAGCTCTGCCTGGGGCCCTCACCATGTGTCTTCCTGGTTGGAGTCCCACCATGTGGCACAGGACAGTGCGCTGGTTCTTCTGCTGAGGTTTGGTCTCCAGTGTCATAGCCACCACCTCACTACCTGTGCCTACCACTTGCACCTGGTGGGCAGGGTTGAGAAAGGGCAATTGAATTGCCAGCCAAGGCCTAGGGCCTGAACCACTAAAGGTCAAGGCCCTGCTCCTCCCCATTTTGTGCAGCCTGTAACTCTTACCTGATAGATCAGGGAGCCATTGCCTAGCAGTGTGAGGCTGGCTGAGCCAGCAGCACCTGTCTGGACTGGGATCAGGGCATCAGCCCCACAGAGGACACTTTGCAGGACTGTAGGGGGAAAGATAAGTAGTAACAGGCTTGTTCATACCCTTAGTCCCAGGATCTGTCTCCCATATTCAACCTGACTTCTTCCCTAGCACATATCTGTGCCTCTGGGTTGTGTATATCCAAAGTGTCAGGCTCCACCCTGCCATACCATCGCAGCTCTGCCTGGCAGCAACGTGTCCGATGATGCGCAGCTCTGGCTCATCTACCCTCTCCAGGACCATCTGCAGCTCCCCCAGCACCAGCCAGTCCATCTCTTGGTCTGTGAGGCTAGGCAGCACCTCAGCAAAACCTGGGTCCTGGAGATAGAGCACAGTGTGATGGGCAACAGCAAGAGGCCACAGCAGGGGGGCAGCAAGAGCCAGACCCTCCCTTACCTGGGCTGAGGTATTGGCCTGAAGCTCTCGAAGCAGCTGTCCCTGGTGAAGAATCTGAAGCTTCAAAGGAACCTGGGTGGGTCCTGCAATGGCTGCACATGTGGGCATCTCTGAGATGAGCACCCTCCCTACCCTCTCATGCACTGCTTCCCCATCATTTACCTCCATCCTTGGACTCCAGCACCCCCCGGAAGAGCAGCAAAAAATGCAAGGAGTCTTCGGTGTCACTGAGGGTTAGCAGGGCGATGCCCCCAACACCATGCTGCTGTGTGCTTTCCACCGTCAAAATGGCACTAAAGGTCTCTGGGGATATTGAGGATCGTGAAAGTCAACCAGGAAATCCTCCCCTAACCCATCCCATCCCAGGATAGAAAAGACTCAGATCTTCATATCCCAGTGCCTGCATGCTTCTCTTACCTGCTGCCAGGGCCCGGTGTCGAATAAGAGGCCCCCAGACCTCTCCTGAAGGGTGAGTGGATGTCACAAGGGCCACATGTAGCTGTTCTGCCCTAAGGAGCCGCAAAGACAACCGAGGCATTGCTCGCCATACCCCGCAGACCTAGAGCAGAGATCCAAGAAAATCCACAATCAAACCGTATGTAGGGAAACTAGTGGATAAGATGCTTGCCTGTAAAGCCTAAGAACCCTGGTTTGATTCCCCAGTAACCACACAAAGTCAGATTCACAAAGTGGTACAGCTGGAGGGCCTGGTGCACCTATTCTCTGCTTGCAAATAAAACCTTTTTTAAAATATATATAATAAAAAACAGTATGTGGGACAGGCCAGCTAAGCCGCCCAGGCCTAATGAGAAAGTAATATGGAATGGAGCCCCCAGACTCTTCTAAGAAGGGTCCAGGAGCCTGGTGCTTGGGTTCAAATCCTGCCTCCACCATTCACTAGCTATGTGGCCTTGAAAAATCACCTTTGGCTGCTGACTCTGAGTTCCCTCATCTGTAAAATGGGCATGTCAAAGCCTTCCTCCCACTGGGTTGTTGTGAAGACCAAAGGAAGCAATGCGGAACATGGTCTCAGCTCCCTGCCCAGAATGGATAGGCACGTATCAAGAGCATCCTCTCACCAAGCCGTCTTGGGCGGGAACTGCCGGGTGTTCAAACAATATGCTACCGGAGGAGTCTGAGAACCGGACCCTGCTGGGGCGATCCAGCCTGTGAATGAGAGGTCTGGGTGAAGCTGGACCCAGAACATGGGCAGAAAGAAACACACACGTGTGTACACACATGAAGACGTATCCATGGAGTGCTCCCCGCCTCCCTCAAAGGACCGATCCTCCCTGATTCCCCTTTCTCACTGCTGGTAGGAGATGGAGAAACGGAGACTAGAGCGCAGCAGCGAGACTCGAGCCCGGGCCACGGCCTGGGACCTCGGCCCTGTCAGCAGTGCCACAAAATCTGTGAGGAAAGGAAGGTAACCTGAGTACAGTCAACCACTGCTAGTGGTCCACCCCTATAATGATCCCACCTCTGCCCCAGCCTACCCGTGTGGCTATCTGCTCGCATCCGCTCCCCAGCACCCAGCACCCTGCGGTCGCTATAACTGCGATGCTCTGGGTCCCTTGGATACTCGGAGGACAGGCCCAACGAATGCCGCTCCTGGTTGCTGCGTTCTGTGTCAGGGGTAAGACGCACTGGCTTCTGCAGGCCACAAGGAGGCCAGTCCCCTCTGCCCCATTACAAAGACCTAGGGTAGGTGCCCTGCTGCCCTCCCCTAACTCACAGCAAGGCGGGCCTCACCCTGGGAGCAGGTCTGGCAGCAGTGTCCAGGCAGCTGGCGCGGCTGCCTGCAGGCCAGGGTGGGGCACTGGGGTTTGATGTTCTTGCAGCTGACCCTGCCAGGGCCCCTCCCACGGCGACCCCACTGAGGCTAATCGCAGAGAACACAGGAAAATCGAGTGAATGCAACATGTCAAGCCAATGGGGTAGGAAGGGGTCCTAGGAACCAGGGCAAGTTCCTCTACTGAAGTCAGACAACGCTGCCATTTTCAAGTTACACGATCCTAGACAAGTTTCTTAACCTCTCTGAGCTGTAGCATCCTTGTCTGCAAAGTTGGGATAAAATGCTACGTAACAAGTTTGTGATGGGACTTAAGCGAGGGATGGACAGAAGACAGTAAGCGCCGAGCCAAGCATAGAATGGGTAACCAATAATTGTCAAAAAAAAAAAAAAAAAAAAAAAAAAAAAACCCTTTCTCCACCACATGAGTATCTGTGGATCAGCCTTTTTCCTGGGCAGCTCTGGACTTCAGCACTCCACTACCATCGAGGGCCAGTCCGGCGGGCTCCACTCACCGCCTCACAGGCGCACAGCACGCAGCGCATCACCCCGAAGGGTTCCCCCAGGTCCGGGTGCCACGTCTCGTCCAAGGCATAGACCTTTCCACCGAAGAAGCAGCCTATGGGGACGGATTCGGCTAACTGGCCGCTGTCTGGCTGCTCGTGCCCGACGCCTGCCCGGGGCTCTGCCCGCTGGGCCTTGGGTTCCTTGGCACCGGGCGCTTTGCGGGGCCCCTGCCTACTCCAGCCCGCCCACTGCGCGGAGCCACCTGCGCCGGGGGCCCTCTCCCGGCCGGTGCGGACTTGCCCGGAGCCGGACTCCCCCGCCTGAGCCTGCCCCTGGTGCCCACCTACCTGCCGCTCCCCGAACGGGCAGCGGCTCCTTCTCGGAACGGATGGGCAGCGCTGGGGAATCGGGGCCGGCGCCACCGGCCGGCCGGGAGCCGAGCAGCAGCAGCCCGAGGAGGAGCAGCCGGGCCGGCGGGGCCGGGAGGCTCGGCATGACGCGAACGGGACAGCTGGGGAGGTGGGTGGAGGGAGCAGGACGGAGAGGCGGGAGGAGGGCCAGGCAGGGGGCGGTCCGACGGGAGGGGGCCGGGGCCAGGCCCGGGGCTGTGCCGTGAGGGGCTGGTCCGGCGGCGGCAGAGTCGGCGATGGGCCGGGCCGGGCCGGGCGGGAGGAGCTGCCCGGAGGAGCGCGGGTAGCTGGGCGCAGACCCGGGCCGTACGCGGCTCTAGTGCCCTGGGCGCGGCTGGGGCACGTTTTATGCCCCGCGCCCGACGTCCCGGCCGGGGGGCCTCCTCTTCAGTAAACTGAGTGATGGCGGTGACTCCACTAGGGGCCGGGCTGAGCCCTGGGGGTCCGGCTCAGCAGCAGCCAGGATCACTAGTGGGGGAGGGAAGGGAGGGACTGGGACCCGGCAGGGGAGGAGGGAGGGGCTGGAGGGGAAGGGGGAGTGGAGTGGGCAGGGGGAAGGGAGGAACCGGGGGCGCTAAGAGGGGGAGGAGACATGGGCCTGGAGCCCCCTTCCCTATTGCTATCGGGCCACTGGGTGGTCAGACCAGAAGGTGTGTCCTCAGTCCAGGACCCAGAGCCTCAGACTAGTTAGGGACAGAGGCTGGGCCTAAGGCCTGGACCAGTCACCAGGCAAAAATCGTTGGAGGAAGGAAGACTTGTCTTTGAGGATCACAGCTCATCCCCTGCCCTGACGTCCACAGCACCCTCTTCCTTTGGCTCTGGCTGTGTCCCTATTTCCCCTCTGAGGTCTCTTCTCTCTGGAGTTGCCCAGGACAGGGACCTAGACAGAAACAGGCAGTTTTCCGCCTCCGGTGTTTACCTCTTCACAATGACCTGTCCTCAACCCATGTAGCCATCACCCTTTTGCTTTCTCACCAGGGGACCCTCTCTTCCCCTCTAGCCCAGCCCCAGGTTTTGCATGGTTTTCTGGTCATCTCTCCCCATGCCCTCCCACCCCCATCATCCTTTCAGCTATCCCAGCACCTAATCTTGAGAGGCATCTGAACTGAAGAATTCCGGGATCTGGGCCATACTCTTTAGCAGACAGCCCCATCCTTGAGAGGAGGCACAGGCTAAGAGAGCCTGAGGAAGAACAGTGGGGAGGTTGCACAAGGTCAGGCCAGGAGGTCCCTGAAGACAGAGACTGTGAAGAGACAGGGACTGAAGGGAAAGCACAAGAGCTATAGCCAGGGCCAAAGGAAGAAGGGGGGCAGTAGGGAGGTATTTGGGGGGGAGATTCAGCAGCTGTCTTTCCTAAGATGGGTAAATATGGCCCTGGTTATTCCTCTTGTCACATGTGTAGAGGTAAGAATGGAAGATGGTGATAGGGTAAGCAAAGGAGGGCACAGGCATAGAGATAACGTGGGTTTAGCTAGCCAAGCCCTGGGCCCCTAGAAGAAGGGCACCTGGGTCCATTGCTTAATCCAGCACAACACACCCTCACTTACTAGCTACTCCAAATGACATCTTCCAATGACAAGATCATTCTCTAATATAGGCAATGCCTAGACTGCCACTTGGAAAAGGCAAAAGACGGGGAAAAGGCAAAAGACGGGAAGAGGCCTCCCTGGGAGATATGAAATTGAAAAACAGGAAAGCAAAAGTGCTGCTGGATTTCAACAGCAGGTGTAGTGTCTAGGGAAAAGAAATTTGCAGAACTAGGAACTGAACCCCCATCAGTATAAAACAGGACCTCTCTGTCTCTTTCTTCCCCAGACACAAACATGTCCAGCCAGATTTCTTCTGCCCCTCTCCCCCGCCAGGTCCCAGGTTCACATATCCTAGTAAAAGACAGATCCCTCTATGCAAATCCTCCCTGGAGTGTGTGTGGGTGGAGGAGCTGGGTTCCATTTGTGGACCATGGTCCAGACAGGGACTCCAGGTCCAGCTAGGGTAGAAAGCGTCACTTCCGGGGAAATTCACCAGTGTTTGGTGGCTTTCTGCTCTCTGATTGGGCAGAAATGGCCTCGGCAGGCGTGTGACCCCACTGCTGTGGAGGGGCTGTGTCCCAGCACATATCTTCCTACTCATCTGCTCCCCAGAGTGCTGTCTGCTGTGTATCTGAATTCTGGAGCCCTTCTCCACCTGGTGAGTGGCCAGCGGGCTTTGAGGTTAAGGGTAAAATAAGGGTATGGTATGAAGGACCTGAGAAGAGAATTGGGCTCTTAGTTGGGGGAAGGGCAGGCGAACTGGAACCTACAGGCACTGACCTTTGTCAGAAGAGTGGAGCCTTCCCAGAATGGGAGGAGCAGGACAAAGCATGGGAAGGGGGTTGGGTGCTTGCTGGTTTATGAGGGACTATTCAGACTTGGTGGAATACAAGAGTATTCCTGGCTGGCCTGAGTGCCATGAGAAAACAAGAGAGGAAGTACATGTAGGGAACACCAAAACAGACCATAGCACTGATCCCCCACATCTCATCTTGTTAGCCGAAAGCTCTGAACCCTGGGAGTGGGGAAGCTGGGTCAGGCCAGAGCACAAGGAGAGAGGATAATGAGAGGAGGGCTTGTGCATGTTGACAACCCTACAGGAAATCCCAATATTGAATCAGGTGCAGGCCTCTTTGCACAACTTGTGAAAAGAGGAGGAAGCCATGTGGGGGGTCGGGGAAGGAACTGGAAGGGGTCTACAGAGGGGGCAGGGGCAGCCAGGACAGATAGGTTGGCAGGTATTTAAGGTGAGATAAGCAATGTAAGGTAGGCATCACCTTGCCCAGCAGGTGCTTTATTCTGGTCCACTTCCCTCAGGAAGGAAATTCTAGGACTGTGAGCCCATCTGTTTCACATGAATAACATCGTTTCTGGAGACTTTATATGTAGGGTAACAGAGAAAGAATGAGAGGCTAGTTTCTCTCATACCACCTTTTAATTCCTATCTTCTGGTGGCTCCAACTCCCCTCTTCAGCCTCATTTCAATCCATTGTGCATGTCTGCTACTTCCACATCCTGGCCTGATACACCGTTTGTCATTCTCTTCCCTGTTTTCACAGGGAAGTTTTTCCCCTTCTGCATCCCCACCCCAGATTCTCTCCCACCTAACAACCAAGACTGCTCAGAATTTGGGGCCAATTAAGATATGTGTGTGTGTGTGTGTGTGTGTATGTATGTGTGTGTGTCATGTCTTGTTGTCCTCAGCAGGGGTGGAAGTGCCAAGCCAGTATCAGCGTCAGTGAAGAGCCCTGACAAAGAAGGGACACCATATGCCACATTCCCTAGAAAACTTGGGAGCAACTGGAACTTTGACAGGTCGGGGCTGGCCAGGAGCTCAAGGCCTCCCAGCATCTGTTCCCTCCTGCTAGACAGTCATTTTCTTGAATCTTGAAACTACTCCTGTCATTTTTAGGATAGATACTAGATCCTCTTCCACAGCTCACCTGTGCCCCACCCCACTCTGCCCAGAAGTGCAAGAGTCCAAGCCGCCTCCATGGCCCCAGGAAAGATTCAGGGGAGAAGCCCCAGACAGGGAGCCACTCCATCCAGACACCGCAGCCAGAATGGAGCTGACTGGTAAGAAAACACTAACGGCTAGAAACAGATGCAAGCATGGCACTGGGGAGAGCAAGGAGGTATGCTATGGGGGTGAAGGACTGGGAACATCCAGTCTCCCAAGAAAAGCAGCAGACCCCTGGACTTAAAGTTGGCTCCTAAGTGGGAATCCCCGAGTCACCACCTCACAGTGATTTCCTCCTTATCTACCCCTCTCGACGGACCTCACTTCTCTTCATCTAAGATTTGCTCCTCGTGGTCATACTTCTCCTAACTGCAAGACTAACTCTGTCCAGCACGGCTCCTCCTGCCTGTGACCCTCGACTCCTAAATAAACTGCTGCGTGACTCCCATGTTCTTCACAGCCGACTGGTGAGAATTCCCAAGCATTTTGCCCTCTATCCATTCAACTGGTAAGGTACCCTTACTCCCTGACCAATGACTACTCTTCCAGTATGATCTTTGGTAGGACCACCATGTCTCAGTTGCCACTTCCTGGAAAGGGCTATGATTTACACTAGAGGTTCTCTTAGAAGCTCTGGTCTGGGCATGATACTGATGAAGAGTAACCCAGTCATGGGCCACCATACCCGTCCTCTGTTTCACCTTCTCTTTCTCCTACCCATCTTTCTTAATAGAGCCACTGCCCAGAAGTCAACCCTTTGCCCACACCTGTCCTACTACCTGCTGTGGACTTTAGCCTGGGAGAATGGAAAACCCAAACGGTAAGAAAGCCATCCCTGGACTTGGGTGGGACTCACTGGTACAGTAGTTGCCTCATACATGCAACATCCTAGGTTCTAGGCTGAGACAGGATTGGCTGAGAGACCCTCTTTGTCCCCCACCCCCGCAAACAGAACACTCAGCTGTCCTGCCATCATCAGATCATTACTGCCTCGCATGGATTCTTCAAAAATCTTCATTTTATTTATTTGCAAACAAAAAAGGAGGGAGGGAGAGAGAAGTAGAGTAAATGAAAATAGGCACACCAGGACCTCTAGCCACTTCAAATGAACTCCAGATGCATAGGCCACTATGTGCATCCAGCTCTACATTGACAGTGGGGAATCAAACCCAGACCATCAAGCTTTACAAGCAAGCACCTTGAACCACTGTGCCATCCCCCCAGCCCCAGATTCTTCAAATTCTTGAGTTCCCTAAAAGTCTCACCTTCAGCTTGTCCATCCTAATTTGCATTTATCTATGATGACATCTTGTGGACAAGATGATGGATTTCTGACTCAATATGTTAAATAAATTTGAAGTAAATACCATGAGGAGCTGGATAGAAGCCTCTTGTGGCCATGACTTTGACCTATTCCTAATCAAGCTTAAACTGGCATGAAGAAGGAAATCTGATCTGCTGTCCACAAATGACATGAAACTGGGAAGTACTACTGAAATAACAAGAGCCAGGCTTCAGATCACTCCTGGGCATGGAATCCCAGACCTCCAGAGGGTGAGGCATTTGAGACAGCCTCCATTACAGAGTGAGACCTTGTCTCAAAAACCAAAACCAAGCTAGGCATGGTGGCGCACGCCTTTAATCCCAGCACTTGGGAGGCAGAGGTAGGAGGATTGCCATGAGTTTGAGGCCACCCTGAGACTACATAGTGAGTCCCAGGTCAGCCTGGGCTAGAGTAAGACCCTACCTCAAAAAAAAAAAAGAAAAGAAAAACAGAAGCCAGGTGTGGTGGTGCACACTTTACCCCAGCACTCGGGAGGCAGAGGTAGGAGGATCGCCATGAGTTCAAGGCCACCCTGAAAATACAGAGTGAATTCCAGGTCAGCCTGGACTAGAGTGAGAAAAACCTCAAAAAAAAAAAAAAAAAAAAAAAAAAAGAAAAGAAACCGAAAACAAGCCGGGTGTGGTGGTGCACACCTTTAATCCCAGCACTCAGGATGCAGAGGTAGGAGGATTGCCATGAGTTCAAGGCCACCATGAGACTACATAGTGAATTCCAGGTCAGCCTGGACTGAGATCCCAAGATCCTACCTTGAAAAAAAAAAAAAAAAAACAAAAAAAAACAATAGGCCGGAGAGGTGGCTCAGCAGTTAAGTGTACTTCCTACACAGGCCTGTGGGCCTGAGTTTGAATCTCCAGAACCCAGAACAGCTGGGCATGGCCACACATGTCTGAAACCTCAGTCCTGTGGCAAGTGGAGACCAGAGAATGTCACAGTGAAAAACAGGCAAGGTGAGTGACAGAGAGGGAGACCTGAGATAGTCTCCTCCTCTGGCCCCCACAGGTGAGCACGAGTGCCACATCAACACATATATGTGCATACACCACACACACACACCAACAATAAGAAGACAAGTTGGACATGGTGGCATATGCCTGTTACTCAACTCTCTTGGAGGTGGAGGCAGGAGGATTAAGAGTTCAAGGCCATTCTAGGTTTCATAGCAAGTTCAAATAGCAAGACTGCCTCAAAACAGCAAGGGCTAGGAATATAGTTCAGAGCTATTTTTAGCAGTGGAGAGGCCCTAGCACCACTAAATTAATTAATAATAAATAAACAAAAGTCTACATGTGTAAATTGAATAAACTCCTATTTTAGCTTTCAGACCATGACATGATTTGGGAAAGAGCAAGAGAGAGTTCAGTGGTAAAATGCTTGCACAAAACATATTTTCAAATTGCTGGCAAGCCGGGTATGATGGCCCAAACCTTTAATCCCAGCACTTGAGAGGCAAAGGTAGGAGGATGGCTGTGAGTTCAAGGCCACCCTGAGACTACATAATGAATTTCAAGTCAGGTCAGCCTGGGCTAGAGGGAGACACTACCTTGAAAAAAAAAATGGTGCCAAAAAATGGCTGAGCATGGTGGCGCACGCCTTTAATCCCAGCACTAGGGAGGGAGAGGTAGGAGGATCGCCATGAGTTCAAAGCCACCCTGAGACTACGTAGTGAATTCCAGATCAGTCTGAGCTAAGCGTGGAAAAAAACCAAAAACAAACAAAAAAGCTGGAGAGATTGGGCTGGAGAGATGGCTTAGTAGTTAAGGCACTTGCCTGTGAAGCCTAAGCCTAAGGACTCAGGTTCAATTCCACAGTACCCACATAAGCCAGATGCACAAGGTGGCACATGCATCTGGAGTTCATTTGCACCCTGGCATGTCCATTCTCTCTCTCTAATCTCTCTCTCTGTAATAAATAAATAAAATATCTTTTTTAAAAAAATATTTAAAAAGGGTTGGAGAGATGGCTTAGCGGTTAAGACGTTCGCCTGCAATGCCAAAGGATGCCAGTTTGACTCTCCAGGACCCACGTAAGCCAGATGCACAAGGGGGTGCATGCATCTGGAGTTCATTTACAGTGGCTGGAGGCCCTGGTGTGCCCATTCTCTTCCTCTCTCTCTGCCTCTTTCTCTCTCTTAAATAAATAAATAAATAAATAAATAAATAAATAAATAAATAAATAAATAAAATATAAAAATAGATACTCTTCAAATCCAGCCAGGCGTGGTGGCGCACGCCTTTAATCCCAGCACTCAGGAGGCAGAGGCAGGAAGATAACTGTGTGTTCAAGGCCACCCTGAGACTACATAGTGAATTCCAGGTGAGCCTGAGCTAGAGCAAGACCCTACCTCGCAGAAATAAAAACTGCTGGGCATGGTAGTGCACACTTTTAACCCAGTGCTGGGACTGGTGGACCCTGGGGCTTAATACCAGCCAGTTAAACCTGGTTAAATGAATGAATTCCTGTCCAGTGAGAGAACCTTCCTTAGAAAAGGTGGGCAGTGCCTGAGGAACACCATCAGAGGAGAGGGGTTTTTTGTTTTTGTTTTTTGGTTTTTTGTGGTAGGGTCTCTCTCTGTAGTCTCAGGGTGGCCTCGAACTCATGATGATCCTCCTACCTCACAAGTGCTGGGATTAAAGGTGTGTGTCACCACCTCAATGTGGCTTACCTGCACATTCTTGCAAGTGAACACATGCCCATGATCCCAGCCCCATTCACATTCAAGTCTGCACACATGCACAGAAAGATTTTGATTCTAAATTCACATGTGACATTACTGAAGTAGCTAGTTGATTTTATTTTTTTATCTATTTTGTAGTACTGGGAATAGAACCCAAGGTCTTGTGCATTCTCAGCAAGTTCTCTACCACTGAGTTATACCCTCATCCCTGAAGCAGCTATTTTTCTTAATTTTACTTTAAATATATTGTATTTACTTATTTATTTGAGAGACAGAAAGAGGCAGAGAGAGAGAGAGAGAGTGGGCACACCAGGGCCTCCAGCCACTGCAAACAAACTCCAGATACATGTACCCCCTTTTGCATCTGGCTTACTTGGGTCCTAGAGAATCAAACTGGGATCCTTTGGCTTTGCAGGCAAATGCCTTAACTACTAAGCCATCTCTCCAGCCCCTGAAGCAGCTATTTTTAAAGTGTTGGGCATCCACAATGTGGATATGTTCCTATAGAATTCTATTCTGAGTGGACTGCACTTAGAATTAGACTATGCAGTGGACATGGACATATGCTAATTTAAGAGGGATTGTATTAAACTAATAGACTTTCTACCCATGTATCCAGAAGTAAGCAACCTGAACAGTGAGAAGCTAGAAAACATGTTGTATAAGAAACAAAAATAAATAAGGCCAGCAACCTTTCTGATTAGCTTGGAGAAAAGTGCAGTCCCATGGCACAGCTCAAAGTGCTCAAGGGAACACTTGATGACAGGTCAACTTTTCTACCACCAAGATCCTTAGAACACCCTTCCTTCCTCATGTGGGTCATAGAAGGACATCTCCTATTAACTTCTTATAGTTCCAGCTCTGCCTTTGTTGTTGTTGAGGCCGGGTCTACTGTGTATCCCTGGCTGTACTTGGTTCTCCTGCCTCAGCCTCCCAGGTACTAGAATTGCCATGCTCAGTTCTGCCATTTATTTATTTATTTATTTATAAGCAGAAGGAGATAGGAGACAGAGGGAATGGGGACGCCAAGGCCTCCAGCCACTGCAAACGGATTCAAGATGCTTGTACCAGTTTATGCATCTGGCTTTCTGTAGGTACTGAGGAATTGAACCCGGATTCTTAGGTTTTGCAGGCAAGCGCCCTAACAATTGGGCAATACCTCAAGCCCTGAGTTCTGCCATTTCTTTCTTTTCTTTTTCTTTTTCTTTTTTTTTTTTTTTTTTTTTTTTTTTTTTTTTTTTTTTTGGTTTTTCGAGGTAGGGTCTCACTCTGGTCCAGGTTGACCTGGAATTAACTGTGTAGTCTCAGGCTGGCCTCGACTCATGGGGATCCTCCTACCTCTGCTTCCCGAGTGCTGGGATGAAAGGCATGTGCCACCATGCCTGGCTTTTAATTCTGCCATTTCTTGATGTTCGTTGTGATGAAGTTTTATTGCTACATTTAGTTTAAAGGTTTTGGGTTTTTGTGTTTGTTTGTTTGTTTGTTTGTTTGTTTGTTTGTTTGTTTGTTTGTTTTGAGACAGGACCTTATGTAGCCCAGGCTGACATCACTGTGTAACACAGTATAACCTTGAAATTTTTTAGTATTTTATTTATTTAAGACAGAGAGAGAGAATAGGCACACCAGGGCCTCCAGGCACTGCAAACGAACTCCAGATGAATGTGCCACCTTCTGCATATGGCTTACATGGGTACTGGGGAATCAAACCTAGGTCCTAAGGCTCTACAGGCAAACACCTCTCCACCTCCTAACCTTGAACTTCTAACCCTCCTGTCTCTACCTCCTGAATGCTGGCTGCTCCTGAGGCAAGCACTACTATGCCTAGTTTTATGTAAATGCTAGGGATTGAACTCAAGGCTTCATGCCTGCCAGGTGGGCACTGTACGACTGAACTATACTCCCAGAGCCTACATTCAGTTTAGAACTGTTATGGTGGGGCTAGAGATGGCTCGGTGGGTAAGGGGTTTGCTGTGCAAACCTGAAAACCAGAGTTCAGCCCCCAGGAACCCACTGAAAGCTGGACATGTAGCATGAGTGTCTTTAATCCCAGTATGCCTAGGGTGAGGAGGATCCTGACATTTGCAGGCCAGCTACCCTGGTGAATGCAGCAGTGAACAAGAAAGACCTTGCCTCCAAACAAGGTAGAAGGAGAGGACTAACACTTGAGGCTGTCCTCTGACCACACACACACCAGTCATGTGTCATGCATATGCCCACATTCACACACAATTTAAAAAAAAGAAAAGAGCCGGGAGCGGGTGTGGTAACACATACCTTTAATCCCAGCATGTGGGAGGCAGAGGTAGTAAGATCTCTGTGAGTTCAAGGCCACTCTGAGATTACATAGTGAATTCCAGGTCAGCCTGAGCTAGAGTGAGACCCTACCTCAAAAAAAAAAAAAAAAAAAGCCGGGCGTGGTGGCATACACCTTTAATCCCAGCACTCGGGAGGCAGAGGTAGGAGGATCGCTGAGAGTTCAAGGCCACCCTGAGACTACATAGTTAATTCCAGGTCAGCCTGGACCAGAGTGAGACCCTACCTCGCAAAACCAAAAAAAAGAAAAAAAGAAAAGAGGGGCTGGGAAATGACTCCATGGAGAAAAGCACTTGCTGTGCAAGCATAAAGATCAGAGTTCGATCCCCACAACCCACATAAAAAGTCTGGGGTGGGACTGGAGAGATGGCTTAGCAGTTAAGACATCTGCCTGCAAAGCCTAAGAACGCTTGTTCAAATCTCCAGTTCCTACATTTAGCCAGACACAAAAGTGATGCAAGGGGGCACACGGGTCTGGAGTTCGTTCACAGAGCCTGAAAAGGCCCTGGCACGCCCATTCTCTCTCTGCCTCTTCCTCTCTCTCTCTGTCTCTCTCTCAAAAAAAAAAGTCTGGGGTGGTCACACATGCCTATAACCTCAGAGTTGAAAGAAGCAGAGAGAGAAGGATCACTGGAGCTCCCTGGACAGACTGAAAAACAGAGAGATCCAGGTTCAGTGAAAGACTGTCTCAAGGGCTGGAGAGATGGCTCAGCAGTTAAGGTGCTTGACTGCAAAGCCTAACGGCCCAGGTTCCATTCCTACTACCCAGGTAAAACAAGATACACAAGGTGGCACATGCATCTGGAGTTCATTTGCAGTGGCTAGAGGCTCTGGCATACCCATTCTCTCTTCCTCTCTCTCTCCCTCTTTCTCTCTCTCAAATAAATAATTTTGGGTTTTTTTGTTGTTGTTTGTTTGTTTTTGTTTTTCGAGGTAGTGTGCACCACCACGCCCAGTTTAATAAAATATTTTTTTAAGTCTCTCATAGAGCCGGGTGTGGTAGTGCACGCCTTTAATCCCAGTACTCAGGAGGTAGAGTTAGGAGGATTGCCATGAGTTCGAGGCCACCCTAAGAATACAGGGTGAATTCAGGTCAGCCTGAGCTAGAGTGAGACCCTACCTCGAAAAAAAAAAGTCTCTCAGAGAAATAAGGTGGCAGAGTGACAGAGAACACGATACCTTCTTCTATCTTCTGCATACATGTACAAGTACATGAGATGTGTACATCTTCCCACACTTGTATACATCACATACACATACCACATGTACACTATACACACATACCACATATAATACAAACCAAAAAAAAAAAAAAACAGAAATGTTCTGATACTATGATTTTGTCACAAAAAGAATAGACCTACAACACTATGACCTAGAGCTAATAGCTGCAATAAGGCAGCTTTCTGACTAAAAGTTCATGGAAGACCAGGCTAGTTTGGTGGACACTGAAGCTATTGAAACGGAGGCTGATGACCAATTATTGGGAGACTGTGAAGAAATTCCTGTGCTGGGTGGGACTCTGGTCCTGTCTAATTCTCCCATTCTCAACTCCTATGATTCATTCTGCTGGCTACTCCAGTGGGTTCCCCACCCACTATTAGCACGTTCTTTGAAGCAGTCCGCTTTTCTCTTCCATCTCCTTCCCAGGAGCAGACCAAGGCACAGGACATTCTTGGAGCAGTGACTCTTCTACTGGAGGGAGTGATGGCAGCACGGGGACAGCTAGAACCTACCTGCCTCTCATCCCTCCTAGGACAGCTTTCTGCCCAGGTCCGCCTCCTTCTTGGGGCCCTACAGGGCCTCCTTGGAACCCAGGTAAGTCCCAGTCAAGATACCTATAGGAACTTGTCCTCTGATTCAATCCCTCTAAAGACCTGAGGGAAGAAAGGGTATTCTACACATCTATAGGGTACTGTCTCCCGGCTAGAATGCCCACTTGCCAGCACCCTATCTTTTCTACTTAGTCAAGAGAGGCCCAATACGTGGGCCTGCTCTCTTGCCTTAGGCCCATCCTCTGCCCTCAGCTTCCTCCACAGGGCAGGACCATAGCTCACAAGGATCCCAAGGCCATCTTCCTGAGCTTCCAACATCTGCTCCGAGGAAAGGTGCGCTTCCTGCTGGTTGTGGAAGGTCCCACTCTGTGTGCCAGGCGGGCCCTGCCAACCACAGCTGTCCCAAGCAGCACCTCTCTACTCCTCCTCGCACTGAACAAGCTCCCAAACAGAACATCTGGATTGTTGGAGACAGACTTCAGTGTCTCAGCCAGAACTACTGGCCCCGGACTTCTGAACAGGCTACAGGGATTCAAAGCCAAGATTCCTGGTCTGTTCAATCAAACCTCCAGGTTCCAAGACCAAATCCCTGGATACCCGAACAGGACCCATGGACCCTTGAATGGAACTCATGGACTCTTTACTGGAGCCCCACCTGGGACCCTAAAAGTCCCAGACAGCCCACCAGGAACTTTGGACACAGGCTCCCTGCCACTCAGTCTCCAGACTGGATACTCTCCTTCCCCAACCAATCCTCCTGCTGGACAGTACACATTCTTCTCTCCTTCACCCACCTTGCCCATTCTTGGGGCTCCACCACAGCTCAGGCACCACCCCCTGTTTCCTGACCCTTCCACTATCATAGTCAACTCTACCAGCCCTCTTCCAACCACAGCACAGCCTCACTCCCAGAACGTGCCAGGAAGGTAAGGATCACAGGCTCCGCCAGCATGAGCCGTGTCTCTCAGGCACACAGCCTTCCCCAGCAGAGGTCCTGAGAGACAACCGCAGCTATATGAGATGTCCTGCCCTTACCTGAAACCCAAAGCCCAGCTAAAGGGGACACACAGGACAGGAAAGGGGCTGGTTTTCCCTATGTATCATAAAACTTCAGGAGCTAGTTTTTTTTTTTTCAGGAGCTATTTTTTTAAGCTATCAGTAATATTCATAAGAGCAGCTAGTTATCTTTGGTTTATTTCAGCATAAATTTGCAAATCACTAATTCTATGTTATTTTTCATATGATAAATCTGCAAAGGTTAGACTGAACTGACCTTTGAGCAGGAGTAGAAACTAATCTTGTTTCAGAAAACATCAGTTTCCTTTGCTTCAAGTTTAAGACCCTCCAAAGCCCCCGTTCCTTTCACTCATTCTCAGTGGGACTGTTTGGTTATCTATTCTTTCCCTATATAATAGACAAAACTGAGCCTGCAAAAAAATAAATAAATAAATAAATCAGAGCACTCAAACACTAGATTAAGAGAAAGGGTAAGATGTTCTTCACAGAGGCAATAGAATCCCTGGGCCCCACCACCCAAGAAAGCTAACAGGAAGCCTAGGGAGGCTTCCACACCCCAGGTAAGGTTGCGCAGACAGTTCAGTAAAGACAAGACCTGGATGTGACAGCTGAGCAAACAGCGAGAGCATTGGCAGCCCAGCAGGGACTTCACCAGGCCCGGGCTCCTGCTTCCCTCCTGTGGAGGTCAAGAGAAGTGCAGGAAGTGGCCAGAGGCCAGCCCCAGGAGCTCACCCAGCAGGAGAACAAGTCCAAGCCCAGTGGAAGGCTCACTTCCTACTTACCACAAGAGCATCCCTGTGTGACCACCATAATCTCTGCTGGCGGCCCCCTAACACAAAAGCAGGCTTCTGGAGCTTTGTAAATAAGCATTTCCTTGGTGCTGGAAGAGGTTTATGTTGCAGAGAAACAAAAACATCTTTAAGGCCAACAAGGGTCTTATAAAAAGAACTAGTGAGCATTTTTCCCTATCCCAAAGGTAAGGAGGAAAGGCTACTGTATAGGTAGAGAGCTCCAAACACTGCCAAAAAAAAAAAAAAAAAAAAAAAAAAAAGGCAAGGAGCAAGGGAAAGATGTTCTCCTTCAAGGAGCAGTAGATTCTCCCAGGCTCCATTTCCCATACATAGAACTATGTAAAAGTAGGTATTGTCCATCTCTGTTTTACAGATGAAGAAAGTAAGACTTCAGAGAAGCCAGGTGAGTTCCCAATCTCATACAGTCTGTGAGTAGGGAAAGAAACACCCTAATCTGACTCACTCTCAAGGCCGTAATCTCCACAGTGTGGTACACTATATAACCTATCATTCAGTGATTCTATTTAATGCAAAAGATTCCCAAGTCTTAGGAGAGTAAATACATCAACTATTGAAAAGTACTGAGTAGAAAACCAAAGCTCAAGCCGGGCATGCCCAGCACTCAGGAGGCAAAAGTAGAAGTTTGAGTTTGAGGGCAGCCTGGCACTACAAAGTCAGTTCCAGGTCAGCCTCGACTAGCAAGACTCTACCTCAAGAAAAATGTTTAAAATTTTTTTTTAAATCTGATGAAATACATAAAACTACTTTTGACCTGAGGAGATTTCTCAGTGGTTAAAGGCACTCATTTGCAAAGCCTACTGGTTCAATTCCCCAGTACCCAAATAAAGCCAGATGCACAATGTGGCACGTGCATCTGGAGCTCCTTTACAGTGGCAGGAGGCCCTGGTATGTCCACACTCTCTCTCTCATAAATAAAATTTTTTAAAGAAAGAAAACCCATGGCTGGAGAGATGGCTTAGCAGTTAAGGCACTTAACTGTGAAGCCTAAGGACCCAGGTTCAATTCCCCAGTACCCACATAAGCCAGATGCACAAGGTGGCGCATGTGTCTGGAGTTCATTTGCAATTGCTAGAGGCCCTGGCATGATCTCTCCATATGTATATTATACACACACACACACACACACACACACACATACACACAGACTGGAGAGATGGCTTAGTGGTTAAGGCACTTGCCTACAAAGTGAAAAGACCCAGGTTCAGTTCTCTAGGACCCAGATGCACAAGGTGGCACATGAGTCTGGAGTTCGTTTGCAGTGGCTGGAGGCCCTGGTATGTCCACTATCTCTCTCTATCTGTCTCTCTCTCAAAAATAAATAAAATAAGCCAGGCATGGTGGCACACGCCTTTAATCCCAGCACTCAGGAGGCAGAGGTAGGAGGATTGCCGTGGGTTCAAAGCCACCCTAAGTCTACATAGTTAATTCCAGGTCAGCCTGGACCAGAGTGAGACCCTACCTTGAAAAATCAAAAATAAATAAATAAATAAATAAATAAATAAATAAATAAATACAGCATGGTGCCACACACCTTTAAAAAAAAATAAAATAAGGGCTGGAGAATGGCTTAGCAGTTAATGTGCTTGCCTGTGAAACCTGAGGACCCAGGCTCAATTCCCCAGTACCCACATGAGGCAGATGTACAAGATGGCACAAGTGTCTGGAATTCATTTGCAGTGGCTAGACACCATGGCACAGCCATTCTCTCCCTCTCTCTCTTGCCTCCCTCAAATAAATTTTAAAAAATTAAAAAAAAAAATTTTAGGACTAGAGAGATAGCTTAGCAGTTAAGGTGCTTGCCTGTGAAGCCTAAGAACTCACGTTCGAATCTCCAATCCCACATAAGCCAGACGCACAGTGATGCAAGCACACAATGTCACACATGTGCACAAAGGGGCGCGTACATCTGGAGTTCATTTGTAGCAGTTGAAGGCCCTGGTACGTCCATTCTCTCTCTCACTCAAATAAAAAAAAATTATATATATAAAAAAGAATGCCGGGCATGGTGGCGCATGCCTTTAATCCCAGCACTCGGGAGGCAGAGGTAGGAGGATCACCAAGAGTTCGAGGCCACCCTGAGACTACATAGTGAATTCCAGGTCAGCCTAAGCCAGTGAGACCCTACCTCGAAACACAAAAAAAAAAAAAAAAAATTTAAAAATTTAAAAATTAAAAAAAGAGCCGGGTGTGGTAGTGCATGCCTTTAATCCCAGCACTCGGGAGGCAGAGGTAGGATTGCCGTGAGTTCGAGGCCACCCTGAGACTACAGAGTGAATTCCAGGTCAGCCTGGGCTAAAGTGAGACCCTACCTCGAAAAACCAAAAAATAAAAATAAAAATAAAAAAGTAAAAAAAGCTCTTGGTGGGAGTGACCAATCTGAAGTGTCTCTTTCTTCATTCATGGGCAAAACAGTTACCAGGGAAAGGAATTAACAAATGCATAAAGCTCAAAAAGTAAAAGGTCATCCTCAGGAAAAAGAAAAAAAAAAATATATATATATATATATATATATATAATCTCAGGATTCTCTCCCTCCCCCCACACATTTAAAAAAAGGGGCTGGAGAGATGGCTTAGCAGTTAAGGCGCTCGCCTGCAAAGCCTAAGGACTGATGTTCAACTCGTAAGCCAGACACACAGTGATGCCAACACACGATGTTGCACATGTGCACAAGGTGGCACATGCATCTGGAGTTCGATTGCAGTGGCTGGAAGCCCTGGAGTGCCAACTGTCTCTCTTGCATTAAAATATATATATACATACATACATACATATATATACATACATACATATATGAATTGGGGGCTGGAGAGATGGCTTGCAGTTAAGGTGCTTGCCTGTGAAGCCTAATGATCCAGGTTCTATTCCCCAGAACCCACATAAGCCAGATGCACAAGGTGGCACATGCGTCTGGAATTTGTTTGCAGTGGCTGGAGGCCCTGGCATGCCCATTCTCTCAGTCTTTCTATCTCTATCTGCCCCTCTCTCTCAAATAAATAAATAAATAAATAAAATATTTTTAAAAATTAAAAGAATATTATCTAGGGGCTAGAAAAATGGCTCAGGGATAAAGAGAACTTGCTCCCCAGTTATGAGGGCCTGAAATTGCCAGAGTTTAATTCCCCAGCTCCCATGTAAACAGCTGGGCATGGCCACATCTGTAACCTCAGTCCTGAGGAGGAATAAAGCGGCGGGTGGTAGGGTCTTCCTGACCCCCTCAAAAAAAATGGTGAAATGGAACCAGCCTAGATGTCCCTCCATAGATGAATGGATAATAAAGATGTGGCACATTTACACAATGGAGTTCTATTCAGCAGTAAAGAAAAATGAAATTATGAAATTTGCAGGGAAATGGATGGATCTGGAAAGGATTATACTAAGTGAGGTAACCCAGGCCCAGAAAGCCAAATGTCACATGTTCTCTCTCATATGTGGGTCCTAGCTACAAATGTACAGACTTGTGTGTGAACTGAAACCAAAAATTGGTACCAGAAACCAGTAAACTGGGAAAAGGCTATAAGGGAGGGAGGGGAGGGAAGGACTTAAGTGTATGGTATTGCACATATGTAAGTAGAAGAACAGATTACAGGGAGGGGAATGGCCTAAGCGAGGCCATGGGAAGAGAATGCATAAAAGAAGGGCAGGGGGAGGGTCAATCTAAATTCAAGATATTGTGAATAAGACTTATGTAAACTTACTTTTTTGAATAATGGCACATCTAGAAGCTGTAGACAGTTACTAGAAAATTTTCAGTGCCTAGGATGGGATACCTTCTAGGGAGTTGTTGGCCAAGGAGGTCCCGGTAGCCTCCAAAACATTAAAGGCTTTTGCCAAAGCCCTTGGTGTCCCTTGAGAAACAGATAGTAAGACCCTATTGCTGAAGACATCTCTTGCCTGAGAGGCAAGGTCACTGAGAAAGCAAGCTGGTGCTGAGCAGAAAACCTTCTCCCTGTAGACCAGCCAACTGAAAGCTGGAAAAAGCCGCACTGCATGCAGCTGTGTGGGAGACAGAAGTCATCAGCAGTGAAAACAGTGGACACTGAATATTCCAATTTGGCCATACAGGCCTAATGACTGAACGGGTGCAATAGTGGCATGTCTACTCTTGGGGTAACCAACTGCTCCATAATTGGCCTGAAGGCCCTCTCTATGGGAGGGAATACATACCTGGTACTGAAACCTAAGCAAAAGTCTATGGCAGAGGAGGTCATGAGCCTTAGGGGTATAAAGCCTGCTCTTGTCTGGCTAAATGTATATATTATTCCCACCAAGCTGCCCTGAAAGCACTACACTTAATGTTCATATTCACATATTAATGCTACTTTCACTTCTGGTTAGAGAAGCTTCTCTTTTCAGATGGTGATGACCACTGAGATGACCCAAAAGGCAACATAGTGCTGAGAAAGAGGTATGGAGGAGTGCCCAGCACTGACACACCTCTGTCACACCCTCCAAGGCTCAGGGCCCATTGCAGAAGAGGGGACGGATAGAATGGAAGAGCCAAAGGAAGGGTATGACTCCTTACAATGCAACTGTCCAGACAGAAATTGGCCTCGATATCCATGACCTTGCAGTGCCTAGCAATACCTTCACCCTCATAATAGGAGAAAAAGATGATGATATCAAATTAAAAGAGAGTCTAATGGAGAGAGGGAAGGAATATGATGGAGATAGGAGTTCTAAAGGGGTATGGGGGCAGGGGAGGGAAATATGCATTTTTTTGTATTTAAGTATAGAAGTTGTCAATAAAAAGCATTTTTAAAAATGGTGAAGATAGCCGGGTGTGGTGGCGCACGCCTTTAATCCCAGCACTCGGGAGGCAGAGGTAGGAGGATCGCCAAGAGTTCAAGGCCACCCTGAGACTACATAGTTAATTCCAGGTCAGCCTGGGCCAGAGTGAGACCCTACCTTGCAAAAAAAAAAAAAAAAAAAAAAAAAAAAGGTGAAGATTACAAGTCTGGGTTGAGTAAGACTCCATCTCAAGGAAACAGACAGATGATCAAAAAAGACAGCTGATGTTCTACACTGACTTCCATGCATTTGTTCACGGGACATGTGCCTACACCACACACCCCACATACTCTACACACACATACACCAACACTCTACACATACACACCATATACTTTACACACATACATACAGACACCAAAAAAAATATTATCTGAACTTCAGATATCAGTTTCTACACAGGAAAGAGTTAATTCACCCACAGTACATATCTAGGATAAAAGTAAGGAAACAGTAAGTACAATTTGTAATTTACTGCAACACTAAAGTAAGTTAAATTTAACATTTAAAAACTTTGCTGGCCAGGCGTGGTGGCGTACGCCTTTGATACCAGCACTTGGGAGGCAGAGGTAGGAGGGTGGCTGTGAGTTCGAGGCCACCCTGAGACTACATAGTTAAGTCCAGGTCAGCCTAGCCCAGAATGAGACCCTACCTCGAAAAAAAAAAAACTTTGCTGGAGCCAGGCGTGGTGGCTCACGCCTTTAATCTCAGCACTCAGGAGGCAGAGCTAGGAGGATCACCATGAGTTTGAGGCCACCCTGGGACTACATAGTGAATTCCAGGTCAGCCTGGGCTAGAGTGAGACCCTACCTCGAAAAACAAAACAAAACAAACAAACAAAAAAAACCTTTGTTGGGCATGTGGCACACACCTTTAATCCCAGCACTTAGAAGGCTGAAGTAGGAGGATCCCTGTGAGTTCAAGGCCACCCTAAGACTACAGAGTGAATTCCAGGTCAGCCTGGGCTACAGCGAGACCCTACCTCAAAGAACAACAACAACGAAAAAAAAGACACACACACACACAAAAAAAAAAAAAAACTTTTAGAGGGCTCAGTGGTTAAGGTGCTTGCCTGCAAAGTCTATCAACCCAGGTTTGATTCCCCAGTACCCACATACAGCCAGATGCACGAAGTGGCACATGCATCTGTTTTTGTTTGCAGCGACTAGAGGCCCTGGCATGCCCATTCTCTCTCTCTCTCCCCCTGAAAATAAATAAAATACAATTTATTTTAAAAAGAAAGAAAAAAGAAAAGAAAAGAAAAGAAAAGAAAAGAAAAGAAAAGAAAAGAAAAGAAAAGAAAAGAAGGAAAATGTTTTAGTTTGGGGAAAAGGCTCAATGGTTAAAGGCACTTGCTTACAAGTCTGCCAGCCCCAGCCATCCATGTAAAGACAGATGGGCATATGCACACACACCTATGGTTTTGTATATGGTAGGTAAGTGCTCTACCAGCCATGCTCCAATCCCAATATAAGAAATAAAAATTGGAGGCTAGGGAAATCACTTAGTGGATAAAATAAGTGTCACAAGCATGAGTACCTGAGTTGAGTTTGGATCCCCAGAACCCACATAAAGCTGGATGCAGCAGAGTCAGTAATCCATCCTATAGCAAGACAGGAGGATACCAGATCACAGGTCAGCCAGCCTGGCATTCGCAGCAATGAACAAGACTCTGCCTCAAACAAGGTGGAAGACAAGAAGCAACATTCAAGGTCATTTGCTGACCTTCACACACACCATAGCACGGATGTGCCCACACCCACCTGCATTCACACACATGAAGATTTCAACACACACAAAGAACATTTTTAAAAGGAAAAAAGAGCTGGAGAGATGGCTTAGCATGGAAGGTGCTTGCCTACAAAGCCAAAGAACCCAGGTTTGATTGCCTAGGACCCACATAAGCCAGAAACACAAGGTGGCACATGTGTATGGAGTTCGTTTGCAGCAGCTGAAAGCCCTGGCATGCCCATTCTCTCTTTCTCTATCTGCCTCTTTCTCTCTCAAATAAATAAAAAGGGGGAAAAGGGGGCCTGGAGAGATGGCTTAGTGGTTAAGTGCTTGCCTGTGAAGCCTAAGGCTCCCAGTTCGAGGCTTGATTCCCCAGGACCCATGTAAGCCATATATACAAGGTGGCACATACATCTGGAGTTTGTCTGCAGTGGCTGGAGGCCCTGACGCAACCATTCTCTATCTATCTGCCTCTTTCTCTCTCTATCATTCTCAAATAAATAAATAAAAAGGAAACAAAAAATTTTTTAAAGGGGGCAAAAATGAGTCAAATCCCTTTATGGTATATGAAGGAAGCAGAACAAAGTCAAAGGAATCAGACTCGTAGGTTCAACATATCTCATTCAGATGAGATAAGGATGACAAAATTGAAGACATAGCCATAAAGCTCCATCAGCTGATATTGGAAAATGCAAATAACTGGTTTCTCCAATGTGAACCAGTCTTCCTCTCTTAAGAGTCTACCCCTGGCCGGGCGTGGTGGCCCACGCCTTTAATCCCAGCACTCGGGAGGCAGAGGTAGGAGGATCGCTGTGAGTTCGAGGCCACCCTGAGACTACATAGTTAATTCCAGGTCAGCCTGGACCAGAGTGAGACCCTACCTCGCAAAACCAAAAAAAAAAAAAAAGAGTCTACCCCTGGCACGATGATATGGCTGCGGATAAAACACTTGCCAGAATTCAGATCCCCAGAACCCACATAAAAGCTAACACTTGGGAGTCAGCTAACAAGGCATGTATAGCAGCGAACAAGAGATCCCGCCTCTAACAAGGTAGAAAGCTAAGGCCGTCACCCAAGGTTGTCTTCTAACCTCATGTGTGCTTTGACACACATGTGCTCATACACACTAAGGTTTAAAAAATAATGGGCATGGGAAGATAGCTTGGCAGATAAGCACTTGCTGCCAAATGTGAGTTACCTGAATTCAGACCCCTAGGTTTATTTTTTTGTTTTGTTTTGTTTTTTTGGTTTTTCAAGGTAGGGTCTCACTCTAGTTCAGGCTGACCTGGAATTCACTCTATTCTCAGGGTGGCCTCTAACTCATGGCGACCCTCCTACCTCTGCCTCGAGTGCTGAGATTAAAGGCGTGCATCACCACACCCCACTCAGACCCCTAGGTTAAAAAAAAAAAAAAAGGGCTGGGCATGGTGGTGTGCCATTAATCCCAGCACTCGGGAGGCAGAAGTAGGATCACCTTGAGTTCAAGGCCACCCTAGACTACATAGTGAATTCCATGTCAGCCTGAGCTAGATTGACACCCTACCTCGAAGAAAAAAAAAAAAATTCCCAAATCTGCCTGGCTGATTCCATCTCTTCTTACCTGACACAAACAAGTTTGCAAAGAGAACACTCCTATCCCTATTCAAGTTTATACCAGTTCCCTTTCTTTGCCACCATAGAACAGTCTGCTAGACATTCTGTACTCATATCACTGATTAGGCTGTCCCACTGTAACCTAAATCCACTTTTCTCCTAACCCCTCAAGGTTTTAAGAGTCCATAAAAATTCAGGGCTGGAGGGACAGCTTAGCGGTTAAGGCGTTTGCCTGCAAAGCCAAAGTACGTCTGGAGTTCATCTGCAGTGGCTGAAGGCCCTGGAGCACCCATTCTCTGTGTCAAATAAATAAATAAATATATTTTTTTAGAAGTCCATAAAAATTCATCCCATGGCTGAAGGGATGGCTTAGCAGTTAAGGCACTTGCCTGCAAAGCCCAAGGACCCGGGACCCACATAAGCCAGATACACAAGGTGGTGTATGCGTCTGGAGTTTGTTTGCAGTGGCTGGAGGCCCTGGCGTGCCCATTCTGTCTCTCAAATAAATATATTTTTTAAAAATTCATCCCAGGTGGGTAGGATCCTCACTCCTTTAATCCCAGCACTCAGAAGGCTGAAGAAGGATACTGAGTTCAAGGCCATGCATTACCTGCTCACCCACCCCCCAGCACACACTTATAGGGCCTACTGTGATAAGGTAAAAATAGCTTTTCCTACTCCCTGATGTGGCCACTCATGTCCAACCCATTCCTAAACATTATCTCTAGCACCTTATGTAAAGACAAGAAAAAGATGGAGAAGGAAACACTCCACATATCCCAGCAGAGGCGGGGAACCTCCTGTGGCAAAATCAGGACATCAAGGGTTTAACTGGGCTGGGGAATAGTAAGGTTGGTAAAGTGCTTGCCTATCCACAAGGTCCTGACACCAACACGACATAAGCAGGATAAGGTGATGCATACTTGTAATTCCAACACTTAAAAGACAAAAATAGGAGTGTGAGAAGTTCAAGGTCATCTTCAGTCACATAGGCTTAAGGCCAGCCTGAGCTACATGACAGCCTGTCTTAAAAACACTATGGGGGGTGGTGCTGGAGAGATAGCTTAGCGGTTAAGGTGTTTGCCTGCAAAACCAAAGGATCCCAGTTTGACTCTCCAGGGCCCACATAAGCCAGATGCAAATGGGGCACATGCATCTGGAGTTCATTTGCAGTGGCTGGAGGCCCTGGTACACCCATTCTCAATCTCTCTCTCTGCCTCTTTCTCTCTCTCAAAAATAAATAAATAAAATAAAAAAATAAAATAAAAAATAAAACACGATACGGCTGGCAAGATGGCTCAGCGGTTAAGTGCTTACATGCAAAGCCTAAGGACCCTGATTCAATTCCCTAGTACCCACATAAAACCAGATGCACAAGGTGGCACATGTGTCTGGAGTTCATTTGCAGTGGCTAGAAGCCCTGGTGCACCCATTCTCTATTTTTTTTTTATTTTTTAAATCAACATAAACTGGGTGTGGTGGCTCATGCCTTTAATCCCAGGACTCAAGATGCAGAGGTAGGATTGCCATGAGCTCAAGTCCACCCTGAGACGACATACTGAATTCCAAGTCAGCCTGGGCTAGAGCAAGACCTTACCTTGAAAAACCAAAAGAACAAACAAACAATACACACACACACACACACACACACACATTTTTTTTTTTAATTTTAAACAAGAGAAAAACTGCTCAGTACTGATAGACTCCTTATGGATGGTTATCCTCATTTTGTTTGGGAAAAACAGTCCCATATGCTTTTTCAGACAACTCTGATGCCAGGTTTAAGAGTCAGCTCACATGCTGGAGTCCTTGTAACCATCACCATTTAGTGGTTATAGTTAGGTTGTTGAATTGTCCTGGGCACTGGAGATGCTGTTGGTGTGCCCATCTCTATCTGTCTTCCTCTCCCTTTCTGTCTTTGTCTCCAAAAAAAAAAAAGAGAGAGAGAGAAAGAAAAGAAAGGACTTGGTGGTTATTGAAGAAGTGGAGGGTTTGGATCTCTTCATTCTAGTAGTGACCTGGGAAGAAGGGCAAGTGGTACACTGAAGTGGACAGGGTAGTAATATCAATGAGGTTGGCAGGCCAGTGCCAGTGCCCAGAACAAGATGCAGAGGTAGGATTGCCATGAGCTCAAGGCCACCCTGAGACTACATACTGAATTCCAAGTCAGCCTGGGCTAGAGCAAGACCTTACCTTGAAAAACCAAAAAAAAAAAAAAAAAAAACACACACACACACACACACACACATGCAGAGTCAAGAATTAAAATTAGGGGTTGGGAAGATGGCCCAGTGGTTAAAGGCACTTGCTTACACAGCCTGCTAGCCCAGGTTCAATTCCCCAGCCACCCACATAATGCCACACATTCATTTGCAGTGGCAAGAGACCCTGGAGATTGGAACCGGCGTCCTTCTTAGGCTTAGGAGGCAGGCCCCTTAACCACTAAGCCATCTCTCCAGCCCCTTATTCTTCTCTTCACAGTAGCCTATGCCTGTGTCTAAAAGTCTCCACCCAAAGCTATGCAAGCAACTCATTCAAGTCAACATACACTGACTTCCTAAGAGACTGAAGGGGTTGGAAAGACCCGAGCAGTGCTCCTTGCCCATTCAAATGGGTAGCACATTGAAGGCTTGGGGTTCTACCCTTTAAGAGCTGAAACACAACAATCTCTCTCTTCCAGATAGAAAACCACCCTGAATGATAAGTACAGGGAACAGTCAACCAAAAGTCTTGAGATAACCCTAAACGCAACACCATATGGATGGGAAAGATACAAAGTCAACACATGATCATTTGGCCATGGGCCAGAAATACAGCATAGACAGACAAATTACAAGGCAGTGGGAAGGTGAAAATATATTAAAAGAAGAGTAGACGCTGCTATGGCTGTACAGCTATAATGCTAGCATTCCAGAAGATGAGGCAGGAGAATCTAGTTCAAGGCCAGCTTGAGTTACACAGAAAAACTCAGTCAAAAAAAAAAAAAAAAAAAAAAAAACAGGAAGGGGAAGGGAAGAGTCTATAAAAGTAAAGTTTAATTTAAAAAATTATATATACAAAACAACATCAGATTCATCATAAGCAATCCCACTGGGTCTTTTACATGTCAAGTCCCACTGAATTCCAGACAAGCTAAAGATGCACCCACAGTGGGCAGAGAAGCACTCCCTCCTTCACAGGTGAACATCAGCTTTTACTCAGGCTTGAACACTGTGACTTGAGCAGAGCTGACTTCCCCCGAGGTTCAGAAGGCTAGTTTCTTCATCAGCAGATAAACTCTGGAATCCACCTCAAATCCATGGAGGTTGTTGGCATCCCCCTGCAGCCTCATCAGCAGGCCCCCATAGGACACGTAGGCAGAGCTGAAACAGAAGGTCCCATATCCTGTAAGTCTGAGCTCTCGAGTAGCTGCTACCCTGCAGCTTTCTATCCACAAGAAAAACAGGCACTCTCCTAGTATTCTGCCACTAGGAACCAAAGAAAGATTGAGTCCAAGTTAAGCTGAATGACCAGATGCACACAAAACAGTGTTCTTTATACTTGTGAAGGTGGAAAACACCTATGTCCCAAAATCAAGGGAATGGTCAAACAGTGATATATCAACTTATTATAATGTTTTGCCGGTATTAAAATATTGAGGAAAAGCTATAAACTAACATAGGAAAACATGTTAAGCAAAAAGAACATGGGCTGGAGAGATGGCTCAGCGATTAAGATGCTTGCCTGCAAAGCCTAAGGACCCAGATTCAATTCCCCAGTACCCACGGAAAGCCAGATATACAAAAGTTGTCACATGTGCCTAGAGTTCATTTGCAGTAGCTACAGGCCTGGTGTGACCATTTTCTCTCTCTGTACTTCTTTCTCTCAAATAAATAAATAAAATATTCTTTTAACAAAAAGAGTATTTTTCCCAGCACTCGGGAGGCAGAGGTAAGAGGATCGCCGTGAGTTCAAGGCCACCCTGAGACTACATAGTGAATTCCAGGTCGGTCTGGGCTAGAGTGAGACCCTACCTTGAAAAACTAAAAAAAAAAAAAAAAAAAAAAAAAAATTCTTAAGTATTTTTTTTTAAAAAAGAACATTAAGCTGGGCGTGGTGGCGCACGCCTTTAATCCCAGCACTCGGGAGGCAGAGGTAGGAGGATTGCCATGAGTTCGAGGCCACCCTGAGACTACATAGTTAATTCCAGGTCAGCCTGGACCAGAGTGAGACCCTACCTCACAAAACCAAAAAAAAAGAACATTAATAGGATCTCAAGGAAAAAAGTAAACACTAAAAAGAAACTTGGGCCGGGCGTGGTGGCGCACACCTTTAATCCAGTGAGTTCGAGGCCACCCTGAGACTACAAAGTTAATTCCAGGTCAGCCTGGGCCAGAGTGGTAAGACCCTACCTCAAAAAACAAACAAAAAAAAAAAAAACTTGGGGCTGGAGAGATGGCTTAGCGGTTAAGGCACTTGCCAGAATAGTCAAAGGACCCAGGTTTGATTCCTCAGCACCCATATAAAGCCAGATGCACAAGGTAGCACATGCATCTGGAGTTCTTTTGTGATCTGAAGGCCCTGCTACACCCATTCTCTCTATCTGCCTCTTTCTCTCTCTCCCTCAAAATAAGCAAATAAATAAAACATTTAAGTAATAAATTAAAAAAAAAAACATTGGAGTAATAAATTAAAAAAACGAGGCTCGATTCTGAGCCACAAGGGGTGCATGTATCTGGAGTTTATTTGGTCTCTCTCTCTCTCTCTCTCTCTCTCTCTCTCTCTCTCTCTCTGCCTGCCTATTTCATCTCTCTCTCTCTCAAATAAATAAATAAATAATAAAATATTTAAAAAAAAAAAAAATACCTTTGATCCCAGCACTTGAGAAGCTGAGGTAGGAGGATTCCAAAAAAAAAAAGTTCCCTTCTGGTTATGAAACTATAGAAGAAATTTCTGACATGCACCATTTTAATAAAATGTTAGCTGGGCATGGTGGCACATGCTTTTTTTTTTTTTTTTTTTTTTGGTTTTTCAAGGTAGGGTCTCACTCTGCCCTGGGCTGACCTGGAATTAACTATGTAGTCTCAGGGTGGCCTCGAACTCTCAGCAATCCTATCTCTGCCTCCCGAGTTCTGGGATTAAAGGCGTGCGCCACCATGCCCGGCTTGGCACATGCCTTTTTAATCCCAACACTTGGGAGGCAGAGGTAGGATGATCGCTTTGAGTTCAAGGCCTGAAACTACATAGTGAATTCCAAGTCAGCCTGGGCTAGAGTGAGACCCTACCAAAAAAAAAAAAAAGGGGGAGCTGGAGAGATGGCTTAGCACTTAAGGCATTTGCCTGTGTAGCCTCAGGACCCAGGTTCAATTCCCCAGTACCCACATAAACCAGATGCACATGGTGGCACATGCATCTGGAGTTCGTTTGCAGTGGCTGGAGGCCCTGGCATGCCCATTGTCTCTCTGTCCGTCTGTCTGTCTGTCTCTCTCTGATGGCAAATAAATAAAATAGTTAATAATAAAATAGCTTTAAGAAAACAGACAGATGCTAGGCATAGTGGCACACACTTTATAATCCCAGCACTAGGGAGGCTGAGGTAAGAGGACCACTAACGTGAGATTCTGCTTTAAAAATCAAAAAAGAACCAAGCATGGTGGCACATGTCTTTAATCCAAGCACTTGAAGGCAGAGGTAAGAGGATCTCCATGAGTTTAAGGTCAGCCTGAGACTTCATAGTGAATTCCAGGTCAGCCTGGGCTAGAGTGAAACCCCTAACTCAAAAAAAAAAAAAAAAAAAAAAAAACGAAAAAAATCAAAAAATTACAAATATTCAAATATTTAGACTTGTATAAGAGTTGGAATAAACTCAATAGCAGAGGCCAGTAAGCTAGAAAGGGGATATAAGGGAGGAAGGAGATGGGGGAGGGGCGGGAGTTCAGGAGATGGTATTATATATATAAGTAAAAGAACAGCTTAATGTGGTTGGAAAGGCCTAAGTGAGGTCAAGTGAGTAAAGGAAAGGTGGGGGAAGGGTTAATCAAAATCTAAGAGGGTATGAATAAATCATATGGAAACCTATTTTTTTATATATATATATATATATATATATATATATATATTTTTTTTTTTTTTTTTTTTTTGTTTTGTTTTGTTTTATGTTTTTGGTTTTTCGAGGTAGGGTTTCACTCTGGTCCAGGCTGACCTGGAATTAACTATGTAGTCTCAGGGTGGCCTCGAACTCTCAGCGATCCTCCTACCTCTGCCTCCCGAGTGCTGGGATTAAAGGCGTGCGCCACCACGCCCGGCTTTTTTTAAATACATTTTATTTATTTACTTATTTGAGAGAAAGAGGGAGAGAGAGAGAGAGAGAGAGAATGGGCATGCCAGGGCTTCCAGCCACTGTAAACAAACTCCAGAGGCATGTGCCCCCTTGTGCACCTGGCTTACGTGGGTCCTGGAGAATCAAAACGGGATCCTTTGGCTTTGCAGGTAAACACCTTAACCGCTAAGCCATCTCTTTAGCCCAAAACCTACTTTTTTTGACAATGGTGCACCAAAAGCCATAGATTGTTACTAGAAAATTTTCAGTGCCAGAGATGGGATACCTTCCAGTGAGGTGTTGGCCAGGGAGGTCCCTGATGCTCCCAAATCATTACAGGCCATTGCCAAGGCTCTTGATTTCCTACCAAGAATAGATGGTAAGACCCTATTGCTGAAAACTCCACATGCTTGGGCTGCAAAGTCACTGAGAAATCCTGTTGGAGCTGAGCTGAAAACCCCCTCCGTGTAGACCAACTGACAGAAAGCTGGAAAAAAAGCTATGCTGCATACAGCTCCATGGGACAGAGTGAAGTCGTGAGTGGAGATAAACAACAGTGGACACTGTAAGCCTTAAATTTGGCCAGCCAGGCCAAATGAGCCAATGGGTACAATAGTGGCATGTCTGTTATGGGGGAAACCAATCGCTCTCTAATTGGACTGGAGGCCTGCTCCATGGAAGGGAATATTGGTACTGGCCTGGTACTGAAAACCGATGATGGAGAAAGTCATGAGCCCTAGGAGTGTAATACCTGCTGGTGTCTGGTAAATGTATATATTGTGCTCACCAAACTGCCTGGTAAACACTTCTCTTAATGGTCAACCCATATATTAATGCTACTCTCACTTTTGGTTAGAGAAGTTTCTTTTTAGATGGCAGTGACCTCTGGGATGACTCAAAAGGCACCATAGTGCTGAGAAGTGAGAGTGGAGTACTCAGCACTGAGACATCTCTCACACCTTCCAAGGCTCAGAGTCCATTGCAGAAGAGGTGACGGAAAGAAAGTAAGAGCCAAAGGAACAGTAGGACTCCTTACAAAACACTCTTCCAGACACAAAATGGATTGGATGTCCATGACCTTGCAGTCCTGACACTACCTACACAAGACCCTCATAACAGGAGGAAAAAATGATGACATCAAAATTTTAAAAAATAAAAAAAAAAGACTAATGGAGAATGGAGCTGTGAAGGAGGGGAAAGTGGCAGGGGAGGGAATTACCATGGTTTATTGTCTATAATTATACAAGTTGTCAATAAAAAGTTAATTCATTTAAAAAAAAAAGCCAGCATGGTGGCACAAGCCTTTAATCCCAGCACTCAGAAGGCAGAGATAGGAGGATCACCATGAGATTGAAGCCACCCTGAGACTACATAGTGAATTACAGGTCAGCCTAGAGTGAGACCCTACCTCGAAAAAAAAAAAAAAAAAAAAAAAAAAAAAAAAATTTTTTTTAATTAAAAAAAAAAAAATCAAATAGGGTTAGAGAGATGGCTTAGTGGCTAAGGCACTTGCCTGCAAAGCCAAAGGACCCAGGTTCAGTTCCCCAGGACACACGTAAAGCAAGATGCCATAAGGTGGCACACATGTCTGGACTTCATTTGCAGTTGCTTGAGTCCCTAGAGAGCCCATTCTCTGCCTTTCTCTCTCTCAAATAATTTTTTTTAAATCAAAAAATAGGGGGCTAAGCCGGGCGTGGTGGTGCATGCCTTTAATCCCAGCACTTGGGAGGCAGAAGTAGGAAGATCACTGTGAGCTCGAGGCCATCCTGAGACTACATAGTGAATTCCAGGTCAGCCTGAGCCACAGTGAGACCCTACCTCGAAAAAAAAAAAAAAAAAAAAAAAAGGGGGGGGGGCTAGGGAGATGGTTCAGCAGTTAAAAGTGCTTGCTTGAAAAGCCTGATGACCAAGGTTCAATTCCACAGTACACACATAAAGCCAGACACACGAAGTAGTGCATGCATCTGGAGTTTGTTTGCAAGTGGCAAGAGGCCTGCCCATACTCTCTCTCCCTGTCTCCCTCTCTCAAATAAATTAATAAAATATTGATAGATAAATAAATAAATAAACAAACAGAACACAGGACATTTTGCCTGGCTGCCCGTACTAGTTACTGGTACATGCACCTATCTACCCTGTTAATGCTCATCTCAGACACTATAACCCAGCTTCATCAGCCTTCCAACATAGACCAGTAGTTCTCCAGGATGCTTCCAGGCCTTGAGTGCCAAATTAAGTCTGCTGAAGCATCTAGCCTCATGGACTGAGTAGCTTGGGTTCTCAAATCTCCAGCCTGCACAGAGCCATTGTTTGAACTGCCTAACCCTTATCCTGTAAACTGATCTAATAAATACTCTATAATACGTATGGACCCTATCAGTTCTATTCCTCAAGAACCCTGACTAATACACTGTGAGTAGCCAATGTTTTGGACCGGACACTGTTTCCAGGACACATTCTTTCTGCTCCCATCTAGATCTGAGGTCCCGGAGAAGAGGGTCTCAACCAAAGTAGGAATATGTCCAAAACAGAAAGAAAAGAATTTTCACCAGACTATGGAACTTACAGGCGTGTGGCTGCTTCAGTAGATGTTTCATCTCCCTCAATCCTGTACACTTTTCCATACATTACATATTCAAACTGGTCAGCCCTGTGAAACAACAGTGTCAAAATTATTCTTCAAAAATGGCACTAGCCAGGCATGGTGGCACACACCTTTAATCCCAGCACTCAGGAGGCAGAGGTAGGAGGATCGCTATGAGTTCAAGACCACCCTGAGACAACAGAGTGAATTCCAGGTCAGCGTGAGCCAGAGCGAGACCCTATCTGGAAAAAAAAAAAACAAAAAAAAAAAGGCACTGGCAAGGCAGATGTGTTGGTACATGCCTTTAATCCCAGCACTCAGGAAGCAGAGGTAGGAGGATCTCTGTGAGTTCGAGGCCACCCTGAGATGACATAGTGAATTCCAGGTCAGCCTGGGCTAGAAAGGGAGACCCTACCTCACAAAAAAAAAAAAAAAAAAAAAAAAATAGAAACAAGGGACTGGAGAGATGGCTTAGTGGTTAAGGCATTGTCTGCAAAGCCAAAGGACCCAGGTTCGATTCCCCCAGGACCCATGTAAGCCAGGTGCACAAGGTGGCGCATGCATCCGGAGTTCATTTGCAATGGCTAAAGGCCCTGGTGAGCCCCTTCTCTCTCTCTCTCTCTCTCAAATAAATAAAATATTTTAAAGAATGACTTTTTAAAAAAATAGAAACAAAAAGGCACCTAGAGCAGGGTGTGGTGGTACATGCCTTTAATCCCAGTACTCGGGGGGCAGAGGCAGGAAGATCATCATGAGTTCAAGACCAGCCAAAAATACATAGTGAAGTAGCCGGGCGGGGTGGCGCAGGCCTTTAATCCCAGCACTTGGGAGGCAGAGGTGGGAGGATCGCCGAGAGTTCGAGGCCACCCTGAGACTACAGAGTGAATTCCAGGTCAGCCTGGACCAGAGTGAGACCTACCCGCAACCCCAAAAAAAAAAAAAAAAAAAAAAAAAGATCATAGTGCTTTTGAATTGAAAACCCAAAAAAATGATCAGCCTGGGCTAGTGCTTTTAATCCCAGCACTCGGGAGGCAGAAAGGAGGATCAATGAGTTTTTAAATAGCAATTCCAGGTCAGCCTGGCCAGAGTGAGATACCTTGAAAAAAAAAAAAAAAAAAAAAAAAAAAAAAAAAAAAAAAAAAAGGCAACTGGGGGCTAGAGTGAGATCCCACCTTGAAAAATCAAAACAAAAAGGGAACTACAATGGAGCTAAAGATGGCTCAGTCTGCAAAGCATTTGCCACATAAGCACGAGGACCTCAGCACAGAACCCGAGGCCCAGGTAAAACGCTGGGTGAGCATGGTGATGTACACCAGTAATAATGCTGGGCATGGTGGTATACGCTGGTAATCCTAGCTCTGGGAAGGCAGAGACAAAAGAGTCTGGGGCTGGCTGGCTAATGTGTCTAGTGGAATCAGTGAGCTCTCGGTTCAGTGAGAGATTCTGTCTCAAAACAAGGTGGAGAGCAAGAGGAAGAGCCCTAATGCCGACCTCTGGGCTCAACGCACATGTGCACTAACACAAACATGCAAGCACACACAACAAAGCACAACACAGCTAGGCATGGCAGCACACTCGTTTAATCACATCACTCAGGAGGCTGAGTTAGGAGGGCACAAACACAGCTGGCACATTTAAAGGCATGGTACCCTTAATCCCATCACTCAGGAAGCTGAGGTAGAAGGATCACCATAGGTTCCTGGCCAGCCTGGGCTAGCGGCCTTATTTCAAACAACACAAAAACAAATGTAAGGCTGGGCGTGGTGGCGCACACCTTTAATCCCAGCACTTGGGAGGCAGAGGTGAGAGGAATGCCGAGAGTTCGAGGCCAGCCTGAGACTACATAGTGAATTCCAGGTCAGCCTGGACTAGAGTGAAACCCTACCTCGAAAAAAAAAAATGTAAAAAAATTGGCAACAATAACTAAGTGCCAGACTGCAACAACAAGAGCCTTAGAAACATGACATTATTTGTAACAGCAATTTTGTGAGCTAGGCTTGACCATCCTTTTACTGATGAGGAAGCAGAGGCTGAAAGTTTACCTCTCTTTGGGTGTTTGACCAATAATTGAACTAAGAACTGAACTGAAAAAAATAATAAATAAATAAATAAATAAATAAATAAATAAATAAATAAATAACAAAAAGCCAGCTCATAAGCATGTAAATCACTCATGTTGGGCTGGAGGGATGGCTTAGCAATTAAGGCATTCGCCTGCGAAGCCCAAGGACCCCGGTTCGATTCCCCAGGACCCACATTAGCCAGATGCACAAGGGGCACATGTGTCTGGAGTTTGTTGGCTAGAGGCCCTGGTGTGCCCATTCTCTCTCTGTCTGCCTCTTTCTCTGTCAAATAAATAAAAATATATTAAAAAAAAAAAAAAGTAAATCACTCATGTTGTTTGAGTTGGGGGTTTTTTGTTTTTGCTGGTTTTGTTTTTTTCTAAGGTAGGATTACACTCCAGCCCAGCTTGACAAGGAACTCACTCTGTAGCCCCAGGCTGGCCTCAATTCATGGTGATCCTCCCACCTCAGTCTCCCAAGTGATTGGATTAAAGGCATGTGCTACCAAGCCCAATTCCTTGCTTAAACTTTTTTAAATAAATTATTTTATTTTTTGAAACAGGGTCTTATGTTCTCCATGCTGGCCTCAAACTTGCTATACAGTCAAGGATGACTTTGAGCTCCTGATCTTCCTGCCTCTACTTGCCAGGTTCTGGGATTATAGGCATGTGTCACCATGTTTCGTTTTGCTTGTTTGAATTCATAAGTGTAGCAATTTCCTTAAGTTACTAAGATTCTGTTAACAATCAGTTATTCCTGAAATTAAATAAAGGCCTTTCTTTATACCACATAAGTATACTTATCTACTTGGTCCCTAATGTCCTCTCTCCGCACCTGGAAGGCCTGTCATCTGTGGGGTTGTATTCACCATCATCAAGAGTACCATCTTCATACAAGGTACTAGCGATGACCAATCGGAACTTGTCACCTGAAAAGAACCACAGGATCTGAGCATGAAGAACTGCTGAAACCAAAAACCCAAAACCTCAAACCCAAAACCTCTTGCTCTTGTCTGTGTTCAATACTTACCTAAGTCTACAGGGTAAATCTGAATGTTTACATCTAAGATGAGGTCCATCTTAAAAGATTCACTCTCACAATGCAGTCGAGATACTGGGGAGAAGTAGAATGACAGACATAATTAACAGGCCCAGGGCAAATCCTACAGACCCTAATTTGGGAATTAAATACAAGTGAACAGCTGGGTCATCATTCAAGAGACTGGGGTAAGAGGATTGCTACAAGTTTGTGGCCAGCCTTGGCTACAGAGTGAGTTCCAGGTCAACCTAGAGTAAGCCTCTACCTTGATTGAAAAAAAAAAAAAAAAACGAGTGGAACATTGCATCTAACAGTTTGCATTTATTGGCTTCTCATCCTGTTTTCACAGAAGCACAGGCTCAACCAGAACAGGATACACAAGAAGGCAAAAACTACAGCAAGTGAACAGGCTCCTCAGAAAGACCCAAAATCCTGACAGCAATGATATCTAGGCTGTAGTGCTGCCTGGATGATTTGGTGCCTGACTGTAGGCAAGTTATTCATTTACCTAAAGGTTTCTTCTTTCTATGCCAGGCACTGTTCTGAAAGGATTATCAAGATGTGTAAGAACACTTGTTTGTCTAGAAAAACATCTGGCTCCAGACAAAGTGACACCAAGAAATAATTATCCATCATTAGCAGAATAAAAGAGTATACACCAAGCAGTTCAAACTCAGAGAGGACTTTATAAAGAACTCACAATTCTGTGGGTAATATAAAACTATGCGTTAGTAAGTCAGATTTCTCGCTGTGTGCCTTTCCAAGAATTACTGAAACCCTCGATGGAAAAAAGGGGAAGAACAAAGCAAGTGTGAGACGGACTCGCAATGCAATGCTCAAGACAGAATAGAGAGTTATCGATTACAGACATGGCCAGCGAGCCCGGCGTGGTGGCGCACGCCTTTAATCCCGGAACTCCGGAGACTGAGGTAGAACGATAGGGCGTGAGTTCGAGGCCGGCCTTGACTACAGAGTGAGTTCCAGGCCAGTCTGGGCTAGAGTTAGAACCTACCTCGAAAGAACCAAAACAATAAAAAGGTGCCCAGCAATTTGCCAACTAAGGACCACCCATGCATCAGGCATGACCCAAAGAGAAGCTCAATCAAGCTTCCCCCACCCAAGCTTCTTCCATCATACCGCACCCCGCCCCCGACGCCTTACCTACCTCGATCAAACTTCTTGCCCTCAGGATCAATGTCTTTCACATCGAAAATATCCTCGAACAGAATGCCCGCCATCGTGAGGGGTCCACGGGAGCAGCAGAAGCAAGAAGCGCCGGCAACTCGGGCTCGGGCTCACGAGGAGTGGGAGCCCGCTAATAAATACCTGCCGGGTCGAAGCGCCGCAACCCGCGAGCGGCGCATGCGCACGGGCTCGGCGCCGCTCAGCCACTTCCGCTCGGGGCTTCTTGACTTCCGCTGGGGAAGAATACCTCCTCGGAGAAGCCGGGTGGTTGAGGGCGGGTCTCAAATCCAGGCGACTCCGCCCAGGGAAGGCGGGGTGGGGAGGGGGGAAGCAATAGGTTCCGTCCCCGCCGAGGTAGTCGCATTCGGCTTGGACTCGATGGCGCCCTCTTCAGAGCCTCCGTCCCGAGACATGGAAGTGCCCAGGGACTGACCATGCTCCTTGGCCCAGAGCAGGAAGCCCGGCCTTGCCCAGAAGTCCGCGTGCCCGCCGGGGGCACAGTCCGTGCCGGGGACAAGAGGAGCAGAACTCCGCCCCCACCAAACGCTGGCCCAGCAGGGCATAGTGCCCAACCCCTCCGGCTGGCACCAAGCCCCCCCCCAACACTCAACGCCGGCCAGAGCCGGCTGGGCCCTGCTAGTCGTCACCCGAGCCGGGTCCATCCGGCTTGGCGATTTGCCACGATGTCACTATGGGAAAGAGGAAAGCCTGCATTATCCCTCCCCCCGCCCCCGGCCCCGCTCTCTTACCCCGCGTTGCCCCTTCAGCCTGGCACTAAGCCCTTCACATCCCTAGACTATCGCCAGTTCAACTTGGGACTGTCTGTTCCCCCATCGTGACCCTCTGTGGATCGGGTGCAACAGAAAGTGAGTGAGTGGTCTTGGGTCTAGAGAGCTATTCCCTCGCAGTGCTTCTTCTTCTAGGTGCCACTGTCTCATACAGCACCCCTCCACCCCCTTCTGGGCACTGTCCCCTCCCAGTACCGTCTGTGCTTCCTAAACACTCCGATGGTGATGTGACACTGCCCATCCACCTTGTGCTCGCACCACTCGGTTCTATGCTTCCGAGGACCCTGCTACACAACGCGGAGCCCCAGCAGGCCGTTCCCCCAAGTCCACGGGACGTCAGCAGCCGCTCGGGTTTTTCCTTGGGCCCTGCCAGGGAGAGGTGACCTCTGCTCCCCCACGCCCGCCTCCCAGGACGAGCCTCCCCCGCACCAACTCCCTTCCCTCGGGCCTCACCTCTTCCCGTTCCCTCCCACCACCTCCCAGGCCCGGGATCTCCAGGTGCACCTCCTAGGCGGGGGCGGGGGGGACCGATTGGAAGAAAAGGAGAAAGGACACCCCCCCCAGTCCTGCTGCTCACCCCTGACCGAGCAGAGGGAACCCTCCCAGGCCGGTCTGACCGCCCGCTCCTCGTGAGGGGCAGAGAAGGGGTGCCCCTTGGTCGTCCTCTCAGCAGCCCCCAGTCCCACGCCCGCCCGGACCCCCTCCTCCACGTGCCAGCGAGCCCGCCGTCGCCCCGGCCCGACCCCGGTCAGCCCCTGGCCTCTACGGCGAAGGAGTTCCAGGCTCGCTGGTTCCAAACGCCCCCAGCGGCCTCTCCGGAGACTGGGAGACGGCCCCGATGCCGACCCCCGCAGGGCAGCGCCGGCCCCAGCCGCACGGGCCAGCGGGCGGAGCGGCGCGAAGGGCACCGCCCCCGGCCCGCCCGCCAAGGAGGGGACCCGCGCGGGAGGCTGCGCCTGCGGCGCCCGCCGGGGACCCGCCGCACTCTGCACTCTGCCGCCCGGGCTGCGGGGGCCGGACGATTGCGGGCACGGGTTCTTCCAGCCGAGTCCAGGCCGGAGCCCCAGCGGCCGAGGGAGGCGACCGGACAGACAGTACGCCGAGATGGCGGCCGCGGCGGCGGTGACGGCGGCGGGGGAAGGGATGGAGCCTCGAGCGCTGCAGTATGAGCAGACCCTGGTAAGTGAAGCCTTTTCCGAGACCTGAGAGGTGCACACCGGCATCGCTGCTCCGGATGGTCCCAGAAAGCGCGAGGAACGGCGGCCTACACTAGATGCGCCTCAGCCTTCACTGGCTGGGGAAACTGAGGCTCGGGGAGTCTGAGAGGCTACAGGGCCAAACGATTGGAAAGCTGCCTGCGTGCTGGTTTCTGACTGAGGCTGGGGGCCTACAAAGAAAGGACAATGACGCCAGGGAGCTTGGCCCAGGTGCCCTTCCCTTTGCTGTGCACTGCACACACGTTTTCTTCGCTGCTTTCGCCCCACCACCTGAGCCCAAATGACCGCACCTCAGCACCCTCTCCCCAGCACCATTCACATGCTCCTGTCCCCATCATCGGCATACTCCCTGTGTCCCTGCCATGTGCATGGCACTATGCTAGACGTAGAGTGTAGGCAGGTGATGAAATCCAAACCCATCCACCCCCAGGCCCTGCATTTTGAGGGCTTGGAAACTGGCAATGGCAAGAACGCATCAGTCAATCCTCTAGGAAGGAGTGACTTGTCACCTGGGGAACAGAAGCTTAAGGAATGATGGGTGAAGTAGGAATGGGTGTGTGAATCGGGACCTTTCTTCATGCAGGATCTGGGTAGGCAACCCCACACACATACATGGTAGGAGTGTTCCTTGACCCAGTAGAAGCAGGGGTCCTAGGCGCAGAGCTAACTCGTGGCCATCACTGTTACCTAGTATTCGAGAAGCCATCTCACCCTTCTTATGTCACTGAGCAGGGTATGGGGATGACCCAAGCAAGCCCTAGAAGAGTGGACCAGGCCCTAAAGCTCTTTTTTTATCAGCTCGAGCTGGAATTTGCCCCGAGGGTGGCAGGGAGGAACCAATGTAGGAGGAGAGGGCCTGGGCTGTAACTGAGTCAGGGAGGTGCCCAATTACCAGAGAGTGACTGTATGAAATAAGATGACTGGGAGAGGTGGCCAGTATGAGAGTAGAGTAAAAGTAGGTAGGGCAAACCCTTAAGATAGCATGGGAGAAGGCTGTCAGCCTTGCCAAGGAGAGGGGCACTAGTCATGGAAGCCAGGCACCTAGCCTGCACCAGCTGCATCTTCATCTCCCCTGTGCCTTGTCTCTGGAATGAGCTCTTTTCCAGCAGGGCACTCCCACTTTGACCTCTCCACTTACCCTCCTATCCCTTTGTCTTGCCCTCACCTCCTCCCATCTACTATCTCTATACACTCCACTTTCTTCTCCCTGTTCCTGCTGCTCTTGTCTTTCCTCCTCTGTTGCTTTCCTTTGCCTTTTTTCTCATTCTTCCTCTCGCCTCACGTTAATTCCTCTCTCCTTTGCTTCACTTTCCTTTCTCTGTCTCTCCCCCTCTCTCTCTATCTTTCCCTACCCCCCCCCAAGCCCCAACAGGAGCCCTTTGTGTCCTGAAGCTCCCGCGGGTGGCAGCCGGAATCTACTCCTCCCCACCCCCCAACACACGCCCAGCTTGGCAGGTCTAGCCATAACTAGACTCTCCCTTCCTATCACCCCAGCATCTACAACCACAACCTTGCTATCCACGGCCTCTGCTGTCCCCAGGCCTGGGGACAGCTCCAGAGTGGGACTAAGGCCACCAAGTACTCCCTACTGGCCCAGAGACACTTTACACACCCAGCTGGACTGATAGGCTTGTGGGGGTGGGGGTGTTGAATGGGGACAAGGGGATTAGGGTGGGTGGGAGGTGTGCAGCTGAGTTGGTCACAGGCCTGAGGCCCAGCAGGAACGTGATAAGGATTGGGGCCGCGCCTGCTCCTAGGCCCAATGCAGCTGCCCTCAGCTCTACCAGGCTCTTATTGTTACCCATATGCCCTTGACCATCCCTTCTTCTCTGACTTTTCCTCCTCCCACTTTCAGACTGTGCCCTAGGTTTTTCCATCTTTTCCCTACTCAGAGGCCTTCCCTCCCACTCATCAGTGCTCCCACCCCTGGCTTGTTAGAAGAGGACTGATTATTCTGCCACCCCCAGAACTGTGTCCCTGTACCTTGGCTGTCCCCATCACTCTGGCCAGGACAGCCCCCACAGTCTGCAGTATGCATTGTTCCTACACTCTGAGCCTGAGTGGGAACTCAGGGTTCAAGAGGGGTTATATGACATAGGGGCTGGGAGAAAGGGGCTCCAGTCCCCAGGAGCCCTTCCTGCATCCCTACCTCAGTCGCACATTCTAATGTTCACATCTTGCCTGTTACTCCAGATGTATGGCCGATATACTCAGGAACTTGGGGCCTTTGCCAAAGAGGAAGCTGCTCGGATTCGCCTGGGAGGGCCTGAGCCCTGGAAGGGCCCCCCTTCTCGGGGTCCTCCCGAGCTCCTGGAATATGGACAGAGCCGATGTGCCAGATGCCGCAGTGAGACCTGGGTTGGGACAGGGACCTGGCTGTACTGTATTGAGGGTGCCCATGGGACAGGGGGAAAGACAGGGAACATGTTGGTGACAGCCTCCCATGGATCTTCCCTCCCCTGCTCCCAGTCTGTTCTGTACGCTGCCACAAGTTTCTAGTGTCCAGGGTTGGCGAAGACTGGATCTTCCTGGTTCTCCTGGGGCTTCTCATGGCATTGGTCAGCTGGGCCATGGACTATGCCATCGCTGTGTGTTTACAGGGTGAGGGCAAGGGCTAGGGAGGGCTCACCTACTTCCTCTGTCACACAGTTGTTAAGGTGTCTTGGCTACTTGACCACTGGTTACTTTCTGTGGACAGTCTGCCCATCTCCAGGCATAATCACTACCACTCGCATAGCTACACCTTCTTGCCTTCTCTCTCCAACTGTTCCTCTTGCCTGGGATGGGCTTTGTCCCATCGAATGCCCTCTAGGGGCCCTTTCCCTTCCCTCTGTCCCTCAGTTCTGTGCATTTGTCATGTCACTGTGTTCCAGGGACCAGGCAGGGACTAAGTGGATTGTACATTGGGAGTCCAGCAGCATGTCCTCTCCCCACAGCTCAGCAGTGGATGTCCCGGGGCTTGAACACCAACATTTTACTCCAATACCTGGCCTGGGTTACCTACCCTGTTGTCCTTATCACTTTCTCAGCTGGATTCACCCAAATCCTGGCCCCTCAGGCTGTTGGTAAGATGGGGGAGAGAGGAGGTCAAGGGTCAAAGCTCCGGAACTAGGCACATGTATCCTGGACATGTATTCCTACAGGGTCTGGCATCCCCGAGATGAAAACCATCCTAAGGGGAGTGGTGCTGAAAGAATACCTCACCCTCAAGACCTTTGTAGCTAAGGTCATTGGGTTAACCTGTGCCTTAGGCAGTGGAATGCCCCTTGGCAAAGAGGTAACTTCAGGTTGGGGAATAGAAAGTCCCTCCCAGTGGAGAAAAAGGGCAGACCAAGGTCTGGGGGCCAAGGAGGCCCCTTCCCCACTCACCACCAACCCCCATCCTCAGGGCCCCTTTGTGCACATCGCCAGCATGTGTGCTGCCCTCCTCAGCAAGTTCCTGTCCCTCTTTGGGGGTATCTATGAGGTAAGGGGGGAGTGCTGGAATGGGGAGTGGGCAGGCTGCTAAGCCCAGGGTGATGCTGTGTCCCACTCTTGCCAGAACGAATCCCGGAACACAGAAATGCTGGCTGCTGCCTGTGCTGTGGGCGTAGGCTGCTGCTTTGCAGCACCTATCGGAGGTAGGCAAGGCTCCAGCCAGCCCAACCCAACCCAGCCAGCCCTGCCTTTAACCTGTCCTTTGGGTGTGATGTAGTCTCCAGCTGGCCTTGAACTCACAGCGATCCTCCTACCTTGGCCTCCCAAGTGCTGGGACTAAAGATATGTGCCACCACACGTGGCTGGGTGTGACTCCTTAGGCCAAATCCAGCCTTAGATGGTGTTCTTCCCTGCCTTCGCAGGCGTCCTGTTCAGCATCGAGGTCACCTCCACCTTCTTTGCGGTGCGAAACTACTGGCGAGGCTTCTTCGCTGCCACCTTCAGTGCCTTCATCTTCCGGGTGTTGGCTGTGTGGAACCGTGATGAAGGTGGGGCACCTGGGAGATAGGGACATCTAAGCTGCTTCAGGTGGGAGACTCTCAAAGCTAGACCTACCTTCCTGTGAATGTTGCTTTCAGAGACCATTACTGCTCTCTTCAAGACCCGGTTCCGGCTTGACTTCCCCTTTGACCTACAGGAGCTGCCAGCCTTTGCTGTCATTGGGTGAGGAGCTAAGGGAAGCTATTGGACAGGAGGGAGGTTAACATGAGAAGACCCCCCCAACCTCCACACCCTGGTACTTCTTCTCTCTCCAGTATTGCTAGTGGCTTTGGGGGAGCCCTCTTTGTCTACCTGAACCGGAAGATTGTCCAGGTGATGCGAAAGCAAAAAACCATCAATCGCTTCCTTATGAGGAAGTAAGTGTCCATAGACTCTTCCAGTCTACTCTGAGTTGTGTAAGGGCCACAGTGGGCAGGGGGGTACAACATGGGTGAAATAGTGACCCAGTCAAAAGCAGGTATTTGCCAAACATGGTAGCACACGCCATCAGCCCCAGCACTCCAGAAGCAGAGGTAGGACGTCACTGTGAGATCGAGGCCAGCCTGAGGCTACAGAGTGAAATCCAGGTCTGTCTGGGCTGTCTCTGCCTTGAAAAAACAAAGCCAGGTATGGTGGTGCACCCCTTTAATCCCAGCACTTGGGAGGCAGAGGTAGGAGGATCACTGCGAGTTCAAGACCATTCTGAGACTATATAGTGAATTCCAGGTCAGCCTAGGCTAGAGCTAGACCCTACCTTGAAAAAACAAAACAAAGAATAAACAAATCAGTACTTAAGCCAACAGTGGTGGCATGCACCTGTAATCTCGGCACCACAGAGACTGAAGCAGGAGAATTGTTGCAAGTTCCAGGCCAGCCTGGGCTACAGCGTAAGTTCCTTTCAAAAAAAAAAAAAAAAGGTGGGGCAGGAACTCTACTACTAAGAAATCAACCAGTGGTGTTTCCATGCTGACTATTATGACGTGCATATGTACTCCCTGAAAACAGGTGCTTTTGAACTTTAGTCAGTGACAGAGGGCATTTGTGATGAAAGACTCAGGCTTTCTTAGGTCCTCAGGTCTGGTCCAAATAGTCCAGTGTACCCCTGGACAGTATTTGTTTGCATGTCAGTTTACCCTGTGATCGATGAAGATGGATGAGATTTTTTAAATGTCCAAAACACAGCTCTCTCAGTTGTGACCATGAGAATCGGGAGTGAGAAGGCTTCTGAGACTAAGGAGCCAACTCACCCCTTTTCCTTCAGTACTTCTGGTCTACTGAGGGACCCTGCTTCCTCTACACTGCTGTTTACTCTTGTTACCACAGAGAGTTAGATAAGGACAGAAACATCTCTATGCCGTCACACCATGCACTCTAGCTGGGGCTTCTGAGGGCAGGTGAAAAGTCACAGCTCAGATGTCCAAGAGAAGACCAGAGATGGATTTGCTACTGCTGCCACTACCCACTTGTGAAATCAGGAGGAACAAAAAGGCCTACAGCTCTTATAATGACCCTAGTTCACCATTACCCTCAGGGATGCTGTGTCACAAACTGCAAAAAGGACCTTCTCTTAGGCCTGTGTTTTTATATAGGAGCCAAGGCTCTGTTCTGACCTCAGCTCTGAGGTATGTGAGGGTGCCTGGCCCATGGTTAGTCCATAGGAAGTGTGCCACCCACTCCTTATGCTATGAAACCCTCATCTCTAGACGCCTGCTCTTCCCGGCTCTGGTGACCCTGCTCATTTCCACTCTGACCTTCCCCCCTGGCTTTGGACAATTCATGGCTGGACAGGTAACCCCATCAGAACAAATACATGATTTTCTCCCTGAGATGCATTCCTTTCAAAGCCAACAGCCCCAGCATGGGTGGCACCCCTTGCTCCCATGGACTACTGTGGGCCCCTTCCTATCTTCCTGTCTGTGACCCAACCTGAGGCACCCTGTTCACCCTAGCTCTCACAGAAAGAGACGCTAGTTACCCTGTTTGACAACCGGACGTGGGTCCGCCAGGGTCTGGTGGAAGATCTAGAGCCACCCAGCACTTCACAGGCTTGGAGCCCACCACGTGCCAATGTCTTCCTCACTCTGGTCATTTTCATTCTCATGAAGGTGAGACTCCGTACTAATATTTATCTAGACCACTAGGTGCAGATCCTGCCCTAGACTCTTGCCATGCATTAAGCCCTGTAAGCTTCACGAAATACTGTAAGAAAGGTACACTTAACCCTGTTTGAAAGATGGTGAGTTCTAACACAATAGAAGTAACTGGCCCAAAGCCTCATAGTTTGGTGGTGTGTGAGGATTTGAACCTGGTTCCAGTGACCTTTCCCTTCCCTTGACCTCTGAAAACACTAGGATAATTGGAAGATTGTGCCTGACAGATAAACAAGGTAGGATAAACAAGGTAGGCTTTCTTGTGGGGGAGGAGTTTGCTTCTTTGAATCACATCCTGCCTTACAGTTCTGGATGTCTGCACTGGCCACCACCATCCCAGTGCCCTGTGGAGCCTTCATGCCTGTCTTTGTCATTGGTGAGTTTGCAGCTGCCTATCATCCCAGCCTGCACCCTTCCCACTCCCACACAGCTCGCCCCTGTACTGAGTGACCCTCCCTCTTCCTACTTTCCCTCCTTGAAGGAGCAGCATTTGGGCGTCTTGTGGGTGAAAGCATGGCCGCCTGGTTCCCAGATGGAATTCACACAGATAGCAGTACCTATCGGATTGTCCCTGGTGGCTATGCAGTAGTGGGTGAGCACCCAGTTCTTTTTGTTTTGTGGTGCTGAGAATCAAGTCTAAGGTATTGTGTGAGCCTTAACATTCCCAGCAGTGCCCTCAGGTCTACATCTGCATTGGGAGATGCCCTGGCCCAAGCCAGAGTCTGAGGCTCTGGTGCCCCCTGCTGGCAGGTGCATAGTCCCAACCCCAAGGACTATATGAGCCTAAGGGACTCCCACAGGGCCTGTCCAAGGGAGGGGGACTCTTCTGGGGCCTGGGCACCCTAAGAAGACTGAAAGTGGCTGTTCCCAGGGGCAGCTGCGCTTGCAGGAGCAGTGACACACACAGTGTCCACAGCTGTGATTGTCTTCGAGCTCACGGGCCAGATCGCCCACATTCTGCCTGTTATGATTGCTGTCATCCTTGCCAATGCCGTTGCCCAGAGCCTGCAGCCCTCCCTCTATGACAGCATCATCCGGATCAAGAAGCTTCCCTACCTGCCGGAGCTAGGCTGGGGCCGCCACCAGTATGTAGGGCTGGGTGAAGAGAGGGTGTGGGTGAGGGCCAGAAAGCCTCCCAGGACCTCTCACACCCACCTCCAACAAGATCCTAAGCCAGTCAGCTGGCCACTTTGTTCTATCACTCTGAGTCAGAACTGACCCTCACCTTGGGGACTCTGTAGCTGGTATAAATAAGGGAGAGGAGTACTCATTGGCACCCTGAGTCCTTCATGCCTGTTCTCCATGGTGCTGAGATGGTACTCTAGGGTGCTCTCCATGCCGGCCACACACTAAGTGCCCCACTTTGCCCCCAGGCAGTACCGGGTGCGAGTGGAAGACATCATGGTGAGGGATGTGCCCCATGTGGCCCTCAGCTGCACCTTCCGAGACCTGCGCTTGGCACTGCACAGGACCAAGGGCCGCATGTTGGCCCTAGTAGAGTCCCCTGGTGAGGCTAGGAGGGGTCCCAGGTACTGTGGGCATCTCCCAGAGGCATTGCTCAGGAAGGGGCAGGGAGCCAGAACCAGTGGTGTTCCAAGGGTGTGAGTTGACACTTTCCAGGCAGGAATTTTCCTTGTAAGGCAGCCTGTATCCAGGGACCCATCCTGTATATAAGAGAAGGCGGCCCTAGTTCTTGAGTCTTCCCACTCAATCTGTCCAGAGTCTATGATCCTGCTGGGCTCCATCGAACGCTCACAGGTAGTGGCATTACTGGGGGCCCAGCTGAGCCCAGCTCGTCGGCGGCAGTACATACAAGAGCATAGAAAGGTCCAGGCATCTCCATCATTGGATCAGGAGAGTCCCCCCAGTTCTGAGACTTCTGTCCGCTTCCAGGTGAGGGGGAAAGCCCCATAGCCGCACATGCCTCCAAAATGTCATTGTGTAGACTGGTGGGGAAGAGGGTAGTCCTGGACCACAGCCCCAGCCTGTTCCGGCCATGCAGGTGAACACAGAGGACTCGGGCTTCCCTGCGTGCCGTGGAGAGACTCACAAGCCACTGAAGCCTGCTCTCAAGAGGGGGCCCAGCAACACCACAAACCTCCAAGAGAGTCCCACGGGTGAGCCCATCTCTCTTCCATCTTAGACTTAACCTGAGCTAGACCCACAGCTGAATGAGGGGGGAAGCCTCTCCCTTGCCTTCACATTGCCACGTCTGGGCTTTGTGTTTGGGACCTCAGGCAACACAGAGTCAACAGGCATAGCCCTCAGGAGCCTCTTCTGTGGCAGTCCACCTCCGGAGGCTGCTTCAGAGGTGAGTGCCTAAAACTGCCGTCCCACCTGCTTTTTTGTCAACTCCCTTTCTTACGTCCTGGTTAACCCTGGAGTGGCTCTCCCACTCTGCCGACCTCCTGCTTTCCTGTCAGCTTTACCCCTGCAGTGTACCCTTTTGCGTGGGCTCCTCCCCATCCCTTACCTCCCCTCTCCCTATAACCTCAACTCCTCTCTGCTTTGGCTCTGAAAAAGTTGGAAAAGTCAGAATCCTGTGAAAAGCGCAAGCTGAAGCGGGTCCGAATCTCCCTGGCGGTATGTACCCCACCTTTCCCTGCAGCTCAGGAGCACCAGGCAGGGAGGGCCAGGGGCTAGGATGGGAAAACCACCCAGAGCCAGGGATACATTCACCTACCTCCCCATTCCTTCCCTCTTAGAGTGACTCAGACTTGGAAGGCGAGATGAGCCCTGAGGAGGTAAGGTACTTCTGGACTCTGGACCCTGTTTCTTTCTGGGTGTGTTCAGTCATCATCTTGGCTGATGGGAGGGGACCACAGGAAGGAAAAGAGTCAGGCCAGACTTTAGGCAGGCAAGAGCAGCTTTAAATTTCTTCTCCCTAACCCTATCTCTTCCCCTCAGATCCTGGAGTGGGAGGAACAGCAGCTAGATGAGCCTGTCAACTTCAGTGACTGCAAAATTGATCCTGCCCCCTTCCAGCTGGTGGAACGGACCTCCTTGCACAAGGTAGGGTCAGGGGACTGGTTCGGCACAGGGTAGGTACCTGGGGCGGGAGGTTCCCTCCCAAGTTTAGACTCAGACCACTGGGATGGGAAGGAACAAGAGACAGTAGACTTTGCTAGTTTAAATTTTTACATATGTGTGTGTGTGTGTGTGTGTGTATAAATTATATTATATTATATTTAAATAAAAATATATATATATTGCTTTGGGTGATAGAAGCCTGATAGCCAGGGCCCCTCAAGTTTGTCCTGCTCCATTATGGAGCCAGGCATATTTTCTCTGCTCAGCCCCCACTCCCACCCCTCAGGGAATTCTAGACCAAAGCAGCAACAAAGAAAGGGCTTGAACTGGGTGGAATCCAAAAGACCAGGCCAGGGTCAAAGCTAGGCAGAAGGCTGCCAGAGCCCAACAAGGCTGATACACCCACGCTTTAAAAAAATGGGTGAGAAACAGGCCAGATAAGAAAATCTAATAAACAAGCTAACAAACAGCCAAGTACCTAGAGGGAGACTGCAGGGAAGAGATAAACAAAGATGAGAGACACCAGCAGGGGGCTTGGAATGTCAGACCCCAGAGAGCCTTAACTTCATGTACGTCCAAGGAAAACTGGTGAAAGGCTCTGGAAGATAGCTCAGCAAAAGGGACAAAACTAGCCTGCAACAACAGGGAGAATTGAGCTCAGAAAGGAACTGGTGGGGGAAGTACACACCTGAAGAAAGCAGGGGCTCCTGAGTGTGGCATAATTGGCACCATTGGGCACATGCAGGCATCCAAGTGGTATTGCAGGCTGCCCAGCCAAAACCAAGGAGTGCTCTAGTTACATTTTAAACAGACTTAATGTGCAAGCCTCCATTACAGGGTGTATGGAGAACAGTGACAGGCATGGATAGATATTCCTAATGCCTGCAATTTGGGTGGCTTGCATAGCACACATAGGCAGAGGCCAAGGCAAGAAGGTGGGGGAGGGGAGACCAAAAAGAAATAAAACAGCAACATAATAAAGGAACTTGCAGCAGGGTGTAGTGGTGCATGTTTTTAATCCCAGCAGCACTGGGGAGGCAGAGATAGGAAGAGCACTGTGAGTTTAAGGCCAGCCTGGGACTACAGAATGAGTTTGAGGTCAGCTTGGGCTAGAGTGAGACCCTGCCTTGATAAAACTAAAAAATTAGGGGCTAGAGAGATGGCTAAGACCCACGTAAGCCAGATGCACAAGGTAGCACATGCATCTGGAGTTCATTTGCAGTGGCTGGAGGCCTTGACATGCCCATCCTTTCTCTCTCTCAAATACATTGAAATTAAAAGGGGGGGGGGCTAGAGAGATGGCTTAGCAGTTAAGGCACTTGCCTGCAAAGCCAAAGGACCCAGGTTCAACTCCCCAGGACCCACCTAAACCAGATGCACAAGGGGGCACACGCATCTGGAGTTCGTTTGCAGTGGCTGGAGGCCCTGGCGTGCCCATTCTCCCTCTCTCTACCTGCCTATTTCTGTCTCTCTCTCTCAAATAAATAAATAAAAATAAAATATTTTAAAAAAAAGAGCCAGGCGTGGTGGCGCACGCCTTTAATCCCAGCACTTGGGAGGCAGAGGTAGGAGGATTGCCATGAGTTCAAGGCCACCCTGAGATGACAGAGTGAATTCCAGGTCAGCCTGAGCTAGAGCGAGACCCTACCTCAAAAAAAAAAAAAAATTAGCTGGGCGTTGTGGCGCACGCCTTTAATCCCAGCACTGGGGAGGGGAGCCACCCTGAGACTCCATAGTGAGTTCCAGGTCAGCCTGAGCTAGTGAGACCCTACCCCCCCCCAAAAAAAAATGGAACTTGCATCCTTTAGATAAAGACCTCAGATCAGAATGAATGGGAAGCTGCACTGCAGTGTGGCAAAGAGAGAAAAGACAGGCCAGAAGATAGTACATTAGGCTTTCACTTCAATTTCTAAGAAACCTGGAGCCAGGCTCCAGGAACAGCGCACTCCTTTAATCCCAGCACTTGTGAGGTAGAGGTAGGAGAATCCTTGTGAGTTCAAGCCACCCTGAGACAACATAGTGAAACCCTACTTGAAAAAAAAAAAAAAAAACCTTTCCCTTCATATCACTCTTCATATACATGTTTTTGTGTGTGTGGTATTTATGTACATGTTTAAAGCCAGCATTTCATGTAGCCTAGACTGACCTTGAACTCAGTATATAGCTAAAGATGACCTTGAACTTCTAAACCTCCTGTCTCCACCCCTACCCAAGTTGTAGGATTACAGACATGCGCCACCATGCCCAGCTTTGGTCATTTTAATCCTCAGACATACATAATGGTGATAATAATGCTAAGCAGTTTTTGAGAGCTGTCTATATGTCAGGCACTGTGCTAAGCTCCTCACATGTGTGAGTTAATTCTCACAACCACACTGTAAGATAGATATTGTGATATTCCAACGGTTAAGCAAGTTGCTCAAAGTCCCCCATCTAGGAAGAAGCAGAACTGGGCCTGGAATCACAGATAACCTACTGGTCTTAACCATTTTAATACACAGGGAAACTGAGGCATGCAATGAGGTCATTGGAGTCAGTTTAGCAGAGTCAGGCCCAAAATTCTGGCCCTTCTCCCAGGATTCTTTTAGAAGGCCATGTTGTCCCTTTCCCTGTCAGTTCACTGTTCCCAGGCCCAAGAAATTTGGGCCCTCCAATGGGCTGCCTGGTTTCTAATTAAATTAAAATGAAAACGAACAAAGTAGGTGTTTGTTACAAACTTAAAAATCACTGGAAGAGAAGAAGCCTCTGAGGAATCACTAACAAAAGTACAAAGAACTGGAATGATACCATAAAAGATAAGAATTCCAAATATTAGATTTAAGTTGCAATCTACTTATTGAGAAAACAGTTAACACTTAGGTTAGAAACATTCAGAGACATGACTACATTTGAAGACTATTTAAGAATCTGTGCAGCTGTTGATACTGCCAGCTAGGTACCTCATTAGTTCAGGGACCACCTGTGGAGAAACACTGGGAGCCAAGGCCAGAATGTCTGTATGAGGGCCAGACCCACTGAACCCAAACCCTCACTCTGCCACTTGTAAACTTAACTATGTAACTTCAGCAACTCGCTTAGCCTCTTTGGGTTTCACATTTTCTTATCTGTAAAGTAGGGATCATCATGCCTCATTGGGTGTTCTGAGGTTTAAAAGAAAAATTAAAAAATTGAGACAGGGGCTGGGGATGTAGTTCAGTTGGTAGAGTGCTTGCCTAGCATTCATGAAGCCCTGGGATTCAATCCCCAGCACTTTATAAACTAAATGTATTGGCACACACCTGTAACTACAGCACTTAGTAGGTGGAAGCAGGAAAATAAGTTGAAGGCCATCTTCAGCCTCATAGCATAAGTTTGAGAGTCTGGAATATATGAAATGCTGTTCCACCCTCCCCACCACTAACCTCCCCCCCCCCCAAAAAAAAAGCTGAGCCTGTGAAGCACAGAATGCCTCACATACAGTAAGCCTTCAGTATGTGTTAGGAATTCCTATGACTTAAACTGAGACAGGAAAAAGTCTAAAAACTGGATGTTTTCAGAAAAAGATGCTTGTGTGAGGCTTAGAAGCCAGGCTGGACTGGCTGGAGAAGGATTTCATGGGCCAATCTAGGGAGTCTGGGTGCTGCTCCAGTTTGAGAAAGCCATAGGATGGCAGAACCAATCTAGACAGGAGGGAGGCTGGACGTAGAACCTATTCTGCTGTCGTGGCCCAGCCCTACCTAGTGAGGACAGTGGGGCTGAGAGAATGGCCCAGACGTCCCACAGGGTTAAGTGGTTTACAACTCTAAAAGGCACCTGGCCTGAAGATCACTGCAGGGTTGAGGAGAAAAACAAAATCCAAAGGAACTTTTCTTAATAGTTCAGTGATAGGATACTTGCCTAGCATACATGAGCACCTGGGTTAGTACCACAAGAAAAAAATTGACGTTCTTGCCTCTTTTTATAAGCACAGTCATGCCCTGGGGAAAATTAGGAAAATGTTGACTTTTTTTTTTTTTTGGAGAGAGAGAGAGGGAGAGGAAGACAGAGAGAGATGGGTGCGCCAGCAGCCTCTCAGCTGCTGGGAATGAAATCCAGATGTGTGCGCCCCCTTGTGGTCAAGTGTGGCATTGCGTCCTTGCGTCACTTTGCATCTGGCAAAAGGTGGGACCTGGAGATTGGAACGGCTGGAGATTGGAACCAGCGTTCTTAGGCTTAGGAGGCAGGCGCCTTAACCACTAAGCCATCTCTCCAGCCCAAAAGTGTTGAATTTTAATGTATTAGAAAACATTTAGAAAGTGTTTGAGTCCTATGTACCTGGTAATCAAGAAGCCACCCACCATGATTCATTTGCCTGGGCATCAATGCCAAGAGGCAGTATATTCGGAACAGTAAGATAACTGATAGGCCCAAAATTCCAAGAACTGCTGAGTCAGGAGAGCCGTTTTCAAGACATCTGGCCCAAGAAAATCCACCCAGGCACAAGGAGAGCTAGCTGCCAGTGTCTAAACCATGGTGCTCATATTTGACAAGGGAGTGCTGAGCAAGAGGAAGCATTAACATGTGCAGCCTAAAAATTTTAGTTACAGGGTTCTAAGACCTAGGGGCACAGTACATTCTCATGATTACCCCCCACCCCCATCTATAGCACCTATTTTGTTCCACCTCCCCACCTTGTCCTGGACCCCTTTGGCCTGATTCAGAACTTCCCTCTCAAACATCAAGTCTAAATCTGGGGAGGGGGCAGGGTGCACATCTTTAATCCCAGCACTCAGGAGGCAGAGGTAGAAGGATCACCGTGAGTTCAAGGCCACCCTGAGATGACATAATGAATTTCAGGTCAGCTGGGCTAGAGTGAGACCCTACCTCGGGAAAAAAAAAAAAAAAAAAGTAAAATCAGACATCAAGTCTAGTATGTCTTCTCTCCACTCTGCAGACTCATACCATCTTCTCACTGCTGGGAGTGGACCATGCTTATGTCACCAGCATTGGCAGACTCATTGGAATTGTTACCCTAAAGGAGGTGAGATGACAGGGTCAAAGCCATTTCCTCTTCCAACAAGGAGCTTTGTCTGGCTCCCTTAAGGGAAATACTGGGAAAATCTGAGTAATGAAGCTCTGAGTGCAAACCTCTGACCCTCTTACCTTTCCAGCTCCGAAAGGCTATTGAGGGCTCTGTCACAGCCCAGGGTGTGAAAGTCCGACCACCCCTTGCCAGCTTCCGAGACAGTGCCACCAGCAGTAGTGACACAGAGACCACCGAGGTGCATGCACTGTGGGGACCCCGATCCCGCCATGGCCTCCCCCGAGAGGGTAGTCCTTCTGACAGTGATGACAAGTGCCAGTGAACCCCTCACCCGGTTTGCTTATATTCCTTCTGCTTGGAAGAGCAGGAAGTAGCAGCAGCCAGAGGCCAGAACTCAAGCCCTGAGCTGCCAGCTTCTCCTAGACCATCCTACCTGGAATGTGACTCAGTACCCACCTTCCAGAGGGAGACAGACACTGCCCTGGCAGGATGGGGTGGGGTCATGAAACCTGTAACCCTTCTTCAAGGGAGAAAGGGGTAGAATTAAGATGGGTTTATACTGGAATTTCCAATGACCAGATGTATATAGAGATTTACAAAGATTTTTATATTAATTTAATAAAACAAATTCTTAAATAGAATAAAATAAACACTTAATGAGCCAGTCATATATAGAAACCTTGTGCCATTGGCTCTTGTTCTTACCTTGGATCCTCTTACCTGCCAAAGCCTACAAGGTTCCTCATTCTGCAGCCACCTACCCTCCCCACAGCTCTAGAGTTAGTGTCCGTGGACTGCAGAATCTGCAGAGGCCTCTACTACCTGGCCATTAACACTCTGGCTGGTGCAGGGCCCTTAGCCCTGTAACTATGGCCTTCCATCAAGAAAAGCACTATCTTCTTTCCTCCCTTAAGGAGGTGGTCTCCATCATGACTATCAACTCATTGGCACAATTCTGGCCAGGAACAGACATCAGCTGACAGCTTCTTGGCCACCTCTGTGACATCCTTGTGGTCCTTTCTGGAGGAGCACAGAAGTCCCAGCTCTGTAGCAACAAGAGTCATGCTTTTTCCCAGTCCCACCCAACAGAGAACTCTGCATATCCTTGCTATGCTGGGAAAGGGCCCAAACCTTGGGGAGAGGGGCAGGAAAAGGTTGGAGGATGCACTTTCATCATTCCAATGTCTCCCAGGGAAGATCGGCTGAAAGAACAGACCAGAAACCCTCTGACTTTTAAGAAAAAAGATTTAGAGATGAGGAGGAGGTGAAGCACAGCAAGAGCCCAGCTAGGCAAGGGGCCCTTAGGGGACAGCTCAGTCCGCAGACTCCAGGAGGGCAGGAGCCAGCCCCCCAGGTGGAGGTGGTTCTATCAAGCACTGCGCATGGACTCGAAGGTGAGAGAAGCAGAGGAAAGAAGCACTGGGAAGGGTGGAGGAGGCAGCCAGTCTCCCTCCATCCCACCCCCCAGCCCAATCAAAACAACCCCCTCAGGTTCACATCATCCCAAGAGGAAATGTGGCATTTGGGACTTAAGAACACATACATCACTGTCGGCCACAGCTGTAGCCATGCCCCCGGGGCCCTGGGCAAGCCCCAGCAAACCCCAGGAGTGGGAGCAGGACATGCGCCCCCAGCCCAGCCCTGCCTCCTCTCCAAACACTTTCATGCAAAACACACAATGGAGAAGTGAGTGTTCCCAGGAGCCCTCTAGGCTGCAGAGCCCACATGGGCACAGAGGCTCTGCCCCCAGCAGCAGCCAGGATACGCATGCCACCACCAGGCATGATTTGGGTCACTGTTCCTCAGGTTCCACCTCATCCTCATCTAAGGACACCACCCCAGAAGAGGCCACGTCAGAGGTTTGCCACTGCTGTTCCCAGCTGCCCATGGGCAGTGGGCAGAGCAGCTGGCAGTCCTTGCAAGGGTCAGGCTCCTCCTCAGTAGGGGAAAGACAGGAATCCGTGAGGGGTGAGTTGTAGAGCGAGTCCTGGGCTTCCAATGGACCCAGGCTGCGGAAGGCACTTTCCCGGCTTGGGGGCAGTTTGGCAAGGAGCAGCTCTTCACCAAGCATCTGGGAGGTCAGTCGGGCCGGGGAGCCCAGCAACCCATCCTCCAGACTGCACAGACTAGAGCACAGGGTGTCTGGGGACACGGTCTGTGAGCAGTCGCTCTCTGGCTCCACAGAGCCCTGGCGCACAGGCCTGGAGAATCGGTGGCCTGTGAACAGGTCCTGGAGGTGGGGCCCCAGAGGCCCAGCCATGTCTGTGATGGGAAAAGAAAAAAAAAGACAGCTTGCTGGTCTCCTTTCAACTGGTCAACCTGGAAGCCACACCCACTGACCCCCTTCTTCTCCTAGCTGGAGGTGGAAATGTTAGCATGTATAGGAGCTGGGTAATCTTGGAATCTTAGAATTTTTAAAAATTTATGCATTAGAGAGAATGGGCACACCAGGGCCTCTAGCCATTGCAGACCAACTCCAGACACATGCACTACCTTGTGCATCTGGCTTACATAGGTACTGGGGAATAGAACCTGGGTCCTTAGACTTCACAGGCAAGCACCTTAACTGCTAAGCTATATCTCCAGCCCCCAAGTTATAGGGTTTTTTTTGTTTTGTTTTTTGTGGGGTTTTTTTTTGTTGTTTTGTTTTGTTTTGTTTTGCGAGGTAGGGTCTCACTCTGGTCCAGGCTGACCTGGAATTAACTATGTAGTCTCAGGATGGCCTCGAACTCTCGGCAATCCTCCTGCCTCCCGAGTGCTGGGATTAAAGGTGTGCGCCACCATGCCCGGCTTCAAGTTATAGTTTTTTATGTCTTAGTTCCCTTCATGATGAATTAAGGAGTCTAATAATACCAACTTTATGGTTATTGAAAGAACAAGAGTTTGTTACACAGAAAGCAAGCAATAAATGCAGGGCCACTACATTTAGCCAGGCAGGTTGCTCACCACAAAGGCAGTAAGTGCTAAAATTCAACTTTTGCTCTATTCACCAATCATAGGGGTATGCTTGCTAGAAAAGAGTGCACCCTTTTTAAATTTTCCTCAAAAATTCTACATAGGCTACCAGCAGCTCTTGTAAATATTCAAGGCCAACCTTCACTAAATAATTAGTTCTAGGCCAGTCTGGAATACAGTGAGACTCTCTTGGGGTGAAAAAAGGAAAAAAGGGCTGGAGAGATGGCTTAGCAGTTAAGGCACTTGCCTGTGAAGCCTAAGGACCCAAGTTCAATATCCCTGTACCCATGTAAGCCAGATGTACATGGTGACACATGTGTCTGGAGTTCATTTGCAATGGCTAGAGGCCCTGGCACACCCCATTCATTTTCTTTCTCTCAAATAAATTTTTTTTAAAAAATGTTTTTGTTGTTGTTGTTTTTTTCAAGGTAGGGTTTCGCTCTAGCCCAAGCTGACCTGGAATTCACTATGTAGTCTCAGGGTGGCCTCGAACTCATGACAATCCACCTACCTCTGCCTCCCCAGTGCTGGGATAAAAGGCATGTGCCACCACGCCCAGCTTTTTAAAAATTTTAAAGAAAAAGCCAGGTGTGGTGACACCTGCCAATAATTCCATCACAAATGGATGTTCAAAAATCAAGGACATCCTCAGCTACAGAGTAAGTTGGAGGCCAGCCTGGGCTACATGAGACCTTGTCTTAGATAATAATAAATTAAATAAGTAAATAAAACAATTATTGTGGTTGGGGTTACTCCTAGCCTTAGGCACCCAAATCAGTCCCTTCTGGACTATAACAACAGCTTCTGGCCTGCTCCAGTGGAGGGTCTGCCTTGGAAAACTTAGCTAGAGGAATGGGAGAGGCAATCTCCAAAGGCAAACAGGTAGCAGGCAGGGGTCTTGTAAGGACAACCCTAGAAGCCACAAAGAAAGTCAGCCCTGTAGTACAAGGAACAGAACAGAGCTGAGTACAGCTGCACCCTGCCCCCAGGGTCTCCTCTGCAAACACTGGCCCAGAGCAAGGCCCACAGGCAGGAATACAAGGATAGTGAGCTGGAGCCAGCACCCTGTGGAGTCCAGGCCCAGCAGCCTTCCTGTTTGCCTAGGGCCACTGTCCTCTGTGGTGCTGAATACTGTAGCAGAGTTCATCCGTCCTGCCAACCACCAGGCAGAGGCTCACTCAGAGAGAAAAAGGATGCCACAGACACTCCCAGAGACAGTGATTGCATGGGGAAGGTGTTACTGAGGTCTCTGGGCTTTGTCTCTTTTTATTTAACTTGAGAACTGCAGGGTCTAGCTGCATAAACAGGAAAGAGAAGGCTTAACACCAGAAGGAAAGGAGCTATACTCCACTTCCAACCACTGATTTCCCATCTTAATGCGTGCAGCACTCTGGACAGAGTTGGCCACCTCTCTCCTGAAGGCTGAGGGTGCTTGGGCCATGGTTCAGAATAAATTACAAGCCCTATCAGACAGGTGGCAGCAGCAACACAGAATTTCCTCACCTGTGTCAGTTCCCCCAGTAAAGTCCTCATCATAGGAGTCATCAGTAGAGTCATCACCATCCATTGAAGACCAAGCCCGAAGCTTAGCTTCTGCAATAGCAAACTGCTCCGCCACTCCTGTTAGGGAGACAGAACTCGCTAGCACAGGAGCTGAGCTAAGACGAGAAGATGGCTTGTAGACAGGGGTCCTGTAAAGTGTCCCTGAGGTTTCTGGGCAGAGGCAGGTGTGGAAAGACTCCAAGTCCCATGGCAAATCTGAGATTAGAGGTAGCAGCCCTGTGACGAGTGTGTGGCTGACCCCCTCCTGCCACCCACCTGCTGCAAAGCGAGCCTCTTGTTCACCCTCGCTGAGGTCCGAATAGGAGGAAAAGGCCGACTCCAGGGCAGCAGGTGAGTCACTAGGCTTGCTCCAGCCCTTCCACTCAATGAGATGAGCCACCCGGCCCTGGGCCATGGCTGTAGGCTTGGTCACATGGTCCTTAACCACCTGGGAAATACCTAAAGGTGATGAGAAAGGTGAGACCAGGATGGGCCAGGGACCAAACACCTAACGGAAGTGGAAGGTGGTGGTAGTTAGAAGGGCTGGAACTGATTTGGAAAAAGGAGATCTAAGCAAACGTCCATAGGAAGTAATCCCAAGAGACACAGAGAGGAGAAAGGACACAGTAGACAGAGGCATGGGAAGGAGGGACATACCATGCAGGGAAGATCTGGCCAGCGCAGCAATCTCCTGGATGGTTAGGGCTCTCCGGGACTTAGGCAGCATCGCGATTGTGTCTCCAACATTCACCTTGAGTAACACCATCTGAAGTCAGTGCCCCTCTCCCAGCAGTGACCTTCCCTCCAGCATGCCCACATCTAAACCAAGGTATCAGGGGGAAATGGGAACTATGGAGAATGGTGGGGCAGTACATATGTCCCAGTAGCTGCCAGCATGTAGGGGAGGATCAGAATCTAGGCTTCACGAATCCTCCCACAAAGTAATGGAGACTCGGGCAGGCCCGCAGGAACATAACTGCAGCTAAGCCTCCACCTTCCCAGCTCTCAGAAGAGGAAACAGGTTGGCCAGGAAGTGAAGAACCATGAAGGACAGGGAAGAGTAGAAGGGAGACAGCTATGGCATCGGAGACTTCCTTAAGGTTCTTCCCCTCCCCTCTGAGTCTTCAGAGAGCCACGTTCTAGCTCATCCTGGGTGGCCTACCAGTCACAGAGCCAGCATGACCCCAGTGAAACCTACACATTCTCCTCCCCACACTTGACCTTGCTTCCCAACTTCCTAACTGTGCATCACCCCACTGTTCTCCCATTCAACCATGCTCAGCATTACTGTGAACTCTCTCCTAAACTTTGCCTGTCCATATCCGCTGTTAAGAGCTAGTGTTCCGCCTGGCGTGGTGGCGCACGCCTTTAATCCCAGCACTCAGGAGGAATAGGTAGGAGGATTACCGTGAGTTCAAGGCCACTCTGAGACTACATAGTAAATTCCAGGTCAACCTGAACTAGAGAGAGACCCTACCTCGAAACCCCCCCCCAAAAAAAATTATATACACTGTTCCATCCCAAGCTTCCTGATAACACCCTTTCTGCTCCCAGTGCCCACAAGTCATGGGTCCCTAACTTCCTTTCAGAATGTTGTCTATGTAAGTCCTCCTTCTCTCCTTCTCTACCCCACCCCCACCATGCCTGGCTGGCTCTTTCTCATTTTTCCAGTGTTGACTAACCCCTCAGAGAAGCCTTCCTGGCCACTCTGCCAGTGGTCTGTCCTCTCACTGTAGTCTCTTAACAAATCACTGTCCTTCATCAATGTACCCTTTGTGGACCTTAGGTGCAGTGTGTACATATGATCTACTTCACATGTTTCCTGTTTCTTATTGGTCTCTGCCACTTTAAGGAATTCAGTCTGTGGTGGTCACCAATGCACCAGTATTTAACAGAGTGTCTAGTAAGGAGTAATCTCTCAAAATGTATAGGTTTAATGAATGAGGCAAGATATAAATGTAAATAGTTTTCCAGGAGTCCAGTGAGTCACACCATGTTTCTATTAAAATTCTTGTAGAAAAAAATCTTGTAGAATGATGTATATGCATAAAAATGTTATTTTGTATAACTAAAAATATTTTTAAAATTTTTTAAGGAACCAAAATAAAAATATGTTCTGGGCTTCTCCACTGGCTGGTGACATTAGTTCAGGCTTCCTACCCAGGCACTTCAGGGCCCCAGTTTGAGGCCTCTGCCTCCTCTTCCCCATTCTCAGACTCCAGTACTGATCTCTGCCCAAAACAACCCCAACTCCTCCACCTTTCCTGTCAGCAAGAAGCTTGTCTCCCTTCAGGAAAAGAGACCAGCCTTCTGGGCAAAAAAAGTCCATCCCTGCCTGATAAAACCACGTCCTAATAATGCTTTCAGCCCAGACTCTTTCTCCTTTGACATCCCCCTCGCACTACCCTTTGTCACTCCTTAGCGAGCTGGGGTGCAGGGCCTGAGTCTGATCCACCAGGGCTCCTAACTCCATCCTGTACCTGGTTCAATGCTCCTTGACAAGCCAGCAAAATGTTTCCCTCAGCAGAGGGAGTCAAGGGCACACACCCCTCCCCAGCACTGCCGAACCCTCTTCCATTATGGTTGGTTGGCCCAGCCCTATCTGGTGGCCTCGTCTGCCCCTTGACCTCAGGCCCCACCCTTTGTCCCTCCCCTTCAGTACCTGGCTGAAAAGGCCTCCAGGTTGGCGCCGTTAGCCTCCGGCCAGGCCTGGGGAAAGGAGTACCTGCGGGGTGTTTCCTTGCTCGGTCTCCTTCCCTCCCCTCGATTCCCCCAGCCACTGTCATCCATGCTGGGCGGGCGGGTGCTCCGCGCAGCTGCGGCCCTGGCCAAGAAAAGGTGTATATCTCCCTGGCAACCCATCACCATGCAACAGGGTCTCCCGGGATACAGCCCGGGATGCGCTGACGTCAGCACCGAAGGCGCTAGCAAGCCCGCCTGCTGGCATCTCACCGAGCGGAGCTGAGCAGACCCGCGCGGGGGCGGCCTGCCTGCTTGCCGGATAGTGCCTCCGCTCTCAGGAAAGAGAGAGCCCGAAGCAGGGTGGTGAGGCAGGGCAGGGGTCACAGATGCCCTAAATGTGGATGCAGCTCCCCACCTACACACACACTCACGGGGCACACACACAAACCCAAGGGACTCTGCACCTCTGGCAAGTCCTGGCTGTCCACGGAGGAAGGACGGGAAGATCGGCTCCAGCCACGGAGGGTCCGAGCAGATGTCAAGGAGGTCAAAGAGAGACCGCGAGGAAGTTCTATCCACTCCACAGCCCACGCGGGGTCCGAGGCCACTGAGTAAGGGAAAAAACTGTTCAGCCCTCACTCTTGCCAAAATCCCCATTTCCACCCACTGTTGCCATATCATTTCTTGTTAGCCCTTCCTCTCTCAGAATGCCTGTGACCACCACATGCTCGCCGTTACTCTGAAAGCCCTAATCCCACAGCTGACCAGGGGACTCTCGTGGCAGCCCTAATGACGACCTTGTTCACAAGCATTTTGCTACCAAAACTAAGGTGAAACCTAAACATGGGTAAATTCTGAATTTTCTTCCAGTTTCTCAGCTGATCCTTCATGTAAAGGGCATGGAATTCTCCAACCAACACTGTGCCCCTTCTCACTGCCACCCCAACCCCTGGGCAGCCTCCTCCAATGCCTTGCTTCTCTCCTCTTGCCAAACTAAACTTGGTCCACAACTCTATTCTTCTTTTCGAACAAATCCATATATTTTGTTTCTTCACCCTGCCTTTCCTTAATAGCCCCAGCCTGGTTCCTGATATCTAAGCCAAAGGAATTTTCCTCTCATCTAGAGTGCCTTACTCCTCAGCTTCCCATCATCTCCCAGATCACACCAACGTTCTCTGGGCTCACCTCTGCGACTTGTCTGACAAGTCCATCGTCCTCCAGGCCCTTCACGCTGCCACAGGAACATTTTGCCCAGCACAGAAATCATAGGCATGCTGGCTATGTTGATGCGGAGAACCAAAAGCCCAGAACTGCTTCAGGCTCAGCTCCCAGTTCTATTCTTGTTTTGGCTCCGGATGCTGAGCCAGTCCCCTCCCCACTTGGAACTTGTGCCTAGTCACATAAGGAGAACACTCCTGTCTCATAGCGTTGAGGAAGTGGGAGTGCCAGGGGCCTAGCCAAGCTTTTTGGGATTTGGGGAGCTGAGGCTCATCCCCCAGTTAGTGCCAACAGGCCATGTCAACATCCCAACTGACCTTTTAGCTGGAGCAGCCGTCTCTGTCCCTGAGCCTCAGCCAGCTGGTGGTCCCCTGAAATGCTACCAACCAAAAGGAAGACAGGAGGTTACAGGCTATCCCTGCCCGCACCCCTGCTAGTACCCAATCAGAGCTCTTAAGGCCAGTCTAGGTCAGTCCAACTTTCTCCTGAGTATACACAGTGATGACTTCCTGAACCCCAAGCAAACCAGGGGGTTCAGACCAGCCTACTGTTTCTCAGCTTCAAAAGTCATGAGGTTAATTTAGGACTACAAATCCCAGAATTCTTCAAGGGAAGCACAAATCTCATGCTGAGTTAGTTCTAAAGAACCTCAGGTATCAACCACATTAAGGTTTGTGACGGGCCACCTGCTCTGAAGGCCTGGGATTCATTCCAGACTCAGTCCTTGACATCATAGATAGGTTCCTATCTAGCTTTGGGCTTTAGAGAAATCCATGACACAGAAGGAAGGCTGATAGACCTCGGGTACAGAGCTTAAGGTCAGCCCCTATGTATCACCGTCCATGGGAACCAAGGCCTAAGCAGGGGTTGGCTGTTGTAGGAAGACTTGATAATCTCTTTTTGCTCCACGGAGTAAGAATGATTTGTTTTGGGTGGAGGGGAGGGTGAAGGAAAACAGTTAGTTGTAAGCATGAGAGGTGATCAATTTGCTCACAGGTGCCCCACACGAGGTCTAAACCCCCTGATCTGACTGAAGGTGGGAAGCAAGTAAGTGTTGGGTAAAAACTCTGGTAGGGTATGTGGCAGGGCTGACTCCTTAAGAGAATATCACCCAGCTGGGAATGGCAGGTTCCCAGCACAGGGCCACTCCCAAGACAGTGAGGTGTAGGTAGAGGGGAGTTTTGTGGGTGCTCAAGGCCAGTTGTTAGGAGACAGGAGGGGCGCAGGATGATCAGCCGCCTGCAAGGCTGTGTCTGCCTCTGCAGTCACGCTCGGCAATAGGAATACAAGCGGACGGCGAGACCACACGTTGTCTTGTAAAGCCCAGAAGCAGGCAGGCCACAGGAGCGAACCGGAGTCGATTAGCCCCCTTCCACTCGCTCATCTGGCCCGACCCGCCTCCCTGGTGCAGGCTCCTCCCTCTCCCGACACCAGCCCCCTTCCACGGCCCCTACCCACCCAAGGCCCACGCACCAGGCGGTCGCGGCCCTACTCCCCAACCGTGTCCGGCCTCCGCCTCTTACCCTGACCCGCTGGGCTCCGGGAGCCAATACAGCCCATGGCCGGGCACCCAAGCACGTTAGCCCGCGCTAGGGGCCCGGGCCATCACCTTGCCAGAGGGTCGGGCGGCAACCACCACTGGGTAGGGGGACAGCCCGTGAGGGAGGGGGTGGGAGATCGGCGTCCGCGGCCGCTCCCGGGAGAGGGAACAGGGCCGGTGACGTAAGCGCAGGGGCGTGGCCACTAGCGTCTCCACCCCGAGGAAGGCGCTGCAAGAGCGACGTCATTGCAACGCAGACAGCCTAGAGCTGAATTCAGAAGTCAGCCTCTCCAGTTAGTCCTCCCAGGCCACTGCGGGAGCCACCGAGAAGGCAAAGTCGCTGGGCCTTGCTGTTACATTCTAGCACTACACAAGGACAGAAAACCTCATAGCAACCAGCCCTTTCATTTTACAGAAAACATCCCCAATTATGGCTTCAACTACAGCCTCCAGAGAGGGACCTGATCAGTCTGGTAAGAGCGTAAGTCCAACAATTATTTTCTAAACACCCTACGGCAACTAGTCTCCCATTACCCCATTCTGCCTACTTGGAAGGCCCAACCCTCCAGGAAAAGCAATTTTCCAGCTCCCAAAACATGGAGGAGTCAGGAGTGCCAGATATTAGTGCCAACTCCAGAAAGGAAAATGCCCATCTAACCATAACTTCTCCAAAAGGATCAGGCCTTAAAGAAGAGAGGCAATGAGCTTAATTGAATTCATGTTTAATAATTACAGGCACCGTGCCCCCCCTTCCCCCTGCCCAGGCAGCAGCAGGGGTGGTGCAGGGGCTGGGGCATATGCCCCCAGCAGCGAGGACGGCAGTCCCAAGAGTGATTTTCAGGAAATAAAAAAGGACCCTAGGGGCAGGTGGTGGTGCCCAATCCCCTAAGACACACCAAATTTCAAGACTTTATATATAATATCTCTGTGCCCCAGGGGGAGGAAAGGGACACTTGGCAGCATCCTGGAGGGGGGGGGACCCAGCCAGCCCCAAGCCATCCTGCCTCATCAGCCACTTTATTAGCTCAGACACATCGATACTACAGGCACCCAGTCACTGCCGCTGCCATTGCCCCCCTACAGTCCAGACGGCTGGCTGGGCCATCCACAAGTTCATGGGGATCCAAGTCCCCGGGCCCCACCCGCCCTCAGTTGTGGTCGGACTCTTCCTCAGCCTCACGAAGCCAATTGAAGAAGGTTGTGACAGATTTAAGGGCCACGCCTTTGCCCTGCTGCTCAGCAGGGTCCTTGCTGCTCTCCCAGCTGTAGAAAGCGTCCTCCTTCACCACGTCCTCATCATAGAGCGCATCAAAGAACATCCGCAGCAGGTCTGTAAGCCATCAGGAGAGCAGTTAGAGATGACTAGACAACCACACCAGTCTGTTCCCAAGAATCCCTCCCTCCCAGGCAACACTGTTAAAAAGCCCAGAACCTACCATCCTGATATTTATCTCTGCCAAGAGTGACTAGGCCTCAGATAGAATGTCAATCTCATGACCTAATAAGATGTGCATAGGAATGAGTCGCTTAACCATCAAAAATCTTTATAGCTGGGCTAAGGGAGATGGTTCAGTAGTTAAAAGTGCTTCCTTGCAAAGCCTGATGGTCCAGGTTCAATTCCCCAGTACTCACATAGGAACAGATGCAAGATGCACAAAGCGATACGTGTGTCTGGAGTTCATTTGCAGTGGTGAAAGAGGCCTTGTTGTGCCTGTTTTCTCCCTTTCTAGCTCTCAATTTAAAAAAAAAAAAATCCACTGGGCGTGGTGACACATGCCTTTAATCCCAGCACTTGGGAGGCAGAGGTAGGAGGATCACTTTGAGTTCAAGGCAATCCTGAGACTACATACTAAATTCCAGGTCAGCCTGGGCTAGAATGAAACCCTACCTTGGAAAAAAAAATCCTTAGAATCAGCCATGAGCACAAGCCTCTAAACCCTACTTGGGAGGCTGAGGTAGGACTGAGAATTCAAGAGCAGCTTAGGCAATTTAAATAAATTTAACAAGTCTGATACAAAATAAACAAAGGGAGAATGTTTGATATGGTGGTGCATGCCAGCAATCCCAACACTTGGGAGGTGGAGTCAGGAAGAATAGGTGCTCAAGGGCAGCCACGGCTACATTAACTAGTTCCCCGCCAACCTGGGGCACATAAGACACTGCCTCAAAAACAAATGAGGAGCCGGGCGTGGTGGCGCACGCCTTTAATCCCAGCACTGGGGAGGCAGAGGTAGGAGGATTGCCAAGAGTTCGAGGCCACCCTGAGACTCCATAGTGAATTCCAGGTCAGTCTGAGGCTAGAGTGAGACCCTACCTCAAAAAACAAAACAAAACAAAAAAAAAAAAAAAAGAGGGGTTGGGCATCATGGCCCAACTCTATAATACCAACACTGGAGAGATGGAGGGCAGGATTATCAAGGCCAATCTTGACTACATTGTAAGAATGTCCAAAAGAAAAGTGCTGGCTAAAGTAGCTCAGTAATGGAGGATTTGTCAAAGCCATGGGTTCAACCCCCCATATGGGTGGGGCAGGGGCAGGGCAGGGCAGGACAACCCATAAGCTTATCCAGCTTTAAGCTTCCCCACTTGTAATATGCATACTATGTTTAATGGGGAAAACCATATGCAGAATTAGCACTCCTGAATTTGACGTATTACAGAAGTCCTGGACAAATAACATACAAATATTTAGGACATAACCTAAGTCCACTAGAGACCCCCAACAGTTCCAGCAAACTCTTGATCCCAATTTTCTCTTCCTTCACACACACACCTAAACCTCTGAGGTCTTTGAAACTTTTAAGGGTGCTACACACTTTGAAAAGAAGGTAAATCGTCTCTCTTACCACCAGGAATTCCAAGACTCACCTCAGACTAACATCCTGATTCAAACCTTTTTCCAGCCACTGATACCCACACTAAGTAAGCTTCCCCTGTATTATATTTTCCCTGATCATAACCTATCACATTCCCACACTCTACTGCCAGTCTTTCCAAACCAAATCATGAAGAGTAAGTAAAGTTATATAAGCATGGGACCCCAATCCAAGCCAAGGTGAACGTTTAAGCCATTTATGAAAAGCTCAAGCCAAGATTATTTCTCTGGGCATTACACTCCCAAGTCAACAAAGTGTCCATGGGCACAGCAGCCACCCACACCCATCCCACAGCAGTGGCAACAGCCAAAACCCATACATAGCCCCACTCAAAGGACGCTTATAAAATCATTTATCAACTCTACCCTACATATTAAACAAGTTCCTCCCATAAAAAAGGGCCCCTTTTCAAGCTATCAAAATAATCATTGCTAAATAAAAACTTTTCTATACTTGCTGGGGTTTTTTCTTCTTCCTATCTCAATCCCAAGTACTGCAGCCTTTCCAACTCAGAGCCTGCCCCCCTTGCCCTACCGAATACTATTTTTGTCTTGGTATATTATATTTCAGGCCTTTAATTTTCAGGTAGGCTCCTACCAAATTCTGCAGCAAATAGCATTTCAACCACTTCCTTATCCTAAAATGTATTTCCGTTGTTCTTAAGGGCCCTGCCCTCTCCTTTGCTTCCTACATGTGTCCCCAGGATTCTACCCTAGGTCCCTCATCACTTTCCCTCAGGGAGTCCCAAATCGTTTTGTGACTTGGGCACGTTAAAGTGCCAGACAGCAGCTGGAGAGATGGCTCAGCAGTTAAGGCACTTGTTTGCAAAGCCTAACAGCCTGGGTTTGATTCCCCAGCATCCACGTAAAACCAGTTGCACAAAGTGGCACATGCACCTGGAGTTTGTTTGCAGTGGTAAGAGACCCTAGCACATATTCTTTCTTTCTCTCTCCGGGGGGGGGGGGGGGATATATTTATATACATTTTTTTGGTTTGTTTTCAGAGGTAGGGTCTCACTCTAGCCCTAGAATTCACTATGTAGTCTCAGGTGGCCTCAAACTCTTGGTGATCCTCCTACCTCTGCCTCTCAAGTGCTGGGATTAAAGGGATGTGCCACCACACCCAGCCCCTAAAATACATATTTTTACAGTGTCAGCCAAGCCAGGCATGGTGGCACATGCCTTTAATCCCAGCACCCAGGAGACAGAGGTAGGAGGATTGCTGTGAGTTCAAGGCCAGCCTGAGACTACATAGTGAATTCTAGGTTGGCGTAGGCTAGAGCGAGTCCCTACCTCAAAAAAAAAAAAAAAAAAAAATTGCCAGCCAGCACCTCACAAGTTTGCCTCCTGCACTGTACCTTTACCAATGGATCCAGACAACCACTTTCTACCTACTCTCTGAACCTCTTGGTACCAGAGAATTCCATCAACTGTTACCCCAGCAAATGACAGCACTACTGCTTTCTCTAGCACCTCTTGCCTCACTCATATGTAGCTGGTATACTCTCCTACACTGGCCCTCCTTTAGCAACTTCTTTCTCCATGTTAAATTCCTCCAACTCAGGACCTTCCTTTACACACATGGTTGCCTTTGTTACAGGGCCGCCTGTTAGTTAGCTAATCCATCATCTTCCAACACTCACACTGTCACCCACTCTAGGTCAGCACCGGAACTCTTCAATTTCCTTACTGTAGTTGTCTCAACACCTTGATAACCACTCGTGTGCTTTGAATCCTTAAACCTCAGACATGTTTGCTAAGCCTCAGTCTTCCTATGTGGAAAATGAGGATAAAACCATCATCTACACTCAATAACAGATATGAAGCAAGAAGGCAAGGTGAGCAAAGCGCATCAGCTTTGCGTTGGGCAAAAGGAGCTGCTGTTAATCACCATTGCACTAGGGGCATCTAACCTTCAGGCTGAAAATAACTCATTTGTAGACAAGGAAACAACACAGGGTAGGGGAAAGAAATCAAATCATCAGGGCATTTGCTCTCTGACTACCCACCTTTGTTGGGTTGAATACCTTCCATGACCACCCTCTTCTGCTATCTGGCAGTCCCTCTGTCCCAACCCCCTCCCTACAGCCTGGCTCTTACTGGCAGGCTGTTCTAAGGTCACTACAAGGGCCTGGAGGGCATAGAGTGCTTGCAGCTCCTTCTGCTCATCACAAAGGTATTTCTGTAGAAGTCGCGCTCGCGCTTTCAGCACAGCAACATCCACTCGGAGAGGATTCTCAACTGTAAGGGAAGAGAGGGATAAGTGGAATATTGCAGCCACAGCCTGAACCAGCCCTAGAATACCAAGACTGAGACCCCTTACCCACCCATATATCTGTTGGACCCACCCTTATCCCACCATCTCCCTGGTTTCTCTTACAGATAATTGCAGAATAGCAGACAGTTGTCATGAGGGCTCGAACTAATGTATTGGATGCTATCTGTTGCTCATTCAGGTTGGCCTGTACAAGAGAAACAAATGGCCTGTAAATTCTGTACTGTGCTTCTAAGCCTTCGATTTTGTCACCTCCCAGCCCTTCTCATCTCAAGAAATACCTGTCCTCTAAGCTCTCCAGCAATATCCCAGAGAAACAAACCTCTATCCAGTCGAACACCTGCTGGTTACTGCTGTCATCCTTCAATAGCTTCTCCAGTTGCCTGCTCAGCTCCTCAAAGGCAAGTGCTCTCTGGCCTGGGGCTTCAGACTCCTCTCCCAAGGTATATTCTACCTTCTGCAATCAAAAGGACCAGTCAAGAAGCCAGGTCCACAGTGTGAAAGATTAAAGACTGGCCATCTCCAAATAGCCCCAAACCTTTTCAGCGACGAATGAACCAATGTCCTGGCCTTCAGGCAGAAATTCTTTCCAGCTGAGACCAGCCTCTCGCCACAACATTCCCACTTTTTTGGGACCCTGGAAAATAAAAGAACAATTCACCAACCATCTCTCTCTCCAAAAACCCAATAGCACTACAGTAGTCACGCAGTAAGTATTTAATAAAGTTCACAAGATTTCTGCCACAAACTAACGATGCCAAAAGGTACCAGATAGGGACAGGCCTTCCATACCTAGTTTAGGACCCAGATGTTAGTCCTAAATAAGTACTCTAATAGAAATTCATCTACCACCACTACAGTGCTATGGCACAAGGGTGAGGGATGTGACTTAAGCCTCTAAGGCCCTGATGCTCCCATTCTTTCTCTCTCTGTCACTCTCAAAACAACAAAAAAAATTTTAAATAAATCACTGGACCTCAAAAAAGGCAAACAACCACACAGAGGAGATGCTTCAGTAGATAAAGAGCTTGCCATGCACATGTGAGGACCAGAGTTCAAATTCCCAGAACATAATGCAACAGAATACCAGGTGGGAGTGACAGCCCATCTGTAATGCCAGCACTAGGAAGGTAAACAGAGGATCCCCTAGGGCAAACTAATTAGCCAGATTAACTGAATCAGCCAGCTCTAAGTACAAACAAGAGACCCTGCCTCAACTAAGTGAAGAGTGATTAAGGAAAACACATGACATCAATCTCTGGCCTCCACACATGCATACACACCTTAAACACGCAGAAAAGAAATCAACAACCAACTATTCAAACATCTCATTCAAAGTCTTCATGCCCAGCTCCAAACTGTACTATATTTCTTTTCCCAAATAGCTTTTTAAAATTATCCCAAATAAACAAATACTTGCTTACAAGAAGAAATAACATTAAGAACGCCAAAGCTGAGGATATGGCTCAGCAGTTAAAGGCAAAGTCTGCTGGCCTAGGTTTAATTCCCCAGCTACTCACATAAAGCCAGTTGCAAAAAGTGACATGTCTAGCCGGGCGTGGTGGTGCACGCCTTTAATCCCAGCACTCAGGAGGCAGAGGTAGGAGGATCGCCGAGAGTCTGAGGCCACCCTGAGACTACATAGTGAATTCCAGGTCAGCCTGGACCAGAGTGAGACCCTACCTCGAAAAACCAAAAAAAAAAAAAAGTGACATGTCTGGTGTTCATTTGCAGTGGCAGGAGACCCTGGAGCACCCCCCCCACACACACACACACATATATACAAAATAAATTTTACAAGTATGCCTACTAGTTTCCTAAATTTTGAAAACTGTTTTAACACTCCATCCCCAACATGAAATCAGAAATCCTCACAAAAATAACTATCTGAGCTCTTTTTAATCCAGTCTCATTACATTAAGTTCCAGATACCTGAACTCTTCTACAACTATTTATCCCAATGTCTCACTACCATCAAGTAACACACCCAACTTGCCTTTCTCCATCTTTTCGGCTTTACACTCCAGTCATCAAATAACTTTCATAAACAGCTTCAGAGCTCCTTCAAAGAAAGCCTTCTGTCGTGAACATTGACAAATACTTTGTAACCTCACAGCACTAAGACACTATTTCAACTATTATTTCTCACTTCACTTTACACTGTTTATTAAGTGGTCATCTCTGACCTTTTCTCTACCAATTTAAGAGTTCATAACTGTTTTATTCACTATTATAACCCAAGTGCTCAGTACACAGTATATGTTCAAACACTAGTCAAGTGAATAAATGCATCAATTGTTAATCTAGAGTCTTACATTGCCATTCTCTTTCAGCCAAAGTCAAAACTTGTGATAAAAAAAAAACTACCTAAATTAGCTTTTCTTCTCTCAGGTACCAAAACTGAGTACCAGTAAATACTCCAGGCCACCAAAAAAAACCATGAGACTTCGTGGTTACCAGAAGCAGCCAAAAAACACCTTGGTCCTGAACACACCACCCTGTGAGAAGCTTACTTACCATGCTCTTGCATAGGAGACCCAGGATCTCCAGCAATAAGGAAGTAGCTTTGCCCATGGGTCTCAGAGGCTTTGTAATCTCCCTATAAGAGAAAGCATCAATGTTTATTGGCCTCCACAACACTAAACATTGTTCTATTCCTCTCCAAACCCAGGCATCCATCTTGTCCCACTCCTCCATTCTTTAACTCCCAGGGGAGGCTTACCTGAAGAGCTCTCCCATGGGCACCCCATCTTCCTGCAGAATGGGTGTTACCAGTTCTGCCAGGTAAAGCCATACATGGGGGATGTCAATTTCCATGTCTTCGGCCAATTCTAGAATTTCATACAGCCTGTAAAGGGAATCCAAGTAAGATGGACTGGAGCCAGCTGCTTCTGGAGCATGTGGATGGCTAAGGAACAACTGTCAAGCTTTCACAGGATGTTTTCTAGACATAGAGCAACCTCAAACCAAGGCCATCTGTTTGTCCTTAGATGGTTCACCCCTTAAAAGTAACTTTCACCAAAATGGTTGGGCCTACACGCCCTTAATGCAAGATTCCAAGAGTCCCTCAAAGGAAAAGGAATTGGTGGATGTGAACAAAGAAAAAGTTGGTCATACCCTTGATAGTACTGGGCAGTGGAGAGATGCCCAGTGTAAAGCAGCTGGTGCAACAGCCGTCCCATGTGCTCACGAGCAATGGTGCTGCGCTCCAGTGTGGACTCGATGCCATGCCGCACAAAGATGAACAGCAGGGAGGGTGAGGCTAGCTCCTGTACACATTGCACTGCCTCCTAAGGGGGACAGGGCAGAAGACAGAGAAAGCCATCACTGTCTGTCTCATCCAGAGCCTACAATGCCATAACTTGTCAGCAAGGCTGCCTCCCTCCCCACTCACAATCAGCAATCACTAGCCCATTCCCAATGCCAACCTTCATGTCATTGAGATGGAGATATTCCTCAATGATAGCCTTGGACTTTTTCTCCAGTTCATCCTCAGAGAGTGCAGCTTTTGGGGGATTCACTGGTGGCAGGGTGGCTTCCCGTTTCACTATGAAAGAAGAATACAGATCCCAGATACTCTTCAGTTTCCCTTCTTAACAGAGTCTAAAGCTCCCCCTCCAAAAAAACTGGGTAACAGTCTAAAGCCAGACAATACCCTTCCACTCCTCTACCAACTTCCCCTCACCAGGATCCCGCCCGCGATCTTCTGTAAGGCTGGCTGCCTTGCGCAGTCCCTCAGGCTGTGAAGGCCGCTCTCTACTCCGCTCCTCCACTTCCTTGCTAAAGCTTCGTTTGGTGGCAGGTGTTCTTGCACGATCAATTCGGTCCCCACGGTCACCTCCACGCTCACTCCGTTCTAGTCGGTCTCCCCGGTCCCCAGCTTTCTCACCCCGTTCCCGGCTCAAGCTACTCCTAAAGACAGACACATTATTTCTCACCTGTACTGCTCAAGAACTCTCTCATGTGATCACCCATCATGCAAGGCAACTGCTAAGCATTGTTCTTGGCACCAGGAATATGACCCAACCTTAGCCAGGGCTTCAAGCAACACAGGTATAAGGAAATTCCCATGCTATGACAACCACCAAAACCCAGTCATCCCAATAATATCAGAATAAAGAACAAAGACCCTCTAGGAGCCCTCACCTCTGTATTACACGTCTGTTATCTGTGTTCTCCGTGGGTACTGCTTGTTGAAGGGCTGAGAAACGATTCAAGGTACTAGTAGCTGGACGAGCAGCTTCTGATGCTACGGAGGCAGAAGACTGGATTAAAATCTCTCATTACCTTTTCTTGGGGGGAGGGAAGGTGAAGGTTTCATGTAGGCCAAGCTGGCCTCAAACTAGATATGCAGAAAAGAATGATTTTCAACTCCCAATCCTTCTGTCTCTTATCTCCCAAACTCAGTTATGGGCACATGTCAACATGCCTGGCTAAATATTCTAATTTGTAACCTCTTTAATTAGTTTAGGTCACTTGGTCCAAGTGGTGACAGTATTTCAGCCTCTGGCACAATGTACATTTCTTTTGCATTCCCTAATCACTTATTTTTTTTTTTTCCGAGGTAGGGTTTCACTTTAGTCCAAGCTGACCTGGAATTCACTATGTAGTCTCAGGGTGGCCTCAAACTCACAGTGATCCTCCTACCTCTGACTCCCAAGTGCTGGGATTACAGGTGTGCGCCACCACACCTGGCCCTAATTCTTAAAAGTCTCCCATATTGGTAAGGTTGTGCCTCAAGGGAGCTCAGGATAACTAAGCAGCTTCTTACAGTGGCTTCCATACCTGTGTCTGAGGGCTTGGCTCCTGAGCCCCCGCTGCTGCCTTTGCCCCAGCTCAGGCGCCCTCCAGGTGCAAAGAGCTGGTTATTAGAATCAATGGAGCCAGGCTGTAGAAGGAGAGAGCAGACTCATGGGTATGAAGTAGGGGAAGCCTTTGGTCAGCATCACCACATACAGCCACACTGGTAATGAATAGACCAGACAAGGGGTCAAGCAAGTTTTTACTATAAAGCGTCAGACTACACGCATGCATCTGTATGGCACAATATAGGCCTGGTCCTAGCCAGACTGCATGGCAGAAGAAAACAAGGAAGTGGCTTCTATGAACATGGCGTTCGGCGCAGGCTTGGTGTGACAACAGTTACAGTCCCATGCTCGCGAGAAGTCTGCTACAAGATGTCCTGTCCAGAGACAGGCTGTCATTGGTCACAAATAGGGGACCACCCCATACAAGGATTAGCAGCCCCTTAAACCCTATGTGTATTGTGCTAAATAAACGAGTTTGTGGATTCTCGCTTCCGCTTTCACCCAACTCCCGGAGTCTGTGTCGTGACTCCACGCTGCTCACCCCAACTCGGCAGAGACCCTATCGTCCCTCCTGAGCTGGCCTTGGGGGGGGGGAGCAACATCGCTTAGCCAATGCAAACATTTAACCCGTACCTGTAAGGCATGTGCCCCCCCACCCCCCCTGGGCCCCCTACAGCCTCAAGGAGTCAATCCTAGAGGCCTTACCCCAAATTCTATCTGGCAGATGGATGTTACCCACATATCTTCCTTTGGTAACCTCAAATATGTCCATGTCTGGACACTTACTCTAAGCTTACTTTTGCTATTGCTCTCTCTGGGGAAAAGGCGTCCCATTTCATTAAGGCAACAAAAACCGCTATGTTGGTCATGGGCGTGCCCTGGTCAATTAAAACGGACAATGGCCCTGCATACACATCTGCCCAATTCACATCCTTCATGGAATCTTGGGGAATAAAACACTCCCTTGGGATCCCCTACAACCCACAAGGACAGGCCATCGTGGAAAGAACAAACCGGACCCTAAAGGAACTAATTATAAAACAAAAGTCCACTATGTCGCCCAAGGACCCCCACTTGGCCCTAGTGAAAGTTCTTTTCACCCTCAATTTTCTCACCTTTGATGAGGCAGGACTCTCCCCAGCCTACAAACATTGGAGATCCCAACCAACCACGACACCCTTACCCTTAGTCCGCTGGAAAAGATCCTCTTACTAATATTTGGAAGGGACCCCACCCTCTTTTAATGCAGGGCCGAGGGTATGCTTGTGTCTTTCCAGAAACTACACAGATCCCAGTTTGGATTCCTGCCAGAAATGTCCGTCCAGCCACTGACTCAGCGACCAGCCTTGCTAAAGAGGATGATGCCAGACCCCTCAGACTACATACGGACTTTAAACTTATCCTCCACCCCCAACCAGCTATAAAATTCCTTTCCAACTCCTTTGATTACATTGAGCTGCTACCATTAAGGACACTCAATGCTACTGACAATGACACTAGGGTGAACTCACCCAGCAACCTGTCCTACCCCAGTCCTCATCAGGCTCTCTAGTTGATTCTCACTCGCTGGGACTGTTCACATGCCACAGAGCCACGCCCACTTGGCCCTTCCATGCCTCCTAGGCAACAGCCTCATATGTATGGTACAATACAGGTCTAGCCCCTAGCCAGACCTCATGCTAAAAGCCATACCAGGCCATACCCCTCGTGTTTTCTCACCAGGATGGCAGCTAGCCCATGACGGGTAAGATTCCATGAGATGGGGCAACCTAAGACAGGCACCGTCACATGTGATGATCCCTTGGGGCCTGGGTTCAACAATGGCTCTCAGGATTGCCAATAATAAAAACAAAAAGGAGGATATGTATGGCACAATATAGGCCTGGTCCTAGCCAGACCGCATGGCAGAATAAAACAGGAAGTGGCTTCTGTGAAAATGGCGTTCTGTGCAGGCTTGGTGTGACAAAAGTTACAGTCCCATGCTCGCGAGAAGTCTGCTACAAGATGTCCTGTCCAGAGACAGGCTGTCATTGGTCACAAATAGGGGACCACCCCATACAAGGATTAGCAGCCCCTTAAACCCCATGTGCATTGTGCTAAATAAACGAGTTTGTGGATTCTCGCTTCCGCTTTCACCCAACTCCCAGAGTCTGTGTCGTGACTCCACGCTGCTCACCCCAACTCGGCAGAGACCCTATCGTCCCTCCTGAGCTGGCCTTGGGGGGGGACCGCAACATGCATCCACACTCAAGGCAATCCTACCTCTGCCTCCCAAGTGCTGAGATTAAAGGCATGTGCCACCATGTCCAGCTTCAGACAGTAAATATTTTAAGCTTTGTAAGCCTATCTATGGCTAACTCATTCTGCCATAACAGTATAAAATCTGCAGTAAATACTACTTAAAAGAATGACCATAACTGCATACTAATAGTGGAATTCAGAGACAATAAAATTTAAATTCTAGGGCCTGGAGAGATGGCTTAGCAGTTAAACACTTGTGAAGCCTAAGGACACCGGTTTGAGGCTCCATTCTCCAGTACCCACATAAGCTAGATGAATAAGGTAGAGCATGCATCTGGACTTTGTTTATAGAGGTCCAGGTACGCCCATTATTTCTCTCTGCCTCTTTCTCTCTGTCTCTTTCTCTCTGTCTGTCACTCTCAAATAAATAAAAACAGACAAAAACTTTTTTAAAAATTTAATTCTAGGGCTGGAGAGATGGCTTAGCGGTTAAACACTTGCCTATGAAGCCTAAGGACCCCGGTTCGAGGCTCAATTCCCCAGGACCCACGTAAGCCAGATGCACAAGGGGGCCACAAGCATCTGGAGTTCGTTTGCAGTGGCTGGAGGCCCTGGCATTCCCATTCCCTCTCTCTCTAGCTGCCTCTTTCTCTCTCAGTCTGTCTGTCACTCTCAAATAAATAAATAAAAATAAAAATTTAATTCTAAAGCCAGGCATGGTGGTGCACACCTTTAATCCCAGTGCTCAAGAGGCAGAGATAGGTGGATCGCTGTAAATTTAAGGCTGGTCTGAGATTACATAGTGAGTTCCAGGTCAGCCTGGATTAGAGAGAGAGAGACCCTACCTAAAAACAAAAAAAAAAAAAAAAATTTCTATATACTTTTTCTTTCCTTTGTTTTCTTGGGCTCTTGGGTTTTTTGTTTTTAATTTTTTTTTTTTTTTTTGGGAGAGACAGAGAGAGAGGGAGAGGGAGACAGAGAACGGGCGTGCCAGCAGTCTCTCAGCTGCTGTGAACAAAATCCAGATACGTGAGCCCCCCTTGTGGGCAAGTGCAGCATTGCGCCCTTGCGTCACTTTGCATCTGGTTAAACGTGGGACCTGGAGATTGGAACCAGGTTCTTAAGCTTAGCAGGCAGGCGCCTTCTCTCCATCTCTCCAGCCCTGTTTTTTTTTAAGGCAGGATCTCACTCTATTCCAGGCTGACCTGGAACCCACTCTGTAGCTCCAGGTTGGCCTCAAACTCATAGGGAACCTGCTACCTCAGCCTCCTCAGAGTGCTGGGATTAAAACATACGCCACCACACCTTTGACCATGGGTCTCAGAGGCTTTGTAATCTCCCTGTAAGAGAAAGCCTGGCTCTTCCCTTTAAAAAAAAAAAAAAAAAAAAATTTTTTTATTTGTTGCTGGGTGTGGTGGCACATGCCTTTAATCCCAGCACTTGGAAGACAGAGGTAGGATTGATTGCCTTGAGTGTATGTGTGTGTGTGTGTGTGCATGCACACACACACACACACACACACACACACACACACACACACACAGTCTACCCCATTCTAAGACTATATAGAGAATTCCAGGTCAGCCCAGGCTACAGTGTAACCTCAAAAAAAAAAAAAAAAAAAAAGGGCTGGAGAAGCCGGGCGTGGTGGCACACGCCTTTAATCCCAGCACTCGGGAGGCAGAGGTAGGAGGATCGCCAAGAGTTCAAGGCCACCCTGAGACTACATAGTTAATTCCAGGTCAGCCTGGGCCAGAGTGAGACCCTACCTTGCAAAACCAAAAAAAAAAAAAAAAAAAAAAAAAGGGCTGGAGAGATGGCTTAGCAGTTAAGGCACTTGCCTGCAAAGTCAAAGGACCCAGGTTCAATTCCCTAGGACCCACATAAGCCAGATGCACAAGATGGCACATGCATCTGGAGTCCATTTGCAGCAGCTGAAAGCCCTGGCATGTCCAAACTTTCTCACTCAAGTAAATAAAAAAATAAAAAATTATTTGCAAGTGAACAGTGGTCTCCTGCCACTGCACATAAACCTCAGATGCATGTGTCACTTTTTGCATCTGACTGTATTGTATTGTATTAGGGAATTGAACTGAGGCTGGCTTTTAAAGCAAGTGCCTTTAACCTCTGAGCCTTTTCCCTAACCCCCACCCTTGTTTTTTGGAAGCAGGATTTTACTCTGGCCCAGGAAGACCTCCACTCAGTGATCCTACCTCAGCCTTGAGTGCTGAGATTAAATATATATATATACATACACACACACACACACACACACACACAGTACAATTCACTTCACCATTAAGTTATCATTCATTTACATTTTTTCTCAATCATTTAAAAATGGAAAAACTGGGATTACAGTAGTAATTCCCAGCCATACTCTGGACTTTATTTTGCTAACCATAATTGAGCGACTGTAAATTTATGCTCTATTAATGTTTTAAAGCACTGGGGTAGTCTTATCTAACTTGTAATTAATTATGTTTGCCAATTACTTGTTTGAAATAAATCTGTGTCTGAACAGCTAGGAAACTGTTCAATTGTACAGATACTGTTCATGACAGCTTCATACTGTGGAGTGTGCTGAATAAAAACAAAAGTTTGACCTTTGTCATGTCAATAAATCAAGTATGAGTACTCTGCAAAAAATAAATAAATAAAAATAAAAATGGAAAAACCAATTCTTTCCTTCTGGATTGTATAGAAACAGGTAATGGGCTAGATTTAATGCTCCTGTCAGTTTACCCAGAGCAATTAGAACACCTAGAGCTACAACATTTCAACAATATATTCTTTAGTTATCTAACCAGTTAGATTTAGTCCAGGTACAGTTGACTCCTTCCCAACTAATGCCTGCTTGATCCCTCTTGATCCTCTGCCCCAGGAGCACCATCTACTCCAGCACATACCCCTACCTTTGTAATCTTGGTGAGTCGTGAGGTGTCAATGGGGCGGCTGCCTTTGCTGATAGGGACTGTATTCCAACCACTGTCATCCACAGGTGGAAGTCCACGGCCTGAGACAAAACAAGGGACTTACTGGAATAGCAAGTCTTAGTAAACCCTTCTTGGACACCCCTAGCAATCCTTCCTCAGATCCTCAGTCCCATCATGTGGTCTCAGTGGCCCAGACACGTGGCACTAACACAAAGTCATCAGCGGAAAGCACAATCCCACAGGAGCTTCAGTGCCCCCAGCCCTACAGCCTCAAACTCACTTATGGGTGGGCCTGGAGGGCCACCCCGACGCTTGTCACTGCCTTTGGCCATGAGCTGCTGTACTTTGATGTGTTCACGGTGCTCCTCCATTTCAGCCTCCTTGTGGATCTGGTCAATAGTTTTGGGACCTTGATCCCCTCGGCGTGGCACCCAATTGCTCTGTGGGAACAAGAGGGCAGTTATGTCATAGAGACCAGAAAAGGCAGTGTCAGGAACTGGGAGCAGCAGATGACATAAGGAAGACACGCATACCTGCCGCAGATCGAGCACGTCCTGCAGCATAAAACGGATGCGAGATGAGGTTTTCTTTTCTTTAATGATTTTTTCCATCTGGTTGAAATACTGATCCATTCGGGGCTAGGAAGAAGCAAAGGGGCCAAGTCAGGAACTTCTAACACAAATCCTCTGACACTAAATAAGCAGCAGGATACTTCCCCCTTCCTCTGACCTCAGGACCTCTACCTTGGCTTTTGCAAAATCGAGGTCTTTGCCAATGGTGGTGAGCAGACGACAGAGGCATTCCAGGGACTCTTCATCGTGGTTCTTAAGCAGTTTTACCACACAATCGTGCATTATTGCCTCTGTTAACATCTTCAGCTTGAATAACTCCCCAATAAACTTGATATTCCCTAAAGAGCGCCGCCGGGCTATGTCTCGAGCTTCTTCCAGCTCTTCCTTCAGACGCCCCCGTTCCTCTGCCTGTCAGTCATAAAACAAGGCTCATGTTAAAAAAGATAACTCGTCGCCTTTAATCCCAGCACTTGGAGGCAGAGGTAGGAGGCAGCCCTGAGACTACATAGTGAATTCCAGGTCAGCTTGGGCTAGAGTGAGACCCTACCTCAGAAAAAAAATAAACTCATGGGGTTGGAGAGAAGGCTCAACAGTAAAAGGTGCTTGCTTACAAAGCCTGACAGCCCTGATTTGATACCTTAGTATCCACATAAAGCCACACAAAAGTGGTACAGGTGAGCTGGAGAGATTGCCTAGCGGTTAAGGCGCCTGCCTCCTAAACCCAAGAACCCGGTTCCAATCTCCAGGTCCCACGATTAGCCAGATGCAAAGTGACACAAGGGCACAATGCCGCACTTGCCCACAAAGGGGCACACGCATCTGGATTTCATTCACAAAAGTTAAGAGACTGCTGGCATGCCCATTCTCTGTCTCCCTCTCTCTCTCTTTCTCTCTGTGTCTCTCTCCAAAAATAAAAATAAATAAGTGGTACAGGTATCTGGAGTTGCAGTGGCAAGAGGCCCTATTGTGCCCATTCTTACTTTCTCCCTTTGTCAGTTTAGAAAGGAAGGAGAGGGAGGAAGGGAGGGAAGAAAAGAAAGCCAAGTGTGGGAGTGAATGCCTCTAATCCCAGCACTGAAGAGACAGAGGTAGGAGGATCATTGTGAGTCCGAGGATAGCTTGGGCTAGAACAACATCTTACCTTGAAAAACAAAAACAAAAGAAAAAAATCTTTGAAGCCTGCCTGACGTGGTGGTGCACACCTTTAATCCCAGCACTTAGGAGTCAGGTGAAGAATCGCTGTGTGTTTGAGGCCACCCTGAGACTACAGAGTGAGTTCCAGGTCAGCCTCAGCCTGAGTAAGACCCTATCTCAAAAAACAAAACAAAGCCGGGCGTGGTGGCTCACGCCTTTAATCCCAGCACTTGGGAGGCAGAGGTAGGAGGATCGCCGAGAGTTCGAGGCCACCCTGAGACTACATAGTTAATTCCAGGTCAGCCTGGACCAGAGTGAGACCCTAACTCGAAAAACAAAAAAAAAAAAAAAAAGAGGCTGGAAAGATGGCTTAGCAGTTAAGGTGCTTGACTGCTAAGCCTAAAGATCCAGGTTTGATTCTCTAGTACACACATAAGCCAATGCACAAGGTGGCACATGCATCTGGAGTTTGTTTGCAGCAGCTAGAGGGGCTGGTGTGTCCATTCTATCTGCCTCTCTTTTTCTCCACTCAAATAAATCAATAAAATATTTTTAGCCGGGCGTGGTGGTGCACACCTTTAATCCTAGCACTAGCAGAAGGATCACCATGAGTTCAAGGCCACCCTGAGACTACACTGAATTCCAGGTCAGCCTGGGCCAGAGTGAGACCCTACCTCGAAAAAAACAAAAAAAAAACTAACCACTGAAACTCTACACCAAATTACACCTGGGTCAGGGGAGGAGGGAGTAGATCTAGTAGTGAATTTTCTCTCACCGTTGCAGCTTCATCCATCTCTTTTTGTTTTTTTTCAAAAACTTCATCATCATCTTTGTCTTTCTCAAACTCCTTCTGACATCGATTCAACAATAGTTTTCGAAAATTCACAGTCACCGTTGGCTTTTCTGTAGTGGGCACTTTTAGCTGTAGATTAAAGAGAATGTCACATTCAGATTAGCCCAGGACAGAGAAGCCTTCTAAGAATCTAACTACCTGACCTGAAGACTAGCCTTGGCTCTGCTATGTCCTGGCTATCAAGAAAAACTGGACTACTGGAGTCTTAGGAAGAGAAATGGAAAGCCAGACTATATCACTTCTAAAATTGGGGCTGGGAAGAAGATGGCTCAGCAGTTAGTGTTTATTTGCAAAGCCTGCCAGCCCAGGTTCAATCCCAAGCTACCTATGTAAACCAGATGCAAAAGTGGCACAAAGCAGGGCATGATGGCACACACCTTTAATCCCACACTCCGGATGCAGAGATAGAAACACTACGATGAGTTCAAGGCTACCCTGAGACTACATAGTGAATTCCAGCTCAGCCTAGACTAGACACTCACGACCTCAAAAAGAAAAAGTGGGGCTGAAGATGGCTTAGCAGTTAAGGTGTTTGCCTGCAAAGCCAAAGGACTCACATAAGCCAGAGGCACAAGGTGGTGCATGCATCTGGAGTTCATTTGCGGTGGCTGGAAGCCCTGGCGCACCATTGTCTCTCTCTCTCTCTCAAGTAAACAAATAAAATTTTTTTGAGAAAAGAAAGGGGCCAGAGAGATGGCTTAGTGGTTAAGGCATTTGCCTACAAAGCCAAAGGATACCAGTTCAATTCTCCAGAACCCACGTAAGCCAGATGCACAAGGGGAAGCATCCATCTGGAGTTCGTTTGCAGTGGCTGGAGGCCCTGGCATGCCTGTTCTCTACCCCCATGCCTCTTTCTCTCTCTCAAATAAATAAATATATTAAAAAAAGAAAAAGTGGCACAAGTCACTGATGTACATTTGCAACAGCCAAGAGGCACTGGACGCACCCATACCCACACATGTGCTAATAAATGAATTAAAATTTAATTTAAATTTTTTTTGAGCCAGGCGTGGTGGCACACGCCTTTAATCCCAGCACTCAGGAGGCAGAGGTAGGAGGATGGCCATGAGTTCAAGGCACCCTGAGACTACATAGTTAATTCCGGGTCAGCCTGGGCCAGATGGAGACTACCTCGAAAAACCAAAAAATAAAAAATAAAAATAAATTGAGGGCTGGAGAGATGACTTAGTGGTTAAACGCTTGCCTGTGAAGCCTAAGGACCCCAGTTCGAGGCTTGATTCTCCAGGACCCATGGAAGGCAGATGTACAAGGGGGCAAACGCATCTGGAGTTCGTTTGCAGTGGCTGGAAGCGCTGGCATGCTCATTCTTTCTCTCTACCTGCCTATTTCTATCTCTCTCTCTAATACATAAATAAAAAATAAAAATATAGAAAATAAAAAATTTTTTGAATGATTTATACATCAGTGGAAACTAACCGTCATGAGGCAACGGCACATGTTGGCATAGGCCACAGAAAAATTGGGTTCTGAAATGGCCTTCTCAAAGATGAGATCAATGACTCCTTTGAGGCGTTCCTCAGTGTCAATGGCCAGCTGTGTCACTTGCTTCATCAACTGCTGGAACATCTGTGGTGTTAGCTTATTTAGGATGGAGCGCACCCTTCGGAACAGGTCCTATAGGGGAAAGGAGAAATAAGACTCAGACAGTGATGACATGGGACAAAAAATGGTAGGGACTGAAGCACAGGCTAGCAGAAAGGATGGACAGACATAAGGAGACAAAGTGAGCTTAGATGGCAGACCTTGAACAGGGAGAGAGCACAAGCCGGATTTGCCAGTACCTGGGTTTTGCTTCCATCAGCATCTTCTTCCCCTCGGTCCTTATCAGCGGCTGTCCGCTTGCTACTGGGTTTCCAAGCCTTCTCTGCTTTGTTCAGTTTTATATCTTCAGACATTAACACTGTGGCAATGATCTTGCGTGGTTCCTTTCGGGGGCCTTGTTGAGAGCGCCTGGGTCCTAGGCCAGCCTGCTAGGCAAGGGAGGAGGACAAGTGAAGACACAGACCCAGTAAGTATAACATGTGAGTCCATACCACACATCTCCAGGGCAGACTTCTCCTCACAGGATGAAATGTCCAAGATGCCACCAGCCCCTTCCCCACCTGTCCTTCAACCAGCCCCACTCACCGGCCCTCGGGGCAGCTCCCCACCTGGCCCACCCCTTGGGGGCCCACGGCTGCTGAGGGTTTGTCGGCCAAGGTTGGCAAAGGATGGAGTGAAGTCTGGCCCACAGTTTATGCCAGGTAGTCTGGAGGGATCCAGTGGCCTTAATGGTGTTTTATTGGCCTGGAAAAAAAAAAAAAAAAACAGGTTTCAGAAGCAGATTACAATGATCTTCTCTTCTTGGACCTCAGGCAATTCCAGCTCAAACCAACCTTGTCCAGGACCACATCAGTTATATGGGGCAATCCTTCTGGCTTCTGCATACTGGCAAAAATAAACTGAAAGCCTAGCAGGAATTCCCGGTCATAACGCTTCTTCTCTTCAAGATTCAGAGGCTTCCACTGATCTGCAAGCAAGGATGTATTAGTCACAGTCCTGTCTTCTGGGATATAGGGGCAAGAATACTCAACTTTCTCAACCCTTCCTTCAACATACCTGACTTATACTCATACTTCTGTTCCCCAGGCTGGATATTCTCAGCATTGTGAATTTTGTCTTCCTTGGAGTCCCAGGACTCTTCTGCTTCCTCGGGCCGTGGAGGCACACTACTGCCTTCAGAGTCTGGGCCTGGATTGTTGCCAGCAGGAGGCTGATTCTCCACCTCTGGTACTGCTGGGTTCACCTATAACCAGATCACCCAGGTTTAGTTGCATGACCACTGCTCCAAACTCTGCCATCTCTCACCTATTTTTCTTGCTCCCTTACCTCCTTGAAGGCATCTAGAAGATCTCCCACAGCCTCCTTCTTATTTAGTTCCTTAATTTTCCGTCTCCTCTTTGGCACAGATACTGCCACTAAGAGAAGAACGGAGAGAGGGAGGGGCAAAGCAAAAGAGTGAATATCCCTAACACATGGGAAAATTATAATGCAGCCACATTTCCTCTTTCCATCACTCCCACTCTAGACTTATAAGTCTTAACTCTAGCTGGGAGTGGTGGCGCATGCCTTTAATCCCCAGCACTTGGGAGGCTGAAGTAGGAGGATTGCTGTGAGTTCTAGGCCAGCCTAAGAACTCCAGGTCAGCCATGGCTGAAGCGAGACCCAAGCTCAAAAGGCAAAAAGAAACAATACAAACAAAAAAAGCCTTCACTCTAGGTGGGGCTTGGTTGTAATCCCAGCACTTGGGAGGCAAAAGTAAGATCAACAGTTTAAGGCCAGCCTAGGATACATGAGACCCTAATGTCAAAAAAACTTACAGTGGCACATGCCTTTAATCCCAGCACTTGGGAGGCAGAGGTAGGAGTATAGCTGTGAGTTCAAGGCCACCCTGAGACGACATAGTGAATTCCAGCTCAGCCTGGGCTAAAGTGAGCCCCTAACTCAGGGGGGAAAAAAACAAAAACTGAGAAGATGGTTAGTACTTAAAGGTTGCTTGTGAGGCCTGTCTGGCTGGGTTTGATTCCTCAGTACCCATGTAAAGCCAGACACAGAAAATGGCACACACATCTGGAGTTCATCTGCAATGGCAAGAAACCTGGGCATGCCCATTCATTCTCATTCTCTCTCAAATCATAAAAAAATTAAAAGTCCTCACTCTACTTTTTATCGTCCATTACAAAGCTTCCATACAGATGACCCCAATGGAAGGTCTTCAACACAGAGGAGATACATACTCCCATATCCTGTCCAACCAGCATCAGTCACACCTTACCTTGAGTGGCTGCTGCCACCTCTATATTTGCAGACAACTGGGTTGAGACAGGAGTGCTCTCTGAGGGGAGAAGTTCCTCTCCTCCCTTCTCACTCTCAGCTTCTCCCACTTCTTCCTCCTCCTCCTCTTCCTCTATTTCCTCTTCCTGATTAGGGGAAGTATCCGGAAGAGTCATAGGTGGACTGGCAGCGAGAATGGCCGGGGGCACCACTGATGCAGTATCCCCCACCTTGGCCTGCTCCTCTGGCTCACTGACTGGGCTTAAGTCCACAGCTGGTGGAGAAGGGGCTCCGTTGAGCAGTTCCTCAGGCTGGGCAGTTGGAGCAATGGGCACAGGGGATTCAGAAGGACAAACTGAAAGAGCGGGAGGGATCGGCTCTGGGTTTGTCTCCACCTCTGGTTCCAGATCCTCAGATGGGACCATGCCATTAGGCTCATGAATTTTCACCTTGTGAGAAGCCGGAGATGCAGGAACCTGCAGAGGACCCGAAGAGAACTCAGATTCTGGAATTGGTTTGCTGAGTGTCACTTCAACTTCCAGTATGGGTTCAGCAAGAGTGGGTTCTGGAGAGAGGCAGTATGGCTCCTCAGTTTCATGAGAGATAGGGGCTGATTCTTCCACAGACATTTGTATCACTCCCGTTGTCATAGTGTCCCCAGGAATAGAGAGGACTCCGAGATTAGTCTCAGACCCCGGTTCTAAGATTGGGGGTGGTGATGGGGTTGGAGAAGGCGATGAAGGTTGGGATTCTGAAGGGCTGTGCTCTGGGACAGGCAGCCCTGGCCGGCCCCCAATGACTGCTCCCTGCGGCCGGTCATCTGCATCACAGGAAGGAAGAATTAATACCTGAAGGCAAGCACTTCATTGCTTCTGCTCCTCTTCCTCCTAGCCAAGGCACTACCAATTTAACATTCCCACCCTACACCCAATCTTCTCCCATCAAAGTGTTTCCATTCTAATCTAAAATGAAGTCTATCCTCAAATCCATTACACAAAGCCCCATTCTTCTGGTACTCAGTTCAGATCACTTCAACTCCATGAAATTTTAAATCACAGTCAACTTCACTATAAAAGCTGCCCCAGTGCCTTTCTTACCTGGCCGGACAATGACAGCAACTTGGGGCGTCTCCCCATTAGGTTGAGGCTCCAGACCGCCTCCCGTCTGCAGGACACAAAGGGTTACCAAGTTTGCACTGAAGAGTCCCACACCCTTCTTTACTAGAGTCATTTCTACTCTGCCTAGAAATCCAGGAAAGCAGGGAAATAAATCCCTCAGTCGAAGGAAAAGATCAAGTAACTCAGGAGTCCAGGGCAGAATGGCTGTCCCAGCTAAGGTATCACTCAAAGAGCTGACAATACCTGGGGAGGAGTGGGTGTGGAAGCGGTGCGGGCCCCAGACATGATCTCCTCCGTGATATCCTTCCCTCCTTGGTTTGGATCTCGAATTCGGATCTGGGGAAAGAAAGGTATGGGATGAATGGGAAACAAGAGTCCACCTCTCCACCCTGCCCCACTCCTAAGACTCTGGGCCAACCCCCCACCCCTACTGGGAAGCAGGTGCCAGAAACCCCATGAGTTCTACTGTCAACCCATTTGGCTGCTCTTGTAGTCACCACCCTAACCCCCACCCCTAAGAGACTCTTGACCTCACAGAACAGTCCTGCACATCACAATGCCCCTCCCCTCTTACTCCACCAGCAGTCCCTAAGACAGTGGCTGCACATGCCAGGGCCACCCAAGACCTCCATCTAGCACCCTGCTGGATCACTTGTGGCTAGTTGGCCTGATCTCTAGGGGCAGGGCCCAGATCCAGTGGGTGGAGCCAGGGTGACTCAGCGGCTTCCCCAGCCCTGGCACCCTATTCTGGGCACCACGCCCAGGGCTTGAGGATTGAACACAGGCGGAGGCCCCAGAGCTTCCAGGACTAGAGAGTGGAGGTGGGAGGCACAGAAAACAAGCCATTTCCAAGGAAAGCTACCAGAAATCCATAACCAGGCATAGTTTGTATGACCCCTAAGAGCCCAAGTTTCTTTGGAATTTCCCTGCTAGTTACTTTAGTCTTCCTATGAACTGCTTCTACGTGGAAATCTTAGCACCATACAAGAAACCTCCATACTCCAGACCCTGTTCTCTGCCTATTCTCAGCTGAAGATCTCTCAAATTTTGCTCCCACTGGTACAACACCCCAGCAACACAAGATCTCAGTTCTCCCCTTCTAGATGCTGCAAAGCCCCTTGCTTGCTACTCACCGTTTTCCGCTCCCTCTTGGGAGCAATCTGGGGTGGTTGGTTCATCAAAACTGGGGCAGGGGCCACACTAGCAGGAAACTGCTGCACACCTTGGGCTGGATAGTAGGCACCAGCTTGGGGGAGGGAGGACAGAAAGGAGGATTGGTGGCAGCGCCAGGGCCTAACCATATACTAATGTCTGCCAGAACACCTCCCACCCCAGAACCTCTCATCAAACACAGCCAGCCCCTTGCCCTGCCCTACCCTCCTCCCCAGGGAATTAGGTGTCTGTCAAAGCAGGGGAACCAGTTTGAACTGCGTTTACAAGAATTCCTGACTCAAACACACACACCTTGTAAGCAGGCACTCCTTCCTCTCCTCACCAGCTACCAGGAGGGCTTCTATCTGTTCTATTCCACAAGGCACTCTTATGTGTGCACCCCACCCCAGCAACAAGCACATACACTCTCAATCTGAAACACGATCATCTCTTTGGCTAGTAATGAGAAAAAGAGATTTGCCAACCCTCTTCCACTCAACCTGACTCCAGTTCCAGTCTTCAGCTCTTTGCAAGAAGCAAAGTAAAAGAAAGTATGAACTGGGCCCAGGATAAAAAACAATTGTCTCCAAAGCAGAGTACATTCATAACTGCATCCATATTTGCCACATGTTCATTTTTAACAAGTGCATGATGGTATTCATGTCATGCACACTAATAAACTATACATGTATTAAAAATACATATGTAACATCTTTCCTGATAAGAAAAAAATTTGGGGGGGGGTGTTTTTTGAGGTAGGGTCTCACTCTTGCCCAGGCTGGCCTCGAACTCATAGCAATCCTACCTCAGCCTCCTGAGGGCTGGGATTAAAATGAGTCCGCCACCACACCCAGGTAGAAAAATTTTTAGAAACCACTGCTATAAGATGGGTGTGGTGGCTCATACCTGTAATTCCAACAACCTGGGAGACAAGAGGCAGGAAGATCCCTCCAAGTTCCAGGCTAACCTGGACCACATGGCGAGTTCCAAACCAGCCAGGGCTACATACCAAGACCTTGTCTCAAAAAAAAAAAAAAAAAAAAAAAAACACTCCCATAAAGATCAGACTAATTCATTCCTAAAACATAAATGAAAAATAGCTATGAAATCTCCCAAATTCATGTTGTATCTCCCAGCTATGGAAGGAGTATTAACAGAAAAAGTCTACTAACAGGCTCTCAAGGTGAAAAGGAAATGCTATCTATATTCCTTGTTTGTTTTGCTTTTTTCAAAGTAGGGTCTTGCTGAAGCCCAGTCTGACCTGGAACTCACTATGTTGTCTCAGATTGGCCTCGGAACTCACATCTTCCTACCTCTGTCTCCCAAGTGCTGGGATTAAAGGTGTGCACCACCACACCCAATTGTTTGAGGTAGGGTCTCACTCCAGCCCAGGCGGACCTGGAACTCACTTGTAGTTTCAGGCTGATGTCCAATTCATGGCAATCCTACTACCTCTGCCTCCCAAGTGCTGGGATTAAAGGCATTTACCACCACACTCGGTTTAAAAGAAAAATCTTTTTATTTATATATTTAAGAGAAGATACAGAGTATGGGCACACAAGAGCCTCCTGTTGCTGCAAATGAACTCCAGATGCATGCGTCACTTATATATCTGGCTCTGAGGATACTAGGGAATCAAACTCAGGCCATCAGGTTTTACAAGCAAACACCTTTAACCACTAAGCATCTCTCCAGCCCCTCTCCAGGCTGGTCCTGAATGTCTGTGTCAGCCTCTCCTGAATGCTGGCATTACAGTTATGAGCTACCACACCCAGCTAGATCTTACATTTCTTGATATGGGGAAGACTCCATCTCTGTCAGCAAACCATCAAATCTCTCCTAACCAATATATAACACATTAAGCACCAATCCCTATCATCTATCAGCGCTATCATTTTTTAGCCCAAAGCCACACTGAGGAAATATCTTGGGAGTCAGAAAGCTGATCATGTGTGAGGCTCCCTAGGATGCATTCTCACCTGACTCCCTCCCTTGCTTACCGTAGGTCCCAAACTCGGTAGGACTTGCACCTGGATAGAAGCCTGGGGCTCCTGGCTGCACAGGGTACTGCTGTGTTGGGACAACATATGTGGAACGCCCCTGGTGGGGGTTGGGAGGAAGAGGAGGGAAAGGGAGATGAGGAAAGTGATGAAAACCACATTTTAGACTACAAAGTAGGGCAAGCTGAGTCTGGGCAATAAGCAGAAGTCCCATCTCTGGAGAAGAGCTGGGATCAGAGGAGAGGGCCAGGTAATAGACAGAAGTGAGGATTGGGAACAAGGTAATCTGGCTTCCAGCTCCCAGCCTCACCTGTCCAGGGATGTAGTAGGCCCCCTGGGAGGCTGAGTAGGAGATCTGGGAAGGGATCATCATTACTTGGGATCCAGCAGGGTAGACATGGGCAGCTGGGCCAGGACGGGCGGGGGCTGCACTCTGCACTCGGGAGGCTGCACTGCTCGGGGGCTGGGCCCGGCTAGGGTAGAAGTGCTATCAGAAGGGAGGAAATCAGTTGGTGTCAAGAAGGGGGGATAGTGGACAGCAAAATCAGCACTCCATCATGTTTGTATAATCTGGAAAGTACAGTGGGCTTCAGAGCATGGACACCATCCTTCCAAGAGCCACCTAACCAATTGATTAAATGGCCTCTTGTACACACACTTGCCCTCCAAACTCAGATGAATACTTTGTATCCTGTGTGTGTATTTACTCACTCACTGCCATGCATACTCACATCACCTCCAGACTACCGGCTTCCTGACAAGATGCAGTAGTCTATGCATCTAAGGCCCTTTCAGGCAACATACACTCCAACATGCACTGCTCTGCCTAAAGTACTAAGGACCTAAGTGCTAACATGCAACTGTTTCCCAGTTTCTAGATATTTGCTCTCTAACAGCCCCTAACATGCATTACTTAGCCTCAAACTGAATCTTAACAGTAAACAAGTACCCACCCTAAAGACCCAAGCCATCCCTATGTCTAGCCCCCAACTAAGGCAGAGGATGGGGTGAGACCAAGAGGCAGTGCAGGATGAGGAGAGGAGGTATTACCTGCAGAGACCTGAATCCTCCCTGGGAGCACATGGGACAGGAAAGAAGAAAATTATCCCCAAGGTGATGAGGAGGGAAAAAAACTGAAGGAGGTAAGGCAAGAATCCTCCCACTCAGGACAAACTTGGGGGACAGAGGAAAGTACAAACAGTTGGAGTGCTTATCTCACCACAATCCAAAGAAAAAGCAAAGAAGGGGGATGGAGCAATGGTAATCTCCCAGTAGGAGAAACAGGAAAGAGTGGTAATCAGGCCCCACAGCACTGTCCCAATTCTAATAAGCATGAGGACCCTAATAATGCCACCCTCAAGGACTACATACTCCCCAAGGGACTAGCAACAAGTAACTAACAACATAAAGTACAGAGCTGCATGAAAAAAAAAGATCAAGGTTTTTCCCCAGTTCACACCCAGGACCCCTACTCCCCATCCCCACAATCCCTCACCTGTCGGGGCTGAGAAGGCGTGTTCATTTGTGTCGCTTGTGGCGTACTGAACACCACCGGTGCAGTCTGCCCCGGGGGAAACGCTGGCTGAAGGGGGAGACCAGAGTTCAGCAAGAGGGGAAGCCCAGGTGGGGCCGAAACCCAAGCTGGTGAAATAAGGGGAGCAGATCTGCAGCAAGAGCTTCAGCAGTCCACATATTACCTCCCTCTGACAGCCCCCAGGGACAGCCAGGGGCCCTATCTCAATTTGGCAACAGGCAACTGCACTTTGCCCTGACACAGATGGGGGTGGTAAAATCCAGAGGTTGGAATGTGTTCCTGACCAGCAGCGTGGTCCCCCACTCCTATCCTAGTCCTGCTAATTTCTCTCTAATTACCTGTGGGAGTCCAGGGGACCTAGCGGGTGGGGGGCCTGTGGGCTGTGGAGCTTTGTTCATTTCATTTGGTGCCACATCAGGGTCCCCCCAGCACCTGTTGGGAAAGAGTGGAGCTCTGAAAGGGGAAAGGACCCAAGCATAAGGCAAATGGGCTGGGGGAAGGGTGGTAACAAGGGCTGGGTCCAACACGAAGCCAGGTAAGAGCCAGGGTAATAAGGAACAGAAAAGATCCAGCCGGGTGTCCCCACCAACACACTGTCAAACCCACATCACCTCCAACCCCCGCTCCCTTTTGCCTGCCGAAAACAGCCCCCACACTCACCCCCTCGGTTAAGAATCAGTCCACGGTGCGGCCTACAGGTTCTGGGCATCCGAGGGCCTGGGGTTGGGAGGTGAGGGGTATCAACCTGGCTCCGCGGGGCCCAAGACCAACCAGACCGGAAATTCCAGGTCTCGCTGGCACCAGGCTCCCGGATCACAAACGGAGCAGGCTGCTTCGGCCGTGGTGTCCCCACCCCCAACCCAGGACACAGTGGTTCGGGGCCTGGCTGGCTCGGAGGCACAAGGTACGCCCGCCGTGGAGGCACTAGCGCGCGGCCGAAGGCAAGGCCTGCCGCGGCCCGGGAGGATAGGCCAAGAAGGGCGGGAGCCGGACCCTAAAAAGGCCGGGCCGGCGGCGGCCGCAGAGGAGCCGGCTTCAGACAAGTGAGGGTCGGCCTGGATGGCGGGCGGGGCTGGGGGCTCCTCCCTGCCTGCCGCCGCCGCCTCCCTCCCCTGCGCACAGCCGGCCAGTGCCAAAGAACAACGTGTCACTTCCCGGCGGCCCGACCACGAAGGGGGGAGGGGGCAGCGAGTCCCGAGCCGCCGTGCCTGTGCCGCGGGCCACCGGGCCTGCTCGGGTCTGGCCCGGGCGGCATTTCGCCGCTAGGGAGCCCGGCGTCCTCCGAGCCCGCGGGGCCTTGCACGGGCCGACCCCGCGCTCCCCACCCCACCCCCACCCAGGCCGGGCACACGTGGGCTGGGGATCCGGCCCTGACGGGCAGGGGCCCGGGCCGGGGCCTGGAGGCCCGGGCGCCGGGGCGGCGGCGGAGGGTGGCGGGTCCCGGCTCGGATGGCGGCGGATGCGGGGGGAGGGGTGGGGGGGGCTGGGTCGAGCCCGGACATGGCGGCTTTACCTTCAGTCTCCTTCAGTCCGCGCGGCCAAACCCCACGCAGCCGCACAGACGTAGTCCACAACCATTTCCGGCTCCCCGCACAGATCCCGCTCGGCGGCCACCGCTTCTCCGCAGGCGCAGCCGGCGCCCCCACGTGACCGGCGCGCGGGGCGGAGCTGAGCTCAGCGCCCCGGAGCACATGGGATTTGCTCCGCCCCACCACGTGACAGCCACTGCCCGTCCCCCGGGTCCCCTCCCTAACTTTAGAACTCCCAGGCCGGCTCCCCTCTGGGTCTCTTGTTTGGCGGTTCTTTTAGTTCATTCATACTTCGCGAAAGCATTTATTGAGCGCCTGAGTGCTAAATGAGGTGCTAGCAGGAAGCTGAGAATACTGAACTTAAACGTCCTGCCTAAGCAAATGGTGGTTACAATACAATTAGACAGCGTCGGAAAAATAGTGGTGTAAACTTGGTCACTGAAAGGCCCATTAACTCAAATATTCTACCTAGAGAAGTAATTTTTGGTTTGTTTACAAAAGGCCACTCCAAGGGAGGGGCAAAAGTCTAATCGTGAAGACTGCAGACTGATGGGCTTTGGAGGCGCCACCTTCAAGGGAAAGGGAGGGAGCACACCTTTAATCCCAGACCAGGGAGGCTCCGGTGGGAGCTTGAACCCTGAGTTGGAGGCCACCCCGGGCTACAGAGAAAGCTCCAAGTGAGCCTCGGATAAAGTGAGAACTTGAAGCCGGGCGTGGTGGCTCTCACCTGTAATCCCAGCATTTAAGAGATAGAGCCACGAGTTCCAGTCCACCCTGAGACTACATAGTGAATTCCAGGTCACCCTGGGTTAGTGTGAGACCCTACCTTGAAAAAAAAAAAAATTGGGAGCTGGAAAGATGGCTTAGTGGTGCCTACAAAGCCAAAGGACTCAGGTTCAGTTCCCCAGGACCCACATAAGGCAGATGCACAAGGTGGCGCATGTGTCTGGAGTTCATTTGCAGTGGCTAAAGGCCCTGGGGAGCCCATTCTCTCTCTCTCTCTCTCTCTCTCTGCCAGGCATAATGGTGCATGCCTTTAAACCCAGCACTTAGGAGGCTGAAGTAGGAGGATGGCTGGGAGGCCAACCTGAAACTACATAGTGAATTCTAGGTAGCATGGGCTAAAGCAAGACCCTAACTCATAAAAGAAAAAAGTCAGCCTGGGCTACAGTGAAATGCTGCCTCAAAAAGAAAATGGGGTGGGGCTGGAGAAAGGGCTCAGCAGTTAAGGTGCAAAACCTACAAGACCTGAGTTCAAGTCCCCACATAAAACCAAATGCACAGTAGCATATGCCTTTGGAGTTATTTGCAGTGGTGCATCCATTCTCTCTCTCTCTCCTTGCAAATTAATAAATAATTTTCTTAAAAAAGAAAAAGAATGAGAAGGGTTTGGGGAGAGGAGAGAAACAATCCCAATACTGACTGGCAGCCAAATCTTGGAATGCTAGAGGAGAAACACTTCTGGAAGTCAGCTAGCTACCTTGTGTTTTACTCTAAGGTCCTTAGTACCTAGCTACTACCTACTTACTATGTGATGTAAAATGGGAAGATTTGAAACCAGCCAGGTTCAAGTCTAAGCTTTTAACCACTGTGCTTTTTCTCACAATAAAATCTCTGTTCGGGCCTGGGGATTAAGTTGGGGAGGCAGAGGTAGGAGGATCATGTGAGTTTACAGCCAGCCTGGGACTACAGAGTAAGTTTCAGGTCAGCCTGGGCCAGAGTGAGCCCCTACCTCCAAAAAACAAAACTCTCTGTTCTATTGGATTGAGTAGTCTCTTGCTCCTTCCCATTGATCTCAGCACCAGTGGTAAACTGGTCACTTATGATTTATGTGATCTCATTTAATCTTCACACTCTCCTACAAAGAAATATTATTGGCCCCACTGTTGCAAAGAGTGAAGTTCAGAGAACTATAGAATTCTACAATTTTTCCTGTTATCACAGACTCTCCTGAACCTTCAGGAATCCCTATGCCATTCCTATCAAGAAAGAGTGGTTGAAGCCTGTACCCCTTTAATCCCAGCAACTCTGGAGGATGAGGTAGGATCGCTTTGGGTTCAAGGACAAAGTTCCAGGTTAGCTTGGGCTAGAGACCCTGACTCAAAAAGGTCGGGGATGGGGGGTGTGCGGTGCCAGCAGAGCTGGCGAGATAGCTCAGCAATTAAGGTGTTTGCCTGCAAAGGCTAACGACCCAAGTTCGATCCCCCAGGACTCACATAAAGCCAGATGTGCAAAGTGGCTTATACATCTGGAGTTCATTTGCAGCACAGATAGAGGCCTAGCACCCCATTCTTTCTCTTTCTTTTTTTTTTTTTCTTCAAAATTTTATTTTCATTTACTTATTTATTAAAGACACAGAGAGAGAATGAGTGAGAATGGGCACGCCAGGGCCTTTAGCCACTCCAAACAAACTCTCCAGGTGCATGTGGCACCATGTGCATCTGGCTTATATGGGACCTGGAGAATCAAACTTGGGTCCTTAGGCTTTTTTTTCTTTCTTCGAATGCCCAGTTCAAGAAGCTGAGTTTTGTTTATTTATTTATTTTTATTTTATTTTTGGTTTTTCGAGGTAAGGTCTCACTCTAGCCCAGGCTGACCTGGAACTCACTCTGTATTCTCGAACTCCCGGCGATCCTCCTACCTCTGCCTCCCGAGTGCTGGGATTAAAGGCGTGTGCCACCATGCCCGGCAGGAAGCTGAGTTTTGAAAAGAGGGTAAGGGCATGGCCTAGAGTAACAAAGGTAAGTAGGTAGGAAGAAAAACTGTTTTCAGAAACCATGGCTTGGCTAAGTAATATAGAATTCAGGGGAAGTTGTGGAAGGAAATTCAGGCCCAAGCCAGGTTTAGAAGAGTGTTCTTTTGGTAAGAATTTGAGAGTATCTCTCGTTGGAGACCATTGAATGACAGCAGGCAAGTGACCTGTCCCCTGTCTGGGTGAGGCAGTTTGCTGGATGCTGGGTCTGGTAGATCAGAGTGAGACCTACCTTGAACCACCCTCCCCAAAAAAAAAAAAAAAAAAACTCAGCTTCCTCCCACTCTCATCTCCTCAAAGTCCCCCATAAATGACTTACTAGGGATTAAACCTAGGCCTTGTGAAGGCACTCCTAAGCAAGCATTCCTCTGATCTGAACTATATCCCCATTCCTTTTTTTTTTTTTTTTTTTTTGGTTCTTAGATGTAGGGTTTCACTCTAGTCCAGGCTGACCTGGAATTCACTATGTAGTCTCAGGCTGCCCTCTGGCTCACAACAATCCTCCTACCTCTACCTCCCAAGTGCTGGAATTAAAGGTGTGCACCACCATACCCAGCCCTATTTTTTTAAAATATATTTTATTTAGCCGGGCGTGGTGGCACATGCCTTTAATCCCAGCACTTGGGAGGCAGAGGTAGGAGGATCGCCATGAGTTCAAAGCCACCCTGAGATATATATTATTTATTTGAGAGAGGAAGAGAATGGGCATACCAGCCAGAGCTTCCAGCCTCTGCAAATGAACTCCAGATGCATGCGCCCCCTTGTGCATCTGGCTTACGTGGGTCCTGGAAATTTACACCAGGTCCTGGAAATTTACACCAGGATCCTTTGGCTAAGCCATCTCTCCAGCCCTATTTTTATTTTTATTTATTTTTTTTATTTATTTTTTTTTTTTTTTTTTTTCGAGGTAGGGTTTTTGCTGACCTGGAATTAAAGGGTGGCCCGATCCTCCTACCTCTGCCTCCCGAGTGCTGGGATTAAGCCATCTCTCCAGCCCTATTTTTATTTTTTGAGACAGTTGTCCAAGCTAGTTTTTAACTCATTTTGTAGCCCAGGCAGGCCTTGAACTTTCAATCACCTCATCACCAGGCCAGACCTATTCAGTGATTCCGTGTACCTTGTTCATACCCCCAACAATACTAATCACAAATTATCACAATTGTTTTCATGTTTCTTTTTTTGTTTGTTTGTTTGTTTGTTTTTTTGTGGTAGGGTCTCACTCTAGCTCAGGCTTACCTGGAATTCACTATGTATTCTCAGGGTGGCCTCAAACTCATGGTGATCCTCCTACCTCTGCTTCCCGAGTGCTGGGATTAAAGGTGTGCGCCACCACGCCCGGCTTCATGTAACTTTCTTATCCAGTACATTTCCCCCTCCTTTGAAAAACAAGATCATATATACATATATATACATATACATATATATATATGTATGTATATATATATGTATGTATGTATGTATGTATGTATGTATTTGAAAGAGAGAGGCATCAAGAGAGACAGACAGAGCCGGGTGTGGTGGTGGCACTTGGGAGGCAGAGGCAGGAGGATCGCCACGAATTCGAGGCCACCCTGAGACTATATAGTGAATTCCAGGTCAGCCTGGGCTAGAGTGAAACCCTACCTCAAAAGAAAAAAAGAAAGAAAGAAAAGAGAGAGACAGAATGGGCACACCAGGGCCTCTAGCCACTGCAAACGAACTCCAGATGCATGCGACCCTTGTGCATCTGGCTTACGTGGGTCCTGGAGGTGTCCAACCGGGATCTTTGGCTTTGCAGGCAAATGCCTTAACCACTAAGCCATCTCTCCAGCCTTTGGACAGTAGCTCACATTCTGTAGCTAAGGCTGATGATCTCAGCTCAGCAATCCTCCTACATCAGCCTGGAATGCTGGGATTATAAGCATACACCACACACTTTTTTTTTTTTTTTTTGGTTTCTACCTCTGCCTCCCGAGTGCTGGGATTAAAGACATGCGCCACCATGCCTGGCTCAATTATTATTATTTTTCTTTTTTTTTTGTTTTTTAGGGTCTCACTCTGGCCCAGGTTATTATTTTTTTTCGAGGTAAGGTCTCACTCTAGCCTCCCCAGTGCTGGGATTAAAGATGTGCACCACCACGCCTGGCTTCAATTTTTTTTTAATTAATTAATTTTTTTTTTTTTTTTTGGTTTTTCGAGGTAGGGTCTCACTTTAGCTCAGGCTGACCTGGAATTAACTATGTAGTCTCAGGTTGGCCTTGAACTCTCAGCAATCCTCCTACCTCTGCCTCCCGAGTGCTGGGATTAAAGGCGTGCGCCACCACGCCCGGCTCTATTTTTTTAATTAATTAATTTTTAAAAAATATTTTATTTATTTATTTGAGAGAGAGAGACAGAAATAGGCAGGTAGAGAGAGAATGGGTGCGCCAGGGCCTCCAGCCACTGCAAACGAACTCCAGATGCGTGCACCCCTTTGTGCACCTGGCTTACGTGGGTCCTGGAGAATTGAACCTCGAACTGGGGTCCTTAGGCTCCATAGGCTAGGGTTTAACCGCTAAAGCCATCTCTCCAGCCCTAATTAATTAATTTTGACAGCTTCCATAATTGTAGACAATATCCCATGGTAATTCCCTCCCTCCCCCCATTTCTCCTTTGAAACTCCATTCTCCACCATATCCCTCCCCCTCTCAATCAGTCTCTCTTTTCAGTTTGATGTCATCATCTTTTCCTCCCATTATGAGGGTCTTGTGTAGGTAGTTTCAGGCACCATGAGGTCATGGATATACAGGCCATTTTGTGTCTGGAGGAGCATGTTGTAAGAAGTCCTACTCTTCCTTTGGCTCTTACATTCTTTCTGCCACCTCTTCTGCAATGGACCCTGAGCCTTGGAAGGTGTGTTAGTGATATTTCAGTGCTGAGCACTCTGTCACTTCTTCTCAGCACCATGGTTCCTTCTGAGTCATCTCTAGGTCACCGCCATCTGAAAAGAGAAGTTTCTCTAACCTAAAGTGAGAGCAGCATTAAAATATCGGCATGAACATTAACAGAAGTGCTTACTGGGGAGTTTTGTGAGCATAGTATATACATTTAACCAGACACCAGCAGATGTTACACCCCTAGGGCTCGTGACTACCCCTATTGTAGGTTTTCAGTATCAGGGATATATTCCCTCCCATGGAGTGGGCCTGTAGTCCAATTAGAGAGTGGTTGGTTTCCCCCATAACAGACATGCCACTATAACACCCGTTGGGTCATTTGGCCTGGCTGGCCAAATTTAAAGCTTGCAGTGTCTACTGCTGAGTATCTTCACTGGTGTTTTCTCTCTCTACCATTGAACTGCATGTAGCAGTGTTTTCCAGCTGTCAGCTGGTCCACATGGAGGAAGCTTTCACCTCAGCTCCATCAGGATTTCTCAGTGACCTTGCAGCCCAAGTATGTGGAGTCTTCAGCAATAGGGTCTTACCATCTATTCCTGGCACCACACAATTTATTCATAGGGATCTAACTCAGGTTTCATGCATACTAAGCAAGCACTACCAGGTGAGCTATATCCCAGCCCACATTAAACTTTTTTCATAGCATCCCCCCTTTTTTTTTTTGTTTTGTTTTTCGAGGTAGGGTCTCACTCTAGTTCAGGCTGGCCTGGAATTTATTATGTAGTCTCAGGGTGACCTCAAACTCATGGCAATCCTCCTACCTCTGCCTCCCAAGTGCTGGGATTAAAGGTGTGCATCACCACACCCGGCTAATTAACCTTTTATATTTCAGTTTACAAATCACTCTGTTTTTTGGTTGTTTTTGTTTGGCAGTATTGGGGATTGAACCAAGGCTCCTGCATGCTAGGCTTAACTACATCCCAGCCCTAGTTAATTTATCTTTTTGTTGTGTTTTGGTTTTCGAGGTAGGGTTTCACTGTAGCCCAGGCTGACCTGGAATTCACTATGTAGTCTCAGGCTGGCCTGGAACTCATGGTGGATCCTTCTACCTCTGCCTCCCAAGCGCTGGGGATAAAGGTGTGCACTACCACACCCAGTTCCTAATTTATCTTAATTACCACCCCTGGAGATCAGGCAAGGAAACTAATTACTACATCAGCATTACATAGTAACAGAGGCTCTTCAGACAGCAGTCATATTAAAGAGACACAACAGACTTGCTCATATCATAGTTGAACCTTTTACACAGGCTGCTGAGAGCAGAGAAGACAACAGTGGAGACATTCAACCCAAAGTTGCTGCTGCTTCTCTAGCTTAGAGGTTAGAAGGATTTCCCAGCCTGGAAAGACATTAGTGGCTTAGGAGATGGAGCTTTAGAGCAACAATCCTGGCCCTTGCCACGTACTTACATGACATTGAGCAAGTTACTGAATCTCTCCAAACTTAATTTCTCACCAAAACATGGGGCCATACCTACCTCCGAGAGTTGCTGTGAAGCTCAGAAACACAAATTATTCTCCCAACATTTACAGCACCCATTTAGTGTCAGCTACTAGTCAGAGGTTAAATTCACAGCAAGTGTTGGATAAAGGTAAAAGGTGACCTAGGATTATCTAGCAGGGCCACATGTGTCTCACATACCCAGTGTATCCACAGGGATCCAGACCCTAAGCAACACTATAATATACCTGTACAAGTCCCACCAGGGAAAATGCACCGCATATCAGAAATGATTACGTTCCAGAAAGGAGGCTCCTCTTTGTATTACCACAGTAAGGAAGGTCAGGATCAAGCTTTTTTGTTTGTTTTTTCAAGGTAGCTAGGGCCTCACTTTAACCCAGGCTGATCTGGAATTCACTATGTAGTCTCCGGGTGGCCTTGAACTCATGGCGATCCTCCTACTTCTGCCTCCCAGTGCTGGGATTAAAGGTGTGCGCCACCATGCCTGGCTTAGGATCAAGTTTTCTAACTAGTATATACATTGAGCCAGGTGTGGTGGGGCATACCTTTAATCCTAGCCCTCCCAAATCCTTTCCAAAGTTATTTGGAATAATTTGTTTGCCAGGAGTGGTGGTACAAACTATTAAGCCCAGCACTTGGGAGGCAGAGGTAAGAAGGATCTCCTCAAAAAATAACAACAAAAAGAATTTGTGTGTGAATCTCCTTTAAAAACCAATTATTTAATTTATTTTTTATTTGAGATAGGGTCTCACTCTAGCCCAGGCTGACCTAGAATTCACTATGTAATCTCAGGGTTTTCTCAAAATCACGGTGATCTTTGTCCTACCTCAGCCTCCCGGCTGTTGGTACTAAAGGCGTGCGCCATCATGCCCAGACCTTCACTGTTTTAGTATTTTTTTTTAATTTGTTGAGAGAGAGGGAGAGAGAATGGGTACACCAGGGGGCCTCTAGCAAATGAACTAAAGACACATGTGCCACCATGTACATGTATGGCTTATGTGGGTCCTGGGAATCAAACCTGGGTCCTTAGGCTTTGCAGGGAAGCGCTTTGACCACTAACCATTTCTCCAGGCCCCCCTTTTTTTTTTTTTTTTTTTTTTGGTTTTTCAAAGTAGGATCTCCCTCTAGCCCAGGCTGACCTGGAATTCACTAAGTGGTCTCAGGCTGGCCTTGAACTCATGGTGTGGCGTGCACCACACCTGGCCAGCCCTCACTTTTTTTAGGCAGGGTCTCACTGTAATCCAGGCTGACCTGGAACTCACTCTGTAGCCCAGGCTGGTGTCAAACTCTTGGTGCTGGGATTAAAAGTGAGCACCACCTTGCCTGGACAAGATTCATTATTCATTAAAGCTGGGTGTGGTGACACTTGTCTATAATCCCAGCACACTTGGAAAGTGGAGGTAGGAAGATCAGAAGTTCATAGACAACCTCAGTTATATATATATATATATAATTTATTTATTTATTTGAGAGAAAGAGGTACAGAGAGAGAGAGAGAATGGGCATGCCAGTGACTCCAACTACTACAAACTCCAGATGCATCCGCTGCCTTGTGCATCTGCCTTACATGCGTCCTGGGGAATTGAACCAGGGTCCTTTGTCCTTTGGCAAACACATTAACCGCTAAGCTATCTTCTCCAGCCCCAACCACAGTTCTTTACAAAAGACCGTCTCCAAACCTGCCAAAAGGGGCTGGAGAGATGGCTCAGCAGTTAAAGGTGCTTACTTGCAAAGCCTGATGACTTGGGTTTGATTCTCCAATACCCACATAAAGCCAGATGCACAAAGTGGCACATGCATCTGGAGTTTACTTGCAGTGGCAGGAAGCCCAGGTGTGCCCATTCATTCTCTCTTAATTTTTTAATTAAAAAGGGAAACTAGGCATGGTGGTGCACACCTTTAATCCCTGTACTCAGGAGGCAGAGGTAGGAGGATCACCATGAGTTCAAGGCCACCCTGAGAATAGTGAATTCCAGGTCAGTGTGGGCTAAAATGAGACCTTACCTCAAAAAAAAAAAAAAAAAAAAAAAAAAAAACAACATTAAAAGAGGCCCAGGGAGATGTTACAGCAGTTAAAGGTACCAAACAATCCAACTTTGATTCCCCAGTGCCCAGGCAAAGCTATATGCACAGGTAGTGCGTGCATCTGGAGTTTGTATCTCTCTCTGCTTGCAAATAAATATTCAAAAAGAAGTCAGCACGTGGTGGTGCACACCTTTAATCCCAGTTCTCGGAAGGCAAAGGTAGGAGGATCACTGTGAGTTCGAGGCCATCCTGAGACTACAGAGTGAATTTCAGGCCAGCCTGGGCTAGGGCGAGACCCTACCTTGAAAAACCTCAAAAAAATAAAAAGCTGGAGCCGGGCATGGTGGTGCACGCCTTTAATCCCAGCACTCGGGAAGCAGAGGTAGGAGGATTGCTATGAACTAGAGTGAGACCCTACCAAAAAAAAAAAAAAAAAAAAAAAAAAAAAACTCAGAGTGTCAGAGGTAGTGGCACTTACCTTTACCTTTAATCCCAGCACTCGGGAAATGAGTTAAGAGGATTTGGTGTGAGTTCCAGGTCAGCCTGGGCTAGACCCTACCTCAAAAAAAACTAACAGTCGGGTGTGGTGGTGCACGCCTTTAATCCCAGCACTTGGGAGGCAGAGGTAGGAGGAGGTAGGAGTTCAAGGCCACCCTGAGACTACATAGTGAATTTCAGGTCAGCCTGGGCTAGAGTGAGACCTTACCTCGAAAAATTGAAAAACAAAACAAACAAACAAAAAAAACCTAAATAAATAAAGAGTGGTGGTGCTGGGTGTAGCGGCTCAGGCATTTAATCCCAACACTAGGGAAGCTGAGGTAGGAAGATCATTATGAGTTCAAGACTAGGCTGGGCTACAGAATGAGTTCCAGGTCAGACTAAGCTCCAGCAAAAACCTGATTCAAAAAATAAGCAAACAAACAAAAACATTCACAAAAGAGAAAGGAACTTACTAGTTCCAGGATAGCCTTCCTGAAGCCTAGGCTTACCACTGCTCCAAAAAGTGCCTTCTCACATCCACTCTAGTCCAGTCCCAGGCCACGATACCCCAGAAAACAGACAGAGACACAGGGATAAAGGTCCTTTATTCAACAAAATGATCTCAGTAACAAAAGAACAGGTTAACAATTCCCCCAAAGGTCTATTACCGCATCCCCCTGGTAGCAGGAAGCATGGTCAGCTGATAAACCAACTGTGGCCCAAGGCACCTAGTGTCCACTTAGAGGTCATAGTTAGGATTCTTCCGAAGGATAACAAAACCTTCCAGAATGGGAGTAACAGGAAGAAACTCCTCAGTGGCCAATTCTGCCCGTTCCCCATGGGCCAACAACACTGGAGTTGTGTGTGTCTGGAACCCTGTGATGGTCTTGGGCTTGCCAGCCTGGCCCACCACATCAACTGCCTGTGAGATGATAAAACTGAAATGAAGGAACTCCAGATGGGGGAGAAGCAAGTCCACCCATCATTGCCCATACCAGGTTGGGAAAAAGATTTATGTACATCTTGTGCCCTCCCCTCTAATCACCCCCTTACCTGGCCTACACGGACAGACACTGGCAATGGCCGCAGCTCCTCATCAAATGTGACTAGCATTCGGGGCTGCATGGCAGCCACCAGCCCATACAGTACATAGTGTGATTTACCTAGAATGACTGAGGGAAGCACACAGGACAAACAGTTAAGACAGCAGAACAGGCCTGACCCTATCTTTAGCAATGGACCCTAGCCCTGAACCTTTAAACCCAAGTTACCAGCTAACGCCATATTTTACTCCTCATGTGCCCTGCTACTAACCCAAGATGCCTCGACCTTTCTTTGCTCACAGCCCTCAGACTTGACAATAACTTTTCATAATCACTTAAGAGTAGACTTAACGTCCTTGAATTTCTTTAGGCCAGATCACACCAGTGTGGGGAGATGATGGGCTTATGCCTATCACAAGTCCAAGAACCTATAACAAAATAGAGCTAACTTGGGGTCTCAACCCTAAATTGCCAGGGTGGCCCTACTAAGGGTAGAGAGAGTAAATGTGCCACAATATATTATTTTGGGCAGGAACTCACTATTGCGAACATCCAGGAAAGAAACAAGCACTGTGAGCAGTCCAGCCACAGCAACTTGACTCATAAGCTGCCGATCACTGTGGTAGGGGCAGAGGGTAAGTGTACCCTTTCCTAAATGTGTCAAGCCCTGGGAAAGAAAAAAGAAAAAAAAGAGAAAGAGAGAGAGAGAGAAGAGGAGATGAGTTTTACCAGAGGAGACCAGCTTTCCACCAAGAAAACCTAACCCAGCCAAACAAAACTCCCACAATTTGCTCCTATCTTCCCCCAGGCCAAGGCTCCATGTCCCTCCTCATCATTACAGGACTTCTATTATCATACCTAAAGAGTTCTATTTTTTACCTGTGCCAAGCGCACCATGAAAAGGTTGTTGGGGTCCTTGGCATGGTATTGGGCTAATTGGCGCAGCATTGCAGCCAGACGAGCATTATTTGTACCTAGAAATGTTAAATATTACAGAGACATGAAAAAAAAAGTACCAGCATTCTAGGCGGCATTCTTATCTCCCTCAGTAATAAAAGAGTAGGAAGTTAAGAGCCTGGGCTACAGGCTTCCTCCAATCTATTCAAAATCTTTTTTTACCTAATACTCACCACTTCCCACCATGCCCATGGCAAAGATGGAGTTATAGGAAACTTCTGGATCAGCATCATGAGAGAATTTGCTTAGTGTATCTAGTATGTTGAGTCGTGGATTTGAAACAGAGATTAATGCCAGGGCTAAAGGTACAGCCCGCCGGAGTGTAGGCTCTCCATATCTCAGCTGGTGGTAAAAGAAAACAACAGTATAGGAAAAGCTGTAAAAACAAGTTAAATAATAGCAATAGGCTGGTAGGTGACCTTTATTAAAATGGCACAGCAAAAAGACTTGCTTCTCCACCAAGAAAACTCCAAGCCATCAAAATTAGTGTATTTAGGGTTGAGAAGCAGTTAAAAAGCACTTGCTTGCATAGCCTGTCAGCCCAAATTCTTTTCCCCAACATAAAGCTGGGGAAAAGGCTCAGCAGTTAAAGGTACTTGCTTGCAAAGCCAGCTGTCACAGGTTCAATTCCCCAGTACCTACATAAAGTCAGGTGCACAATGTGACACATGCATTTGGATTTTTTTTTTTTTTTTTTTTTTTTTAGGTTTTTCGAGGTAGGGTCTCACTCTGGTCCAGGATGACCTGGAATTAACTATGAAGTCTCAGGGTGGTCTTGAACTCAGGAAATCCTCCTACCTCTGCCTCCCAAGTGCTGGGATTAAAGGCATACGCCACCACGCCTGGCTTGCATCTGGAATTTGTTTGCACCAGCAAAAGGCCCTGACATACCCATTCTCTCTCTCTCTAATAAGTAAGTAGGGCTAGAGAGATGGTTCAGCAGTTAAGGCACTTGCCTACAAAGCCTAGCAACCCAGGTTTGATTCCCCAGTACCCATGTAAAGCCAGATGCACAAAGCAGTACATGCACCTGGAGTTCATTTACAGTGGTTGAAGGCCCTGGCATGCCCATTCTGTCTTGTCTCTATCTCCCTCTCTGCTTGCAAATAAATAAATATTTAAAAATAAGTAAATAATGCCAGGCATGGTGGCACATACCTCTAATCCCAGCACTTGGGAGGCAGAGGTAGGAGGATCACCATGAGTTCGAGGCCACCCTGAGAATACAGAGTGATACAGGTCAGCCTGGGCTAGAGTGAGACCCTTCCTCAAAAAACAAAAAAATAAAAATAAATAAATAAAAATTAGTCTATTCCAAGGCTGAGAAGTAGCTCAGTGTTAAAGCACTTCCCAAACATGCACAGACCCTGGGTTCAATCCCTAGGCACCACAAAGAAAAAAGAAAAGTATATTCCTGTCTTCCCTGTGCTATACTCACCAGGTGGCCAAAGGTTCGTAGTGCCATCTCTGCACCAATCTCCTCACCCATAGCAATAAGGGCAATCCCCAGAACAGCCACACCCTGCAATTCAAGAAGCAACAGACCCCGCTAAGTTTCAGGAACAGAAACAGTCACCCTTGACTCAAGACCTATCTAAGAAAAGCCATCCTATAGGACACACCTTGCATCTCATAAACAGAACCCAGAGTCCTGCTATTCTTTTTTTATTTTTAATTTTATTATTTATTTATTTGCAAGAAGGGAGAGAGAGAGGAGACAGAGAGAATGGGCATGCCAGGGCCTCTAGCCACTGCAAACGAACTCCAAATGCATGTGTCCCCTTGTGCACCTGGTTTATGTGGCTACTAGGGAATGGAACCTGGGTCCTTTGGCTTCATAGGCAAGAACCTTAACCATTAAGCCATCTCTCCAGTCCAGGGTCCTGCTATTCTGTTTTTGGTTTTTGTTTGTTTGTTTTTTGTTTTTTTGGTCTTTCGAGGTAGGGTCTCACTCTGGCCTAGGCTGACCTGGAATTAGCTATGTAGTCTCAGGGTAGCCTCGAACTCATGGCGATCCTCCTATCTCTGCCTCCCCAGTGCTGTGATTTAGGCATGCACCACCACGCCCGGCCTTGCTATGCTGATAGGCTCAACTCCCCTGCTTTCCTACGTGCTGGCTTTTTCTCAGAGCCTCCCTTTCAGAATGCCCAGCTGCCACCATAACCTGATGTGCTCCCATATCAGCTGGGGCTTCCTTCTTGTCCTTGTCCTTCTTTTCCTTTTTGTCTTTGTCTTCCTCTTTTTCCTTGGAATCAAAGTGTTCACTGCAAATGTGGAGCAGCTGCTGTACCTTCAGTACATTCCCGGAGCCTGCAGCAGGGCAGGAAGAATGGAGAGATGAGACAACATCAAGAAAAGAGTTTATTTTGCAAATAGAAGGCTAAAACATCTAAAGCAGTTCCAAATGAAAGGCAAAGGAGAAATAAAACTTGAAAAAAAATGATCAAGATAGAAGTAGAGAAACACAGAGTAAGAGAAACACAGACCTGCATAGGCACACACATCCACGAGTGTGTTGGCAAAACTGCGGAATGGCTCTGACACAACCTCCAGTGCAGCCAGAATTGCCTCAATGGCTTCACCCTTCCCTAAAGGACAAATACAAGGGGTTAAAGAATACCAGCTTCTCTCCAGCTCAGTCTGACACATAAACCCTCACTGTTGTACCCAGTGGCTGTCACTGTCAGTCCTTTGACCAAACAGACATCCCCTCACCCAGGTGATTGAGGCCCAGGCCAAGAGGAAGCCAACGGGCATAGGTGTCCTTGAGCTCAGTCTCTGACTTCTCCATGATGGTCTGAAGGATGGTAGAAGTGACATCTCCGTTGCAGGATCCCACTGCAATCATTCCACAGGCCAGAGCTGTCACACCCACCACCTAGAAATAAGAAAATCAGTAGTACACACACAGTAAGATAGTAAAATACTGATTCAAAACAGCCAATACTGAAGTCCTCCTCTTTAACCACACTGGGTGATACCTTGATAGCAGGCCAACCTGCAACCATTCACTGAATACTTTATATACACCAGCCACTGGAATAATTGCTTCAATTTCTTTTAGTTTCTTGTTGTTAGTTTTTTTTGTTGTTTGGTTGGTTAGTTTTTTGTGAGGTAGAGTCTCACTTTAGCCCAGGCTAACCTAGAATTCAATTCACTCTGTAGTCCCAGGCTGGCCTCAAAACTCATGGCGATCCTCCTATCTTTGCCTCCCAAATGCTGGGATTAAAGGTGTAGGCCACCACGCCAGGTTCTTTCCTTCCCTTCCTCCCCCACTTTCCCCTTAGATACTTCACTCTCCATCATATCCCCTCCCCCTCTCAATCAGTCTCTCTTTTATTTTGATGTCATGATCTTTTCCTCCTGTTATGATGATCTTGTGAGGTAGTGTCAGTCACTGTGAGGCCATGGATATCCAGGCCTTTTTTTTTTTTTTTTTTTTTTAAGTGAGAGCAGAACTGTATAAAACTGCATCTTAGCTGGGTATGGCAGTACACTCCTTTAATCCCAGCACTTGGGAGGCAGAAGTAGGAAGATGGCTATCAATTCCAGCCTGGAACTATAGAAGTGAATTCCAGATCAGCCTGGACTGGAGTGAGATCCTACCTCGAAAAGCCAAAAAAAAAAAAAAAAAAAAAAAAATAATAATAATAAATAAACCCACAAAACTACATCTTCTTTATTTGCCCATGCATTAAAAGGCTTGGAACCCAAAGGTGGTATTAGTGAGAGGTGGCAGAAACTAAGAGGTGGGGCCCAGGAGGAAGCCTTTAGGTCACTGGGGGAGTTCCCCTGAAAAGGATAGTGGGATCCTGGCCCTTTCCCCTTTGCTTCTATGTGATCTCACCATGACCTGCTACCTGATCATGAACTAGAACCTCCAAAAGGTAAATCAAAACAAACACTTTTTATTTATATGTTGGTTATCCCAAGTGTTTTGTTATGACAGAAAGCTGGCCAACATAATCATCAACTCTTATACTCCATTGGTTTACTCCTTGTTGTGCTCTGGGATCTGACAGAACAAACGCAATACTAAACTTTTCAGTCTCAATATCAAGCCTCAACTGGGCTTGAAATTAGTTCCCTTGCCTTCATCCCTCTCTTTTCTTTTTTCTCTTTATACAGTGTCTCCCTCTGTAGCACCCAGGATGGCCTAAAACTCATAGCATCCTTCTGCTTCAACCTCCTAAGTATGTTTCAACACACACACACATACACACACGCACGCACGCATGCAAAACTATATGAGAGTACCTTCTACCTATTATAAATGATCAACAGCCTCTACTCACCTCCATGCTGGACTTGGAATCTCCCATCACAGGCAGCAACAGTGTTAGAACATCTTCACGATTTGAGCCAGCATAGGCCAAGCCTAGCCTGAAAAAGTTAGGGAAAGGCAGTCCTCAACATATACCCAAGGGTGGTAAGATAAGGAACAGAAAGAGGACTGGACTGGATGGTCATCATTCACCAAAACCATGTGCCATCAATGGCATTCAACAATGGCATAGGGCAGACCTTGACATATAAAGGTGAAAAGGGCACCAAGTTCCTGTTCTTTAGAGCTTACAAGACAAGCACCAACAGAAAGGTGAGATTTTACTTTAAAAAAAAATTTTTGGCTTTTTAAGGTAGGGTTTCACTCTAGCCCAAGCTGACCTGGAATTACTATGCAGTCTCAGAGTGGCCTTGAACTCACAATGATCCTCCTACCTCTCTGCCTTCTAAGTGCAAGCACAGCCACCACACCCAGCCTTGTTTTTTTAAATAAATAAGGAAGGAGAAACAAGAAGCCTTACCCAAAGATGGAACCAAGTCTCATGGTATTGCTGTTATGAAGAACATAGTCTGAAAGCAGTGCCAGGGCAGGGTCACACTCATTCCGAACCCCAGAGTTCACAATACCACAGGCAAGGAGAGCTCCTGACTGCAAAGAACAAGCAGACTCTGTACTCAAGATAATCTATCTTCTTCACTACAAAGGATGCACCATGGGACTTATTTGTAGCACCTGCCTTACCTGGAGTGAATAACTGGGTATGTCTCATCAGTGACAAGAAGGTACTACTGAGCACTAGAGAACATGGAAGGGGAAGTCCCCAATAAGCAAGTTTTGCCCAGACCAACCTTGATGTAGTCCTCAGAGGAATATAGGTACTTGTCAATCTGAGTGAGGCCACCATCCACATCCCACAACAGAATCATGCCAAGGGATGCAGCTGCACTTAACATTCCTATGATAAGGAAGAATCTATCAGCCTTAAAAGGGCCTATCCTGAGGAAGCTTACAAAGAGCTCCCCCAAGAACTGAGCTGTGAATCACTCAACTCTAGGATGACAAAAAAGAGAATTATACCATGGTCCTTATTCTTATAGAGCCATTTATTTCCATCATCAGTCAGCAGTTTGTCCTGGCCAAAGGCTGCATTCACAAAACCATTCACAAAAGAGGAAGCCAGATTCATGCGGGCAGAGTCCACCTGAGAGCCACTGCCACCAAACCCTGCAATAAGAGGGAGAACAATGAAAAATCCCAGCACTTGGGAGGCACAGGTAGGAGGAGGATCACCATGAGTTCAAGGCCACCCTGAGAGTGCAGAGTGAATTCTAGGTCAGCCTGGGCTAAAGTGAGACCCTACCTCAAAAAACCAAAAAGAAGTTTGTGGGAATTCTAAGTTCTTTAGCACAAGCAGGTTGGCCAAGCCATCACTCCCAATACCAGAGGAGCAATTACCCTCCAATCCCCACAGAGGGTTACTCACTGTTATTTTCTAGGTGGGTTTTGTAGATGTCATCAGGCACCTTGGGTTCCATGATGTCCAGCTGAAAAGAAGCCAGAGTGTCATAACTGCTTCCCCAGTATTCCCCTAGCTGTCCCTTCTGCTATCCCACTGAATGGCAAATCTAACCAGGGAGAGTCTAGTCAGAGGTATTAGTCAGGGAGGTAAAACAGCAGACTGAATTAGAACCCAAAAGCTTTGAGTGAAATCACAAAGAATCTCACCTCCCGAGCTAAGGCCAGGAAGTTGCTGTTGAGTTGCACATTGGACATGATCTCTGTCAGGTCTTCATACTCCTCTACATCTTCACTCAGTTCCAAGAATACCCCATGCCGGCCTAGCATGAATGCCATCTGTTTCTGCACCACCCTGTAGGAGAAAGCCATCCCTGCTTACCCTCATCCACTAAGGACACAGGAAAGCCTCTCATGCCCTAAGCAGGAACTATCTCAGCTCCTCACACAAATCCCACATGAGCTTATCTCTTCCTTTGCCAATGTCTTACCCTACATACACATCTTTGCAGGAGGTGAAGATGTCTTCCACCAGTTCCATGTCATTGAGCATCAATGCCAATCTCAGAGCTTCAGGGAAACGGCTAAATTTTCGGAACACACCCAAGGCACAACGCAGTAAGGCAGAGTTCTCAGGTTCTGGCACATAATTTACACAACTACAAAAGCAAAGGCAATAAAGAATTTAGAAAGTTCTTTTCATTTATTTAATTCACTTACCCAAAATACATATTGAAGGCTGGAGAGATGGCTTAGCAGTTAAGGTGCTTGCTTACAAAGCCAAATGACCCAGGTTCAATTCCCCAGTACCAACATAAGCCGGATGTACAAAGTGGCACATGTGTCTGGAGTTTGTTTGCAGTGGCTAGAGGCCCTAGTATACCCATTCTTTCTCTATCTCTTTCTCTCAAATAAATAAGTAAAGTAAAATAAAATAAAAACTTTTAAAAATACATATTGAGGGCTGGAGACATGAGTTAGCATTTAAGGCACTTGCTTGCAAAGCCAAAGGACCCAGGTTTGATTCCCCAGGACTCACATAAGCCAGATGCACAAGATGGCACATGCATCTGGAGTTCATTTGCAGTGGCAGGAGGCCCTAGTGTGCTCATTCTCTATATGGCTCTTTATCTCCTCTCAAATAAATAAATAAATAAATAAATAAATAAATAAATAAATTTTAAAAATACATATTGAATGCCTACTATATTCCAGGCAGTATGCTAGGTTCTATGACAAGTAGTCCTACACACAAAGTCTCTGTTCTCAGGAAATTCATGGATATCAACATGAACTACAGCCTTAGGTGACCATTGAGGCAGATGGTCTGGGGGAATGGAGGCACAAATTAGAGTAGCGTGGATGAAAGCTGGCCAGCCACCCATCTCTACCGCATTCACTCACCTGGTGAGATAGAGGCAGACCTTTGCATAAGCGTTCTCATCAATGTCCTTCTCCAGCATACCCACCTGCTCAATTTCCATGAGCAGGTCACAGGCCTCATGCTCTGCATTGTGAGCCATATTGTAGGGGACAATCTCCTTCACCAAAGTGAGCAGTGGCTCCCGCTGGGCTTTCTCTGCATCATCCAGTTCCTGCCATTCCTTAGCCACTTCTCCTGCCAGATGCCTTTGAAAAGATACACACTATTAAGGGAGCATAGTTTTGGGGGAAGCGGTTCTCTATAAACCAAGGAATTCAGTGTCTGGTGAATGCAATGCAGTGATATTCTAAAACAGACAGTAGTCCTACAAGACCAGACAGAATCATGCCTTCAAGTCCCTCCAGATTTCTAAGAAGAAAGCATCTTACCTGACATACTCATGACCCCACGATGCCAATTCCTCTTGGGAACCCACTAGCCGATACTTGAGGCACTCCCGCTCTCCACTCATGGTCATGGCCAAAACAGAAATGATGTCAGCAGCAAAACGCTGTAAGGAAACCAGTCTTTTGAGGTCAAGCCCAACAGCCCAAGGGAAGGAGTAGAAGACATGATGGAATCAAAATCACTGCCTCCAAAATTCATCATGTTGGTTTTTATTCTAAAAATTTCCTTGTAATTTAAGGTAAGCCTCACAAAAACCTTTAGGTTGGTGTTGCTATTGTTGTTATGCCAACACAGTGAAAAGTGCAAAACTAGAGGTAAATGATAAGATGAAGGCTTTTAATTTTTAGAGATAAGGTCTCATTACATTACCCAGATTGGCCTCACATTCCTGGACTTAAGAGAACCTCCTGGCTGGGGCTGGGTCTGTAGTTAATTGGCAGAGTGCTTGCCTAGCATGGTGGAAGGCCTGGGTTCAATCCCCAGAACAGCAAACAGGGTGTGGTGGCTCATGCCTATAATCCCAGCACTTAGAAGGTGCAGGCAGGCAGGACTGAAAATTCAAGGTCATCCTCAGCTACATATAGAATTCCAAGCTACATAACACCCTATCTCAAAAAAAGAAAAGATTCTGCCTGCCTCAACCTCTTGAGTATCTGAGACTAGAGGCAGAGATACATGACTATGCCCAGCATAAATATTATCAATAATAAACTATTAAAAGATTTTAAACAAGCCAGGCTACCATACAAGTACTTGGAAGGCTGAGGCAGAAGGAGAGCCACAAGGTCATGTCTAGACTGGAGCACATAATGAGTTTGAGGCCAGCCTGGTCTACAGTGTGTGACTATCTCAAAAATAAAAAAATGTTGGGAGGCCAGGCGTGGTGGCACAAACCTTTAATCCTAGCACTCCAGAGGCAGAGGTAGGAGGATCGCTGTGAATTTGAGACCAGCCTTAGACTACATAGTGAATTCCAGGTCAGCCTCAGATAGAGTGAGACTCTTCCTCAAAAAACAAACAAAAAAAGTTGGGGCTAGAGAGATGGCTCAGTAGTTAAAGGTGCTTACTTATAAAGCCTGCCAACCCAGTTTCAAGTCCCAGTACCCATATAAAGCCAGATACAAAATGCTGCAAATGTATCTGAAGTTTGTTTAGAGCATCATGAGGCCCTGGGGTGCCCATTCTCTCCTTCTCTCTTTTTTAAAAATATTTTTTGTTGTGTTTTGATTTTTTGAGGTAGGACCTCACTCTAGTCCAGGTTGACCTGGAATTCACTATGTAGTTTCAGGGTGGCCTTGAACTCACAGTTATCTTCCTACCTCTGCCTTGCAAGTACCTGGATTAAAGGCGTGTGCCACCATGTCCGGTTCTTTAAAAATATTTTTTATTTTTTGGTGTTTGAAGTAGGGTCTCACTCTAGCTCAGACTGACCTGGAATTCACTATGTAGTCACAGGATGGCCTCAAACTCAGGGCAATCCTCTTTCCTCTGCCTTCCGAGTGCTGGGATTAAAGGCATGTGCCACTATGCCCAGCAAAAAAATATATTTTAAATTTTATTTTTACTTACTTATTGAGAGAATGAGCACACCAGGGCATCCAGCTACTGCAAATGAATTCCAGAGACATGAACCATCATGTGCATCTGGCTTACATGGGTTCTGGGGAGTTGAACCTGTGGTCCTTAGGATTTACAGGCAAGTGCCTTAACTGCTGAGCCATCTCTCTCTCTCTCTCTCTCTCTCCAAAGTAAATTAAAAAAATTTTTTTAAACATTAAGCAGGGGGCTGGGGAAATGGCTTAGCGGTTAAGGTGTTTGCCTGGGAAGCCTAAGGACCCCAGTTTGATTCCCCAGGACCCACGTAAGCTACATGCACAAGGGGGCACATGCATCTGGAATTCATTTGCAGTGGCTGGAGGCCCTGGAGTACCCATTCTCTCTTTCTCTCAAATAAATAATATTTAAAGAAAGAAAAAAAACCATTAAGCCAGGCATGGTGGCACATGCCTTTAACTCCAGCACTCGGGAGACAGAGATAGGAGGATCACTGTGAGTTCAAGGCCAGCCTGAGACTAAATAGTGAATTCCAGGTCAGCCTGGGGCTACAGTGTGACCCTACTGTGAAAAACAAAACAAAACAAAACAAAAAGAAAAAACACATTATGGCAGGCTGGGTGTGGTAGTTACACCTTTAATCCCAGCACTAGTGAGGTAGAGGTAGGAGGATTGCTGTGAGTTCAAGGCCAGAGTGAAACTATAGTGAATTCCAGGTCAGTCTGACCTAGAACAAGACCCTATCTCAAAAAAAAAAAAAAAAAAAAAAAAAAAAAGCTATGTTAGGTTCAATAACCCAGTCACCCACATAAAGCCAGACAGGCATATTTTTGCAGTAGTATATTATCTCAGAGTGAGTGAGCGCACACACATGCAAATAAATTTTTGTTTGTTTTGAGGTAGGGTCTCACTCTAGCCTAGGCTGACCTGGAATTCACTATGTAGTATGTATGGTGTCTTTGAACTCATGGCAATCCTCCTACCTCTGCTTCCCAAGTACTTGGATAAAAGGCATACACCATCCCTGGCTCTAAATAATTTTGTTTTTAAAGAAAAGAAAGCACCCATGATAAGGAGATTCCAAGATCCAATATAAATAACATAAACATCTGAAGAGATGACACTCAGCTCTTTGGGGGGGGGGGTATTCTGACTATGACAAACTTGTCCTGAAAGGGAATTCCTATCTAGACCTCTAACCAGATTCTGAAATAGTTTTACCTTGTTCTCCCCAGGGGCCATGTTTTCATAGATCTCCTTCAGCTTGCCATAGTGTGGACGCAGAAATTTGAGAGGCTTGGGTACTGAAGTCATGGAAGTTGTAGAAGAACGAATCTGTCTTCGCAATTCCTCCAGGGCTGGCCGGTACAGGGATGTGTCCTTCTCCTGATCAGAACATATTAGGGCTCAGACCAAAAGGAGTTATTCTTCCAAATTAAAACACAGATCTTTAGGCAACACTTCACCCAGGGATATCACTGTCTCCTTTAGTCAGTGAGTCCCCAACTGCCTGCAAAATGCCTAGCACAAAAACAACCCTGGGCTGAAGCGATGGCTTAGTGGTTAAGGCACTTGCTTGAGAAGCCTAAGGACCCAGGTTTGATTCCCCAGTACCCATGTAAGCCACATGCACAAGGTGGCACATGCATCTGGAGTTAACTTGCAGTGGTTAGAGGCCCTGAAGCGCCCATTCTCTCTCTGCCTATTTCTCTCCCACACTCTTAAATAATAATTTTTTTTAATTTAAAAAAAAACAAATAACCCTGTTCAAATACCCTTTGTATACGTTCTCTCTCACACATTATCTTAGCATAATACTGACCCTAAAACACAGTCCATCACACATGGTAGTTGCTGCCTTAAAATGGAATAAAGCAAGGAGGAAAATCTCCTCATACCAGTCGGCTCATGTGAACAATGAGACTCGATGGGACTCACCCCCAGTCGTTCCACCAGCATCTCCAGTTCATCTTGAAGTTGTTTGTCCTCCTCAGACTGGAAGGATGGGGAAGAAGCTCAACAAGAGGAGGACTCCCCATCACATCCTCCTCCCATTCCCGCTGGGGCAGGTGGAATGCGCCCTTGCCTCCTGGGGCGGGGAGGGGGCAGACGTACAAGAAAAGGGAATGGGAAGCCCTGTTGGAAAGGAACCCTAAATTCTGGGCAGCACCTCCCCCTGAAAACTGTTCTAGAAAATGAAGATGTCAGTGACCGGCGAGAAGCCAACTCAGTAGGTGGTTGTGAGGGTAGGTGGGGACCGCCAAGATGACAGCTCAGAATGGAGAATGGAGACAGAGAAACGGTGCGGGAGGCGCGGCGTGGCATCATCCGCGGTCTCCCAGGTGCGGTGGGCCGTTGCGGGTCCCGCGGGCCCTAGGCCTTGGGGGCCACAGTGACTCAGCCCATCGCCTCCTGCACCGGCTCGTGGCACCACGCCTCACCAGCTCCTGCTCCTTGTCCTTGTCCCCAGCATCCCGCCGCTCCTTGCCAGTCGACTTGTCCTCCGCACCGCCCGGAGCGGTCGCCGGGGGCTGTTGGGTCTGCACCGGAGCTTTGTCTCGTCCACCTTCCTCCATCTCCGACACGGCCGGCCTGCTGCGCGCGCACCTGCTCGCACGGCCCCTTTTCCCAGGCTGCCCCGCGCGCTGTGCGCCGCGCCGCGCCCCTCCTCCTGCAGGCCCAGCCCGCAACCAACCGAGGGCCGAGTCTGCGCGCCAGGCCCCCTCCGCCCGGGCCGAACTACAATTCCCAGCGTCCCCGGCCGCGCTGCGTAGCGCCGCGTCGCGCCGCGTGGGGCTTGGAGTCTCTCTGGCGGCGGTGGAAGCGTGAGGCTGCAAGCTGATGTGCCTATCTTTCTTTCTTCGCACCGGTGACCACTCGTTTGGTTGAACGGTGCGACACACGGACGAGGACCTTGAGTTCTGAAACGTTTCATCTGTGTGACACCGCTGTGGAATAGTAACCTCAAAACTGTCAAATCCGGAGCTGGGCGTGGTGGTCCAAGGCTTTAATCCCAGCACTGGGGAGGCTGAGGAAGGCACATCGCTGTGTGTTCGAGGCCAGCCTGAGACAAATTCCAGGTCAGCCTGGGCTACAGAAGGACCCTTCCTTGAAGAAACAAAACCAAAAAAAAAAAAAACAACACCCACTGTAAAGTTCTGGGGTTGGAGTGCTGGCTCAGAGTAAGGTGCTTGCTCTCAAAGCCTATCGACCTCGGTTTTCAATTCCCCAGTACCCCTCTTAAAGCCACATGCACAAAGTGGCGTATGCACATACCCTCTCGTTCATAAGTATCTTTTTATTTATTTATTTATTTATTTATTTATTTATTTATTTTTGGTTTTTCGAGGTAGGGTCTCGCTCTAGCTCAGGCTAACCTGGAATTCACTATGTAGTCTCAGGGTGGCCTCGAACTCACGGCGATCCTCATACCTCTGCCTCCCCAGGGCTGAGATTAAAGGCGTGCGCTACCACACTATATATATATTTAGTTTTTCCTAAAAATATTTATTTATTTTAGCCGGGAGTGGTGGCGCACGCCTTTAATCCCAGCCCTGGGGAGGCAGAGGTAGGAGGATCGTCGTGAGTTTGAGGCCACCCTGAGGCTACCTAGTGTTCCAGGTCAGCCTGAGCTAGAGTGAGACCCTACCTCAAAAAAAAAAAAAGTTATTTGAGAGAGAAAGAGGCAGAGAGAGAGAATGGGTGTCCCAGGGCCTTTAGCCACTGTAAGCAAACTCCAGCACCTCCTTATGCAGCTGGCTCAGATAGATCCTGGGGAGTCAAACCTGGGTCTTTTGGTTTTGTAGGCAAATGCTTTAACTGCTGAGCCATCTCTTCAGTCCTATAAATATCTTTTTTTTTTTTTTTTTTTAATTAACTAGCCAGGGGTGGTGGCACAGGCCTTTAATCCCAGCATTTGGGAGACAGAGAGAGGAGGATTGCTGTGAGTTTGAGGCCACCCTGAGACTAAATAGTGACTTCCAGGTTAGCCTGAGGCTTCAAAAAAAAAAAAAAAAAAAAAAAAAAAAAAAGATGGGCACCCTGAGACTAAGGACCCCGGTTAGTCCAGGAATTCCAGATGCACAAGGGGGTGCATGCATCCTTTGCAGTGGCTGGAGGCCCTGACGCACCCATTCTCTCACTCTCTCTCTCTACCTGCCTAAGACCTCTCTCTCTCAAATAAATAAATAAAAAAAAAAAAAAAAAAAAAGAATTAAAAAAATTAACTGCAAAGTTCTGTTGGAGCCAGGGGATTGAAAGAGTTTCTTGGACCCAAGATTTTTTTTTTTTGTGTGTGTGGGTTTTGTGTGTGTGTGTGTGTGTCTTTTGAGGCAGGGTCTCACTATAGCTCAGGTAGACCTGGAACTTACTGTGTAGCCTCAGTTGGTCTCATGCTGATCCTCCTACCCCAGCCTCCCCAGTGCTGGGACTAAAAGTATGGGCTACCACATCTGGATTCCAAGATATGTGTGTGGTTTTAAAAAATATTTTATTTATTTATTTATTGGAGAGAGAGAGAGAGAAAGAGGCAGATAGAATGGGCGTGCCCGGCCCTCCAACCACTGCAAACAAACTCCAGAGGCAAGCGACACCTTGTGCACCTGGCTTATATGGGTCCTGGGGAATCAAAGCTGGTTCCTTAGCCTTCACAGGCAAGCTCCTTAACTGCTAAGCCATCTCCCTAGTCCAAGATTTGTGTTTTTTGTTTGTTTGTTTTTGTTTTTTGTTTTTATTTGTTTTTTAGTTTTTTGAGGTAGGGTCTTACTACCTCTGCCTCCTGCTGGGATTAAAGACGTGTGCCACCACACCCAGCCCAAGATTTGTTTTTATTTTTAATTTTTTAATTATTTATTTATTTGAGAGCGACAGAGAAAGAGGCAGATAGATAATGAATGGGCACACCAGGGCCTCCAGCCACTGCAAACAAACTCCAGAATCATGTGCCATTTTGTGCATCTGGTTTACATGGATCCTGGGGAATTGAGCCTCGAATCAGGGTCCTTAGACTTCACAGGCAAGCACTTAGCGGCTAAGCCAAATCCCAAGATTTGTATTTAACACCAGGAAAATGGCGGTATCCAAAGCAGAAGGGAAAGAACCTTCATATAACATTTCCAGAGAGGGACCTCATGTGGGGGATGTGTGCCACCAGCTTATCTGAAGCACCTATTGAACTCTTTTTGGGCTAGAAATGTCTCAATCCAGAGCTATAGCTGGGGCAGGAGAGTTTAGTCAACTTCCTAATAGAGAGTAGAGAGGCAGGTAAGAGGATCCTTGTGAGTTCAAGGCCAACCTGGGACTACAGAATGAGTTCCAAGTCAGCCTGGGCTGGAGAAACCAAATGGTTTTTAAAAGTGGGGCATGCCTGGAATGGTGGCGCATGCCTTTAATCCCAGCATTTGGGAGGCAGAGGTAGGAGGATTGCCATGAGTTCAAGGCCACCCTGAGACTACATAGTGAATTCCAGGTCAGCCTGAGCTAGAGTGAGACCTTACCTGGAAAAAACAACAACAACAAAAAAGTGGGTCATGAAAGTCAGGCGTGGTGGCGCACACCTTTAATCCCAGCATTTGGGAGGCAGAGGTAGGAGGATCACCGTGAGTTCGAGGCTTCCCTGAGACTACATAGTGAATTACAGGTCAGCCTGAGCTAGAGTGAGACCCTACTTTGAAAAACCAAAAAAAAAAAAAAAGTGGGGCATGGTGGTGCACACCTTTAATCCTAGCACTTGGGAGGCAGAGGTCGGAGGATCGCAGTGAGTTCGAGGCCACCCTGAGACTACATAGTGAATTCTAGGTCAGCCTGAACTAGAGTGAGACCCTACCTCGAAAAACCAAAAATAATCATATGTTTTTTTAATTTGATAACCGGAGCTGCCACCTCATGCCCATCTGCTGGCTTCTCAGGCTCCATCACTTGGGAGGAGTGGAGGCAACCTGGGCCTCCAATACCTCAGGTGGAGTGAAGCAGTGGCCAGGATGGTGTTACTGGGTGTACTGCAAGCTAGCTACCTTCTGTCCATGCTGTGCATTGCCTGCGCCTTCACTCTCAGCCTGGTCCACCTTGCATTCAGCCACATGGTTCAGTGGGGTTGGGGGTTCCACCGTATATTTTCTCACCAGTTCCATTCTTTGGGCATGCTATAGCATTTGGGATGAGTCCAAAGTGAATTCCTGGAAAATGCATATGAGAAATATTTAATCCCAGCACTCGGGAGGCAAAGGTAGGAGAGGCCACCCTGAAACTACATAGTGAATTCCAGGTTAGCCTGGGCTAGAAAGAGACCTTACCTCAGAAAAAAAAAAAAAGTATGGACTTTATTTAGTTTTAACATTGTGGGCAAGACATTTACTTACCTTCTGGGGAACAATATAGCTACATTGCTTTTCAATAATAAAAATGAAGACTTGAATGCAAAAGACATCTACAACTTTCTTTGTTTCTTTTTCTTTTTTTGTTTTTTGAAGTAGGGTCTCACTCTGGCCCAGGCTGACCTGGAATTCACTATGTAGTCTCAGGGTGGCCTTGAACTCACGGAGATCCTCCTACCTCTGCCTCCCGGGTGCTGGGATTAAAGGCATGCACTACCATGCCTGGCCTATCTACAGCTTTCTGTCCACACCAGTGTTTGGGACGGGAGTTGCATTTGGCCCTATGCAACTTTCTTGGAACAGAAGAAAATGTTACAAAGTTACCTTACTTAACTCTTGCCTGCAATATTTTTAAGTTGACTTTACCTAGTACACTTTAAAAAAATTATTTATTTATTTATTTAAAAGAGAGAGAGAATGAGCACTCCAGGGTGTCCAGCCACTGCAAACGAACTCCAGATGCATGCACCACCTTGTGCATCTGGCTTATGTTGGACCTGGAGAATTGAACCTGAGTCCTTTGGCTTTGCAGGCAAGTGCCTTAACCACTAAGCCACCTCTCCAGCCCATTTTCTTTTATGTTTTCTTTTCCTTTTTTTAAAAAAAAAAAAAGCCAGGCATGGTGGCACACGCCTTTAATACCAGCACTCGGGAGGCAGAGGTAGGAGGATCGCCGAGAGTTTGAAGCCACCCTGAGACTACATAGTTAATTCCAGGTCAGCCTTGACCAGCGTGAGACCCTACCTTGAAAAAAAAAAACAAACAAAAAAAAACAGGGGGGCCGCCACGCCCGGCTTAAATATTTTATTTTTATTTATTTGTTTGAGAGAAAGAGGCAGAGCAAGAGAATGGGCATGCTAGGGCTTTGCCTTTTTGGAACAGAAGAAAATGTTACCTTTTAACTCTTGCCTGCAATATTTTTAAGTTGACTTTACCTAGTACACTTTAAAAAATTATTTATTTATTTATTTAAAGAGAGAGAGAATGAGCACTCCAGGGTGTCCAGCCACTGCAAACGAACTCCAGATGCATGCACCACCTTGTGCATCTGGCTTATGTTGACCTGGAGAATTGAACCTGAGTCCTTTGGCTTTGCAGGCAAGTGCCTTAACCACTAAGCCACCTCTCCAGCCCATTTTCTTTTATGTTTTCTTTTCCTTTTTTTAAAAAAAAAAAAAAGCCAGGCATGGTGGCACACGCCTTTAATACCAGCACTCGGGAGGCAGAGGTAGGAGGATCGCCGAGAGTTTGAAGCCACCCTGAGACTACATAGTTAATTCCAGGTCAGCCTTGACCAGCGTGAGACCCTACCTTGAAAAAAAAAAACAACAAAAAAAAAAAAAAAAACAGGGGGGCCGCCACGCCCGGCTTAAATATTTTATTTTTATTTATTTGTTTGAGAGAAAGAGGCAGAGCAAGAGAATGGGCATGCTAGGGCTTCCAACCACTGCAAACAAACTCTAGATGCATGCACCACCTTGTGCATCTGGCTTACATGGGTACTGAGGAATTGACCCTGGGTCTTTTGGCTTTGCAGGGAGGTGCCTTAACCAGTAAGCCATCTCTCCTACCCCAGTCCACTTTTTTTTTTTTTTTTTTTTTTGGTTTTTCGAGGTAGGGTCTCACTCTGGCTCAGGCTGACCTAGAATTCATTAGGTAGTCTCAGGGTGGCCTCGAACTTTCAGTGATCCTCCTACCTCTGCCTCCCAAGTGCTGGGCCCTAGTCCACTTTTTTTTTTTTTTTTTGGTTTTTCGAGGTAGGGTTTCACTCTGGTCCAGGCTGACCTGGAATTAACTATGTAGTCTCAGGGTGGCCTCGAACTCTCAATGATCCTCCTACCTCTGCCTCCCGAGTGCTGGGATTAAAGGCGTGCGCCACCATGCCCGGCTCCTAGTCCACTTTTAATGTTTCCATAATTGAAAAAGAAATGGGCTGGAGGGCTGGAGAAATGACTTAGCAATTAAGGCATTTGCCTGCAAAGCCAAAGGATCCCAGATCAATTCTCCAGGACCCACGTAAACCAGATGCACAAGGGGCACATGCATTTGGAGTTCATTTGCAGTAGCTAGAGGCCCTGGAGTGCCCATTCTCTATCTGCCTCTTTCTCTCCCACACTCTTAAATAATAAATTATCTGTCTGTCTACCTCTCTTCTATCTCTCTCTCTCTGCTTGCAAATAAATAAATAAAAATTTTTAAAAATTTTTAAGAAAAAAAAGATAAGGGCTGGAGAGATGTCTTAGTGGTTATTGTCTGTGAAACCTAAAGACCCAGGTTTGATTCCCCAGTACCCAAAAAGCCAGCTGCACAAGGTGGCGCATGCATGTGGAGTTCCTTTGCTGTGGCTAGAGGCCCTGGTGTGCCCATTCTCTTTCTCTGTTTCCCTCTTCCTCTCTCTTTCTCAAATAATATTTTAAAAAAGAAACAAAGGAATACTTTCTAAGTTGGGAAGAAAGTGGAGAAAAAATTTTGCTTGAAACTTTCTGAGCTCATAATTGTAACAGCTGGACATTTGCATGCAAAGGAGATCAGAAGTCAGCTCAATGAGAAAGTATATGCAGATTTGGATGGAGGTTTTAGCCATGCAGCCTGGTTGTTGCTAGGCTGACTTTCTCTGTCTAGTTTCAGATGCAGGGACAGAGCTTGTTGAAAAATCAAGAACAAAGCCGGGCATAGTGGCACACGCCTTTAATCCCAGCACTCCGGAGGCAGAGGTTGGAGGATCGCTGTGAGTTCGAGGCCACCCTGAGACTACAGTGTGAATTCCAGGTCAGCCTGGACCAGAGTGGGACCCTACCTCGAAAAACCAAAAAAAAAAAAATCAAAAACATTTTCTACAAGGCAATCCAGAAACGCAGGCAGTCAGAAGAAAACATTGATGACATCCTCCAAACCTTATTAGACTCTAGATACAAGGACGAGCGTCCTCTGACAGATGACAAAATAGTGGGGATGCTCATGGAGCTGCTCTTGGAGGAGCAGCACACGTCCTCAACCACCAGTGCCTGGATGGGCTTCTTTTGGTCTAAAGACAAAAACACTTCAGGGCTGGAGATGGCTCAGCACTTAAGGCACTTGCCAACAAAGCCCAAGGACCCAAGTTCTATTCCCCAGTACCCACATAAAGCCAGATGCACAAAGTAGTACATGCATCTGGAGTTCATTTACAGTGAGGCCCTGGCATGCCAATTCTCTATCTGCATTTCTCTCTCTGTCTCTCAAAAACAAAACACTAGGAAAAGAGTTACTTAGGCAGCCAGGCGTGGTGGCGCACGCCTTTAATCTGAGCACTCAGGAGGCAGAGGTAGGAGGATCACCTTGAGTTCAAGGCCACCCTGAGAATACAGAGTGAATTCCAGGACAGTTTGGGCTAGAGTGAGACTTTACCTCAAAAAACCAAAAAAAAAAAAAAAAAAAAAAAAAAACCCTAATCCTAAAAAAGATTTTAAAAGACCATGAGCATGGGAACTCAAATTTTCATTTTTTAATGGTGAACCCCAAGGTTTCCTTCAATAAATACTTATTTTATATTTTGTAACTTAAAAGCAGCTATTAGTACATTTCTGAGATATAAGCAGAAGACCAAAATTTTTGAAAAGAGAATAAATATATTAAGAGAAACTGGTTTATTTTCAGTGTGCTAATTATTAGACTATTTTATGAATGGATGTAAGAAACAAATATTCAGTCAGGTTTGAATTGCTGGCAGCAATCACTCGACCAAGAGCAGCTTGTGGGGAAAAGGAGGTTTATTTTGGCTTACAGGCTCAGGGGAAAACTCCATGATGGCAGGGGAAAACGATGGCACAAGCAGAGGGTGGACATCACCTCCTGGCCAACATTAGGTGGACAATAGCAGCAGGAGAGTGTGCCAAACACTGGCAAGAGGAAACTGGCTATAACACCCATAAGTCCACCCCCAACAACACACCACCTCCAGGAGGTTTTAATTTCCAATTGCCATCAGCTGGGAACCTAGCATTCAGGACACCTAAGTTTATGTGGGACACCTGAATCAAATCACCACATTCTGCCCCTGGCCCCCATAAACTGATAACCATACATGATATAAAATACAATGTATTCATCCAACATTAAAAGTCCTCATAGGCTTATCCATTGCACTGACACAGGGACTCCCATGACCTTGTCACTTAAATAGACCTAAAATGAATCCAACGTAGCTTAGGGAAATTCTCAGAAGGGGGAGCGGAAAGATTGTTAGAGCCATAAGTTGGGTCACTATGCACAGAGACATTGCCTCACCCCCATATCTGATGGCTATCCCCACAATCCCCAAGGGGGGAGGACGGGGGAAGGCTAACGATGCTACCATCATGGCTGTGTTCACATTAGATAGCTAATAAAAAAGAAAAAAGAGGGAAAACAGTCCTTATAGTTTTGTTTTGTTTTATTTTGCTTGTTTTGTTTTGTTTGTTTTGGTATTTTCGAGGCAGGGTCTCACTCTAGTTCAGGGTGACCTGGAATTCACTATGTAGTTTCAGGCTGGCTTTGAACTCACAGTAATCCTCCTACCTTTGCCTCCTGAGTGCTGGGATTAAAGGCGTGTGCCACCACGCCCAGCTTCCCTCATAGTTTTTATCAATCTTAATGATGCTCAAATATTTCCATAGTATGAGATCTTTTAACTGAGCCGTAATACCAAAAAAAAAAAAAAAAAAAAAGAAAACCCATGATGGCACAGAATAAACATTCACAGTGCAAAAGATGGCATTTGGCATAGCAAAGAAATAGTCCACCAATATAAGATTTAAAACAATCAAGGCAAACATCAAACTCTGTAACTCCAAGTCTGATAATTCTAACCAGCAACAAATCTCTGGAATTCCAATTCCACCCCTCCAGCTAGGCTACTTACAGTCCTGGAAAACTGCATCTGGGTCAGCAGCTCTCCTTAGCAGCCATCTGATGGTTCCAGCATCTCCAGTGGGTCTCCACTGCAACCCACGGTTCATCCTCATGGCTCCATCGGGTCTCCATGCAGGCATCCAGCAAATCTGCTTCACACTGCCCATGGCTATTTCCAAAACACAAGATCAGATTGCAAACTCAATGGCCCTCTCTTTCCTGCATTTCTTATACTCCACAATACCAGGTGGGTGCCAATTTGTTAATCCAGGGGCAAATAAGCAGACTTTGAAGAACAGGACACTCCTTGAGCATTCAGCACCTTTCAAAAGACTGCATTCTTTCTGTTGTTCCAGTGCAGGTCAGTTGGCCCAATCTTAATGGTTGTAATCTCTCATACAATTGCAGCTGAAGGTGCAGCAGTTTCGGCCCAAAGATTTCATTTCTGCTTCTGCTCACATCATCCTTCTGCTCACATCAGTCTGTTTCTATGCAATGCAACCCTGCACAAGTTCTTCATACATGGGCATAACAGTAAGCCTCTCACACAAACTGCCTCTAGCCCAGTCCACGCAAAGCTCTTTCTCACCCTCACAAGCCAAACCTCATAGTCCATAGTTCTTATTGCATTCAGGTTTTCAACTCTGGCACGAATAGTCCATCAAGCTGTACTTAGAGCACTGCAAGGTATCTCTTAGGCCATGATTTCAAATTTGTCTACATCCTCCTGCAAAACAGTTCCAAAAGGCCAAAGCCACACAGTCAGGTGTCTAGCAGCAACAATCCCACTCCTCTGGTACCAACTTTACTGTTGCAGTCAGGTTCGCATTGATGGCAGTTTGTGGGGGAAAAAAGGGTTTATTTTGGCTTACAGACTAGTTGGGGAGCTCCATAATGGCAGGGAAAAATGATGGCATGAGCAGAGGGTAGACATCACCTCCTGGCCAACATCAGATGAACAGAAGCAGGAGAGTGTGCCAAACACTGGCAAGAGGAAGCTGGCTATAACACCCATAATCCCACCCTTAACAATACACCACCTCCAGGAGGCTTTAATTTCCAATTACCATCAGCTGGGGAACCTAGCATTCAGAACACCTAAGTTTATGGGGACACCTGAATCAAACCTCCACATTAGGTGTTTAGCATATGATTAAGAGTGGAATTATTAAATCCATCATGACAAATCAAGTTTAAAAGAAAACATACATAGTCTAACTTGTTTTGGTGCTGTTGACCTGCAAGAGAATATACTTTTGCATATACAGGTGAATGTTTCCCAATTTATGTGTACAAGAAATCATAGGTATTAAAAGTATTTTATTGATTAAAAAAAGAAGAAAGAAAATGGATGGATCTGGAAAGGATTATACTTAGTGAGGTAACCCAGGCCCAGAAAGCCAAACGTCATGTGTTATCTCTCATATGTGTATCGTAGCTACAAATGATTGGACTTCTATGTGAGTAGGAATAAAACTCAGTAGCAGAAGCCAGTAAGCTAGAAAGAGGATATAAAGGGAATAGAAAGGGAGGGAGGGGGAACTTAATAGGAATATATATATATATATATAAATTAGAAGAACAGATTAATGGGGGTGAAAATGCCTAAATGCCTAAGTGAGGTCAGGGGAAGAGATTGAGTAAAGGAATGGTGGAGGGAGGGATAACCAAAATCTAAGAGGATATAAATAAGTCATATGGAAACCTACTTTTCTGGACAATGGAACACTCAGAAGCCATAGATTTTTACTAGAAAATTTTCAGTGCCCCGGATGGGATACCTTCCAGTGAATTGTTGGCCAGGGAGGTCACTGATACCCCCAAAACATTATAGGCCATTGCTGAGGCCCTTGGTTTCACACCAGGAATAGATGGTAAAACCCTATTGCTGAAGACTCCACATACTTGGGCTGCAAGGTCACTGAGAAATCCTGCTGGAGCTGAGTTGAAAGCCTCCTCCATGTGGACCAGCTGACAGAAAGCTGGAAAAAGCTATGCTGCATACAGTTCAATGGGAGACAGAGAAATCACCAGTGAAGATACTCAGCAATGGACACTGCAAACCTTAAATTTGGCCAGTCAAGCCAGGTGAGCCAATGGGTGCAATTAGTGGCATGTCTGTCACGGGGGAAACCAACTGTTCTCTAATTGGACTAGAGGCCCACTCCATGGGAGGGAATACATCCCTGATACTGAAAACCTACAACAGAGGTAGTCATGAGCCCTAGGGGTGTAATGTCTGCTGGTGTCTGGCTAAATGTATATACTATGCTCACCAAATTGCCCAGTAAGCACTTCTCTTAATGTCCACAGCCATATATTATTGCTATTCTCACTTTTGGGTAGAGAAGTTTCTCTTTTCAGATGGTGGCAACCTTGGGATAATTCAGAAGGCACTATGGTGCTGAGAAGAAGGGACAGAAGAGTGCTCAGCACCGAAATGTCTCAAACCTACCTTCCAAGGTTCAGGGTCCATTGCAGAATAGGGGGTGGAAAGAATGTAAAAGCCGGGCGTGGTACTTTAATCCTTCGGGAGGCAGAGGTAGGAGGATCACTGAGGTCCATTGCCACCCTGAGACTACATAGTTAATTCCAGGTCAGCCTGGACCAGGTGAGACCCTACCTTGCAAACCAAAAAAAAAAAAAAAAAAAAAAAAAAAAAAAAAAGAGCCAAAGGAAGGGTAGGACTCCTTACAACGTGCTCCTCCAGACACAAAATGGCCTGGATATCCATGACCTCATAGTACCTGACACTACCTACACAAGACCATCATAATAGGAGGAAAAAATGATGACACCAAAATAAAAGAGACTGATTGAGAAGGAGAGGGCATATGGTGGAGAGTGGAGCTTCAAAGGGACACATGCCTTTAATCCCAGCACTTGGGGAGCAGAGGTAAAAGGATTGCTGTGAGTTTGAGGCCACTCCTAGACTACATAGTGAATTCCAGATCAGCCTGGGCTAGAGTGAGACCTTACCTTGAAAAAATGAATAAATAATAAATTTTTAAAAATTGGCCTGGTATGGTGGTGCACACCTTTAATCCCAGCACTTGGGAGGCAGAGGTAGGAGGATCGCCATGAGTTCGAGGCTACCCTGAGACTACATAGTTAATTCCAGGTTAGCCTGGATCAGAGTGAGACCCTACCTCGAAAAACAAACAAACAAACAAAAACAAAAACAAAAAACCCTTTTTTACTAGGTCGAGTCTCACTCTAGCCCAGGCTAACCTGAAACTCACTCTGAAGTCCCAGGCTGGCCTCAAATTCACAGCAATCCTCCTACATCTGACTCTCAAACTCTGGGATTAAAGGTGTACACCACTATGCTTGGCTGCAAAAATGATTTTTTTCCCCAAGGTAGAGTCTCACTCTAGCTCAGGCTGACCTAGAATTCACTGTGTAATCTTAGGGTGGCCTTGAACTCATGGTGATCCTTCTACCTCTGCCTCCCAAGTGCTGGGATTAAAGGCATGCACCACCACGCCCGGCTGCAAAAATGATTTTTACAATGTAACATCACTTTAAAATACATCCATATGCATGTATACATACTAAAGTAAGAATGTAGCCAGGCATGGTGGTGCATGCCTTTAATCCCAGCACTCGGGAGGCAGAGGTAGGTGGATTGCTGTGAGTTCAAGGCCACCCTGAGACTACATAGTGAATTCCAGGTTAGCCTGGGCTAGAGTGAGACCCTACTTCAAGCACACACATATTTGCAAATACACAGAGAGAGAAAGAGGCGGAGTGAGAGAGAGAAGGCAAGTATGGGTACTCCAGGGCATCTACTCACTTCAAACGAACGTCAGATGCATGAACCACCTTGTTCATGTGGCTTTACATGGGTCCTGGGATTTGTACCCTGGTTCTTAGGCTTCACAGGCAAGTTCCTTAACCACTGAGCCATATCACCAGTCCACATGGTTTTTTTTTTTTTTTTTTGTATGTGGTGTTCTAAATCTGGCCAGCTTTATACATGCTATTTTCATGTAGCCTGTCTTTATGAAAAAAAAATTAACTAACAAAAATTTTGACCATTAAACACTCTTACTTTGGTATTTTTTCTTTCTTTCTTTCTTTTTTTTTTTTTTTTTTTTTTTTTTTTTTGGTTTTTCGAGGTAGGGTCTCACTCTGGCCCAGGCTGACCTGGAATTCACTATGTAGTCTCAGGGTGGCCTTGAACTCATGGCAATCCTCCTACCTCTGCCTCCCGAGTGCTGGGATTAAAGGCGTGAGCCACCACACCCGGCTTTTTTTTTTGCTTTTTATGAAGTGGCGTCTCCCTCTCTAGTCAAGGCTGACCTGTGCAGACAAGTGCCTTTAACGGCTGAGCCATCTCTCCAGCCCTATACTTTCATTAAAAAAAAAATATTTTGTTGTTTTTATTTTTTGAGAGAGGGAGAGAGAGAGAGAGAATGAGAATGGGCACACCAGGGCTTCCAGCCACTGCAAATGAACTCCAGATGCATGCGCCACCTTGTGCATCTGGCTTACATGGGTCCTGGGGAATCAAACCAGGGTCCTTTGGCTTTGCAGGCAAGCACTTTAACTGCTAAGCCATCTCTCCAGCCCTGTACTTTCATTTTTTAAAAATATTTTATTTACCCAGGCATGGTGGCACACACTTTTAATTCCAGCACTCAGGAGGCAGAGGTAGGAGAATTACTATGAGTTCAAGGCCAGCCTGGGACTACATAGTAAATTCCAGGTCAGCCTGGGCTAGAGTGAGATCCAACCTTGCCTACCTTGAAAGAAACCAAAACACACACACACACACACACACACACACACACACACACACGGACTTTGAATATATGTCCCTGATAGGATCAGGTGTTTCTTGTTTTTAATATTTTTATTTATTTATTTTCAAGCAGAGAGAGATAGAGAGGAGAAAGTCAGAGAGAATGGGCATTCCAGAATTCCAGCAGCTGCAAATGACCTCCAGATGCATGTGCCACTTTGTACATCTGGCTTTACCTGGGTACTGGGGAATTGAACCAGGGTTGTTAGACTTTGCAGGCAAGTGCCTTAACTGCTGAGCTATTTCTCCAGCCCAGACTTAGGTGTTTTATTAACTTTGTGACTTGGATCTTCAGCTGCCTGACTGGAGGAGGTGTCACTGGGGGTGGATCCTGGGGTTGAGTGCAAAGGTGTATGTGTGTGTGTGTGAGGGGCCATATGTGAATTGTAGCCCAAAGGTATGCAGAAAGGCTGGAGCTCCAGGGGTCCTGTTTGCTGCAGGTTTGTACTTACTGCTTTTTTTTGGTGTTTCTTGGCTTGTGGTGGTTTTTCTCTCTTCATGGATTTATGAATGATAGCCAGCTCCTCAATCATTGATGGAACTGCCCTGGATCTGTAAGCTTGAAATAAACTCTTTCCTCCCATGAACTGTGTCTGTTTTTGATGTTCATCCCAGCATTGTCATCTACAATGCATATATTGTATATAGTAAATAAATCTATTTATTTCTTTTATTTATTTCTCAAATAAATAAACATATTTATTTAAGACAGACAGGCAAAGTATGGCCATGCCAGGGCCTCCTCTCTCTGCCAACAAACTCTAGACACATGTGTCACTTTGTGCATCTGGGTCTGGGGAATCAAATCTGGGTCATCAGTCTTTGCAAGCAAATGCCTTTAACCACTAAGCCTTCTCTCCAGGCCCCTGAAACCTGTACTTTCAAAGGTATGACTGTTCTTAGAAGACTTTCATCTTTAAAAAAAATATATTTTATTTATTTATTTATTTATTAGAGAGAGAGAGAGTGAAAGAGAGAGAGAATGGGCCCACATGGGCCTCCAGCCACAGCAAAAGAACTCCAGATGCATGTGCCACTATGTGCATTTGGCTTACATGAGTTATGGGGAGTTCAACATGGGTCCTTAGGCTTCACAGGCAAGCGTCTTAACCACTAAGCCATCTCTCCAGCACAAGGAGAAAGTTTTGAAAGCCACAAATGAGAAATAATTTATCATTTAACAGCGAGCCCGAGCTGGACCTAGTGCATCTTACCTGTAGGGACACTGACGTAGGAGGACTGCTTTGAGTTGGAGCCCAGCCTGGGCTGCAGAGTGAGTTCCAGGTCAAAAACTTACATCTTAAAACACAGGGGGTAGCCGGGCGTGGTGGTGCACGCCTTTAATCCCAGCACTCTGGAGGCAGAGGTAGGAGGATCGCTGAGACTTTGAGGCCATCCTGAGACTACATAGTTAATTCCAGGTCAGCCTGGACCAGAGTGAGACCCTACCTTGCAAAAACAAAAACAAAAACAAAACAAAACAAACAAAAAAAAAACAGGGGGGCTGGAGAGATGGCTTAGAGGTTACGCCTGCCTCCTAAGCCTAAGAACGCCAGTTCCAATCTTCAGGTCCCACGTTTAGCCAGATGCAAAGTGACTCAAGTTTGCAAAAGCCGCACTTGACCACAAGGGAGTGCACGTGTCTGGACTTCGTTCACAGTGGCTGAGAGGCTGCTGGTGCACCCATCTCTATCTGTCTTCCTCTCCCTCTCTCTCTGTCTCTCTCTCAAAAAAAAAAAAAAAAAACCACGGGGCAAGCACTAGCAGTTTGAATTTAAAAGTAACATTTTTCAGACCCATGTATAGGAGGATGGTCATGAGTTCAAGGCCAGCTTGGGGCTACAGAGTGAGTTCCAGGTCAGCCTGAGTTGTAGTGAGACCCTGCTTTGGAAAAAGAAAAAAAAATCAGGCTGTAGAGATGATTCACTGATTAAGTGCACTTTCTGTGCAAGCATGAAGGCCTGAGGGGACCTGAGACTACCCAAGTTCGAATCTCCCACATAAGCAGCTCTATGTGGCCATGTATGTCTATAACATTCGTTCTGTGGGGAGCAGAGACTGGAGAATCACTGGGGCTCGCAAATAGCAAGCAAGGAATTAGTAAGTCTCCACTGCAAGGAAAACCAGGCAGGTGAGTGAAGAAGGTGGACACTAACATTTTCTGGCTACCACAGGCAAGTGCACAGGAAGCTGAATCAACACATATACGTGTGCATATATCACATACACACCACCCGACCACACACACACACACACAAAATCATAAAAGTAGTAGTTTTACTTTGCCTCTAAGGAAAGTCCACAATGCTTGCAAAGTGGGAGCGGTCAGTAGGCCCTGGGGGATTGAGTTGATGGGTGGGCTTTATTGATGTCACCTGCTGCTATAAAGAACTATTCGGGCCGGGCGTGGTGGCTCACGCCTTTAATCCCAGCACTCGGGAGGCAGAGGTAGGAGGATCGCTATGAGTTCGAGGCAACCCTGAGACTACATTGTTAATTCCAGGTCAGCCTGGACCAGAGTGAGACCCTACCTTGAAAAACCAAAAAAAAAAAAAAAAAAAAAAAAGAACTATTCGGGCTGGAGAGATGGCTTAGCAGTTAAGGCGTTTGCCTGTGAAGCCTAAGGACCCCAGTTCGAGTCTCCAGGTCCCACGTAAGCCAGATGCACAAGTGGGCGCATGCGTCTGGAGTTCATTTGCAGTGGCTGGAGGCCCTGGCATGCCAATTCTCACTCTCCCTCTCTCTCTTTCCCTCTCTCTGTCTCTAATAAATAAAAATAAAATCTTTTTTAAAAAAAGAACTATTCATGTGGCCACTGCCACGATGACTCGTGTGTCAGTTACTTTCTCATTGCTAAGACAAAGTACCCCCCCAGAAGCAGTTTAGAGAAGGAAAGAGTTTATTGTTGGCTTATAAATTCAAGCGGAAATCTCCATTGTGGTGGGAAAGCATGGTAGACTTGAGCAGAAAGTCTGTGTCACATCTTTTTTTTTTTTTAGTAATTTTTTTCTTTTCATTTTTTGTTTATTTACTTATTTATTTGAGAGTGGCAGAGAGAGAGAAAGGAGGAGATAGAGAGAGAATGGGCACGCCAAGGCCTCCAGCCACTGCAAACGAACTCCAGATGCATGCACAACCTTGTGCATTTGGCTTACGTGGGTACTGGAAAATCGAGCCATGAACTGGGGTCCTTAGGCTTCACAGGCAAGCGATTAACTGCTAAGCCATCTCTCCAGGCCCCTGTGTCATATCTTCACATTGGCAGGGAGGATGTAGCATGAGCCAGAAAGCACGGCTAGGCTGTTATATCTCAAAGCTTGCTTCTGGTGAATGCTTCCTCCAGCAAAGCTCTACTCCCTAAAGGTTCCACCACTTTCCCCAACAGCGTCAACTGCTGGGGATTAAGTAATCAAACACATGAGACTATGGGGAACATTTTGTATTCAAACTATCACAAGTGGTAAATGTAGGCTCTGCCTGGTAGCCACAGATGTACACATTTTTGTTCCAGCCTGAGTTCCAGTAGGGTAGAAGAGAAGGTCTGTCTCCCTATTTATTTTGGTGGTACAATTCATCCAGTTCCTTAGAAATCCAATTGCTGTCCAAGGCATGGTGTTGCGTGTTGCATGCCTTTAATCCCAGCACTCAGGAGGCAGAGGTAGGAAGATCATTGTGAGTTTGAAGCCAGCCTGGGCTAGAGTGAGACCCCACCTTGCCAAAAAAAAAAAAAAAAAAAAAAAAAAAAGTCCAATTGCTAAGAACAGTTAACCCTGATTTAAAGTGTGTCACTTTTATTCAATTGGAAAAGCAACTGCCTGGGGGCTTTGGGATCATGTATCCAGCTATAGGAACAGCACAGTGGATCCAATCTCTCTGGTTCTGAAGGAATGGTGGGGGTGGAAAGAGGAAGTCCTAGTATCCAGGGGAAGGAAGGAGGGAATTCTCTTTGCATCACATGGTCATTGACCACAGACATATGGAAAGTAGTTTACTGCATACTCTGCTTTTATTCCCTACAGAGGAATCCTTAGGAGGAAAGAGACCCTTTTTAAGCTTATAAGGAGAGAAGCAAGTTTCTCTGGGGAAAGCAAGTCATGTAGGAAATTCTAAAGGTGGAGCTCAAGAAAGAACCAGTGACATCCAAACAATGGGCTGAAGGTCAAATCTTAGAAGCTGCAGTTTGGAACTGCATTTAGAACAGAGTCCAAGCAGAGGATCAGGAAAGGAAAAACAAAAGCACCTCTGAAAACATGGTTTAGATCAGAAGAAGCACAGCAGAAGAGCAAGAGGGGTTTAGGCAAAGCAAGTCTGCTTTGGTCACCCACATCTCAGTGGAGTCTCCCAGTGACATAGGGCCTGAGAGTCCCAGAGGGACTTTCTTGGCTCTCAAAGGGCTTAACTGGGGCCTGAGGTGCCAGACAAATCAGCATCCCCCAGAGCTGCAAATGAACTCCACATGCATGTGCCCCTTTGTGCACCTGGTTATACGTGGATACTGGGAAACTGAACCTGGATTAGCAGGCTTTGCAAGCAAGTGCCTTTAACTGCTTACCCATCTCCAGTCCCTGATTTTTGTTTGTTTGTTTGTTTGTTTGTTTGTTTGTTTTTTTTGAGGTAGGATCTTGCTCTAGTCCAGGCTGACCTGGAATTAGTCTCAGGCCTCCAACTCACAGCTATCTTCCTACCTCAGCCTCCCAAATGCTGGGATTAAAGGCGTGCACCATCACACTTTGGCTTCTATTGGGGTCTTTCTGGATCCCAAAGCTGGAAACTGGAAAATTGTCAGGATTCTCCTTTGGTGAGCCATAATAGGCCCTCTGCAACTGATCTGACATTTCCAGAGTGCTACCAAAGGTAAAATCCTATTTCTTGGCAAGTTTATTGTGGATAGGAATTAGACTTCCCAAGGGGATAAGCACAGGACATGGCCTAGCGCCTTACCAATAATTGCTAACATATATCCATGCAGGAGCATAATCCTTTACTGCCTCTTCTCAACACAGTACAACATATCACCTGAGCATATTCTTCAATTTGACAGGGCTATGGAAGGTAAAGGTTACATCTGTCACCTGATACTTAACCTTGCCATTGTGAAGCCAAGCTCCTGCAGAGTGCTCAACAAACAGGTACTATCTGTCTTAGCTTCACCTCAATATGTGCATAGGAACCTGGTTGTAAAGGGTCACTGATCATAGAGCTCAGCCTTGCATGGAAGTGCATCTGCTGCAGGTGATGACCCACTCAGATGCATGGCATTTTCTGTCCTGGTTTCTCCATTTGTAAACACAGACAGTGGTGAAAACTACCTTATAAACTGTTGTGGGCACTTTTAAGATGATTTTGTTTTCTTTTTCGAGGTAGGGTTTCACTCTAGCCCAGGCTGAGCTGGAATTCACTATGTTGTCTCAGGGTGGCCTCAAACTCATGGCGATCCTCTTACTTCTGTCTCCCAAGTGCTGGGATTAAAGACGAGCGCCACCACGCCTAGTGATTTTTCTTTTTCTTTGAGACAGGGTCTCATGTATTCAGGTTGGCCAAATGTATATACCACCTTGTGCATCTGGCTTTCATGGGTACTGATGAATTGAACCTGGGCTGGCAGGCTTTGCAAGCAAGCACATTTAACTGTTAAACCATCTTCCCAGCCCCTTTTCTTTATTTTCAGAGTCAATCCTCCTGCCTCCCAAACAGATGGAATTACAGCCCTACATCACCATGCCTGGCTTGAGTTTAAGGCATTAAAACTAAAATGGTCCTCAGAAATCATCTCATCCAACACACACATGCACACACATAAAATTTCTTTATTTATTTGCAAGCAGAGAGAGAGAGATAGAGAGAGAAGAGAGACAGAGAGAATGAACATGCCAAGGCCTCCAACCACTGAAAATGAACTCCAGATGTATGTGCCATTTTGTGCATCTGGCTTTGTATACTGGGGGATGGAACAGAGGTTTTTGGGCTTTGTAGGCAAGACCTTAATTGCTGAGCCATCTCTCCAGCCCCCAACCCACTTTTATGGGATATTTTATAGATTCCTGAGAAACTAAGACCCGAAGAGTGGGTGAGCCCTGCCTAGTGTCAGACTAGGGGTGGCAGATTCTAGAGCCAGAACTAGGTCTTCTTACACTTCGCCATTCACCCTGTAGTTTGCTCTTAGTCTCAGACCACGCTTTCCCTGGCCACAGAGGTGCACCAGATACTTTAATCCTTTTGGAGTGCAGTTGCTGTCTTTGGTAAGCAGCCAGCACTTCCAGGTAACATGATATCACCTCAAATACAGCGCTTTAGAGCGACAGTAGGGTCCCTTGAAAAGCCGGGGCAGGACACCAGCGGTGGGACATGTGCTAGTGGTATTACTAGGGTGGGTAAGCTCACTCTGTCTTCTGGGCATGACAAACTCACCCCTGCTTGAACCTTGGGGAGCAATGAGCCTAAAAGAGAAGTGGGGCTGGGCTCTTTCCAATGTTTTGCCATATATATATATATATATATATATATATATATATATATTTTTTTTTTTTTTTTTTTTTTTGAGGTAGGGTCTTGCTCTCTAGCCCAGGCTGACCTGGAATTTACTAGGTAGTCTCAGGATGGCCTCAGACTCACAGCAATCCACCTACCTGTTCCTCCCAAGTGCTGGGATTTAGGTGTGTGCCACCATGCCCGGCTATAGTTCTTATTTTATAAGAAACTGAGACTTATGGAGGTTAGACAAAGGGTTCAAACTTATAATTATCAGAGCCTCAATTTCCTTCCAGGTCTCTGCCTTCAATAAAGGGGTTAGGGTTAGGTCTGCAGCATGGAACCAGAACACTGGTAGAATATGGAATATAGTTGCCATGGGGATTAGGTGAGATACAGAAAAGTCACCCAAGAAGTCACCTAAGGAAGAAACCAGTCGTCTCCTTTCTGTGTATGTGTGGTGGGGGTGTATGCATGCAAGCAGAGGCATGAGAAGGAGGTGGTTGAGTGTCCTCTTCTGCCCTATTTTCTTTTTTTCTAAAATTTATTCTAATTACTTATTTGAGAGAGAGAGAGGGAGAGAAATAGGCAGGTTGAGAGAGAGAATGGGCATGCCAGGGCCTCCAGCCACTGCAAACAAACTCCAGATGCATGCGCCCCCTTGTGCAGCTGGCTTACCTGAACCGCTAAGCCATCTCTTGAGACAGGGTCTTTCAACCTGGGACTTGCTGTTTTTGTTTGTTTCAGGTAGACTGACCAGCAAGACTCAGTGATCCTGTCTCTAGCCCTCCCCCCTTCAGCAATGGGTTACAGATCTATACTGCCAACCCCTGGCTTTTTTTTTTTTTTTTTTTTTTTTTTTTTTTGGTTTTGCAAGGTAGGGTCTCACTCTGGTCCAGGCTGACCTGGAATTAACTATGTAGTCTCAGAGTGGCCTCGAACTCTTGGTGATCCTCCTACCTCTGCCTCCCGAGTGCTGGGATTAAAGGCGTGCGCCACCACGCCCGGCTCAACCCCTGGCTTTTTACATAGCTGCTAGGGATTAAGCTGAGGTCCTCAGGCTTGTGCAGCAAGTGTTCTTATTCATTGAGCTGTCTCCAATTTTTACTTTTACACACACACACACACACACAGAGAGAGAGAGAGAGAGAGAGAGAGAGAGAGAGAGAGAGAACTGGTGTTCCAGGGCCTCAGCTACTGAAATCAAACTCCAGACACTTGAGCCATCTAGTGGGCATGTACAACCTGTGCTTGCCTCACCTTTGTGCAGCTGGCTTACGTGGGATCTGGAGAGTCAAACATGGGTTCATAGGTTTCGTAGGCAAGTGCTTTAACTGCTAAGCCATCTCTCCAGCCCCCCCCCTTTATTTTTTATTGAGGCAGGGCCTCACTCTAGCCCAGGCTGACCTGGAACTAACTCTATAGCCCAGACTGGCCTCAAACCCATGGTGATCCTCCTACCTCAGCCTCCTGAGTGCTGGGGTTAATGACATGAACTACCTGGCTTTCATTGTTCATCTTTATATCCCCAGTGCCTGATACATTATCAATGATCAATATGCCTTCCAAAAAGTAGAATTTTGAATGTATAAATTAGTAAATGGATGAATGAATAAAGAAAAGAACCACCTCCCACAGGTGCCTGGAACACAAGAGGCATTCGGTAAATGATTCTTTCTTCTTCCTCACTGTGGAATGAGGAGGCCACATTTGTAGTGTGTGCCTGGCACGTAGGAGGCCTCAATGAGCATGTGTAGCTGAAATGACTGACCCTCAGGAACTCTGAGCCTTTGAAGCCATGAAGAAACCCTTGTCTTTGCCACCGCAGAGGCTGGTGTATGCTCTCTGGCCAAGGGTTTCCCTCCACTACAGGGTGAGAACCACCCATCTTCTAAGCTGACTCGATCCACCTGCTACCCAGACTCAATGTCAAGCCAGCTGCACACGCAGCGGAAGGAAGCTGCAAATCCTTCCAGGTGGAAAACAGAGAATGTACTGTAACCAGCCAGACTCAACTGCATTCCACTCTGCCACCTCGTTCTATCTTCTTAGGACTTCAAATCTCAGTCTCCTGGATCTGGTGAGTGAATGAGTTCAGTGTCTAAAGAATTTCTGGCACATTGTAGTTTCTCAATAAATATTGGAGGGATGAATAAACGAATAAAGGAAAACAATACTGAAGGACGAGACAAGCTGACTGATGAGGGTCTATTTATTGGCGAAAAGTCCTATAGGGTCAAGACCATACCCTCCCCATCCTCTTCCCTGTAAAAATAAACTGCCTTTCCCTCTCCCTGCTGTATCTGCTTTCCTATTTGGCCCAGAGAGAATCAGTCACCCCCTAAGAGTTGTGCCCTGAGACACAGGAACCAGCACCACCCCCCCTACACTTCTCTCACCCCAGACAGACAAGGCAGCAGGAAGGCTTTTCAAGCCCTTGGCCTTACACATGGAGTCAGTTGCTCTGTCCATGAAAGGGTTGGTAGTAGTACTAGGAGCAGCAGCACAAGGAGTATGGGTGAGAGGCAGCCCCTGAGGGTGGCACTGAAGGGAGCTGAGTTAGCCTGGGAAGAGACAGGGAGGCACAGCCCCAGGCCTGTCCCAGTGGCCCCTAAACTCAGTGAGTTTGGAGACAAAAGAGGCAGACTCCTTCCTGTGGGATAGCACCCCCACCTAGACTTCCTCCAGGCAGGGTGAAATATGGAAGGATGTCACAGTGAATGGTGGGGCTCTGCTGGAGGTAGGGGTACCCCCAAAGCAGAGGCACTATGTGTTGAAGAAGGGACTCGCCTCATGTCATCTGTGGTGTGGAGAGACTGGGCCCAGCTCAGTTCATCTCTGCTCCCTCCTATCTTGGAAGCCCCAAGCCCTGGCAACAGCCAGTCATTTCTTTCCTGACCCAGGTCTACCACACCTCACATTGCTGCCCTGGGTTCATGGGTGAGCCGACAGGGCAGCCGAAGTGCTGCAGGAAGTCGCGGGAGTTGGAGAGAGTGCCCAGCACGCGGAAGCGGGCAGGGCTGTGGGGGTCGGTCACCAGCCCCTCGTGAGAGCTCTCTGGTGTGCGGACCGAGCACCACACCTGCGGGCCAGGACAGACACGGGGACATATGGTGTCTAGTGTGGAGCTCAGTGAGCTGGACCAAAACTTTGGCTACAGCACAGCCATCTTGGGGACACAAACCACCACTGCCCAGCTCCTGAGCTCAGGAGGCCTCAGGAACACTGTAAGAAGCTCAGCCAGCCAGCACAAGGGTGCAGAACATGCCCTCCTGCCCCAGGTCCTTGAAGCCCTTCTAAAACAACCTTGGACATTAGGTTGCCTGGCATGTTCACGGCTGAGGGAAAAAGGCAAAGCCCTTTAAGGTTGCTTGCTGTGGTGCAAAGTACCTAAAGAAGTCCTGACCGAGTCCTTACTCTGCCCCTTAACTTTACTCTGGGTAACCCTGAATAATCCACTTTATGTCCCCAAGCTATAGCTTCTTCCTCCATGTCTCCCCACCCCAAGGTACATGCAGGACCAGTGCCCGCTCCAGTCCGCACGCAGGCAGTCCTGCCCCATGAGATCTGCAAAGTCTCCCTGAAGACTGTCTTCTCAGGCCGCTTTCATGGGCTCTGGGCACAAAGCTTTCTCAGTATATTTCCCACACACCAATAGTGACCCCATTCCCCAGCCCCTTTCCTGCATGACCCCAATTTCTTCTAATGACATCCTTTGGAGGGAGGAGGCTGGGGGCACACTCGACTCTCCCAGGGGACCATACCTGGGCGAATCCCACAAAGAAGAGCTGATGGTTGGTAAGCCCCACAGCAGGCAGCTGCTGTTCCTCCCCGTGCTTCCTCAGCCACATTTTGTAAGCCTGGGGGGGATGGTGGGTAGCAAGTCCACCAGGGTCTGCCCGTGTTCCCAGTACCCATCCTTCCACATAGCTGGGGAGGCCTTGGCCACTCACATTGTAGGCAGCCTTCAGCCCCCCGTTGTCAGCGATGTTCTCCCCCAGTGTCTGGCGGCCGTTGAGCCTCTCCCCATTGACCTGGTACTGGTTGTACTGTTCTTCCATACAGGCTGTATGGTTCCGGAAAGCTGCCAGAGATTCATTCTGCCACCATGGTCGCAGGTTCCCTTCCTTGTCATACTCACGCCCTGAGGAGAACTTACCTTCGCACCCCATCAAGTGGACAGGTCACCCCTTGCCAGAAGGAGTGCTTCCACCAGTCCTGTCCCAAAGACCCAGTGTCTCTAAGGCCTGCCCCCAACATCCCAAGGCACTGAAGGAGCCACTTGGTAATTCCAGACTGAAGGGGATGATTCTATAGGCCCCTACCTTGGTCGTCAAAGGCATGTGTCAACTCATGGCCCATTACTACACCAATGCCACCAAAGTTCAGGGCCCTGGTAGATGAGGAATGCTGAGTGAGGATACAGTAGGGGAATTTTTGAATCTTCCCCTCCAGTACTGCTCCCAGCTCACCCCCACACCCAAGGCCCCAGCCCCTCCTGCCTCAAACACACTTGGGGTGGTTGCGGGCATAGAAGGGGGCCTGCAGGATGCCAGCGGGGAAGACAATTTCATTCTTGGTTGGAAGGTAGTACGCATTCACCGTCTGGGGAGTCATGCTCCATCTGAAGAGAGAAGAGGGAAAGGCTGAGGCTCTTTCCTCTCCTGATGCCCCACCCAGCACAGCTGCTTTCCCCTGCCTCCTGCAAGGGCCTCATGCCAATCCTTGCCCATCCCAAGAAACCTCTGTCTACCTCCCCTGCTGCCCCAGTGTCTGGCCTCCCATTCTCACTGGTCTCGGCTGGGAGGCTTACGGAGCTGGTCAGCCATCACCTTAGCAGAGAAGTTATACAGATTCAACATATTTTGGAAGAAAGAATCTTCAGAGACTTCATACTATGGAATGGTGAGAGATAGAAAGCAAGTTAAAACATGCTGGAGAGGAGAATACTGCCAGCTTAGCTAATCAGGACCTTTCCAAGCTTTATTTTCCTCTACTGTAAAATGGGAGTGAAACAGCTAGTAAATCGCTGCCAATACTAAAATAAAAGCACTTGTGCTGCAGTGTTGTATTCTTTTTACGAAATACCTTCTTTTGTTCTCATAACAACCCTGTGAGGTGGGTACTATGAGGAGTCCCATTTTGCAGGTGAAAAAAACTGAAGCTTAAAAGAGGTCTTATCCAAGGTTGGTAGACAGTTAGAGGTGGAAACATAATTGAATCAGGACTGACTCCAAACCCCTGTCCATTCAACAACACTGTATTGTTCTGCCATGTGCCCACAGGCTGGCACAGAACTGATATTTAAGCAATGTTATTCATCTGCATCTACCTCTGAAAGGAACCAACAAGCACCTCCTTCCCTTCCAGAACTTGAGCCCCAGTTACTGAGTCCAAGGACCAGTGCCCCCTACAAGGAGACATGGTACTCACCCCATCGTAAACAGCATCTAGCTCTTTGGGCTCCAGGATGAAGTCTGGGAAACCAATCATATCATAGATGGTGTCTGCCTGAAGAGATCAATTTTAGGGTTTCCTCTTTCCTCCCAGCAAAATTGTTCCCTGTATGTTCACCTCAAGGTGGCGCCCCAACCCCAACCATGGCTCACTTTCTCCTTGGCTGCCTGACGGGTCTTTTCATCCATCCAAACCAGGTCTCCCAGGGCCTCCTCAAAAGCAGACCGGATCTCGCTGATCATCCCCTCTGCCTGAGAGGGAGGATCACCGTCAGCCTCCTCCTGTACGTATCATAGCCTCCCCCATCCACCCTGGGCCTTTCCCGACGCATGAGAACATCCAGACTCATGCAGAACGCTCCATAGCAGGAAGGGTGAGAAGGCAGTACCCACCCTTGCTGACAGTACTGCTACTGTGGGTGGCTTTTTTCTAATTAAACATCTCCAGCAACACTGAGTTAATTAATATAATTTCCTAAAGTACATTGATTTTATCTATGAAATTAATGCATTAACAGAGAATTTGAAAAACTGAAAAGAACTGAAGAAAACAGAACATTATATAATGTGACAATGCAGATTCTTTTAATAGTCTGACTACTAGTGTTTTTCTTGCCCAGATATTCATATAAAATATAGAATTATGAAGCCGGGCGTGGTGGCGAACGCCTTTAATCCCAGCACTTGGGAGGCAGAGGTAGGAGGATTGCCATGAGTTTGAGGCCACCCTGAGACTACATAGTGAATTCCAGGTCAGCCTGAGCCAGAGTGAGACCCTACCTCGAAAAACAAAAACAAACAAACAAACAAACAAACAAACAAACAAAAAAAATATATATGGAATTATGTTGTATTACATGTATGCATTTTTTAAAGATTTTATTTTTATTTATTTATTAGAGACAGAGAGAGGGACAGAGAGAGAGTGAGAATGGGCACGCCAGGGCCTCTAGCCATTGCAGATGAACTCCAGACGCATGTGCCACCATGTGCATCTGGCTTACGTGGGACCTGAAGAATTGAACTGGGGTCTTTAGGCCGCAGGCATGCGCCTTAACCACTAAGCCATCTCTCCAGCCCACATGTATGTATGTATTTTTAAAAAAGATTTATTTTTATTTATTCATCAGAGGCAGAGAGAGGGGGAGAGAGAGAGTGAGCAAGAATGGACATGCCAGGGCCTCTAGCCACTGCAAATGAACTCTAGATGCACGCGCCACCATGTGCATCTGACTTACATGGGACCTGGAGAATTGAACCTGGGTCTTTAGGCTTCGCAGGCATGTGCCTTAACCGCTAAGCATCTCTCCAGCCCCACATGTATGTATTTTTGCAGCCTACTTGTTTCTAGGTAAAAATATATCTTTAGGGCTGGAGAGATGGCTTAGCAGTTAAGGCTCTTGCCTGCAAAGCCAAAGGACCTCCATTTGATTCTCCAGGACCCACATAAGCCAGATGCACAAAGGCACATGTGTCTGGAGTTCGCTCTCTCTCTGCCTCTTTCTCTCTCTCTCTCAAATAAATAAATAAATAAAATATATTTTAAAAATATATCTTTAGCTGAGTGTGGCAGTGCATTCCTTTAGTCCCAGTACTCAGGGGGACGAGAAGAAGGATTGTCATGAGTTTGAGGTCAGCCTGGGGCTACAATGTGAGTTCCAGGTCAGCCTGGGCTAGAGTGAAATTCTGTCTCAAAAAAAAAAAATTCCCCTCTGAGATCACACACACACACACACACACACACACACACACACGTCTATGTATCCATACATTTATATATACACAAACATAACTTCAGGGCTGGAGAGGTAGCTTGGTGATAGAACCCTTCCCTACCATGTGTAAGACTCATTCAATTTCCAGCACCACCAACTTTTAAATAATATATTGATGCTTATTTATTTGTTGTTTTTCTAGGTAGGGTTTCACTCTAGCGCATGCTAACCTGGAATTCACTATATAGTCTCAGGTGGCCTCCCAAGTGCTGAGATTAAAGGCATGCATCAACATACCCGGCAACACATTTTTTTATTTGTGTGGGGGGAGGGCATACCAAGACCTTTTGCTGCTGCAAACAAATGCCAGATGCATGCACCACTTTTTGCATGTGGGGATATGTGAATACTAGGAATCTGAACCCTTGGCTGGCAGGCTTTGGAAGCAAGTACCATGTCCCAAGCTCACTGTGTTGTTTGTTTTTGGAAGCAGGGTTTCACTTAAGCCCAGTCTGAACTCTGTAGCCCAGGCTGGCCTCAAACTCATGGTGATCCTCCTACCTCAGCCTCCTGAGTGCTGGGATTAAAGGCATGCACCACCACACCTGGTAAAAAAAAATTTCTTTTAAATATACATATATTTTATTTATTTATTAGAGAGAGAGAGAGAGAATGGGCACACCAGGGCCTCTAGCCACTGCAAATGAACTTGCCCCCTTGTGCATCTGGCTTATGTAGGACCTGAAGAATCGAACCTAGGTCCTCAGGCTTTGCAGGCAAGCACCTTAACCACTAAGCCATCTCTCCAGCCCCTGCCAACTTTTTTTAATTAAAAAAATAAAACAGACATGGTAGTGCACACTTGTATTCTCAGCACTTAGGAGGCTGAAGCAGAAGGACACAAGGCCAGCCTGGTCTTTATACTAAGTTCCAGACCAAACTGAAGTACATAATGAGTCTGTCTCAAAGTCAAATATAAGGGCTGGGAAAATAGTTCAGCAGTTAAACGTGCTTGCTTGCAAAGCCTGCTGGCCTGGTTTCAATTTCCCAGTACCTATGTAAAGCCAGCTACACAAAGTAGTGCGTGCATCTGGAGTTTGTTTGCCATGACAGAAGGCCCTGGAGCACCCATATTCTCTCTCTTTTTCACTCACACACACTCAAATCAATAAATAAATAAATATTCTTTTAAAAATATTTTATTTATTTATTTGAAAGACGGAGAGAAATAGGCAGAGAGAAAGAGAGAGAGACAGACAGACAGACAGAATGGGCACACCAGGGCCTCTAGCCACTGCAAATGAACTCCAGATTCATGTGCCACCTTGTGCATCTGCCTCATGTGGGTCCTGGGGAATTGAACCTGGGTCCTCTGGCTTTATAGGCAAAGTCCCTAACCACTAAGCCATCTCTCCAGCTCTAAATAAATATTCTTAAAAATCAAAAATAGGGCTGGAGAGATGGCTTGGTGGTTAAAGCGCCTGCCTGCGAAGCCTAAGAACACTTGTTCAAAACTCCAAGTCCCACTTATAGCCAGACACAAAAGTGATGCAAGTGCACAAAAGGGGGTGCATGCATCTGGAGTTCATTCACGGTGGCTGAGAGGCCCTGGAGCACCCATTCTCTCTCTGCCTCTTCATCTCTCACTCTCAAAAAAAAATCAAAAATAATAATGAGTAATATATCTTCAATTTAAAGGCTGCTTCATACTCTATCCTAATTACTCTTTCTTTTTCCTTTACCTCATGGTTTGACATTTCATCTTGCTTCATTTTTCCCTATTATAAACAACATTATATAAACATCCAATACTTAAGCATGCCCATTATCATCTCATAAAGATATTACTTTTATAATTATATAAGTAACATGAACTCAGTATAAAAATTTGGAGAAAATGGGCTGGAGAGATGGCTTAGTGGTTAAGGCACATGCCTGTGAAGCCTAAGGACCCCAGTTCAATTCTCCAGGTCCCACGTAAGCCATATGCACAAGAGGGCGCATGCATCTGGAGTTCATTTGCAGTGGCTAGAGGCCCTGGTGCGCCCATTCTCACTTTCCCTCTCTCTGTCTCTAATAAACAAACAAACAAACAAACAAATAAATAAATACAACAGAGCTGTTGTTTCTGTAAAAAATTTTTTGGAGAAAAAAATAAAAGCCAGGCCAGGCATGGTGGCACACACCTTTAATCCCAGTACTCAGGAGGCAGAGGTAGGAGGATCACTTTAAGTTCGAGGCCACCCTGAGACTACATAGTGAATTCCAGGTCAGACTGGGCTAGAGTGAGACCTTACCGTGAAAAACAAAACAAAACAAAACAAAAAAAAGTCAGTTATGGTGGCACATTCCTTTAACCCTAGCATTTGGGAGGCAGAGATAGGAGCATTGCTGTAAATTCAAGGCCAGCATGGGACTACAGAGCGAGTTCCAGGTCCGCCTGGGCTAGAGTGAGATACTACCTCAAACCACCCCCCTACAAAAAACTATGGAAAAATATGCAGAGCTTTAAAGAAACAAAGCCAAATCCTCATAAGCCTACTGCCTAAAGCAATCACTGTCCATTGAAATTCCTTCCCATTTTTTTCTGTATGTATACACATATATAAATAGTAAATTTTTAACTTTTAGGGCTTTCTTTTTTGTTTTATTGTTTGTTTTGAGGCAGGGTTTTGTTCTACCCCAGGCTGACCTTTAATTCATGGCAATCCTCCTACCTTAGCCTCCAGAATGCAGGAATTATAGGTGTACATCACTTTCCTAGCTTTTCTTGTTTTTGTTTTTTCCAGGTAGGGTCTTGCTCTAGCCCAGGCTGACCTGAAATTCACTATGTTGTCTCAGGTGGCCTCAAACTCACAGCGCTCCTCCTATCTCTGTCTCCCAAGTGCTGGTATTAAAGGTGTACACCACCATGCCCAGCCCTAGCTTTAAAAAAAAAAAAAAAAAAAAAACAAGATTTTTAGGGCTAGAGAGATGACTTAGCAGTTAAGGCACTTGCCTGCAAAGCCTAAGGGACCCATGTTCCATTCTCCAGATCCCACATAAGCCAAATGCACAAAGTTGAGGCAAGCACAAGGCTGCACATGCCCACTAGGTGGCGTAAGTGTCTGGAGTTTGATTGCAGTGGCTGAGGCCCTGGTGCACCAATTCTCTCTCTCCCTTTTTCTCTCTTGCTCTCTCTAAAAAAATTTCAAGAATAAGACTTAAAAATTTTTATTTATTTTCATAGGGGGGGTGGGCATGCCAGGGTGTCTTGCCACTGCAAGAACACCAGATATTTATGCCACTTTTTGCATTTGGCTTTATGTGAGGGTTGGAACTGAATCCAGGCTAGCCAGCTGAGCAATCTTCTCAGGTTTAAAAATATAGATTTGGGCTGGAGAGATGGCTTGGTGGTTAATGCACCTGCCTGCCAAGCCTAAGAATGCTGGTTCCAATTTCCAGGTCCCACGTTTAGCCAGACGCAAAAAGTGATGCAAGGACACAATACCACACCTGCCCACAAGGGGCACATGCACCGGGAGTTTGTTCACAGCAACTGAGAAGTCGCTGGCGTGCCCATTTTCTCTCTCTGTCTCTCTCTCAAAAAAAAAAGAGATTTTTTTTTTTTTAGGATTAGGGAAGATAGCTCAATGCTAAAATAAATAAAAGTTTTATTTATTTATTTATTTGCACATGGGTGTGCATGTATGTGTATAGGCACATGAATGTCATGGTGCACATGTGAAGGTTAGAGGACAACCTCAAGGTATTTTTGCTCTTTGACTACTGTCTTTGAGACAGGGTCTATTGCCACTGTAGATGAATGCAAGTCTAGCGGGCCTGTGAGCTTTGGATTCTTCTGGCTGTGCTTCCCACTTTCTAAGTATGCTGGTATCACAGACCCATGTACCACTTTGTGTCCAGCTTTATGTGAATACTGAGGAATGGAATCCAGGTCAGCAGGCTTTGCTGAGCCATCTCCCCCACCCACCCTCTTTTTTTTTGTTTTTCGAGATATTTGAGGTAAGCTCAACAGACTGGCTTTTTCTTTTTTTCTGAGAGATCAAGAGCAAGAGTGAATGTGAGAGACAGAATTGGTACACCAGGACCTCCAGCCACTGTAATCAAACTCCAGACTCCTGCATCACCTTGTGCACATGTGCAACCTTGTGCATGCATCACCTTGTGTGTCTGGCTTATGTGAGATCTGGAGAGTTGAACATGTGTCCTTAGGCTTCACAGGCAAGTGCCTTAACCACTAAGCAATCTCTCCAGCACCCACCTTTTTTTTTTTTTTAAATAAACAGATTTTATTTATTTTCAAGCAGAGAGAGAGAGAGAGAAGAGAAAATGAGAGAAGTGGGTGCACCAGAGCCTTCAGCTGCTGCAAATGAACTCCAGATGCATACTTCACCTTATGCATCTGGCTTTACGTGGGTACTGGAGAGCTGAATCCAGGTCGTTAGGCTCTGTAAGCAAGCTCCTTAACTACTAAGTCATCTCTCTAGCCCCCTCGCCCTTTTTTTTGTGACAGGGCCTCAATATCACTATGTAGCTCAGAATTACCTTGAACTTCTGATCCTCCTACAGTTACCTCTGATGTACTGGGGTTACAGGTGTGAGCCACCACACCATGGTTTATGGGTTTTATGTTGTCTTGCTGGGCTAGGCATCAAACCCAGGTCTCTGTCCCCAGCTGAACAGTGAATTTTAAACATATAAAAAGGTAGTTTGGGGCTGGAGAGATGGCTTAGCAGTTAAGGTGCTTACCTGGGAAGCCTAAGGACCCAGGTTCAATTCCCTAGTACCCACTTAAGCTAGATGCAGAAGAGGGTACATGCATCTGGAGTTCATCTGCAGTGGCTGGAGGTCCTGGTGTGCTCATTCTCTCTTTATCTGTCTCTATCTGTTTCTCTTCTCTCTATCTCTTTCTGCTTGCAAATACATACATACATACATACATACATACATACATACATACATACATACATATATACATACATTAGTTTTGAAAGACTCCTGGAGACTCACAATTTCCTTGCTTTGTCGGTCAAATGTAGCCTTTACAAAGAGGGAGCCTAAAGCAAAGCCAAGGGCGTCATCTGTATTGGAGATGCAGGTCTGCCACCTTGGTGTACAGGACTGTAAAGGAACAAAGAAGCAAGGCCCTAGAGATAGCTCTGTCTCCAGAGCTAGGTCTTCTCAGCTATACGACAGAGGGCTTGGGTGCCATTTTTCCCTCCAACTCCAGGAAAAATTCAGGGTAATATCTCAAACTGCACCAACCCCAAGCAACAAAACCTCAGTGGGAACATATGTGCAACTCACCTGCTCCTCATCACTCTCCTCCTGTGTCCCTAACAGGCCTCCTTACAGTGCAGAAGTCTCTCAGCTCAGCTCTAGAACTCGGGCTCGTATCTACTCAGCCTACCACACCAGAAACCTGAGCATCATCCCAACGTCCTCCACCTCCCCACCTCTAAGTTAATCTCACTTGTTTCTTCTGGATCTACGTTATTATCTGTCCACCACATCGCTGCTTTCCTGTCCTACAACACTATCATCGTTTGCCTGAAAATCAGTTTTCCCTGACTAAATACTCTTAACTCCATTTAGATGCAAAAAAAAAAAAAAAAAAAATCACTCGCTACAACCTCTATGGTTTCGCCTGTGAAAGAATCAGATTAGACTTCTAAATACAAAGGTAGTTTCCTTCATGCCCATTTTACTACATTCCATCTCTTGCTGCCCTGGACTCAAGCTTCTATCAGAATCCATGCAAGCCCACCAAAACTCCTTGCCACCTCTAGAATTTGCATGTGCTTTTCTTCTGCCTGGAATGCCTTTCTCCCCAGCATTTTCAAGGAGCTCATTCCTCAAATGGCACCTTCTCAGAAGAAACTTTCCTGATACCTCCTTCGCTGCTCCTCACATAGAATATGCTGTCCCCACCTCTGTTCTACAACACAAAGAGGGTTTTCACTCATTGTGAACCCTTATAACCAAAAATGTATGTATTTGTCTACAGGCTTTCTCCCCCTACTTAAATTCAGCATTGTGAAATCATCAAAGCTGAGTGCCTACATATACCACACGGAACATACTTCACTTACGTTAACTCAGCTAGTCTTCATGACAGCCTTGCAAGTTATTTCTATTTTACAGATCAATATGGAGAACCCCCTCCAAAAAAAAAAACATGCACAAGGTGTGACAACCTTAAAAAAAAAAAAAAAAAAGGCTGGAGAGATGGCTTAGCAGCTAAGGCATTTGCCTGCAAAGCCAAAGGATCCTGGTTCGACTCTCCAGGACCCATGTAAGCCAGATACACAAGGGGTGCATACATCTGGAGTTCATTTGCAGTGGTTGGAGACTTTGGAGTGCCCATTCTTTCTCTCTCTCTTTCTCTCTCTGTCTCTTTCTCTCAAATAAATAAAATAAATAAATAAAATTAAAAATTCTCTTCTCTCTATCTCTTTCTGCTTGCAAATACATACATACATACATACATACATACATACATACATACATACATACATACATTAGTTTTGAAAGACTCCTGGAGACTCACAATTTCCTTGCTTTGTCGGTCAAATGTAGCCTTTACAAAGAGGGAGCCTAAAGCAAAGCCAAGGGCGTCATCTGTATTGGAGATGCAGGTCTGCCACCTTGGTGTACAGGACTGTAAAGGAACAAAGAAGCAAGGCCCTAGAGATAGCTCTGTCTCCAGAGCTAGGTCTTCTCAGCTATACGACAGAGGGCTTGGGTGCCATTTTTCCCTCCAACTCCAGGAAAAATTCAGGGTAATATCTCAAACTGCACCAACCCCAAGCAACAAAACCTCAGTGGGAACATATGTGCAACTCACCTGCTCCTCATCACTCTCCTCCTGTGTCCCTAACAGGCCTCCTTACAGTGCAGAAGTCTCTCAGCTCAGCTCTAGAACTCGGGCTCGTATCTACTCAGCCTACCACACCAGAAACCTGAGCATCATCCCAACGTCCTCCACCTCCCCACCTCTAAGTTAATCTCACTTGTTTCTTCTGGATCTACGTTATTATCTGTCCACCACATCGCTGCTTTCCTGTCCTACAACACTATCATCGTTTGCCTGAAAATCAGTTTTCCCTGACTAAATACTCTTAACTCCATTTAGATGCAAAAAAAAAAAAAAAAAAAATCACTCGCTACAACCTCTATGGTTTCGCCTGTGAAAGAATCAGATTAGACTTCTAAATACAAAGGTAGTTTCCTTCATGCCCATTTTACTACATTCCATCTCTTGCTGCCCTGGACTCAAGCTTCTATCAGAATCCATGCAAGCCCACCAAAACTCCTTGCCACCTCTAGAATTTGCATGTGCTTTTCTTCTGCCTGGAATGCCTTTCTCCCCAGCATTTTTCAAGGAGCTCATTCCTCAAATGGCACCTTCTCAGAAGAAACTTTCCTGATACCTCCTTCGCTGCTCCTCACATAGAATATGCTGTCCCCACCTCTGTTCTACAACACAAAGAGGGTTTTCACTCATTGTGAACCCTTATAACCAAAAATGTATGTATTTGTCTACAGGCTTTCTCCCCCTACTTAAATTCAGCATTGTGAAATCATCAAAGCTGAGTGCCTACATATACCACACGGAACATACTTCACTTACGTTAACTCAGCTAGTCTTCATGACAGCCTTGCAAGTTATTTCTATTTTACAGATCAATATGGAGAACCCCCCTCCAAAAAAAAAAAAAAAGTAACATGCACAAGGTGTGACAACCTTAAAAAAAAAAAAAGGCTGGAGAGATGGCTTAGCAGCTAAGGCATTTGCCTGCAAAGCCAAAGGATCCTGGTTCGACTCTCCAGGACCCATGTAAGCCAGATACACAAGGGGTGCATACATCTGGAGTTCATTTGCAGTGGTTGGAGACCTTGGAGTGCCCATTCTTTCTCTCTCTCTTTCTCTCTCTGTCTCTTTCTCTCAAATAAATAAAATAAATAAATAAAAATTTAAAAAAAACAAAAAATAAAACATGAAGGGTTGGAGAGATGGCTTAGCATTTAAGCACTTGCCTGTGAAGCCTAAGGACCCCAGTTTGAGGCTCAGTTCCCCAGTACCCAGGTAAGCCAGATGCACAAGGTGGCACATGCACCTGAAGTTCGTTTGCAGTGGCTGGAGGCCCTGGTACGCTCATTCTCTCTCTCTCTCTCTCTGCCTCTTTCTTTCTGTGTCTGCCTCTTTCTTTCAAATAAATAAAAATAAACAAAAAATTTAAAAACTTAAATTTAAAAAAAAACACCATGAAGGACCTGGACTCGGGACCCAGAACAGATTGATTCCAACTTCTGTTCCATACCATGTACCCAAGTACCATGAGGTAAGTGTGACTGGCACACTGTGAGCATGCAACCATCAGCTAGGCTGGGTCAGAAAGGTGGCAGAGCCAGAGAACCCACCTTCTTGGTGCCATAAAGGGTCTCTAGCAGCTTCTCCTGGGCTGACTCAAAGCGCTGGTCCAGGCTTGAGGTTGTCTTCTGCACCAGGTTCCAGATCAGGTAATTGTTCAGGATGCTGTGTCCATACCAGAAAATGAGGAAAGGCAGGTGAGGTGCTTATCCGTGCCTCCAGACATTCTCCAGGATAGTGCAGGCAGCAGCAATCCTGAGAGGCACACGGGGAAGCTGTGCTACAAGCCCTCTTGGGGACACACCTGCCTACAGAAGTCAGCTTGGAGCAAGGGGGTGGGAATGAAGGTCACAAATGAACACCCTAAAATATTGCCCAAAGAAAGAGCCTAGATATGCTGATTTAATGTTTGGAAGACTCAAGACCTTATCACTCAGTCTGGCTGTGCCAGTTCACTGTGCCTGGTCCCTGCTAGAGATCACCACAGAACCCGAAGTGCTCTCTCCACCACTAGCCCCTCAGAACACTCCCCCCACACTGACACACATACACACCTTGGTTCCGTGCAATTGATGAGTTCTGACACTTGTTGCAAATAGTCTGTCCCATATACCACCACAGGCTCAGAGTCACTCAATTCCAACGGTGACAGCAAGAAAGAAAGGAACTCAAGCCAGTCCACGGAGGGTGCCAGAGTCTGAAAGTAAAAACCCCTAAGGCTTCCTTGCCTTCTCATTTGGCTTCCAACAGACTCCTCTCCCTCTGAGGAGTCCTTCTCATTGCCAGGGCAAAGGCTACTGACTGCTTGGTGACCCATTCCTGCAACAAGCCCTTTTCTAGGCCTGAGCACTCCTCAGTCTGGGACCGAAACCACCTATCATACAAGGAAAAACATCATGTGTGGTACTCAGCTGGGGCCCCAAATTTCACACATTTTCCTAACAATTGATAAAATACCAGTTACCTAACACTCCCCCATCTAGCTAGTCTTTACTCTAGAACCTCTGCTTCCCTAACATCTCTGTAATGGAACACTAACAGAGCTGACCTAGCAGGGGCCTCAGGAGATGCTTCCATGGCTATTTTGATTGTTTTGTGAATGTCTCATCCAAGTGGTTAGACTTCTTTGCTTGCTTTTTTTTTCAAGATAGGGTCTCGTTTTAGCCCAGGCTGACCTGAAATTCACTATGTAGTCTCAGGTTGGCCTCAAACTCATAGCAGTCCTCCTACCTCTGTCTCTCGAGTTCTAGGATTAAAGATGTGTGCCACCACGCCCAGCAAATTTGTTTTTTGGTGGAAGGGTCACACACCGTAGTCTAGACTGGCCTAGAACTCAGTACTTTGTAGCCAGCATGGCCTTGAACTTGCAGAAATCCACTTGCTTCAGCCTCCCAAATGCTGGGATTATAGGCATAAACCACCATGCTTGGATAAATATTTTATGTATTCACGAGAGAGAGAGAGAGAGAGAGAGGAAGGGAGAATGTGTGTGTGTGTGGGCAGGCAAGGGCCTCCTGTCACAGCAAATAAACTCCAGGCGCATGAACCACTTTATGCGTCTGGCTTTTTGTGGGTGCTAGGGAAATGAATCTAGGCCATCAGGCTTTATAAACAAGTGCCTTTAACCACCGAACCATCTCTCCAGCCCCACTGAACCATCTCATCAGCTCCTGGCTAAATGTTTTTTTTTTTTTTTTTTTTTTGTTTTTCGAGGTAGGGTCTCACTCTGGCCCAGGCTGACCTGGAATTAACTATGTAGTCTCAGGGTGGCCTCGAACTCACGGCGATCCTCCTACCTCTGCCTCCCGAGTGCTGGGATTAAAGGCGTGCGCCACCACGCCCGGCTGGCTAAATGTTTTAAACCCAATCACTCCATCTATCCCCACACAAGAAAGGGACTAAAGGATGCCCTGAGAGGGGTGTCTTAAAATGTTCACCAGTTTTCTTTCCAGGACAGTGACGGTGCATTGGGAAAGCTCAGAAAAGGAAGGAAATGAAGAAAAAACTGGCTGCTTCAGAAGCTAACATGAGGAGAGGCTGGGTAGTCTGTATCAGTGGCTGGCCCCTCCCAAATGTCTCTAGTCCCCTGCCTACCCCACCTGCAGCTCCGAGATGCTCATCTTGTGATAGATCTTCTCCTCGTCACGCCGCTGGTCCTGGGGCACTGTGATGTTGGCCAGTTGTATCTCCAGCTCCAGCACCTGCTGCATCTGCTCCCGGGTGGAGGTTGGCCGTCCACCCAGCAGCATTCCCAGCTCCTCCATGTAGTCCAGGTAGGCAGTGAGCACCTGTGAAGGTCCCAGTAATCCTCAAAGCCAGCTAACAAGTCCTGCCCAAGGCTGGGATCTGCCCTGTCCCCCACCTTTGCTTGTTGTCTCTTCTGCCTAATGTATTATATTATAGATGTCTATCTGGGTAATACCGTTTTATTCTAACACAGTGCTCACCACTGTCTGCTCTGACTTATTTATTTACTCATGCACTTGCTTGACATCTACCCTGTGGATGCTGTTTGAGTTATAGCAGCTATTCACACTGAATCCCAAGGACCTCAATCAGGGCTAAGCACAGAATTGGTTCTGTAAATGTTTGTCCAGTGGATAGTATGCTTCCCTTAGTGCTTTGCCTACTCATGTCCTAAAGCCCTGCAAATTGTCCTAGGCCATCAGGGGTCATGTGCCTTCACTTGAACAGCTGACTGAACCCCACAGGGAATATGCCCCTTCAAGTCACTTCTACTTGTCAACCCACCAGTCCTCAAACTTTCTTCTTGCTCCATCCCCCCCCAACCTCAGGTCTCCAAGGGAGAAAAAAAAAAAAAAAAAAAAAAGGAAAAAATAAAGAAATGTGTGTGAGCCAGGCATGGTGGCGCACGCCTTTAATTTCAGCACTCAGGAGGCTGCTGAGGTAGGAGGATTGCTGTGAGTTTGAGGCCAGCCTGAGATTACATAGTGAATTTAGGTCAGCCTGGGCTAGAGCAAGACCCTACCTCGAAAACAAAAGGGGAAAAAAAGAAAGAAAGAAAGAAAGAAATGTGTACACTGATCACTTGTGAATTTACATTTTTTTTTGTTTGTTTTTTTTGAGGTAGAGTTTCACTCTAGCCCAGGTTGACCTGGAATTCACTATGTAGTCTCAGGGTGGCCTTGAACTCATGGTGATCCTCCTATCTCTGCCTCTCGAGTGCTGGGATTAAGGCATGCGCTACCACGCCCGGCGGATTTACATATTGTATATCCTCCCACCACATCCTCACAGCCACTCCATAAAGTGGATATTAGTCCTATTTCACATAGATGGAACAAGCTTGAAAAGGTGACATGATAACTCTTACCACAAACTACCCCAGAATGTGGCCCAGACACAAACTCAGATTGCCTCATGCCCAGCTGGCACCAGAGCTTCATGAGAACAGAAGCTGCTTGCTTTGTTGCCACCAGCATCTTGGGCTCTTGCACAATGTCTGCGATGTTAAGTGCTCAGTAAGTACTTACTGAGGAAAGGGAAGAAAACATGCAATTCATCCTCAGCTCTGCTCAGCAACAACCCTCTGCCCAACTCCCAGAAACCACTTCTTATGTTTTTTTTTTTTTTTTTGGTTTTTCGAGGTAGGGTCTCACGCTGGCCCAGGCTGACCTGGAATTCACTCTAGTCTCAGGCTGGCCTCGTACTCACGCGATCCTCCTACCTCTGCCTTCCGAGTGCTGGGATTAAAGGCATGTGCCACCACAGCCGGCTATGTTTGTTTGTTTTTTAAAGCCAAGCTCTTACTATGTAGCCCAAGCTGGCTTTGAACTCACAATGCTGCTGCTTCAGCCTCCCAAGGGTGGAACTACAGGCATGTACCACCATGCTGAGCTTCTTTTCTGACTCTTGACTTGAAGTCTTATCCTGGGCTCACTTTTCTCCACTGAAAAGTTTAGATCCCTTGATATCCATTCTCTGTACTGCAAATTGTCTTCTTTTCCCCACTCTCTTCTTCACTGCTGCTGGTGTGAGAAGAGGTTTAAGGACTAACCCACCATGTAGCTTTTAAGACGTATAGTTAGCTCAGCCAACAGATCTCACATTACCCCTTTCTCTCCCTACCTCCTTACCCTCAGCATAAGAATTACATCGGACACTTTTCTGTACCTGCTGTACTCCTAGTTTTTATCTACCTTAGCCTTCTGCACAGCATCCTCCCCCCAGGTTCTGGGGAAGACTTCTTGACTAAGACAACCGGTGACATATCCAAGCCTCTTCCAAACCATGGGGCAACATGGTTCTCTCCTGAGTTCTCAAAGTTCTCTTCTCTTCTAACTCAGGTGACACCAAAATCAATCTCTGCATATCACTTTGGAGTTTCCTTTTCCCTTCTTTTGAGAGGAAGCCTAAGTTTATCAGCTGTGGTAATATGTGCCTATTGTCCTACCATTTGGGAGGTTGTGGCAAGAGTGTCACTTGAGTCCAGGAGTTAAGAACAGCCTGGATGGGCTACACAGTGAGACCCTGTCACAAAAAAAAAAAAAAAAAAAAAAAAAAAGTACTACGTCCCTAAATCCTCAACTTGACCTACATATCTACCCAGAAGGACTGGGTAACTCTTCTCTCTTCTTGAGTCTGTCCATAGGTCATCTGCCTTCTTTCCCCTCAGCCTGTCTGAACTGCTCCCTCTACAGAGCCCTGTCCCTTAGCTTCTGTCTCCCCTCACCCTCACTCAGCTCCCTTCTATGGCTGTCCCAACAACTATGAACTGTGTCACCAGCCATTTCCGGTCTTCTTCACCATATAGAGGGCAGAGGCAATGTCATGTTCACACATGTCTAGAAGTGGGTCTGGCTGAGAAATGCTCAGGAAATGTTTGTGAACAACAGGACACAGGACTCTTCAGGCCGCCCTACTCCACAGGATGCTCTTTTTCCCACTGCCCTGACACCCAAGTATCTCTTTTTCCTGTCTTCTTTCTCCCGCCTCTCCAATACCTTTGTCTAGATTTCTTTTTTGTTTTAAATTTTTTAGTTTTTTCATTTATTTGAGAGAGACTGAGAGAAGAGAGCTGACAGAAGAGAGAAAATGGGTGCACCAGGGCCTCTAGCCACTGCAAACGAACTCCAGACACATGTGCTACCATGTGCATCTGGCTTATGTGGGTTCTGAGGAATGGAGCCTGGGTCCTTAAGCTTCACAGGCAAGTGCCTTAACCACTAAGCCAATTCTCCAGCCCCTTTGTCTAGATTTCTAAGGAGAAGTTCCCAGAGCATCTGGCTCCCTTCACACTGTCCTCTCTCCAGCACTCTGCCAACTTCTACAGCTCTCATAAAGAGGGTGCCCAAGTCCTTCAAACTTACATATCTAAAATGAGAGGCCCCCCCCACAACTGATTTTCTGCTACATGCAGGAGCATATCTTGTAGCCCTACACCCCAAACCTCATAGCATCTACAGGCTATGCTTCCCCTCTCACAGATAAGGAAACAGCCTCAGAGACTGGTAAGTTGTAACAAGCAGCAAAGCCAAGACTGAAATCCAGATCTGACTCAGAAATCTCTCCTTGTTCTGTGATAGCTGGTTCTTCCTACAGATATCCTTGATTCCCTAAGGTCCCATCCATCATTCCACCATCACTCAGGCTTATACCTTCAATTTTCTTTACCTCTTCCCTCTCTAACATCCATTTACTGGAAACTCATGATTCTGCTTGATTATGCCTACCCCCCCCCCCCGTAGGTTCTTGCTTGAGTCCAGGCTGATCTGGAATTCACTATATAGTCTCAGGTTGGCTTTGAACTCACAGCAATCCTCCTATCTCTGCTTCCAGAGTGCTGGAATTACCACATGGATTCATTATGTCTCTTGCCAGCCTTATCTTCCTAACACTTCCTGTGTCATTCCCTTACCTGGGCTTTTTTTTTTTTTTTTTTTTTTTTTTTTTTTTTTTTTTGAGGTAGGGTTTCACTCTAGTCCAGGCCGACCTGGAATTCACTATGTAATCTCAGGGTGGCCTTGAACTCACAGTGATCCACCCACCTCTGCCTCCTGAGGGCTGGGATTAAAGGCATATGCCACCACGCACCTGGGCTCTTACTAACTTAAAGCCTGGGTCCTATAGAGACTCTTAAGTTGTCTCTAAGAAAAGTAGGAAGAAAGAACAGGGAGGAGAGGGAAGGGAGAAGAAATAAAGAGCAGTCGGCTCACTAGGCAACATGAAGGACTTGCCTTCCCCACTCTGACCCTGTGCACAAAAGCAGAGTCTATGGGGATCAATCAGCGCAGCAGGGAAGGGAGGGAGTTCTGTGAATGCTTCTTACTTTCTCATTGGCAGTCCTATTTAGGTAGTAATCCCGTGAAGGCAGAAAGAGCCCAGACTGGTCCACCTGCAACAGCAAGAACTAAAGTTAAGTCTCCCTCTCTCTTAGAACCTGGGACTCCTGTACAAAGGTGACCCAGCCCAGCTTGCCTGCCTCAAGAGAGGGGAGTTTGGGTCCAGCAAAAAGTCCTTGAGTCCCTCCCTACCCTTCCCCAGCCAGGCACCTGGATGACATTGCTGTTGGAACTCTTGGAATCAGCACTGACATAGACAGTGAAGAAGGGAGTGGCTCTATAGGTCCCTGCGACTGCCTTTAGCACTTCCATGAAGTTGTCCTCATCCCAGGGCCCCGTAATGTTCCAACCACCGATCTGAGTAGAGAGCATACATAGAATCACTGACACAGGGTCCCCCCAAAGCTTCCTTTCCATCCTCTCCCTCTGGTTCTCTGTGTCTGTCCCTGCCTTGTCAATGAGGTCCCGCAGCGGCTGGGCTCCCAGCGCCTCAATGCGCTCCACTTGCAGGCAGGACAGGTAGAAACGCTGTGTCTTCTGCTCAGCTTCACTGCTGGAGTTGAAAGTGGTGTTCTCTGTGGGGACAGAATACACCATCCAGTAGCAATTAGATTAACTGCTGAGAGGAGTCCCTGGCCTCAGTCTGTCTCCTTTACCATTTATACGCATGTGTGTGTAAATCAATGTACATATGTATGTATAGACAGATGGATGTGTTTCGTGGTACTAGGACTGAACCTTTTGCATGTTAGACAAGCACTCTACTACTAAGTTAAATTCCCAGCCCTCTTTTATATTTAATTTTAAGACAGAGTCTCACTAAGTTGGCCAAGATGGCCTTGATTCTATAACCCAGGCTGGCCTTGACCTTTTGATCTACCTGACTCAGTCTCCCAAGTAGCTAGGATTACAGACCTAGATTACTAGGCTGGCTCTCCTTGTCTTTGCAATGTACATTCAAGAAGACTGAAACAGGGCTGGAGAAACGGCTTAGCGGTTAAGGTGTTTGCCTGCGAAGCCAAAGGATTCCGGTTAGATTCTTCAAGACCCACATAAGCCAATTGCACAAGATGGGCACATGCATCTGGAGTTCGTTTGCAGTGGCTGGATGCCCTGGCATGCCCATTCTCTATCTGCCTCTCTTCTATCTCTCTCTCTGCTTGCAAATAAATAAATAAATAATTTTTTTAAAAAAAGAAGACTGAAACAGGCTGGGTGTGGTGGCACACCCTTTTAATCCCAGCACTTGGGAGGCAGAGATAGGAGGATCACTGTGAGTTCAAGGCCACCCTGAGACCACATAGTGAATTCCAGGTCTGCCTGGGCTAGAGTGAGACCCTACCTAACCCCCTCCCACCCCAAAAAAGAAGAATATTGAAACAACAAATTGTGACTTTCCCTCTCTGTCTGTGGAGATCCTTGAAAAGGACCCTCATAATACTCAGAAGTTTACCCACTCAAACCCACCTCCAGTTTTCAGGAGCCCCAACTGTCTCTATGCGTCCCTCAAGGGTTTCACAAAGCAATCTTCTTCACGTGTGGACATTTATTGCCACTAGTGCCAGGTCCTATGCTGCACATTGGCACAGCACCTCTCTGACAGCTCCTACTCACCAAGCAGGTGCTTCAGTATTGCTTGGTTCTGGTCCCAGAGGCTGTTGAAAGTGTTCCATCGAGAATGTCCACTGGGCAGGGGGTTCCTCCGAATCCAGCCTCCACAGGAGAACTGATAAAAGTCTTGACAGGGGCTCACCCCACGATCCAGGGACTCCAGGATTTTTCCAGCCACTTGAATGCAGGCCTCTGTGAGGCAGGTGCTATGCGATGGGTCTGTGGCAGAGGACATGGTGGAAGGTAGAGGTCTGTCAGGTAGAAGAGGCCCTTCTTTTGGAAGGCCCTGACACCAGGAAGTTGGGAAGGCTAGCTCCAACCAGAGACAATCTTAGAGATCCTTCAGCCTCGGGGGCCCCACAGCTATTAAGACTGCTGACAGGTATGGACCCACCTACCTCTGTGGTACTGAATCCCCAGGGCCACAAAACAGCCCAAAAGCAGTACAGCCAGCACTACAGAGACACCTGCTAAGACCAGCTCCAGCTTGGTGTGTGAGCCAAAGAGTTGTCCTTTACTCTTCCGGAATCCCACCTGGGGAACACAGGAGGACAGAGAGCAATTGAGCTGCATGGACAGGGATCCAATATTACCAAAGTCCTCCTAGAGCCATACAGCCAATGGGGTAAGTGGACCTAACTTTGAGCCTCGCTTTAGTGAAGCAGGTGGAGTTGAGCCCTGAGCCTGTTTTGTGCAACGTCATGCCTTAGGATCTCCTCACTACAGTCCTGACACACAGACCAGAGATGGAGTAGAAATGGGGACATGTGACTCTCCAGGACAGCCCACAGCTCATGGGTATGACAAACATCATGCCAGGGCTGGGGTTTGATTGGAAAAGGGGAGTACCCCCACCCCTGGCACACCTCCACAGCCAGAGAAGCTTCACCCTCTACGGGGGTCTCAGGTGCCTCTTCATCCCGAAGCTTGGCCCGTTTGTACTCCATCATCTACAAGACAGTCCAAGGCCCCAACCAAGGTCAGGCAGGGAGGGCTGATTGCCCCAGGCCCTGACTTGACGCCCCTCGCTCATCAGGCCCCCACCTGCCTGCCCATAGGCCTGCCAAGGGTCATCTGGCACTGTCTCCTCCTAACCCTCCCCCACAAGAAGCCCCATCTCATCAAGCCCCTCCCTGCCCAACGCCACCTGTTCGCGGTGGCCGACCCCTCCAACACCCCGTGGCCCCTTCCACTCGGTGGGAGGGCGGTCCTATCTCTCTTGGGGCTCAAGGCCCCCACTCACATTGCCGCCAACGCCGCTGCCGCCCAGCTCCTGCAGCGCGACATTCATGATGGAGTTGGGCCGGGCGGTGCTTTAGGGTTCCGGAAGGCTGACCCTCCCCGGGGCAGAGGCCCCGGCCACCCTCCGGGCTCGGCCGGCGCCCGCCATCACAACCTCTGCAGCAGCCCCTCGTCTGGGTGCGGCGTCCCCCGCCTTCCCAGGCCACCCCCGCCCCACCCCTCCCCACCCCGCCCCCGCGGCGCGCGCCCTCCCTCCCGGGGACGGGGACAGGAGCGAGGGGGAGGGGCGGAGCGCGCGCAGCTCCCAGCCCCACGCCCGCGCCGGCCCAGACCGCCCTGCTCCCGAACCACGCCACCCGCCCGAGACCCCAAGTCCACCCTTCATGGTTAGACACCGCCCCCCGCCCCCCCGCCCCACATCTCAGGAGGGCTCTCCTGCAAGCCACCCATAATTTACTTTCCTTCCATCCAGGCCCAATCCCTGCTGTGGCTGGCTGGGTGCTCCAAATTTCAGGCCCTTTAAACACACCTTAGACAGATCATGCTTCTTGAGCTAGCAGTTACAGAGCACACAAGTGATTCACCCCCAAACGGGGGGTTCTACGGAATAACTACACAGCACACAGACCCCAAGCACACAGACACGCAGACGGTGGCAGCCCACACGTAGAGACACTCAGAAACAACTGCATCGCATACTCACGAGAATCTAAACATGCACAACGCACTTCAAAGTCCACTGTCGTTGAAGACACACACACACAAGCGCACACCGACGACTGGGGCAGCACACACTACACACACAGCCCACACTGATGGCACTCTTACAGGTTGCTTTAAGATGGCATTTTTACTCTCCAAGATAATTGCTGTCATCACATCATCTCTTAAAGGGAGGGTTACAGATGGTGACAAATTGGCAGGGAAAAAAACAGCCATGCACAGATATTTAAAGAAAAGACATGCTAACACTTCTAACTTGAGGAAAGCAAACGATTTTATTTGGGAGGTTTGCAAGGGGAGGGGGAATTACACCAAGCAATATTTAACTGAAACGCAATAGTGTGGCATCCACGCATATGCCATCTGCTTTCCATATTGTCATTGCTTAATCAGGCCTAGTGTGATAGAGTCTGCTGCATTGAAGAACGCCTACTGTTTTTTTTTTTTTTTTTTTACAATTTGGAGCAGGGAGAAGTGTCTCATCCTCATCTCCCTAACCCACCCATCACAAGGGAGTACAAGAATTTGATCTCAGGCTTAAAGTAGGGGCAATTAGATAATCGATTTCTTGACTCTCACCTCAGTTCTCAGACATCTTGCTGCAAGTGGTTCTAGCCTGGAATATTTTTTTGTTCCTTTTTTTTTCGAGGTAGGGTCTTGCTCTAGTTCAAGCTGACCTGGAATTCACTTTAGTCTCAGGGTGGCCTTGAACTCACAGCTATCCACCTACCTCTGCCTCCCAAGTGCTGGGATTATAAAATATATAATAAATAAATAAATATTTTTTATTTAATATTTACTTTTTAAATTTATTTATTTGTAAGAAATAAAGAGAGAAAAAGAAAGAAAGAAAGACACACAGAGAGAATAAGAATTGGCACATCAGGGCCTCCAGTCACTGGAAATGAACTTCAGACATATGCACCATCTCCTACATCTGCCTTATGTAAGTACTGGGGAATCAAAGCTGGGTCTTTAGGCTTCACAAGCAAGCACCTTAACTACTAAACCATCTCTCCAACTCTAGCCTGAAATATTCTTTTTTTATTTATTATTATTATTATTATTTATTTTTTTTTTTTGGTTTTTCGAGGTAGGATCTCACTCTAGCTCAGGCTGTCCTGGAATTAACTATGTAGTCTCAGGGTGGCCTCGAACTAAAGGTGATCCTCCTACCTCTGCCTCCCAAGTGCTGGGATTGAAGGAATGCACCACCACGCCCAGCCATGAAATATTCTTTTTAACCTTTTTAAAAATATTTTTATTTATTTATTTGAGAGAGACAAAGAGAATAAGACAGAAAGAAAATCCAGTCATGGATGAACTGCAGACAAGGCCTCCCATCTGCCACTGCAAATGAACTCCAGCTGGGTCTTTAGGTGCCACTTAACTACTAAACCATCTAGTTTGAAATATTCTTTTTAACCTTTTAAAAATATTTTTATTTATTTATTTGAGAGAAAGAAAGAGGCAGACAGAAAGAAAATTGAATGGATGTGCCAAGGCCTCCAAACACTAAGCCAACTCTCCAGCCCCTTTTTCTAGTTTACATTACTTTTCTTGAACGGGGGTTTTTCTTTTCTTTTCTTTTCTTTTCTTTCTTTCTTTTTTTTTTTTTTTTTTTTTTTTGGTTTTTCGAGATAGGGCCTCACTCTAGCCCAGGATGACCTGGAATTCACTATGTATTCTCAGGGTGGCCTCAAACTCATGGCAATCGTCCTACCTCTGCCTCCTGAGTGCTGGGATTTAAGACATTCGGCACCATGCCCAGGTAAACTTTTTTTTTTTTTTTTTTGGTTTTTCGAGGTAGGGTCTCACTCTGGCCCAGGCTGACCTGGAATTAACTATGTAGTCTCAGGGTGGCCTCGAACTCTCGGCGATCCTCCTACCTCTGCCTCCCAAGTGCTGGGATTAAAGGCGTGCGCCACCACGCCCGGCTACTTTTTAAAATTTATTATTTTTATTGACAATTTCTTTAATTGTAGACAATATCCCATGTTATTTCTCTCCCCCCCCCACTTTCCCCTTTGAAACTTCACTCTCCATCATATCCCCTCCCCCTCTCAATCAGTCTCTCTTTTCAGTTTGATGTCATGATCTTTTCTTCCAATGATGGTCTTATGTAGGTAGTGTCAGGCACTGTGAGGTCATGGATATCTGGGCCATTTTGTGTCTGGAGGAGCACGTTGTAAGGAGTCCTACCCTTCCTTTGGCTCTTACACTCTTTCCGCCCCCTCTTCCACAATGGACCCTGAGCCTTGGAAGGTAGGTTTGAGATGTTTCAGTGCTGAGCACTCCTTTGTCACTTCTCATCACCATGGTGCCTTCTGAATCATCCCAAGGTTGCCATCATCTAAAAAGAGAAGCTTCTCTAACTAAAAGTAAGAGTAGCATTAATATATGGGTATGGACATTAAGAGAAGTGCTTACTGGGCAGTTTGGTGGGCATAGTATATACATTTAGCCAGACACCAGCAGACATTACACCCTTAGGGCTCATGACTACCCCTGTTGTATGTTTTCACTATCAGGGATGTGTTCCCTCTCATGGAACAGGCCTCCAGTCCAATTAGAGAGCAGTTGGTTTCCCCCATAACAGACATGCCACTATTGCACCCATTGGCTTATTTGGCCTGGCTGGTCCAATTTAAAGCTTGCAGTATTTACTGTTGAGTACCTTCACTGGTGTTTTCTCTCTCCCATTGAACTGCATGCAGTGTAGCTTTTTCCAACTTTCTGTCAGCTGGTCCACCTGGAGGAGGCTTTCAGCTCAGCTCCAGCAGGATTTCTCAGTGACCTTGCAGCCCAAGTATGTGGAGTCTTCAGCAATTGGGTCTTATCATCTATTCCTGGTAAGAATCCAAGGACCTCAGCAATGGCCTATAATGTTTTGGGGGTATCTGTGACCTCCCTGGCCAACAACTCACTGGAAGATATCCCATCCCTGTCACTGAAAATTTTCTAGTAACAATCTGTGGCTTCTTAGTGTACCATTGTCCAGAAAATTAGGTTTCCATATGACTTATTTATATCCTCTTAGATTTGATTAGTCCTCCCTCCACCTTTCCTTTACTCAATCTCTTCCCCTGACCTCACTTAGGCCTTTTCACCTCCGTTAATCTGTTCTTCTACTTACATATATACAGTACCATCCTATTAAGTACCCTATCCCTCCTTTTATATTCCCTTTATATCCCCTTTCTAGCTTACTGGCTTCTGCCAATAAAAAAAAAAGTGCTAATTTCTCTTTCCATGTCAGGGCAGGTTATGGGTTACATATTTTTGGTTGGCTTTACCATTTTCAAATAAGCTGTACTTGGAGGTTGAATATTGTTGCGTTTGATACTTTCAGATTTATACGGCCTTTGTCTTTTGCTTCTGTCATTATTGGGGGCAGGGTCTGATTCAGATCCATGCTGACCTGGAACCCAATTCAGAACAGAATTTTCTACTTTCCACCTGACAGGATTAAGGGTACAGAGCAACAGACACTCTTAGGGATTTTGGCTTTAGAAGACTATCTGTTTTAATCCCCACACTGGTATACTCTGTGCTAAGTTAAGGTTTAGAATTTGACAGTAAATGGTTCCACCCAGTCCACTAGAACACTTGCTTAGCAAGTAAACTCAATACCTAGGATTACTTCTGCTGTTGGACTGGGGTACAAGAGCTACACTTGGCACCTTAAACTCATATCCTGAAAGTATGTAAAGGTGGATCGTTGGCTGGGCGTGGTGGCACATGCCTTTAATCCCAGCACTCGGGAGGCAGAGGTAGGAGGATCGCAGTGAGCTCGAGGCCACCCTGAGACTACATAGTAAATTCCAGGTCAGCCTGAACTAGAGTGAGACCCTACCTCAGAAAACCAAAATAAATAAGTAAGCAAATAAATAAAAATAAAAGGTGGATTGCCACATCTAAGAACACTGCAGATAAGTAGAAAACCCAAGCATCAAATCAATTCAGGATTCAAAAGTCACTGCATTATAATACAAGAAACACAAAGAATCAAGACAATACAATCCCACCAAAAATTAGAAACCCGTCAGAAATGATCACAAATGAGGCTATTTTATTTTTATTTATTTACTTATTAGAGACAGAGAAAGGAAGAAAGAGAGAGAATATGGGCATGCCAGGGCCTCTAGCCACTGCAAACAAATGCATGCGCCACCAGGTGCATCTGGCTTATGTGGGTCCTGGGGAATTGAACCTTGAACAAGGGTCCTTAGGCTTCACAGGCAAGCACTTAACCACTAAGCCATCTCCAGCCCAATGAGGCTATTTTAGATGAAATGCCTGACAAAGATTTCCAAAAAATGATTTTATCTATACTCGAAGAAATCAAAGGAATCAAAGAAGAACACAAAGGAATTACAGATGAAAACAAACTCCTGAAGGAGAACACAGGAAACCAGCTTAATGAAATAAGGAGGTCATTATAAGACATGAGTAAGAAAATAGAAATACTGAAGAAAAACCAGGCTGAAATTCTAGCTCTGAAGAACAGTCAGTCAAATAAAAAACTCTGTGGAAAGTCTCACCAGTACAATGGATGAAGGGGAGAACAGAATATCTAAACTAGAAGACCAGGTGGCAGACCTAATACAGTCCAACAAAGAGAAAGACAAGCTAATAGGAAGGTATGAATGGGAATTCCAATATATCCGGGACACTATGTAAAGATCAAACGTAAGAATTCAGGGTATAGTAGATGGAGAAGAATTTCAATCCAGAGGCTTAATAGGTGTTTTAAACAAAATCATAGAAGAAAAAATTTTCCCACATTGGGAAAGAAATGCCAATGCAGATACAAGAAGCTTTTAGAACACCAAACAGAAAAAACCTGGAAAGAACCTCTCCTCGCCATGTTGTAATTAAACTACTAAACATGCAAATCAAAGAAAATTTATTGAAAGCAATTATAGAGAAACAGCAAATCACCTACAAAGGCAAGCCCATCAGAATAACATCAGATTACTCAACACAAACTTTAAAAGCCAGAAGGGCTTGAAATGATGTATTCCAAGTTCTGATAGATAACTGTCAACCAAGATTACTTTATCCTGCAAAGCTATCTATCCAAAGTGATAGAGAAATAAGGACAATCCACAACAAAAACAAGCTAAAGGAATTTATGACAACTAAACCAGCTCTACAGAAAATACTGGAAGGAATCCTTCACACTAAAGAAAAAGCAAACCACACACAGGAGGAAATGGGAAAAAATAAACCATACTCAAATAACAGTTAAAACAAGTGAGTAAAGGGAACACAGGAAGCACTACAAAACAAGAAGAATGGTGAGAATAAATACATATCTTTCAATAATATATTTTTTTTGGAGAGAGACAGAGAGAGAGGGAGAGGGAAACAGATAGAGATGGGCGCGTCAGCAGTCTCCCAAATGAAATCCAGATGCGTGCGCCCCCTTGTGGTCAAGTGCGGCCTTGCGCCCTTGCGTCACTTTGCGTCTGGCTAAACGTGGGACCTGGAGATTGGAACCGGCATTCTTAGGCTTAGGAGGCAGGCGCCTTAACCACTAAGCCATCTCTCCAGCCCTCAATAATAACTCTTAATATCAATGGTATCAATGCCCCAACCAAATGACACAGGTTTGCAGACTGGATTAAAAGGCAGGATCCTGCCATTTGTTGTCTCCAGGAAACTCATCTCTCAATAAAAGATAGATACTGTCTTAAGGTGAAAGGATGGAAAATGGTATTTCAAGCAAATGGGCCTAGGAGGGGCTGCTAACCTAATATCTGACAGGATAGACTTCAAACTTGCATTAGTGAGGAAAGATAAAGAAGATCATTTTTTAAATTTGCAAGCAGAAATAGATATAGAAGAGAGGCAGACAGAGAGAGAATGGGCACTCCAGGACCTCTAGCCACTGCAAACGAACTCCAGATGCATGTGCCCCTTATGGGTCCTGGAAAATCGAACCAGGATCCTTTGGCTTAGCAGGCAAACACCTTAACCTCCAAGCCATTTCTCCAGCCCCAAGAAGGTCATTTTATACTGATTAAAGGAACACTCCAACAGGAGGACATTACGTTCCTAAACATATATGCACCTAACATGGGGGCTCCCAATTTCATCAAGCAAACACTATTGGACTTAAGGTCACAGATACGCCAAACACAATTGTAGTGGGTGACTTCAATACCCCACTCTCATCAATTAACAGGCCATCCTGGCAAAAATTAAACAGAAATGCATTTGGATTAAATGATGTCATGGAACAAATAGAGCTAACAGATATATACAGAACATTCCATCCAAATGCTGCAGAATATACATTTTTCTCAGCAGCACATGGAACATTCTCTAAAATAGACCATATATTAGGTCACAAAGCAAATCTTAACAAATACAGGAAAACTGAAATAATCCCTTGTATTCTATCTGACCACAATGGGATTAAACAGCAAGTCAGCAACAAGAAAAACTACAGAGCATACAGAAATTCATGGAGACTAAACAGTACACTATTGAATAATGAATGGGTCAGTGAATAAATCAAAAAAGGAAATCAATAAATTCATTAAATTAAATGATGATGAGAATACAACATACCAAAACCTTTGGGAAACAATGAAGGCAGTCCTAAGAGGGAAATTTATAGCACTATTTATAGCCTATATTAAGAAATTAGAGTTCACAAGTAAACAATTTAAGGCTTCACCTTAAGGCCTCGGAAAAACAAGAACAAGGCAAACCAAAAATCAGTAGTAGATGGGAAGAAATAATAAAGATTAAGATTGATAAACCAAGAAATCTGACCAGAAGAAAAGAGAAAACAAAAAAATAAAATTAGTGATGAAAAAAATCCAAAGAATCAATGAAACAAAGATGTTGGTTCTTTGAAAGGATGATAAGATTGATAAAAATAAATAATTTTTTAAAAAAATTAGAAAAATCTGACCAGAAGAAAGAGAGAAGAGACAAAAATTAATAAAATTAGTGATGAGGGCTGGAGAAAGCACTCAGGAGGCAGAGGTAGGAGGATCACTGAGAGTTCAAGGCCACCCTGAGACTACATAGTGAATTCCAGGTCAGCCTGAGCCAGAGTGAGACCCTACCTTGAAAAAAAAAAAAAAAATCCAGGCAAATGGATTCACTGAATTTTACCAGACCTTCATGGAAGAACTAACACCAATGCTTTCTCAAACTTTCCATAAAATGAAAAGGAAGAAAAACTCCTGCATCACTCTGATACCAAAAACCAGACAAGACAAAAAAAAAAAAAAAGAAAAAAGAAAATTACAGCTTAGTGGTTAAGGCATTTCCCAGCACTCAGGAGGCAGAGGTAAGGAGGATATATCAGAAAGAGTTCAAGGCCAGTAGGTCATCCCAGGGTTGCAGTGAGCGGTTTAGCCTCGAAAAACCAAAACAAAAGAAAAACCAGTTTGAAAATCTGAAAGAAATGGATGATTTCATCCAAAGGACCTACAAAAGATTAAACCCAGGTTCAATTCCCCAGGACCCAGAATACAAGCTATTTATAAAAATGCACAAGGGGCACATGCATCTAGAGTTTGTTTGCAGTGGCTTGAAAAAAAAAAAGAAGCCCTGATTCACTGAATTTTACCAGACCTTCATGGTGCCCAATGCTTGTTCTCAAACTTCTGTCTGTCTCTCCTTTATGCATCAAACATTTTCTCTACTCTACTTGAAATAAATAAATAATTTTTGGCAAAATAATAAAAAATTAGAGATGAAAAAGGTGTCATTAAAATAGATACCAAAGAAATTCAGAAAATCATAAGGACAAAATCCAACAGTTTAAGAATATTAGAAATATGCCTTGACCTGGTCATTTTCAGGAACAAAAACAAGGCTGTACACACCCTTTATTTAATGTCAGTGCTTGGTTGGCAATGGAAAAATTATCATTATTTGTTCTAGGAGGATATACTGACTACCAGCAAACTGAGTTGATAAAAGCCACCCTGAGACTACATAGTGAATTCCAGGTCAGCCTGAGCTGAAGGATCTCAATGAAGAACTTAAAAACATTCAAAGCAAGAAAAGTGAGATCCTACCTCAAAAAAAAAAAAAAAAAAAAAATTCCAGTGGCATTCTTCAGAGAAAGAGACCAGTAGCAACAAAAATAAGCTTGGTCATAGGCTATTTTAATCTATCTTACAAAAAAGGCTAGTTAAATGGAACAGAATAGAGGAAGGCTGATTTTTGACAGAAATGCCAAAAATATTCATTGGAGAAAAGATAGCCTCTTCAACAGTGGCTGGTGCTGGAAAACTGGATATCTATATGTAGAAGGATGAAAATAGATTCTGGACTGAAATCAAACAATCCAATTAAAAAGAGGGGATGGTATTGTATAGGCATGAGAAATAAAATCCTAATATAAGTAGAAGAATAGATTTCAGGGAAGGAAAAGGCCCAAGTTCTCATGCATATAAAGGCCAGCCAGGAGAAGACACTGTGTGAAGCCAAAAGAAGGGTGGGGAAGGTCAGGTCCCTGGTGCCCATTCTCTCTCTCTCTCTCTCTCCCTGCCTATTTCTGTCTCATCTAAATAAATAAATAAATAATAAAATATTAAAAAAATAAATAAATAAATTCAAGAGAGGTAGGAGGACAGATGGAGGTTAAGGTGGCCACTCTGAATAAGACATATGAAAAACCACCAGAAAAAGGACAATAAAAAGCAGAAAAAGAAAAACACTTCTACAACTAAATGGAATGTTCTCATCAGTGGAAATACAGTGTGGCAGGTTATAAACATAAAAATAGAGGGTTACCATATGATCCAGCCATCAGAGGAATGCAAATTAAAGGTTGGAGAGATGGCTTAGCTTTAATCCCAGCACTCGAAGGCAGAGGTAGGAGGATTGATACTTTGAGTTCAAGGCCACCCCTGAGACTACATAGTTAATTCCAGGTCAGCCTGGGGCCAGAGTGAGATGGCATCCCATTCTCTCTCTGCCTCTTTATTGCTCTCAAAAAAAATAAAAAAAAAAAAAAAAAAAAAAAGAAAAAAGACAAGACATGAAAACCTACTTTTTGAATAATGGCACTGAGACAGCTAAAAACCCAGAAGCCATAGATTGTTACTAGAAAAGTTTCAGAACCAGTGATAGGATACCTTCCAGTGAGTTGTTATCCAGGAGGTCCCTGTTGCCTTCAAAACATTACAGGCTATTGCCAAGGCCCTTGGTTTTCCTTGAGAAACAGATGGTAAGACCCTATTGCTGAAGACCTCACTTGCCTGAGTGGCAAGATCACTGAGAAAAAATCAAGCTGGTGCTGAGCAGAAAATCCTTCTCCCTGTAGACCAGCCAAGATTAAAGCTGGGAAAAGCTGCACTGCATGCAGCCATGGTGCTGGGAGACAGAAGACAGAAGTCATCAGTGGTGAAAACAGTGGACACTGTTAGCCTCAAATTTGGCCAGACAGGCCAAATGACCGAATGAGTGAAATAGTGGCATGTCTGCTCTGGAGGAAACCAACTGTTTTCTAATTGGACTGAAGGCCCACTCTACAGGAGGAAATACATGCCTGGTACTGAAAAACCTAATTAAAAGCCTATGGCAGGGGAGGTCATGAGCCTTAGGGGTATAAAGCCTGCTCTTGTCTGGCTAGATGTACATATTATTCCCACCAAACTGCCCTGAAAGCACTACACTTAATGTTCATATTCACATATTAATGCTACTCTCACTTCTGCTTAGAGAAGCTTCTCTTTTCAGATGGCGATGACCACTGGGATGACCCAAAGGCAACATAGTACTGAGAAGAGACAGAGGAGTGTCCAGCACTGAAACACCTCTATCACACCCTCCAAAGGCTCAGGGTCCATTGCGGAATTGGTGGCAGAAAGAATGTAAGAGCCAAATGAAGGGTACGACTCCTTACAATGCAACTGTCCAGACAGAAATTGGCCTCGATATCCATGACCTCACAGTGCCTAGCAATACCTTCACAAGACCCTCATAATAGGAGAAAAAGATAATGACATCAAATTAAAAGAGAGACTAATGGAGAGAGGGAGGGAATATGATGGAAAGTGGAGTTGTGAAGGGGAAGGGGGAAGGGAGGGAAATATCATGGTTTATTGTCTGTAAGTACAGAAGTTATCAATAAAAAATAAAAATCAAAAAGAAAAAGAAAAGAAAATTAGAGATAAAAAAAAAATCACCATTACAACAGGCACCAACGAAATTCAGAAAATCATAAGGACACAGTTTAAGAATATGTACTCCAGCCGGGCATGGTGGCGCATGCCTTTAATCCCAGCACTTGGGAGGCAGAGGTAGGAGGTTCGCTGTGAGTTCGAGGCCACCCTGAGACTACATAGTTAATTCCAGGTCAGCCTGGACCAGAGTGAAACCATACCTCCAAAAAAAAAAGAAAAGTACTCCATTAAGTTAGAAAATCTGAAAGAAATGGATGATTTCCTAGATTTATATGACCTACCAAAGTTAAATTAAGACGAGATTAACCACTTAAATAGACGTATAACAAGTATGGAGATCCAAGCAGTTATAAAAAAAAAATAAAAAAAATAAAAAAAAACTCCCAACTAAAATAAGACCAGGCCCAGATGGATTCACTGGTGAATTTTACCAAACCTTCATGGAAGAACTAACATCAATGCTTCTCAAACTTTTCCACAAAATAGAAAAGGAAGGAAGGAATGCTACCAAACTCCTTCCACAAAGCCAGCATCACCCTGATACCAAAACCAGACATGTACACAACAAAAATAAAAAAAAAAGAGAGAGAAAACAAAAAAAAAGAGCTGGGCATGGGGGCACATGCCTTTAGTCCCAGCATTCAGGAGTCAGAGGTAGGAGGATCACTGTGAGTTCAAGGCCACCCTGAGATGACAGAGTGAATTCCAGGTCAGCCTGAGCTAGAGTGAGACTCTACCAAAAAAAAAAAAAAAAAAAAAGAAAGAAAGAAAGAAAGAAAGAAAGAAAGAAAGAAAGAAAGGAAAGAAAGAAAGGAAGAAAGAAAGAAAATTATAGAACAATCGCTCCTTCATGAGCATAGATGCAACAATTCTCAGTGCCTTGAAATAAACCTAACCAAGGAAGTGAACGATCTCTACAAAGAAAACTAAAACACTCAAGACAGACATTGCAGAAGACACTAGGAAATGGAAAGACAGCCCATGTTCTTAGATGGGAAGAATCAATATTGTGAAAATGTCAATATTACCAAAAGTAATCTATACATTTAATGCAATTCCCATCAGAGTTCCAATGGCATTCTTCATGGAAATAAAAAAAAGTTCCTAAAATTCAACTGGAAGAACAACAAAAACAAAAAAACCTTGACTATCCAAAATAATTTTCAGCAACAAAAATAAGGCTGATGGTATCACTGTACCTGATTTTAACCTATATTACAGAGTAATTACTTTCTAAATGGACTAGAGGCCTGCTCCACAGGAGGGAATACATACATACTTGGCACTGAAACCTAGTCAAAAGCCTATGGTGGGGAGGTCATGAGGTCTAGGGGAGGAACGCCTGCTATTGTCTGGCTAAATGCATGTATTATACCCACCAAACTGTCCTGTAAGCACTTTTCTTATTTTTATTTATTGAGAGAGAGAGAGAGAGAGAGAGAGAGAGAGAGATACAGAAATAGGCAGAGAGAGAGAGAGAGAATGGGCATACCAGGGCTTCCAGCCACTGCAAATGAATTCCAGAGGCATGTGTCCTCTTATGCATCTGGCTGACGTAGGTCCTGGGGAGTCGAACCTGGGGCCTTTGGATTTTGCAGGCAAGTGCCTTAAATACTAAGCCATCTCTCTAGCCCCATGTAAGCACTTTTCTTAATGCTTATACTCATATATTAATAATGCTACTCTCACTTTTGGTTAGAGAAGTTTCTTTTCAGATGGCAATGACCTCTGGGATGGCTCAAAAGACACCATAATGCTGAGAAGAAATGACAGTGGAGTGTTCAGCACTGAGACATCTCTATCATACTTTTCAATGCTTAGAGTTCATTGTGGAAGAGGTGGTAGAAAGAATGCAAGAGCCAAAGGAAGGGTTGGACTGCTTACAATGCAATCTTCCAGACACAAAATGGCCTGGATATCCATGACTTTGCAGTGCCTGGCACTATCTATACAAGACCAGTATAATAGGAGGAAAAGGTGATGACATCAAAATAAAAGAGAGTCTGATTGAGAGGGGAGGGATATGATGGAGAGTGGAGTTGTGAAGAGGAAAGTGAGGGGGGAGGGAATTATCATGGTTTATTGTCTATAATTATTGAAGTTGTCAATAACAAAAAGTACAATAAAAAGAATACCATTGAAATTTTTATAGGGATTGCATTAAATACATAGTAGACTACTTTTGGTAAGACTGACACTTTCACAATATTCATTCTTTCAATCCAAGAACATGGCATGTCTTTCCATTTCCTAGTGTCTTCTGCAATTTCCATCTTGAGTTTTTTTTAAAGTTTTTTCATTATAGAGATCCTTCACTTCCTTGGTTAGATTTATTTCAAGGTACTATTTATTTATTTATCATTTATTTATTTATTTATTTATTTATTTATTTATTTATTTATTGCGGCAATTGTGAGTGGGAGTGGTTCTCTGATTTCATCTTCAGCATGTTTGTTGTTAGTGTATAGGAAAGCTACTGATTTCTGTGTGTTTATTTTGTATCCTGCTACATTGCTAAAAATGTTTATCAGCTCTAACAGTTTGCTGGAAGAGTCTTTAGAGTTTTTATGTATAGAATTATATCATCTGCCAACAATGGCAATTTGATCTTTTCCTTTCCAATTTGTATCCCTTTTATGAGTGTCTCTTGCCTTATTGCTAAAGCTAAGATGTCTAGTACTATATTAAATAAAAGTGGGGACAGTGGACACCCTTGACTTGTTCCTGATTTTAGTGAAAAGTTTCAAGTTTTTCCCTATTTAGTATTATTTTTGGCTGTAGGTATGTCATAAATAGCCTTTATTATGTTGAGATATGTTCCTTGTATTCCTAGGTTCTGTAGGACTTGACTTTTACCCTGAAGGGATGTCAGACTTTGCCAAATGCCTTTTCTGGATCTATTAAGATGATCATGTCATTTTTGTCCCTCAGTCCATTTATATAGTGTGTTACACTTATCAGTGTGTATATGTTGAACCATCCTTTCCTCTCTGGGATAAAGCCTACTTGGTTGGGATGAACGATCTTTCTGATATATTCTAGTAATCTGTTTGCCAATATTTTGTTCAGAATTTTTGCGTTAATGTTAATGAGGGAGATTGATCTGTAATTTTCTTTTTCTTTTTTTTTTTTTTTTTTTTGTTCAGTCTTTGGTTTTTTGTATCAGGGCAATGCTGGCTTTGTAGAAGGAGTTTAGTAGCATTCCTTCCTTTTCTATTTTATGGAAAAGTTTGAGAAGCAGAGGTGTTAGTTCTTCTGTGAAGGTCTGGTAAAATTCACCAGTGAATTCATTTGGGCCTGTTCTTTTTTTAGTTGGGAGTTTTTTTTTTTTTTTTTTCTGAGGTAGGGTCCCACTCTAGCCCAGGCTGACCTGGAATTCACTATGTATTCTCAGGGTGGTCTCGAACTCACGGCAATCCTCCTACCTCTGTCTCCCGAGTGCTTGATTAAAGGTGTGTGCCACCACATCCAGCTGAGATTTTTTTTTTTTAAAATAACTGCTTGGATCTCCATACTCATTAAAGGTCTATTTAAGTGGTTTGTCTCATCTTGACTTAATTTTAGTAGGTCATATAAATCAAGGAAATCATCCATTTCTTTCAGACTTTCAAATTTAGTGGAGGATATGTTCTTAAAGTGTGTCCTTATGATTTTCTGAATTTATTATCTATTGTAATGTTGCCTTTTTTGTTTTGTTTTGTTTGTTTTTCCAATGTAGGGTCTAGGTCTAGCCTAAGCTGACCTGGAAGTCAATATGTAGTCTCAGGGTGGCTTTGAACTCATGTGATCCTCCTACCTCTGCCTCCCAAGTGCTGGGATTAACCATGCCTGGCAATAGTGCCTTTTACAACTCTAATTTTATTAATTTGTGTTTCTTCTCTCTTTCTTTTAGTCAGATTTGCTAAGAGTTTATCAATCTTGCTTATCCTTTCAAAGAACCAACTCTTTGTTTCATTGATTCTTTGTATTGTTTATTTGGTTTCTATTTTATTAATTTCTGCCCTAATCTTTATTTCTTCCCATCTACTGATTTTTGGTTTGCCTTGTTCTTCTTTTTCCAAAGCCTTAAGGGGAAGCATTAAGTTGTTTACTTAAAGCCAGGCATGGTGGCACACATTTTTAATCCCAGCACTCGGGACTACAGTGAGGTCCTACCTCAAAAAAAAAAAAAAAAAAAAAAGCCGGGCAAGGTGGCGCACGCCTTTAATCCCAGCACTCGGGAGGCAGAGGTAGGAGGATCGCTGTGAATTCAAGGCCACCCTGAGACTATATAGTTAATTCCAGGTCAGCCTGGGCCACAGTGAGACCCTACCTCGAGAAACCAAAAAAAAAAAAAAAAAAAAAAAAAGCCAGAAGGGCCAGGCCTAGTGGTGCACGCCTTTAATCCCAGCACTCAGGAGGCAGTAGGAAGATCACTGTGAATTCCAGGCCACCTTGAGACTAATAGTGAATTCCAAGTTAGCCTGAGCTAGAATGAAACTTTACCTCGAACTCCCCACCACCCACCAAAAAAAAAGGTTTTTACTTGAGACCTTTCTAATTTCTTAATATAGGCACTTAAATCTATAAATTTCCCTCTTAGGACTGCCTTCATTGTGTCTCAAAGGTTTTAGTATATTATGTTATCATTATTATTTAATTCTATGATTTTCAAGGTAGGGTCTCACCCTGGCCCAGGCTGACTATGTAGTCTCAGGGTGGCCTCGAACTCACAGCAATCCTCCTACCTCTGCCTCCTGAGTACTGGGATTAAAGGTGTGCGCCACCACGTATGGCTAATTCTATGAATTTTTTTATTTTTATTTATTTATTTATTTGACAGAGAAAGAGGGAGAGAGCGAGAGAATGGGTGCACCAGGGCCTTCAGCCACTGCAAATGAACTCCAGACACGTGTGCCCCCTTTTGCATCTGGCTAACATGGGTCCTGAGGAATTGAACCTGGGTCCTTTTGCTTTGCAGGCAAACAACCTTAACCTCTAAGCCATCCCTCCAGCCCTCTATGAATTTTTTTATTTCATCCATGACCCATTCAACATTAAATAGTGTATTGTTTACTTTTCATGATTTTCTGTATGCTCTATAGTTTTTTTCTTGTTGTTGAGTTGTATTTTAATCCCATTGTGTTCAGATAAAGTACAAGGAATTATTTCAATTTTCCTATATTTGTTAAGATTTGCTTTGTGTCCTAGTATATGGTCTATTTTAGAGAACATTCCATGTGCTGCTGAAAATGTGTGTTCTGCAGCATTTGGATGGAATGTTCTGTAGATATTTGTTAGGTCCATTTGTTCTATGACATCATTTAATACAGATGTCTATTTTTTGTCAGGATGACCTGTCAATTGATGAGAGTTGGGTATTGAAGTCACCAGCTACAATTGTCCATGGTGTTATCTGTGACCTTAAGTCTAATAGTGCTTGTTTGATGAAATTGGGAGCACCCATGTTAGGAGCATATATGTTTAGAATTATAATGTCTTCCTGTTGAATTTTTCCTTTAATCAATATGAAGTAAGCTTCTTTTTTTTAAAAAAAAATTATGTTATTTCAGAAAGAGAGGGAGAAATAGGCAGATAGAGAGAGAGAATAGGTACACAGGGCCTTTGGCCACTGTAAATGAACTCCAGACACATGTGCCACCTTATATATCTGTCTTATGTGGGTCCTGGGGAATCGAACCTGGGTCCTTTGGCTTCTAAGACAAATGGCTTAACCATCAAGCCATCTCTCCAGCCCAAAGTAAGTTTCTTTATCTTTCTTAACTAATGTTGGTTTGAAGTCTATCCTGTCAGATATTAGGATAGTGACACCTGTTTGTTTTCTAGGCCTATTTGCTTGAAATGCCAGTTTCCATCCTTTCACCTTATGATAGTGTCTGTCTTTTATGAGGAAGTGAGTTTCAAGCTGGGTGTGGCGCAGCCTTTAATCCTAGCACTTGGGAGGCAGAAGTAGGAGGATCCCCATGAGTTTGAGGCCACCCTGAGACTACATAGTTAATTCCAGGTCTCACTCTGGCCCAGGATAACCTGGAATTCACTATGTAGTCTCAGGGTGGCCTCGAGCTCATGGCAATCCTCCTACCTCTGCCTCCAGAGTGCTGGGATTAAAGGTGTGCACCACTATGCCTATCCCTTCTGTTTTTTTTTTTTTTTTTTTTTTTTTTTTTGGTTTTTCGAGGCAGGGTCTCACTCTAACTCAGGCTGACCTGGAATTCACTCTGTAGTCTCAGGGTGGCCTTGAACTCATGGTGATCCTCCTACCTCTGCCTCCCGAGTGCTGTGATTAAAGGTGTGCACCACCACGCCCAGCCCTTCTGGCTTTTAAAAATTTATTTATTTATTTGAAAGAGAGAGAGAGGAAGAGGCAGAGAGAAAGGGCACACCAGGACCCCCAGCCACTGCAAGTGAACTCCAAATGCATGCATCCCCTTGTGCATCTGGCTTACGTGGGTCCTGGGGAATTGAACCGGGGTCCTTAGCCTTCACAGGCAAAAATCTTAACTGCTAAGCCATTTTCCCAGCCCCCCTTCTGGCTTTTAACATTTGTGTTGAGTAATCTGCTGTTATCATGATAAGCTTGCCTTTAGAAGTGACTTACTGTTTCTCTCTAACTGCTCTTAATACATTTTCTTTGGTTTGTGTGTTTAGTAGTTTAATTATAATATGGGGAGGAGAGGTTCTTTCCTAGATTTGTCTGTTTGGTGCTCTTGAAGGCTTCCTATATCTGTATAGACATCTCTTTCCCTATTTGTGGGAAATTTTCTTCTATGATTTTGTTGTAAACACCTACTATGCCTTTGGAGTGAAATTCTTCTTCTACTATACCCTGAATTCTTATGTTTGATCTCTTCATAGTGTCCTGAATATCTTGAAATTACCATTCATACCTTCCTATTAGCTTGTCTTTCTCATTGTTGGACTGTATTAGATCTGCTACCTGGTCTTCTAGTTTAGATATTCTGTTCTGTCCTTCATCCATTCTATTGGTGAGAATTTCTACAGATTTTTTTATTTGACTTACTGTGTTTTTCATTTCTAGTATTTCTGATTGATTTTTCTTCAGTATTTCTATTTACTTACTCATGTCTTGCACTGACCTCCTTGTTTCATTAAGTTGGTTTCCTGTGTTCTCCTTCAGGAGTTTGTTTTCTTCTTTGATTCCTTTGATTTCTTTGAGCCTAGCTATAATATAAAGCTTTTGAAATCTTTGTCAGGTTCATCTCAATGAGTCTCACTGGAGGTCATTTCTAATGGATTTATAACTTTTGGTGGAATTGTATTGTTTTGATTTTTGTGTTTCTCATATTATCATGTTGAGATTTTTGCATCTTGAGTTAATTTGATGCTTGGATTTTATAATTATCTGCAGTATTCTTAGATGTGTAAATTTGACATTATATATTTTCAGGATAGGGGATTAAGGTGCCAGGTGTGGTTCTTATATTTTTCCCAGAGTAACAGCAGAAGTGACCCTAGGTTTTGTGTTTGCTTGCTATGCAAGTATTTTAATAGGCTGGGTGGAGCAAAATACAGGCAAATTCTGAAATCCAACTAAGCAATATACACATTCAATCAAAACCAGCATGGAGTCAACTAGGAGGCTGAGATTTCTGGTCTGTATAGGGTTCCAGGTCAGCCTGGAGCTGAGTTAAACTCTTCCCCCAAAACAACAGAAGCAGAAGACAAAGGCACTATAAATCAGGAATCAAAAAAGGATGACCCCCAAATACAGCTTATTTAAAAATGGCAAAGCTGCTGGACATGGTGGCGCATGCCTTTAATCCCAGCACTTGGGAGGCAGAGGTAGGAGGATCACCACGAGTCTGAGGCCACCCTGAGACTACATAGTGAATTCTAGGTCAGCCTGGGCTAGAGTGAAACCCTACATTAAAAAAAAAACCCACAAACAAACAAACAAACAAAAAGAATGGCAAAGCCAGCCATCAGATATAACACATAACCTACCCTGACATGGAAGGTGTAGTTAGCACCTCCAATGCAGGCCTATATACCAGGCAGGCTTTGCCTTATGGTCTCCACTAGGCTGACTGGGTAGATGGGTTTGCTGCTTTGGTGGCCAGTGCTGGGTGCTGTGTAGCTGAATTTATGTCCTCAGGTCCTCCAGTGGTGGCTAGCACTGGTGGTTGAGGTTTGGGAGGCTGTGGAGGGTGCTTGAAGTTGTACTGGAGCTGCATAGCTGGTTCCCATAAGCCTCTTCTTCACAAGCCGCTCAGCTGGTCCCTGCTGTCTTCTCCTTCAGGTGTCTTGACTTTGTTAGGAGGCTGGTATGTGTGGAAAATCCTTCCACCTTGTCTCTCCTAAGGCTCAGGCAGAGCTGGGTGGCTGCATGGACCTATGCTGCAGCAGGAGCTGATTCTGGCTGGTTTCCTGCTTGCTAGAAGCTCTGGGTCTCTCCTGCTTCTCTGCTGTGGTTGATCATTCCTTATACACCTTCACTTTTCAGTAGAAGAGTGTATTTTGCTGCTTTTCTGATTATCCTCCCCCCCAGCTGCTTTGGCATGGCTACTATGCCACCATCTTACCAAGAAGTCCTTTTATAATTTAAAATTTTTTTAATTTTTTTAATGAGAGAGAGAGGGAGAGAATATTGGCATGCCAGGGCCTCCAACCACTGCAATCGAACTCCAGATGTGTGTGCCACATTGTATGCATGTGCAATCTTGCACACTTACAATACCTTGAGTGTCTGGCTTATGCAGGACCTGGAGAGTTGCACATGGCTCCTTAGGCTTTGCAGACAAGCACTTAAACTATCTCTCCAGTCCCCTTTTATAATTTTTATTGACAGTTTTCATAATTATAGATAATAAACCATAATCATTCCTTCCTTTCTCCCATTTCTCCCTCACAATTAACCCTCCATCATATCCCCTCCCTCTCTCATTAGTCTCTCTCTTATTTTCATGTCATCATCTTTTCTCCTATTGGGAAAGATCTTGTGTAGGTCGTGCCAGGCACTGTGAGGTCATGGATATCCAGGCCATTTTGTGTTTGAAAGATTGCATTGTAAGCAGTTCTTACCCTTCCTTTGGCACTCACATTCTTTCCACTACCTCTTCTGCAATTGACCCTGCACCTTGGAAGGTATGACAGAGATGTCTCAGTTCTGAATACTCCTCTGTCACTTCTCAGCACGATGGTGACTTTTAAGTCATCCCAGAGGTCACTGCCATCTGAAAAGAGTGAGAGTAGCATTAATATATGAGTATAAACATTAAGAAAAATGTTCATGGGCTGGAGAGATTGTTTAGTGGTAAAGGCATTTGCCTGCAAAGCCCAAGGACTCATGTTAAACTCTCCAGGTCCCACATAAGCCAGGCGCACAGTGACACAAGTGTGCAATGCTGCATATGTGTACATGCATCTGGAGCTTGATTGCAGTGGCTGGAGGCCCTGGTGTGCCATTTCTCTCCTCTCTCTCTCTCATAAAAAAAAGTCCAGTCTGTTGGGCTTTCCTCAAAAAAAAAAAAAGTGTTTACAGAGCAGTTTGGTGGGCATCATATATGTATTTAGTGAGACAACAACAGGAATTGATCCCCTCGGGCTCATGACCTCACCTGCTTTTTAAAATTCTTTTAAAATTTATTTAATTTATTTAATTTATTAATTTAATTTATTTTATTTATTTTGAGAGAGAGAGAGAGAGAGAGAGAGAGAGAGAGAGAGAGAGAGAGAATGGGTGTACCAGGGCCTTCAGCCACTGTAAATGAACTCCAGATGCATGTGCTACCCTTGTGCATCTGGCTTATGTGGGTCCTGGGGAATCAAACCTGGGTCCTTTGGCTTCACAGGCAAATTCCTTAACCATTAAGCCATGTCACCAGTCCCAACATAGGCTTTTGATTAGGTTTTCAGTACCAGGCATGTATTCCTTCCCATGGAGCAGGCCTCTAGTCCAATTAGACATCAATTGGTTGCCCTTATAACAGACATGCCACTATGGCACCAGTTGGCACATTTAGCCTGATTGGCCAGTCTTAAGGCTTGCAGTGTCCACTGCTGTTTACCACCATTGGTGACTTCTCTGTCCCACAGTGCTGCATGCAGCATAACTTTTTCTAGCTTTCTGTCAGCTGGTCCACAGGGAGGAGGTTTTCAGCTCAACTCCAGGTTGATTTCTGAGTGACCTTGCAGCACAAGCATGTGTAATCTTCAGCAATGGGTCTTACCATCTATTTCTGGTGGGAAACCAAGAGCTTTGGCAATAGACTGTAATGTTTTGGGGGCATCAGGAACCTCCCTGGCCAACAACTCACTTGCTGGAAGGTATCTCATCCCTGGAACTAAAATTTTTCTAGTAACAATCTATGGCTTTTGGGTGCACCATGATCCAAACAAGTAGTTTCCCTATGGCTTATTCATAACATCTTAACTTCTCATTAACCCTCTTCCCACACTCCCTTTACTCAATCCCTTTGCCTGACCTCACTTAGGCCTTTGCATTTCCAATAATCTGTTCATATACTTACATATACACAATACCATGCCCTTAAGTCCTTTCCTCTCCTCCCTGTCTTATACCTCCCCCCCACTTTTTTTTTTTTTTTTTTGGTTTTTCGAGGTAGGGTCTCACTCTGGCCTAGGCTGACCTGGAATTAACTATGTAGTCTCAGGGTGGCCGCGAACTCACAGTGATCCTCCTACCTCTGCCTCCCGAGTGCCAGGATTAAAGGCGTGCCCACCACATCTGGCTTTATAGCCCCTTTCTAGCTTACCAGTCTCTGTTACTGACTTTTACTCCAACTCACATACAAATCTAGGATCCACATATGAAAGAGTACATGTGGCATTTGGCTTTCTGGGCCTGGGCTCCCTCTGTATAATCCTTTCCAGATCCACCCATTTCCATGAAAATTTCGTAATTTCATTTTTCTTTTCCACGGAATAGAACTCCATTGTACTAATGTGCCACATTTTCATTATCCAGTCATCAGCTGAGGGATATCTAGGCTGGTTCCATTTCCTAGCTTTTGTGAATGAAGCTGCAATCAACATGGGTAGAGTCCTTAGGATATGTGCCAAGGAGTGGTATACCTGGGTCATATGGTAAATCTATTTTTAGCTGTCTCACTGATTTCCACAATGGCTGTACCAGTTTACATTCCCACTGACAATGCAGAAGCATTCCTTTGTTTCCCACATCCTCACCAGCGTTTATTGTCATTAGCTCAGGCTGACCAAGAATTCACTCTGTAGTCTCAGGGTGGCTTCAAACTCACAGTGATTCTCCTACCTCTGCCTCTTAAATTCTGGGATTAAAGGCATATGCTACCACACCTGGATTGTTTTCTTTTTCTTTTTTTCTTTTTTCTTTAAAAAATATTTATTTATTTGAGAGAGGGAGGGAGGGAGAGAGAAAGAAGAAGAGGTAGACAGAGAATGGACACCATAAGATCTCTAGCCACTGCAAATAAATTCCAGATGCATGTGCCATCTTGTGCATCTGGCTATGTGGGTAATGAGGAATCTAACCTGGGTCCTTAGACTTTGCAGGCAAGAGCCTTAACCCCTAAGCCATCTTTCCAGCCCTCATTTGTTTTCTTTTTTTTCTTTTTTCCTTTTTTTTTTTTTTTTTTCACGGTGGGGTGGGGGGTTGAGATAGGGTCTCACTCTAGCTCAGGCTGACCTGGAATTCACTATGTAGTCTCAGGGTGACCTTGAACTCTCAGCAGTCCTCCTACCCCTGCCTCCTAAGTGCTGGGATTAAAGGCGTGTACCATCATGCTCAGCTAAATTTATATTATTTATTTGAAAGAGAAAGAAAGAGGCAGAGAGAGAGAGAATGGGCACACCAGGGCCTTCAGCCACTGCAAAAGAACTCCAGACACATGCACCACCTTGTGCATCTGGCTTACATGGGTACTTAGGGAATTGAACTGGGGTCCTTAGGCTTTGTAAGCAAGTGCCTTAACTGTTGAGCCATCTCTACAGCCCCCAATTTTAGCATTTTTGTCAAAAATCAGATAGCTGTAACTGCCAGGGTTTATATCTAGGTTCTCTATTCTGTTCCATTGATCTGGGTCTGAATTTGTGCCAGTACCTTGCATTTGTTGTTCCTATGGCCTAGTAATATATCTTAAAATCAAGTATGTTTTGGCTATTCGAAGGTTTTTGTGTTTCCGAATGAATTTTAGGATTTTTTCTATTTCAGTGAAGCATGCCATTGGGATTTTCTATTTTATTTTTTTGTTTTGTTTTTAGAGGTTGGGTCTCGCTGTAGCCCAGGCTGATCTGGAACTCACTATGTAGTCTCAGGGTGACCTCGAACTCACAGCAATCCTCCCACCCCTGCTTCCCAAGTGGGTAGTGCCTGCACTACCACGCCTGGTTCTAAAGTTTTCATTGTGGAATTGGAATGTTCTTGTGGCTACAAAAAGGTGGGTGATGAACAGACTATGTTAGAAGTGTTGGATTGCTTTCTTAGGCACTTTTTCCTCTTTCCCAACTCAAATATTCTCAAACAGGACACAGTATGGTGTCACTATTGGGATGACCAATTCTGGATTGAGACTCAATTTTCCCATCTATAAAATGGAAATAAGAGTAGTACCTCATGGGCTGGGGAGATAGCATAGTGGATAAAGGTGCTTGCTTGCAAACCTGCTCATCCTGGTATGATTCCCCAGTACCCATGTAAAGCAAGACACAAAAATGGCACAAGTGGAGGCTGGAGAGGCTCAGCAGCTAAAGGTGCTTGCTTTCAAAGCTTTCTGGCTTAGGTTCTAGTCCCCAGCTTCCACATTAAACTAGATGCACAAAGTGTTTGCAGCAGCAAAAGGCCTGGCACTCTCATTCTCTCCTTGAAATAAATAAATGAAAGTTTAAAAAAATAAAAAAAAACAGAAAAAAATATTTTGGGGGGAGGGAGGGAAGTAACCATGGAATATTGTCTACAATTAAGTTGTCAATAAAAAACCTCTTTTAAATTTATTTTTATTTATTTATTTGAGAAAGAGAGGGAGAGAGAGAGAGAAAAAGGCGGAGAGAAAGAATGGGTGTGTCAGGGCCTCCAGCTGCTGCAAATGAACTCCAGATGCATGTACCACCTTGTGCATATGGCTTATGTGGGTCCTGGGGAGTTGAACCTGGGTCCTTCAGCTTTGCAGGCAGGCACCTTAACTGCTAAGCCATCTCTCTAGCCCCAGAAAAAAACCTTAAACATATTAAAAACAAATGGTACATGTGTCTGGTGTTTGTTTGCAGCAGGAAGAGGCCCTGGCATGCCCATACACACACATGCACACAAATAAATAAGAAAAAATATTATTTTTAAAGAATAGTCCTTACTTCAAAGTGTGGTTCTAGAATTAAATAAAATATTATCTGTAAAGTTCTTAGGACAATGTCTGGCACATAAAGGGTATGTTATGATTTAATTTGATTTTTAAGATACTGTATTTTTTTTTTTTTTTTTTTGGTTTTTTTGAATCCAGGCTGTGTCATGCATATGCTGAAGATCCTCCTACCTCTGCAAGTGCTGGGATTAAAGGCGTGCGCCACCACGCCCCGCCTAAGATACTGTATTTTGACAATATCTACTACAGTACCCTCTTTTATTTATGTGGGAGAGAAAGAGAATGAACATACCAGGGCCTTTTGCTACTGCAAATAAACTTGAGATGCATGAGCCACTAAGCTTTGCAAGCAAGTGCCTTTAACCACTGATCCATCTTTCTAGCCCTTTGAAAAATGTTTTGAGGATATGCTGGAAAGATGGCTTAGAAGTTAAGCCACTTGTCTGTGAAGCCCAAGGATCAGGTTCAATTCCCCAATACCCACGTAAGCCAGATGCATAAGGTGGTGCATGTGTCTGGAATTCATTTGCAGTGGCTGGAGGCCCTGGTGTACCCATCCTCTCTCTAGCTGCTTTTCTCCTTATCTCTCTCTTTTTCTTAAATAAATAAATATAAAATATTTAAGGGCCAGGAGTGGTGACATACACTTTTAATCCAAGCACTTGGGAGGCAGAGGTAGGAGGATTGCTGTGAATGTGAGGCCACCCTGAGACTACATAGTGAATTCCAGGTCAGCCTGGGCTACAGCAAGACCCTACCTCAAAAAACCAAAAGAAAAAAATATTTTTTTTAATGTTTTGTGGAGTGCTCAACAATACTGTCTTCCAGACACACGGTGCTATAATACACATGACCTCACAGTGGCTGATGCTACCTATACAAAATTATATCAAAATAGAAGAGAGACTACTTAGAAAGAATAAGATTCAGTGGAGGACGAATTTGGGAGGAAGAAAAGGAAGAGTATTATGATCATGGTATATTGTCTAAATGTACCAAAGCTGCCAATAAAATTTTTTAAAATGGGCTGGAGATATGGCTTAGCAGTTAATCTGCTTGCCTGCAAAGCCTAAGGTCCCATGTTCAATTCCCCAGAACCCACATAGGCCAGATGCACATGGTGGTATATACATCTGGAGTTCATTTGCAGTGGCTGAAAGCCCTGGCAGACCCATTCTCTCCTCCACCTTCTCTGTCTCACAAATAAATAAATGAATAAATAAAATATTTAAAAATTTTTTTGAGACAAGATCTCACTAAATTGTCCAAGCTGCCTATAAACTTGCAATCCTCCTGCCTCAGCTCCTCAGTAGCTGGGATTAAAGGCTTGCACCATCAGACCCAGCTGATTTTATTCTTGTTCTTCTGAGACAAAGTCTGATGATGTAGCTCTGCTGGCCTAGAATTCACTACATAGCTCTGGCTGGCCTCAAATTTGCAGCAATCTCCCTTCCTCTGCCTCCCACGTACTAGAATTATGGCTATGCACCACCATGCTCAGCTATTTTATTTTAATTATAATCATTCAAACTCTGTAACTAAGAGTGAGAATTGTAAGGCTGAAGAAAGTGTGTTCTACTTCCTTGATGGCAGAGCAGGCAGATGGGTGTTAGATTAGTCAGGGGTTCCCTAAGCAAAGAGCTTTCACATCCAGTCCTGCCAGATCTGAGGCCTTAGGAAATCTACTTGGCACGAGTCTTAGGAGCTGTTCGTGTTCACTATGATGTCAACATGGCATCATAGCATTTGCTTCTTTCCCTTTGCTGCCCCCAAGACTTTTGGTCATTCTTTCCCTTAGATTGATTGTGAATTGAAAAGGATAATTCACTTTTCTTTTTTTGAGATAGGGTCTCACTCTAACCCAGGCTGACCTGGAATTCACTACATAGTCTCAGGGTAGCCTCGAACTCACTGTGATCCTCCTCTCAAGTGCTGGGATTAAAGGTATGTGCCACCATGCCCAGCTTGATTCATTCTTAAAATTACAAGCACATTGGGGCTGGAGAGATGGCTCAGCAGTTAAAGGCACTTGATTGCAAAGCCTACAATCTGGGTTTGATTCCCCAATACCCATGTGCCAGATATACAAAGTGGTGCATACAACTGAGTTCATGTGCAATGGCAAGAGGCCCTGGCATGCCCATTCTGTCTCATTCTCTTCTCTCTCTCTCTCTAATACATAAAAATAAAAAATTGTACAAGCACAATGCAGTCATGATGATAAGAAGAAACATTAATGGTCAGTATTGACAATAATAGGAAATGTCTGGAGGAGTTAACTGGAAGTTAATGCTTGCTGAAAGTTGAGGAGTCATATGCTCCAGTGGTGCAGCACTGCTAAATTGCCAGTACTCCAGCAAAGAACCTCCCACACATGCTCATGTAAACAACCCTAGTTAAACTCAATAGGGAGGCAGTAAGACTCTACCTCAGAAAAATCTAAATAATAATAATAATAATAATAATAATAATAATAATAATAATGTTTGCACAAAACCCTGAAGCTGACAAGAAGGTTATGGAAAAGCCCATGGGCAGCCTTTCAACAGCACAGATGTTGTCTATGGACAGCAGCATGAACCTGGTGGAAGAGGCCACCATGGAGAATCTGAAGGAGCTCTTCCAAAGGCTGGACAAGTTCACTGCTGAACACACTATTTTTGCTAACAACACTTCTGCTTTGTAGATCACAAGCATAGCCAATGCCACCGCCAGACAAGACCAATTTGCTGGCCTTACTACTTCTACCCTGTGCCCATGATGAAGCTTGTGAAGGTCATTAAAACACTGATGACTAACCAGAGGAATCCCTGATCAACATCAGCAATGTCTTGGGAGAGCATCCTGTTACTTGTAAGGATACTCCTGGGCTTATCAAGAACCATCTCTTGCTGCCATACCGTGAGGAAGCTACCAAGATACATGAACGAAGTGATGAATCCAAGGAAGTCATTGACATCATGCAGCAGCTGGGAGCTGAGTGCCGCATGGGTCTATTTGAGCTTCTTGACTATGCTGGACTGGACATTTCAAAGTTCATCCTGGACAGGTGGCATGGAATGGATGTGAAGAACTCTGTTTCTGCCCATTTCTTCCCTGAAGAGTCTGGTCGCTGAGGGGAAATGGGGCAAGAAGATGGGAAAAGGATTTTCTAAATACAGATGATGTGGAAAGAGCCTCCTCACTGGCGCCTCCAGCCAGTGGTGGGCTGTGGATGAACATGGCTTAGACCTCCTGACTGAGGCATGCCCCAGGCTGTCCGGTGAGCCTGCCATTGCAGTGTATCTGAAGTAATTGTAGTACTAGTTGCAGTAATAAGGGATTCCTCCAATGAGAACTAATTCCCTGGTTTAGCCTGTTCTTTTCTGAATGTTCTCTAAAAAGCTTTATAGCCTTGGTGCCTTAGAGCAAAGATTTTTTCCAAACCTTTGTGTTTTGTAGAGCTCAAGTCATTCACTGGGGCCATCTGAGAAAGTGTGCCTGTGGTTATCAGGGTCGTGTTGGGCATCATGAGCACCTGGGCATCTAAGGGGCAGCAGCCAGCAGCTCTGAGTGTTGCCTTTCTCAGAACATTTTACTGCCTGCAGCTTTGAACCTCACCCCACATTCTGGGCATGACAGAGATGTTAGGTCTTTCTTCATGTCAAGACCCTGCTCCTGGAGTGCTGGGGTATCATAGCTGCTGGAGCACTTGGAAAGCGTGTGCTTGATCTGCAGGAAGAGGCCTGTCTTCATGGGTATTCAAAGCCACAGGTCTTAACTGTGTCTGTTTTTCTTCTGTTTTTCATGAGAAATCTGTGCTGCAAACTGCCAACAAATTGACTCTAACAAAATGCAATTAAAAAATATATTGTTCTTTCAGCTGAGCATGGTGGTATACACCTTTACCCCCAGCACTGAAGAGGCAGAGGTAGGAGGATTGCCATGAGTTTGAGGCCAGTGAATTCCAGGTCAACCTGGGTTACAGCAATACCTTGAACCGCCCCCCCCGCAAAAAAAAATATATATAGTTTTTATTTGCAAGCAGAGAGACAGACAGATAGAGGGAATCATCACTATAGGGTCTCCAACCACAGCAAACAAACTCTAGATGCATGCACTACTTTGTGCATGACTTTACATGGGTACTGGAGAATTGAACCTGGGTCATTAGGCTTTGGAAGCAATGCAATCTTTTAATCTGTGAAAATTCAAATAGAAATAAAAGTATAATTTTTTTTTTTGGTTTTTCGAGGTAGGGTCTCACTCTAGTTCAGGCTGACCTGGAATTCACTATGTAGTCTCAGGGTGGCCTCGAACTCAGCAATCCTCCTACCTCTGCCTCCCGAGTGCTGGGATTAAAGGTGCGCACCACCACGCCCGGCTAAAAGTATATTTTTTTTAAAAAAGTTTTTTCATCCTGTGGGTTGGTTAAATGGTTTTTCAGGACTAACTCTTCAAGGGCTAGATAGTCTAGAATGACTTAAAATTGCCTCATTTGTATTTTTTGCTTCATCTGGGTAACTGAACCCTATGTAGTTTTCTTCCACTAACTGAGCTGCCTTATTCATATAATGGCCTTAAGATTCTCAGCAACAAAAGAGAGGGACATGCCTCAATACACAAGTATCTTTCAAGCCTCTGCTTCATCACATTTTGCTAAGCAATGTCCCCAATGAGCAATGCAAATCTCATAGTCAAAGTCAGATTCAGAGATAGTGAATAGACTTTGCTTCTTTAATGGAGTAGCTGCAAAATATTGAGGCAATTTTTCCTTACATTTGTTCATACAGCTCTATTTAAAATAGTGAGTGGGCTGGAGAGATGGCCTAGCAATTAAGGGGCTGGAGAGATTGCTTAGAAATTAAGGCACTTGCATGTGAAGTCTAAGGACTCAGGTTTGATTCCCCAGTACCCACATAAAAGCCGGACGTACAAGGTAGTGCATGCAAATGGAGTTCATTTGCAGTGGCTGCAGGCCCTGCCACAACCATTCTCTGTCTCTGACTCTTCCTTAAATAAATAAATTTAAATTTAAAAAAGATAGCCAGGCATGGTGGTGCATGCCTTTAATCCCAGCACTCGGGAGGCAGAGGTAGGAGGATCACTGTGAGTTCAAGGCCACCCTGAGACTACATAGTGAATGAATTCCAGGTCAGCCTGGACTAGAGTGAGACCCTACCTCGGAAAAAAAAAAAGTTAATGAGTATGCCTTATGATGTTGTTTTAAAGTTCGTTGTTTCTGCCGGGCGTGGTGGCGCACGCCTTTAATTCCAGCACTCGGAAGGCAGAGGTAGGAGGATCGCCGAGAGTTCGAGGCCACCCTGAGACAACATAGTGAATTCCAGGTCAGCCTGGACCAGAGTGAGACCCTACCTCGCAAAAAAAAAAAAAAAAAAAAAGAAAGAAAGAAAAAAAGTTCGTTGTTTCTGTATACAGCTACCTTTTCTATGAACTTTACATATGTTAATTTAATCTTTACAATGTCCCAATAAAATATATTCCACCAATATCATTTTTATTTTACACAAGAGAAGCCTAAAACCCAGAGAAGCTTAACAATTTGTCCCAAATCACACTTAAATAGAAAGCAGAAGCTGGGCATAGTGGTACATGCCTTTAATCCCAGCACTCGGGAGGCGGAAGTAGGAGGATCACTGTGACTTTGAAGCCAACCTTGAACTACAGAATGAATTCCAAGTCAGTCTGGGCTAGAGCAAGACCCTACCTTGAAAAGAAAAACAAAGAAGAAAGAAAGAAGAAAGAAAGAAAGAAAGAAAGAAAGAAAGAAAGAAAGAAAGAAAGAGAGAAAGGAAGAAAGAGGGAGGGAGGGAAGGAGGGAAGGAAGGAAGGAAGGAAGGAAGGAAGGAAGGAAGGAAGGAAGGAAGGAAGGAAGGGAGGGAGGGAGGGAGGGAGGGGGGGAAGGGGGGGAGGGAGGGAGGAAAGGGAAGGAAAGAAGGCAGGCGGGCGGGCGGGCAGGCAGGCAGGCAGGCAAGCAGAGTTCTGATTTGAATCTAGACCCAGTGTTCTTCATCACTATATCAGTCTCCTTGACAGAGTCAACTGATTTGTCTGGGGGAGAATGTGATCCTTGATTAATAGATTCTATCATTGGTATTTTGTTTTGTTTTATTTTTTCACTGTTGGAGAATGGAACATAGGGCCTTGTGCATGCTAAGCAATCAGTTCTACCACTGAGCTACATCCCTTGCTCTGGGCTTTCCTGAGACAGGATCTCAATATATAGCCCAAAATTGGCCTTGAATTATGTAACTCAGGCTGCCTTTTCACTTGAGATCCTCCTGTCTCAACCTCCCAAGTACTGGGATTACAGGAGTGTGGCACTATGCTCAGAGGAGCTTTCAAACAAAAAGGTCAATGGGTTGTCATACCGCTCAAGGTTTTCTTGTTTTTGTATTTCGAGGCAGGGTCTCACTCTATCCCAGGCTGACCTGAAATTCACTATGTAGTCTCAGGCTGGCCTCGAACTCACAGCAGTCCTCCTACCTCGGTCTCCAGAATGCTGGGGGAGGGGGGTTTGTTTTGTCTTTTTAAGTTTGAGACAGAGAGAAAGAGGCAGACAGAGAGAGTATGGACACACCTTGACCTCTTGCAACTGCAAACAAACTCCAGATGCATGTGCCACTTTGTGCATCTGGCTTTATGTGGGTACTGGGGAATCAAACCCAGGCTGTCAGGCTTTGCAAGCAAGCACCTTTAACCAATGAACAATCTTTCCAGCCCCCAACTCCAAGTTTTATTTCATTTTACCTGTGAAAGTAAACTTTTCTCTCATGAGCAGGAATGCAGGACATCAATGTCAAAACTTTAAGCAATATGGTCAGAATTTAAGGAATTCTCCTCACATTTGTACAACATAGCCAAAGCTTATTTATATTCAATATTTCAGTATCTTTACGATTTTGTGCTTGGGTCTTTTGCTTTAATCATCCAGTATGTGCAGGAAGAGTAAGAATAAGATTAAGAGGAACTAACCAGCTGAACACCCCTATCATGCCAGTACTTGGGAGGCTAAGGCAGGAGGATTGCTACAACTTTGAGGGCACTTTAGGCTACATATCAAGTTCCAGGGCAAGACCCCTTTTCAAATAAATTAAATAATGGAAGTAATTAAATGAGTTCCAGTTAAATTGTTAATCTTCCAATCTCCCTTATTCTGAAGATAGAAGAGAATCCCTTCAATTATCCATACAGTGCTCTTCTATCTTCTTAGGCAAGAGCCCACAAGGCTCCTTCTTCAGCACTTAAATAAGGGGCTGTTCATGCTTCCTGAGAGAACTCACTTTAGTGCAGGACAGTTTCACCTATAAAATTGGCCTTGGAGAAATGGATCAGCAGGTAAAGGTACTTATTTGCAAAGCCTGACAGCCTGTGTTCGATTTGCCAGTACCCACATGAAGCCAGATGCACAAAGTGATGCACACCTTTGGAATTTGTTTGCAGTGGCAATAGGCCCTGTTGTGCCCATTCTCTCTCTGCTTGCAAATATAATAAAAATATTTTGGGGTTGGAGAGATGGCGTAGGGGTTAAGGCGCCTGCCTCCTAAGCCTAAGAACGCTGGTTCCAATCTCCAGGTCCCACGTTTAGCCAGATACGAAGTGACACAAGGTAGCAATGCCGCACTTGACCACAAGGGGGCCCACGCATCTGGATTTCGTTCTCATCAGCTGAGACTCTGCTGGCGTGCCCATCTCTGTCTTCCTCTCTCTCTCTCTCTCTGTCTCTCTCCAAAAAAAAATAAAAATAAAAATAAAAAAAGTAACTAAATAAAATATTTTGGCACACGCCTTTAATCCCAGCACCTGGGAGGCAGAGATAGGTGGATCACTGTGAGTTCGAGGCCACCCTAAGACTGCAGTGAATTCCAGGTCAGTCTGGACTAGAGTGAAACCCTACCTCAAAAAAAAACACATATATATATTTGCAGGGGCTGGAACGATGGCTTAGCAGTTAAGACCCTTGCTTGCATAAGCCAGATACACAAGGTGGTGCATGTGTCTGGAGTACATTTGCAGTGGCTAGAGGCCTTTGCGTGCCCATTCTCTCTCAAATAAATAATATATTTAAAAAATATATTTGGGGGCCAGGTGTGGTGGCGCATGCCTTTAATCCCAGCACTCGGGAGGCAGAGGTAGGAAGATCGCCATGAGTTCAAGGCCAGCCTGAGACTATATAGTGAATTCCAGGTCAGCCTGAGCTAGAGTGAGACCCTACCTCGGAAAACCAAAATATATATATATATTTGGAGATGCCCAGCAGTTAAGGTCCTTGCCTGTAAAGCCTAAAGCCTAACGACCAGAGTTTGATTCCCCAGTACCCATGTAAAGCCAGATGCACAGTGGCACATGTGTCTAAGAGCTCATTTGCAGTGACTGGAGGCCCTGGTATCCCCATTCTTTCTCTTTCCCTCTCTCTGCCTGGCATGGTGGTGCACGCTTTTAGCCCCAGCACTGGGGAGGTTGAGGTAGCAGGATGGCCAGCCTGAGACTAATTCCAGGTCCGCCTGGGTTACAGCAAGACCCTACCTAGAAAGAGCTCAGATAATTACACATGTAATGCACACAGGTGGGGGGTGGATCTTTGTCTTTTTTGTTTCCTGAGATACAAGAGTGCAAGCAAAATGTTTTTAAACATAATTATGGAGCCTTTAATTCCAGGTCACTCAAAAAGGATTGAAAGTCATTGCCGTACAACTTCCAGTGGAAAAGGTGGTGTTCTGAACTCTAAGTGACCCCGAGCTTCCTGTTTCTTGACCTTCGAGGTGTCAGAGTCCCTCTCACTAGACATGAAACCCAGTAACTAGAACAGAGCAGATGGCTTGATAGGAATGGCTGGTCAGGCCTGGAGGCTGATGCCAAGGAGTCCTGTGCACCTCCCCCACCACAATGCTACCCTGGCATTTAACACTCGAAGCCTTCAGCGTGGACTAAACCAACAGGGTGATTATTGCCCTTATCAGCGCTGTCGTCACTATTAGTGACTGTGAGACATTCCATCCTTACCAAGGCCAGTGATTGCGCCAGAGCCTTCGCGTGCTGGCGTGCAGGTGACGCTAGCGCTGATTGCTAGCTGGCAGGGTAGAGGCGGGGCTTTGGGGGTGACCAGAGGTAAAGCGAAGCGGGCGTGTTCCGGTCCACGGAGGGGGCGAGAACTCTCCTGAGATCCCCAGCAACAAGGGCGGGGGACGCCCACAGCCCCCTCCGGACCTGCTGGCGCGCGCCGCGTCCTGGGCACTTCAGGCTTCCCTGCGTCACCAGCAGCCCGCGCCCCTCTGCTCCTCCTCCACTGCAAACCAGAGCAAGCCTCCAAGGCTAGGGGAGCCGCCAGGCGCTATGGGAGTACGGATTTTGGCGCCAACAGCGGGCCTAGGGCTGGCGAGGAGTCTGCTTAGGTGTACGCTGCGACTGCGGAAGGACCTTTTCCTAACAGAGGTCAAAACACTGTCGGGAGACAGAGACACGGGTACATACATACACAAGGGGCACGCACGGAGACAAGTAACAAAAAGGCAAAACCCGGGGCTCGGGGAGATGGCTCCGCGGCCAAAGGCGCTTTTTTTATGAAGCCTACGGGGCTGGGTTCAATTCCCCAGCAGTGCAAGAGACCGTGGCGCCACCAAACACACAAATAAACTGTTTTACAAAGGAAAAGCCCGGCACACAGAAGACAGAGAGATACAGATGCACTGACGAAACAGAGACGCACAGAAGCAACAACAAATAGGCTGACGAAGAGGCTGGAGACGAGCGCGTAAATAGGCTGCAGGCGCTCGCGGCGCGAGGGCACCGCCCCCAGGCCGGAGCTCTTCCCGCGCTCCTGCGCGCCGTGCGGTCCCCGCGCTGCTCCGGGCTCCGCTCCACCACCAGCCTCACTCGCTGCGGCACTCGGCGGCGCCCGACAAGCTCGCCACTCTCGGCGCTCCGTCCCCAGACCCCCTGCTACCCCTCTCCAAGCCTTGACGTGGGCCCCGCCCCCAGGACCCAGGCTCGCTCCCGCCCCGGCCAGTCTCGGCTAGCTCTGGTCGGTGGCTGGCACGGCTCCCCTCACCACCACCCCGCGGACAGACCCACGTGGCGGCCGTTCCCCGCCACTACGCAGGACCCTCCCACCGCCGCTCCCGCCCCTCCCTGGACCGCTGGACGCGCTTGAGCCCCTCCGCTCCGCCTCTTTCTCCCGGCCGCTGCCCGCCCCGCCTCTCCCGCGCCCCGCCCGCCGTGCTCTGCGGCAGTCGGGCGCTCATCGTCATTCCTCTCTCGCCGCCGCCGCCCCCGTCCCCCGCCCCTTGCCCTCGCCGGGTCCCGCCGCTGCCGCCACCGCCGCCGCCGCCTGCCCAGCGGCCCGGGAGGCGGAGGCGCGCGGGGGAGGAGGCCCCGCTTGGCTCCGCAGTCCCGGATGCTGCATGACTTCATCCTTCCGCCGGCTCCCCTGCTGAGCTAGGGCCGGTCCGGCAGCTAGCCCGCCGCCCGCGCCCCGCCGCAGTCCCTCGCCCGCCCCGTGCCCACCCCTGCGCCGGCCATGTCCGAGATCCTACCCTACGGCGAGGACAAGATGGGCCGCTTCGGCGCAGACCCCGAGGGTTCCGACCTCTCTTTCAGCTGCCGCCTGCAGGACACCAACTCATTCTTCGCGGGCAACCAGGCCAAGCGACCCCCCAAGCTGGGCCAGATCGGCCGAGCCAAGCGAGGTACGCGGCCCGGGCCCGGAGTCGCCGCCTGACCCAGAAACCCTGCGCCGGGCGTCCCCTGGCTGCCGTTCCCAGCCAAGTGGCCGCAGCTCTTGCCGCAGACCAGTGCAGCCAGCCGTTCTCTCGCTGGGTTGGGGGAGGGTCCCCGCTACAGAGTTGTCCCCTTCTTCCTTTCTCCTGGGAATACAGTGTCCCAGATTCGATGCTCGCCACCTCTGGAAAAAGCCCTGGTACCTGGGAGAGGGGGGAGGGGCCAGTTAGGATATCGGGGCTGCTTGGCAGTGGCAACAGTACCGTGGGCCGATTCTTTAGGACCCACCGACCGAATGGGTGGATGCTACAAAGAAAGAACCTTCCGGTCGAGAAAGGGGTCCGAGGGCAGTGTAGGGAGGCCGGGGGCTCAGTTCTGGTTATTTGCAAGGGGAGTGGACTGGGTGCCAGAACTAGAACCGGGATTCGAGCGGCGAGAGATTCAGGTGGCAGAGAGGGTTGGACCCGCTGGATGTTCCATTTTTGGACTCAATTTTGGGGAGGGGGGTTTCTGTTAAGGGGGGGAGTCCGTAGGCAAGTTTCTGATCAGTTCAGATGGAGGAAGGTTCAGGTGGCGGGAGGGACGGCAATGGGAGGTAGAGTAATAACTGGCGCCTTTGGAAGAGGGGCGTTCCACTCTAGGGAGAGGAGACGATCTGTGGGACCCCGGCTTGGCGGGAGGTGGGAGGGTCCGCAGAAGACTTTTGATAGGGAGACCATGGGGTTCCCGCGGGGTGTCGCCGGGCCATGGGCAGTAGCTGCGCGGTGCGCGAGGACAAGGAGCCCACTCTTGCCACCGCCCCCTGAGGTCTCGCAGCTGACGCGCTTTCTCCCTGCGCAGTGGTGATCGAGGATGACCGGATAGACGACGTGCTGAAGGGGATGGGGGAGAAACCACCGTCTGGAGTGTAGACGCGCCGGCTCCCGGCCCAGCCCCGCAGCGGCGAGGAGCGCAGGCCCGCGATGCGGCTGCCGGCGCCCCCCGCCCCGGCCAAGGCGCCCGCGGGCGGGGGCTGCGGGGCCACACCGCCGTGGGGTCAGGACCGCGGCCGCCGCAGCCAGGTGCTCTGGAGCTGTCCGCTTCAGCACCACGGCGGCGGCGGCAGCTGCAGCGGAGTGGAGCTGGCGGGAGCCTGCAGCGGCGCTCAAGCACTTTAGAACCTTTGGCCGCAGCTCCACCCCGCACACTGGAACGGACACAAACCTGCAGCCCCCAGCCCTTGGCCTGCCCCCTCCCGCACGGCTCCTCTGCCCCGCCCCCCTCCGGCCAGCCTTGTCCGCAGACCAGGCAACTGACAGCGTCGGGACCGCGCGGCCAGGGATGTTTGGCTGCGTATTTGCATGAGCTTTCCACCCACCTACGCCCAGCCCTCCAGGCCGTTCCTCAACTGTACCCCTGTCTGTCGTGACCCCAGCCTCTTTTTAAGGGACTTCCTCAGCACATTTGTATTTTTATATCCGATTATTTGTTTACTGGCTCTGCTTTACGGTTCACGCCCTCTGCCGACAGCCTCCACCGTGCTCTTCTGCGCCTGGCAGATAGGACTGGTGTTGAGTCTAAGGTGGGACAAGCCCCCATCATGGTAACCAACCATATGGCCAGTCTGCCCAAACATGACCCCAGGAGGCTCTCTGGCAGACCTCTCCCTCCCAGGGTATTACCTTCCAAGGGCCTGTATCTGATTTTACCTTGAACCCCTTCATTTTACCCATGGGGACTGCTCTGTACCTTTGGATGACACCTGTGGACCTGGAGATGTTCTCAACCCAGGGTTGTCCTTTGTAAATGTTTCTCCATCTTCACTGTACCAGGAGTGTGTGAATAAACACAGACCTCCGTGTGTGCCCATGTGGGCACCCGTGGCCAATGCTTTGGTCTGCTGCCTCAGTCTTAAGAGCTAGGCCAAAATGGGAGGGGTAGGTACTTGTGAATCTCAGGGCCAGCTTGATGGTGGGAGAGGATTACCAACTGAACAATGGCAGGGGAGCCTGGCCAAGGAACAGCATTGCATGTGACCACCTTAGGTCCAGTACCGCCTAAGCAGGACAGGGCATTGCAGTTGGTGGAGCTGGAATCAGAGGCATAAAGCAATCTAAGTGGAAAGTCTTCAGCCTCTTGTAGATAAATCCCGGGTTGACGTGTCTCCAAGGCTATTGGTGTGCAGGGGGAGGGGGACTGTGTTGAGCTTTACCCCCAAAGGTGAACCATTGGATGTTTGGTGTGGAGGAGGAGGAAGTGGGGAACCCAGACAAATAACTAGAAGGAAACCACAAACCTGGGATTGGAACCTCATTGGGTCCACACTGTATTGGTTCTCATGGGCTTGATTCCACCAGCTCTGTCTTGTACATGAACCCACCGAGAGTCAAGCACAATGGAATCAATCCCCAGCCCTAAGATGGGAATTCCAACTCCATAGGAGCTCAGGGCAAAATGGTAGGGAGGGCCATAGGACTGCTTCTGACATCACAGCTGAATGGCACTAAGGAAATCTTCATGATCTGAGTCCTGGAGGAAGCAGGGTGAGGTGGGAGGGCTGGGGGTTGAGAAGATCTTGGCTCCTAGGGCCAACTGGGTGACACTGAGCTCCTTGCCCTTTTGCATAAGGTAAAAATGGAAGTGAAAGCCACTGCCATAGGTTGCATGAGTCAGAGACCAACCATAACGGGCTTGAGCGTAGTGTCTGGTCCGAAAGTGGGGGCCCGCAGAAGTCATTGAGATGAATCGGCCCCCAGGGACCAGAACTCGGCTCACCTGCCAGGCAGAAGATGAGAAGCCGTCAGTAATGAGTCACCTCCAGGTTCTCACAGCTCACTACTACTCAAGATGTCCTCCCAGTCAAACCTCAGATACTACTCTACATTCAGCAGCTCACACTTGCAAAGGCAGAGTAAGACATCCCTCTTTCTGATTGTTCTGGGCTGTTGGAGCTGTATTCTAGACAGCACAGACCTGCAGGAGGCCTTACTTTCCTGCTCAGTCCCAGTCTGTGCCATCTGTCTGGAGCCTGGCTGCTACCTTATCACTCTGCAAGCCAGTAGCCAACCACTGTCTACTCCAGCCTTCTCTAATCCTAGCCCATTTTAACCTTCCCTGTCCTTCAGAAAACCATAATCCTGAGGGTGACTCACCAACTGCCCCGAACCTCACTTCCTGGCTTGAAACTTGAGCCCCTCACTCCCTATCTCTCAATCTGCCTTCTTACTGCTTCCTCACCTCACTCAGCACTTGGTCTACAGTATGGATGCCTTCAGAAGATACATTCCAGGGATCCGGCTCCCCGGCCAGCAGGGCATCCAGTGTACCCTTCTCGAGCACCACATCAAAGGAGCCACTGGGGAAGCCTAGTGTCCGCACGTCCATGGTCTCCCAGCACAGACTGGGTACATGGGAATAGCGAGCTTTCATGGCAGCTATCACTACTGGCGAGTAATCCACGCTGGTCACATTGGGGAAGCCTCCAAGGAACAGCTCATAGCTCAGGGCACTGTTTCCGCAACCTGGCATGGGGTGGATGGGTGACAAAAGAGCTACGTTAGCTTTGGTTTTCACCTTCCCTGGATTGTCTCCATTCTTGGCCCAATGTTCTCTCTATCCAAATCCCTTAACTTAGAAGTATAATGCAGACAAAGAGCTTGAACCTTGGAATCACACAGACCCTGGCTCTATCATCACTAATTGTGTGAATTAAGATAAGCTGCTTCAATATCAAGAACTTGGATATCCTACTCATGAAAATAACACCCAGTAGCTAGCAGACACGCAGAATGTAGTGCACTACATTTAAAAGCCAGAACATCTAGAGAGAGCTGGGTGTGGTGGTACACGCCTTTAATTCCAGCACTCAGGAGGAAGAGGTAGGAAGATTGCTGTGAATTCAAGGCCACCCTGAGACTAGATAGTGAATTCCAGGTCAGCTTGGGCTACAGCAAGACCCTACCTCCAAAAACCAAAAATAAAAATAAAGCCTTAGAAAATCCTTTAACTCTTTTTTCAAAATATTTTATTTATTCACAAGGAGAGAAAGAGAATGGGTACAGCAGGGCTTCTTGATTTACATGGGTACTGGGGAATGGAACCTGGGTCATTAGGCATTGGGTATAATACTGGCATCATTAGGACCATATTAATGCACTAAACCATAACCTTTTGGAGGATCTTAGAAGATATCAACCACTGGAAGATTTCATGTTCTGATTATAATCTTACTTGGATGTCCAAGGAAGAATTAATGAGCCAAGAGGAAAGAGGTGGCAACATGCAGTGGAGCCAATCCCTTGCAATTCTTCATGTGAGCACTACATATTGAGCTCTACTGATGAGTAAGAGTGCCTGCTGCTAGGGATATAGCTCAGTTGGTACAGCAGCCTAGCACAGACAAAGCTCTGGTTCAATCCCAGTACCACATATTCCAGTATGGTGGTGCATAATTCCAGCACTCAAGAAGTAGAGTTAGGAGGATCAGAAGCTCAAGCTCATCCTTGGCTACAGAGCAAGTGTGGGGCCAGCCTGGGATACTTGAAACTATATCTAAAAAAAAAATTCTTCCAGGCATGGTGGCTCAAGCCTTCAATCCCAGCACTTGGGAGGCAGAGGTAGGAGGACTGCTGTGAGTTCAAGGCCACCCTGAGACTATATAGTGAATTCTAGGTCAGCCTGGGCTAGAGAGAGACCCTACCTCAGGGGGAAAAAATGCTGTCAAGGAGCTTGTACACAATCAGCAACTTCCATATAATGAGCATATCAATAGGGAAGGTTGCTGGATCATGCAGGAGGGCAGCTGGCCCTACTTCAACTGGGTCAGCCAAGACTTTCAGAGGAGCTAACAAACAAGCAGTGTCTTTGGGATAGGGGGAGAATCATAACATTCTGGAAAGTACCAAGAGTAGTCTCAAAGAGGGCAGTGTCAGGTTAGGGAGGAGGGATGAGATTATAACAGTGGATGTGGATTGACAAAACCAATGGGCATGACTACTTTAGAAAGCCCAGTGTTGGGCTGGAGAGATGGCTTAGTGGTTAAGGCATTTGCCTGCAAAGCCAAAGGACTCAAGTTCAATTCCTCAGGACCCATATAAGCCAGATGCACAAGGTGGCGTATGGATCTGGAGTTCGTTTGCAGTGTGTGGCTGGAGGCCCTGGCACACCCATTCTCTCTCTCTCTACCTGCCTCTTTCTCTCACTCTTAAATACATACATACATACATACATACATACATACATACATACATACATACATAAAATAATATGTTAAAAAAAAAAACCCAGTGAACTCTTTCTAGCCCTTTAGTGGCCAGTCTCAGGCTGAAAACAGGGCTGAGTAACAGCTCTCAGCAGTCCTGCATGGAGATCCTTCACTCTTGGAATTAGGCTGCTTTAAATCCTCACTTATCTCCCTAAGAGGATCACAGGATCAGTTGCTGGGATAGCCCTAATCTAGCAGAGTTTGGCATCTGGACAAAGCATCCAGAGGCAACTGGCCAGTCCTCAGTGGGTTCCTTCCCAGGCCTTGGGGATCACAGGGAGTACTGGCTTACTTGGGAAAACTTAATCTGCAGCCACAATAAGCATGGTAGATAGAACACAAGAGTGCTGATTAAGAGATCCTAACTCCTGGGTTAGACAGATGGCTTAGTGGTTAAGGCGCCTGCCTCCTAAGCCTAAGAACGCTGGTTCCAATATCCAGGTCCCATGTTTAGCCAGATGCAAAGGGCGCAATGCTCCACTTGACCACAAGGAGGCGCAAGCATCTGGATTTCGTTCTCAGCAGCTGAGAGGCTGCTGGCGCGCCCATCTCTGTCTGTCTTCCTCTCCCTCTCTCTCTCTCTCTCTCTAAAAAAAAAGAGAGAGAGAGAGAGAGACCCTAACTCCTGGCACCACAGAGAAGAAAAAAAAAATGAAAAACCCAGAAGACCATAATTCAGTTCCAGGCTGAAATCTCACTGCATTCTCATCCCCTTTCCTTTCCTCCCCTCCCTTCCCCTCTCCTTTCTTTTTATTTTGACAGAGAGCAAGAATGGGCATGTCAGGGCCTCTAGCCACTGCAAACGAACTCCAAATGTATGTGCCACCTTGTGCATCTGGCTTATGTAGGTACTGGGGAATTAAACCTGGGTCCTTAGGCTTTACAGGCAAGTGCCTTAACCACTAAGCCATCTCTCCAGCTCTCTCTTTCCATTTCTACAAGAGGACATACTCCATGAGAACCTGACCAAGGATGAAGGAGATGGCCAGTCATGCTTACAAAGCAATGATTTCCGATTTCTTTTTTTTTTTTTTTTTTTTTTTTTTGAGGTTCGATTTTTCACTATGATTTCTTTTTCTCCTTTAAAGGCGTGCGCCCCCGTCTATTTCTTTTTCTCCTTTTTTGAGACTTTTGAGACAGCTGGCCTGGAATTCACAATGATCTTCCTGCTTCTGCCTCCTAAGTCGTGGTATTACAAGTATCACCAAGCCTAGCTCGTGACTTCTCACTTCTACAGTAATTTAGAACATACAATTAATACAGAGTATGAGAAGGCCTTGTCTTCCCAAAGTGGGGCCTTTAGGGAAGCACAGTCCTGAAGAACTGACCCAAATCCAAGAACATATCACATGGGGGCTCAGAACTAAAAGAATGCAAGACATTGAGATGTAAGCCTGAATGCCACATCATTGACAACAGGAAAAAGGACCATCAAGCTGGGTGTGGTGGTGCATACCTTTAATCCCAGCACTCAGGAGGCAGAGGTAGGTGGATCACTGTGAGTTCAAGGCCACCCTGAGACTACATAGTGAATTCCAGATCAGCCTGGCCTAGAGTGAAATCCTACCTCGAGGAAAAAAAAAAAGAAAAGAAAAGAAAAGAAAAGAAAAGAAAAAAGAAAAAAAAGGACCATCATGCAGACTGGCCAAATACATTCAATGGTTGGTCCCTTCTCTTAGAAATTGGGATGAGTGGGGCTAGGAGATGGCTCAGCGGTTAAAGGTGCTTGCTTGCAGCCAGGTGTGGTGGTGAAAGCCTTAATCCCAGCATTTGGGAGGCAGAGGAGGGAGGATCGCTGTGAGTTTGAGGCCAGCCTGGGATTACAGAGTGAATTGCAGATCAGCCTGGGAGACCCTACCTTGAAAAAATAAAAAGAAAAATTTGGATGATGAGTGTAGTGGTACATGCTGGTCATACCCACTTGGGAGGCTGAGGCAGGAGAACTGCCACAAGTTTGAGGCAAGCTATATAGCCGATACCAGGACAGCATAACCAGAGCTACCCAGCAAGATCCTGCTTAAAAGAAAGACAGAGAGAAAGCTGGGCTTGGTGGCGCACACCTTTAATCCCAGCACTAAGGAGGCAGAGGTAGGAGGATCACCATGAGTATGAGGCCACCCTGAGACTCCATAGTTAATTTGGAAGCTAGATTATGATGAGATGATGCCTATGAAACATGGAATTACACAAGGACAGAGAAGCTAATGACAGCAGAGCCAGAACAGCCATCCACACGCATCCATTTGCCGTAAAGATACTCTAGTCATACAGACCAGAAACACAAGCCCTCAAGCAGGGATACTATTTTCTGAACAGTCTTGGAAAATTTTCTCTCTGACTCCCATTTTCAATAATAGTAACAACAAGGGCTGCAGAGATAGCTCAGTGGTAGTGCTTGTCCAATATGCATAAGGCCTGAGAGAGAGAAAGAGAAAGAAAGAGAATGAACGGGCACACTAGGGTCTCTAACCACTGCAAACAAACTCCAGATGCATGTGCCACCTTGTGCATCTGGCTTATGTGGGTCCTGGAGTATTAAACCTGGGTCCTTTGGCTTTGCAGGCAAGCACCTTGACCGCTAACCCATCTCTCCAGCCCAAGGCCTGGGTTTTATCTGTAGCATAAAACAAGAAATAAGTGGTTCAAAAATAATGGGGGAAAGGAATGGAGAGATGGTTTAGCAGTTAAGGCGCCTGCCTGCTAAGCCTAAGAACCCGGTTCCAATCTCCAGGTCCCTCGTTTAGCCAGATGCAAAGTGATGCAAAGGCGCAATGCCGCACTTGCCCACAAGGGGGCGCATGCATCTGGATTTTGTTCACAGCAGCTGAGAGACTGCTGGCGCGCCCATTCTCTATCTGTCTCCTTCTCCCTCTCTCTCTGTCTCTCTCTGTGTCTCTCTCCAAAAATTAAAAAAAAAAATAATAATGAGAGGGGAAAGCAGGGGTGGTGGCGCATGCCTTTAATCCCAGCACTTGGGAGGCAGAGGTATGAGGATTGCTGTGAGTTCAAGGCCACCCTGAGATGACATAATGAATTCCAGGTCGGCCAGAGCTAGAGTGAGAGCCTACCTCGAAAAAAAAAAAATGGGGGGGGGAAGTAATAAGAGGGCTGGAAATGTTAGCAGAGTGCTTGCCTAGAATACACAAAGTCCTGGGGTTCAATTCCCAGCACCAAATACACAGAGTAGTGGCATATGTCTGTAATCCTAGCACTTAGAAGGAAAGGCAGGAGGATAGGGGTTCAAAGCCAGCTTCAGCTACATAGTGAGTTAGTTCCAGGTCAGCTTGGGTTACAGGATACCCTGTCTCAAGAAAGAAAGAAAATGAAGGAAAGAAAAACCTTTTCTTTTTAAGAGACACTTTCCCTCTATAGTGGAAGATAACCTTGAACTTCTAATTCCCCTGCCTCTACCACCCCTAATACTAGGATTATATAGGCTTGTCTACCTTATGTAGTACTGAGGATCAAACCCAGGGCTTCATGCATGCTAGGCAAGCACTCTACCAATTAAACTACATCCCTAGCCCTAAAAACATTTTTTTGGGGGTGGGTTTTGAGGTAGGGTCTCACTCTAGCTCAGGCTGACCTGGAATTCACTCTGTAGTCTCAGGGTGGCCTTAAACTCACGGCGATCCTCCTACCTCTGCCTCCCAAGTGCTGGGATTAAAGGTGTGCACCACCACGCCCGGCTCCTAAAATCATTTCTTAAAAATGATAGCCAAAGCTGGGTGTGGTGGCGCATGCCTTTTATCCCAGCACTCGGGAGACAGAGGTAGGTGGATCATGAATTTGAGGCCACCCTGAGAATACATAGTGAATTACAGGTCAGCCTGGGCTACAGTAAGACCCTACCTCAAAAAACCAAAACAAACAAACAAACAAAAGATAGCTAAGGGCTGGAGAAATGGCTTAGCTATTAAGCACTTGCCTGTGAAGCCTAAGGACCCCAGTTCAAGGCCCAATTCCCCAGGACCCATGTAAGCCATATGCACATGGTGGCACATGCATCTGGAGTTCATCTGCAGTGCAGTGGCTAGAGGCCCAGGTACACCCATTCTCTCTCTCCCTTTCTCTGTCTCTAATAAATAAATAAATAAAAATAAATACAAAATAAGATAGCTGGGGTTAAGGCGTTTGTGGTTAAGCATATGCCTGTGAGGCCTGAGGACCCCAGTTCAATTCTCCAGGTCTCGTGTAAGCCAGATGCACATGGTGGTGCATGCGTCTGGAGTTCGTTTGCAGTGGCTAGAGGCCCTGGTGCTCCCATTCTCATTCTCTCTCTCCCTCTCTGTCTCAAATAAATAAATAAAATAAAAGATACTTTATTTTAAAAAAATAATAAGATAGCCAATAATATCAGCACTTGTCCGGCTAAAGTAGGAGGATCACCATGAGTTCAAAGCCAGTCTGGGCTACAGAGTAAGTTCCAGATCAGCCTAGTCTTGAGTGAGATCCAGCCTGGAAAAAAAAAAAAAAGCTAATAGTCATTGAACATCAAGTGTTATACTAAGTACTTCACAAGAATCAACTTGGTTTATTTTCATTGTATATCCATGTAGAAAATAGTATTTTACTACTCCTATTTTCTAGATGGAGAAATTGAGGAAAGTAAATAAGGAACTTTCCCAAGGTCACACGGTCAGAGATACAGCTAATATATGGGCATCAGCTTGTCTTACTCCAAAGCCAGAGCTCTTAAACCACTATGTTCAACTGCTAGTTTTCAAGAGGACCACTCACCTTCAGTAGAATCCACCTTTACAGTATGACCATTAAGCTGTCAATCATGACATAACTAAAGAGGTCTAGATGCTTCTCTGCCATCTGTTGCACCATGGAACTGCAGAACTGGAAGCTCTGAAGTCAGTGAATAGCCTTTTTTTCACCATTTACTTGCCCATGTTGTGACCAGATTCTCTGCAGTCCTTTTAGCAGTTTTGATATGCTCCTAGGTTTGAGTGTGTGTTTGCCTCTAACAGTTAGCATCTGTGATACTTCAGGTTGAAACTGTCCTGGGAAAGTTTTGCCTGAGATCACAATTTTGTTTAGCTTCTTCCCTTTCCTGTTCTCACTAGTTTCTCCTGGACAGATGAATGACTTGGACATGACCCTCTTCTCCAGTTTATTTCTGGAGAGGCCAACTTAAGACAGTGACCACAGGAGGATCAGTAGCTCTTGTTGATTTGTTTTGTTTTGTTTTGTTGAGGTAGGGTCTTCCTCTACCCCAGGCTGACCTGGAATTCATTATGTAGTCTCAGAGTGGCTTCAAACTCACAGCAATCCTCCTACGTGTGCCTCCCAAGTGCTGGAACTAAAGGTGTGTGCCACCACGCCCTGCTAGTACAATAAAGTTTTGTTTAGATGTGGTGACTCAGGCCTGTGATCTCAGCACTCAAGGCCAACCAGAACTCATAGTGAGAACTGGTATCAAAACTAAAGAGATCTCTCTCTCTCTCTCTCACTCTTAAATAAATAAATAAAAATAAACAAAAATTAGGGCTGGAGAGATGGCTTAGCGGTTAAGGTGAATGCCTGTGAAGCCTAAGGATCCCAGTTTGATTCTCCAGGTCCCATGTAAGCCAGATGCACATAGTGGCACATGTGTCTGGAATTCATTTGCAGTGGCTAGAGGCCCTGGCACGCCCATTAACATTTTCTCTGTCTCTAAAAAATAAATAAAATAAAATAAAAATAAAAATAAAAAAACAGAAAAAATAAAAAAATAAAAAAAAAAAAAACTAGGACTGGAGAAAGATGGCTTAGTGGTTAAGCACTTGCCTGTGAAGTCTAAGGACCCCTGTTGCAGGCTCAATTCCCTAGTAGCCACGTAAGCCAGATGCACAAGGTAGTACATGTACCTGGAGTTTGTTTGCAGTGGCTGGAGGCCCTGGTGTGCCCATTCTTTCTCTCTCCCCCGCCCCATCACTCTCAAATAAATAAATAAACAAAAAATTAAAAAACAAACAAAAAAAAAAACTAGCCGGGCGTGGTGGCGCATGCCTTTAATCCCAGCACTTGGGAGGCAGAGGTAGGAGGATTGCCATGAGTTTGAGGCCACCCTGAGAATACAGAGTGAACTCCAGGTCAGCCTGGGTTAGAGTGAGACCCTACCTCAAAAACAAAAACAAAAAAAGCACATGCCTTTAATCCCAGCAAAGATGGGAGGATCACTGTGAGTTTGAGGCCAGCCTGGGACTATGGTGTAAGATCCAGGTCAGCCTGGGCTAAAGGGCGACCCTACCTGAAAAAACAAAACAAACAAACAAACAACAAAAAAAAAGTCCACCCAGGAAATCCCAGGCTGGACACCATCATTGTGCTCATGGGAAACTTTACCTAAAGGAAAAGCACCCAATTCCCAGCCTTCTACTCTTGGTCCTGTGAACCCACAGGCACGCCCATGCCCATCAAATGGCCAGGTGGGAATACTGAGCAGAGCCTGCTAAAGAAAATCAACATTCGGGCTGGAGAGATGGCTTAGCAGTTAAGGCACTTGCCTGCAAAGCCAAAGGACCCAGGTTTGATTTCCCAGGACTCACGTAAGCCAGATGCACAAGGTGGCACATGCGTCTAGAGTTTGTATGCAATAGTTAGAGGTCCTGGAGCACCCATTCTCTCTATATATATCTGCCTCTTTCTTTCTCTCTTAAATAAATAAAATTTTTAAAGTCAGCTCCTCACAGAAAGCTGGAAAAAGCTACACTGCGTGCAGTTCAATGGGAGAGAAAGAAATCACCAGTGAAGATACTCAACAGTGGACACTTGCAAGCCTTAAATTTGGCCAGCCAGGCCGAAAGAGCCAATGGGTGCAATAGTGGCATGTCTGTTATGGGGGAAACCAAGCACTCTCTAACTGGACTGGAGGCCCACTCCATGGGAGGAAATACATCCCTGATACTGAAAACCTACAACAGGGGTGTCTGGCTAAATATATATACTATGCTCACCAAACTGCCCAGTAAACACTTCTCTTAATGTTCACACCCATATATTAATGCTACTCTCACTTTCGGTCAGAGAAGCTTCTCTTTTCAGATGGTGGTGACCTTGGGATGACTCAGAAGGCACCATGGTGCTGAGAAGAAGGGACAGAGGAGTGCTCAGCATTGAAACATCTCTAACACACCTTCCAAGCCTCAGGGTCCATTGTGCAAGAGGGGGCAGAAAGAATGTTAAGAGCCAAAGGAAGGGTAGGATTCCTTACAACGTGCTCCTCCAGACACAAAATGGCCTGGATATCCATGACCTCACAGTGCCTGACACTACCTACACAAGACCATCATAATAGGAGGAAAAAATCATGACATCAAAATAAAAGAGAGACTGATTGAGAGGGGGAGGGGATATGATGGAGAGTGGAGTTTCAAAGGGGAAAGTGGAGGGGAGGAGGGAATTAGCATGGGATATTTGTCTACAATTATGGAAGTTGTCAATAAAAAAATTACAATTAAAAATTAAAAAAATCAGTAACAAGCCGGGCGTGGTGGTGCACGCCTTTAATCCCAGCATTTGGGAGGCAGAGGTAGGAGGATCACTGTGAGTTCAAGGCCACCCTGAAACTACATAGTGAATTCCAGGTCAGCCTGAGCTAGAGTGAGACCTTATCTCAAAAAAAAAAAAAAAAAAAAAAAAAAAAGGAAAACAAATCAGTAGGTCAGTAAGCTAGAAAGGGGCTATGAGGGAGGGAGGAGAAGGAAGGACTTAAGGAGAGGGTATTCAATATATGTAAGTAGATGAACAGATTACTGGTGATGCAATGACATAAGTGAGGTCAGGGGAAGGGATTGAGTAAAGAAGGGTTAAAAAGTTTAAGAGGGGGGCTGGAGAGATGGCTTAGCAGTTAAGCGCTTGCCTGTGAAGCCTAAGGACCCCGGTTCAAGGCTCGATTCTCCAGTACCCACATAAGCCAGATGCACTAGGTGGCGCATGCATCTGGAATTTGTTTGCAGTGACTGGAAGCCCTGGTGTGCTCTCACTCGCTCTCTCTCCAGGTTAGCCTGTTTCTCTCTCTGTTTGTCTGTTGCTGATAAATAATTAAAAAATAATTTTAAAAAAAGTTTAAGAGGGTATGAATAAGCCATATGGAAACCTACTTTTTTGGACAACAGCACACCCAGAAGCCACAGATTGTTACTAGAAAAATTTCAGTGCCAGGGATGGAAAACCATCCTGTTGGCCAGGGATGTCCCTGATGCCCCCAAAACATTACAGGCCATTGCCAAGACACTTGGTTTCCGACTAAGAATAGATGGTAAGACCCTATTGCTGAAGACTCCACATGCTTGGGCTGCAAGGTCACTGAGAAATCTTGCTGGCGCTGAGCTGAAACCTTCTCCCTGTAGACCAGCTAATTAAAAGCTGGGAAAAGCTACACTGCATGCATCTCCATGGGAGAGAGAGAAGTCATAAGTGGAGATAAACAACAGTGGACACTGCAAGCCTTAAGTTTAGCCAGACAGGCCAAATGAGCCAAGGGGTACAATAGTGGCATGTTTGTTAAGGGGGAAACCAACTGTTCACTAATCAGACTGGAGAACTGCTCTACAAGAGGGAATACGGTCCTGATACTGAAAACCTAGTCAAAAACCTATGATGGTGAGGTTATGAGCCCTAGGGGTATAATGCCTGCTGGTATCTGACTAAATGCATATGTTATGACCACCAAACTGCCCAGTAATCACTTTTCTTAACGTCAATACCTATGTATTAATGCAACTCTCACTTTTGGCTACAGAAGCATCTCTTTTCAGATGGTGGTGACCACTGGGATGACTCAAGAGGCACCATAGTGCTGAGAAGTGACAGAGGCGTGCTCAGCACTGAAACATCTCTATCATACCTTCCAACACTCAGGGTCTACTGCAGAAGAGGTATCAGAAAGAATGTAAGAGCCAAAGGAAGGGTAGGACTGCTTACAATGCAATCTTCCAGACACAAAATGGCCTGGATATCCATGGCCTTTCAGTGCCTGACACTACCTCCACAAGACTCTCATATAGAAGATGATGACATCAAAATAAGAGAGAGACTAATTGAGAGGGGGAGGGGATATAATGGTGAGTGGATTTGTGAAGGGGAAAATAGAGAGGGGGAGAGAATTATCATGGTTTATTATCAATAATTATGGAAATTATCAATTTAAAAAAATTTTAAATAAAGAAAAAGGGCTGGAGAGATGGCTCAATGGTTAAGGTGCTTGCCGGCAAAGCCTAATGACCCAGGTTCAATTCCCCAGTACCCACAAAAAGCCAGATGCACAAGGAGGGCGCATGCATGAGTCTTCAGGCTTTGCAAGCAAGCACCTTTATCCACTGAGCCATCTCTCCAGCCCCACCTATTCTTGTTTATGAATTATCTGTAGTTGTGTGTCAACTACTACAGCAGAACTCAGTTCTTGTGAGAGGTAACAAAGCCTAAAATATTTACCATCTGGCCACATTCAGAAAAAGTTTATAGACCCCTAACCTAGAGCAAGTCTCTTAGTATTTGTCACTCACCTTTAAGGTTTGATTTAATAAATTAGAGGAGACTAGCACATCGCCTGGCACTAGATGATCTTCTTATATCTTATGACATGGAATGGAGCAAATAGTCCTCCCCAAGTAGTGAGTCCTATTCTTAGATCTTGGAGATCTAACTTTCTGGAAAGTTTTAACTTTGGAATTTTAGACTTCACGCCTCCTACCCAGAAAACAATACCTTCTAGTCAAGCAGATTTTAAGGCAGTGTTACTCTGCCAGCAGCCAGCATGAAATCAGCTTTGGAGCTGCTGAAAATAGATTCCTGGTGCCAGGCCTAGTGACATAATTCCAGCACTTGACAGGCAGAGGCAGGAGGGTCACTGCCTAGCCTAATTAGTGGATTCCAGGTTGATTCCAGCAGCCAGCAGGCTGCTATCTCAAAGGGGTGCAGCTCAGCAGACGCTGAGATGGCCAGTGGAGTGTCCTGGAGAGATGCCTTGACAGGCAGAGGACCCAGGTTCAACTGCCCCAGTACGCATAACAAGACGCTATCTCAAAAAAGGGGGGTGGGCTGGAGAGATGGCTTAATGGTTAAGGTCCTTGCCTGTGAAGCCTAAGGACCCAGGTTCAACTCCCCAGTACCCACATAAGCCAGATGCACAAGGTGGTACATGTGTCTAGAGGCCCTGGTGTGCCCATATTCCTCACCCCCTCTCTCTGCCTATTTGTATCTCAAGTAATTAAATAAAATATTTAAAAAACAAGCAGTAAGAATTAAATAAAATATCAACATAAAGGGGTTGGGAGATTGCTCAGTGATTAAACCACTTGCTTTTAAAACTTGATGGCCTGGGTTCAATTTCCCAGTACCTATGTATGTAAATCTAAATGCACAAAGTGGTACAATCTGGGGTTCATCTGCAGTGGCAAGAGGCCCTGGTGTGCCCATCCTCTCTCTCTGTCTCTCCCTCTTTCTCTGCTCTCAATTTTTTTTTTGTTTGTTTGTTTTTGAGGTAAGGTCTCATTCTGATCTAGGATGACCTGGAATTAACTATGTTCTCTCAGAGTGGCCTCGAATTCATGGAATTCTCCTACCTCTGCCTCTTGAATATTGGGATTAAAGGCATGCACCACCACACCTGGGTAAATAATTTTTTTAAAAAGATATAAAACAAAAGAACCAGATGAAGTAGTACACGCCTTTAATCCCAGCACTTGGGAGGAAGAGGTAGGAGGACTGATGTGAGTTCAAGGCCAACTTGAAACTACATAGTGAATTCCAGGTCATCCTGGAGTAGAGTGAGACCCTACCTGAAAAAACCAAAAATAATAATAAGGAAATAATAATAAGGAAAGGAAAGGAAAAGAAAAGAAAGAAAAGAAAAGGAGAGAAGGCATGGTGGGGCATGGTAGCACATACCTTTAATTCCAATATTCAAGAGGCAGAGGTAGGAGGAGCACTTTGAGTTCGAGGCCAGCCTGGGACTACAGAGTGAGTTCCCAATCAGCTTGGGTTGGAATGAGACCTTACCTCAAACAGAAAGGAAGGAAGGAAAGAAGGAAGGGAGGGAGGGAGAGAAGGAGGGAGGGAGGGAGGGAAGGAAAGTGAAAGAAAATAGATTGCTGAAATCCATCTTAAACTTCCCTGGAATTAGTTTCTTAGGGTGGAGTCTAGTTTAACAATTGACATTTTTTTAAAAAGCCCAGCTCACATGTAACTTTAAAAAAAAAAACATATTTAATTAATTAATTTATTTGAGAAAGAGGTAGAGAGAGAGGAGAGAGAATGGGCGCGCCAGGGCCTCCAGCCACTGTAAATGAACTCCAGATGCATGTGCCTTCTTGTGCATCTGGCTTACGTGGGTCCTGAAGAATCGAACTGGGGTCCTTTTGGCTTTGCAGGCAAGCACCTTAACCGCTAAGCCATATTTTCCAGCCCTTGACAATTGATTTTGATGCACATGAAAGCTTGAAAAACATAGCTGAATGATAAATCTATAAATAAAAACAATAGTTGACAATCACAGAATTCAAGAAGCTGTTTACCTCTGATGGGGAGAGGTTATAGGGAGACTACACAGAAAACCTTGAATATACATGGGCTATTTAGCCAGGCATTGTTCTAGGTATCTCTTATGCTCATATAAACATTTTTGGCCTGTGTATATTCATAGTATTGTGATATATGCACAAGGGGGCGCATGCATCTGGGGTTCATTTGCACTGTGTGGCTGGAGGCCCTGGAGCACTCATTCTCTTTCTCTCAAATAAATAAATAAGTAAATAAATTAAGTATTTAAAATGTTTTAAAATATTCATTTTTATAAGGCTGGGAAAATGTTGGCACAGAAAGTTAAGTACTCTGAAATTACATAGTATCAGCTGAGCCAAGTTTCCATCATAATTATCTTTGCTTCCAGAGAACCCAAGTTTGTTCCTTTTCTTTTTTCCTTCCTTTCTTTTCTTTCTTATGGGAGGAAAAGGTTTACTTAAATATATGAATGCTTGACCAGGTATGATGGTGCATGCCTTTAATCCCAGCACTTGGGAAGCAGAGGTAGGAGGAGCACTGTGAGTCGGAGGCCACACTGAGATTACATAGTGAATTCCAGGTCAGCCTGGGCTTGAGCAAGACCCTACCTTGAAAAACAAAAAACAAAAAAACAAACACACACACACACCCTTTTTTTTTTTTTTTTTTTTTTTTTTTGCATGTTATCCTTGTGCAGGGGCCATGCTAGTCTTCTGTGTATCATTCCAATTTTGGTATATGTGCTGCCCAAATAAACACATTCTTTTGTTTTTTCAAGGCAGGGTCACACTCTAGCCCAGACTGACCTGGAACTCATTAAGTATGGAGCCTCAAACTCACAGGGATCCTCCTACCTCAACCTCCTAGGTGCTGGGATTATAGGCATGAGACACCACACCCTACTCCAAGAATCCAAGTTCTTTTTTTATTTGCAAGGAGGGGGGGGGAGGGAGGATATGAATATGAATGGGCCTACCAGGGCCTCTTGCTGCTGCAACAAACTCCAGATGTGTGCACCACTTTGTGCATCTGGCTTTAAGTGGGTATTAGGGAATCAAACCCAGGCCATCTGGCTTTGCAAGCGAGCACCTTAACAGCTGGGCCATCTCTACAGCCTATATATATTTGCAAGTAGAGAGAGAGAAAAAATATAAATGGGTGTGCCAGGGCCTCTTGGCTTCATTTTATTTATTTGTGAGAGAGATAAAGAGACAGACAGGGGGATGGGCACGCTAGGGCCTTTAGCCACTGCAAATGAACTCCAGACCCATATTCCACCTTGTGCATCTGGCTTACGTGGGTACTGGGAATTGAACCTGGGTCTTCAGGCTTTGCAGGCAAGCACTTTAATGGCTAAGCCACTCTCCAGCCCACATCTGACTTTATGTTACTCCAGTGGAATTGATCCTGGGCAGTCAAGCTTTACAAGCAACAAGTACGTGCCTTTAACCTCTGAGCTATCTCTCCAGTACCCACCTTCTTTTTGTTTTTTTCTTTTTTGTTTTTTCAAGGTGGGGTCTCACTCTAGCCCAGGCTGACCTGGAGTTCACTATGTATTCTCAGGTAGGCCTCAAACTCACAGCAATCCTCCCACCTCTGCCTCCTGAGTGCTGGGATTAAAGGTATGTGCCACCACACGGATTTTATTCTTTTAATTTAGAGAGACTTTCAGATAAAGCAAAGAGATAAGATTATGAAGAGCTCTTGCCCATGAGAAGGCAGGAAAGGAAAAGCCCTGAGTCCAAGTTTGTAATCACTAGGTTATATTTTCTTTCTAGTCCTAGGAATGTTGTACTACACAACTTGAGTAGGGCATACACATTTGTTAATTGCTGAAATCCATCTTAAACTTCCCTGGAATTAGTTTCTTAGGGTGGAGTCTAGTTTAACAATTGACATTTTTTTAAAAGCCCAGCTCACATGTAACTTTAAAAAAAAAACATATTTAATTAATTTATTTATTTGAGAAAGAGGTAGAGAGAGAGGAGAGAGAATGGGCGCGCCAGGGCCTCCAGCCACTGTAAATGAACTCCAGATGCATGTGCCTTCTTGTGCATCTGGCTTACGTGGGTCCTGAAGAATAGAACTGGGGTCCTTTTGGCTTTGCAGGCAAGCACCTTAACCGCTAAGCCATATTTTCCAGCCCTTGACAATTGATTTTGATGCACATGAAAGCTTGAAAAACATAGCTGAATGATAAATCTATAAATAAATACAATAGTTGACAATCATAGAATTCAAGAAGCTGTTTACCTCTGATGGGGAGAGGTTATAGGGAGACTACACAGAAAACCTTGAATATACATGGGCTATTTAGCCAGGCATTGTTCTAGGTATCTCTTATGCTCATACAAACATTTTTGGCCTGTGTGTATTCATAGTATTGTGATATATGCACAAGGGGGCGCATGCATCTGGGGTTCATTTGCACTGTGTGGCTGGAGGCCCTGGAGCACTCATTCTCTTTCTCTCAAATAAATAAATAAGTAAATAAATTAAGTATTTAAAATGTTTTAAAATATTCATTTTTATAAGGCTGGGAAAATGTTGGCACAGAAAGTTAAGTACTCTGAAATTACATAGTATCAGCTGAGCCAAGTTTCCATCATAATTATCTTTGCTTCCAGAGAACCCAAGTTTGTTCCTTTTCTTTTTTCCTTCCTTTCTTTTCTTTCTTATGGGAGGAAAAGGTTTACTTAAATATATGAATGCTTGACCAGGTATGATGGTGCATGCCTTTAATCCCAGCACTTGGGAAGCAGAGGTAGGAGGAGCACTGTGAGTCTGAGGCCACACTGAGATTACATAGTGAATTCCAGGTCAGCCTGGGCTTGAGCAAGACCCTACCTTGAAAAACAAAAAACAAAAAAACAAACACACACACACACACACCCTTTTTTTTTTTTTTTTTTTGCATGTTATCCTTGTGCAGGGGCCATGCTAGTCTTCTGTGTATCATTCCAATTTTGGTATATGTGCTGCCCAAATAAACACATTCTTTTGTTTTTTCAAGGCAGGGTCACACTCTAGCCCAGACTGACCTGGAACTCATTAAGCATGGAGCCTCAAACTCACAGGGATCCTCCTACCTCAACCTCCTAGGTGCTGGGATTATAGGCATGAGACACCACACCCTACTCCAAGAATCCAAGTTCTTTTTTTATTTGCAAGGAGGCGGGGGAGGGAGGATATGAATATGAATGGGCCTACCAGGGCCTCTTGCTGCTGCAACAAACTCCAGATGTGTGCACCACTTTGTGCATCTGGCTTTAAGTGGGTATTAGGGAATCAAACCCAGGCCATCTGGCTTTGCAAGCGAGCACCTTAACAGCTGGGCCATCTCTACAGCCTATATATATTTGCAAGTAGAGAGAGAGAAAAAATATAAATGGGTGTGCCAGGGCCTCTTGGCTTCATTTTATTTATTTGTGAGAGAGATAAAGAGACAGACAGGGGGATGGGCATGCTAGGGCCTTTAGCCACTGCAAATGAACTCCAGACCCATATTCCACCTTGTGCATCTGGCTTATGTGGGTACTGGGGAATTGAACCTGGGTCTTCAGGCTTTGCAGGCAAGCACCTTAATGGCTAAGCCACCTCTCCAGCCCACATCTGACTTTATGTTACTCCAGTGGAATTGACCCTGGGCAGTCAAGCTTTACAAGCAACAAGTACGTGCCTTTAACCTCTGAGCTACCTCTCCAGTACCCACCTTCTTTTTGTTTTTTTCTTTTTTGTTTTTTCAAGGTGGGGTCTCACTCTAGCCCAGGCTGACCTGGAGTTCACTATGTATTCTCAGGTAGGCCTCAAACTCACAACAATCCTCCCACCTCTGCCTCCTGAGTGCTGGGATTAAAGGTATGTGCCACCACACCGGATTTTATTCTTTTAATTTAGAGAGACTTTCAGATAAAGCAAAGAGATAAGATTATGAAGAGCTCTTGCCCATGAGAAGGCAGGAAAGGGAAAAGCCCTGAGTCCAAGTTTGTAATCACTAGGTTATATTTTCTTTCTAGTCCTAGGAATGTTGTACTACACAACTTGAGTAGGGCATACACATTTGTTATTTATAACTTACATATATGCTGTATGCATATAAATGTTCCTTTTTTCTCTATCAAGTACTTCATTTAAATGAATACAGACTTTTACAGGAAAAACAAAAACTCTAATTGGAAGGAAACTGCTCAAATTTCACGAAGAGCCCCCAGCAGCTGACAGTGGGAAGTAACCCCCAAGGGGGCAGCTGGTCCTCTCAGAGCCCCGCCTTGCGTCCTAGCATTTCTTTTCTTAGGCATGTCAGTTGCAATCTCCCCTCCGTTCTCAAAGGGTGCCGTTCTTACTCTCACTTGACTTTGGGTTTAAGAGTAAGTTTCAGTTAAAGCACAGGGTAGTAGTAACTCCGACTGGCAATGGTTGCTGGTGCCCACAGGCGTGAAAAGTGCTAGGCATTATGTTCAAAGTGCGTACACGTTCATTATCCCATAAGAATTCGCAGTCCCATTTCTTAGAAATGAAACCAGCTCACAACAGATTGATGGCTTGTCCTAAGTTATACAGACAATTAGCGTTGGGATTTGAAGTGGGTTCTCTTAGCTCAGCTCTCTACTGCCTGAGGCTACCTCCGAGAGTGTCAACCCAGATGCTAGGGCACCGAAGGGGGGCTGGAGGACCTCTTCCGGTTCGCCTGACTAAATACAGATGGATTATAAGTACTGGATCACGGCTCCCAACTGGGACGTCCACGTAGCTGAGAAAACAGAAGGGAGGAAAGCGTAGTGTGGACGGCGCAGGGCAGACCTGGCCAGCGCCCGGGACTACCCACCTAGCACGAGGATACGGTCTTCGGGCAACAGCTCGGGCTCTAGGAGGACCCGGAAGGAGGAGAAGTCCCCGAACCACTCGTAGGGGCTCAGGTCGGCCGCGCCTTGGTAGCGCTGGTCCCAGTACTGGACGTCGCAGTACTCCAGGTTCCGCTCGGGAATCGCCGGAGCCGACACCGAAGCCCCGGGAGAGGCCATGCTCGCCGCCCTTCCAAAGCTACCGGGCTCAGGCGGCCAATCACGTTGCTAGAAGGTGAGAGGCGGGGCCTGTGGCTCCGCCCGCCACCGGTTGCTCAACACAAACACGTGGAACTTCCGTTTTCTCCTAAGCTCTCTTTCGAAAACCCTCCGGCTGGGAAACCTTCTGTCCTGGATCCCGAGTTTTCCAGATGCTCTGGCCGTCTGCTCAAGGGCTGCACTTTCTGGTGTCCGACTCTCGCTCAGGTTCATCTCTGCGTTATGTCATGTTCAGTGTGCAGCTCGAACAACTCCTTCATTAAGAAGCCTGGTTTAAGGGCTTAACCCTCAGCGGTTAAGGTGCTTGTCTGCAAAGCCTAAGGACCCCGGTTTGATTCCCCAGGACCCACATAAAGCCAGAAGCACAAAGTGGCGCATGCACCGGGAGTTCGTTTGCCCGTGGCTGGAGGCCCTGGTACGCCTATTCTCTGTGTCTCTCTTCTCTCTGTGTGCTTGCGAATAAATTTAGAGAGAAGGGAGGGAGGGAGAGAGAAGCCTGGCTTAGGAATCTTTTCTTTTCAAGCCGTTTTGAGCACGGAACTAAGTGTCACAGCGTTACTATGCTGGGGTAGAGGGACCACAATAGCGGCGCACAGTCAAGATGGCAGCTGGGCTGCGGAAACGGGGCCCGGCAGGTTCCACAATCCAGGTAGCTGGACCCTGGAGACAATGGCTACAGCGCACCTGGCAAGAACGGCGCCTACTGCTGAAGGAGCCGCGTTACACGCTGCTGGTGGCCTCCTGCCTCTGCTTGGCAGAGGTGGGCATCACCTTCTGGGTCATTCACAGGGTGGCATGTGAGTGCGCTGAAGGGTAGGGAAAGGGAGGGAGGGAAATCCGAACCCCTGATTCAAACTGAATCGCAAACCCAAAGCTCAAAGCTAGATTCTAGAGCATTTATTCCTCATTTCCAGGCCCATATCCTTTCCCCAAACCAAGCCCACTTGTCTGAAAATGCAATCATGAGACTGGCATGGTGGCGCACGCCTTTAGTCCGAGCATTCGGTGGATCGCTGTGAGTTCGAGGCCAGCCTCCCTGAGACTACATAGTGAATTCCAGTTCAGCCTGTGCTAGAGTGAGACCCTACCTCGAAAAACAAAAAGTAATCATAATCCCACTTTTGTGTTGAGAGGGCTACCATAGAAAGTGTGGCCTGCGCTGAATATACAGCCTGTCAGGCCAAAAAAGCAAAACCAGCCTGGAAGCCAGTTTTGCTAGAATTATTGTGCTGTTGTGTCTTTGAACAAGTCACTTCCCCTCCCAAATCTTGTTTTGTTTTCATCTATTTAATTGTTAGGTTTTAAAAGTTTCTTTCAAACGATGGCATTTTTATGACCATTTGAATCCATTAGACATTATTGGTGGCTCCTTTTCCAGCTGAATCATACACTGTGTTTAAGGCAGCTGGGTTTCCTTTTTGTTTTGTTTTTTGAGGTATGGTCTCACTCTAGCCCAGGCTGACCTGGAATTCACTATGTAGTTTCAGGGTGGCCTCGAACTCACAGGTGATCCTCCTACTTCTGCCTGGGATTGAAGGCATGCACGACCATGCCCCGCAGGCAGCTGGGTTTCTAGCTAAAGATGGTTCATTGAACACATTTATTGCTTACTATATGTTAAATATACAGGGGTGAATATGAGATATTTCCGATTTTGGACATGTTAGCATGCAGTAGGAATGCATCATATTCATGATAGCAATAAGACAGGATGTCATAAAGGATGTAAGGAGGCCAGGCAGGGGTAGTGGCACACATTTATTTATAGTACAGCAACTGGGAAGACTGAGACAGGTGAAGACAGCCTGGGGGACATAAGGTGTTCAGACCAGCCTGTCCTACATAACAAGACTGTGTGGTCAAAGGCCTGAAGAGTCAGAGAAAGTTTAATAGTGCCATCTTTGAAAAATAGAAACTAGCCAGGTAAGGAGCAATGAGGAAGAGGGGAAGGGAAGAGTCTTATAGGTAGAGGGTCCTGCATTAAAAACCTGTTTTGTTGTTGTTGCTGTTGTTATTTTTTTTTTTGGGCATGGTGAAATCCACACTTTAAATCCCAGCATGTGGAGGGCAGAGACTAGAGGATTGTTATAGTTTAAGGCCAGCCCAAGCTACACAGCAAATTCCAGGCCAGCCTCAATTTTGAGAACTTGTGTCAAAAGAATAGAAAAGAAAGAACCATGTGTGGTGTTTCACACCTGTAATTCCAGAAGTTAAGAGGATTGCCACAAGTTTGAAGCCAGATAGGGCTAGATGTGAGTGTCAGACCAGTCTGAGCTACAGTGAGACCTTGTTGTTGTTGTTGTTTTAATGTATTTCCTCATACCCTCAGGTATGTTTACATTTTTTTTGTTTATTTATTTATTTGAGAGTGACAGACAGAGAGAATGGGCCCACCAGGACCTCCACCCACTGCAAACGAACTCCAGATGCATGCACCACCTTGTGAATCTGGCTTATGTGGGAACTGGGGAATTGAACCTCAAACTGGCATCCTTAGGCTTCACAGGCAAGCACTTAACCACTAGGCCATCTCTCCAGGCCCCTCCCCTCTTTTTTTAAGGGCCTGGGGAGATGGCTGTGTGGTTTAAGCACTTGCTTGCAAGCCTGCCAACCCAAGTTCAATCTTCCTCGGCACCCATATAAAGCTGGAGGTAAAGTGGCACATGCATCTGTAATCCCAACACGCCTACAGCAATGAGAGATGGAGCCAGGAGAATCTAGAAGCCTGCAAGCAGCAGCAAGAGAGACCCTGTCTCAAAAGAAGGTAGAAGGAGAGGAGAAACACAAGGTTGTCCTCTGACCTCCACATGCATAGCTTGGCACACACCTCATATACATACATACTCAAAGATACATAAACACACATGCAAGTAATACAAACATTTAAGAGAAAAGGAGGTGGAGAGATGGCTTAGTGGATGAAGCTGTACAATTGTGAGAACCTGAGTTCAGATTCCCAGCACCCACGAAAGATGCCAAATGTGGTGGTACACAGTTAATCCCAGTGTTAAGGAGGTGGAGATAGGTGATCTCTCTAGCTGAATCAGTGAGCACTAGGTTCAGTGAGAGACCTTGTCTCAAAATAATAATAATAATAATAATAATAATAATAATAATAATGTGGTCTCAAAAAAAATAAGGTGGAATGTCACTGAGGAAGATAGCTGCATCTTCCCCACACAAGTGGGCTCACATGCGTATGAACATCCATACACATGTGCCAGAAAAACCCAAAGGGAGGGGGAAGTATGGTGGTACATGCCTGTAATCCCATCAGGAAGGCAGAGGCAGGAGGTTCAGAAGTTCAGGGTCATCCTTGGCTGCATGATGAGTTCTAGGCTAGCCTTGGATACATGAGACTTTGTCTCAAAAAAAAACAAAACACATTTGGGAGGCTAAGGTAGAAGGATTGCTGTGAGTTTAAGGCCAGGCTGGTTTGCATAGTGAGTTCTATCTAGGTCAGTCTAGGTTAGAGTGAGGCTCTGCCTCATTAAAAAAAAAAAAATACACACACACAAGTAAGAAAAAAAAATTTTTAAGCCGGGCGTGTTGGCACATGCCTTTAATCCCAGCACTCGGGAGGCAGAGGTAGGAGGATCACTGTGCGTTCGAGGCCACACTGAGAATACATAGTGAATTCCAGGTCAACCTGGACTAGAGTGAGACCCTACCTTGAAAAACAAAACAAAAATTTTTTTAAACCTAGTTTCTTTAAAGAACTGAAAGTGAGAGAAAAAGTATATCACTGTTACCCAGGCTTGTGATGCTCCTCTTGGAACCCAGGAAGGAGAATGGGTTTGAAGTGGGACAAGGAATCATTACTTCCATTATAAATCTCAAGTTTGAGATATCTGTGTTCACCCAGAGAATGTCACATAGACACTTAAAATAGGGAGTCATGATGGAAGGAATCCTAAGAATGAGCTGGAACTCTGTGCTTTAATGGCACAAGAGTTGGGGGCAATCAAGTTCTAGACTCAGAAGTAATCAGACCATCTTGTCCTCTTCTAGACACAGAGATTGACTGGAAGGCCTACATGGCCCAAGTGGAGGGCGTCATCAATGGCACATACGACTATACACAGCTGCGGGGTGACACTGGACCTCTTGTGTGAGTGGGTATTGGAGGCTTGGGGAGAATGTGAACTTTCCTGGGTACCAGGCTGATTGTCCTGACCTAGGTTCACATTCCCTCTCATTTTCCAGCTACCCAGCTGGCTTTGTATACATCTTTATGGGGCTATACTATGCCACTGGCCAGGGCACTGATATCCGCATGGCTCAAAACATCTTTGCTGTGCTCTACCTGGTCACCTTGCTGCTTGTTTTCTTGATCTACCACCAGACGTGCAAGGTGAGTCCATGCTACCAGGACTCGATGGCCTCTGCCTGAGAGGGTAGATGGTGTGGGGATGGCTCCGGTTTAAAGAGCTGACCTTTTTTCCTACTGTGCCCAACCCTTAGGTCCCTCCCTTCGTCTTTCTCTTCATGTGCTGTGCCTCTTACCGTGTCCACTCCATCTTTGTGCTGCGGCTCTTCAATGACCCAGTGGCTATGGCGCTGCTCTTCCTCAGCATCAACCTCTTCCTGGCCCAGCGGTGGGGCTGGGGCTGCTGCTGTTTCAGGTCAGCACCTTTCCCTTCTGGCCCCCTCAGTGACTTCCGGCATTTCTATCTCCCCAATTTTCTGCAGTGGAGGTAATAAGGGAATGGCAGATAATGTAAGTCACTTGGGGCCTCACCAGGTACGTCCAGGATCCATTGAAAGTCTCCTTTCCTCATGCTCTACCCCTCCCCAAACATGTCTTCCTCCCAGACAGCATCCATTGCTGGAGTTGGTCCTTGCCAGTTGTAAATATATCACTCAGTATGTGTTCATTTATTCTGGAAATAGGGACTCTCCCTCCAACCTCCTCCAAGGCTACCTTACTCACCTCCAGCAATAGTGTAAACCCTATCCTAGTGCTTGCTGGCCTGAAGAGAGGAGTCTCTATGGGGTGCATGGAGCAGGCAGCCCTGGAGCTGATCTCTCCCTTCCTCTCCCTTGCCCACTCCAGCCTGGCGGTCTCTGTGAAGATGAATGTGCTGCTCTTTGCCCCGGGCTTGCTATTTCTTCTTCTGACTCAGTTTGGCTTCCGTGGCGCCCTCCCCAAATTGGGCATCTGTGCTGTTCTCCAGGTACTAATGAGAAAAGACTTCTCTTCAGGCATCCTGGAATCTCTTGGAATTTCCTCAAAGTCAGCAGACAGGAGTTTAGAGTTCGTTCTGAGCCAAGTAGCCGATGTCTCTGCTTTAGATTCTGTGGCTGTTGGATTCAGCTGGCCTCTGAGAGGCGTCCTAGCTCTGTCTACTTAAGACCTGGTAAATCTTTAAAAAGACAGTATTATTACCTGTCTCCTTAGCTTATTTGGTGTCAGGCTCTGGTTTGACATGGTGTGGGGGTGGAGGGGAAAGGAGAGCTCCTGCTACCCCTGGTGAGAATAAGGGAACTTCTAAGGCCTCTACCTCACTTGTCTTAGTGATTAGCATGAAAGCTGGGGCAAGCATTGGCAGCTCTGCTGACCTCACATTGATCCTCAGGTTGTGCTGGGGCTGCCCTTCCTGCTGGAGAACCCTGTGGGCTACCTATCCCGCTCCTTTGATCTTGGCCGCCAGTTTCTCTTCCAGTGGACAGTGAACTGGCGCTTCCTCCCTGAAGCTCTCTTCCTGCATCGGGCCTTCCACCTGGCCCTGTTGGCCACCCACCTTGCCCTGCTCTTACTGTTTGCACTCTATAGGTGGCACAGGTAAGAAACAAGGGTCAGTGGTATGGGCAGATTTGGGAAGAGTGGAGAACCTGGACCCTAGTAGCTACTTAAAGGAGATTAATCTAGGGGTGAATCTAGAGTTTGGCCTATAGTCAGGGCTTGATGAAATGTCTGAATGGCTTCTCTCCAGGACAGGGGAAAGTATCCTGTCACTGCTAAAGGATCCTTCCAAAAGGAAAGCTCCGCCTCAACCCCTCACACCCAATCATATCCTTTAAATCATGGGAAGGTAAGACTTGAACTCTCCAAGTACAGATACAATCTGAGTCTGGTAGCCTTGGATAGCTGGTGACCTGGGGGAGCTGCATGGGGAGGCCAGAGGGCAGCCATGAGTGTCATCCATAGGCACACTGCCACCCTCTTTGAGATAGGATCACTTACTGGCTTAAAGTTCACGAATTAGACTAAACCTCAAGGATTCTCCTGTCTCCCCTCTCCAGCACTGGGATTTCAAGCACATGTTGTCCAAGGCTGGCATTTTTACATGGTATGAAGATGGACTCAGGTCCTCATGTTTGTGAAGCAAGCACTTTACCAACTGAGCTATTTCACCAACAATATTTTATTTTATTTTTTATTGTTTTGGTTTTTTGAGGTAGGGTCTTGCTCTAGCCTAGGCTAACCTGGAATTCACTATGTAGTCTCAGGCTGGCCTCCAACATCACAGCAATCCTCCTATCTCAGCCTCCTCAGTGTTGGGATTCAAATTGGGCACTGCCAGGCCCAGCATATTTTATTTTTCTGAATGTTATTTATTTATTTATTTAGGTTTTGCGAGGTAGGTTCTTACTCTAGCCCAGGCTGACCTGGAATTCACTATATAGTTTCAGGATGGCCTCAAATTCATAGCAGTTCTCCTACCTCTGCCTCCCAAGTGCTGAGATTAAAGGCTTGCACCACCATACCCAGCCACATTTTTTAGTATATGTGCTGCCAAAGCGAGCACGCCAGCCACATTTAAAATTTTTTTATTTGTATTTATTTATTAGAGAGAGAGAGAATAAGAATGGGCACACCAGGGCCTCCAGGTGCTGCAAACGAACTCCAGACGTGTGTGCCACTTTGTGCATCTGGCTTATATGGATCCTGGGGAATCAAACCTAGGTTCTTTGGTACCTAAAAGCAAAGTACCTTACCCGCTAAGCCATCTCTCCATCCCCACTTTTTTTTATTGACAACTTCTATACTTACAGACAATAAACCATATTTCCCTCCCCTCCCCTCTTTCCCTTTCAGAACTCCACTCTCCATCATATTCCTTCCTCTCTCCATTAGTCTCTCTTTTAATTTGATGCCATCATCTTTTTCTCCTAATATGAGGGTCTTGTGAAGGTATTGCTAGGCACTGCGAGGTCATGGATAGCAAGCCCAATTTCTGTCTGGACAGTTGCATTGTAAGGAGTGGTACCCTTCCTTTGGTTCTTACATTCTTTCAATCACCTCTTCCATAGTCAAACTGCCCTGAAAGCACCACACTTAATGTTCATATTCATGTATTAATGCTACTCTCACTTGTGGTTAGAGAAGCTTCTCTTCTCAGATGGTGATGACCACATTTAATTTAATTAATTTATTTTTAATTTATTTTTATTTTTTATTTTTGGTGTTTCAAGGCAGAGTCTAACTCTAGCTCAGGCTGACCTGGAATTCACTATGTATTTTCAGGGTGGCCTCAAACTCTCAGCAATCCTCCTACCTCTGCCTTCCAAGTGCTGGGATTAAAGGCATGTGCCACCACGCCCGGCTTCACATTTTATTTTTAAACAAAAAATTTTTATTTATTTGCATGTGTGTACACACTCATATACACACATACATACATATATATGTATATGGGAGCATCAGGGCCTCTTGTTGCTGCTAACAAACTTCAGACACGTCCACCACTTTTTGCATCTGGCTTTACATGGGTACTGGGGAATCAAATCTGGGCTGGCAGGCTTTGCAAACAAACCTTTAACTACTGAGTCATCTTCCTAGCTTCTCTGTATTTTATTTAACTTTGTTTTTTGTTTTTTTTGGTTTTGCAAGGTAGGGTCTCACTCTATTCCAGTCTGGCTTTGAACTCACAACAGTCCTCTTCTGCCTTATGAGTGCTGGGATTAAAGGTGTGTGCCACCACACCTGGCTGTTTTTTTTTTTTTTTTTGGTTTTTCGAGGTAGGGTCTCAACTCTGGTCCAGGTTGACCTGGAATTAACTATGTAGTCTCAGGGTAGCCTCGAACTCACAGCGATCCTCCTACCTCTGCCTCCCGAGTGCTGGGATTAAAGGCGTGCGCCACCACTCCCGGCTTGTATTTTATTCTTAATTCTAAATATTGAGCCATCATGAGTGCTTACACTTTCTGCCTGGTACTATCTTAAGAGTCCATACATCCTGGCACTTGGTCACAAGGACCCTGGAGTAGGGTGGTACTCTTACCTTAATTTTATAGAAGACAAAAATTAAGGCTTTAAGACACCAAGTACCTTGCCAGCTAGTGAGAGAAGGATCCAAATTCCTTAGAACTTACAGCCCCAAAGATTCCTGTCTCCCTGTTAGACTGAGGAATGGGTCCCAAGAGGCTAAGAAACTTTCCCAAGGCTTGCATGTAGGAGTGGCAGAGCCAGAGTGCTTCCTGAAAATCCCCCCCTCCCCTGTTTTGAACCTCTGCCCCTCCAATTCCTGCCCTTGGCCTTAACCATCACATACAGATTGTTTCTACCCTCTTCACTTCCAACTTCATTGGAATCTGCTTTAGCCGCTCCCTCCACTACCAGTTCTACGTCTGGTATTTCCACACACTGCCCTACCTCCTGTGGGCCATGCCTGCACCCTGGCTTACACACCTGCTCAGGTATTGCTGGGACAACCTGGGAGAGTGGGGAGAGATAGGAAACTCCTCACCCTGAGGCTGTGGCCATGGGATGGGCTTTGAAACTGGACAAAACTCATTTCTCATCTCCAGGTTGCTGGTGCTGGGACTCATTGAGCTCTCCTGGAACACGTACCCATCCACATCCTGCAGCTCTGCTGCCCTGCACATATGCCATGCTGTCATCCTGCTGCAGCTCTGGCTTGGCCCACAGTTTTTTACCAAGAGCATCCAACCTAGCAAGAAAGCCCACTGAAATCCACCTCTTTCCAGGATCCTTGCCATCCAGGATCGTGGGTGGGATGGACTCTGTGACCTTCCAAATAAACCTTACCAAGCCCACCTCTGCAGCCTGCATGAAGGTAGTAGCAGATAGTGCCTAGGCCAAGCTGTGAGGGTCATGTGCTCAGCAGATAATTCATCAGGCAGTCCTAAGAGGCACTTTATTGCATAGGATTTGGAGGATGTGGCTCTCTCCCCTTCCCATGTGCTGCAGAGAGCTCAGAGCACACAGGGGAAGGAGTATAGGGTGGGAGGAAAGGGAAGAGAGCACGCAGGCACTTTTTGTGGGGGTAAGGGGACTCTGGGGAGGGAATGAAAAGCAATGGAGGATGGCTGAGAACAGCCTGTTCCTTCCCAGCACCAAGTGCGGCCCTGGGTGGCAGTGACTTGAGTTTGTTGGGATCCACAGTGGGAACTGCAAGCAGCCCTCACACATTGGCTGGGCTGTAACACAGTAAGTGTAGCTGTAGGTTCTGGTCCCAGTGGCGCAGTAGCAGGAAGAGCCCCCGGGCAGCAGCTTTGAGGGCATCCAGGTCAAGTCCATCTGGCAAGTGCTGGGCCCGCAGCCAGCAATCAGCCTTGGCTGCTATCAGCTCCCACTCATCAAAGGCAGCTGCACAGTGGTGCTCCAGCCACGCTAGTGCCACAGCTGTGGCCCAAGTACGACCCCGCAGATCAGACCTGCCCTGTCTTTCCACCCTCTCTGAGGCCTCCGTGTCTGAACCCTGCCCACTATCCACCTGGCCTGGACCCTCAGAGCCTGAGTTGGGAGGTGGGCTGCAGGAGGCTGTGGCACTGTCATCTTGGCCAACACTAGGGCCCAGAAGTGCCCAGGGAGATGAGGCTGAGGTGGGGCTGAGGCTAGCACGGTGTGCAGCGAAGGGTGAGGCTCGGCACAGGCGCTCCAGAGGGATTCGCACAGCAGTACAGAAGGGCTCATCCAGCGGGAAGGAGCCTTGCGCCTCTTGGAGTCGCACCTGAGGAGAGAGGAGGTGGGGGGAGAGGCGAGCTGAGTCGGTGCCCTGGCTCTGGCCACACCGCCCTCCACCTCCCGAGTCCTCACCAAGGTCAGATAGTCATGATTGTTGCCTTCACTGTCCTCACTGGCTTGGCCCTTATCTGACCTCCAATGATGGCTAAACCTGGAGGAAGGCTGGAGAGGCAGGCTGTGAGGACCTCTGGTAGGAGTTGTAAGCTCCCCTAAAGCTGACTTGGAGTTGTCATTTTGGTCCAGGTCCCAAGTGCCTGCAGAAGAACCTCTCTGAAGCCCTGCAGTGGGATCACTCAATGCCAGCAGATGATCTAAACTCTAGCCCTCTCCCTGCCCTCTCCCCACATGTGAGCCATACCTTTGCAGTGGACCACTGTGGGTGGAGGAGCTGCAGCTAGATGGCCCTGAGAGACAGAAGTGCCTGGAGGCTCAGCCAGCTCTGTAAGAGCACAGGGTTTGTCCCAATGGATATCCAGTGAGGTGTGAGCCACATCTTTGAGGTCACTAGGCAATGACCCTACCTGAACTCCACACCTGCAGGACTCCAGGCAGGACCTCCCTAGTGGTAGCATCCACAGCAACTGGACAGGTGAAGCAGGATGGGGCAGAACTGGCCTTGCTTGTCTGAAGGGCTCGGAGCCTGGACCTCCGGGCATGGCCTGCAAATTAGAGCAGCATACTGAAACCCCCAGCCTCTAGAGAGGGCTGCATAGAAAACATCAGAATGTACCCCATAGTTCTTCCCTCTGTCTCCTTTTGAACACAGTGAGCAGCCATGTTTGGCCCAGAACTAGCTCTCCCCAACTTTAACAAGCAATGGTCAGGTTTGAACCCTCAACCCATAACAGGACTAAGACTCTTTTGCCACTTGGAAACTAAACAGTTTTGACAACCTGATACCTTTTGTTTTTTTCCAAGGTCTTGCTATGTAACTGACATTTCTGGAGCTCAAACTCATGGGTGATCTTTGCCTCTGCCTTCTAAGTGCTGGGAATACAGGCTACAGGTGTGTGTGTTACCATGCCTATCTGTGTGTTTGTGTAGTGTGCATGAATGTGTGTATACTCACATGTGTGCACATACATGTAGAGGCCAGAGTGCAATGTTGTGTTTTACTTGGTTGCTTTACATTTTACTGTTTTGACTTCTTGTTTTGTTTTGTTTTTCAAGGTAGGGCCTCACTCTAGCCTGGGCTGACCTGGAATTCACTCTGTATTCTCAAGGTAGCCTCAAACTCATGGCGACCCTCCTACCTCTGCTTCCCAAGTGCTGGAATTAAAGGCGTGCGCCACCATGCCCAGCTCTTGATTTTTTTGTTTTGTTTTGTTTTGTTTTGTTTTGTTTTGTTTTTTGAGTGGGGTCTCACTCTAGCCCAGGCTGGCCTGGAATTCACTATATGGCTTTGAACTCACAGCAGTCCTCTTACCTCAGCCTCCCAAGTGCTGGGATTAAAGGTGTGAGCCACACACCCAACTTCATTTTACTGTTTTGAGACAGGATCTCTCATTAGTCCAGAACTCATAAGCCCCAGGGATCCTCCTGTCTCTACTCCCCCAGCTCTGAAGTTCTAGGATTGCACTGCCATGCACATTTTTATGTGAGTGCTAGAGATATAACCTCAGGTCATCATGCCTAAGTGGCAAGTGCTTTCACCCACTGAGCCATCTCGTCATCCACCCCTCCTTGACAGGGTCTCACTGTGTAGCACAGGTTGGCCCAAAACTCAATCCTGCCCTAGCCTCCCAGGGCTAGGATTATAGGCATGGTCAATGCCTAATGTCTGGTGCATTTTCCAACCCTCGTTTCAGCATTGTCTAATAGAACTTTCCAAAACAATGAAAATGTTCTGTTTGCATGATCCAGTGTGGTAGCCTTTAGTCACATGTGACTGTTGAGCACTTCAGGTGTGGCTAGTGATAGTAAGTGCTGTAGACACTATCATGACAAGATCATATTTTCCTCCATATTAGCTGCTGAGAAACTTGCCAATTTTGGGTCCTATGCTTGCAAGAGTACATAATTTCACTCTCAGCTTCCTTTATTTTCACTTTTTCTCATTCTGCTTATTTTTTTACTCTGTCAATGTGGTGCGCATAAGGAACACATTGGGAACAAAATGAGGAAGAGAGAGTGACCTAACATACAGATTTATACTTTGCCACCTTCTATCCCATGCTCCTGAGCCCTGGTTAGGTCCACTAACAACTCACTCTGGTCAGCTGTGGTCTCGGCCCCTCCTCGGAGGGCCAGCTGCTCGTTGTCCCGGACCACAGAGGCTGCTGTCAACCGGTGGAGTGCTTGGTCCCACGCAGCTTCTCTTACAGGGAGTGATGGAGGTTGTGAGCCATCCCTAGGTCCACAGAGTGCCTCCAGCCCAACACTCACCTCCCAGCACATAGGCTGCTTCCCACACAGGGCCCGGATCACCACATGGCAACGTGGAACCTGGGAAGGCAGTGGCTCAGCTGGAGGAGCTGATTCCACATTGGATGGCACAGCCGAGAACAAGAAGGGTGGTTCCATCAACATATCCCAGTCCATGGGAGCAGGGGAAAGCAAGTTTCCTTGGGGGGAGAGATGACAGGGGTATTTAGGCTCAACCTTCCTGTAGCCGCCTTGTCAGAAAACTCAGCTCCCCATCCAACCCTTACCTGAGTCTTCCAGGCCTTGACCCAGCTGTTGGCCTGACCCATCCGGTACTGCGTCCAGAGAGGGGTGCCGGGGTTGGCTAGGGACTGGGTTTGCCTGGCCTGGGGGGGATGAGAGGCTTCGGCCAGCCAGAGCTGCTCTTTGCTGACGGCCTAGTACCTCAGCACTCAAGGCTCCCACCTGTGTGTGACATGCAGAGGGGGGCGGTGGTTACTGGTCAAGGAATGCAGAGCTGCTGCATCCTAAGCATACAGCTGACTACATGCCCTTTGTCATCTAACTACTCCCTGTTTTCCCAATTCAGGTTGTTTCCTGACTCTTTGTTCTGTCTTTGTCCAGCTAACTTACTTATTCTTCCTGACAGCTCTTTCCTAACTTCCCTGACAGTTTACCATTCTGACTCTGAGCTCCCATACTACCACGTCCCTGTGTTCATCACTGCTTGTGTGATATCATCAATGTAGATTGACCCATCTCTCTCTCTAGCTAGACTTAATAGTACACATGTGCAATGTCTGGCACACAGCAGGTGGTAAGTAAATATTTGCTGCATACCTGGTGGACTGGTGCGGGCTGGATCTCACCTTGAATGGAGCTGGCGGGGGTGCGGGCAGGGGACAGGAGCAGGAGCCTGCAGGTTCTACCCAAGCTAGGCTGCGGCACCCCTGCTGAGAAGGGGGGTCCAGAGGAAGGCTACCCTCAGGGTAGCCAGTGCCCTGAGAGCCTGGAGACTCACTGCTGCTGGTGGAGCTTGGGCCTGGCTCAGGGCTGGCAGAGCAGTGGGTAAGCACATACTGCTCCCGGATGTATGAAGATTGAAAGATGCGATGCCATATGGCTTTGTCAGAGGAAGGATTGGGTCCAGGGTCCGTCATGGGGTCTATGAGAGCATCAGTACCTGCTAGGAAGCAAGAGGATAACCCTGACACACACTCCATTGCCTTGTGTTGTGCAGCCACATAATATGCCACGGCACTCACTCTGCTCGGAGTCTCCAGCAGCCCAGAGGCTGGGTAGTTCTGCTGACATAGTGCCTGTTCCCAATGGCTCTGAGGTTCCTGTGGGCTCAGTGCCAGGGCTGGTGACAGATAGTATCTCCTCTGGGGATGGAAAAACTGAGCCACCCAAGCTCTGCCAGCCAGGCTCTTGTCCCTGGGGAAAATGGCATTGAAGAAAAATGGCTGTAGCTATATACTTCCTCTTTCTAACAACACCTTTAAGATGGGATCATAGCAAATAAGAACTAATAATCTAGGGCTGGAAAGATGGCTTAGCAGTTAAAGCACTTGCCTACAAAGCCTAATGACCCAAGTTTGACTCCCCAGTGCCCACATAAAGCCAGATTCACAAGGTGGCACATGCATCTGGAGTTTGTTTGCAGCAGCTGAAGGCCCTGGTGTGCCTATTCTCTCTTTGTCTCTTCTCTCTCTCTCCCTAATTGCAAATAAATAAAAATAGTTAAAAAGAAAACAATAAAGAACTAATAATCTAGATGTGAAAGATCACTATTAAGAAGGAGGCATAGGCCGGGCATGGTGGCGCACGCCTTTAATCCCAGCACTCGGGAGTCAGAGGTAGGAGGATCACCGTGAGTTCAAGGCCACCCTGAGACTACAGAGTGAATTCTAGGTCAGCCTGGGCTAGAGTGAGGCCCTACCTGGAAACCCCCCCCCCCAGATATATATATCAACATGCAAAAAGTAAAAAAAATACTGTATCTCAAATATGTTGAAGATCCTGTGAAGAGTACTCAAGCCCTCCCCTCATTACCACAACCTATGAAACACATTTACAAAGGAGGAAATGGGCTCAAAGAGGTCAGTGACTTGCACAAATCAAACAGCTAGTCAGTAGTAGTTGGGATTCTAGGTGGCACCTGTGTTAAGCTCATCTTTCACCAAATGTTTGGGAAATTTGTCAGATGGGGCTTTCTGTAAGCCCTCTGAGGGCTGGGAAGATGGCTCAGCAGTTAAAGCACTGTGTTTAGTTAAGTAGTTTTGACAAAAGCCTCACTACAAATGATGGGGCTGTTTTGTTTTGCTTTAGTGACCTTGGTGAAAACTAATTGCAGAACTCTACAGGACAACCCACTTGAAGGCTTCATGAGTGGGGCAAGATACAGTCACTGTGGGAATCCCAGGGCAATCTCTGTGTGGTCCTAGGAAACCTAGGGCACTCAGCAGACAGACACAGGGAAGAAGGGAGATGCAGGGACTTCAGCCAGCCAGGCCCACCTACCACACCTCAGCCCAGTCATACCCTTGGAGGGCAGGGCCGGAAGCCATCCACCCTGAAGAGTGAGCAGTAACTGAGCAGCTGGTCCCCAGGGTAGAGTGCTGGGATCTCCCGGGGGGTCAGCAGTGCCTCCATGGCATCAGGCACAAACCAGTCCACAGAGATGTCACTCAAAGCAGGTTCTAGTGCCTTCCGTAGAGCCTGTACCAGCTGCAGGGAATAGACAGAGCAAGTCTTCCCTTGCCCGCATGCTTTCTGCCCAGCCCTGGGCTATGGCATGCAAGGTCAGAAGAAGTTGGGTAGGAGCAAGTGAGAGGATTGAGTGTTCAGTCCCCAGGGCTTGGCGTGTCTCCTGGCCTAAGCATTGCCATGTGGAGGAAACATGACTTTTTGAGGATGAGGCTCTATTTCCAGGGCATCACATATAGAAGGGAGAGTCAGAGACTGTCCCCCACACCTTTGGCCTTCCACAGCCCCCTCCCCCTCCAGTAACATCAACTTTTCCTGATTAGCATTGCAGGAAGAGGAGAGATTGAACTAGAAATTTTTAAAAATTATATATATAGGGCTGGAGAGATGGCTTAGCAGTTAAGGCATTTGCCTGTGAAGCCTAAGGACCCCGGTTCAATTCCCCAGGACCTAGGTAAGCCAGATGCACAAGGGGGCACATGGGTCTGGAGTTTGTTTGCAGTGGCTAGAAGCCTTGGCACACCCATTCTCTCCCTCCCTTTCTCTCTCTCTCTCAAATAATTATTTTTAAAAATCATATATATACATACATACACACACATACATACAGAGAACAGAACCCAGGTTCAAACTCACCATAGGCTGCAGTCTCTCTCCAGGCCTCAGGAGGTAGGCCTGCCCCCTGCTGAGGACAGATAACCCTTGTAGCAACTGGTGGCAGGCAGGCCACACCCCAAAGGAGAAGCATCTGACAGGGAAGAGAAGCAACTGTGACTCAAGAACATGTTGAGGGGCCAGTCTTAGCTGTCTGGCTCTGCTTTCTTCATACCTAGCTGCCCCTCTGTGCCACCTCATGAATTCCAGGGCTTGGTGGGTGGTAGCAGCCATAGGTGAGGCAGCAGTGAGCAGGAATAGCTGCCGAGGGTAGGCCTTGTGCTGGGGTTGCCCCAAGGCCCAGTGTAGCACAGCCAGCACATCAGGAAGACCACTCGTGGTCTGCAGGGTCTCAGTGCTCTCACAGATCAGTTGCACAGTGTCCTGGAAAGAGAGGGCTCGGGCTGGGTTGGGCTGGACTGAAACAGCTTCATGAAGCCCTCAAAAACTGACCTACACTCACATCATTGCAAGGCCGGCTCTCTGGGAAGAGTGGCTGCACTGACATCCCAAATGTGGCCAGGTTGACAAGCGTCTGAGCTGGAAGGGACTTCATAGCCAAAATAATGGCATCCTGGGAGGGTCAGGGAAAGCAGCATGAGGTAAGCCCCACAGGCTCTGATAGACTCCAGATTGCTTGTCTTCTCCAGGCTATGGTTTAAAAGAGGTGTGGGGAGATGACTCAGTGGTTAAAGGTGCTTGCTCTGCAAGCCTGTGATTGGAAATTGTTCCCCAGCACACATGAAAGCCATATGCAAAAGTGCACATATGTCTGTAATCCCAATGCACCTACATCGATGGCAGATAGATTCACGAGAATCCCAAAGCACACAGGCCAGCTAGTCTGACTTTCCCAGTGGCAAAAACAAGAGGGAACCTGTCTCAAAAAAAAAAAAAAAAAAATCTGGGCATGATGGTGCACACCTTTAATCCCAGCACAGGCAAGGGTAGAGGATCAGGTCAGCCTGGGCTAGAGCCAGACCCTACCTTGAAAAAAAAAAATCAGGGCTGGAGAGATTGCTCAGAGATTAAGGCACTTGCCTGCAAAGCCTAGCGACCCTAGTTCAATTCCCCAGAACTACATAAAGCCAGATGTACAAAGTGGGTTTGCAGGGGCTAGAGGCCTTTAAACCCAGCACTCAGGAGGCAGAGGTAGGAAGATCACTGTGAGTTTGAGGTCAGCCTGTGACTACAGAGTGAATTCCAGGTCAGCCTAGGCTAGAGTGAGACCCTTGGGGTTTGGGTGGGGGTAGAAAAAGAAACAGAAACAAGGAGACTCAACCTTGAGAAGCTGCCCCAGCCCACCTCAGCCTGCTGCCTCACCCACACCTAAGACTGCCCACACCTAACCCCACAGGCCTTGTGCACTGCGCTGCTGCCATCCAACAGGAAGAGGATCTCCCGAGTAGCTGTGCCCAGGTGTCCAGGCCTAGAGCTCAGGTCTGGGCAGAAGCTCAGCGCCAGCACAGGGTTCAGCAAGATGTCCTTATGGAAGCGTCTCTGCAGGAACCACACCTGAGCACAGGAGCCCTGAGTTAGCCTGGGCCAGGTTTATTGTATCTCTGCCTGAGCTGGGCAGAGGGACCCAGCCTTGGGACCTTTTTATATCTGATTGACCTAGCGGGTGTTTCTTTTTTGTAGTAATCTGAATAAAGGCAAGTGACTGTGCTCTACCTTTGTCAGACATGGCCTCCACTCTCAGATCTAGCCTAGAGGGACTTACATAGGTCCTCCTGTGACAATACTCAGGGGTTCTCTGTGATGATAGAAGCAGCTATTAAGAGAGCTTTCTAGGCTGGAGAAATGGCGTAGCAGTTAAGGCATTTGCCCGCAAAGCCTAAAGACCCACGTTCTACTCTCCAGATCCCACGTAAACCAGACACACAAGGTGACGCAGGCTGCACATGCACACAAGGTGGCGCATGCATCTGGAATTTGATTACAGTGGCTGGAGGCCCAAGTGCACCAACTCTCTCTCTCTCTCTCTCTCACACACACACACACACACACTAAAAAAAAAAAAAAAAAAAGGAGCCAGGCATGGTGGCACATGCCTTTAATTCCAGCACTTGGGAAGCAGAGGTAGGAGGATCGCCATGAGTTCGAGGCCACCCTGAGACTACATAGTGAATTCCAGGTCAACCTGAACCAGAGCAAGACCCTACCTTGAAAAACAAAACAAAAAAAGGCCAGTCTGATGGGCTTACCTCAATAACATAAATAAATAAAGAGAGCTTCCTGAAAACAGAGGTCCCCACCCATCTAGACATGAGGCTGGCTGTCTGTCTGCTCCTCATGTACAATTGTAACCAGCACTGAAACATATAGCCAGTCTGAGACCCCATGTAATACCTGTCGGTCCCCGTCACTGTCCCTTTGCTGTAGCCTTTGGAAATCCCGGCGGGCCCTCACCTGGGCCTCATACTCTGCTGAGCTCAAGCTGCCACACTCCAACATCAAGTGAGGCTGATGGGGCTCTGAAAATAAGGGTTACAACTCTGTCAGGGGAGTCCATGCTTCTGGACCCCAACTGTTCAACCCTTTTGACTTGAGAGGACCCTCCAGGTCCAACCTCCCTACTCCACAGGGCCCACCCTCACAGATGATTTGGTCCATCTTATCAAAGGTCCAGAATCTATACTTGAAAACTGCTTCCCAGGTAATTCCTAAGAACATCAGAACTGGCTGTGTGCCCACATCTCTCACCACTGAGGTGCAGTAGGATCTCCAATGCCCGATCACATGGGTGGCCCTCTGCTAGTGTGACACAGATAGTAGTTGCAGAACTGGCATGAGGGGGTGCATCTGCCCGCAGGGAATGAGAGGGGCTCTCCAGGCCTGAGAGACAGAGAAGCAGGGCAGGTGGACACCTCACCTCAGGTCCCAGATCATAGGTATTGCCTTCCCAGAAAACAAGTGATTTTGGTTGATTCAACTGAGCTCTCAGAGTCTGATCTACTGGGTCATATGGACAAGGAATGACCTGTCTGCTTTCAAGGGCTGGGATGTGAGCTTGTACACACACAAAATTCACTCAGTCACTTAGGCTGGTTCCATTATAACTGTTTCTCTTGCAATTGGTGAATGAAGTGGTATGGTATATAAATAAATTATAGCTGGATGTGGTAGTGCACACATTTAATCCCAGCATTCAGGAGGCAGAGGTAGGAGGATGGCTTCATATGAAAGTGAGTTCGAGGCCATCTGAGACTACATAGTGAATTCCAGATCAGTCTGGGCTAGAGTGAGACCCTACTTTGAAAAACCAAAAAAAAATTTTTTTAAATAAATTACATTGCTGGGCATGGTGGCACACGCCTTTAATCCCAGCACTTGGGAGGCAGGGGTAGGAGGCCACCCTGAGACTACATAGAGAATTCCAGGTCAGCCTGGGCTAAAGTGAGACCCAACCTCAAAAAAAAAAAAAAAAAAAAAGAAAAATAAATAAATTACATTGATAAATCTGAGGTGGGAGGGCTGGGGAGATTGCTCAGTGGTTAATTGCAAAGCCTGGTAGCCTGGGTTACATTCCCCAGTACTAAAGTTAAGCCAGATGTACAAAGGCGTGCATGTGTCTAGAGTTCATTTGCAGCAAGAGGCCCTGGCATGCCCATTCTCTCTATATATCTGCCTCTTTCCCTCTCAAATAAATAATAAATAAATAAAAATTTAAAAATAATAAAATCTAATGTGGGAGCCAGGTGATGGAGGCAGGAGGATCAGAAGTTCTAGATTATCCTCAGCTGTATAATGAGTTCAAGGCCAGTCTGGGTTATATGAGACCTGTCTCAGACAGACTAACAAAACAAGAAAAACAAAACAAAGGCTGAAGAGATGGCTTAGTGGTTAAGGCACTTGCCTACAACATCTAATGACCCAGGTTCAATTCCCCAGAACCCAAGTAAGCCAGATGCACATGGTGGTATGTGCATCTAGAGTTCGTTTGCAGTGGCTAGAGGCCCTGGCATGCCCATTCCCACCCCTCCTCATAAATAAATAAATAAATAAATAAATAATACAAAACAACAACAAAAACCTAGTATGGCCAGGTGTGGTGGCACATGCCTTTAATCCCAGCACTTGGGAGGCAGAAGTAGGAGGATTGCTGTGAGTTCGAGGCCACCCTGAGACTACATAGTGAATTCCAGGTCAGCCTGGGCCAGAGTGAGACCCTACCTTGAAAAACAAAACACAAAACAAACAAACAAAAAAAAAAAACACCTAGTATGGGAGTTGTTAGGTAGAAATGGCTAGGGGGTTCTTCCACTATAAAACTGGAGGTTCCTAAGACTTAGATCCCTATCTTCGCTTTTCCTCAGTTCCTCCCATCCCTTAGTCTTGAATTATTTCCAAGCCTGTTACATTGAGAGGGTAGGTCAGATCAGATGCACCCACCTGCCAGAAGGCATGGTCCAGTCACCAACATCTCGAAGGAGAAGGTATATGGGGCAGGACAGCAGGCAGGGCCCGAGAACACATCTGGAGGGACAGTTGGCTGCTCCCAGCCTGGCCCTTCCTCCTGAGGGCTGCCCACTCCGAAACAGCTGGTGGAGCTTGAAGGGAGAACAAGTAGGGTTGCTGGGCTACTATGAAGGCACACAGCCCTCTGGCTGATAGGCCCCCACCTATCCTCACCCTGTCCATCCTTTGGGGTCCCCTTATCTGCCCTAGACCCAGAGAAGCTGAGGAAGGGATGAAGAGAATCACCATAGGCCCAACCTGTCGTCACAGAGCCCTGGAGGTCTGGAGGGCCCTGATGGGCCTGCCTGGGCCAGTGGGGTGAGCACAGTGGGCAAGGCCACATGCAGCACCCCATCAGGCCTGGAGGGCAGCTCCCAGCTGCTACACAGGGTCACTGTCATGGTGCCAGCCGCAGCAATAAAGCCTGTGGGCAGCACCAACGTGGACCGGGCCTGGGCCAGATCCAAGACGATATGACCTATAATGAGTGAGGAAAAGGGGTCAGAAGGGACTAGAAGTAGAAGGGATGGGGAAAAATAGTGATGGGAGTGGGTACTGAGTTACAGAGCCTGCACAAGGAGACACATAAGGCAGGATGACACAGGAGGTGGGTGATTATAGAGAGGCAGGTGAGTGATGGAGGGATCCAGCTGTCACCAGGCAAGAAAGCAAGGACATCACAGCTAATGGAGGACTACGGAGAGAAAAAATATTCATTCCCAAGGTTCTAGAAGGACCCACATTCTCTACCTTGCTTTCCCTGCTTACTCCTTCCTTGTCAACCTTAGGTCATATATCCTTTTTTTTTTTTAATTATTTTATTTATTTTTGGAGACACAGAGAGAGATAGAGAGGGAGAGGGAGACAGATGAGTGCGCCAGCAGTCTCAGCTGCTGTGAACGAAATCCAGGTGTGTGCGCCCCCTTGTGGCCAAGTGCGGCATTGCGCCCTTGCGTCACTTTGCATCTGGCTAAACGTGGGACCTGGAGGTTGGAACCGCTGGAGATTGGAACCAGCATTCTTAGGCTTAGCAGGCAGGCGCCTTAACTGCTAAGCCATCTCTCCAGTTCCTGAGGTCATATATCCTAAAGGAGTTCTTCCTATATAGAGTGACACCTCCCTCTGGTCTGGGACCCAATCTATTCACAAATCTGCTCTTCACGAAGAGCCAGGAAGCTTCTAATGTCCATAAGGATGGCTCCAGAAGTTTTAACATTCTGAAAGAGATTGGGGGCAGCAATGTGGGTATAAAACTGTATTTGCATACCAAGTACTGGCTTTATTTCAAGTGTAAGTTTCTTGGAGGAAAGGTGGGGTTGTAGCAGTCTCCAATGCTGGCCTCAGTCTGCTTTCCAGCCCTTCCCCACAATAATACTTTCCAGAAATACTTGCTAAATAAATGAAGGAAAGAAAACAATGAAAGGGAAGGAAAGAGGAAAGAAATGAATGGCTATCCAAGCCAGCTGAGGCCTGATGTAGTGGGGATAGTACAGAATCAGGTTCTGAGTCTCTCAGCTCTGTGACTTTTGTGTCCTTTGACAATCCTCTTGGAAGTTGTAGTGTCTTCATCTTTAAAATGAGGATCATAATTGTATGAGGAATAAATGAGATGGTGTATACAAAGTACCCAATAGATAAGTGGTTGTTGCTATTGTTTTCATTGCCTATAAAATGGACAAGGGCTGGAAAGATCGCTCAGCAGTTAAGGCACTTGCCTGCAAAGCCTAACAACCTAGGTTCGATTCCCCAGTGCCCATGTAAAGCCAGATGCATAAAGTGGCACATACATCTGGAGTTCGTTTGCAGTGGCTGGAGGCCCTATATTCTCTCTCTCCACCCACCCCCCCTGCAATAAACAAAATATTTTAGCCAGGCGAGGTAACACACACCTTTAATCCCAGCACTTGGGAGGCAGAGATAGGAGGCCTCAAGGCCACCCTGAGACTACATAGTGAATTCTAGGTCAGCCTGAGCTACAGTGAGACCCTATCTGGAAAAACAAAAGAACAAAACCAAATAAAATAAAAAGGAAGCAACACATGACATACCTCTCCCAGATTCCAATGAGATATCAGCACCTGAGCTTTGTCAGCTCAAAATCACTATCAACATGGGGTATTATAACTTAATTACTAACCTCCATTTATGCAGTTACCCCTACTCTCTACTTCACTAGCTTCTACCTTTCCTTTTAGTCAAATGCTAGCTCCTCCTTCTGGAACATTCCTAGGTCCCAAGCCTAGACCTTACTCTTGCATCTTACCACTTACCCAGCTAAAGCCAGTTCTCAGCACCACTGGATTCTGTCCCTATCCTTACCTGATAGTAAGTTACATGGGCAGGAATCATATGAACAAATAAACTAAATAATGACTGCCGTACAAACCACAGAATGTAACATAGTGGGACTTTCATCTCCTCCCACGGCCCTCACTAGCCCCTTTGTACCAGGTTTTGTATGAGACGCTGGGACTTGGAGATGACCAAAACATAGCCCTAGGCTCAGGAGCTAGTGCTTCAGAGGGAGAAACCCATATGCAGACCTGTCACAATTACTCTCCCTAGCAAGCGCTAGGAGGTGGCACAACAGGTTAAGGAACGGTAAAAGAGTTTTCCAAGAAGAGACATTTGAGTGGCTCTTAAAGAGCACGTTCAAATGTGCCAGGGAAGAGAGCAGTAACAGTGACTGTAGCACCTGGTGTGAGAGGAAAGCTAGAGGCTAAATGGAACGAGTGAGAATTTGGCCTATTTGGCAAAGACATTTCCAATTATGGGTCCAAGAGTTAGTCTACAAGGCAAGGATCTTGAGGGGGGGGCGGGCTTGGAGGAGGGTCCTCTCTTTGCCACATTCTGGAGAGACCACCAGGGCAATAATGGCCGGTGGTGCCCAGTAAGCTTTGTGCTGCCTGCTGTAACCTCAGGCCAGGCCCACATTCCCCCAGCACCAGGTCCCGCCGAGGTGCCCAGTCCACCATTGATGAATAAACGGATGAGTCAATGAATGGGGGAAAAAAAACAGCGCCTGGAGGAAGAAGGGAAGCAAGGCGGATGCAAGAACTTGAGCTGAGGCTGCGGCTCGAGGGCCCAGGCTGCGGGCATCCGGACTCACCCTGCGCGCAGCGGCGGGGCGTCGAGCTCCCCAGTCCGGGGCCCAGAGCGCGGCAGCAGGCGGCATGCGAGCGGCGCCGGCTCTGAAGCTGGAAGGAGACACGCCGTCCTGCCGACTCGGCCTCGAAGCCCGACACCACCTCGGCCTCAGCCAGCGGGTACACGAACACACCTGCAGGCAGCGGAGGGCGGGAGGGAAGCCGCGTGGAACCCGCGCCTGGCACTCGCCACTACCTCCCCATGCCCGCGCGCGCGCCAGGCCTCACCGTCCACCGGCTGGGGTTGCGGGTTGTGATAGGTGAGCCGAGCCCGCAGGCTGAGGCAGGGTCCATTGGCGCATGCCCGGACCCAGGAGTCCGTTAGGGGCAGCGGCGTCCAGGTGGAAGGGCAGTACAAGCCGGGCATGGTGCCTGGAGACCGGCCCTGTCTGCGATGCGCACCCGCGGACGGATGGGTGGATGGATGGATGGATGAATGGATGGATGAATGGATGCTCAGGGAGCCTCACCCCGCGCTCCTCCAGAAAGCCACTTTCCAGAGCCTAACCCAGGCTCCGGGAGGCAGTCCTGCAGCGGACGCAGAGCTGAGTCCCGGGCTTCCCTCCACACCCAGGCTGACCAGTGGTGGGGGCAGAGAAGGGGAGGTGCAGGGATGGTGAGGTGGGCACCCTCGCCGGTTACCTGGGAACAGCGGGTGGAGCGCAGCTGGGTGGCGTGGGGACCGGTAAGTGAAGGGTTAATGATTAACCACTCACTGGGGGCGCCCGGCAGTCCCGCCCCGGGAGGTCGGGCCTCACCTCCGCCCCCGTACCTGCCGCTCTCCTGCAGGCTCCCCGCGGCTGCCAGCTGTCGGAAGTGGCGCAGGTGGAGAGGTGGGGAGATGCTCTGGGTGAAGAGCAAAGGTTTAATGGGCCAACATCCTCCCAGGTGTCCCTAGCCCAGCAAAGGACACTTAGGGGCAGGGCGAGACAGAGAGCCGAAAGGACTGGGTCCTATCTTTCCTCGGCCTTCCTTTTCTAACTGGATTGCAGTGAAGGGAGGGCTGGAGGTAGAAAGTACAGGGCAGGGAAACGGGGAGAGGGGGAGAGCATCTTTGCCTCGGAGGTCGGATCTGGAGAGGTGACGCAGCAGCGGGGAGTCCATCCGACGCGTCCACGGCACCTCTCCTCGCCCGGTTAAAGCTTCTCCGGGAGTAGTCACCACCTCCATGGGGGTTGGGAGTGTGCTGCGGTCTGGGTCTCGGGGATCGCATCCCTCCCTCCCGGCAGCCCCAAGCCTCACCCGTCGCTGGTCGGTGGAGTTCTGGGTGTAGCGACCCGGCTCGGGTGGGTGGAACCGCCCGTGCGCTGCCAAGCCGCAAGCGTCCCCACACCTGCGGGGCGCAGGCTCAGGACCACGGCGGAGACCGCGTGAGGACCTGCTAGCCGTGGTCCCGCCCAGAGCCCGTCCCTCCAGTCGGCCCCCGCCAGCCCTCCCGCCCTGCGTCGCCGCTGCAGCTGTATCTCCAGCTCCGGGGACCGGGCGGGGGCGGGGGTGGGGCGTAGGGCCTGGGCGCCAGGCGGCACCGCAGTGCAGGGACCGCGTCCAGGCCCCCGCACAGTCCCCTTCCGTGCAGGATGGGGCCTGGGTCTGCGACGCCAGCCCTTCCAGGATCACCGCACCCAACCAGCCCACCACCACCCCGCGCCTGGGGACACGCCCGTCCCACCGTCATTGACATCTCCCCGCCCCCCCCCAGGAGAGAGCCCCTTTTCTTTACAAAGTTGTCTTTAATTATTGCACCCGGTGCCTTCCGCTTGTTTGCTGACTAATGTAACCACTCACCTCATACGAGGGTCCCCATCACCGCAGCGACTCCCTCCATCCAGAAGCAGCCAGCCAGCACGGCGTTCACTGCAGTGCCATCCTCTGCCTTGGGACTACGGAGGCTGGGCGGGGTGGCTTCCCCAGTTTGAGAGGGAAGCCTTCCTTCCATACAGGCTTCTCAGGGCTGCCACCGCCCCTGTCACAGCAATGACGCCCGACTACCAGGGCAGCGCCTTGAGGAAAAGACATCCTTGCTTGTTTTGACAGTGTGTGTGTGTGTGTGTGTGTGTGTGTGTGTGTGTGTGTGTGTGTTTCCATTGCAAAATTAACTCCATCCTGCTGACTGCAATTACCATCACCACTAGCCCCAAAGGAATCCATCCCCTGCCTCCTTGAGCACCTGAGCCCTCAACTCGAACCCTCTCCTCTGCTAACACCACTTAGCAGGACAGAGATAGCCTTTCTTTCTCAGGAAACATAAGGTACAAATGCACAAGGTCAATACAGAGAGCACAGACACTTGTCACACTGAAAATCAAATCACAAGGAGCCCCAGCTAGATCCCAGCTCTTCTTTCTTTCTCTTTTGTTCTTTCTTTTCCTTCCTTCCTTCCTTCCTTCCTTCCTTCCTTCCTTCCTTCATTTATTTATTTATTTATTCATGTATTTATTTTTGGTTTTTCAGGGTAGGGTCTTGCTCTAGCCCAGGCTGATCTGGAATTCACTATTTTCAGGGTAGCCTCAAACTCAAACCTCTGCCTCCTGAATGCTGGGATTAAAGACGTATACCACCATGCCTGGTGAAAAATATTTTATTTTATGGGTGGATGGGATGGTGCCAGAGTCTCTTGCTGCTGCCAGATGCTTGCACCACTTTTTTTAAAAAAAATTATTTATTTCAGATGACAGTGACCTTTGGATGAGTAGAAGAGACAGAGGCGTGCTCAGCACTGAAATATTTCTATCACATCTTCCCAGGCTCAGAGTCTATTGTGAAAGAGGTGGCAGAAGGAATGCAAGAGCCAAAGGAAGGGTAGGACTCCTTACAACGTGCTCCTCCAGACACAAAATAGCCTGGATATCCATTACCTCACAGTGCCTGACACTACCTACACAAGACCATCATAATAAGAGGAAAAGATCATAACATCAAAATAAAAGAGAGACTGACTGAGGGGGTGGGATATGATGGAGAGTGGAGTTTCAAAGGGGAAAGTGGGGGTAGGGAGGGAATTACCATGGCTTATTGTCTACAATTACGGAAGGTCTCAATAAAAAAAGTTTTTAAAGATGGATGGAAAAAAATTATTCATTTGCAAGCAGAGAGAGACAGAGAGAACAAGAGAGAGAATGGGCATGTCAGGGCCTCTAGCTGCTGGAAACAAACTCTACTTTGTGCATCTGGCTTTACATGGGTCCTGGGGAATCAAACCCAGGTTCTTAGGCTTTGCAGGCAAGTGCCTTAACCACTGAGCTATCTCTCCAGTCCACTTGCACCACATTTTGTGTTTGGCTTTATGTGGATGTTAGAGAATAAAACTCAGGCTGATAGGCTTTGCAGGCAAGTGCCTTAAATCACTGAGGCTTTCAATGCTGTCATCCAGACACAAAGTGCCCTTGATATTCATGACCTCACAGTGCTACCTACAGAAGACCTGCATAATAGGAGGGAAAAAGTGATAGCATCAAAATCGAAGAGAGACTAGTTAGAAAGAAGAAATTTAGTGGAGGGGTGATAGGGAAGAGGAAAAGGGAGAGTGGTGAGAAGGGATTACGATCATGCTATATTGTCTATATTTATGGAAGTTGTCAATAAATAGTTTTTAAAAATTAGCCAGGCGTGGTGGCACACACCTTTAATCCCAGCACTCTGGAGGCAGAGGTAGGAGGATCGCTGTGAGTTCAAGGCCACCCTGAGGCTACGTAGTGAATTCCAGGTCAGCCTGAGCTAGAGTCAGATCCTACCTCGAGAAACTGCCCCCCCCCAAAATTATTCTTAGTTATTTTATTTTTATTGACAACTTCCATAATTGTGGACAATAACCCATGGTAATTCTCTCCCTCCCCCCTTCCCCTTTGAAACTCCACTCTCCATCCTATCCCCTCCCCCTCTCAATCAGTCTCTTTTATTTTGATGTCATGATCTTTTCCTCCTATTATGATGGTTTTGTGTAGGCAGTGTCAGGCACTGTGAGGTCATGGATATCCAGGCCATTTTGTGTCTGGAGAAGCTCATTGTAAGGAGTCCTTCCTTTGGCAGATTCTTAGTTTTTTTGTTTGTTTGTTTGTTTTTTTTTTTTTTGTTTTTCAAGGTAGGGTCTCACTGTAGCCCAGGCTGACCTGGAATTCACTTTGTATTCTCAGGGTGGCCTTGAACTCATGGCAATCCTCCAACCTCTGCCTCCTGAGTGCTGGGATTAAAGGCGTGTGCCACCATGCCCAACTAGATTCTTAGTTTTTCTTAAAAAATATATTTTTATTTATTGATTGATTTATATGTGTGTGAGAGGGAGGCAGAAACAGAGACAGAGAGACTGGGCGTGCCAGGGCCTCTAGCTGCTGTGCAAACAAACTCCAGATGCATGCACCACCTTGTGCATCTAGTTTATATGCATCCTGGGGACTGGAACCTGGGTCCTTTGGCTTTGCAGGCAAGTGCCTTAACCGCTAAGCCATCTCTCCAGCCCTAGATTCTCAGTTTTCACTAGACTGAGACTTGGAAGTGGAAGATCTCAGGGAAGACAGCTTGCATCTCTTGGGAATTTGCTCCCTAAAGAATTGGCTTCCCTCATTCTCTTGCTCAAGTTCAGCATCTTCTGCAGGCTTTTCCTTGTTTTTCTTGGTGTGTTTTTTCTTTGGCAAGCATGGCAGTGTTTGTGTTGCAGGACATGTGGAGTAGTAACAAGATAATGCATTTGGGGTGCTTTGGTACTGGGTTGCTTCTTTGTTTAATGGTTTCCTGATATATTAGCAAACACCATATTCTTTATAGAGACGATAAAGTTTCAAGATTCTAACTCCTGTGGGTCCTGACAGACAAAACACAGTAGTATCCAAGAAAAATCCGTCTCTCCTGTATCTTGTTTTTGTTTTTAACAGCAACCAAGTTGAGAACACTCAGGTTGGCATCCACAATGCATCCTTGAACAGATCTGCATCTTCTCTCCCAGCTGTCCTTAGTCTATATCCAGAATGCCTCTTCTTCAATAGCTGGCTTACTCTGCTTCACGGGAAGACCTTTGTTCTCACCGCTCACTGAGATCACAGAACCATTCCACTCTCCACCCAGCACAGGAGCATCAGCTTCTGGAGCCTTATGCTTTTCATAAAGAACACAGTTTGCTCCCTCTGGGGTCTGACCCAAGCCATAGGGACATGACCAAATGCACCAAAATGGTTGGCATTGTGGGTAATTATGGAAGCCACTATGGTACCTCCCACTGGAAAATGGAGAAGAAAATTAATATCAGCCAGCATGCCAAACACACTTGCTCCTTCTGTGGCAAAACCAAGATGAAGAGATGGACTGTGGGCATCTGGCACTGTGGTTCCTGCATGAGAATAGTGGCTGGTGGGGCCTGGACCTACAACAGGACTTCTGTCACAGTCAAGTCAGCCATCAAAAGGCTGAAGGCATTGAAACCAGTAGAAACACTATCATTTGAGACATCTGTAGCCTACGATTAATGGATTCATTTATGTTTGTGGTTAACTATAATAGACATTTTCCTATTCGTTGCTTTTTTTTGTTTTGTTTTGTTTTTGGTATTTGGAGGTAGGGTCTTGTGTTAGCCCAGGCTGACTTGGAATTCACTACATAGTCTCAGGGTGGCCTTGAACTCGACAATCCTCCTACCTCTGCTTCCTGAGTGCTGAGATTAAAGGTGCTTTATTCTTACTATACTTTCCAAAGGTTTTTTGTTTTATTTTATTATTTTTTTTGTTTTGTTTTTTATTTTTGGAGAGAGACACAGAGAGAGACAGGGAGAGGGAGAGGGAGACAGATAGAAAATGGGCGCGCCAGCAGTCTCTCAGTTGCTGTGAACGAAACCCAGGTGCATGCGTCCCCTTGTGGGCAAGTGCGGCATTGTGCCCTTGTGTCACTGCATCTGGCTAAACATGGGACCTGGAGATTGGACCCGGCATTCTTGGGCTTAGCAGGCAGGCGCCTTAACCACTAAGCCATCTCTCCAGCCCTGTTTTATTTTTTTAAGAGCTGGGAGCAGCCCAGGCTGGTCCAGATACTAAGGCAGGCCTATCTGTGCTGCTAATTTCTGTCTGCTCTCACTTTGGAGGGTATTGTGGTACTTTGAATGTATGGCCCCATAGACTCAGGCTTGAGTCTTGAGTCTCCAGTGGGCAGAGCCCTACTGGGAAAGAGGTATGCCACTGGGGATATATTTTGAAGTCCAATCCTAACGTGTGTTTAGGGACAGATCTTAAGTCTAGCCCTAAGTGTGTGGAGAACTAGTTTGAGTTCCGGCTGTTTGTGCTTGTTGGTGGTGCTGGTGTTTGGTGGTGTCTCTGTGCTATGATCTATGGAAGTGAGCCAGCTTCTCTACCACTGATGATATTTCCTCTGGATCCTGAAATAAGCCTGAAATAAACCATTTCCTCCCATAAGCTGCTTCTGGTCAGGTGTTTGTCCCAGCAATGAGAAGCTGACTGCAACAGATATATTTTTGCTTTTTTTTGCCTGCTAAAAAATAAAATTTTTTTTCCAGGTAGGGTCTCACTCTAGCTCAGGCTGACCTGGAATTCACTCTGTAGTCTCAGGATGGCCTCAAACTCACAGCGATCCTCCTACCTCTGCCTCCCGAGTGCTGGGATTAAAGGCGTGCGCCACCACGCCCGGCCGCACCCATTCTTTGTCTCTCTCTTTGCCTCTTTTGCTCTCTCAAATAAATAAATAAATAAAATATATTTTAAAAAATTTAGCCGGGCGTGGTGGCGCACGTCTTTAATCCCAGCACTCGGGAGGCAGAGGTAGCATTGCCGTGAGTTCATGGCCACCCTGAGACTACATAGCTAATTCCAGGTCAGCCTGGACCAGAGTGAGACCCTACCTTGAAAAAAAAAAAAAAAAAAAAAAAAAAAAAAAGAATGGATGTGTCAGGGCCTCCAGCCACTGCTAACATACTCCAGATGCATGCGCCCCCTTGTGCATCTGGCTTACGTGGGTCCTGGAGAATTGAATTGGGATCCTTTAGCTTTGCAGGCAAATGCTTTAACTGCTAAGCCATCTCTCCAGCCCTTAAAAATTAAATTTGAGCTGGAGAGATGGCTTAGCCATTAAGACGATAAATAAAATAAAATAAAATTTGGTTGCTTGCTCTATGTTGGGTGTTCCCTCCAGCACAAAAAGCAAAACTGTTGTCTCAGTTGTGATTGGAGTGAATTCAGGAGGATCTCCCCAAAACACAGAAAAATCTGTTTTTCTCCATGGATTATTTATAAGTAGCCAGTTTGATGCACCATGCCTCTGAGTCCTTCAACGAGCATTACCTGCTGCTAGTGATGGTCTCCTGAATGACCTCAGCATCACCGCCGGAACCAGGACATTAATGACAATATGTCTTTACCAGCTAATTCTAACAGTTCAATTTTACCGAGTGCTTTCCTGTTTAATATTTTTATTTATTTATTTGAGAAAGAGAGTGCGTATAGGCATGTCAGTGCCTCCTGCCACTGCAGATTCCAGACACATGCACCACTTCATTCATCTGGCTTTACATGGCTACTAAGAAATTGAACCTGGATCATCAGGCTTTGCAAGCAAGTGCCTTTAACCACAGTAAGCCATCTCTCTAGCCCCTAATTTTTTTGTTTGTTTTTTTAAAGGTAGGATCTCGCTCTAGCTCAGGCTGACCTGGAATTCACCATGCAGTCTCAGGGCAATCTACCTACCTCTGCCTCTGGAGTAGTGGGATTAAAGTCATGCACTACCACACCCAGCTCCTAATATTTTTTAAATGGCTATTTTATTTTTTTAATATTTTTATTTATTTGCAAGGAAAGAAAGAATGGGCATGCCAGGGCTTCTCGCCACTGCAAACAAACTCCATATGCATGCTCCACTTTGTGCAACTGGCTTTATGTGCCTGGAGTGATGGTTAAGGGCACTTGCTTGCAAAGTCCAGTGGCCTGAGTTCAAATCCCTAGTACCCACATAAAACCAGATGCATAATATGGTACATGCATCTGGAGTTCATTGGCAGTGGTAAGAGGCTTCTCTTATTCTATCTCTTTCTGTCTCTAAAAAATTTACACACACACACACACACACACACACACACACACATCTTCTTGTAGCCTGGCGTGGCTGGGAGAGGGGAGATAGAGAAAGGCTCCCTCATATAGGGAGAAATCTGGACACACACATACACATGCACACATGGAGGAAAAGCATAAGAACCTGTTGGAATCAGCTTTACAGACACAAGAGGAAGTTCTATGAAGACAGGCATGAGCAGAAGGTGGACCTCACCTCCTGGCCAACATCAGGTGGACAACAACAGCAGGAGAGTGTGTCAAACACTGGCAAGAGGAAGCTGGCTATAACACCCATAAGCCCTCCCCTATAATACATCACCAGCTGAGGACCTAGCATTTGTTATGCTCCATAATACCAGGTGGGCTACCAATTTGTTAATGGGGAGAGGAGAAAAATAAGTCTGACTTTGAAGAGCAAGACACTCCTTCAGCATTAAGGCCCCTTCAAAAGACTGCTTTCTTGCTGGGTGTGGTGGCAAACGCCTTTAATCCCAGCATTTGGGAGGCAAAGGTAGGAGGATCGCTGTGAGTTTGAGGCCACCCTGAGACTACATAGTTAATTCCAGGTCAGCTTGGGCCAGAGTGAGACCCTACCTCAAACCCCCTCCCCCCCAAAAAAAGACTGCATTCTTTCCGTTATCCCAATGCAGGTCAGCTGGTCCAATCTCGATGGTTGTAATCTCTCATACAATTGCAGGTGAATGGGCAGAAATTTTGGCCCAGAGATTTCACTCCTTTCTGTGCCATATCCATCTGCTCACTCCAGTCCATTTCTATGCAATGCAACCCTGCACAAGTTCTCAGGACGTAGGCATAACAGCAAGCTTCTCACACAAACTGATTCTAGCCCAGTCCAGACAAAGCTCTTTCTCACCCTGATAAGCCAAGCCTCATACTCCATAGTTCTTTTTTGTTTGTTTGATTGATTGATTTTTCAAGGCAGGGTTTCACTCTCCACAGTCCATAGTTCTTACTAAATTCAGGTCTTTTAACTCTGACCAGAACAATCCATCAAGCAGTACTTACCACACTGCAAGTCGTCTCTTAGATCAAGGTTTCAAATCCTGCCACCTTTCCTCCCTCAAATCAGTCCCAAAAGGCCAAAAGTCACAAAGTCAGTTTTCTAGCATCAATAACCCCACTTCTCTGTAACAATTTATTGTTGCAGTAAGCTTCAACTTGCTGCAGAAATACCTGATCAAGAGCAGCTTGTGGGGGGAAAAAGGGTTGATTTTGGCTTACAGACTGGAGGGGAAGCTCCATGGTGGCAGGGGGAAACAATGGCATGAGCAGAGGGTGGACATCACTTTCTGGCCAATATAAACAACAGCAAAAGTGTGCCAAACACTGACAAGGGAAACTGGTTGTAACATCCAAAGCCCACCCCCAACAATATGTCACCTCTAGGAGGTTCCATTTCCCAAATTGTCACCAGCTTGGGACCTAACATTCAGAATGAAGGGTTAATAGCCTTCCCTGAAAACTAAAGGGAACTAAAGAGTTAATAGCTATCATTAAAGCTTGTGGGCAATAAAGAAGTTTGGCCCCCTTAGCCTAGATGGCCTTGAAGTGTAAGACCAAATCGGGAACTCCCCGGGCTCTGTCTCGGGAAAGGCGACACCCCAAATCACTCCAAGAAACGGTCTTGATGCAAATAGCAAGAGGGATTTTTTTATTCCAGTGCGCTGGGGCCCCCAGTCATACGCCACGCAGGGGTAGAGGAGTGGAGACCCCGAGGGTAGAATCAGGGCAGTTTTTATTGGATTCAAACAAAGGAGAGGAGAATTTATAACATGATTGGTTAACAATTAAAAATAATGTACATGTAGTATGCTCATTGGTTATGTGGTTACTATGGCATTTTGAGCCAACTTATCTATAACTTGAGGATCACAAGTATGTATAACATTTGCTTAGTTTCTTCTGACTGGCTCATTTCAAGGATTATTTTGGGTACTGGGCAGTCTGGGGTTTTTCCAGTAACTGCAAAAATGCTGTGTCAGTTCAGCCCGGAAATAGAAACTCAGGCCTGTGAATATTCCTAGAGCCTGTCATGGCGTTACTTTAGTTCTTGCTTTTTTTTTTTGCTTACATTCTCTATCGTCCTACACCTCTATCTATATACTTTTACATTACAATCTTTCCTTTTATGGTGCAAGCAGTTCACAGAAGCCAGATAAGCAGTTAGTTAGCTCATTTTTTGTTATCTCATTAGGCCAGAGTCATGTACTCAAAAGCCTGTTCTTTTTATTTAGGTTCATGCAGGAAGCAGGCTCTGAACCAGCAAGAAGGGTGATCTTCTACCTATTTGCTGGCAGAGAGCCAATTCTGGAATTTGAAGCATTTATGACTTTTTCCATCCTTTCAGAAGGACCAGAGACCATTTGAATCTCCTCCCTTAGACATTCCTGGCTGAAGAAGCCTATTCTCAACAAGGACACAAATAGCTACAATTTTCTTATCAACTGCACCTGGTCCAGTCTGCTTTTCTTAGGACTCTCCTTATAAACTTACATCCTAGCCTGGCTGAGTGCTTCCACTTTCATCTGCTGGGAAGCTGAGGCCCCTCACTGTTTCTCTCAATAAATAGCCTAGTCTGTAGAGATTAAATCCAGTGTTCTCTTTTGCTTTTCTCTTACACTTTCCTTACACAGGACACATAGGTTTATGGTGGACACCTGAATCAAACCACCACAGAGCCCAAGTCAAGATTCCCCTTCACATAAGATATCAGAGAATATTAAGAGATAATGAAGGATTCAGAGATTAAAGAGAGATCATCAATGTAGCAAAGCAAAGAAACACCCAAAACAAGCAGGAATTGCACGGACAAAATGAAACCTCCATTTTCCCAGCCTGGCTGGGGAGACAGAGAACTTACCAAAGCAAGGAACAGGAGAGTCAGGGACCAGAAGAATGAAAAGCCAAGAGACTTTCCACACACATGCCAGGTCTATTTATGGATTAAACACCCATTAGGATAAGCCTCGTCATCAGACTCAGGTGTGTAGGGACAGACCTGATTAACTGGCAGACTCAAGAGGCTGACTCAGGAGGGGCCAGGCTCCAGGTGTGCTAAGCTGAGGAAGAAGCAGGAAGCTGAGGAGTGTTACTTGCAGCCATTTTGGTGAGCTGGGTTGAATAATAGATATATTTGAGACAAGCTTGGGCTACATAGTCAGATTCTGCTTTAAAAAAAAAAAATCGCAGGGCGTGGTGGCGCACGCCTTTAATCCCAGCACTCGGGAGGCAGAGATAGGAGGATCGCCGAGAGTTCGAGGCCACCCTGAGACTACATAGTTAATTCCAGATCAGCCTGGACCAGAGACCCTACCTTGCAAAAAAAAAAAAAAAAAAAAAAAAAAAAAATCAAGGGGCAGGGGAGATTGTTCAGTGGTTGCAGGCACTTGCTTATAAAACCTGATATCCCCAAGTTCAATTCCCCAGTCCCCCCATAAAGCCAGATGCACACAGTGGTACATGCATCTGGTGTTCCTTTACATCAGCAAGAGGACTTGGCAGGCCCATTCTCTCTCTCCTCATAAATAAATAGATAAATAAATAATGGAAAAAAATTAAAATTCAATTAAAATAAATATTTTAAAATAACAAATTAAGATGTACTTATTTAATGCAGATCACATAGTACCTTTTGTTATCTTTTGTTTGTTTGTTTTTTCTAGGCAGTCACTCTGTATTCTCAGGATGGCCTCAAACTCATAGTGATCCTCCTGCCTCTGCCTCCTGAGTGCTGGGATTAAAGGCATGCGCCACCACACCTGGCTCTAGGTAGGGTCTCAATGTAGCCCAGGCTGACCTGGAATTCACTCTTATTCTCAGGGTGGCCTCAAACTCACAATGATCCTCCTACCTCGGCCTTCCGGTGTCCAGACCTCCCTAGTGCTAGGAATAAAGGCAGCACCACACCTGACATTTGTTTCCTTTTTAATTTTTTTTTTTTTACTTACTTGTAAGCAGAGAGAGAGATAGATGTGAAACAGACAGAGAATGGGTGTGCCAGGGCTTCCAGCCGCTGCAAACAAACTCCAGATGCATGCACCTTCCTGTGTATCTGGCTTTACATGGGTACTGGGGAATGGAACCTGAGTTGTTAGGTTTTGCAGGCAAGCACCTTAATTGCTGAGCCATCTCTCCAGCCCTGGTTCCTTTTCTTAAGGCTTAGAGAGATTTATTAGATTACAGATAGAACTTAAAGCACTTAAGAGAAGGAAAGAGCAAGAATATAGAGGAAGATAGGAATTGGGTAAAACCCACCTAGAGACCCAGATTGGGGTCTTTTGTAGAGTGTGAAAGGGGGCTGAGCTAACCAGCCACAATGCCAGGGTCTGGTTTCATCTTTCCAGGAATCTTAATCCTAGTTAAGGGGAACTCCTTTGTAGGGAGGGACTCAGTTTGAATTTAAGGAAAAACAAATCTTGGGAACTCCTTTGGACAGAAAGACATTAGAAGCCAGATCCTTCACTGACCTCTACCAAAGTGGAGACTGCAAGGGAAGGCTCTTGCTTTTATTTTTGGGAAGCTCTGTTACCCCTAAACTGCTTCAATCCCACCTCTGAAGAAATAACCCTAACTGCCTTTAGGGAATTGGGTGATGACAGATCTGGTTGAGTGGGGTTGTGGTGTTTCTTTTTCCCCTTCTGAATTCTTTTTCCCTGTACATAAATTCCAGTCAAATTAATACAGATTCGGTTCTTTTTTATTTTTTTTTTTTTTTTGAAGTAGGGTCTCACTCTGGTCTGGGCTGACCTGGAATTCACTATGTATTCTCAGGGTGGCCTCGAACGGTGATCCTCTTACCTCTGCCTCCCAAGTGCTGGGATTGAAGGCGTGTACCACCAAGCCCAGCTATGGTTAGTTTTGAGTGACCCTAGTGGTCACCACTATCTGAAAAGAGAAGCTTCTCTAACCAAAAGTGAGAGCAGCATTAATATATGGATATAAACATTTTAAAAGGTGATTACAGGGCTGGAGAGATGGCTCAGCAGTCAAGGTGCTTGTCTGCAAAGCCTAGTGACCAGAGTTTGATTCCCCAGTACCGTCTTAAAGCCAGATGCACAAAGTGGTGTATGCATTGGGAGGCAGAGGTAGGAATGCTGTGATTTCGAGGCTATCCTGAGACTCCATAGTGAATTCCGGGTCAGCCTGGGTTAGAGCAAGAGCCTACCTCAAAAAAAAAAAAAAAAAAAAAAAAAAAAAAAAAAAGTGCTTACAGGGCAGTTTGGTGAGCAAAATATATGCATTTAGCCAGATAAGAGCAGGCATTACTCTCCTAGGGCTTATGACTCACCAGCCATAGGCTTTTGACTAGATTTTCAATACCAGGCATGTATTCCCTCCTGTGGAGCGGGCCTCCAATTCAATTAGAGAGCAGTTGATTTTCCCTATAACAAACATGCCACTATTATACCATGAATCAATTAGCATTTGGCCTGGCTGGCCAATTTTAGGGTTTGCGGCGTCCATTGCTGTTTAACACCATGTGTGACTTCTCTCTCTCATAGGGCTGCATGCAGGATCACTCTTCCCAGCTTTCTGACAGCTAGTCAATAGAGAAGGGGCTTCTAGCTCAGCTCCTGCTTGATTTCTTAGTGACCTGCAGCCCAAGCATGTGGAGTCTTTAGCAATAGGGCCTTACCATCTACCTCAGATGGGGAACCCAGAGCCTTGGCAATGGCCTAAAATGTTTTGGAGGCATCAGTGACCTCCCTGGCCAACAACTCACTGGAAGGTACTCCACTCCTGGCACTGAAAATTTTCTAGGAAAAATCAATGGCTTCTGGGTACACTATTATCCAAAGAAGTAGGTTTCCATATGGCTTATTCATAACATCTTAAATTTTGTTGAGGTAGGGGTCTTGCTCTAGTCCAGGATAATCTTGAATTCACAATGTAATCTCAGGGTGGCCTCAAACTCACAGTGATCGTCCTTCCTCAGCCCCCAGAATGCTGGGATTGAAAGCATGTGCCACCACACCCAGCCTAACATCTTAAATTTTGATTAACCCTCCTCCCACCCATCCTTTATTCATCCTAACCCCACTTGGGCCATTTCACCCCCAGTAATTTGTTCCTCTATTTACATATATATATAATAATACCCCCTGTTGTAGTTAGCTTCATATAGCTAGCAGAAAACACCCAACCAAGAGCAGCTTGTTCAAGGAAAGAGCTTATGTTGCTTACAAACTCAAGGGGATGCTCTATGATGGCAGGGGGAAATGATGGCATGAGCAAAGGGTGGACATCACCTCCTGGCGTTCATCAGTAGCAGGAGAACATGCCAAACACTGGCAAGGGAAAGCTGGCTATAACATCCATAAGCCCACACCCAACAATACACTGCTACCAGGAGAATCCAATTCCCAAATTGCAATCAGCATGACTTAGCATCCTGAACACATCAGTTTATGGGGGGACACCTGAATCAGACAATCACATTCCACTCTGGCCACCATAAACTGATAACCATACATGATGTAAAATGCAATGTACTTAGCACAACTTTAAAAGTCCCCATAGTTTTTTTTAAATGTTGTTTATTTATTTGCAAGCAGAGAGAGAGAGAGAGAGAAGAGAGACAGAGAGAATGGGCATGCCAGGGCCTCTAGCCACTGCAAACGAACTCCAGATGCATGTGCCCCTTGTGCATCTGACTTATGTGGGTCCTGGGGCCTCGAACCTAGGTCCTTTGGCTTCGCAGGCAGATGCTTTAACTGCTAAACCATCTCTCCAACCTTTTTTTTTTTTTTTTTGCGAGGTAGGGTCTCACTCTGGTCCAGGTTGACCTGGAATTAACTATGTAGTCTCAGGATGGCCTCGAACTCTCGGCGATCCTCCTACCTCTGCCTCCCGAGTGCTGGGATTAAAGGTGTGCGCCACCACGCCCGGCTTTCTCCAACCCTTTTTTTTTTTTTTTTTTTTTTTTTTTTTTTTTTTTGGTTTTGTGAGGTAGGGTCTCTCTGGTCCAGGCTGACCTGCAATTAACTATGTAGTCTCAGGGTGGCCTCGAACTCTCGGCGATCCTCCTACCTCTGCCTCCCAAGTGCTGGGATTAAAGGCGTGTGCCACCAAGCCTGGCTCTCCAACCCTTTTTAAAAAATCAATCTCATTGCTGTTCAAACATTCCCATAGACCAAGGTATTTTAAATTTTTTTAAGTTTTGTTTATTTATTCATTTGAGAGAATCAGAGAGAAAGAGAGACAGATAGACAGACAGACAGACAGAGAGAATGGGCATGCCAGGGCCTCCAGTCACTGAAATGAACTCTAGACACATGCACCACCTTGTGCATCTGGCTTACATGGGTCCTGGGGAATCGAACCTTGGTCCTTTGGCTTTGCAGGCAAATGCCTTAACCACTAAGACAGCCCTCCAGCCCAAGGTCTTTTTTTTTTTTGGTTTTGCAAGGTAGGGTCTCACTCTGGTTCAGGCTGACCTGGAATTAACTATGTAGTCTCAGGGTGGCCTCGAACTCTCGGCAATCCTCCTACCTCTGCCTCCCGAGTGCTGGGATTAAAGGCATGCGCCACCATGCCCGGCTTCAGCCCAAGGTCTTTTAAAAATATATTTTATTTTTATCTATATTTGAGGGAGAAAGAGGCAGAGAGAGAGAAAGAGGCAGATAGAGAAAGAGAGAATGGGCAAGCCAGGGCCTTCAGCCACTGCAAATGAAATCTAGAAGCATGCGCCAACTTGTGCATATGGCTTACATGGGTCTTTAGCTTTGCAGACTAGAGCCTTAACTGCTAAGCCATCCTTCCAGCCCAGACCAAGGTCTTTTAACTGAGCCATCATAACACACACACACACACACCAAAAAAAAATAATAATGGCACAGAATAAACATTCACACTGCAAAAGATGGCATTGGACATAGCACAGAAATACAAGATTTTAAACAAACAGGGCAAACATCAAACTCTGTCGTTCCAAGTCCAACAACTCTACTTAGTGATGACCAAGTCAATTGTAACCAGTAACAGGTCTCTGAAGTTCCAATTCTGCCTCTCCAGCTAGGCTACTCAGAGTTCCAGAAAACTTACCCAGTGCTGGCAGCTCTCCTTGGAAGTCATCCCATAGTCCTGGCATTTCCATTGGATCTCCACTGCAACCCATGATTCATCCCCATGGCTCCATCAGGCCTATACGCTGGTATTCCAAAAACCAAAAACATGCTTTACACTGCCCATGGCCATTTCCAAAAAACAAAACCGTGTTGGAAATTCAATGACTGTCTCTTTCCTGCATTCATTATACTCCATAGTACCAGGTGGGCTACCAAGTTGTGAATCCAGGGATGAATAAAACCAACTTTGAGGAACAAAACACTCCTTCAACATTCAGACTCCTTCAAAAGAGTCTGCATTTTCCTGCTGTCCCAATGCAGATCAGCTGGCCCAATCTCAATGGTTGTAATATCTCAAACAATTGTAGCTGAATGGGTAGCAGTTTCAGCCCAAAGATTTCATATCTTTCTGTACTTCCATAGACGTTTTTTTTTCCTAGCCCAGGCTGACCTGGAATTCACTATTAGTCTCAGGGTGGCCTCGAACTCACAGTGATCCTCCTACCTCTGCCTCCCGAGTGCTGGGATTAAAGGCGCGCGCCACCACGCCCGGCTCACCAGACCGTTTCTATGCAATGCAACCCTGCACAAGTTCTCAAGACATGGGATTAACAGCAAGTCTTTCACACAAACTACTTCTAGCCCGGTCTGGACAAATGGACAAAGTTCTTTCTTTTTCTCTCTCACTCTCACTCTCACTCTCTCTCTCTCTCTCTCTTTTTTTTTTTTTTTTGTTTTTCGAGATAGGGTCTCAATCTGGCCCAGGCTGACATGGAATTAACTATGTAGTCTCAGAGTGGCCTTGAACTCACAGTGATCCTCCTACCTGTGCCTCCTGAGTGCTGGGATTAAAGGTGTGCACCACCATACCTGACCAGACAAAGTTCTTTCTTCCCCTCATAATTCAAACATCACAGTCCATAGTTCTTACTGCATGCAAGTACTGCATGCTGTACTTACAGCACTGCAAGCTTCTCTTAGACCAAGGTTTCAAATCCTTCCACATCCCTCCCTCAAATCAGTTCCAAATGACCAAAGGCACAGTCAGGTTTCTAGCAGCAAAGACACAACTCCTAGTACCAATTTTACTGTTGCAGCTAGGTTCCCATTGCTAGCACAAACACTGGGCGCATGGCCATGGACTGGGGCTGGTTTCCTCCTTTCTGTAAGACCTTAGTTTCTCCTGCTTCTCTGATGTGTTTGATAATAACATATACACCTTCACTTTTTGGTAGGAAAGTGTATTTTGCTGTTTTTCTGCTTATTTCCCTCTGTAAATTGCTTTGGTATGGCTATACTATGCCACCATCTTACCCGGCAATACTGACATTTTCATAATCATTTTCTTCCAGTCTAAGAGCATGGGGTGTCTTTCTGTTTCCTAGTGTCTTCTGAAATTTCTGTCTTGAGTGTTTTAAAGTGTTTTTGTTGTTTTATCGAGGTAGGGTCTCACTCTAGCCCAGGCTGACCTGGAATTCTCTATGTAGTCTCATGGTGGCCTTGAACTCACAGCGGTCCTCCTACCTCTGCCTCCACAGTTCTGGGATTAAAGGCGTGTGCCACCACACCCAGCTAGTGTTTTAAAATTTTTATTGTAGAGATCCTTCATATCCTTGATTAGGTTTATTTTGAGGTACTTTATTTATTTTTGTGAGGCAATTGTGAATGAGAGCAATTCCCTGATTTCATCCTCAGAATGTTTGTTGTTAGTATATGGGAAGGCTACTGATTTCTGTGTGTTTATTTTGTATCGTGCTATATTCCTAAAAGTGTTTATCAGTTCGGGGCTGGAGAGATGGCTTAGTGGTTAAGGCATTTGCTTGCAAAGCCAAAGAATCCCAGTTTGATTCTCCAGGACCCATGTAAGCCAGATGCATAAGGGAGTGCAGGCATCTGTAGTTCATTTGCAGTGGCTGGAGGCCCTGGCACGCCCATTCTCCTCCCCTGCATCTTTCTCTCTCTCAAATAAATAAATAATATTTTTTAAAAAGGAGAAAAGGGCTGGAGAATGGCTTAGCAGTTAAGGCACTTGTCTAAAAAGCCAAAGGACCTAAGTTCAATCCCCCAGAACCCACATAAACCAGATGCACAAGGTGGCACATATACCTGGAGTTTGTGTGCAGTGGCTGAAAGCCCTGGCACACCCATTCTCTCCTCTTAAATAAAATAAAATTTTAAAAAATTTAAAAGATTTTTTTTAAAAAGGAGAAAAACACTTGTATTTAAGATGGTGGCATAGGAGCCACACCAAAGCAGCCTAGGGGAGAAAAAGCAAAAAAGAAAAAAATGCACTCTTCTACTAAAAAGTGAAGTGTATAATAAATTATCAACTGCAGCAGAGAAGTAGAAGACATCCAGGGACCAGATGTGGTGGCGCATGCCTTTAATCCCAGCGCTCGGGAGGCAGAAGTAGGAGGATTGCCAAGAGTTCGCAGCTACCCTGAGACTACATAGTGGATTCCAGGTCAGCCTGAGCCAGAGTAAGACCCTACCTTGAAAAACCAAAAATAAAATAAAATAAAATAAAGTGATGAAAAAGGCACCATCACAACAGATAACAGAGAAATTTTAAAAATATAATAGGGACATACAATAAGAACATATACTCCACTATGTTTGAAAATCTGAAAGAAATGGATGATTTCTTTGATTTTTATGACCCACCAAAATTTAATCAAGATGAGATTAACCACTTAAATAAGCCTATAACAAGTATGGAGATACAAGCAGTTGTAAAAACTCCCAACTAAAAAAAGTCCAGGCCCAGATGGATTCACTGGTGAATTTTACCAGACCTTCATGGAAGAACTAACACCAATGCTTCTCAAACATTTCCATAAAATAGAAAAGGAAGGAATCCTACCAAACTCCTTCTACAAAGCCAGCATCACTCTGATACCAGAACCAGATAAAGACAGAACAAAAAAAGAAAATTACAGACCAATCTCCCTCATGATCATAGATGCAAAAATTTGAACAAGATATTCGCAAACAAAATACAAGAATATATCAGAAAGATCATTCGCCCCAACCAAGTAGGCTTTGTCCCAGAGATATAGGGATGGTTCAACATATGCAAATCAATAAATGTAATACATTATATAAATGGACTGGAGTACAAAAATCACATGATCATCTCATTAGATACAGAAAAAGCATTTGACAAAATCCAATATCCCTTCATGATAAAAGTCCTACAGAGACTGGGAATAGAAGGAACATATCTCAACATAATAAATCAGCTATTTAGGAGCCACACCAAAGCAGCCTAGGGGAGAAAAAGCAAAAAAAAAAAATGCACTCTTCTACTAAAAAGTGAAGTGTATAATAAATTATCAACTGCAGCAGAGAAGTAGAAGACATCCAGGGACCAGGTGTGGTGGCGCATGCCTTTAATCCCAGCGCTCGGGAGGCAGAAGTAGGAGGATTGCCAAGAGTTCGCAGCTACCCTGAGACTACATAGTGGATTCCAGGTCAGCCTGAGCCAGAGTAAGACCCTACCTTGAAAAACCAAAAATAAAATAAAATAAAATAAAGTGATGAAAAAGGCACCATCACAACAGATAACAGAGAAATTTAAAAAATATAATAGGGACATACAATAAGAACATATACTCCACTATGTTTGAAAATCTGAAAGAAATGGATGATTTCTTTGATTTTTATGACCCACCAAAATTAAATCAAGATGAGATTAACCACTTAAATAAACCTATAACAAGTATGGAGATACAAGCAGTTGTAAAAACTCCCAACTAAAAAAAGTCCAGGCCCAGATGGATTCACTGGTGAATTTTACCAGACCTTCATGGAAGAACTAACACCAATGCTTCTCAAACATTTCCATAAAATAGAAAAGGAAGGAATCCTACCAAACTCCTTCTACAAAGCCAGCATCACTCTGATACCAGAACCAGACAAAGATAGAACAAAAAAAGAAAATTACAGACCAATCTCCCTCATGATCATAGATGCAAAAATTTGAACAAGATATTCGCAAACAAAATACAAGAATATATCAGAAAGATCATTCGCCCCAACCAAGTAGGCTTTGTCCCAGAGATATAGGGATGGTTCAACATATGCAAATCAATAAATGTAATACATTATATAAATGGACTGGAGTACAAAAATCACATGATCATCTCATTAGATACAGAAAAAGCATTTGACAAAATCCAATATCCCTTCATGATAAAAGTCCTACAGAGACTGGGAATAGAAGGAACATATCTCAGTATAATAAAGGCTATTTATGACAAACCTACAGCCAACATAATACTAAATGTGGAAAACTTGAAGCTTTTCCACTAAAATCAGGAACAAGACAAGGGTGTCCACTGTTCCCACTTTTATTTAATATAGTACTATAAATCTTAGCCATAACAATAAGGCAAGAGACACACATAAAAGGGATACAAGGGCCTGGAGAGATGACTTAGTGGTTAAACACTTGCCTGTGAAGCCTAAGGACCCCAGTTTGGGGCTCAGTTCTCCAGGATCCATGTAAGCCAGATGTGCTAGGGGGCGTACACGTCTGGAGTTCGTTTACAGTGGCTGGAGGCCCTGGCGAGCCCATTCTTTCTCTCTACCTGCCTATCTCTATTTCTCTCTCAAATAAATAAATAAATAAATAAATAAATAAAATATTTAAGATTCCATGATTTAGCCGGGCGTGGGTGCACTAGCCACTTTAATCCCAACACTTAAGGCAGGGCCAGGAGGAAGAGTTCAAGGCCACCCTGAGAAATAAATTCCAGGTCAGCCTTTAGTGAGACCCTCACCCCAAAAAAAAAAAAAAAAAAAAAAAAAAAAAAGAAAATTTTAAAAAAGGGATACAAATTGGAAAGGAAGAGATCAAGTTATCATTATTTGCAGATAATATGATTCTATACATAAAGGACCCTAAAGACTCTAACAGCAAACTGTTAAGAGTTAAATACCTATAGCCCTGTAGCAGGATACAAAATAAATACACAGAAATCAGTAGCCTTCCTATATGCTAACAACAAACACACAGAGAATGAAATCAGAGAATCACTACCATTCACATCCAAAAAATACTATATATTATATCTATATATATATATATATATATATATATATAATAATAATACCTTGAAATAAATTTAACCAAGGTGAAGGATCTCTACAATGAAAACTTTAAAACATTCAAGTGAGACATTGTGGAAGACACTAGGAAATGGAAAGACATCCCTTGTTTTGGATTGGAAGAATCACTATTGTGAAAATGCCAATCTTACCAAAAGCAATCTACACATTTAATGCAATCCTCATCAAAATTCCAATGGCATTCTTCACGGAGATGGAAAAAACAATCCAAAAATTCATTTGAAAGCACAAAAAACCTCAAATATCAAAAACAATTTTGAGCCACAAAAATAAGGCTGATGGTATCACCATACCTGATTTTAACCTATATTACAGAGCCATAGTAACAAAAACAGCATGGTACTGGCAAAAAAAAAAAAAAAAAAAAGACATGTAGATCAATGGAACAGAATAGAGGACCCAAATGTAAATCTGGGTAGCTATAGCCACCTGATCTTTGACAAAAATGCCAAAAATACTCGCTGGAGAAAAGACAGCCTCTTCAACAAATGGTACTGGGAAAACTGGATAAGTATCTGTAGAAGGTTGAAAATACATCCTATCTCTCTCCATGCACAAGAATTAAGTCCAAATGGATCAAAGACCTTAATATCAGACCTGAAACTCTGAAATTACTAGAGGAAAAAGTAGGGGAAACCCTTCAACATATTGGTCTTGGCAAAGACTTTCTGAATATAACCCCAATTGCTCAGGAAATAAAACCACAGATCAACCACTGGGACCTCATGAAATTACAAAGCTTTTGTATAGCAAAGGACACTGTTAAAAGAGCAAAGAGGGGGCTGGAAGATGGCTTGGCAAAAAGGCTTGCCTACAGAATGGGAGAAAATCTTTGCCAGCTATATCTCTCTCTCTCAAATAAATAAATAACATTTGCAACCTACAGAAGGATTAATATCTAGGATATACAAAGAACTCAAAAAATTAAATAATAAGAAATCAAACAACCCAATTTAAAAAATGGACTATGGAACTAAATAGAGAGTTCTCAAAAGAAAAAATACAGATGGTATATAAACATCTAAAAGAATGTTCTATGTCCTTAGTCACCAGGAAAATGCACATTAAAACTATGCTGAGATTCCCTCTCACTTCTATCAGATTGGCTACCATCATGAAAACCAATGACCATAAATTCTGGCAAGGATGCAGAAAAAGAGGAACCCTTCTACACTGTTGGTGGGAATGCAATCTGGTACAGCTACTGTGGAAATCAGTGTGGAAGTTCCTGCGACAGCTAAAAATAGATCTACCATATGACCCAGCTATACCACTCCTAGGCATATATCCTAAGGACTCGTCTCACTACCTTAGAGATACTTGCTCGACCATGTTTATTGCCACTCTATTCACAATAGCTAGGAAATGGAACCAGCCTAGATGTCCCTCAGCTGATGAGTGGATAATGAAGATGTGGCACATTTACACAATGTAGTTCTACTCAGCGGTCAAGAAAAATGAAGTTATGAGGGCTGGAGAAATGGCTTAGTGGTTAAGGCATTTGCCTGCAAAGCCAAAGGATCCCAGTTTGATTCTCCAGGACCCATGTAAGCCAGATGCACAAGGAGCACATGCATCTGGAGTTCGTTTGCAGTGGCTGGAGACCCTGGGATGCCTATTCTCTCTCTGTCTGCCTCTCTCTACTTTCTCTCTGCTTGCAAATAAATAAATAAGAAAAACGAAGTTATGAAATTTGCAGGAAAATGGATGGATCTGGAAAGGATTATCCTTAGTGAGGTAACTCAGGCCCAGAAAGCCAAACATCCCATGTTCTCTCTCATATGTGGATCCTAGCTACAAATGATTGGACTTCTCTGTGGGTAGGAATAAAACTCAGTAGCAGAGGCCAGTAAACTAGAAAGGGGACATAAAGGGAATAGAAAGGAGGGAGGGGGGACTTAATAGGATGGTATTGCATATATGTAAATAGAAGAACAGATTAATGGAGGTGAAAAGGCCTAAGTGAGGTCAGGGGAAGGGATTGAGTAAAGGAAAGGTGGAGGGAGGGCTAATTAAAATCTAAGAGGATAGAGCTGGAGAGATGGCTTAGCAGTTAAGGTGCCTGCCCGCTAACCCTAAGAACGCCGGTTCCAATCTCCAGGTCCCACATTTAGCCAAATGCAAAAGTGACGCAAGGGCGCAATGCCACACTTTCCCACAAGGGGATGCACACATCTGGAGTTCATTCACAGCAGCTGAGAGGCTGCTGGCACACCCATTCTCTCTCTCTCTCTCTGCCTGTCCTTCTCTCTGTGTTTCTCTGTGTCTCTCTCAAAAAAATGAAATAAAAAAATAATAAAAGAATATTAATCCATTATCTGACATACTTTAAAAAAATCTAAGAGGATATAAATAAGTCACATGGAAACCTACTTTTCTGGACAATGGAACATTCAGCCATAGATTGTTACTAGAAATTTTTCAGTGCCAGGGATGGGATACCTCCTAGTGAGTTGATGGCCAGGGAGGTCACTGATACCCCAAAACATTACAGGCAATTGCCAAGGCCCTTGGTTTCCCACCAGGAATAGATGGTAAGACCCTATTGCTGAAGACTCCACATACTTGGGCTGCAAAATCACTGAGAAATACTGCTGGAGCTGAGCTGAAAGCCTCCTCCATGTGGACCAGCTGACAGAAAGCTGAAAAAAGCTACGCTGCATGCAGTTCAATGGGAGAAAGAGAAAACATCAGTGAAGATACTCAACAGTGGACACTGCAAGCTTTAAATTTGGCCAGCCAGGCCAAATGAGCCAATGGGTGCAACAGTGGTATGTCTGCTATGGGGGAAACCAACCACTCTCTAATTGGACTAGAGGCCCGCTCCATGGGAGGGAATACATCCCTGATACTGAAAACCTACAACAGGGGTAGTCATGAGCCCTAGGGGTGTAATATCTTCTAGTGTCTGGCTAAATGTATATACTATGCTCACCAAACTGTCCAGTAAGCACTTCTCTTAATGTTCATACTCATATATTAATGCTACTCTCACTTTTGGTTAGAGATGCTTCTCTTTTCATTTGGTGGTGAACTTGGGATAACTCAGAAGGCACCATGGTGCACTGAGAAGAAGTGACAGAGGAGTGCTCAGCACTGAAATATCTCTAATACACCTTCCAAGGCTCAGGGTCCATTGCAGAAGAGATGGCGGAAAAAATGTAAGAGCCAAAGGAAAAGTAGAACTCCTTACAACATGCTCCTCCAGACACAAATGGCCTGGATATCGGACCTCACAGTGCCTGACACTACCCACACAAGACAATCATAGTAGGAGGAAAAGATCATGACATCAAAATAAAGGAGAGACTGATTGAGAGGGGGAGAGAGTTTGATGGAGAGTGGAGTTTTAAAGAGGAAAGTGGGGGGGAGGGAGGGAATTACCATGGGTTATTGTCTACAATTATGGAAGTTGTCAATAAAAATATAAAAAGTAAAAAAAAAAAAAAAAAAAAAAAAGGAGAAAAGCAAGGTGGGTGTGGTAGCACACACCTTTAACCCCAGCACCCAGGAAGCAGAAGTAGGCTGTGAGTTCAAGACCACCCTGAGACTATAGAGTGAATTCCCAGTCAGCCTGGGCTGGAGGAGCCCCTACCTTGAAAACAAAACAAAACAAACAAACAAACAAACAAAAAAAGATGTGACTGGTCACCTCATGTCCTTGCTGTCATACCTTCCTTGCTATGATAGACTGTGCTCTTGAACTGTGAGCAGAAATAAAGCTTTCCTCCCTTCTGTTGATTCTTGGCAGGTATGAGCAATGAGAAAAATAACTAACACACATACCATATGTTATTTTCATAAGACAAAAAGATTAACAAATTAGGTTTGTTTTTATAGATCATTTGAAACATGGTGATATTCTCCAGGCAGGCAGCTCAGGTGTTGTTGCAGGGGCCCAGTGTCTGCTGAGGTCACCACAGCACCAAGGGGCTCTTCACTGCTGCAGGTCCCGAACATCCAGGTGATGGTGCATTTTACTGTGCTAAAGTAGGTGATCTTGACCTTTGGGCCTAAGTCACTCAATTCAAGCCCTAGCTCAGAGAATCACTAGCTCGGTGGACCTAGACAAAGATTTACTAACTTCTCCAGTTTCCATTTTCTGATTTATAAACTGGAGCTAACACCTGTTTCTTTGGCTCATTGTAAGGATTGAGTTAATTCATGTAAAATACTAATAACAATGCTAGAGGCATAATTATTACTGGATCGAGCTAAGGGGTTCTATTTTGCAGTCTTAAGAAGAGACTGATGTATAAACCAAATGTGAGGTTATTAATTTATTATTAGAGGGTTGAAGGGATGGCTTAGCAGTTAAGATGCTTGCCTGCAAAGCCTAAGGACCCAGGTTTGATTCCCCAAGTACCCAAGGAAGGCAGATGCACAAGGTGGCACATGTATCTGGAGTTCATTTGCAGTGGCTAGAGGCCCTGGTGCGTCCATTCTCTCTCTCTTTAATAAATAAATATTTATCATAAGATATGCAGTTGGGTGGCCCAAGCATAGTGGCGCATGCCTGTAATCTCCAGGATTTGGGGAGTTTAGGCAGGAAGATTGTGGAAAGTTCAAAGCTAGCCTGGGTTACAAAGCAAGATACTATCTCAAAAAAACATTTTTTTTTTAAGCTGGGTGTGGTGGCGCATGCCTTTAATCCCAGCACTCAGGAGGCAGAGGTAGGAGGATCACTGTGAGTTAGAGGCCACCCTGATATTATAGTAAATTCTAGGTCAGCCTGGGCTAGAGTGAGACCCTACCTCGAAAAACCAAGAAACAAAAAAATTCCCTTGCCAGGCTTGGTGGTACACACCTTTAATCTCAGTACTCCGGGTGCTGAGGCAGGATTGTTGTGAGTTTGATACCAACCTGAGACTACATAATGAATTCCAGGTCAGCCTGGGCTAGAGCAAGACCCTACCTGAAAAAAAAAAAAAATCAAAAAGAGTGCTGGGAAGATGGCTCCAAGATTAAAAAGGTGCTTGCTTGAAAAGTCTGCTGGCCCAGGTTTGATTGCTCAGTGCCCATATAAGCCAGATGCACAAAGGGGCACATGCATCTGAAGTTCATTTGTAGCAGTAGGAGGCTCTGGCATGTACATTTATTCTCTTTCTGCTTGCAAATATATATTTTTTTTGGTTTTTCGAGGTAGGGTCTCACTCTAGCCAAGGCTGACCTGAAATTCACTATGTAGTCTCAGGGTGGCCTTGAACTCAAGGCGATCCATCTACCTCTGCCTCCCAAGTGCTGGGATTAAAAGCATGTGCCACACCTGGCACAAATTTTAAAAAACAAAACAAAACCAAAAAAGATTCTGATGGATTAAGGTAGCTGGTGCTTTTTGTGTGTGTGAGACACTGTAGCCCAGGCTGACCTGGAATTCACCATGTAGTCTCAGGGTGGCCTCGGGCTCATAGCAATCCTCCTACCTCAGCCTCCTGAGTGTTGGGATTAAAGGTGTGTGCCACCACACCCAGCATATTTTATCTTTCCACATTTTTTTATTTATTTATTTATTTATTTATTTATTTATTTATTTATTTATTTTGAGGTAGTCTCACTCTAGCCCAGGCTGGCATGTAATTTAGGATGTAGTCTCAGGATGGCCTCATCCCTGGGAGCTAGTGAGAATTTAGCAAAATGTCTAACAAATCTCAAGACAGTAACATTACACAGAAGTGAACCACTTGCTGACTGTCCTGAGTGCCTTCTGTATCTGTGCTGAGGGACCCATGATGTCCTTCTGAGGACTAGTCAGGTTACCTGAGGTGATGGTGAGTAGCTGGGCCAATCGAGGCAGAATTTCAGTGAAGATTGCAGCCTAAGGCCTCTCATCCTAGCCAGTCCAATTGGCTCAAAGCCCAGATATGGGCAGAGCAGCTCCAGGGTGAGTAGCTGTGGAAAGACTGGTTCCCAGCTGGTTGGGATCAGCCAGAGGACTAGGTGGCTACCATGATGTAATGGAAAATGAACAGGTGTGCCCAACCTTTTGATATTATGATACAAAGTTGTCAGCTACAACGTTCACGCTTGAGAACTGTCAACTGAGCCACACACAAAATTACAAAGTCTCATGTTAGTTGAGTTTGCAACTTTTGTGTTGAGCCACATGTATTCTAGACTGCCTGGGGAGCACAGGTTGAGCATGCCTTCAAGCGTGAGCTCTTGCCCTTCGTTGTAAGGAAAGAATTCTTTCCTCTTGCCCTGTGCTTTCTAAAATGGAGCAAGCTGTCAACTTCCCACTCCTCTGGACTGCTAACTCTCCTGCCACCTCTCTTTTCACCTCTAGATGCAATTTGTGCACACCCTCTTCCAGAATTTCTGCAGCGCAGGCCTGTGTCACCACGCGCATGAACTCTTCACAGCTCTGTCATGGAGTTGTGGAGACCAGCTAGCACTGCCTCCTACGTGAGGCATGAGGTCTGTGTTGTACCAGTGCACACAATGACAGCTTGCTTTCCTTAAGCCCAGACTGGTATGAGTGTATTAATTCAGAGGAGTTTCTCACAATCCTTCACACCAGTGTCTAGGAGACTTTTTTTTTTTTTTTTCGAGGTAGGGTCTCACTCTAGCTCAGGCTGACCTGGAATTCACTATGTAGTCTCAGGGTGGCCTCGAACTCATATGGCGATCCTCCTACCTCTGCCTCCCGAGTGCTGGGATTAAATGTGTGCGCCACCACGCCCGGCCTAGGAGACTCTTTCTGAATGCTTCTATATTGTACTTGGCAGCCAATCCTCACAGCAGTTCTATAAAGAAACTGAGTACTTGTTCAAAAGAGATTTGTCTTGGTTACTCAGCTTTTACTGATGGCCTCTCCTGTTACTACCAGTGAGAGCCGAGACTTTCCGTTATCCCAGCTAACTCCAGTGCTCTTGCAAGGTTCTTCCAGGGATCTCAAAAACTTGGAGAACTCTCATGGTCTTGATGCACTGGAAGGATGCAGGGACTGACCAAGGCCAACTGACAGGCACAGGTTTTTATGACTCCCTGACACACCTATCTGTGGGCTTGAAGTTATGACAGAGGTCAGCCCTACCAAACTCAGGCTACAGGCAGGGCAAGCTGCTGGGTGGAGATGCCAGCAGCCTTTCTGCTGGCTTCATCAGTCCACCAGTGCCTTCCCTGTGGCCAACAGAGACCCCCGGTTTGGATCTGAAATGTAATCCAAAGGCTCATGTGTTGGAAGCCTGGGCCTCAATGCAGTAATATTCAGATGTGCACGTTTGTATACAGGTATGTACTCCATGTAGAGGTTAGAGGACAACCATGGTTGTCATCAAGAACACTGTTCCTTTTAATTCGGGGCTGGAGATATGGTTCAGTGGTTAAGGCGCTTGCTTGCAGAGACTGATGGCCTGGGTTTGATTTCCCAGTAACCGTGTAAAGCCAGATTCTCAAAGTGGTTCATGCATCTTGTTTGTAGCAGCAAGAGACTTGGCACACCCATTCTTTCTCTGTCCCTTTCTCCTTGCAAATAATTTTTTTTTCTTTAATCTCAGCACTCAAAAGGGTGAGGTAGGATCACTGTAAGTTCAAAGCCAGCCTGAGACTACATAGCAAATTCCAGGTAAGCCTAGGCTAAAGCAAAACCCTATCTAAAAAAAAATTTTTTTTCTTTTGCTTTTTTCAAGTTAGGGTCTCACTCTAGCCCAGGCTGACCTGGCATTCACTCTGTAGCCCCATGCTGGCCTCCAACTCATGACAATCCTCCTACCTCTTGCTTTCTGAGTGCTGGGATTAAAGACATGGGTCACCATGCCTGGCAACTATCCTTATTTAGAGACAGGGTCTTTCACTGGCCTTAGCTTGCCAATTAGGCTAGACTGGCTGGACATTAAAGCCCAGGATCTTCCTGTCTCCACCTCCTCAGTAAGTGATTACAGGCATGTACAACCTATTTTTAATTTTTTTTTATTATTTTATTTTCCAAGGTAGTGTCTCACTCTAGCCCAGGCTGATCTGGAATTCACTGTGTAGTTTCAGGGTGGCCTTGAGCTCACGGCGATCCTCCTACCTCTGGGTTTAAAGGCGTGTGCCACCATGTCCAGCTACAACCATTTTTATTTGGGTACTGAGGATTGAACTCAGGACCTCTGCTTACAAAAGCAAGTACTTTATGACTGAGCCATCTTCCCATCCCCCTAGAATGGGGCTTTTAGGCAGTGATTGGATCATGTGTGCTGTCATCTCATCATTGGGCTACTGGGAGGTGAGGGAAGCTTAGGAGGTGGGTCTGGTTAAAGGGAGGCATGCCCTTGGACTTGGGTTTTCCATTCTGATGCCCCATCAAATGCTATCTGCTGGACCATGATCCCAGAAACAGTCAAGTGAGCATGGACAGAAACATCTGAAAGCATAAGGCAAAAAACCTGGCTTCTACACTCACCTTTACCTCCATAGGCTTATCTCCCCCAAGTTGCCTAGAACCAACACCCTGTGTGAGCTTGTGACTACAATCTCCAGGAGACTAGGGCACTGCTTCTGCAGACTCTGATTTCTCTCCTGTCACTGAAAGCAGTATCTCTCTCTTTTTTTTTTTTTTCAAGGTAGGGTCTCACTGTAGCTCAGGCTGACCTGGAATTCACTATGTAGTCTCAGGGTGGCTTCGAACTCACAGCAATCCTCCTACCTCTGCCTCCCAAGTGCTGGGGTTAAAAGCATGCGCCACCACGCCTGGCTGGTATTTCCATTTTAATGTCCTCTACATACTGATCAAGTATAGCAGAGAAATCCTTGAGAAATTACACCTAAAAACCATACTTCTTCTGTTAAACATTGCCTCCTACCTACTCCCCCCCCGCCAGGGCTGGAGAGATGTCTCAGTGGTTAAAGGTACTTGCTTACAAAGCCTGATGGCCCAGGTATGATTTCCCAGTACCCATATAAAGCCAGATGCACAAAATGGCACTTGGGTCTGGAGTTTGTCTGCAATGGAAGGAAGCCCTGGGACTCCTATACTCTCTCTCTGCCTCTGTTTTTCTCTAATAAAAAAATAAAAATATGGGGGCTGGAGAAATGGCTTAGAGGTTAAGGTATTTGCCTGCCAAGCCAAAGGACCTAGGTTCGATTCCCCAGAACCCATGTAAGCCAGATGCACAAGGTGATGCATGCATCTGGAGTTTGTTTGCAGTGGCTGAAGGCCCTGGCACGCCCATTCTTTCTTTCCCTCTCAAATAAATCAAATAAAGTAAAAGTAAAAAATTATTTTTACTGTTAATTACAAAACTATTGTTTAAAAATTTTTTTAATGAGGTGAAAGACAAAAATTATATATATATATATATATGTGTGTGTGTGTGTGTGTGTGTGTGTGTGTGTGTGTACATATATATGAAATATTTAGCTGGCCGTGATGGTGCACTCCTTTAATTCCAGCATTTGGGAGGCAAAGGTGGATGGATTGATGTGAATTAAAGAAGGCTGGCCTGGGACTATAGGAAGAGATCCAGATCAGCCTGGGGTAGAGTGTGACCCTACCTAGAAAAACAAAAATAATAAAAAATAAGAAAGGGCTGGAGAGGTGGCTTAGTGGTTAAGGCACTTGCCTGTGAAGCCTAAGGACTCAGGTCTAATTCCCCAGTACCCACATAAGCCAGATGCACAAGGTGTTGCATGTGTCTGGAGTTTATTTACAGTGGCTAGAGGCCCTGGCACACCCATTCTATCTGCCTTTCTCTCTCAAATAAATATTTAAAATAAATAAATAAATAAAATATAATGCATCCCACAACCCATCTTTTTATTTTTTTGAGGTGGGGTTTCATTCTGGCCTAGGCTGACCTGGAATTCACTATGTAGTCTCAAGTTGGCCCTCAACTTACAGTGGTCCTACCATCTCTGCCTCCTGAGTACTGGGATGAAAGGCGTACGCCACCACGCCTAGCTTTTTTTTTTTTAATATTTTATTTCTTTATTTGAGAGAGAGAGGGAAAGAGGCACATAGAGAGAATGGGCATATCAGGGCCTCTAGCCACTGCAAACAAACTCCAGATTCATGCGCCACCTTGTGCATCTGGCCTTATGTGGGTACTGGGGAACTGAACCTCGGTCCTTAGGCTTTGCAGGCAAGTACCTTAACCACTGAGCTATTTCTCCAGCCTGGTTTCCTGTCTTAAAGTTAGCTTAATTTGTAGAAGACAAAAAAAGTGTGCCCTATTTCTTCCCATTAGACTCCTCAATTCTTCACTCCTCTAGGCCCCTTCTACATGGTTAGAGGGAAAATAAAGAATATGTGACCTCTGGAACAAACTGGAAACAAAGATGTTTTCTCTTGAACCCTGAAGATCTAGGTCAGAAAAGCAGGGGAAGCCTGACCAGAGTACCCTGGAGAAAGCAGTTGGTAAACCATGTGAGGGCAGATTCAAGAATCAGGTCAAGCTCCCAAGCATCAGGGGCTGAGACAGCAAAGTCCCACACTCTCTTAGCAAGGCTGAGTCCAGGCTAGGGTATAAGCACCAGTGATCCCAATGCTCTGTTCTCCGTTTATCCAGCTCAGTTCATTCGAGGGGCAGACAGATGACCTCAATACCCCAGCAGTCCTGATGACATCTCACGGCAGGGGCAAGGATGGTACTATTGTTGCTTCCTCTGTGTGATTGATACAGGTGCCAATCAGAGTCCACAACACTCACAGAAGGCAACCATGGCAGCCATGCCCAGCAGCAGCAGAGATGAGGCCAAAGAGATGCACGGAGAGATTTAATTTACATAGCAGCCATGCAGGGCCCTGTCAAGCTGGGGCAATGGTAGTATTTAAACCCCTTTCCCCAGGACACTGTCCTCACAGGGCCCTTGGATGGGTCCCCCCACATTGTGCAGAGGTTGCTCCAGTCGAAAGGGAAAAAGAAATTTGGAAATAAGGCTGTCCTCAAGTAGGAGAAAGTCCTAAGCCTGGATTGGTTGCCTACATGTTAGCCCAGTAGTCTGCAAGACCAGTCCGTGTCTTAGGCACAGTCCTTACTTAGCCTGGTGGCCCTAGAGGAAGCCTTCCCGGCGGAACTGTTCCTGGAGGAGGGCACGGTACTGGTCAAATCCCCCCTCAACCCGGGTGATGCCGCCTCTCTCGCACACCCACAACTCCTGGCACACCAGGCGGATGAAGCGCTCATCATGGGATACCAGAATCACACCACCCTGAAAAACAGAAGAGGAGGTACTCAAGGGACAAACACCAAGGGGTGCTGAGGCCTGGGGAGAAGCAGTCAGAGTGAAGGGATGCTCACCCTGAACTTGTTGAGTGCATGGCCCAGAGCCTCAATTGTCTCCATGTCCAAGTGGTTTGTGGGTTCATCCAGAATGTAGAAGTTGGGGCTGTAGGGCAGAAGACAGAAGATGGGTAATTATGAGATGGAGTAGGTGGGAAAAATGAATTCCTGTTTTACAACAACAAAAGAATTTTCTGCTGGTTAAAAATTGGATGCTAAGAGCTCTAGAAAATGAGGCCTTACCAGGGCATGGTCATCTGAGCAAAAGCTACCCGGCTCTTCTGGCCGCCAGATAAGCTTGCAACAGGGCGCATGGCCAGTTCTCCAGAGATGCCATACCGGCCCAGTTGGTGACGATATTCCTCCTCAGATCGTCCTGGAAAAAGCCCTCAGTTCAGATGACCTCTTGGCCCTAACTCCTTCCCTTAACCTTTAGCACTGCTTTCTCAATGCCTATATTTTTATACCTAGAATTGGGTAGGCTTCTCTACACTGACTCCAAGGCAGGCCTAGCTGCAGGGGCCAGCCTGTACCCTTTTGCCTCATATCCTATCCCCAACACACCAGGAAATTTGCGTGCTAGCAGTTCCACAGCACTGACATTCAGGTCCAGCTGCTCCACGTGGTGCTGGCTGAAATAGCCAATCTTTAGATTCCTGCAGAAAGAAATGAAGGTAGAAAGGTGGAAGTCACTGACTATGCAGGGATGTGGGTGGCATGAATGTGTGAGCATGCGTATGCAGTTGGTTATGGGTATATTACCTGTGGGCATGTCTGATGCCTCGAACAGGAGCCAGGTCCCCCATGAGCAGCTTCAGCATGGTAGACTTCCCAGCTCCATTCTCCCCCACCTTACATAAGAAGCATGAGCAGCAAGTTACTGAGTGTGCATGCATTACAGGACTCAGAAGGGAAGGTTAAAGGTGCCCTAGATAGCTCCAATCATTTGTACAACCAAAAACTAAGGGATTATAATGACAAGTAAAGTTACAAAGTATGCCAACACTTAAGTACCTGCTGAGGGGTGAAGATTTACTCTTCCCCAAAACTAGGTGAGAAAGATGTTACTTTCTTTAGAAAAAAGGAATCTTCTGGAAAGCAAGCTTGGGAATGGCACACTCAGGATCAAAACCCTGACCTTGAAACCCGTGTTCTTGCCTCAACATCTAATGGTTGGCCTAACTCAGAACTGAACATAATAAGGTCATTTAGTGCTCTATATGTTTATAAGACACCACTTGCCAGGTTTCTCATCTCTGAGGGAGGCCCTGAGACAAGAGAAGGCAGCAGCAGGATAAACACAATTTATTTTGCCCAAACCCCACCCCCATTCCTCTGTACTCTTCTTGATCCAGCTCTGGGATTGGCCCAGTCCAACATGCTGGAGTAGACTACGGCCAGGCCATGGGAACAAACAGCAAACATACCACACATATGCGAGACTCAAGATCAGCAGAGACAGACAGACGACTGAAGATGATATGCTTAGGATCATAGTAGAAGTCCACTTCATCCAGCTGCAGAATTGGTGGTGAGAACTTCTCAAAACCATCAGGGAACCTGCAGGAAGTACAAATGTGAAGTGTGGGAGTAGCCTTCTAGAAATAGGAGGTCCCCACCAGCAGCCCCCGGTTAGGACTCACTTCAACACGACCTCTGATTCCTTGTCCACAGGCTTCAACTCTGGTCTGAGAGGAGAGATGGAGAAATGATTACTTAAAAAAAAATAACTTTGGATCCTAGCTACAAATAGACAGACTTGTGTGTGAACTGGAACCAAAAATTGGTACCAGAAACCAGTAAGCTGGTAAAAGGCTATAAGGGAGGGAGGAAAGGGAAGGACTGAAGTGTATGGTATTGCACATATGTAAGTGGAAGGACTGATTACAAGGAGGGGAATGGCCTAACCGAGGCCATGGGTAGAGAATGCATAAAAGAAGGGCAGGCGGAGGGTCAATCTAATTTCAAAAGATTGTGAATAAGACTTATGTAAAATTACTTTTTTGAATAATGGTACATCTAGAAGCTGTAGACTGTTACTAGAAATTTTTCAGTGCCTGGGATGGGATACCTTCCAGTGAGTTGTTGGCCAAGGAGGTCCCGGTAGCCTCCAAAACATTAAAGGCATTTGCCAAAGCCCTTGGTTTCCCTTGAGAAACAGATAGTAAGACCCTATTGCTGAAGACATCTCTTGCCTGAGAGGCAAGGTCACTGAGAAAGCAAGCTGGTGCTGAGCAGAAAACCTTCTCCCTGTAGACCAGCCAACTGAAAGCTGGAAAAAGCTGCACTGCATGCAGAGTATGGGAGACAGAAGTCATCAGCAGTGAAAACAGTGGACGCTGAATATTCAAATTTGGCCAGACAGGCCCAAAGACTGAACGGGTGCAATAGTGGCATGTCTACTCGTGGGGTAACCAACTGCTCCATAATTGGACTGAAGGCCCTCTCTACGGGAGGGAATACATACCTGGTACTGAAAAACCTAAGCAAAGTCTATGGTAGGTAAGGTCATGAGCCTTAGGGGTATAAAGCATGCTCTTATCTAAATGTATATACTATTCCCACCAAGCTGCCCGGAAAATACTACACTTAATGCTCATATTCACATATTAATGCTACTCTCACTTCTGGTTAGAGAAGCTTCTCTTTTCAGATGGCGATGACCACTGGGATGATCCAAAAGGCAACATAGTGCTGAGAAGAAGGGATGGAGGAGTGCCCAGCACTGAAACACCTCTGTCACACCCTCCAAGGCTCAGGGATCATTGCGGAAGAGGGGGCGGATAGAATGGAAGAGCCAAAGGAAGGGTACGACTCCTTACAATGCAACTGCCCAGACAGAAATTGGCCTTGATATCCATGACCTTGCTGTGCCTAGAAATACCTCCGCAAGACCCTCATAATAGAAGTAAAAGATGATGATATCAAATTAAAAAAGAGACTAATGGAGAGAGGGAGGGGATATGATGGAGAGTGGAGTTCTTAAGGGGAATGGGGGGAGGGGAGGGAAATACTATGCACCTTTTGTATGTAAGTATATTTTGTTGTCAATAAATAAAAAAAAAAAAAGGAAAAAAAATAACTTTGAGTGTGGTGGTAGTACACACCTATAATGCCAGCACTCAACCTAAGGCAAGCTGGAGGCTATCCTGGGCTATACAGTGAGACCTTGTCCCTCGCCCCCAAAAAACTTCTTGTTGTTTTGTGAGGCATGGTCTCATTCTAGCCCAGGCTGGCTTGGAACTCACTCTATAGCCCCAAGGTGGGATGGAACTCACCGTGATCCTCCTGCGTCAGCCTCCTGAATGCTGGGATTAAAGATGTGTGTCACCCTGCTCAAAACCCCACGTTACGGGCTGGAGAGATGTCTAAGTGGTTAAAGGCACTTTCTTGCAAAGCCAGACAGCCCAGGTTTAATGCCCTAGTACCCATGTAAGCCAGATGCACAAAGTGGCACATACATCTAGAATTCATTTGCAGTGGCAAGAGGCCCTGACACACCCATACTCACTTTCTCCGTCTACCTCTTTTTCTGTTACTTTCCCTCAAACCAGCCAACCAACCAACCCACTTCATTATGTCTCAGAGTGAGGCTCAGTGAAAGACTGCTTGCCTTGTGTATGTGAAGCTCAGCTCAATCCTCAGTACTGCAAAAGAATAACTTAGCTGGTGTGGTGGTGCTTGCCTATAATTCCAGAGCCTGACAGGCCAAAGCAAGGAAGTTTAAAGCTACCCTGGGCTACATGGCAAGATCCTATGTGGGGCAAAAAAGAGGATGAAGTATAAGGATCATGAGTTCAGGGCCAGCCTGGGTTACATAAACATTTGAGGAAAGCTTGGGTTATCTAGTGAGACCATGAATTTAAAAAATATTAATAAACCGGGTGTGGTGGTGCATGCCTTTAATCCCAGCACTCGGAAGGCTGAGTTAGGAGGATCTCCATGAGTTCAAGGCCACCCTGAGACTACATAGTGAATTCCAGGTCAGCCTGGGCTAGAGTGAGACCCTACCTCGAAAAATAAACAACAACAACAACAAAAATTAATAAAACTGCTTTCAAATGGCTTATCTGTACCGGGTGTGGTGGCACACACCTTTAATCCCAGCACTTGGGAGGCAGAGGTAGGAGGATCACTGTGAGTTCAAGGCCACCCTGAGATTACATAGTCAATTCCAGGTCAGCCCGGGCTAGAGTGAAACACTATTTCGAAAAAACAAAACAAACAAAAAAATGGGGCTGGAGACATGGCTTAGTGGTTAAGGTGTTTGCCCATGAAGCCTAAGGACCCAGGTTTGAATCCTCATTACCCACGTAAGCCAGATGTACAAGGTGGTTCATGTGTCTGGACTTCTTTTGCAATGGCTGGAGGTCCTGGCACATACCCATTCTCTCTCTCTCTATCAAATAAACAAATTATTTTTTTTAAATGGTCTGAGCCTGGGCATGGTGTTGTATGCCTTTAATCCCAGCACTCAGGAGGCAGAGGTAGGAAGACCACAGTGAATTCAAGGCATCCTGAGACTACATAGTAAGTTTCAGGTCAGCCTAGGCTACAGCTACCTTACCAAAAAAAAAAAAAAAAAGTCTGACCAGGGGCTGGAGAGATGCTCAGCAGTTCAAGGTGCTTACTTGCAAAAGCTTGACAGCATACTCATGTAAAGCCAGAAGCACAAAGTAGTGCAAGCATCTGGAATTTATTTGCAGTGATCAGAGGCCCTGGTGTACTTATTCCCTCTTTCTCTATTCTCTCTCTGCTTGAAAATAATAATAATAATAATAAAATCTTTGGGGCTGGAGAGATTGCTTAGTGGTTAAGGCAGTTGTCTACGAAACCTAAGGACCCAGGTTCGATTCCCCAGTACCTAAGTCAGATGCACAAGGGGGCGCATGCATCTGGAGTTTGTTTGCAGTGGCTGGAGGCCCATTCTCTCTGTGTCTATCTCTCTTCTATCTCTGTCTCTCTCTGCTTACAAATAAATAAATAAAATAAAATAAAAATAAAAAACATGAAAAAAAATTTAATGGTCTGGCTAGGTTTGATTCCCCAGTACCCACATAAGATGCACATGATGGCACATGTATCTGGAGTTCGTTTGCAGTGGCTAGAGGCCCTGGTGCACCCATTCTCTCTCTATAAGTAAGTAAATAAAAATATTTAAAAATGGTTTGGGCTGGAGAGATGGCTCAGCGGCTAAGGCACTTGCCTGCAAAACTTAACAACCTGAGTTCAATTCCCCAGTACTCACATAATGTAAAGCCAGATGCACAAAGTGGAGCATGCATCTGGAATTCATCTGCAGTGACTAGAGGCATACCCGTTCTCTTTTTGTCTCTCTCTCTCTGTCTTTCTCTGATTGCAAATAGATAAATAAATGGTTTGGCCAGAAGTGGTAGTAGTAATGCCAACATTTGGGAGGCACAGGCAGGTACCTCTTGAGTTTGAGACTAGCCTGTACTACAAAGCAAGACCCAACACAGAACAAACAAACAGGGGATGTAGTTCAGTTGATAGAGTGCTTGTGTAGCATGCATAAAGCCCTGGGTTGAGGCCCTAATACTGTATAAACTGGGTGTGATGACACATGCCTGTAATCCTAACACTTGGGAGTAGAGGCAAAAAAACTAGGAATTCAAGGTCATCTTTGGCTTTATAGAGAGCTCCCATTCAGCTATATGATATGAGATCCTGTCTCAAAACAAACAAAATCCAAGCAACTGGACTGGCAGATCCTCTAAAAGTTGTCAGACACCTCCTTAGTGCAGTAAGCAGTGTGTCAGTTTCATATAAGTTAAAAGTCAAATTAGCCAGGTGTGGTGGCACACACCTTTAATCCCAGCACTTGGAAGGCAGAGGTGGGAGGATCACTGTGAGTTCAAGGCCACCCTGAGACTACAGAGTGAATTCCAGGTCAGCCTGAGCTAGAGTGAGACCCTACCTCAAAAAACAACAACAACAACAACAACAACAAGTCAATATTAACATGTACATCAACAAAACTACTCCTAGTTATGTACCCAAGTGAGATGCAAATAGTGCTCCTGAGGATGTCATCTGAGAATGTCCTCTGGCCTCTATACCCAAGCACATACAAATATGCATGCACATGTATTAAAAAAAGAAAAAAGAAAGAAAAGACCCAAGTGTGGTGGCGTATGCCTTTATTCCCAGCACTTGGGAGACAGAGAGAGGATCGTGGTGAGCTGGAGGAAAGCCTGAAACTACACAGTGAATTCCAGGTCAATCTGGGCTAGAGACCCTACCTCGAAAAACAAAAAACAAAACAAACAAACAAAAAAAGTGCTTTGTAAGGAATTTTGCTTTACAAAAAAAAAAAAAAAAAAAAAAAAGAAACTCACTAAATGCATACACTATGCTCATCAAACTGCCTGGGAGGAACTTTTCTTAATGTTCATATCATATATTAATGCTACTCTCACTTTTAAAGAATAAAGAAAAAAAGAAACTCAAGAAATGAAGTAATGATATATAGTATTAATAAACTTGGGAAACATGTTAGGTAAAGACGTAGACAGGACTGGGGCTATGGCTTGGGGGTGGACCGTTGCCTACTATGTGTAAGGCACTAGATCAATCCTCAGTTCAGGGGAAAAAAAAGAAGCCATACATCAACATGAACCCATTCAGATGAAATGTCCAGATTAAGTAAATACATGTATAGAAAGTATTCTTTTCTCCAGGCAGGAAAAGTTTCAGGTAGCCCAGGCTGACCTGAAACTTACTCTGTGGTTCCAGGATGGCCTCAAACTCACAGCAATCCTTCTACCTCAACCTCCTGAGTGCCAGGATTAAAGGCATGTGCTGCCATGCCTGACCTAGAAAGTAGATTTGTAATTGTCTAGGTGAGATTAGTCAAAGCTGGCTGGTAGCCAAGGGAGACCATGAATGGAAGGGTAAGAGGTAGCTTGCAAAGTGAGAGAAGAAATAAAGAGGCCTGGCTAAAGGCTGTACTCACAGCTTCTCCAGCATCTTGAGTTTACTCTGCACTTGAGAGGCTCTGTTGGCATTGTAGCGAAACCGGTCAATGAAAACCTATATATAGGAGAGTGGGGACCAGTCAAGCTCTAATCCCCAACTGACATCTGTAGGATGACTGACACCCATTGTCCTGCATGTCCCCATACCTGAATGTGCTGGCGATACTGCTGCTGGGCCTCATATTCACGCTGCTGATTAAGGAGACGCTCCTGCTTGCTCTTGATGAAGGTTTCAAAATCCCCCCGGTAACCATCTAGCCGCTGACTATGCAGGTGGATGATGTCCGTGGCGATGGCATTCAGGAAGTTGCGGTCATGAGAGACCACTAGGATTGTGGAAGGCCATGTCTGAGGAGGCACAGGATGGCAGGCCCAGTTTGGAAAGGAAACCAAGCTCCTAGCCCCCAGTGTCTTGGAGGCAGTTTTCCCAAACCCATTACAGAGCCTTTCCTAAACTCACCTGCAGGTAATTCTCCAGCCACAGGATGGCCCTTACATCCAGCATATTTGTCGGTTCTAGAGAGAAAGGGGGAGAACATATACTTGGGATTGAAGGGTTAGAGAACTAGGAACAAGAAAGCCACCATTTTTCTTCACCCCAAAGTCAGAATGCCCCATTTCAAACTCACCATCTAACAGCAGAAGATCTGGCCTATGAAAAAGAGTACACGGCATGAAGTTTTAGGTCAGAGATTCACTGTTACAACTCAAGAGCCGTGGCCCATTCTCCATTAGGTGCATTCACAGGCCTAGGAGACTCACCTGGCAAACAGAGCCCGGGCCAAGGCTAGTCTCATCCTCCAGCCACCCGAGAACTCCCTAAAAATAGACATATGATAGGAAGAAGGGTTCATCATGGCAAATGGACAGAGCCAATGGCATTCAGAACCAATACTGGTATGGTCCACTCACCGTGTAGGCTGCTGCTGCATTTTAGGGGTAAAGCCAAGCCCAGCAAGAATGACTGATGCTCTAGGAATGAAAAAAAATTGAAGAACCCAATTGGAACGGTTCACAGGAGAGAAAGGTGAAATATGACAGAGGGAGTAGTAATTTTAAAATACCTGGCAGGTGCCTTGTCAGCCTCAATCTCTTCCAGTTTGGCATAGATTTCTGCCAGCCGTGCAGCTTCTGAGCCCTCTGCCCTGGGAAGGAGAAAGAGTAAACACCCTAAGTTGAGGCAGTGTAGGAGGACATCCTGCACCCTCTATGGGTGGAAAGCAGGCCACTGGCTGCCTTACTGCTGGGACAAGAGTGGCACACGCCTTTAATCCCAGCACTTGGGAGGCAGAGGCAGGAGGATCACCATGAGTTTGAGGCCACCCTGAGACTACATAGTGAATTCCAGGAAGAATGTAAGAGCCAAAGGAAGGGTATGACTCCTTACAATTCAACTGTGCAGACAGAAATTGGCCTCAATATCCATGACCTCACAGTGCCTAGCAATACGTTCACAAGACCCTCATAATAGGAGAAAAAGATGATGACATCAAATTAAAAGACAGACTAATGGAGAGAGAGAGAGAGAGGGGATATGATGGAGAGTGGAGTTCTGAAGGGGAATGGGGGAGGGGAGGGAAATATCATGGTTTATTGTCTGTAAGTATAGAAGATGTCAATAAGGAAAAAGAAAAAAAAAAAGGACTGGAGAGATGGCTTAGCAGTTAAGTGCTTGCCTATGAAACCTAAGGTACCCGATTCAAGCTCAATTCCCCAGGACCCACATAAGCCAGATACACAAGGTGGCACATGCATCTGGAGTTCGTTTGCAGTGGCTGGAGGCCCTGGTGTGCCCATTCTCTCTCTTTCTCTCTCTTTCTCTGTCTGTCTGAAAAATAAAAAACATATTAAAAAAAAATCCAGGCATGGTGGCGCACGCCTTTAATCCCACCCAGCACTTGGGAGACAAAGGTAGGAGAATCGCCATGAGTTTGAGGCCACCCTGAGATGACATAGTGAATTCCAAGTCAGCCTGGGCTAGACTGAGAGACCCTACCTCGAAAAGCCAAAAAAAAAAAAAAAAAAAAAAAAAAAAAGAATAGAATTCTGGCAAGGACTTTCATAAGTTAGCAAGGGTGATGGGCACCACGGAAAGAACAAGGACTGTCGAGTGCCAAAGCTATGCTTCTCACAGGATGGCCATATGAATTATGGGGGGGAGGGGTGTGTTATTCTGTGAAGGACAACGACTGCTTGTATATTCTAGCCTGGAGCCCTCCCTCACCTGCCGGTAGCAATCTGGGCGCTCAGCTCACGCTCCTGCCGAAGCAGATCTTCTCGTACGCTGTCACTCTCCAGTACACTCTGTAGGGCAGGGGTGTCATCTCCAGCAACCTCCTGCTCTACATGCAGCAGGGAAATATGGGATGGAACCCGCAGGCTCCGGGTAGCCAGCATCTTCAGCAGTGTCGTCTTCCCCAAACCATTCCTTCCTACCAGCCCATAGCGGCGGCCCCATGCCAGGTTCACATCTGCTCCAGCCAGCAGTACCCTACAAGAGACCAAGAGTGCTCTAGAAACAGGTGCAAGGCCAGTTTCAACACACGATTCTAACCTTGTTTGGGCCCATTTCATCTCTCAAGATCCCCTTAATTGGAAAAATGAACAGCATGTGGCCTGCCATTTACTCACCTGTCACCAAAAGACACATCAAAGTTCTCGATTCGTACGTCATAGGATTTGTTCTTGCCAGATGATTCCAACCGACTTTCCTTTCTGCTGCCCGCCTGGCTAGCTGATGCCTCCTCCAAGACTCTTTTAAAGGGAGAAATGGATAGCTTTCAGGGCTCCCAGCCATCCTTGAGTACCAGCAGAAACAGCTCTGCCCTCTTCTTCCTAAACTCACAGTGGGTTGCTGGACTTCAGGGTTTCCTTCTCTGAGCGTTTCTCCTGCTTTGCCTTCAGTCGAGCTTCAGCCTTCTCTAGCTTCTTTGCATTCACTGTCTAGGTGAATTCCAAACACAACCACTTCACACTGAGATACAGGCTCAGAAAGCAACCCCAGAGAGGCCACCTCAAGTAAACACTCACAACTTATCCATGAGGAACAGAGCCAAGAAAGACACCTCAGAACTCTCCCCCAAAGTTACTCCAACATTTACATGGTCAACTCTCACACTCATCATAGATACAACCCCCGCCTTTTCTCCTCCTCACCGAGGACTGTTCCCTCTTTAGTAGTCCTGGAAGTTTGGTGTCACAGTCTGTAAGTAATAAGAAAAGCAGTCAACTTCTCTGTGAGGTAATGGAAAGGAAACTAACATTTTGAGTAACTAAGAACCAAGAACAGAAAAGTTTGGGGTCTCACTCTAGCCCAAACTGACCTGGAATTACTCTGTAGTCTCAAGGTGGCCTTGAACTCATGGTGACCCTCCTACCTCTGCCTCCTAAGTGCTGGGATTAAAGGTGTGCACCACCACACCCAGCCAGAGAAGTTTTTAAAGAAACTGTTACAATCCTGTGAAAGCACATACTGCACAAGCATGAAGACCTGGGAATGCCTGACTTCAATTCCCTAGCACCCAAGGAAAAACAGCTTGGTATGGCCATGCAAGTCTGTGATCCCAGACCTGTAGGGAGCAGAGACTAAAGAATCCCCTGGGCTCCTGAAAATAAGCAAACTCTGGGATCAGTGAACGCCTCTATCTTAAGGCAACATACAAATGAGTAATACTACGTAGAAGCCACTGAAGTTCTCTAATGGCCTCTGCACATACGTTTGTGTATATACACACATGCATACACACATCACACATACTACACGTGCAAAGATAAAAACCTCTCATGGAAGAACACAAACTGTATAAAATCATGCTGTCAGTAAGTTACAAAACTGAAGTCTGTTTAGCTCCAAGGCTTATATGTGTTCTACCATATCCAACAGTTTGGAGAACCCTCTATCCCTATTCTCTTCATCATAGGTTCTTTTACCCTCACCAACATTGTCACCTAGCTCCTACAACCCTTGTTCTGTAGAAAAGACATGGAAGGAGTCCACAGCTGCAGGTCGCAGGTGGCTGGAGGTGGTGGCAGAAGACAGCTAGTTCAATAACTCCTAACTCTTCTTACCATAGTTTTCCATGATCTTTGACAACTGGATGGGAGCGTCCAGTAACACCTGGCTGTTTCCCTGGCTCTGTGGCTCAGCCCTAAGTGGGTAGAGGACAGAAAGCGCAGTTAGGAGTTGAGGAAAAAGATCTACAGCCACCAGACTTTACTCTCCCCCACCCCAATCTCTCATCTGGTAACCATTCGCCTCCTTTTGTCCCCGTCAACCCCATTCTCCGACACGTACAGGCGTAGTGTGTTGTACATGCGCTGACATACAGCTCTGATGCCCGCGTCATCCTTGCTGTCCCCGGACACCTCTTGCAACAGTTCCCCCACAGCTTCCACCAGGTCATCCACGGACTCGAAGTCGGCGCTACCGCTGTGCAAGATGCCTGGGCCGGAGATGGCAGAACAACGAGGTCACCAGGTAGGGCGCACACACAAGCAGTTTGTGGGTCTGACCGCCGCAGTGGGTTCCAGACCCAGCCCACCGCCCTCGGGACAGCGGTCACGCAGAGGAGAGGCCTGGCAGCACCGCCCGCCCGCCTGCAGGCTTCCTCCCGACCTCCACGTCGCCTCCGCAGTCCGCTGAGGCGGCCCCACTCACCGGTCACGTAGTCGAAGACCTGTCCGTCAATTTCTGGGAACTCGCTCCGCAGGATTTCCGCGCAAGTCGCCATGTTCCCGTCGAGACCGCGTCTGCGCAGTCGCGGTGGGACCTCGGCCTAGGCCCGTCCCCCGGCCATTCCCCCGAAAGCGCACACCTCCTTCCAAGACGCATGCGTAGCCTCGACGTGACGTAAGACAGAGGAGCGCGTGGAGCTGGGCGTGCGGGTGGGCGGGGCCGGGGCGATGCCGGCTGGAGGACCCGCTCCCGAGCTCCTCCCTTTGTGCGGCGCGGGGCGGCATTAGCCGCACGTGCGGTGGAGCCTGAGTCGAGGACGGGGTCCCTCTAGGCGAACGGGGCGCCGAGCTCTGGCGGTCTTGGGGAGTCTCTCGAGAGGGCCCGGCGGCGGCTAGGTGTCATGCCTTCTCTCTAAGCGCGTGCCCAGCCCGGCGCCCACCTCAGCCCAGTTTAAGCTTAGTTTTGCTGACTCACGCCAATTCCTGGAGCTCTTTAATGGCCTCGGGCTCAATCCAGTGCTGACAAGTTTCCTTTTGTCCATCTTATTTTCAACCTGGTGGTAACCAGTCCTACCCACTCTTGCCCTGAGCTCAGTCCTTCCACACTTCCTAAGAGTTCCAAAGGGCAAGAAAACCGAATCATTGAGGGCTGAAGAAATGATTCAGCGGTTAAAAGCACTGACTTGCAAAGTCTGACGCCCCCGGGGTTTGATTCCCCAGTACCCACGTGAAATCAAATGAACAAAGCAGTGCAGGGGCTTGGATTTTGTTTGCAGAGGCTGAAGGCCCTGGCGGATGCCCATACACTGTTTCTGCCTCTTTCTCTCTCAAATATATATATTCATTGGCTATTTATTTCCCATATAGCCAAAGGTGATTTTTTTGGGGGGAGGGAGGGGTTTCAAGGTAGAGTCTCACTCTAGCTCAGGCTGACCTGAAATTCACTATGTAGTCTCAGGGTGGCCTTGAACTCACTGCGATCCTCCTACCTCTGCCTCCGAGTGCTGGGATTAAAGGCGTGCGCCACCACGCCTGGCCAAAGGTGATATTTAATTAATTTATTTATTTTGGTTTTGCAAGGTAGGGTCTAACTCTGGTCCAGGCTGACCTGGAATTAACTATGTAGTCTCAGGGTGGCCTCAAACTCTCGGCGATCCTCCTACCTCTGCCTCCCGAGTGCTGGGATTAAAGGCGTGCACCACCACGCCCGGCTAAAAGGTGGTATTTTAAAATGTTTATTTTTATTTATTTATTATTAGAGACAGAGAGAGTAAGAATGGGTGCACCAGAGCCTCTAGCCACTGCAAACGAACTCCAGAGGCATGCCCTACAATGTGCATCTGCCTTACGTGGGACCTCAAGAATTGAAACTAGGTACTTAGTCTTCGTAGGCATGCACCTTAACCGCTAAACCATCTCTCAGCCCCAAAGATGATTTTTGTTGCAGTATCATAAAGATCATATCTTCCTGCTCCTCCGGATATCCAACGTCCCCAAGCGCTAGGATTATAGGCATGGGCCACCACACCTGGCTGCTCACTCACCTATCTAGATTAAGCACTGCCACATTGAGCAGCCACTCCCAAGTAGTTTTAAGACATTTTTGAGCAAACCCCTACATTTGCAATCAGAAATGTACTTAGGAGGATGGAGAGTTTGACATGCATCAAAAAGACAAAATGAGGGAGGGGACTGGAGAGATGGCTCAGTGGTTAAGGTGCCTAAGAAACCTAAGAAGCCCAGTTTAATTCCCCAGTACCCACATAGAGCCAGATGCAAAAAGCGGCACATGCATCTGAAGTTAGTTTGCAGTAGCCAGAGGCCCTGGTGTCCCCATTCTCTCTCTGGTTGCTAATAAAAAATAGTTTTAAAAAGCCGGGCATGGTAGCACATGCCTTTAATCCCATCACTTGGGAGGCAGAAGTAGGAGGATTGCCGTGATTTTGAGGCCACCCTGAGATTACATAGTGAATTCCAGGTCAGCCTGGACTAGAGTGAAATCCTACCTCGAAGAAAAAAAAAAGCATAGTGGCACATACCTTTTTAATCCCAGCACTCAGGAGGTAGAGGTAGGAGGAATAGTGAGTTCAAGGCCAGTTTGGGACTACAGTGAGTTCCAGGTCAGCCTGGAATAGAAAGACCCTTCCTTGAAAAAACCAACAAACAAAAATGTTGGGTAAAGCCAGGCATGGTGCACATGCTTTGAATCCCAGCACTCAGGAGGCAGAGGTAGGAGGATCACTGTGAGTTCAAGGCCACTGTGCAACAACACAGTGAGTACCAGGTCAGCTTGGACTAGAGTAAAACCTTATCTTGAAAAAAAAAAAAAAGTAAAAATATTTTAGACAAGGGCTGGAGACATTGCTTAGTGGTTAAAGCACTTGCCTGCAAAGCTAAAGGACCTTGATTCAATTCCCCAGGACTCACGTAAACCAGATACACAAGGTGGCACATGCACCTGGAGTTCTATTGCAGTGGCTGGAGGCCCTGGAGCACCCATTCTCTTTTTCTGTCTGCATCTTTCTCTCTCAAATAAATAAGCAAAAATATTTTAGACAGAAACAGGTACACCAGGACCTCCTGCCACTGCAAACAAACTCCAGATGAGTGCATCTAGCTTCATTTGGTTACTGGGGAATTGAACCCAAGCTGTCAGGTTTGCAAGCAAACACCTTTACCACTGAGCCATCTGCACTCCAGTAAATACAGTTTAAAGAGTATGTCTAGAGCTGGGCGTGGTGGCGCACGCCTTTAATCCCAGCACTCGGGAGGCAGAGGTAGGAGAATCGCCAAGAGTTCAAGGCCACCCTGAGACTACATAGTTAATTCCAGGTCAGCCTGGACCAGAGTGAGACCCTACCTCGCAAAAAAAAAAAAAAACCAGTATGTCTAGTTGGGTGTAGTGGTGCGCACCTTTAATCCCAGCATTTGGGAGGCATAGTAGGAGGATCACTGTGAGTTTAAGACCACCCTGAGACTACATAGTAGTGAATTACAGGTCAGCCTGCACTAGCGTGAAACCCTACCTCAAAAAAAAAAAGTATGTCTAAGCTGGGCATGGTGGTGCCTTTTATCCCAGCACTTGGTAGGAGAGGCAGAGGTAGGAGGCCACCCTGAGACTACATAGTGAATCCCAGGTCAGTCTGAGCTAGAGTAAGACCCTACTTCAAAAAACAAAAATCAAAAAAGAAGAGTATGTCTAGGGCCTGGAGAGATGATCAACCATTAAGGTGCTTTCCTGTAATGCCTAACGACTCAGGTTCGATTCCCCAGTGCCCACATAAAGACAGATGCACAAAGTGGTTCATGCATCTGGAGTTCATTTGCAGTGGCTAGAGGCCCTGGCATACCCATTCCCTCTCTGCTTAAAAATAAATAAATAAAATATATTTTAAAAAAAGCATTTCTAGCCAGGTATGGTGGCACATACCTTTAATCCCAGCACTTGGGAAAAAAATAATGTCAAGTGATAATACAGGTTCACAACTGATGAATTCTAGTCAACAAAAATGTTAAGATTGAAAGCCAGGTGTAGTGGTACATGCCTTTAATTCCAGCACTTGGAAGGCAGAGGTAGGAGGATCACCATGAGTTTAAGGCCACCCTAAGATTACATAGTGACTTTCAGATCAGCCTGGGCTAGAGTGAGACTCTACCTTGAAAAAACAAAAAACAAAACAAAAAAAACTAAAGTGTAAGATTGAGAAGAAAATGAATGGTTTTTCAGACTCAAGATGCATTAGCCAACCACACTGGATCCCAATGCAAGCCGCAGAAAATTTTATAGGATACCTGGGCAAAATGAATTCATATTAGCCATAAGTTGATTATCGTTCAAGTCAGGGGTCAAAGTGCTTACTTGCTTGCAAAGCCTGCTGGCTTGGATTCAATTCCCAAGCCACCCACATAAGCTGACTTGTTTACAGTGCTAAGTGGTGTGTACCTACACCTGTGCGCACGCACGCGCGCGCACACACACACACACAAACTGTTGAAATTGGGTGATGGAATGTGGAATTTGTTATCTATTCTACTGGTTATGTTTGAAGGGTTTTTTTTGTGTGTGTTTTTTCCTTTTTGGCTTTTCAAGGTAGAGTCTTCTTCTAGCCCAGGCTCACTGGAATTCACTATGTAGTCTGAGTCTACACATACTCCCACATATACACAGTCAAAAAAAAAAAAAAAAAAAAAAAAAAGGCTGAAACCAAACAAGGCATAAATGGTGAGGATAAAAATTGCTCTTTATCTGTCCTAATATACCCACAGGATATACAAGACTTTCCTTCAGGGACTCTTGAGGGGTGAAGGTATCTACTAAGGGAATTTGGTGAGATGCATGAAGAAAATAAAATTTCCTTCTGGCCATTAATGAACCAGGATTTGGGCACCTTGGCTAAATGAGCAAAGGACATACATAACTAGGAGGTGAGTTTTTCAGGATGGCTGTAGGACCAAATACAAGCCTTATTCTATTTGTGCTAATTAGAAAAAAACTGCCTTCCACACCTGCAATACCACACTTGGTCGCTGGAGGCAATAGGATTCTGAATTCACAACCAGCTGACCCTTCACAGAACAGCAGGGAGTGGTAGCACTTGGAGGCAGAGACAGGAAGATTGTCAGAAGTTCAAGGAGAGTCTGGTCTACACATAGTGATTTCCTATCCAGCCAGTGCTACAAAAGACCTGTGTCACACCATATGAAAAAAAAAAAACACTACAATAAACAAAACAAAAACCTGCCTTAGAATGAGTTAGGGAGACTATTCTCACAGAACCAAGGCCAGGTGGGACTGCTTGCCCTTGACAGTTGTTTTCCATAGAAGAGCAGGAGATCTGGACCTACACCCATGAGGTTTGCAGGGTCCAAACTGGAATAAAAGAGACTTGAGGCTGGGTGTGGTGGCACATACCTTTTTTTTTTTGGTTTTTCGAGGTAGGGTTTCACTCTGGTCCAGGCTGACCTGGAATTAACTATGTAGTCTGAGTGGCCTCAAACTCACAGCAATCTTCCTACCTCTGCTTCCCGAGTGCTGGGATTAAAGGCGTGAGCACCACCATGCCCGGGTTGGCACACACCTTTAATCCCAGTACTCAGGAGGCAGAGGCATGAAGATCCCTGTGAGTTTGAAGCCAGTCTGAGACTACATAGTGAATGACAGCCTGGGTTAGCGTGAGTCCCTACCTTGATAAGCCAAAAAAATAAAAATAAAAAAGGGAGGAGGCTAGAGAGATGGCTTAAGGTGCTTAAGGCACTTGCCTGCAAAGCCAAAGGACCTAGGTTCAATTCCCCAGGACCCACATAGGCCAGATGCACAAGGGTGCATGCGTCTGGAGTTTGTTGGCAGTGGCTAGAGGCCCTGGCATGCCCATTCTCTCTCTGCTTCTTTCTCTCTCAAATAAACAAATAAAATACTTTTTTTAAAAAAAGTAAAAAAAAAAAAAACGGATAGAGATGCTTAGTGGTTAAGGCACTTGGCTATAAAGCTAAAGGACCTAAGTTGGATTCCCCAATACCCACATAAGCTAGATGCACAAAGTGGCACATGCATCTGGAGTTTGTTTGCAGTGGCTAGAGGCCCTGATATGCCCATTCTCTTTCTCTCTCATGAATAAATTAAAAAAAAAAAAAAAGAGCCGGGAAAGCATTCAGAATAGAAAATTTGACTCAAAAAGGGCAGTATATAGTTCCCACATCAACACTTAGCCAACAACTCCATTCTACAGAGTTTATTGGATTTTTAACTGAAGTCACACGTATACAAAACAAAGCTCACACTATCCCACAGCAGAAGGGATTGAGGGCCGGGGATCCATTACTGGCCTTTGGGGAACTCCAAGGTGAGGGGCAGTTAACCCTTTCACTCCAGAAGTATGGCCACAGGGGTGGAGAGGAGCAGGGCCCATCTGAGTTTGGTCACAAAATTCAGAGGCTGGCCCTAGGTCAGAACAGATGGAAGAGCAGAAGCCCCCAAACCACCCCTGCCCAGGAAGCCTAGGGTAGGGACTGCGTCACCAGTCCCACTGTCATACGGTTGGTCCAGACCTAGACTCGGGCTGATGCAAAGGGAAGGCAGCAAAGCAGAGGGAGGAGGAAACACAGATGTGTGGTGGCAGCTGGACCTGTGGAAAAGGGGAAACTGGCAGGCGGGTTAGCTGCCACTAGGCAACTAGCAGCGGGTTTCATAAATGCCGCTGCGGCCAATGTAGCGCACCCATTTGATGACATCGTGGTCACTGTAGTTCAGCTTCGGTTCAAACACCTTCAGGTAGCGCACCTTGAGGCCAGAAGGCGCAAATGGCACCTGGACAGGACACAGATGAAGTTAGGAATGTGGCCATTCTCTCACAGCTGCTCCTCACTGCCAAGTTCCATAGCTCAGCCCCACCTTATCTACTACAGATGTTTTTGAATGGCTGGGGTCCTGAAAGCAACTGGGGGAAGCTAGGGTGGTGGGGAGCCCTCTAAGAGGAAAGCTTGTCCAAGAGTAGCAATTATCTTGGGGTTTAAAGTCAGGCCCCACTTGTGTTAATTTGAACCAATTCCTTTAATTATCAGGATTCAGCAACCCAAAGACTGACTTGGAACATTCTGATCCTTCTCAATATTATGGACTTGAAAAATAAAGTGGAGAAAATTATATGTCTGACATGCACAAAGCAAAGTCAGCTCATTGTCTTGTCTGTAAGGAAACTTGCTATTTTGCCCAACATTCACAGTCTCAATTTTTCTAAAGAATTGTTTTGTGACAAGCCAAATGAGTCAAAGCTTTTTATCAGAGTAGACTTCAACTTCTATTAGGAGGTTTGAAGAGAATGGACCTATGAATTCAAGATGATTCCCCACTCCAAGCCTTTTCCCTCATCTAAAGCACAGAGGTTGATCTCAAGGCCCCACCAGACCCTTCCTCTGCCATACCTCAAAGTTCATGGAAATGGGAGGTCGAGCCCATTTCTTCTTGTCATTGGTGGGCAGAAGCTCAATCTCTGCACTGATCTGCGATTCCTTCATGCCTGCCATGCGCTTGATCCTAGGAACACAGGGGTAAGGGGCAGCTAGTGTCTGCGTAGTTTGTAGGAGTTTCAAAGACAGGGCTTTCCATTTCAAGTGGGGAGGGGGTGGGAAGAAGAGAGAGAGAGAGGGAGAGAGAGAGAACACCTACAAGCTTATGGAAGGTGCCAGGAAAAGGAAAAGTGGTCAGGACCTGATAACCATTTGTGGTTACTCCTTTAGCACTTGGGGTTGCAGTTTCTGCTTAGCTAGATGACATATCCCTTACTCTGGCCATCTGCTTTAGACATATGACAAGACCAAGTGGGAAACGCTGAAGCCTCTTGGGATCATGAACACATATATGAGCTCAAGTGCAGGTGTGCAAACATACACAGTGTGAGGAACAACAGCACAAGCTCCTAGAGATGCGGGTATACTTTTTTCACCCACAACCCACATGAGAGGACAGAGGTACACTATGGCATCTTGGGGCTTCCTGAAGACTCACTTCCACACAATGGCATTCTCGCTGGCCTTGTATTTGGCTTTCCCCTTCATGCAGATCACCTGCACCCCACTCGTGTTCAGTGGGGTTGGGATCCTCACCTAGAAGTGATATACCAATCAGAACTTTGTCAAGCCCTAACAGCAACTGTCCTTATTCCTCAACATGTTTTCCTCCTCAGTTCCCTTGTTCTCACCTCAATCTTCTGGGCTAGCAGTGAGGGCTTGAAATTGGACTTGATGACCACCTTGACCTCCAGTTTGGTACGCCCCACTTCCCTCACCAGTGGAATCACTCGGAAAGGAAGGATGATGTCCTTGGTGGTACGATACCTTGGGAGGTGGAGACCGAGGTTGGCACAACAGGTTCTGTCCTATTCCCCTTCTCCCAGCAGCAGTCCCTGCCTCTTTACACCCCAATGGCACCTCATGAGTTCAAACTCTCCATCTGGTGGGATGAAGCTGATGCTGCGCTCAGAGTCAAACTTGCTGAGTCGCACACACTGGTGAAAGGTGCAGTCATCAATTGCGATTGATTGCTTCCCACTGCAAGCAGAAGTCAGTTATGAGGATGGGAGACCACCTACCCAGGCTAGCCCTGTAGGATCTGGAAAGCTGCCAAAATTCAGCTTTCTGTCCTTTTTTCAGTTTTTGAGAGACAGGGTCTCACTATGTAGCCCTGGCTGGCTTGGAAGTCACTATATAAACTAGACTGGCCTCAAGCATGTGGCAATTCTGCCTCTGCCTTCCGAGTGTTCAGATCACAGATGTGAGACACTACACCCAGCTAGAATGCAGTTGTGGGGTTCCCTGCCCTACAGTTTGGGATGAGGGAAAGCTTTGAAAAGTTAATCACTTGACAGTCCACTGCTGGGGATTTATGTTAAGATCAACTAGCCAGGGCTGAAGATGACTTAGTGGTTAAGACAATTGCTTGCAAAGCCAAAGGACCCAGGTTCAATTCTCTAGTACCCACATAAGCCATATATATGCACAGGGTATACTTTTTAAAAAAAAAAAAAAAAAAAACGGATAGAGATGCTTAGTGGTTAAGGCACTTGGCTATAAAGCTAAAGGACCTAAGTTGGATTCCCCAATACCACATAAGCTAGATGCACAAAGTGGCACATGCATCTGGAGTTTGTTTGCAGTGGCTAGAGGCCCTGATATGCCCATTCTCTTTCTCTCTCATGAATAAATTAAAAAAAAAGAAAAGAGCCGGGAAAGCATTCAGAATAGAAAATTTGACTCAAAAAGGGCAGTATATAGTTCCCACATCAACACTTAGCCAACAACTCCATTCTACAGAGTTTATTGGATTTTTAACTGAAGTCACACGTATACAAAACAAAGCTCACACTATCCCACAGCAGAAGGGATTGAGGGCCGGGGATCCATTACTGGCCTTTGGGGAACTCCAAGGTGAGGGGCAGTTAACCCTTTCACTCCAGAAGTATGGCCACAGGGGTGGAGAGGAGCAGGGCCCATCTGAGTTTGGTCACAAAATTCAGAGGCTGGCCCTAGGTCAGAACAGATGGAAGAGCAGAAGCCCCCCAAACCACCCTGCCCAGGAAGCCTAGGGTAGGGACTGCTTCACCAGTCCCACTGTCATACAGTTGGTCCAGACCTAGACTCGGGCTGATGCAAAGGGAAGGCAGCAAAGCAGAGGGAGGAGGAAACACAGATGTGTGGTGGCAGCTGGACCTGTGGAAAAGGGGAAACTGGCAGGCGGGTTAGCTGCCACTAGGCAACTAGCAGCGGGTTTCATAAATGCCGCTGCGGCCAATGTAGCGCACCCATTTGATGACATCGTGGTCACTGTAGTTCAGCTTCGGTTCAAACACCTTCAGGTAGCGCACCTTGAGGCCAGAAGGCGCAAATGGCACCTGGACAGGACACAGATGAAGTTAGGAATGTGGCCATTCTCTCACAGCTGCTCCTCACTGCCAAGTTCCATAGCTCAGCCCCACCTTATCTACTACAGATGTTTTTGAATGGCTGGGGTCCTGAAAGCAACTGGGGGAAGCTAGGTGGTGGGGAGCCCTCTAAGAGGAAAGCTTGTCCAAGAGTAGCAATTATCTTGGGGTTTAAAGTCAGGCCCCACTTGTGTTAATTTGAATCAATTCCTTTAATTATCAGGATTCAGCAACCCAAAGACTGACTTGGAACATTCTGATCCTTCTCAATATTATGGACTTGAAAAATAAAGTGGAGAAAATTATATGTCTGACATGCACAAAGCAAAGTCAGCTCATTGTCTTGTCTGTAAGGAAACTTGCTATTTTGCCCAACATTCACAGTCTCAATTTTTCTAAAGAATTGTTTTGTGATGAGTCAAAGCTTTTTATCAGAGTAGACTTCAACTTCTATTAGGAGGTTTGAAGAGAATGGACCTATGAATTCAAGATGATTCCCCACTCCAAGCCTTTTCCCTCATCTAAAGCACAGAGGTTGATCTCAAGGCCCCACCAGACCCTTCCTCTGCCATACCTCAAAGTTCATGGAAATGGGAGGTCGAGCCCATTTCTTCTTGTCATTGGTGGGCAGAAGCTCAATCTCTGCACTGATCTGCGATTCCTTCATGCCTGCCATGCGCTTGATCCTAGGAACACAGGGGTAAGGGGCAGCTAGTGTCTGCGTAGTTTGTAGGAGTTTCAAAGACAGGGCTTTCCATTTCAAGTGGGGAGGGGGTGGGAAGGAGAGAGAGAGAGAGAGAGAACACCTACAAGCTTATGGAAGGTGCCAGGAAAAGGAAAAGTGGTCAGGACCTGATAACCATTTGTGGTTACTCCTTTAGCACTTGGGGTTGCAGTTTCTGCTTAGCTAGATGACATATCCCTTACTCTGGCCATCTGCTTTAGACATATGACAAGACCAAGTGGGAAACGCTGAAGCCTCTTGGGATCATGAACACATATATGAGCTCAAGTGCAGGTGTGCAAACATACACAAGTGTGAGGAACAACAGCACAAGCTCCTAGAGATGCGGGTATACTTTTTTCACCCACAACCCACATGAGAGGACAGAGGTACACTATGGCATCTTGGGGCTTCCTGAAGACTCACTTCCACACAATGGCATTCTCGCTGGCCTTGTATTTGGCTTTCCCCTTCATGCAGATCACCTGCACCCCACTCGTGTTCAGTGGGGTTGGGATCCTCACCTAGAAGTGATATACCAATCAGAACTTTGTCAAGCCCTAACAGCAACTGTCCTTATTCCTCAACATGTTTTCCTCCTCAGTTCCCTTGTTCTCACCTCAATCTTCTGGGCTAGCAGTGAGGGCTTGAAATTGGACTTGATGACCACCTTGACCTCCAGTTTGGTACGCCCCACTTCCCTCACCAGTGGAATCACTCGGAAAGGAAGGATGATGTCCTTGGTGGTACGATACCTTGGGAGGTGGAGACCGAGGTTGGCACAACAGGTTCTGTCCTATTCCCCTTCTCCCAGCAGCAGTCCCTGCCTCTTTACACCCCAATGGCACCTCATGAGTTCAAACTCTCCATCTGGTGGGATGAAGCTGATGCTGCGCTCAGAGTCAAACTTGCTGAGTCGCACACACTGGTGAAAGGTGCAGTCATCAATTGCGATTGATTGCTTCCCACTGCAAGCAGACGTCAGTTATGAGGATGGGAGACCACCTACCCAGGCTAGCCCTGTAGGATCTGGAAAGCTGCCAAAATTCAGCTTTCTGTCCTTTTTTCAGTTTTTGAGAGACAGGGTCTCACTATGTAGCCCTGGCTGGCTTGGAAGTCACTATATAAACTAGACTGGCCTCAAGCATGTGGCAATTCTGCCTCTGCCTTCCGAGTGTTCAGATCACAGATGTGAGACACTACACCCAGCTAGAATGCAGCTGTGGGGTTCCCTGCCCTCCAGTTTGGGATGAGGGAAAGCTTTGAAAAGTTAATCACTTGACAGTCCACTGCTGGGGATTTATGTTAAGATCAACTAGCCAGGGCTGAAGATGACTTAGTGGTTAAGACAATTGCTTGCAAAGCCAAAGGACCCAGGTTCAATTCTCTAGTACCCACATAAGCCATATATATGCACAGGGTGGCACATGTATCTGGAGTTTGTTTGCAGTGGCTAGAGGCCCTGGCATACTCATTCTTTCTATTTCTCTTTTTACATATGTTTATTTTTCTCTCTCTTTCAAATTAAAAAAAAAAAAAAAAAAAGCAGGGCGTGGTGGCACACACCTTTAATCCCAGCACTCCAGAGGCAGAGGTAGGAGGACTGCCATGAGTTCGAGGCCATCCTGAGACTACATAGTGAATTCCAGGTCAGCCTGAGCTAGAGTGATAGAGTGAGACCCTACCCGGAAAACCAAAAAAAAAAAAAAAAAAAAAAATCAACTAGCCAAGGGTGTTTTTGGAAAAACAGAGTTTTAAATTCTAATAGAAATGAAGTTCAAGGGCTAGAGAGATGGCTAAGCAGTTAAGGCACTTGCTTGCAAAGCCTAAGGATGCAGGTTTGGTCCCCCAGTACCCATGTAAGCCAGCTGTACAATGGATGTGTCTGGAGTTTGTTTGCAGTGACTAGAGGCCCTGATGTGCCCATTCTTTCTCCCCCCCATACATAAATAAAATACTTTAAAAATAAAAAAGAAATAAATAAAAAGTAATGAAGTTCAAGAGCTGGGCATGGTGGTGCATGCCTTTAAGCCCTGCACTTTCGAGGCAGAGGTAGGAAGATTATTGTGAGTTGGAGGCCAGCCTGAGACTACATACATAGTGAATTCCAGGTCAGCCCGTGCTAGAGCAAGACCCTATCTTGAAAAGCCAAAACAACAACAACAAAAAAACAAATAACAAATGAAGTTCAAAAGGAACTTGTGGTTCACCAGGCCTTACTGAACACTATGCCTTCCTATCCACTTTTCCCTCCAGCTTCCCTGATTCAAGTACCTTTTTCCTGTTTCATCAGCTGTGCCTTTGCCCTGCTTTTCAATGACGATCTTGTCATTCATCCCAAACTTGCACTCAGGCATGCCACTCAGGTAACTCTTCATTACTACCCGGCCTGACACATGGGCACTCAGCACCTGCCCTGGTAAGAGAACAGATAAACAGAGAACAGCTGAGTCAAGTAGGCAGGCCCAGGATCCTACTGTGCCCCCCTCAGGTTTCATCATGAGTAAGCCTCACCCTGTGGGGACATAAGCAGGTTTACACTCTCCAGAACATCCAGAAAGAGCTCATTCCGGCGATACTTGATGCCTTCCCGCCGCCAGCCAATCTGTCCCGTCACCTGACTGGTGATCTGAGACTGTTCTTCTTTTGTCTACAGGGGGTAAAGACAAACAGCCAATGGCCTCATTCCTCTTCCCTTTCCATCACTCTCTTTCCTTGTGCAACCCACCCTCCTCCACAAGCCCTATAGGGCACAACCTTTACAAATGGAGCAAAGCCAGGGTGGTAGCTGAAGGAACATCTTACCTGATGCTGAAGGCCACAGGGCCAGCAAGGTTCCATCAGGAAACAGCAGGGGTGAGGAGTAGAAAAGGAGGAAAATGTTATGAGGCTTGGATCCAAGAGGAGAGCCCACATGCTCTTCTCTTGAGGAACAGCAGGCTTCCAGAGAAGCCCACACTTCCTGCCCTACTGCAGAAGAAACCATTTGAGCTGCATTCCTGGTAACAGAGATGCTGAATTGGCTGCTCCTTGGGTGGGAGGGCCATCCAGGACAAAACAGGCCTGTAGTCATAGCAGGAGGCTCAGACCAGGACTTCCTGTTAAGGGCAGGCTCATGAATCAGCTTGGACAAGGCTGGGAACCAGGCTGGGAAGGACAGTTGGGTTCCACCTGCGGTCTTTACAATACAAGTACCTGACTCTTGATGCCCTGCTGAGTAATGAAAGTCTTCAATGCACCTGTCTCCGAGTTCTGTGGGTAGCCAAAGTCCAAGATCTCTACAAAAGGAAGGGAATTATCAGCACTTAGATAAAACTGAAGGTGCCTTCATTCTAGTCCTTCCTTTAGCCTGGACATGTCTGGTCAGCAGTTCCCAAAGCCTGTGCAGATTACTTGCAACAAGGCCTTCCAGCTTTGCAGCATTTGGTCTTTGTTCTTCACAATAAAACAGAAAGTTTTATTCTTTTTTTTTTAAGTTTGTTTTTGTTTAATTTTTGATGTATTTGAGAGAGAGGAAGGGGCAGATAAAGACAGAATGGGTGCACCAAGGCCTCTAGCCACTGGAAACGAACTCCAGATGCAAATGCCACCTTGAGCATCTGGCTTACATGGGTCCTGGGGAATCGAACCTGGGTCCTTAGGCTTCACAGCAAGCACCTGAACCACTAAGCCATCTCTCCAGCCCAGGTTTTATTCTTTTTTAAACAAATCACAGAGAAGAATCACACAGTCACTAGGTGAGAGGTTAAGAAGCCCTCAGGTCTCATTTTCTCTAGAAAACAAATGCTGGTAAGGGGGAAGAAATCACTATCACATGATGAGATGAGTAAGGTAAGACTACATCCCAAGGTACCTCTTAGGATTTCACCTTCTCCCAGGCTCTGAAGTACTTTTTGAGATGGAAAGCTGGGAAGACAGTCAGTGAACTAAGGCCCAATCCAAACGTGACAAGAATATAGGAAGCTCAGCCATCAACCTCTATAGCCAGGTTCCTACCCCAGGAAAGACCAAAAATTTGCCCACCCCCACCTGCTGGCCTATTTCTCTGTTCCACTTCAAAGCAGCCTTTTGGTCTGGATTTGAACTGGTCATCTTAAAGACACAACAATCATAACCCAAGAGACCAGATATATAGGAAACAGTTTAGAATTCGCTGAAACTTCAGACCTGCTCTGGCCTCCAGGCCCCACCCAATTAGGCTGATCCCCACCAAAGCCAACAGTCCCGGCCTGTCTTACCATCCAACAGCTCATATATGAGCACAAAATTGTTCTTGATGTTTTCCTCGCTGATCTTGCCAAAATAAGCAGCCATTACATCACACATCTTATAGAGGAATTCGAAGACCATGGCAGCATTGACATTCTGCTTCGTGACAGCTGCCAGCCAGATGTTGGACCGCTTAACATGGAAGAAACTGGTACGAGCGATGTTTGTGACAGGGCTGCGCACCTGCTGCCGTGCGTGAATAACATTGACCCGGAAGGCATCCACTGCATTCCTCCTGAGGGAAGAGGATGCATGGAGGCTGCTTAGCACCCAGGCAAACCTCACCCCACCCTCCACATTGCTGATTTCAGACTTGTACTCAAAGTCAAGGCCTACCCACAGGGTAGTTCCCATCTTATGGCTCCCAGTGGGGACATGGGGGAGGGCCTGCACTGGGTTAGTATCTGAGGGCCATGAGAAACAGGGAAGTCAAGTGGCAATGGTGGGAGGGTAGCTATAACTTCAACAAATTGACTCCCAGGCCCGGCCCCAACTTCTAGTTATACCCTAACTGCTACCTCTCTAGCTTCCCAGTCAATTCCAGGCCCTAAAAAGAAAGAGACTACTAGTGGGGAAGTTGAACAAAGCCGGTGTCACCTCACACAAGGATCTAATCTACAGGGTGAGAAATACCAAGGGGCCATGGAGCTGCCACTTTTTTTTTGCCTAGGATCTAACCCCATGGCAAGTTCAGATGAAAACGGGTGAAGGAAAACAATGAAGGCAGGGCCCTCCCACCCGCCTGTACCTGGGCGGCAGCTTGATATGCCGCTTACCGATTGCTACAGCAGCCAATGAGATGGGATGAGAGAAATGACGCCAGCAAGAGGAGGAGAGTGACAGCAAGGAAAGAGTGGGTTAGACACACAACATACCAGGGAGGGCAGCAAACACAGGATGGAAGCAGAAGTGCAACAAAAGCATGCAAGGTGTCATATGACCCAGCCTTGGCTTAACCAGATTCACCAAGGAAGGAGAGGCATAAGAGGGCAGAGCCCAGGCCAGGCACTGCCACAGATCTGGCTCAGCTTCACCACCATTCAAGGGACAAACAGCCTCAAAGACCAAGCCAAGCCAGCCCAGCAGCCAGCGAGCCAAGGAGGTAGGGATACTGCAGCAGGACCGTTCTATGACTACTGATCTCAACTTCTCGGAGGAAGAAAAATAGGATAGTAGGAACCAGAGGGGCCTAACCTCATTAAAGCAGCTGAGGCTAGTACAAGTATCTCCGGAAAGAAATATGGCATGCATAGTGAGGCAGAGTAAGAAGTAAAGCTGTAAATCCTTGTTCAAGTCTGAGGGAGGGACTCAAGGACATGGAGCTATACAGGTCTACCCACTCAGATGGCCCACAGAGTATATATCAAGCTTGCCCACAACCTCTCCTCCAGGGAAAGGCCCAGAGGAACTGAAATCAGCTGAGTCAGCAGCCTAGAAAGGCTTTCAAGGGAGTCTAGGGAAGGCTCTCAACTTAAGAAGGGTTTTGAGTGCAAGATTTAGATAGATTAGTACCCATAGCCTGGCACTAACCACACCCACTGGAGAAAGATCTTCCTTCTGAAAGAACCAACCTGCCCTGGTAAAAGCACTAATTTCCAGCAACCAGGTCTGTAACTAAGAGACACAGGAGTAGGAAGTGTAGGAGTTTCTAAAGCTGTGACAGGCCATCATTCCGCAGGTCCCAGCCTGGCTGCTAGGCCAATGCCACCAGTCCTAATGGGAACCAGGCTATACTGCATGCTGGGTCTGAGGGGCTTGGGGGCAGGTGTGAAGGCACAGCTGACTCAGCCGGGGAGACTCACCCGATGTCATCTCTGTAGACCCGGGAGATGAGCACCTCCCCTTTGTGATTATAGATGAATAAGCCTCCAATCATGGCGGCAGCTCAGTCTCTGTAGCCCATCGCTCTGAGAACAGACCTAGGACAGGTGGGGGCAGGGTAAGAGAAGTCTTCAGAATCCCAGCCAAGTGCAGAGGTCACTGGCTCAGTTTTTTTCCTGATTCAGTCCTCTAGCAAGTGACCCTGCACCCTTCCCAGGCAAGCCCCTCCCCCTCAGCCAGGGTCCAGTTCCTGTTTATCCCATATTGGATGGGAGAAAGAAACCGAGCCCCTTAGGTCCAGAATTCTAAAGCCATTTTGACCCTCCCTTTTCTGGGGCTGAGCCAGAATACCGCCCCCCCCCCCATCCTCTCTTCACAGTCCTTTCCTGGGCAGACTCTTGCTGAGCCTTCAAACAGTGAGTCACTGAGGTCTGCCTGCGGCTGCAGGAATGGCGGTAGGAATTACTCCAGCTGGCTCAGGCCTGGAGCCCCCAGGCACAACCTCTTAGAGCCCTGTTTCTCAGCCACCACCACCCAGAATTTCCAGAGTCTACACATTCCAGGAAGGGTGTGCAGTGTACGCTAGGGGAGACAAGGGAAGCTTTAGGGCCCAGCATGGATCTAAGAATGTGGCCTAGGCTGGTACATCTCTCCCAGGCAGTCAAGAGAAGCAGGCAAGAAGCGAAGGGAACAGGCTCCAGCACTGGGAAGCTATACTTCAATGACCCAAGCTGCTTATTACAGCTACTTCTGACCACTCTCCCCCCTTTCAAACAGTTCCAGAGTAAAATGGAAAATGAAGAGTGTGTGCAGATTTATAAAATTAACAGATCAAAACTGTGACACAGCCCCCCCCCCCCCGACCCACCAAGGAACTTCATTCTTATCTGAGTGGTCATAAGCAAGGGGCAGGGATGTCAGAATACCTGAATTATCTTGGGTATTTGGGTCAAACTAATTGAGACTGTTTGAGAAAAGGGGTTATTTTAGTTCTAGATTTCCTGGATTAGCCCAGGTATTAATTTCACAGGGTAAGTTTAGCAGACTTTCCCAAACTGGAAAATAAAGCCTTACTGTGTCTTTCACTGTCACACGGACCAGTGACAAATCTCTCAAGGCAGTGGACACAGTCTTATCTCTCAGTCCTCAAGAAACTGGGAGAAAATGCAAAATGGAGGTGGAGTGTTGGGCAAAGGACCAAGTCCACGGGTATCAAATCAAGTCGTGGGTAGCTCACACACCAGAACCAGAGGTTGGGTTCTGAACAGGCATGGAGTAATGAAGGCAGTCAGTACCAGGATTATATTCCGGTGATCCCATAGCAGCAAAAACTGAGGGGGGGGGGAGGGGGTCCCTGAAGGAAAGCCATTATCTATGGCAAAGGTCAAAGTTTGGAGGAAGGAAAGCAGAGATTGACAGTGGGGGGTGGGGAGGGGAAAACTAAGAGGCAAGGCCTACACTATAGTCAAATAGAGGCATGAGGGATTGGTGGGTTTTTCTCAGGCGGGCATCTGGAGAGACATCACAGGCGAAGAGTTGGTACCTTGGGGTGCAGGGGACTGTCACAGGTCTGAGGAAGAAGAGGCATGGGTGAAGTAGAGGGCGGGGATACCGCACGGTGCGAAGCCTGTCACCGTCCAAGGAAGCGGCATACGGGCAAGTCACTGTCTCGGAGGATGGGGGTGGGGGGTTGTTCATGAGCAGAGCGGGAAGAGCCGAGGGCTGGGGGTGGGGGGTAGTTGTCACGATTCCAGGGAAGGGGCGCCGCGCGGCATCCCTGCTCCAGGAGGGTTCTGGCCGGCGGCTCGGACGCAGGGCGCCGCTCCCCGCCCGTACTGCAGCGCGCCCAGGGCGCCCCACGCCCGGTCCTCGGTTCCTTCCCTCCCTCTCTCCCTCCCTCCCGGGTCTGGAGGCTGGGCCACTCCCGGGTGTGGGCAGCCAGCTTCGCGCCCGGCGCAGTGCAGGCGAAGGCAAGGATGAGCGGCGGGACGGGCGACCCGCGGCATCTTCTCCGACCTCGTAAGGACCTCTAAAACCCAGATCCGCGGCTTACCTCGCGTCAGCGGACCCCTCTTCGGCAGGCCTAGCCACTCTCGGAATCCCAAGATGTCCGCCCGCCCCCTGCTCGCCCGTCCGCGGCCCCGGCTTTCACTGCAGTGCCTCGGCCCCGCCCCGCCCCCGGCTACGCTTGCGCGCGCGCGCCCGCCCGCCGCCTGCCCGCGTGGACTACAACTCCCAGCAGCCCCGCGAGCGCCCGTCTGGCTGACAGCTCTGAGCCACGCCCCGTCCCGTCCCTGCCCCACCCACCCCGCATGGCTCAGCTAGACTACAACTAGCGACTACCGCACCGGCCCTGTTCGAAATACACGTCCCCGCAAACGCCTTCCCATTCATTCCATTTTCCTTGCCGAGCATTACGGGAAGTGGAGTTTCTGCAATGGCCCCCGCCTCCCCACCAACACCACAGTTCCCAGTTCGTTGATGTTTTCGGAAAGCTTCAGAGGATTAACGCTGCTTATTGCCACCAAGGTTAATTTGTCTCCGCGGTTCAAGGATTGGCTATTCCCACGTTTCAGTCACACGCACTTGGCAGAAGTGAGTTAGTGCTGAATTTACAGCTTTCTGACACCTCTGATTCTCCCAAGATTTTCTGATATATTTGGTTCCAGCCATTAGACCTAACCAAGTATTAAGATCCAGGGAGAACGGTTGGGGGGAAGGAAGCCAATTTTGGAAAAAATAAAATTTAGTGTTCTCCTCAGCTATATCTGCGACTGTGTGTGCTTTCTAGTCACTGGCATTTTCTTAGAAAATGGCTAGTTAGTTGGACGTGAGATTCAAAATCTCCTCTGAAAAACAATTACTATTCACATCCAAGTTAAGAGGTGGAGGCAGAGCCAACACCTGAACACAGAAGGCCTGCCTAGTTCTTGCAGAATCTGGTTCTTTTTTGTTCTTGTTGCTGTTGTTTTGAAGTGTGATCTCAGTCTACCCCAGGCTGAACTGTAACTCACTCTGTACTGCAAGCTGGCTTTGAACTCAGAGATCCTACTAACTCAGCCTCCTGAGCACTGGAATTAAAGGTGTATGCCACGATGCCTCTTCTCTTTCTGTAGACAAAGATACCCTGTTGCCTTTTCTGGGAAAGCCTGAGACTGTTAAGGCAGTGAGAAAGGGCAAAAAAAGGGGAAAAAATCTGGTTGCTAAACTACTTACTGTCCCTAGCAACCTCCTTCCAGAAGCCTGGTTGTAGCAGAGTGACGACCTGGCATTTCTCAAATCATACTTACATTATGATGTCCGTTACGTGACCAAAGCCAAACACATCTAACCCTTGAATCAGTATTCAAGGTTTCATTTTTTTATTTTTTTTTTTTTTTTTTTTTTTTTCCTTTGAGGCCTTAGGCTGACCTGGAATTCACTATGTAGTCTCAAGGTGGCCTCAGGATCCTCTTACCTCTGCCTCCTGAGTGCTGGGATTAAAGGCATGAGTCACCACCCCTGGCTCATTTCTACCTTCAAAAAAGCTTTATCTTCCAAACATACCCTATATACCTACCAATTTAGAGTAAATAATAATAATAATAATAATAATAATAGATAATAATAGATAATAATAATAATAGCTACCATTTATTGAGCACCTACTCTATTGTGTGCCAGGCACTATGCTAGGCACTTTTCGTACAATGTCTAATTTTAAATCCTCACAACAACCCTGTGAGGTAGGTATTATTATCATCATTTTACATACAAGAGAACTGAGGCTCAGAGAGATTAAATAACTCTTATCACGTAACCAAAAGTAGAGCTGGAATTCAAATGAACACCAATCTGACTCCAAATCCCATGCTCTGGTAAATTAGAGGTAAAGGGAGAGAACAGCTAAATTCCAGAAAGATTGTTGAGTGAAAGGATGTGATATGCTAATAAGATACAGAAAAAAGGAACTTGAGCCCATAAATATGTCTAGCTGATTGGCTTATGTAGATTGTGATGATGGTAACCAGGACAAAAATTCAAGGGGAACACATTTAGCTGGGGACATTAGATGAGTCCACATGGACATGTCTGTGGAGATGTGCAGTAACAAAAACACAGACCTAAAGTCTGGGGGATGGATGTTGAAGTTAGAGCTGTATATTTTGGAATTGCCAGCATATCAGCAGCAATTGAAGACATTAGAATGGATGACACCAGTTGGGGAGAAGAGAAGAAAGAGAAGTAGACCATAGGATAATGGAAGCAGTGACACCCCAGGCATGAGCACTGTGGAAGAAATCTCGAGATCAGGACAAGGCAGAGTCAGACAGGGACATACAAAGCTTCCAAAAGGCAAGCCAGACTGAGTCATACTTCCAACACAGTCCTTTGTTCACTAAAACCCTAGGAAGTATTTGTTAAATGGGTGAATGCCAAATGTTCTGATCTCAGTTTGCCTCAAAACCTAGGCCAAAGACTCATCTTTTTTTTTCTTTTCTTTTTCTTTGTGTGTGTGTGTGCTAGAGTGAATTCAGTACCCCAAGCATGCTAGGCAAGCACTTTGCCACTAAGCTTATATCCCCAGCTCAAATTTCATCTCACTCTTGACACCTTCACCCTGAAAATACAGAACTGCATGAGTCAGTAGAATTTATAGCATAATTTTAAAGAGAAAGCTTTGACTTGTTTAAGGTGGAGAGTAAAGTAAAATAATAACGGGAACTCGAGAAGTCCCAGTAGTCCTCTTGCCCAATTTCAACTGATTTGTGGTTTTCTTTGTTTTGGGGTGTCACGATGAATATGAACATAAGTATGGATATGTGGGAGCTGGAGGGGAGTAGAGAATGACCTGTCAATTACCTAGAGAGCCCAGCCCTCTGCTGAGCCCAGCCTGAGCCTCAATTTATGAGCTTTATCCAAGTACAAAGATGTTGGGAACATCTGTGGGAGGCTGGAGGGCTATGGGGAAGGCAAGAGGAAGTCAGGGGCCAGCCCACTTCCTAGGAGAGGTCTTGGAGAGAGGGTCCAGCCCTCTGGGAAGGGACCAGCCCTGAGGCTTATGAGAACTTGCATAGGCACGTGCGTGTGTGTGTGTGTGTGTGTGTGTGTGTGTGTGAGAGAGAGAGAGAGAGAGAGAGAGAGAGAGAGAGAGAGAGAGAGAGAGAGAGGGCAGGGGAGAAAATACATTCTTGTACCCCCTCTGCATGGGTGAAACAGGACTCCCCAGAGGCCTAGTGACCTTGATGTATGGGTGTGGGGGCTGGACATCCTTGGGAAGCCCTGAGGGGCTGCTGAAGCAGGGTTCCTGGTCTCCTCAGAGGCTGGGCCTCCTTTGCTGGGGGCTCACAGAAAGTCAAACAGCCCGAAATTCTTGGCTGCTCCAGGCCCAGAGAAAATTGAGGGAGGAAAAAAGAAAGAAATGTTTCAGGCCCAGAAGTGAGAGAGCAGCCTTCTGGTTAGTAGAGTTAGATGGGGTCTGAAGGAACCAGCACAAAGGGCAGGCATGGGGCAGGGCGTCCAGCGGAGATGCTCCCTAGAAACTACTAGCAGCTCAGGCACCTGAGGGGGCCCTCTGGGTTTGACTGTGGCTTGGTATAGGCAGGGACAGATAGCAGAGATGCCTGTAGGGGACCGTTAGGAAGGACAGATGAAATGACTAGCTTTTTTGGTGTCAGTACTGTGGATTTGCACACATGCTTGGAGGGGTGGGCAAAAGGGCACTGAGGGAAAAACAAGGGCATAAGGTGAGCAGGGCTTCCAAGGATACCACTCCTAAATGTGAGGGTGGCATGGGGAGTGAGCACCAGCAAGTCCACAGCCAGGGATCTGAAGGATCCTGGGAAACCCTGCGCAGGGGTTAGTGGGCAGGAAGATCAGCTAGGCCAGAGCCAGGTTAGGGACTGCAGCCCGGATGAGTAGGTACACCTTGAACTCGCGCTGCGCCTAGCGAGCCGTTAGCATGCCTGGATTTAGTTCCGTTTATTTCCCTTTCAGGTACCAAAGTAAAAAAAGACTGGTGGAGAGAGGGACGCAGCCGGCTGGGGGTGGGGGGTGGAGGGTGGGACGGCAGTGGGGAAGAGACCGGCTCACATCACATCCACAAAGAACTCACTGGGGTTTCCCATTGCCATGCGGAAGGACTGTCTGCTGGCGGTCAGTTCCGGGGGCACTGAGGCCAGGTCCCGGCCCGGAGGGGCTCCCGGGGGCCCCATGGCTGCGGGCGGCGGGGGCATCATCAGCATCGGGGGACCGTAGAGAGGGGGCACCCCAGGAGGGCCGTAGCTCGGGTGCGTGTGGTGGCTGCGCAGGCTGCTGGTCAGCGAGTGGTGGCTACGGTGGCTGTGCTCGCTGGCTGCCGGGCCCGAGCGCTCGCTGGCCGCCCGCTCGCGCCCCCGCAGGCTGCTGCGTGTGGTGTGGTCCGACTCGCTGCCGCTGCCACCCGACTTGGAGTCCCCGGCCTTCGCGTCCTTCTCCTTGCGCCGGTCACTGCCACTGCGGTTAGAGCCGCTGCTCCGACTGCCTACAGGAAGACCAAGCGAGGCGGGGGTGGGGGTGAGAGGGCTGCCTGCCCCCCCACCCCTGCGGCTCCCTTCCCGGCCCCCTGCCTTACCTTCACTGTGCTGGCTGCTGGCGCTGCCCCCTCCATAGCTGTAGCCGAGCTCAGGGAAGCCCGGGTGTGGGTTGTAGGGGTGTGGAGGTGGTGGGTATTGGTAAGGGAATGCCATTGGCCACGGGGCGGCCCCGGGGTGCGGCAAAGGGGCCAGTGTGTCCTGGTCAGAGGCGCCGCTGGAGCCATCGTGGTCGTGGAGGGACAGGTTGGCCATGTCTGTGAAAGGATGGCTTAGTGAGTATATCTCCTCTCTACTCCCACAACCGCGATCATGAGGAACAGTCTGGGCCCCAGCTTAAGTTACACTAAAGGTAACAGTGGTACTTTCTGACCAGCAAGGCACCCCTTTGGCCACCCCAATAGTCCCACAGCCAATCTCCACATCCAACCTTGTTTCTTCCTTAGTAGGCTGGAAGAAGGAGCAAAACACTATTTTGGAGCTTATACTTGTAATCCCAGCACTCGAGAGGCAGAGGTAGGAGGATCACTGAGAGTTCTAGGCCACCCTGAGACTACATAGTGAACTCCAGAACAAGACCCTACCTCAAAAAAACCAAAAAACCACAACCACAACAACAACAACAAACTATTAGAGCGCGGTGGGACATGCCTTCAATCCCAGCACTTGGGACGCACAGATAGGAGGATGGCCATGAATTCAATGCCAGCCTGAGACTACATAGTGAATTCCAGGTCAGCCTGGGCTAGAGTAAGATCCTCAACGACCCCGCCAAAAAAAACAAAACCTGTGTGCTGGCAATGGCTCCATGATTAAAGGGGCTTGCTTGCAATGCCTAACAGAGAAGGTTTGATTCTCCAGTACCCATGTAAAGCCAGATACACAAAGTGACACCTGCATCTGGAGTTCTTAGCAGTGGCAAGAGGCCCTGGCATGCTCATTCCCTCTCTTTCTCATTCTCTCTCTCTGCTTGCAAATTAAAAACAAAAACAAGCTGGGAGGCAGGGGTAGGAGTATCCCTGTGAGTTCGAGGCCACCCTGAGACTACATAGTGAATTCCAGGTCAGCCTGGGCTAGAGTAAAACCCTACCTTGAAGCCGGGCATGGTGGCGCACGCCTTTAATCCCAGCACTCAGGAGGCAGAGGTAGGAGGATTGCCGAGAGTTCGAAGCTACCCTGAGACTACATAGTTAATTCCAGGTGAGCCTGGACCAGAGTGAGACCCTACCTCAAAAAACCAAAACAACAACAACAACAAAAACAAAACAAAACAAAACAAAAAAAACCCTACCTTGAAAAACAAAAAAAAAAAGTTGGGTCTAGAGATGGCTCAGTGATTAAAGGTGCTTGCTTACAAAGCCTGCCAACCCAGTTTCAATTCCCCAGTACCCATATAAAGCCAGATATGCAAATGAACCTGAAGTTTGTTTAAAGAGGCATGAGGCTCTGGGGTGCCCATTCTCTATTTCTGTATCTCTCTCAAATAAATTTTTTAAAAATATATTTTTTATAAATTATTTATTTTAAAAATATAGATTTTATAAAATAAATAAATAAATAATAAAATATTTTTTAAAAATATATTTTATAAATATAAATAAATAAATAATAAAATATTTTTAAAAATATATATTTCCATTATTTATTTGCAGAGAGAGGGAGATACAGAAATGCATCTGGCTTACGCGAACTCCAGATGGTCCTGGAGAATTGAGCCTCGAACCGGGGTCCTTAGGCTTCATAGGCAAGTGTTTAACCGCTAAGCCATCTCTCCAGCCCATCCTTCTCTCATTTTTAAAAATATTTATGTTGTGTTTTGATGTTTTGAGGTAGGATTTCACTCTAGTCCAGGTTGACCTGGAATTCACTATGTAGTCTCAGGGTGGCCTTGAACTCACAGTTATCCTCCTACCTCTGCCTCCCAAGTGCTGGGATTAAAGGTGTGCGCCACCACATCTGGTTCTTTAAAAATATTTTTTAATTTTATTTTTACTTTCTCCCAGAGCGAGACCCTACCTTGAAGAAAAAAAAAGAGAGAAAAATAATTCCAAACCCCAACTATTTGCCACTTTTTTCTTCTTTTAAAAATATTTTTATTTATTTACAAGCAGAAAGTGAACTACAAGACAGACAAGGGAGAATGGGTGTGCCAGGGCCTCCAGCAGCTGCAAATAAACTCCAGATGCATGTGCCACTCTATGCATCTGGCTTATGTGGGTACTGGGGAATGGAACCTGTGTTGTTAAGACTCTGCAGGGAAGTGCCTTAACCACTAAGCCATCTCTGCAGCCCCACTTTCTCTTCTATCCAGAGGGTATGAGTTGGAATGTGGAAGGTTGAAGGCTGAATGAAGTACTGGAAGCCTCCAGGTACTATATACAGCCTGATTCATTATGCACACTGTACAGCACTTTATCTCCTGCAGAGACTGCCACAAGGTCATGAAGGAGGTATTCTTCCCTTTTCCAGGTGAGGAAAGTCAAGTCCAAAGAGGCTGAATAAGCAGGATGAGGTCAATCTAAACTGCAGGCAGAACAGAAGCTGCAAGTTGCTTATGCTCTCCTTACCTTTCCAGGTGAGGTCATTACTTAGGAACCTGAAGTTGTTTGGGAAAGCTTATGTGCAATTACACTTGGGAGGCAGTGGAAGGAGGATCTCCATGAGTTGGAGGCCAGTCTGGGACCTCATAGTGAATTCCAGGTGCCTGGGCTAGGGTGAGACCCCATGTCCTCATAAAAACAAACAACAACAAAACAACAACAACAACAACAACAACAAACTTCAGAATGCACTGGCCATAGGAGGAATATGCCTGTAATTCCAGGACTTCAGAAGCAGGAGGATGGAGAAGTCAAGGGCATCATGTGGGCTACATAGTGAGACCATATCTCAAAAAAATTTTTTTAAAGTCCAGGATAAGTCAGACATGGTGGTACACACCCCTACCTGGGAAGTGTGTATTTCCCAGCACTTGGGAAGCTAAGACAGGAATATGGAGAGTTCAAGGCCAGCATTGACTATGGAGTGTAGGGTGTGGGGGTGGAGAGGCAGAATGAACATTCAGTCTTTCATGGTCCCCCTTATGAAAATCCCTTGCCCTGATCACATTTCCTAGTGTTGCTGCAGCGGGTGGGAAGGGCCAGAAAGAACAACCTGAGTGCTTCCTCTGTGCCCTATTTACAGCCAGGCCAGACACAAACTCACTCTACCAACATTACTTTATTTCATGGCTATTCACCAACTGCTCCAAAATGTGTACTCCCTAATGGCAAGGCTGTCCCTACCAATGCTGGAACTGCCTTGAAGGAAAGACAAGAGGCTGATCAACTGCCTGAGACACCCCTTTGCTCACAGGTACAGGAACTCAGAGATCTGTAAATGTGAAACTACCTGCCCCATTAAGAAAAAAACTTTCCTACAAGCCCTCCAGCTCAGCCTTGCAGGGAGAAGCTTGGGGATGGGTTTCTGAGTAGCCTGTAGAGGCTGCCAGACAAGCCACCAACCTGTCTACAAGCCAGCAGTAGCATGCGGGTGGATGAAGAAAAGCAGTAGCTTTTCTATAGTCTATGTATTTTTTTTTTTTTGGTTTTGCGAGGTAGGGTCTCACTCTGGTCCAGGCTGACCTGGAATTAACTATGTAGTCTCAGGGTGGCCTCGAACTCTCGGCGATCCTCCTACCTCTGCCTCCCGAGTGCTGGGATTAAAGGCGTGTGCCACCAAGCCCGGCTTTAGTCTATGTATTTTCTACATTCTATATTGGCTCACTCATACCTAAAGAGCCGTTGATGACTGAGCCTGCAGGTGGAGAACCCAGGTGGGTCCAGGGAAGAAACATTTTTGTGCAAAGGCTTAAAAGCTTTAGGTGTTCATAGAGGTCAGGGCCAGGACTGACTTCTAATGATGTTAATAAAAACCAGATTCAGTGAGTCTGACAAGCTATTGAAGGAGGATGTGCTCTAATTTCAGATACTAGAAAGTGAGAAAAAAGTGTGCATCTTAAGGATTGGGGAGATGGCTCAGCAGTTAAAAGTGCTTCTTGTGAAGCCTGCTTGCTGGCCCATGTTCAATTCCTCAGTACCTATGTAAAGCCAGATGCACAAAGTGGCACATGCATCTGGAGTTCATTTACATCTTCAAGAGGCACTGGTGCTTTCTCTTTCTCTCTTCTTGCAAATAAATATTTTTTTAATTATTTATTTATTTTATTTATTTCTTGAGAGAGAGAGAGAGAGAAAGAATGGGTGCACAAGGGACTCCAGCCACTGCAGAATTCCAGATGCATGTGCCCCCTTGTGCACCTAGCTTGCATGGGTCCTGGAATCGTTTGGCTTTGTAGGCAGATGCCTTAACCACTAAGCCATCTCTCCAGCCCAGAAATAAGTATTTTTGAAAGGTACATTTTAGGCCAGGCGTGGTGGTACACATCTTTAATTCCAGCATTTGGGAGGCTGAGGTAGGAGGCTCACTGTGAGTTTGAGAGGCCAGACTACATAATAAATTCCAGATCAATCTGGGCTAGAGCAAGACCCTACCTCAAAAAAAAGAAGGGGGGGCATCTTAGAATCAATTAAATATATTAAAAGTGGGCATTTTTTTTTCTGAGGCAGGGTCTCAGTGTAGCCTAGGTTGATCTGGAATTCACTGTGTATCCTAGGCTGGTCTTGAACTCATGGTGCTCCTTCTACCTTACCTCAGTGTGCTTGGATGACAGGAATGCACAAGCACACCTAGCTGGTGGGTAACTGTCAGAGAACACTTATTGTGAGCCATACATTGTGCTAAGTACATTACATAATCTTATGCTCAAAACAGAATGACAGGATCAGCTATTCTAGTCTCTAGATCCTAATATGAAGCATTTTAAGAGTTTGCTTTTGGGGAGCTGAGAGAAGAAGGCTCATCAATAAAAGACACTTCCAAGCCCAAGTTCAGTCCTCCTGGCACCAGTGTAAAATGCACACAAAGTAGCACACATGTCTATAATCTCAACATGCCTACAGCAATGGGAGGTAGAACCAGAAAAATCCAGAAACTTGCAGGCCAGCTAGACTGGCCTATCCAGTGACAGAACAGTAACATGAGAAATCCTGCCTTAAAAGGCAAAAGTTGCCGGGCGTGGTGGCGCATGCCTTTAATCCCAGCACTTGGAAGGCAGAGGTAGGAGGATCGCTGTGAGTTCGAGGTCACCCTGAGACGACATAGTGAATTCCAGGTCAGCCTGGACTAGAGCAAGACCCTACCTCGAAAAAACAAAAAAACAAACAACAACAAAAAAGGCAAAAGTAGAGGATTGCCATCCTGATATTGTCTTCTGGCCTCCACACATATGCCATGGTACACATACACACACTCTAAACTGACTGTACCAGGGGGAGAAAAAGGGCCAGGCATTGTGGTACATGCATTTAATCCCAGCTCTAGGGAGGCTGGGAGGCTAAGGTAGGAGCATTGCTGTGTGTTTGAGGCCAGCTTGGGGCTACAAGAGTGAGTTCCATGTCAACCCGGGCTACAGTAAGACCCTGCCTCAAAAAAGTAAATAATATAAAAATAAAAGGGTTAGCCCTTGTAAGGCAATGGCATCACTAGGCTGAGAGAAGGCTTCTTAGTGGTTGCTGGGGATGGGCCTCAGCTTTCATTATAAGCACTGTTGTCTCTTCTGAGGGTGTCCATAGCTTAAGAAAGGAGAGGAAAAGTCTATGTTCTCAGGATCAAGTCTAAACTCCTGGATAGTTTCTGATAGCTTTTCCAGCTTTATTCAACTGCACAGCTCACTCTGAGGTCTGAGAAGGACATGGAGTTCCTAGCCAGGCCCACATCCCTGCCTTGATGGAATCTGATTTTTTTCATGGACATAGGCTAGGCACTCTGTTTAGCTTTGCTGAGGCAATGTTTTTGGAGCATCACAAACCCAGAGCAGCCCAGACAGTTGGATGAGCAATGGCTCTGGAATCAGAAGACCTGGATCCAAAGCCTAACTCCTTTGCATCTGAGACCTGGGGTAAACTATTTTACACTGATAAGACAGTAATCCTCCCCAACCTCCCTGGGAGTGGGGTTGGGGGTTATGATGACTAAACAAGATAGTAAAATGATACTTTAGAAACCACTGGCACCATGCCAGGCACACAGCAAGCATTTAGAGAATACCAGGCTCAACAGGAAGGTGTAGTGCCAATGTAGATTGGGCTGTTGCCACCATAGGATCCTCAAGGTTTAAGCCAGGACCCAGCTCTGCTGTGCTCATCCAGGTTTCCTAGAGTCGGCTATCACACCCCTAAGTACCTCCCTACCCCCAGCCAGGAGACAAGAGTGGGGAATGCTAGATGTGGGAGCACACTTCTGTAATCCCAGCATTCAAGAGACTGAAGTAGGAGGATTGCTGCAAGTTCAAGGTCAGCCTGGGCTACAAAGTACTAGTCCAGCTCAACTTGCATAGCAAGATCCTATCACTGAAGGGATGAGAGGAAGGGGGTGGGGGAGGGAGATACGTACTGCCACAGAGGTCACCAAAGATGTAGTAGCACTGCTCAGAGAAGGTGATCTTGTTGACAGTGTGGCGGATGAAGCCGGCTTTCAGCAGGTTGCTGGCATACTTGCGGGCCTCCCGCCGGTCAGTGAAGCCTTCCACATTGTGGTATAGCCAGTCCACCACATCTGAGCCTGGGGATAAGGCTATCAGTTGATTTGGGTTCCTCTGGCCTCACAGGAGCTCTGAGGCTAGGGCTAGTTCCAACACAAAGTAGTAGCCTATGGAAGTTTTTAGGTCTTCCCACTCCTAGCCTACCCCACCCCAGGACTCTCCACCCTGTCCCTCACCCCATCACAGAGCTCTCTTACCAATGAATGCATTGGGAATGGTAATCTTGAGCCACATGCGGTCTCGGACCTCCAAGCCTGATTCAGGGGAGGCCATGGCTTTTACGATGGCAGCCATGTCACTGTGGATGGACAAGTGGAAGTCATCTAGGCCTGGGAATGAAAGGTGGAATGGTGAGGCACATAGGGACTCTGGAGTTAGACAGACCATGAGTTTGTATTCTAGCTCTACCACCCAATTAAGGGACAATGCTAAAAAACTGATTTCCAGGACACTAAGTTTCCCCTTCTGTATAAATGGGTACTTTAATGTTTACATAACATTCGTGATATCATGAAGTTGCTGAGCAGTGTAGTTGTGCATGTTATACAGTAAAAATGACAGCCATATATTGAGTACTACAGAGCAAGATGATACTCCACTTAAGCCTCTTTAAGCCCACATGAGCTTAGGGAAGTATATATTGGTAGTTCCATTTTCTTTTTCTTTTTTGTTTTTTATGTTTTTTGGAGAGAGACAGAGAGAGACAGAGAGAGAGAGAGAGGAAGACAGAGATGGGTGCGCCAGCAGTGTCTCAGCTGCTGAGAACAAAATCCAGATGCGTGTGCCCCCTTGTGGTCAAGTGTGGCATTGCGCCCTTGCATCACTTTGCATCTGGCTAAACGTGGGACCTGGAGATTGGAACCCCTGGAGATTGGAACCAGCGTTCTTAGGCTTAGGAGGCAGGCGCCTTAACCCCTAAGCCATCTCTCCAGCCCTCTTTTTATTTATTTATTTATTTTTTTGAGGTAGGGTCTCACTCTAGCCCAGGCTGACCTAGAACTTACTCTGTGGCCCTCAGGGTAGCTTTGAACTCACAGTGATCCTCCTACCTTGGCCTCCCAGTGCTAGTATTAAAGGCATAAGCCACCATGCCCGGCTTTGGACTTCCCAATTTTTGAAAGAAAATGAGGCTCATTGTGTGCTTAATATAGGTTCAGGAGCAAACAATATTTAGTGAGGATCTAACTGCTCATTGGGGGAAGGCTGCAGTTTGAGATAGCTGGAATGAGCAGAGTCCCCTCTCAGGTTCTCCTTGCTGCACAGATTGGTCCAAGTCAATCTCTCCCACCCAACCCCATCTGCTGAGCCCAAGCGATAGGCTTGGATACTCACGCTCTGTGTCGGGGATGGAGCTGGTGATAGAGGAGCTGGTGGAGGTGATGGTGCTCAAGGAAGGGCTCATGCCATAAGCAGGGAAGGTGCCTGTCATGGCTGCGGTGTGAGAGACCCAGGCTGCAGGGTCAATGGGCCGGATGGGCTCACCTGCAGAAAAGATGAGGCATCATGAGCTGCTTACCCTGACTTGCTGTGCTTAATAGGCAGGTGTGAAGTTCTGGGAAAAATTTAAGAAAGGAGGGACAGGTTTCATATACACCAATACTAGCTTTAGGGATGAATCCCTCAACTACTTACTCCTGGGCAATGTGAAGCAACCACGTGGACTTGGGTCCCAGCATTTGGCTACAGTTAGGGTGATGGGCCTGAAAACAGGGGTGTTCTAGTGAAGACATGAGCATGGAGGCAGACCATGCTCCTTGCCTGATAGCCAGAAATGCCTGCCCCATCCTCCCCAGCATCCCGTTCCATCCATACCCTGGTTTGTGCACAATCTCCCGCAGTACACGGACTGCATCGTCATTACTCATGTTCTCAAAGTTGATCTCGTTTACCTGAGAAAGAGGGCCAAAGTGAGATCACAGGCTGTGTTAGGGAGAGGGCCAGAGGAGTTGGGTTTGAGGGGCAGGAAGTCTTCCTCCAGATGGTAGGGACTTCTCCCCACTCCCTAGCCATATTACTGCCCAGGGCAGGCAACTATACCTGTAACAGCATATCTCCTGGTTCGATGCGTCCATCAGCCGCCACAGCCCCACCCTTCATGATGGAGCCAATGTAGATGCCACCATCACCACGCTCGTTGCTTTGGCCCACAATGGAGATGCCCAAGAAGTTATACTTTTCTATAAGGAGTAATTTAACACCTTAAGGGGGGGGGCAAGGTTCCTACCCAAATTCCCACCTCCTTGATAACAAAGGGTAGAAAGGGACATGAATTGACAGTTTACTAACCCTATGCATGCATACATTACTGTATAGTGTGTGCTTCACCATGCTTTCATTTCCCGTTAGCTATGAGGCAGGAACTCTTAGTCTCACAGAGCAAGCAAATGACTTAAGTGACTTTTCTTCTTTTTATGTGTGGTTTTTCAAGGTAGGGTCTAGCTCTACCCCAGGCTGACCTAGAATTCACTATGTAGTCTCAGGGTGGCCTCAAACTCAAGGTGATGCTCCTACCTCTATCTCCTGAGTGCTGGGATTAAAGGCATGAGCCACCAAGCCTGGCTTTAAGTAACTTTTCTAAGCCAGTAAGTAGCAGGATTTAAATTCAGATTTAAGTTCCCAAGCTAGGCTCCTTTTGCTACATCTAGCTGTCCCCTAAAAGAGTCAGGGGGCTGGGAAAATGGCTCAGCAGTTAAAGGTACTTACTTGCAAAGCCTGTCAGTCCAGGTTCAATTCCCAAGCCACCCACATAAACCAGATGCAAAAAGTGGTACAAGTGGCCAGGCATGGTGGCACATGCCTTTAATCCCAGCACTCGGGAGGCAGAGGTAGGAGGATCGCCGTGAGTTCAAGGCCACCCTGAGACTACATAGTGAATTCCAGATCAGCCTGTGCTAGAGTGAGACCCTACCTCGGAAACCCCCACTCCCCCCCAAAAAAGTTAAAGAGGGGCTGGAGAGATAGCTCAGTGGTTAAGGCACTTGCCTGCAAGGCCTAACAACCTGGGCTCAATTCCCCAGTAGACATGAAAAGCCAGATGCACAAAGTGGCGCGTGCATCTGAAGTTTATTTGCAGTGGCTAGAGGCCCTGGCACACCATTCTCCTCTCTCTTTCACTCTCTCTGCTTGCAAATAGATAAATAAAAGAATATTAAAAAAAAAAGTTGCTGGGCATGGTGGCACACACCTTTAATCCCAGCACTTAAGAGGCAGAGGTAGGAGGCTCACCATGAGTCCAAGGCTACCCTGAGAATACATACTGAATTCCAGGTCAGCCTGGGCAAGTGAGACCCTACCTTGAAAACCAAAAAAAAAAAAAAAAAAAAGTAAAGAGCACTTAGGAGGCAGAGGTAGGAGAATTGCTGTGAGTTTGAGGTTACCCTGAGGCTACATAGTAAATTCCAGGCCGGCCTACCTTATAAATAAATAAATAAATAAATAAATAAATAAATAAATAAATGTAAAGAGAAATCAGACAGCAAGGATACAATGGCTAATGATGGGAAGGGCGAGAGCTCTTGGAAATCATTTCCTTCAGGAAGCCTTTCAGGGTAGCATTTTCTGCTTCCACAGCTCTCTGTACTTATGTCACAGCCCCGGCCATTAGACAGTGACTTGACCGAATTACCTATCAGGACTAGGGATGGAACTCCAAGGCCTTGTGCTCCAACACTGAGCTCTACCCCAGGCCCCAGAGAACACATGTTGTGCTTCCTAGAACCCGTTGTCTGCTGGGCATCTGACTTCGTGCCCGTCCAGACTCACCCATGTTGAGAGTGACCGTGATGATGTTGAGAGACATGGTGGAGTCCGTGATGCTGCTGAAGGACGAGGACTGGAAGAGACAGTGGCCCTGAGCGACAGGTAGGTGTGGTGGGAACTCGCTACTCTCATCTGCTTCTTCCTCAGCATACCACCCTCACCCGCTAGGGTTCCAAACACTGAGCCAAAGCCCCCATCCTGCTTGGGAAGAGGCTCAAAACCCAAGGCTCCATACCCGCTCAATCCGAGACACCTTCTGCTTCCGCCGCCGCCTTTTGTGTCTCCTCATCAGGCGTGAGGCGCTGCTCTGTTCCGTGGAGCTGCTGAACCTGTGGGGCCCACAGTCGTTCCCCACCAGGCTGGCCCAGCTCTGCCCCATGAGAGGCACTGCAGAGCCCAGGTCCCCCAAATAAAGACCACAACCCTCCTAAGAGTATAGCATCTGCAGGATTCAGGGATGCTCAGGGGTCACCTGCCCCTCACCCCGCCCCCCCCCCCAGTACCTATGGAAGTTAAGCCCCACCTGCTGGTGGAGTCATCTTCATCTGAGTCAAAGAAGCTGGTAGTCTCCAGCTCACTGCTCATGAGGGTAGATGAGCTGTCATAGCCACCAGGCTCTCGCCGCCGCTCACCCTTTGCAGTTCCATTGAGTCGGATTGCTGCAAGGGAGGCAGGCAGCTGGGTCTACACAGGGCCATTGCAGGGAAAAAGCAAAGAGAGGGGGCAGGCCATATCGGAAACTCAGGAAGTAGGGTAAAGAGGCAGGGCGCTGCCTGGAACTGTGGGGAAGACACACCATGCTCTGGGCCGTCTCTTCCGTCCCTCTGGCGGGGCCGCTCGCGCTGGGCAGATACCAAGGAGTCTGTCTCTGTGTCATTGTCCAAGTTCTCCTGACTGCCCCCACCGGCATGAGGACTACAGGGAAAGATGACTTGGTGGGGGAGAGAGCAGGCTGGGGGCTCCCTCCCCCAGCCCTGGGCTGAGTTGAGGTGGCCCTCCCCCAGGGGCTATCCCCCACCCTCAAGTCACACTCACTGGAAGGAGGGAGGTCTGGAGTCCCCAATGCCTCCAGTGCGCTCCATAGGCGGTGGCAGTTCTGGTGGGTTGTCAGCACAGAAGGGGCTGTCTCTTGGTGAGACCCCTCTGCTGACACCAGCTGATGAGAAAAGAACAAGTGGGTACTATGTCACAGGGGCACCAGGAGCCAGGGAAAGGGAGATGTTGGCTTCCAGCAGGACATGAAAGCTTGGGAAGAATGAACCAAGAAAAAGAGATAGGGGGCTGGAGAGATGGCTTAGCAGTTAAGGCATTTGCCGGCGAAGCCAAATGACCCAGGTTCAATTTCCCAGGACCTACTTAAGCCAGATGCACAAGGCAGCACATGCATCTGGAGTTCATTTACAGTGGCCAAAGGCCCTGGTGTGCCTATTCTCTCTCTCTTTTTCTGTCTGTATCTATCTCTCAAATAAAATAAAATAAAATAAAATAAAATAAAATATTTTTTTAAAAGATAAAAAAAAAAAAAGCTGCAAGGGCAGTTGCCCAGTTGTGTGTGGGAGAATGACTGGGAGGCATGGGTTGGTAAAGTGGAGTGGGGGCAGGAAAATAAAGGTTAGTGCCACAGGTACAAGTTCCCAGGGGAGAGCAGCTGTCTAGATGGGTATAGGAGACCTTTTCTTCTCCTCCTCCTCCTTCTTCTTCTTTTTAAATCCCCATCATGTGTTTCCATCTCTCCCTTTCCCCTTTCCTACCATTCTCTGGCTTTTCATTAAAGGCTGAGGAATTTGGGTTAAGAAGTAGAAAACCAAAGGGAGATTCCGATGTGGAGTTATAAAACCACCAACTTTAATGTCAGCTATGCTGTTCCTCCCTCCAGCCTGCATAGGGACACAGGTAGATGGATGCTCAGAACACCTTACCCAGGATACTACCCGGCCGTTGAAGCAGGGTAGCTTGGCATTGTCGTCGGAGATCTCCTCTTTCACCACCCTGTGGGGAAAGGGAGATGTCTGAGAGAGCTCTCTGGTGAGGGAATGGAGGGTCCTCACAATCCCAGTTGTCCTCTACTTTAAACATGGAATCAAGCCACCAGTACGAGGTTGTTGAAATATGAGGAAGTGACCCAAATAATTCTTCAGCACCAACAGGAAGACACAAGCCCTGTCTAGACTAGCTACTGTGCTGGAGTATCCTCAGACATCAGATGATTACAAATTATAGCGGAGATTGCTGTCCCTATACCACTCCCCAGAAACTCCAGAGTGCTTTCCCAGTCCCAATAAGACTTTTCTGGGATATGTATTTTTTCTTTCCTTCTGACCTCCAAGTTGGCAAAAGGCATCATATAACTATTGCTGTTCTTCCCTTCTCAACTAAGAACCTGACATTGTTCTGGGAGGGGTGGGCAAAGAATTTAAGGAAATAGGTGGCAGAGATAGGAGGACTGCTCTGAAGTCAAGGCCAGCTGGGAGTACAGAGTGAATTCCAGGTCAGCCTGAGCTAGAGTAAAAGCCTACCTCAGAAAACCAAAAATAAAAAAGGAAATAGGAGAAGGCATCTAAAGAACATCTTCCATATGCCAGTAACAGAACAGAGGCTGGACATGATGGTACACACCTACAGTCCCAGCACCGGGAAGGATGAGGTAGGATGATGTGAGACCAGCCTAGGTTATAAGGGAGACACTGTCTTTAAAAATAAAAATAAAACCGGGTATAGTGGCACATGCCTTTAATCTCAGCACTAGGGAGGCAGAGGTAGGAGGATCACTGTCAGTTCAAGGCCATTCTGAGAATACATAATGAAAAAAAAAAAAAAAAAAAAAAGTAAAGAGCACTTAGGAGGCAGAGTGTAGGAGAATTGCTGTGAGTTTGAGGTTACCCTGAGGCTACATAGTAAATTCAGGCCTACCTTATATAAATAAATAAATAAATAAATAAATAAATAAATAAATAAATGTAAAAGAAATCAGACAAGCAAGGATACAATGGCTAATGATGGGAAGGGAATAGAGCTCTTGAAATCATTTCCTTCAGGAAGCCTTTCAGGAGTAGCATTTTCTGCTTCACAGCTCTCTGTACTTATGTCACAGCCCGGCCATTAGACAGTGACTTGACCGAATTACCTATCAGGACTAGGGATGGAACTCCAAGGCCTTGTGCTCCAACACTGAGCTCTACCCCAGGCCCCAGAGAACACAGTGTTGTGCTTCCTAGAACCCCGTTGTCTGCTGGGCATCTGACCGTGCCCGTCCAGACTCACCCATGTTGAGAGTGACAGTGATGATGTTGAGAGACATGGTGGAGTCCGTGATGCTGCTGAAGGGCGAGGACTGGAAGAGACAGTGGCCCTGAGCGACAGGTAGGTGTGGTGGGAACTCGCTCTCATCTGCTTCTTCCTCAGCATACCACCCTCACCCGCTAGGGTTCAAACACTGAGCCAAAGCCCCATCCTGCTTGGGAAGAGGCTCAAAACCCAGGAGGCTCCATACCCGCTCAATCCGAGACACCTTCTGCTTCCGCCGCCGCCTTTTTGTCTCCTCATCAGGCGTGAGGCGCTGCTCTGTTCCGTGGAGCTGCTGAACCTGTGGGGCCCACAGTCGTTTCCCCACCAGGCTGGCCCAGCTCTGCCCCATGAGAGGCACTGCAGAGCCCAGGTCCCCAAATAAAGACCACAACCCTCCTAAGAGTATAGCATCTGCAGGATTCAGGGATGCTCAGGGTCACCTGCCCTCACCCCCCCCAGTACCTGGAAGTTAGCCCCACCTGCTGGTGGAGTCATCTTCATCTGAGTCAAAGAAGCTGGTAGTCTCTCCAGCTCACTGCTCATGAGGGTAGATGAGCTGTCATGCCACCAGGCTCTCTTGCCGCTCACCCTTTGCAGTTCCATTGGTGGATTTGCTGCAAGGGAGGGCAGGCAGCTGGGTCTACACAGGGCCATTGCAGGAAAAAAGCAAAGAGAGGGCAGGCCATATCGGAAACTCAGGAAGTAGGGTAAGAGGCAGGGCGCTGCCTGGAACTGTGGGGAAGACACACCATGCTCTGGGCCGTCTCTTCCGTCCCTCTGGCGGGGCCACGCCGCTGAGCAGATACCAAGAGTCTGTCTCTGTGTCATTGTCCAAGTTCTCCTGACTGCCCCCACCCGGCATGAGGACTACAGGGAAAGATGACTTGGTGGGGGGAGAGAGGCAGGCTGGGGCTCCCTCCCCCAGCCCTGGGCTGAGTTTGGTGGCCCTCCCCAGGGGCTCCCCCACCCTCAAGTCACACTCACTGGAAGGAGGGAGGTCTGGAGTCCCCCAATGCCTCCAGTGCGCTCCATAGGCGGTGGCAGTTCTGGTGGGTTGTCAGCACAGAAGGGGCTGTCTCTTGGTGAGACCCTCTGCTGACACCAGCTGATGAGAAAAAGAACAAGTGGGTACTATGTCACAGGGGCACCAGGAGCCAGGAAAGGAGATGTTGGCTTCCAGCAGGACAAGGAAAGCTTGGGAAGAAATAGACAAAGAAAAGAGATAGGGGCTGGAGAGATGGCTTAGCAGTTAAAGGCATTTGCATGAAGCCAAATGACCCAGTTCAATTTCCCAGGACCTACTTAAGCCAGATGCACAAGGCAGCACATGCATCTGAGTTCATTTACAGTGGCCAAAAGGCCCTGGTGTACCTATTCTCTCTCTCTTTTTCTGTCTGTATCTCTCTCAAAATAAAATAAAATAAAATAAAATAAAATAAAATAAAATAAAATAAAATAATTAAAAAAAAATTTTTTTAAAAGATTAAAAAAAGCTGCAAGGCAGTTGCCCAGTGTGTGTGGGAGAATGACTGGGAGGCATGGGTTGGTAAAGTGGAGTGGGGGCAGGAAAATAAAGGTTAGTGCCACAGGTACAAGTTCTCAGGGGAGGCAGCTGTCTAGATGGGTATAGGAGACCTTTTCTTCTCCTCCTCCTCCTTCTTCTTCTTTTTAAATCCCCATCATGTGTTTCCATCTCCTTTCCCTTTCCTACCATTCTCTGGCTTTTCATTAAAGGCTGAGAATTTGGGTTAAGTAGAAAAACCAAAGGAGATTCCGATGTGGAGTTATAAAACCACCAACTTTAATGTCAGCTATGCTGTTCCTCCTCAGCCCTGCATAGGGACACAGGTAGATGGATGCTCAGAACACCTTACCCAGGATACTACCCGGCCGTTGAAGCAGGGTAGCTTGGCATTAATGGTCGGAGATCTCCTCTTTCACCACCCTGTGAGAAAGGGAGATGTCTGAGAGAGCTCTCTGGTGTTGGGAATGGAGGTCTCACAATCCCAGTTGTCCCTCTACTTTAAACATGGAATCAAGCCACCAGTACGAGGTTGTTGAAATATGAGGAAGTGACCCAAATAATTCTTCAGCACCAACAGGAAGACACAAGCCCTGTCTAGACTAGCTACTGTGCTGGGTATCCTCCAGACATCAGATGATTACAAATTATAGCGGAGATTGCTGTCCCTATACCACTCCCCAGAAACTCCAGAGTGCTTTCCCAGTCCCAATAAGACTTTTCTGGGATATGTATTTTTTTCTTTCCTTCTGACCTCCAAGTTGGCAAAGGCATCATATAACTATTGCTGTTCTTCCCTTCTCAACTAAGAACCTGACATTGTTCTGGGAGGTGGGCAAAGAATTTAAGGAAATAGGTGGCAGAGATAGGAGGACTGCTCTGAAGTCAAGGCCAGCTGGGAGTACAGAGTGAATTCAGGTCAGCTGAGCTAGGTAAAAGCCTACCTCAGAAAACCAAAATAAAAAGGAAATAGGAGAAGGCATCTAAAGAACATCTTCCATATGCCAGTAACAGAACAGAGGCTGGACATGATGGTACACACCTACAGTCCCAGCACCGGGAAGGATGAGGTAGGATGATGTGAGACCAGCCTAGGTTATAAGGGAGACACTGTCTTTAAAAATAAAAATAAAACCGGGTATAGTGGCACATGCCTTTAATCTCAGCACTAGGGAGGCAGAGGTAGGAGGATCACTGTCAGTTCAAGGCCATTCTGAGAATACATAATGAATTCTAGGTCAGCCTGAGCTAGAGTGAAACTCTACCTTGAAAAACAAAAACAAAGCCAGGCATGGTGGCGCACGCTTTTAATCCCAGCACTCGGGAGGCAGAGGTAGGAGGATCGTCGTGAGTTCGAGGCCACCCTGAGACTAGAGTGAATTCCAGGTCTGCCTGAACCAGAGTGAGACCCTACCTCAAAACAACAACAACAACAACAAACAAACAAACAAACAAACAGAAAAGCTTAGAAAAGTCAAGAGGCTGTTCTAAGATGGAAGAGCTAATAAGTGCAGCATTGGAATTTGAACATGGAGTTGTTGACTCTTCTAGGGGTAGGAGGGAAAAAGCAAAAGGAAGAGAGTGCTGTGGAACCCTGAGCCATTCAGTTCTATGATGGAAGAGTACACCCTAAATGAGGTCCCCCAAGGTCGCTGAATATTAGCTGATCATTTTGAGTCAGCAGAGCCTTGTCAACCTGTCAGTGACCCCCAGAAAGAGAAGAAACATCTGCAGGATAGAGTGTGGTGATGGGGCCTGCAAGGGAAAGTGGGGGTACTCATCAGCATTTTCCTACCACAGGGAGACCCTCTCTAAAGTAGGACAGAGTCCATGCTATGTGACCCTTGTACCCCCTTTTCCTTGGAACCCAGGTTCCCATGCAGGCTGTAAGTTGGCACCCTGTGGCCAGATTGGCTGGTGAGTCTGAAGTACTTCACTGGCAAGTCTTTTCAGCCTTTCGGTCACCATGAGCCCAAACACAAGTGATTTGGGCTGCTTTCTTAGGGTTACTGTGGGATTGGAAATGGTGAGGAGCCAGAAGTGGTTGGAGGGAGGAGGACAGGCTTGGCCCGGGAACTTGGTTGTAAGTCCCAAGTCTGTGAGCGTGAGGGAGGACTGGGCTTCCCAGCCTCCTCTTTGCCATGTGTCATCCTCTAACCCATGGTCAGGTTTTCCTAGCTTCGGACTCCTGACATGTTTGACAGTCTGATGGTCTTCAGCATTTTCCAGTCCCTTCCTTGAGCCCAAGCCATAGTCAATATCTGACTTCTGGCCCTACCTTATTTCCCAGGCCAAATGCATGCCATGACCACACCCAACAGCTCTCATGTCGTACATCCCTGTCCCCCACCATCACTCTCCTTACAGACCCATTACCTTTGTCATCATAGAGGAAAGAATAGGAAGGATATATAGTAGAAAGAATACTGGAGTCAGTTGAATCCCAATGCTGACATCTAGTTGATGCCAAACAAGTTATTGAATGTCAGTTTCTTTTTTTTTTTAATTTATTATTTATGAGAAAAGAGAGAGAGAAAGAAAGAAAAGATGGACATGCCAGGGCCTCTAGCCACTGCAAACGAATTCCAGATGCATGTGTCACCATGTGCATCTGGCTTACATGGGTTCTAGGCAATCGAACCTGGGTCCTTTGGCTTTGTAGGCAAAGTGCCTTAATGACTAAGCTATCTCTATGGCCCCCAGTTTCTTTATTCTTGAAATGAGAATCATATTATCTACCCAATAACGCTGGTGTGAATGTTATATGTTCTAACTATAGTGACATGAGATATAATAGGTAAAAATCCAGGCTTCACAGATTGACTAGGATTCAAATGTCAGCTTTCCATTGATTAGTAGTATGAATTTAGGTAATTATTATTATTATTATTATTTTGAGGTAGGGTCTCACTGTCTAGCCCAGGCTGACCTGGAATTCACTATGTAGTCTCAGGGTAGCCTCAGACTTACAGTGATCCACCTACCTCTACCTCCAGAGTGCTGGGATTAAAGGCATACGCCACCACGCCCAGCTGAATTTAGGTAAATTATTGATCCTATAAAGCTTAGTTTTGCCATTTATCTTTCCCTTATAGCACTGTTATGACTCCTAAATGAAATAATGCAAGTGTTTACTGTAGTGTTTGGCCTGTAATGTCACTGTAACTTTCTTCCTTATTTATTTATTTTGGTTTTTCAAGGTAGGATCTCACTCTAGCCCAGGCTGAGCTGGAATTCACTGTGTAGTCTCAGGGTGGCCTCGAACTCATAGTGATCCTCCTACCTCTGCCTCCTGAGTGCTGAGATTAAAGGTGTGTGCCAGCATACCCAGCCCTTTATTATTATTATTATTGTTATTATTTATTTATTTATTGGTATTTTCAAGGTAGTATTTCATTCCAGCCCAGTCTGACCTGGAAATTACACTGTAGTTCTAGGCTGGCCTTGAACTCACAACGATCCTCCTACCTCTCTTTGCCTCCTGAGTGCTGGGAATAAAGGTGTGCACCACCATGCCTAGCTCTTACTTTTTAAGATATATATATAAATTTATTTACTTATTTAAGAGAGAGGAGAGAATAGGCACGTCAGGGCCTCCAGCCACTGCAAATGAACTCCAGATGCATGTGCCCCCTTGGGCATCTGGCTTATGTGGGTCCTGGAGAGTTGAACCGGGATCCTTTGGCTTTGCAGGCAAATGCCTTAACCACTAAGCCATCTCTCCAGCCACACTTACTTTTTAAAAAATTATTTATTTATTTGCAAGGACAGAGAGAGAGAGAGAGAGAGAGAGAATGGGCATGCCAGGGCCTCTAGTCACTGCAAACACTGCAAACAAACTCCAGATGTATGTGTTACTTTGTGCAGTGGGTTATATGGGTACTGGGGAATTGAACCCAGGTTGTTAGGCTTTGAAGGCAAGCACCTTAACCAATGAGCCATCTCTCCAGCTTTCTCCCTTTTAAAATTTATTTTTATTTTTTAAAATATATTTTATTTATTTATTTAATAGAGATAAAGGAGGAAAGAGAGAGAGAGAATGGATGCACCAGGGCCTTCAGCCACTGCAAATGAACTCCAGATGCTTACGCCAACTTGTGCATCTGGCTTACATGGGTCCTGAGGAACTGAACCTGGGTCCTTTAGCTTTGCAAGCAAATGTCTTAATCTCTAAGCCATCCCTCCAGCCCCCCTTTTTTTTATTTTTCGGTTTTTCAAGGTAGGGACTCACTCTAGCCCAGACTGTCCCAGAATACACTATGTAATCTCAAACTGGCCTCAAACTCACTGTGATCCTACCACCTCAGCCTCTGGAATGCTGGGATTAAAGTCATGTGCCACCACACCCCACAGAGAGAGACAGAATGGGCACACCAGGGCCTCTAGCCCCTGCAAATGAACTACAGAAGCTTATGCCACTTTGTGCCTCTGGCTTTAAGTGGGTACTGGGAAACTGAACTTGGGTTGTTAGGCTTTAAAGGCAAATGCCTTAACCTAACTGCTGAGCCGTCTCTCCAGCACTCTTTTCTTTTTGGTTTTTCAAGGTAAGGTCTCAGTCTAGCCCAGGCTGACCTAGAGTTCACCATATAGTCTCAGCGTGGCCTCCAACTCGGTGATCCTATCTCTACCTCCTGAGTGCTGGGATTAAAGGCATGCACCACCATGCCCAGCTCCTCTAGCGCTCTTTTTAAAAAAAAAAAAAAAAAATTATATATATATATATATATATATATATATATATATATATATATATATATATTTGTACACAGAGACAGAGCTCCTTTTTAGTAAACATTTTATTTGCAACAGAGATGTAGACAGGGAGGGAGAGACAAAGGAGTGGGAGAAGGAGAATGAAAATATGGACATTCCAGCATCTGCTGGTGTCTCGCTAAATGTATATACTATGCTCACCAAACTGCCCAGAAAGTACTTCTCTTAATGTCTGCACCCATATATTAATGCTACTCTCACTTTTGGTTAGAGAAGCTTCTGTTCAGATCGTGGCAACCTTGGGATGACTCAGAAGGCACCATGGTGCTGAGAAGAAGTTGACAGAGGAGTGCTCAGCACTAAAACATCTCAAACACACCTTCCAAGGCTCAGGGTCCATTGCGGAAGAGGGGGCAAAAAGAATGTAAGATCCAAAGGAAGGGTAGGACTCCTTACAACGTGCTCCTCCAGACACAAAATGGCCAGGATATCTGTGACCTCACAGTGCCTGACACTACCTACATAAGACCATCATAATAAGAGGCAAAGATCATGACATCAAACTGAAAAGAGAGACTGATTGAGAGGGGGAGGGGATATGATGGAGAGTGAAGTTTCAAAGGGGAAAGTGGGGGGAGGGGGAGAAGTACCATGGGATATTTTCTACAATTAAAGAAGTTGTCAATTAAAAAAAGAAAAAAGAAAAAAAGAAAAGAAAATATGGACGTTCTAGGACCTTTAGCCACTGCAAAGGAACTCTAGATGTATGGGCCACTTTGTGCATCTGGTTTATGTGGGTATTGGGAAATGGAACCCAAGTTGTTAGGCTTTATAGGCAAGCCCCTTAACTGCTGAGCCATCTTTCCAACCCCTTTATTTTTTAATTTTTAAAAAATATTTTATTTATTTCATTATTATTCATTTGCGAGAGAGAGAGAAGGGAGGGAGGGAGACAGAGATATTGAGAATGGGTGTGCCAGGACTTCCAGCCACTGCAAACGAACTCCAGACACATGTGCCACCTTGTGCATCTGGTTTATGTGGGTCCTGGGGAATCAAACCTGGGTCCTTAAGTTTCGCAGGCAAGCACCTTAACTCCTAAGCCATATCTCCAGCCCTATTTTATTTATCTATTTGACGGGGGTGAGAGAGAATGAACATGGGCACGCCAGGACCACCATCCACTGAAATGAACTGTAGACACATGTGCCACCTTTATGCATCTGGCTTATATGGGTACTGGGAAATCAAACCTGGGTCCTTAGGCTTCACACGCAAGCACCTTAACTGCTAAGCCATCTCTCTAGCCCCTATTTTTAAAAAGTTTTTAATGTATTTTATTTATTTGCAAGCAGAGAGAGAAGAGAGACAGACAGAGATGGGCATGCCAGGGCTTCCAGCCACTGCAGATGAACTCCAGATGCATGCACCACTTTGTGCACTTGACTTTATGAGGGTACTGGGGAATGGAGCATGGATCATTTAGTTTCTGTAGGCAAGTGCCTTAACTGCTGAGCCATCTATACAGCCCCCTTTTCTTTTATTTATTTATTTATTTTTGGTTATTCAAGGTAGAGTCTCACGCTAGTCCAGGCTAGAACTTGCCATGAGTTTGAGGCTATCCTGAGATTACAGTGAGTTCCAGGTCTGTTTGGGCTAGCGTAAAATCCTACCTTGAAAAACCAAAAAAAAAACCCAAAAAACTAGTTACTGTGTTGGAGAGAAAGCACTTGCTTGCAAAGCCTGATGAGAGAGATTCAGTTCCCCAGTACCCACATAAAGCCAGATGCACAAAATGACACATGCATATGAAGTTTGTTCATAGTGGCAGGAGGCCCTGGTGCACCTATATTCACTCTCTTATCAGTCTGCCTCTTTCTCTCTCAAATAAATAAAAATATTAAAAGCTAGGAGTGGTGGTGCATGCCTTTAATCCTAGCACTTGGGAGGCAGAGAGGTAGGAGGATTGCTTGCGAGTTCGAGACCAGCCTGGGACTACAGAGTGATTTCCAGGTCATCCTGGGCTAGAGTGAGACCCTACCTTGAAAAAATAGATAATTTTTTCCCGGCGTGGTGGCGCATGCCTTTAATCCTAGCACTCAGGAGGCAGAGGTAGGAGGATCACCATAAGTTCGAGGCCACCCTGAGACTACATAGTGAATTCCAGGTCAACCTGAGCTAGAGTGAGACCCTACCTTGGAAAACCAAAAAAAAAAAAAAAAAAAGAAAGAAAGAAAGAAAGAATAGATAATTTTTAAAAAGGTGGCCGGGTGTGGTGGTACATGCCTTTAATCCCAGAACTTGGGAGGCAGAGGTAGGAGGATCACCAAGAGTTCGAGGACACCCTGAGACTACACAGTAAATTCCAGGTTAGCCTGAGCTAGAGGAGACCCTACCTCAAAAAAAAGGGGGGGGGGAGCCAAGTGTGGTAATGCATGCCTTTAATCCCAGCACTCGGGAGGCAAAGGTAGGAGGATTGCCATGAGTTCGAGGCCACCCTGAGCCTTCATAGTGAATTCCAGGTCAGCCTGAGCTACAGTTACCTTGAAAAAATAAAAAAAAAAGGGGGGGTGCTGGAGAGATGACTTATCCGTTAAGGCATTTGCCTGCAAAGCCAAAGGACCCAGGTTCGATTCCCCAGGACCCACATAAGCCAGATGTACAAGGTGGTGCTTGTGTCTGGAGTTACTTTGTAGTGGCTACAGGCCCTGGCATACCCTTTCTCTCCCTCTCAAATAAATAAATAAAAATACATTTTAAAAAAAGCAATTAAGCCAGACATTATGGTACACACCTTTAATTCCAACATTCTGGGAGGCAGAGATAAGGGGATCGCCACAGGCTCGAGGCTACCTTGAGACTATATAGTGAATTCACTATATATTTATAGTCAGCCTGAGCTAAAGGGAGACCCTACCTCAAAAATGAAAGAAAGAAAGAAAGAAAGAAAGAAAGAAAGAAAAGAAAGAAAAAAACAACTAGTTACTAACTCAACTTTTAGTGAAATCCACACTCTCCACTAGCAGAGAGACACAGAGAGAGAATGGGCACTGGCTACAAATGAACTCCAGATGCATGCACCACTTTGTGCATCTGGCTTTACATGGGTACTGGGGAATCAAACCCAGAATGTTAGGCTTCACAGGCAAATGCCTTAACTGATAAACCATCTCTCTAGCCCTAGTTGTAAGTCTCTAAGGCAAAGACTAAGCAAATCTTGTCCTCATCATTCATTTTTTTTTTTTCAGGGTAGGGTCTCATTCTAGCCCAGGCTGACCTGGAATTCACTATGGAGTCTCAGGTGGCCTTGAACTCATGGTGATCCTCCTACCTCTGCCTCCCAAGTGCTGGGATTAAAGGTGTGCGCCACCACGCCCGGCTTCCACCATTCATTTTCTATCCAATTACAGAGCTTTGTTTGAGAACCCAGTGAATTTCTGGTCCTGTGCTCGCCATTGCACAGAGCTCCTGAAGCACTGGGCCTGTCACGTGCCTTGTGCTCTGGAGGCTTTAGTCTAGTGGATAGATCATGGAAGTGAACTGCAAGTGGGGAGAGAAGCCATAATGGCAGCAGATGTGTTCACTGAAGAGACAACTGCTGAGTGTCACTTAGGTCTTGGGGCCTGGTGAAAAACTGTACAGGATGTAAAGAAAGAGGATAAAGTGGATGGTTCTCATGGAAAAGCTCAACCTGGAAGACAAGAGAAGAAGAAGGCAGAAGGCTCAGAAGTGAGATATGGAGAAGAAACAACAGTTAGGGCCCTAACTTGCTATTTTACTCCTCCATCTCTAGCTCAAGACTAGACTAGCAGTGTGTACCTTATTCCATCTATCATCTCCTCAGTGCTGAAAATGTTTATTCTTTCTCCATTTCCCAAGTAACTTAAGAGGACTGAGCCTGCCTGAGCTTGACAAATACTTTTGGAGACCAGAAGGGAGTTGGGAAGTCATCAGGCCTCACACTCTGAACCTCAGAGGATTAAGGGGTAGCTGGCTTTCCGCCGCTGATATGTTTTCCCTTCTGTCGGCAGAGGTCCTTGGCCTGGGTTCAGATAAGTGCCCTTTAACCTTCCCAGTTTTCCAAGGCTTACCATCCTCTAAAGAAGAGCATCTACAAAATGGTGATTTTTACATAGTATTCTTCAGTCTACAAAACCCCCCTCATGCTCGCTTGTTCTCTCTCACACACAAACTCCTACAACACTATAATTAAAGCTTTTGATTTTGGAGCCAGATTCCTGATATTCAACCAAGCTTTCTGTCACCACCCATGTGACAACTTAGGCAAGTTTTTAAAGCTTTTTTTTTTTTTTTTTTTTTTTTTTTAATTTGAGAGAGACACAGAGAGAGGGGAAGAGGCAGAGAGAGAATGGGCTCACCAGGGCCTTTCAGCCACTGTGAACAAACTCCAGATACACGCGTCCCCTTGTGCGCATGTGCGACATTGCGTGCTTGCATCACTTTTGCATCTGGCTATATGTGGGACCTGGAGATTCGAACAAGCATTCTTAGGCTTTATAGGCAGGCGCCTTAACCACTAATCCATCTCTCCAGCCCAGCTTTTTGTATTCTAGTTTGCTCATTCTCAAAGTGGGGGCATTACTACCTACTTCAAAGGGCTAGTATGAAGAGTTATAGGAGGGCTGGAGAGAGCTCAGTGGTTAAGATGCTTACCTTCAAAGCCTAACAACATGGGTTTGATTCTTCAGTATCCGTGTAAAGCCAGATGCACAAAGTGGTACATGCATTCGGAGTCTGTTTGCAGCGGTTGGAGGCTCTGGCACACCCATTTCCTCACATCCCCAATCTCTTTCGGCTTAAAAATAATAAATATGGCTGGAGAGATGGCTTAGCGGTTAAGGTGTTTGCCTGCAAAGCCAAAGGATCCCGGTTCGAATCTACAGGACTCATGTAAGCCAGATGCTCAATGGGGTGCTTGCATCTGGAGTTCGTTTGCAGTGGCTGGGAGGCCCTAGCACATCCTTCTCTCTCTCTCTCTCTCAAATAAGTAAATAAAATATATTTTAAAATAAATAATTTTTTTAAAAAAGGATTCACAGGAAAGATGTGATAGCTGATTGGCAGACTGTAAGCACCATATAAAGACTTTGCAAAACATATCAAACATACTACGCACATAACTCCTCTCCTCTGTAACAAGATAGCCTGTTTTTCTGGGGATTAAAATGACAAACCAATCAATGTCCTCCACTTCATTTTTAGCATTGTTTTCAACCTTGCTAGAGCAGCCAGTTCTCATATTGTGCAAAGGGTACTTCAAATACCACAGCTGTATGCAAGATGGCTTCAGGTGGCACAGGATAAATGTTGCTTAGTTCACTCTCCAGGGATGGAACAACAGAATCAGGAATAGTCACATAGTACTCCCCACTATACAAGACACTGTCACACACACTATTTTGTGGATTCACCAAATGCTGAGTTCCCGGCAGAAGGTAACAGTAAATAAGCCAAGCAGAAGACAGAAGGTACTTGCCTCCTGGGGCTAAGAGGGCGGATCTTGGGACAGAAGCAAGTCTGATGAACACTGGGGAGAAGAATGTTTCCCCTTACTCAGCTCTGGGCCTCAGCTGCAAGATGCAGTGCAGGCCTCAGGCTAGGGCTGGAGGGGCTTTCAGGCCTGGAGGGCCAGGGAGGCCTTCCCCATGGCCTCCAGGCCCGGTGCCCAGTTAGTGTGGGCAGGCTAGTGTGCAGCCTCTCCCTCCCCCAATCCCCTGGGAGAGGTGTGTGTGTGTGTGTGTGTGTGTGTGTGTGTGTGTGTGTAGGCGTGCATGCGTGCCAGGCACCCCCTCCCAGGCCAGCTGCTACAGAACCTTCAGGCTCCAACATTCCAACCTCTCTTAAAGGGGCAGTCCCTGCTTCCTAACTGCCTGTCTACAGCCTTGGTTGCTCGGTAGGAAGGGGGAAGAAGATAGAGACCACCAAGAGGTTCTCCCTGGCCCTCCCATTCAAGCTCTGAGACTCTCCCCTGGGACCACCATCTAGAGGGAAAAAGCTACACATCCTCAGGGTCAGGCAGTCCTCCCTTGTCAACATCCCCCATCATCCTCCAGGAGTGGGGAGACAGCTCAATAAACATTAGGTCCAGCATCCTGGCAGAGCACCCCCAACTCCCCCTCCCCCCTCAGAACAAAGTCCCACAGCTTAGCCTTAGATGCAGGATATTCCAAATATGGCTCTGAGTTGCAGAGCTTGAGAAGACTGGGGAAGGCAGGCCGGGTGTCAAATACCCCTACTCTCTACTAAAAAGGTGGCACCTGGAAGGAGGACGGGGGTGGGGGTGGGGACTATGGTTTTGGAACTGAGTGGAGGGGGTGTGTGTCTCTGTGGGCCACTGGCCTGTGCGGAGGTGCAGTGGCTTGATTGGCAGGAACTGGTTGCTTTAGAGATGTTGGGCGTCCCCCTGAATTGGAGGTGGTGATGGTGGTGGTGGTAAGGCCCTCAAGAGGTGAACTGGAGTCCCTACAAGTACTGGAACCCAGCCCCCGCCCCAAAGCCAAAGAGGGGCCCGAGTGGATGGAGTGGCCTCCTTACTGCGAGCGGGGCTAGAAGCCAGGGTAGCGGAGGGAAGTCCAAACTGGCTGCGTTGGCTCCCCGGAGGTGGGGCGGGGGCCCTCCTCACCCGAAATCGTCGTCCATGGACTTGAAGAAGAACTTATAGCTGGGCCGCTGCAGGACGCTCTTAAAGTCCGCCAAGGTGACGCGCTCGGCGGGCAGGGGCAGCTTCACCAGGTACGGAGTCTCCTGCCCGTCCAGGTGGTAGATGATCTTGGTCTCGCCCATGGCTCCGGCCTCGGGCCCGGCGGCCCGCGCGCAGCCTGCTAGGGCGGCCGGGCCGGGCTCTCGGGCGGCGGCGGCGCTCGGCTCTGCTCGGCTCGGCTCGGCGCGGCGCGGCGCGGGCGGCGCGGCCCAGCGGTTCAGCCCTGCTTGGCGGCCGGCCGCCGCGCCAGCTCCCTTGTTCTCCGGCGGCCCCCGGGTCCCAGCGCCGCCCGCGCCTGCACCGCCGCCGCTTCCGCTCCCCACTCCCGGCGCTGGGTTGGCGACCACGACTCTTCCGGTGGCTGCGGCCCTCCCGGCGGGGGCGGGCCCGGCTCTTCGTCCTCCTCCCGCCCCGCCCCGGCCCGCCCGCGGGCCGCTCTGGCTTAGCGGTAAAGCGTCCCGCCTCGCCTCGTCTCGTCTTGGCCGGGCCCACCGACTTCCCCCGCGGCGGCGCTGGACTCCTTGGCTCCGGATGCAGGTTCCCCAGAGATGGAAGTGAAGCCGCGTTTTCTGTACAGAACCCACGGAGCTCGGGAAGGGGCGGAACACGGGTGTCACTTTAGTCCCCAGATGGCTAAAGATCTAAGTATAACCCACTCACTGCAGGGAGAATGGCCTTAACGTGGGTCTTTGTGGCATGTTCTGAGAAAAGCATTTGCTGCCACTGAGGGTACTAAACGAGCTGCTTGAGGATTGGGGCGGGGGGGGCGGCGCAGGATTAAGTTTGGATTGATCCTTACAACATCAGTGCCTACATGCAAGTAGTGATTTGACAACTGAATAAAAGGAAGAACGAGTGCATGCATGCATGATTGGGTCAGTGTCAAGTCGATTCCTAATAGACCTTCTCAACTTGGTGTTTAATTCATTTAATAGACTGCATACCTATTACCTACAAGGCATACTGCGCGAGGTTGCAGTAGAGAGGCAGACCACACTGCCCTTAGAACCCTCACTCAGTTGGAGGAGCACAGGTTTGTAAAGAAAAACCTCAGACTGAAGCCCGCTCACACCTTTATTTATTTATTTTTTAATTTAATTTTATTTATTAGAAAGAGAGAGAATGCAGCCGGGCGTGGTGGCGCACGCCTTTAATCCCAGCACTTGGGAGGCAGAGGTAGGAGGATCGCCATGAGTTCGAGACCACCCTGAGACTACATAGTTAATTCCAGGTCAGCCTGGGCTAGAGTGACACCCTACCTCGAAAAACAAAAAACAGAAAGAAAGGAAGGAAGGAAGGAAGGAAGGAAGGAAGGAAGGAAGGAAGGAAGGAAGGGAGATAATGTGACCCCCAGGGTCTCTAGCCACAGCAAACAAACTCCAAACACATGCATCTCTCCAGCTCTGGCTCATAACTTTAATTCCTGCACTCAGGAGGCTGAAGTAGGAGGATCACCATGAGTTCAAGGCCAGCCTGCTACAAAGCAAATTCTAGGTTAGCTTGGGCTAGAGTGAGACCATACTTTTAAAGAAAGAAGAAAGAAACAAAGAAAGAGGGTAGGAGAGATGGCTCAGCAGTTAAGGTACTTGCCTACATAGCCAAATACCAAGATTCCATGCCCCAGTACCCACATAAAGCCAGATGCACAAAGTGGCGCATGCTTCTGGAGTTTGTTTGCAGTGGCTAGAGGCCTTGATACGTCCCTTCTCTCTGTGTCTGTCTCTCTCTCTGCTTGCAAATAAATAAATAATTTGTTTTTCATTTTTCAAGATAGGGGCTTGCTCTAGCCCAGACAGACCTGAAATTCACTATGGGCCCAGCACACTTCAGCTAAGCAACTCTACCAGATGCTGGAATTCACTATGTAGTCTTATGCTGGCCTCAAATTCATGACGATCCCCCTACCTCTGCCTCCCAAGTGCTGGGACTAAAGGTGTGTGCCACCACACTCAGCTAAATTTTTAATTTTTTTTTTTTTTTTTTTTTTCTGGAGAGAGACAGAGAGGGAGAGGAAGACAGATAGAGATGGACGTTCCAGCAGCCTCTCAGCTGCTGCGAACGAAATCCAGATGCTTGTGCCCTCTTGTGGTCAAGTGTGGCATTGCACCCTTGAGTCTCTGCATCTGCCTAAATGTGGGACCTGGAGATTGGAACAGGTATTCTTAGGTTTAGGAGGCAGGCGCCTTAACTGCTTAACCATCTCTCCAGCCCTAAGTTTTTTGTTTGTTTGTTTGTTTGTTTGTTTTTGTTTTCTGAGGTAGGATCTCACTCTAGCTCCGGCTGCCTGGAATTCACTATGTAGTCTCAGTCTGGCCTTGAAACTCTCCGCAATCCTCCTACCTTTGCTTCCTGAGTGGATTAAAGGCGTGCACCACCACACCCGGCTTTAGTATTTTTTTTTAATAAGAGAGAGTGAGTGAGAGAGAAAGAATTGGTGCACCAGGGCCTCCAGCCATTGCAATCAAACTCCAGACTCATGCACCATCTTGTGCATGTGTATGTGTTTGTGTGTGTGTGACCTTGTGCACTTGTGTCACCTTGTGTGTCTGGCTTATGTGGGACCTTAGGCTTTGCAGGCAAGTGTCTTAACCACTAAGCCATCTCTCGAGCCCTAAATAAATATTTACAAAAAGAGCCTTGCTGGGGGTGGTGGCGCATGCCTTTAATCCCGGCCCTCAGGAGGCAGAGGTAGGAGGATCGCTGTGAGTTAGAGGCCACCCTGAGACTACATAGAAAATTCCAGGTCAAGCCGGGTGTGGTGACACACGCTTTTAATCCCAGCACTTGGGAGGCAGAGGTAGGAGGATCGCCATGAGTTCGAGGCCACCCTGAGACTACATAGTGAATTTCAGGTCAGCTCTGGACCAGAGTGAAACCCTAACTCGAAAAACCAAAAAAAAAAAAAAAAAATTCCAGACCAGCCTGAGAGAGTGAGACCCTATCTTGAAAAAAAAAAAAAAAAAAAAAGCCTGAACCGGGGTGGTGGCTCACACCTTTAATCCCAGCACTCGGGAGGCAGAAGTAGGAGGATCTGCATGAGTTCGAGGCCACCCTGAAACTACATAGTTAATTCCAGGTCAGCTTGAACTAGAGTGAGACCCTACCTAGTAAAACAAAAAAAAGACCTCAGACCAACAAATGAGATGAAGATAAAAATGAAGTGACCAGAGAAAGAAGCTTCCAGAAGATAAAAATGAAGTGACCAATGCCCGGCGTGGTGGCGCACGCCTTTAATCCCAGTACTCAGGGGGCAGAGGTAGGAGGATCGCCATGAGTTCCAGGCCAGAGTGAGACCCTACCTTGAACAACAAAAAAAAAAAAAAAAAAGAAAAGAAAAGAAAAGAACAGATCGCATCCCGCCTCACCAGGAAACTACTAAAGTTCTTGTGGAATCCAAATAGAATTTTATAAGAGCATAATGAATGGAGAGGAGAAAACCTATGGTGGCTGTGAAGGCCCTGATGCCATGTATGTCAAATTAATATCTTCTGATGGTCATGAATTTATTGTAAAAAGAGAACATGCACTAACATCAGGAACAATAAAAGCCATGTTGAGTGGGCCAGGTCAGTTTGCTGAGAATGAAACCAATGAGGTCAATTTTAGAGAGATCCCTTCATATGTGCTATCAAAAGTATGCATGTATTTTACCTACAAGGTTCGCTACACTAACAGCTCCACTGAGATTCCCGAATTCCCAATTGCACCTGAAATTGCACTGGAACTGCTGATGGTTGCCAACTTCCTAGATTGTTAAATAAAATAAATTATAATAAACTTAATTTTTTCAGTATTTAATACCCGAAGTTCAGTTAGAATTTTTTCATATATAGCATGTTGCCTGTGAGCAATTGAACTATAAAGTTAATTGCAAAGCAGATTACCTTCTGTTCTTTTGCATAGCAATCAGAACTGAAATTTGTTTGCTATATCAACAAATTAAGGACGTTTTCACAAACCGAGAAATAAACAAATATGCCAATTAAAAAAAAAATGAAGTGACCAGAAAAGACCTTGTGCATTTGCGCTAATAATGAGAATGTCTAGGGGAGAGAGTATTCCAGGCATCCAGGGGTAAGGGCTCAAAGCAGTTGTACACGAGGTGAGAAAAGTAGCCAAATGACATACTATTGTGTTTTAGGCTACTAACAAGTATGTGTTCCTCCCATTCTATTTTGTATACTGTTTCCAAACTAGTATTAAAGTAACTTTTTTTTCTTTTCTTTTCTTTTTTGGTTTTTCAAGGTAGGGTCTCACTCTAGCCCAGGCTGACCTGGAATTCACTATGTAGTTTCAGGGTAAGGCCATCCTCCTACCTCTGCCTCCCTAGTGCTGGGATTAACGGCATGTGCCACCACGCCCAGCAACTTTTTTTCTTTTTGGGACAGAGTCTCACTCTGCAATCCAGGTTGGTTTGAAACTTACAATGTAGGCCAAAGTTGGCCTAGAACTTTCAACAGGCATGGTTGCACATGCCTGTATTCAGCTACTCCAGAGCTAAAGGCAGGAATGTTGCAAGTTCAAAAGTTCAAGAACATTCTGGGCAATTTCAAGTGACCAGTAGTTCGCAAAAAAAAAAAAAAAAAAAAAAAAAAAAAAAAAGTCCACTGGAGAGATGGTTCAGAGTTAAAACCCTTGCCACACAAGCATGAGTACCTGAGTTTGGATCTCCAGATTGCATGTAAAAGCCAGAAGCCCTGGCTGGCTTTTGTAATGCCAGCATGCCTATGGCAAGATGAGAGGTGGAGACAGAGAGCTTCCTGGAAGTTCACAGTGCAGGTACACTGGCCAGTATAGGGCTGAACAATGAGAACAGGAAACCCTGTCTCAAATGAGGTGGAAAGTGATGATCAACACCCAAAAGTTATCCTCTGACCTCCACGCACACGTGATATGGCACATATGCACCTGCACTCACATACATGAACACACACATCATATACACACTCAAAAAATTTAAAATAAGGCTGGAAAGATGGCTTAGCAGTTAAGATGCTTGCCTCCGACACCTAAGAACTCATGTTTGAATTTCCAGGTCCCACGTAGCCAGATACAGTGATGCAAGCACACAGTGTCACACATGAGCCATAAGGGGGCACGCATGTCTGTAGTTCATTCACAGTGGCTGAAAGGCCCTGGTGTGCCTGTTTTCTCTCTGTCTCTCACTCAAAAATTTTTTTAAAAATTAAATTTAAAATAAAAATTAGAAAATAATAGACAAATATGGGCATAGTGGCACATGCCTTTAAATTGGCATATTTGGCTTGGCTGCTCAGCCATAGAAAGGGAGTAACTTTTGGGTGGGTTGATGGTGTTAAAAATTGAGTCCAGAAGTGAGGCATGGTGTCCCATGCCTTTAATCCCAGCATTTGGAAAGCAGAAGTAAGATTGTCATGAGTTCAAGGCCAGCCTGGGACTACTGAGTGAGTTCCAAGTCAGTTTGGGCTAGAGTGAGACCCTACCACACCCAGCCATGTTTTATTTATTTATTTATTTATTTATTAGTTTTGTTTGTTTTGTTTTTTGTTTTTTCAAGGTAGGGTTTCACTGTAGCCCAGGCTGACTGGAATTCACTATGTAATCTCAGGGTGGCCTTGAACTCACAGGGATCCTCCTACATCTGCACTTTTGTCTCCCGAGTGCTGGGATTAAAGGCGAGAGCCACCATGCCCACCATGCCCAGCTCATTATTATTTTTTTTTTGGGTTTTTAGGGTTATTTTAATTAATTAATTATTTTTGAGGTAGGGTCTTGCACTAGCCCAGATTGACCTGGAGCTCACTATGTAGTCTCAGGGTGGCCTCAAACTGTGACAACCCTTCTACTTCTGCCTCCAGAGGGCTGGTATTAAAGGTGTGTGCCACCACTCCTGGCCTTATTTATGTACATTGGTGTGTAGTGTATGGATATACCAAGGTTTCTTGTCTCTGCAAACAAATGCCTGTGGCTTCTGGGGAATTGAAGCTGGCAGGCCTGCAAGCAAGTGCTTTTAACTACTGAGCCATCTCCCCAGCCCCATACCATGTTTTATTTATTTTTATAAATTTAAAACTTTTTTTTTTCTGGCTTATCAAGGTAGGGTTTCACTCTAGCCCAGGCTGACCTGAAATTCACTATGTAGTCTCATAGTGGCCTCAAACTCATCGTGATCCTCCTACCTCTGCCTCCCAAGTGCTGGAATTAAAGGTGTGAACCACCATGACTGGCTGTTTCTTTTTTTTAAAAAAGTGTTTGTTTATTTATTTATTCATTTATTTTTGGTTTCCAAGGTAGGGTCTCACTCTAGCCCAGGCTGACCTGGAATTCACTATGTAGAGTTCAGGGTGGCCTTGAACTCATGGTGATCCTCCTACCTCTGCCTCCTGAGTGCTGGGATTAAAGGCATGTACTACCATGCCCAGCTCTTTTTTAAAATTATATTATAGGGCTGGAGAGATGGCTTAGTGGTTAAGCGCTTGCCTGTGAAGCCTAAGGACCCCGGTTCGAGGCTCGATTCTCCAGGACCCACGTAAGCCAGATGCACAAGGTGGCACACACATCTGGAGCTCGTTTGCAGTGGCTAGAGGCCCTGGCGTGCCCATTCTCTCTCTCTCTACCTGCCTATTTCTGTATCTCTCTCAAATAAATAAATAGTAAAACATTTTAAGAAAAAAATTATATTATTTTATTTGGCTGCTGTAAATGAGCTCCAGATGCATGTGTCACCTTGTGCATCTGGCTTATGTGGGTCCTGGGGAGTTGAACCTGGGTCCTTTGGCTGCACAGGCAAATGTCTTAACTGCTAAGCCATCTCTCCAGCCCCGCCCCCATTTTTAAAATAGTCTTAAAAAAATTTTTTTTTTTGAGGTAGGGTTTCATTGTAACCCAGGCTGACCTGGAATTCACTATGTAGTCTCAGGTTGGCCTCGAACTCATAGTGATCCTCCTACCTCTGCCTCCCAAATGCTGGGATTAAAGACATGTGCCACCATGCCCGACCTTTAAATTTTTTTTAATTTAATTTTTATTTATTTATTAGAGACAGAGAGAGGGGGAGAGAGAGTGTGTGTGAGAATGGATGCTCCAGGGCCTCTAGCCACTGCAGACGAACTCCAGATGCATGCATCACCATGTGCATCTGGTTTAGGTGGGACCTGGAGAATCAAGCCGAGATCCTTAGGCCTCACAGGCATGCACCTTAACCACTAAGCCATCTCTCCAGCTCCCTTTAAAATTTTTTATTTGAGAGAGAGCGGGGGAGAGGGAGTAGAATGGACACACCAGAGCCTGTCACTGTGAACAAACTACAACTCTGGACACATTCACCATGTGTGTACCTGGCTTTACGTGGGCACTGGGGAATTGAACACCAAGCTGGCAGGGTTTGCAAGCAAGCATCTTTAGCCACTGGCTATCTCCCCAACTCTGAAATAGGGTCTTACTAACCAGTTCTTTGTTGCCCAAGCTGGCCTTGAACTCCTGGGCTCAAACTATCATCCTGACTCAGCCTCTGAGAAGGTGTCGCCACACCTTGCTTGCTGCAAATCTCTTTTTTTGTTGTGGTTTATGTTTTCTGCAAATCTTTTCTCACTCTCTGTGTTAGGCATTTTATGGGCCCTTTCTATGTAGAAATGCAACAATATTTTCTGGAGTTAATACCTTCACTACCTTTTTTCTTATTCTCTCTCCCTCCCTGTTTTTTTTTTTTTTTTTTTTTTTTTTTTTTCTGAGGTAGGGTTTCACTCTAGGCTGAGCTGGAATTCACTATGCAGTCTCAGGGTGGCCTCGAACTTACAGTGAGCCTCCTACCTCTGCCTCCCGAGTGCTGGGATTAAAGGCATATGCCTGACTTTCTCTCTCTCTCTCTCTTTTTTTTTTTTTTTTTTTTTTTGGTTTTTCGAGATAGGGTCTCGCTCTAGCTCTGGCTGACCTGGAATTCCCTCTGTATTCTCAGGGTAGCCTTGAACTTTCGGCAATCTTCCTACCTTTGCCTCCCAAGTGCTGGGAATTAAAGGAATGTGCTACTATGCCTGGCTCTTTTGGTTTTTTTGAGGTAGGGTTTTACTTTTTCTTTTTTGTTATAATTTTATTTATTTATTTGGCACAGAGAGAGAGGAAGCAGCAGATATAAAAAATGAGCCTCTAGCCACTGCAAACAAACTCCAGATGCATGTGCCAACCTGTGCATCTGGCTTTATGTGGCTACTGGGGAATCAAACCTGGGTCCTTAGGCTCCACAGGCAAGTGCCTTACCATTATGCTATCTCTCCAGCCCCTGCTATTTTTATTTACAAATATTTTATTACATTGCATCTGGAGTTATTTCAACATCACATAATTCACGTATGGCCATTACTGTAATAATGTACAAATAACATAATAACCCTGTAATTTCACTCTTAGTACTTTGGCAAGGCAAAGGAAAAAACCAAATAGACGATTTTATTTTTCTTTCATTTTTAAAAATTGTTTTATTTTGAGAGAGAAAGAGGCAGATATAGATAGGATGGGCACGCCTGGACCTCCATTGCAAAGGGACTCCAGACACATGCACCACCTTGTACATCTGGCTTACATGGGTACTGGGGAATTGAACTGGTTTGGTTCCTTAGACGTTGCAGGCAAGTGCCTTAACAGCTATTCTTTTCAGCCCTTCTTTCTTCATTCTTTTCCCCCCAAGGTAGGGTCTCTAACTCAGGCTGATCTGGAATTCACTATGTAGTCTCAGGGTGGCCTTGAACTCTTGGCAATCCTCCTACCTCTGCCTCCTGAGTGATGGGATTAAAGGCATGCACTACCATGTCTGGCTCTTTCTTCATTTTAAAAAGATTTTATTGAGCTGGAGATATGGCTTAGCAGTTAAGGCGCCTGCCTCCTAAGCCTAAGAACATTGGTTCCAATCTCCAGGTCCCACGTTTAGCCAGATGCAAAGTGACACAAGGGCGCAATGCTGCACTTGACCACAAGGGGGTGAACACATTTGGATTTCGTTTGCAGCAGCTGAGAGGCTGCTGGCCTGCCCATCTCTATCTGTCTTCCTCTCCCTCTCTCTCTCTCTGTCTCTCTCTCCAAAAAAAAAAAAAAAAAAAAAAAAAGATTTTATTTATTTGCAAGCAGAAAGAAAAAGAATAGGCATGCTAAACCTCTTGCCATTGCAAATGAATTCTAGATGTATGTGTCACATGGGTACTAGGGAATTGAACCTGGGCCATCAGGCTTTACAAGCAAGCGCCTTTAACCACTGAACCATCTCCCCAGCCCTCTTAGTCACTTTCTGCAATGTCACTCCTGTTATATGTTACATCTGTATTGACTTTTCATATCTTTTTCTCATCTATCCCCATTTCATTTTGATGATTTCACCTTTTTACAAGATTTCCTTACTATTTTTTTTTCCTTACTATTTTTAACTTTTCGAATCAGGCCTGCCTGGGCTAGGTCAAGACTCTACCTCAAAACCCCCTATAGCTGGGCAGTGGTTATGCACGCCTTTAATCCCAGCACTTGGGAGGCAGAGGTAGGAGGATCGCTGAGAGTTCAAGGCTACCCTGAGACTACATAGTGAATTCCAGGTCAGCCTGGGCGAGAGCAAGACCTTACTTCAACTTCAACAACAACAACAAAACCCACAAAAATATTTTATTTACTTGAGACAGAGAAAGCCAGACGGAGAAAGACGTGGAGTGAGTGAGTATGGGTGCACCGGGACCTCCTGCCTCTGCAAAGGAACTCCAGACACGTGAGCCACCTGTGTATCTGGCTTTTTATGGGTACTGGCAAATTGAACCTGCACTGTCAGGCTTTGCAAGCAAGTGCCTTTAACTGCTAGCCATTTTTCCAGCCCTTAATTTTTTTAAATAAAAGAGTTGTTATACAGCCGGGTGTGATGGCACACACCTTTAATCCCAGCACTTGGGAGGCAGAGGTAGGAGGATCACCATGAGTTCAAGACCACCCTGAGACTACATAGTGAATTCCAGGTCAGCCTGGACTAGAATGAAACCCTACCTCGAAAAAAAAAATGTTGTACTCTTCAATCCCCTCTTCCCTGTCTTCATTCTATTGGGGTATCAGTGGTATTGGCATTCACTAGCTTAATTTTTTTAAATATTTGAGAGAGGTAAGAGTTAGAATTGGCATACCAGGGCTTCCTGCCACTAAGAAACTCCAGACACATGTGCCACTTTATATGGGTACTAGGGAATAGAACCAGAGTCATCAGGTTTTGCAAGCAAGCACCTTTAACTGCTGAACCCGCTCTCCAGCCCATTCAGTGTTTTTTGTTTTTGAGAGGACAGGATCTCAGTAACTTGTCCAGACTGGCCTTGAATTCACTCTGTAGACCAGAAAGACCCTGAACATTCAATTTATTATCTCAACCTTCTGATTAACTGGGATTATAGACCTTCACCATCAAGGCCAGCTGGCCTCAAAATTTTGATCGTCTTGCCTCAGCCTCTAAGTGCTAGTATTACAGACCTGCACCACCACCCAAAAAGATGAATTTCAAATTGCCCTCTAAATAGTCATATGTATACCCATACATTTTGGTTAAACTTCTCTCAGATAGCAGTGACCACTGGGATAATTCAAAACTCACAAAATGCTAGAAGTGATAGTGGAATGTTCAGCACTGAGACATCTCTACCACACCTTCCAAGGATGGTGGGAAGAATGTATGAGCCAAAGGACAGATGGGGAGGAGTGCTTAAGATGCTGTCTTCCAGACACAAAGTGGCCATGGTATTCATAACCTCTTGGTGGCTGCTACTACCTACAAGACCTGCTTAATTTTTTTTTTTTTTTTTTGAGGTAGGGTCTCTTTCTAGTTCAGGCTGACCTGGAATTAACTATGTAGTCTCAGGGTGGCCTCGAACTCACAGTGATCCTCCTACCTCTGCCTCCTGAGTGCTGGGATTAAAGGGGCATGCTACCACGCCCGGCTTAAGACCTGCTTAATATGAGGGCAAAAAAATGATGAGATTAAGCAGGAGTGGTGATGTACATCTTTAAGCCCAGGAGGCAGGAGGAGGATCACTGTGAGCTTGAGGCCAGACTGAGCTAGAATGAGATCCTACCTGACCAAAAAGAAGGGGAGGCAGTAGGGGCTAGGGAGTTGGGTCAGAAGTTAAAGGCGCTTGGCCAGGGTTCAATTCCCTAATACCCACATAAAGCCATAAAGCCAGCTGCACAAAATGGCACATACATCTTGATTTTTTTTTCAAGGTAGGGTGTCACTCTAGTCCAGGCTGACCTGTAATTCACTATGTAGTTTCAGGGGGGCTTCAAACTCACAGTGATCCACCTACCTCTGCCTTCCGAGTGCTGGGATTAAAGGTGTGCTCCACCACACCAAGCTTTGAATTTTTTTTTTTTTTCCAAATTTAGAGACATTATTAGATTAGAAGAACAGGATGGACTATGAAGAGCTCCTGTGCATGAAAAGGCAGGAGGAGGTAAAGCCCCCAATTCTTTTTTTTCTTTCTTGGTTTTTTGAGGTAGGGTCTCCCTGTAGCTCAGGCTGACCTAGAATTCACTATGTAGTCTCAGGGTGGCCTTGAATACAGGGTGATCCTCCTACCTCTGTCTCCTGAGTGCTGGGATTAAAGGCATGCACCACCATGCCTGGCAGTCCCTCATTTTTTCTTCTTTTTTTAATCCACTGACCTTTTTTTAAAACCATCTTTTGAGGAAAGCAATAGTCTTTTATTTTTCATTTTCATTTATTTATTTGCAAGGAGAGAGAGCAAGAGAAAGAAGAGCAGCAGACAGAGAGAGAATGGGCACGCTAGGACCTCTAGCCACTGCAAACGAACTCCAGATGCATGTGCCCCTTGTGCATCTGGCTTATGTGGGTCCTGGAGAATCGAACCGGGATCTTTTGGCTTCCCAAGCAAACACCTTAACCGCTAAGCCATTTCTCCAGCCCCCTCAACTGAACTTTTAAAAAAAGATTTATTTTTATTTATTTGAGACAGAAAGAGGGAGAAAGAGTAAGAATGGACACAACAGGGCTTGTAGCCACTGCAAATAATTCCAGATGCATGTGCCATCATGTGTATCTGGCTTACATGGGACCTGAAGAATCGAACCTGGGTCCTTAGGCTTCACAGGCAAGTGCCTTAACTGCTAAACCATCTCTCCATCCCCCCCTTTTTTTTGAGATAGGGTCTCACTCTAGTCCAGGCTGACCTGGAATTCACTATGTAGTCTCAGGATGGCCTCAAACTCTCAGTGATCCTCTTACCTCTGACTCTCAAGTGCTGGGATTAAAGGCATGTGCCACCACACTTGGCTAGCCCCCCATTTTTATTGAGGTAGGGTTTCACTCTAGCCCTGGCTCACCTGTCACTCAATTCTATAGTCCCAGTCTGGCTTCAAACTCAAGGCAATCATACCAATGCCTCTGGAGTGCTGGTATTAAAGGCCTGTGCCACCATGCCTGACACTAATTTTTTTTTTTAAACTTTTTTTCAAGGTAGGGTCTGCTCTAGTCCAGGCTGATCTGGAATTCACTATAAAGTAGCCTCACGGGTGTGTGTGGGAGGACTCGAACTCACAGCAACACTCCTACCTCTGCCTCCCAAGTGCTGGGATTAATGGCGTGCACCACCACACCTGGCTTTAAAAATATTTTTATTTGCAGAGTATTTGGGCACAATAGTGCCTCTTTCCACTGCAACTGAATTCCCAATACATGCGCTACTTTGTACATCTGGCCTTCTGTGGATACTGGGGAACTGAATCTGGGGCTGGCAGGCTTTACAAGCAAGCATCTTTAACCACTGAGCCATCACCTCACCTGATTAAAATAAAATTGCAAGCAGAGAAAGATAGAAGAGAGACAGAGAAGAGCCAGGTGTGGTGGCGCATGCCTTTAATCCCAGCACTTGGCAAAGGTAGGACCACTGTGAGTGATCTAGCCCAGGCTGACCTGGAATTCACTATGTAGTCTCAGGGTGGCCTCAAACTTATGGCGATCTTCTACCTCTGCCTCCCAAGTGCTGGGATCAAAGGTGTGCGCCACCATGCCCAGCTCTTTTTTTTTTTTTTTTTTTTTTTTTTTTGAGACAGGGTCTCACTCTAGCTCAAGCTGACCTGGAACTCGCTCTGTAGTTCCAGGCTGGCCTCAAACTCAAAGGGATCCTACTACTTCTACCTCCTAAGAGCTGGGATTATAGGCATGTGCCACCCCACCCAGCAAAAGTCTGTCTTTCTTCCTTCTCCCGAGGTAGAGTCTCACTCTAGTCCAGGCTGAAATGGAATTCATTATGTAGTCTCATACTCTGGATAATCCTCCTACCTCTGCCTCCCATGGGCTAGGATTAAAGGCATGTGCCACTATGCCTGGCAAAAGTATTTCTCTCTTTTTTATTTTTTTTTAATTTTTTTTTTTTTTTATTTTTTGGAGAGGTCTCAATCGGCCCAGATGACCTGGAATTCACTATGTGGTCTCAGGGTGGCATTGAACTCTGCATCCTCCTACCTCTGCATCTGGATTAAACGTGGGACTTGGAGATTTTTTTTTTTTTTTTTTTAGAGATTGGAACTCAGTGTGGCTCAGGCTGACCTGGATTCACTATGTAGTCTCAGGGTGGCCTCGAACTCTCCGATAAGCCATCTCTTCAGTGCCCTATTAAAGGCGTGCGCCACCACGCCCGGCTTCTCTTTTATTTTTTTTTAATTTTTTTTTTTTTTGAGAGAAGGGTCTCAGATCTGGCCCAGGCTGACCTGGAATTAACTATGTAGTCTCAGGGTGGCATCTGAACTAAACGTGGGACTTGGAGATTGGAACCACTACCTCTGCCTCCCAGTGTTCTGGGATTAAAGGCAGGCGCCACCCTAAGCCATCTCTTCAGCCCTATTTCTCTTTTAAAAATATATTTTATTTATTTATTAGAGAAAGATAAAGAGGCAGACATATGTAGAGAATGGGCACACCAGGGCCTCCAGCCAAATGCAAACACCACCTTATGCATTTGGCTTATGTGGGTACTGGGGAATTGAGCCTCAAACCGGGGTCCTTATGCTTCACAGGCAAGCACTAATTGGTAAACCATCTCTCCAGCCCCAAAAGTATTTCTTGATCATTTCTCCCTATCACTGCTTGCAGAGGACACTCACCTGCTGGCTCTGATGATGTGGGGATGGTGTCTTTTGGCTTTGCAGGCAAACACTTTAATTGCTAAGCCATCTCTCCAGCCCAGTCACATTTTTTCAAAAAGATGTGATTTCCCTCACATCGCCAGTTCTCATCCCAGTCCATATTTTCTTGAGGGGCTATACCTTTTCTGGGTTCTGAAAGATACACTGGCTTGCCTCTTGTTGTTTTTTTTAATTATTATTTTAAAATGTATTTATTTGAGACAGAGAGGGAAAGAGGGGGAGAGAATGGGCATGCCAGGGCCTCTAGCCACCGCAAACGAACACCAGATGCGTGTGCCCCCTTATGCATCTGGCTTCCATGGGACCTGGAGAATTGAACAGGGGTCCTTAGGCTTTGCAGGCATGTGCCTTAACTGCTTAAGCCATCTCTCCAACCCTTACCTCTTGTTTTTTGTTTTTTCGAGGTAGAGTCTCACTCTAGGTCAGGCTGACCTGGAATTCACTATGTAGTCTCAGGGTGACTTCACACTCATGGCCGTCCTCCTATCTCTGCCTCCCGAGTGCTAGGATTAAAGGCATGCGCCACCACACCCAGCTTTTGCCTCCTGTTGATTAACACTCCAGCAAGTAGAATTAAATTCATTCTAAGTTATCTCCATTCTTCCATTTTTCATTTTCCAACATGTTCACATCTTATTCATATCACTTCTTTTCTTACCAAGTCATGTGGCTTTTTACAAGAATTCCTTCACTGGCATTCTATTTGTTTTAGAGTAGGAGAAAACCTCATTTGTTTAATTTACCATATTTAATTGAAAATCCTTTGTTTTTAATGGGCTTTAACCTTTATTTATTTTGGTTTTCTTTTTTTGTTTGTTTGTTTTTGTTTTTTCAAGGTAGGGTGTCACTCTGGCCCAGGCTGACCTGGAATTCACTATGTAGTCTCAGGGTGGCCTCGAACTCACAGTGATCCTCCTACCTCTTAAAGGCGTGCGCCACCACACCCAGCTATTTTGGTTTTCTTGAGGAAGGGTCCCACTCTAGCTCAGAATGGCCTCCAACTCACAGCAATCCTACCTTGGCCTCCTGAGTGCTGGGATTAAAGGCATTTGCCATCACTCATGGTGACCTTTCTTATTTTGTAAGCCATCTAAGCTTCACGCTTGGCAAGACCTTCCCTGACATATCCCTACTAGGATCTCTCCTTCCGGAAGAGTGTATGTCATTACTAATCTGTTACCAATTTGGGACACAGCAGAGCCTCTTAGAATTACTTATTTAACTACTATTAGGTATAGGCCATCACCTTCCTATGATCTCTAGACACGCCCCTATTTTCTCCACTCTCCAGCCTTACTTCTGCAGGACTGGGGTGACAGGCAAGCATGTTCACTCTCAGCTTGTTATGTGGGTGCCGGGGATTGCACTCATGCTGGTTCAGGACTGCTCAGGCTCTCATGCTTACACTAGGCAAGCACTCTAACTCGCTGAGTCATCTCCCTGCCCCACCCCCCCCCCTTTTTTTTTAAGGTAGTTTCTCACTATAGCCCAGGCTGACCTGGAACTCATAGTGCTCCTCCTACCTCAGCCTCCCAAGTGCTGGGATTAAAAGCATACACCACCACACTGGGCATCTTCCCAGCCTTTTAAGAGAAATGTAGTGCAGCTTTCCTGACAAGACTAAAACTGAGTCACTGGAAAAGGCAAGAGAGGGAACAGCAAGTGGGTTCATGTGTGCTCGGCACCATTACCAGCTGGCAGAAAGTGTTTCTTAGGAAAGCAGCTCAGTCCTTCACAATCCATGAGTCTTGGGAATGGTCAATTAGTGAGGCACCACAGCATCACCTAGTGATCACAACTCTCACTCTCTCCCACCAGGTGTTAGCCAAAGGCAGCCATGTCAGAAGTTAACTCTTTTTTTTTTTTTTGGTTTTGCGAGGTAGGGTCTCACTCTGGTCCAGGCTGACCTGGAATTCACTATGTAGTCTCAGGGTGGCCTCGAACTCTTGGTGATCCTCCTACCTCTGCCTCCCGAGTGCTGGGATTAAAGGTGTGCGCCACCACGCCCGGCTCAGAAGTTAACTCTTCTAGTCACAAACTTCACTGGCTGATCAGTCAGAGTTGGAAAAACCAAACACTGCCCCTCTCTCTTTTTAATATCAACAAATACAAGCAGCAGAGAAGGCCAGCTGCTCTTTGAGCTGTTTCCTGAGGGAAAGCTGTTCCTTTGGTTTTCCTCCAAGAGCAGGATCTGCCTAGCTTTTTGCTAGGCAAGAGTTTTGTTCCAACCCAACTTCTTTCATCCCAACTTCGGTATGGATAGGAGGCACGTGGTGACTGGTGGTGGAAAGAATACTGTAGAGTTTTAGCCTTTGCTCCTTTAAGTCTCAGTCTGGGTAGTGGCCATTCATCCTTCTGCAGCTACCTCACCTGTCCTGCCTCAGGAGCAGCCACTGCAACTTTAGTCATCTTCAGATGACTCCTCTTCTGCCTCTTTTAGCCACTGGATGAACCTCTGAAGCTGTAAGGAAGCAGAGGAACTGCTAGGAGAGGAGTACATACCCTCCGGTTCTCCTAGTGGATAAACAACTAACCACCCTGGACTCCAGTGGAGTGTGGAGCGTGGCCTAACTTACCTGCCGATTCTTACGCAACTGCTGGCCTTTGTCAGTTATGTCCCTTTGGCTGAACCAACTCAGAATCGTTTCCTCAGCCAGAATTTCCAGCTGGTAGAAAGCCATCAGCACCTGTAAGAGGCCAGCAAAGGGGATCTCAGGAAACTCACAGACTACAGAAGAATATGATAGTATGGGTAACTGGGGGAGACGAGAGGACTTGACACCTCTACCAGGCCCTCAGCTTCCTTCTACATGGAGCAGCCTCCTTCAAAGAAAAGAAAGCCAGGAGTAGGGTGCACACTTGTAATCCCACTAGTTGGGAGGTGGAGGCAGAAGGATCAGGAGTTCAAGGTCATCTTTAGCTACATAGCAAGTTCCAGGCTAGCTTGGTCTACAAGAGGCACCATCTCAAAAATAAATAAATTTATTTGAGCGAGCAAGACATAGAGGGAAAGAGAGAGAGAATGGTTGTGCCAGGGCCTCCAGCCACTGCAAATGAACTCCAGACGCATGCACCACTTTGTGCATCTGGCTTTTACATGGGTACTGGGGACTCGAACCTGTGTCCTTTGGTTTTACTTGCAATGTGGTTCATGCTTTTAATCCCAGTACTTGGGAGGATGAGGTAGGAGTATTGCTGTGAGTTTGAGGCCGACTGGCCTACAGTGTGTTCCAGGTCAGCCCAGGCTAAAGTGAGACCCTAGCAAAAAAGACAGAAAGAAGAAAGGGAGAGACAGAGGGAGGGACAAGAGCTGTTGATACTAGGGGCAGATGGTGATGTGAATAAACTTAATGCTGGGTTTATGTTAACTTCAGATTTGTGTCTCCATGGGGTCACCAAATCCTGCTTCAAAGCAAATGTACGACTAGAGGCTTGAAGTAGTGTTCACCTTGGCCAGAGAAGTACTAAGAGCTTCATGCTCCAGGAAGAAGTCCTCAATCGCTGCTAACGCTTCCAGGTGGTCAGCTGTGCGCTTTATGTAGTTCCTGAAAACAGGGCTCCAGGCCTTGAGAAGCTATGGAAGGAAAGAGAAGGGAAATTTAATATTTCTGAGCCTGCTTTTATACCTGAACAGCAAAGATACTAGTGATGACACAGGAGGACAAGAGGGAGAAGAAACAGGCCTAAGGAATCACATTAGAGGGATTTAAGAATTGCCTGTAGTTGCCGGGCGTGGTGGCACACGCCTTTAATCCCAGCACTCGGGAGGCAGAGGTAGGAGGATCACCGAGTTCAAGGCCACCCTGAGACTACATAGTTAATTCCAGGTCAGCCTGGGCCAGAGTGAGACCCTACCTCGAACCACCCCACCCCCAAAAAAAAAAAAAAAAAAATTGCCTGTAGTCAGGGTTGGGGGAAAGATGAGATTTCCCAGGGATGGGTAAAAGGGATCACATGCTGTTGGCTGGCTTAAGAAATGTATCCCCAGCCGTTAGTCTTGTTCTGGGGTTAAATCACTTTCACAGACTCTGAGAGTCTAGGTGTATTTTATGTAGTTATAGATTTTGTTTGTTGGGGCCATGGTATATTGCCCAGGATAGCCTCAAACTACTGGGCTGCAGTGATCCTTCCTGCCTCAGCTTCCCCAACTAGCTGGGACTACAGGTATGCACCATCATGCCTGGCTTCCAGGTCTGTATTTGAGTGTCCTTTTGGAGGCCTGATATGCTCTGAATCCTGGTGTCTGCAAGACCACTCAGCATTAATCCTAACTAAGGCTGTTCTAGAACCCAACCACCTTTCAGAACCTAGGTGAAAGAAGCCCAAAGCAACTTATACCCCTTAACAACCCCACCTATTCCTCATTTCCTTTAAAGTTAAACACAGCAAGGGGCTGTATATCTGCCTCCACTCAATCCCTTGTACCCAGTCCCAATCTTTGCTTACAGGAAGCAGCAGAACACAGTAGCGATTTGGGTCAAGTAGAGAATCCATTTGTTGCAAGGGGAACTCCAGGACCACATGGCTCAGTACCTGCATCACTTCCTTTAGACTTATATTATAGGCATACCTATGGGGAGATTAGCACATGTGAAGGTTAATATTGTCAACTTGACAGTATCTAGAATCACCTAGGAGACAAACTTCTGGTGTGTCTGTAAGGGAGTTTCTAGATTGGACTGAGTTAAGACAGTGGATACAATGTTACCAGCTGAGTTTTTATAGCAAGGACAGACTGTACCCATGAACTGTGAACCAAACCCTTCCTGCTTTAAGTTGCTTTTGTTATGTAATTTGTTGCCACAAGTAATTTGCATAACAAGGTATTTCCTCTGACAGTATCTAGAATCACCTAGAGACAAACTCTTGTGTCTGCCTTTGGTGTGTCTGTAAGGAGTTTCTAGATTGGACTGAGTTAAGACAGTGGATACAATGTTACCAGCTGAGAGTTTTTATAGCAAGGACAGACTGTACCCATGAACTGTGAACCAAACCCTTCCTGCTCTAAGTTGCTTTTGTTATGTAATTTGTTGCCATAACAAGTAATTTAGAGCATAACACCAGGGTCTTCCCTGGCACTTTCAGTATGCTATAAGGACTACAATTCTGACAGTATACTGGAGAAGAGGAAGTCAGAACAACAAAGAAAAAAAGAGTTTTAGGCCAGGTGTGGTGGCACACGCCTTTAATCCCAGCACTGGGAGGCAGAGGAAGGAGGATCAACATGAGTTCGAGGCTACCCTGAGATTACATGGTGAATTCCAAGTCAGCCTGGGCTAGAGTGAGAGCCTACCTCAAAGAAATCCAAAAAACGAAGTTTGAGAGGGGTGAAGTCTATGCTGAGGGTACTCCCTAATGCTGTCTTTGCATTGGCCTTCTCCATTTGGGACAGTGAATGACTAGGCTTCTATGAGGGGAAGAAGCAGTTGGGAGAGAGCGTCTATCTGCTTTGAACTGCCCAGGGGAAATGAAACAGGATAGGCTGTTCTTACTTGAGAGAGTTGATCTCCAGGACTAGATTGTCACAAGAAATATTCTCTTCTTTGCCTCGCTGTAGTGTTCCCAGGACTTCATTTTGGAATACTGAAAAGAAAAAAATGTGTTCATAAACCAACATTACTCCAAAAATTCTTTGCTTGAAGCTTGAAGTCACCTAGTTCTGACATTACACCAGACCCTTTCTGGAAGGAGCATGAGCCTTTGGCTAGCTGTGGGCAAAGAATAAGCTGGAGGTTTCCCCCTTTGTCCACACCTCTGTCTCCCCTGGCAGCCACTTACCTTTGATGTCATCCAACTGAGGAGAACCAGCCCTGCTGTCCATTTCCTCAGAATCCATGCTTTGCTCACTTTCAGTTTCACTCTCTTCTTCCATATTCAGTGTGAGTCCTAAGAACACAGAAAGGTTAAGGGGGGGGGGGAGGAGGGGCTGGAGAGATGGCTTAGCAGTTAAAGGCACTTGCATGCAAAGCCTGATGGCCCGACGATCTGGGTTCAATTTCCCAGTACCCACATAAAGCCAGAGTACAAAATGGTACAGGTGTTTGGGTTCGTCTATGATGGCAGGAGGCCCTAGAACACCCAATCTCTCTTTTTTTTGGGGGGGGGTGGTTCGAGGTAGGGTCTCACTCTAGCCCAGGCTGACCTGGAATTCACTCTATATTCTAGGGGTGGCCTCGAACACATAGCGATCTTCCTACCTCTGCTTCTTGAATGCTGGGATTAAAGGCACGCGCCACCATGCCCAGCTTCTCTCTCTTTCATTCTCAAATAAATACTGGAAGGAAAAAGGAGCTGGAGATGTAGCCCAGTTGGAAGAATGCTTGCCTAGCATGCAGGAAGCCCTAAGTTTGACCCTCAGTACTATATACAACTGGGCATGGTAGCACCTGCCTCTAATCCTAGCGCCTGGGAAGTGAAGGCAGAAGAATCAGGAAGCCCAAGGTCATCCTCAGCTACATAATAAGTTCAAGGCCAGCCTGCACTATGAAACCATTTCAGAAAAAATGTTATCCTTTAAAATATTCAGATTTAGTAGCAGTAGGGTCTAGCTCACCCCACAGACTCTGCCGTAGTTCTTCCTCCTCCTCTGTGTTCACATCTGCAGCTTTCCAGAGGTAGCCCTGGCCTTCAACTCCTACTTCTGCTGGATTGTAACCTGGAAAAGGCATTCATCTTTTCAGAAAGCCCATCAGAGGCCATCATCCTCACTGGAAGGAAACACAGGCTTTTCTATGGGGCTGAGAAATGCACAGATGCCCCACACCTGTTGAGCCTCACACCTTTCAGCTTCACTTTCTCCTTTTCTTGGTCATCCCCAGAATCATCACTGAATTGGCCATCATCTTCATCTTCCTCTGCATCTGGAGGATGCAAAGAGATCACCGAGCCCTCAGGCAGCACAATATCTGGGCCCACTACCACCTAGGGGAGAAAGAAGGGCTGAATGGCACAGACTCATCAATGAATTGAAGAAAAGCATATCTTGAGAGCAGCGAAGCCATCAGAACTGGACTTTCATTGCAGCCTGATTTATGGGTGGAAACAAAGTCCTTGTAAGCTCAGCATAACCACCATTCAATTCTGGGCTTGCACATAGGAACAAAGTTTACCTGGGAAGTGAGGACACAGTGTGGCTTCAATATAACTTTCTCCTTCACCTCAGCATTGTCACAGAGCAGAGACTGGTGGATCTGTGCTCCAGCAGCCACCCGAACACCCTGCCACAGGTAGGCCTGGTCCAGTACCACGTTATCACCTGGCTCAGAATGGGAAAAATTCCTGGTCACTCAGGGTTCTACCTCTAGACCTTTCACGGAGAACAAGGCTGACTTGACACCAGTCCAGTTCCTACTTAGCTCTGATACGCTATGCTCCAATCATTAGAAATATCCACTCACGTTTGTGAGGAGGAAAGTGGAGGTGGGGAGGGAATTATCATGGTTTATTATCCATAATTATGGAAGCTGTCAATTAAAAAGTTTTTTTAAAAAAATATCTGCCTGGGTGTGGTGGTGCAGGCCTTTAATCCCAACACTCAGGAGACAGAGGTAGGAGGATTGCCATGAGTTCAAGACCACCCTGAGACTACAGAGTGAATTTCAGGTCAGCCTGAGCTACAGTGAGACCCTACCTCGAAAAAAAAAAAAATAATAAATAAATAAAATAAAGAAATATCCACTCACTCTCCAAGCCCAGCAAGATGTTACTCAACCTAACCATCTCCTCACTAAGTTTACAATTATACATTATACCTATAGCTTAAGAACCTGAAAATCTCCCAAAATTGCTCAGGATGAACTAAAAATCCTCATTAGAATAATATCCACATCCAATTAACCCACCTCTTCCTATACATTACAGAATTTCAGTCTTATTGTTGTTCTTTTATCCTTTAAAGGGGCAGTACTAGTATAAGCATCACATTGTTCAACCAAAGTGAGTGACCAAGGGACTATCCAGCTTTTAAGAATATCCAGCTTTCAAGTCTCAGTGCTGTCTCTTATCAGTTATTACCTTGGGTGAGCAATTTATCTCTCTTTGAGCCTGTTTATAAATTAGGAACAACTACTACCTACCTCTCAAAGTTTTTTGAAAGGTAAATAAAATAATGTAGTTTTCAGGCTGGAGAGATGGCTTAGCGGTTAAGGTATTTGCCTGCCAAGCCAAAGGATCTTAGTTTGATTCCCTAGGACCCATGTAAGCCAGATGCACAAGGTGGCGAATGTGTCTGGAGTTCATTTGCAGTGGCTGGAGGCCCTGGCAGGCGCACCCATTCTCTCTGTTTTATGCCTCTTTCTCTCAAATAAATAAATACAAGTAGTTTTGTAAAACCACATATCAGTTGTCAAATTCTTGATTGCTTCTGTATTTTCTTTTGGTTTTTCGAGGTAGGGTCTTACTGTAGCCCATGCTGACCTGGAATTCACTATGTAGTCTCAGGATGGCCTTCAACTTACTGTTACATCTGCCTCCTGAGTGCTGGGATTAAAGGTGTGTGCCATCATGCCCGGCTTTTTCCTTTTTGACTCAACATTATGAGTCTCACTATGTTGCCCAAGTTAGCCTCAAAGCCTGGCTCAAGTGATCCTACTGCTTCAGTCTCTGGTGTAGCTGGTGCTACAGTACATAAAACTGTAGTTAGTTAGCTTCCTTCCTTTTTAATTCTCTTCCTTTTTTAAAAAAATTTTTTTTTTTTTTTTTTTTTTGGAGAGAGACACAGAGAGAGACAGAGAGAAAGGGAGAGGAAGACAGAGATGGACGCACCAGCCATGTCTCAGCTGCTGCAAACTAAATCCAGATGTGTGCGCCCCCTTCTGGTCAAGTGCGGCATTGCGCCCTTGTGTCACTTTGCATCTGACTAACCGTGGGACCTGGAGATTGGAACCAGCGTTCTTAGACTTAGGAGGCAGGCACCTTAACCGCTAAGCCATCTCTCCAGCTCTTCTCTTCCTTTTTAGTTTTTTTTTTTTTTTTTTTAGAGTAGGGTTTCACTGTAGTCCAGGCTGACCTGATTAACTATGTAGTCTCAGGGTGGCCTCGAATGGCGATCCACTACCTCTGCCTAGTCTGGGATTCAGCCACCAGTCAGCCTCAAACTCTAGCCCAGGGTGATCCTCCTCACTATCTGTCTCTGGGATCAAAGGTGGTGATCCTCCAACATGCCTCTGGGATTAAAGGTATGTCCTTTTCCTTCTTCCTTTTCCTTTTCCCCTTTTTCTTTTTTTTGTTTTTGCTTTTGTGAGCCAAAGTTTCACTTGGAATCCTTGACTGGCTCAAATTTGTGATTTTCCTGACTCTACTTCCCAAGTGCTGAGATTATAGGTATGTGGCACCACGCTCATCAACTTTCCTCCTTGAAGGCAGCCATTCTAGTTCTGTATTCCCAAGGACTATCCTTTGTGTCCTTCCTTGCTTCTGGAGACACAGCCCCCTCCCCCCAAGTTTGTGTCTGTAAGATAACTGTTTCAACTCCCACTCGTGCTCACCAATGCGGCAGCCAGGGCCAATGACACTGTTGGTGATGGAGCAGTTGCTACCAATGACTGTGCCAGCTCCCAGGAGCACATTTTCCTCCAGGATGCTGCCATGACCTAGGCTGACCTCAGGCCCTCGGTAGATGTTGTGCCGGGAATGGGTGTAGCTTTGCAAGGTGCTGTCAGTAAAGTTCACTTCTGGAGTAAGAGGGTAGACCCATCGGCGGATGACATCAGCACAGACCGCTGAGTACATGTGTAGATTGGAGACCCGGGCACCATATTCTCTAGTTGTTACGTGCATGTGGATCTGGTTTCCTAGAATCTGAATGGAAAGAAAGAAAAGGAGATTACCCAATCAAGCAAGACAGGAAGACTGCCCCCAAGTAGAATATCTTTTTAAGCCTTCTGAGTTCCCTTTTGCATCCTTGAATTTGCTCGTTAGTTCCCTCACTGCCATTTTTTTTTTTTTCCCTCAAAGTAGAGTCTCACTCTTACCCAGGATGACCTGGAACTCACAGTGCTCTCTCCTATCCTAGCCTCCTGAGTACTAGATTAATGGTGTGCGCCACCACACCCACTTTCTTTTCTTTTTTTGGGGGGAGGAGGGAGGGAGAGGGGTCTCAAGGTAGGGTTTCACTCTAGCCCAGGCTGACCTGGAATTCACTACGTAGTCTCAGGGTATTTTTGAACTCACAGTAATCCTCCTACCTCTGCCTCCCAAGTGCTGGGATTAAAGGCATGCACCACCATGCCCGGCTTAAGGTTTTTAATAGATTGTTTTCCCACATCCAATTTTCCTCCTTCTTAAGGCTTAATAAAACACAAAGGGAACCAGAAGTCACCAGAGTGAGATAAAAATCACAGCCCTGTATTCCAAAAAGACTTTGGAAGCCTTCTCTCACCTCTTCATTCACTAATAGGCCTCGTACAAAATCATCTCGAGTTTGGTAATCAAAATTGTCTGTGAAGAGTTGAGCTACCTGTGAGGGGAAATGGGGTGAGCTATGGTTAAGTGCTATTCCATGGAACAGAGATAAGCCCCAAAGATGATCAAACCCATGAAAACTTGGTATCCCAAAGAGGCTCTCAATATACTGGGGACAAAATGATAGCACCACTTTGTTGCAAAACAAGCAAAATGATGAATGGTAGATACATGGTAGCCTCATAAGGGAATACTAACATACCCCCAGGAGTACTGCTCTTTGGATATGCAGCCCTATTTCTGGGAGTTTACCTGAGGAGAGCAGATGCTGATATGACAATCCAGTAAGTCATATCGAATTTCCACTCCGTCTCCACTGCCCTGGAACAGGCTCTGTGGGGAGAAGTTACAAGGGATTGAACCCATCTGTCTTGCTAAGCTGGCCATTTTCTTTCCTGGAGTTCTCCAGATACCCACATACCAGAGGAAATGAAAAACGACTCCGGCCTTGAGTCTTCTGAAAATGCAGAATCCTGTTTGTGGCACTATCCACAGCTACCACCACATTGTCTTCATGGCAACGAGTTGGGTGGCTGGGGGATGACTCCTTGAAGATCATTGTCATTACAGATACGTTTTTGTCTAGTTTCCGTCTCAACCTATAAAGGGTAGGAGGGAGAGGACTGTGAAAGATAGTTCTGCTGCTGGTCCCTAACCCTTGCCCCGCCACTCTTCCATCCTGACCTGTGTTCCTCTAGGGCTCTAGTAATATTGATGTTTGAGATGACATCTCCATACACCAGAAGAAAGTCAGAACGCACCAAGGCCTTTGCATCAACATCACGGAGGACATCTCCAAGTGATCGATATAGCTCTGATGTAATTATTCGAATGACATTGATGGATGTAGGATGACACCACTTGGATTTCCTTTAAGAAAGGGGATGAAGGAAACAAGTAAATCAGGCCTAATAATCACATAGCCCTTACCTACAACCCCTTTCCAGAATTCACATTCCTTCTCTATGGCTTTTTTGGGTTCCTGCCAGCGTCTTCAACTTCAAAGAAACTTATGAACTATAATTATTACTTTCAGCATCCTGTGTCAGTTTTATGAGTTAGAGAAATATGGTTATTTCCTCTCGATGCTTTTTTTTTTTTTTTTTTTTTTTTGGTTTCTCGAAGTAGGGTCTCACGTAGCCTAGGCTGACCTAGAATTTACTATGTAGTCTCAGGGCGGCCTTGAACTCACAGTGATTCTCCTACCTCTGCCTCCCGAGTGATGGGATTAAAGGCATCATGCCTGGCTTCTCCTTTCTATACTTTGACCCCTGTCCTCAAATGTGGGTTTGAACTCAAAATCCTGCTGAAACCTAGGATATAAAAGTATTCTGGGAGCATACTTTTCCTGTCATCTTTCTTATTCTGAAGTCCACACCAAATTTAAGAATAGTCTCATGAAAATATTGCTAATACACTAGTCTTTATTTCCTAAACTTTCATAAATCCTGATTCACTCTTCCAAGAAGACTTCAACAGACATTTGTTAAGATGTTATTCTAACAGCTAGGCATGGTGGTGCACACCTTTAATCCCAACTCTCCAGAGGCAGAGGTAAGAGGATTGCCGTGAGTTTGAGGCCACCCTGAGACTACATAGTGAATTCTAGGTCAGCCTGATCTAATGTGAGACCCTACCTCAAAAAACAACAACAAAAAGATGTTATTCTAATAATTTACACACTGGGGTCATTACATAAAAACCAAACCCATAGGCCAAACTCTGAGATTTAGAAAACCCCAAGTTTTCTTTTCTTTTCTTTCTTTTTTTTTTTTTTTTTGAAGTAAAGTTTCACGCTAGTCTAGGCTGACCTGGAATTTACTATGTAGTCTCTGTCACCAGAGTGAGATAAAAATCACAGCCCTGTATTCCAAAAAGACTTTGAAGCCTTCTCTCACCTCTTCATTCACTAATAGGCCTCATACAAAATCATCTCGAGTTTGGTAATCAAAATTGTCTGTGAAGAGTTGAGCTACCTGTGAGGGGAAATGGGGTGAGCTATGGTCAAGTGCTATTCCATGGAACAGAGATAAGCCCCAAAGATGATCAAACCCATGAAAACTTGGTATCCCAAAGAGGCTCTCAATATACTGGGGACAAAATGATAGCACCACTTTGTTGCAAAACAAGCAAAATGATGAATGGTAGATACATGGTAGCCTCATAAGGGAATACTAACATACCCCAGGAGTACTGCTCTTTGATATGCAGCCCTATTTCTGGGAGTTTACCTGAGGAGAGCAGATGCTGATATGACAATCCAGTAAGTCATATCAATTTCCACTCCGTCTCCACTGCCCTGGAACAGGCTCTGTGGGGAGAAGTTACAAGGGATTGAACCCATCTGTCTTGCTAAGCTGGCCATTTTCTTTCCTGGAGTTCTCCAGATACCCACATACCAGAGGAAATGAAAACGACTCCGGCCTTGAGTCTTCTGAAAATGCAGAATCCTGTTTGTGGCACTATCCACAGCTACCACCACATTGTCTTCATGGCAACGAAGTTGGGTGGCTGGGGATGACTCCTTGAAGATCATTGTCATTACAGATACGTTTTTGTCTAGTTTCCGTCTCAACCTATAAAGGGTAGGAGGGAGAGGACTGTGAAAGATAGTTCTGCTGCTGGTCCCTAACCCTTGCCCCGCCACTCTTCCATCCTGACCTGTGTTCCTCTAGGGCTCTAGTAATATTGATGTTTGAGATGACATCTCCATACACCAGAAGAAAGTCAGAACGCACCAAGGCCTTTGCATCAACATCACGGAGGACATCTCCAAGTGATCGATATAGCTCTGATGTAATTATTCGAATGACATTGATGGATGTAGGATGACACCACTTGATTTCCTTTAAGAAAGGGGATGAAGGAAACAAGTAAATCAGGCCTAATAATCACATAGCCCTTACCTACAACCCCTTTCCAGAATTCACATTCCTTCTCTATGGCTTTTTTGGGTTCCTGCCAGCGTCTTCAACTTCAAAGAAACTTATGAACTATAATTATTACTTTCAGCATCCTGTGTCAGTTTTATGAGTTAGAGAAATATGGTTATTTCCTCTCTATGCTTTTTTTTTTTTTTTTTTGGTTTCTCGAGGTAGGGTCTCACGTAGCCTAGGCTGACCTAGAATTTACTATGTAGTCTCAGGGCGGCCTTGAACTCACAGTGATCCTCTTACCTCTGCCTCCCGAGTGATGGGATTAAAGGCATCATGCCTGGCTTCTCCTTTCTATACTTTGACCCCTGTCCTCAAATGTGGGTTTGAACTCAAAATCCTGCTGAAACCTAGGATATAAAAGTATTCTGGGAGCATACTTTTCCTGTCATCTTTCTTATTCTGAAGTCCACACCAAATTTAAGAATAGTCTCATGAAAATATTGCTAATACACTAGTCTTTATTTCCTAAACTTTCATAAATCCTGATTCACTCTTCCAAGAAGACTTCAACAGACATTTGTTAAGATGTTATTCTAATAGCTAGGCGTGGTGGTGCACACCTTTAATCCCAACTCTCCAGAGGCAGAGGTAAGAGGATTGCCGTGAGTTTGAGGCCACCCTGAGACTACATACTGAATTCCAGGTCAGCCTGATCTAATGTGAGACCCTACCTCAAAAAACAACAACAAAAAGATGTTATTCTAATAATTTACACACTGAGGTCATTACATAAAAACCAAACCCATAGGCCAAACTCTGAGATTTAGAAAACCCCAAGTTTTCTTTTCTTTTCTTTCTTTCTTTCTTTTTTTTTTTTTTAAGTAAAGTTTCACGCTAGTCTAGGCTGACCTGGAATTTACTATGTAGTCTCTGGGTAACCTTGAACTCATGGTGATCCTCCGACCTCTGCCTCCTGAGTGCTGGGATTAAAGGTGTGCACCACCACACCTGGCAGAAAACCCCAAGTTTTCTTACATGACAACTTTAACTTGTGTCACAGGAAGCTTATTTCATGAAGAATGAAGAAAATCCCCTTAGACTTTACAATAGGCTCTAAATAGACACAGTTTTTCATGTGTCTCTTTACTTTGTTACACACACCCTGAAAGATGGTAAAACATGGAAAGAAAAGTTCTAAGGTCTTACAGTAAATGTTCCTTGATCTCAGCAGCCTTCCAGCAGCAAAAGACAAATGTTTCCTGCACACCTGTGGCAGTCAGGAATTCCAGAGTGTAGTCAATTAGTGCCACATTGGCTAGGGGCAAGAGGACCTGTGAGGCAGGATATAAAAAAAGTTTGAGGATTTCAGACTGTGAGAGTCTCCTATCAGTGTTTCCAAATACTATAGTTTTGCTTTATCTTCTTTTTCCCCTGCTGAGGTAGGGTCTCACTCTAGCCCAGGCTGACCTAGAATTCATCATATAGTCTCTGAGGGTGGGCTTGAATTCAACACCATATTCCTACCTCTGCCTCCCAAGTGCTGGGATTAAAGGTGTGTGCCACCATGCCTGGCTGCTTTATCTTTTCGATTCAAAGGTAAACAGATTCCTGCTTTTGATGTTAATAGTTCAGAGTCTAAGATGTTGGATTCAGGCATAATGAGCATGGATTTGACTTGCTTAATATCAGACACATACATTATAGAATAGTAGATCAATCCTAGCAAAGTATAATGTTGTAACTCAATCATATCTCCAGAACTCTAAGCACAGCTAAGGCCTTCCACCTCATAAGATTTCTTTCTGTCATCTCTGTCATAGGCAGTCTCCCCATCATTTGTCAAAAATGAACAGCTATTGGGCTGAAGAGATGGCTTAGCAGTTAAGGTGCTTGCCTGCGAGGCCGAAGGACCCAGGTTCGATTCCCCAGGACCCACAGAAGCCAGATGCACAAGTTAGAGCATACATCTGGAGTTTGTTTGTGGTGGCTGGAGGCACTGATGCACCTATTCTCTCCTTTTCTCTCTCTCTATCTTCCTCTTTCAAATAAATAAAAACAATTTTTTAAAAATGAACAGCTATGGGCTGGAGAGATGGCTTAGCAGTTAAGGTGCATGTTTGCAAAGCCTATGGACCCCATTTTGATTCTCCAGGTCCCACATAAGACAGATGCACAAAGGGGCACATGCGCCTGGAGTTCATTTGCAGTGGCTAGAGGCCCTGGTGGGCCCATTCTCACTCTCCCTCTCTCTAATAAATAAAAATAAAAATCTTAAAAAAACTGAACAGCTATTAAGCCTTTTGAGTCTTTTCCCCTAGATACAAGGCAGCTCCTTCGGTTTCTATTATACTAGAGCTTCTCTTGTAGTCTCCAGGCCTGGGTCACACCAATTTCTTAATGTCTAGAAAATTCAGAGGCTAATGGCAACCATCCAATAAACCCACACTGGCCTCCTTTTACAGATGGTAGCAACTGTCATTAATCGAGGCAGGAAGATCGGAAATTCAAGGTCTCCCTAAATTATATATAGTGAGTTCCAATCCAGCCTAGGATATGTGAGCCTTGTCTCAGAAAGAAGACAAAACAAAACCTGACAGGTAAGAAAATACACACTGCAGGGCGTGGTGGCGCATGCCTTTAATCCTAGCACTCGGCGAGGCAGAGGTAGGAGGATCGCCGTGAATACGAGTCACCCAGAGATTACAGAGTGAATTCCAGGTCCAGGTCAGCCTGAGCTAGAGTGAGACCCTACCTCAAAAAAAAAAAAAAAAAAAAAAAAACTGACCTGCGGATCTAGCCTGTGCTATTTTAGGTATAGCCTCCCTTTTAACTGTGCATCTCTCTTCCGCGAGGCGTAAAGGCTGCAGAGGCTCCTCTTGGGCAATTGCATCTCTTAAGCACTGTTCCTCCCTGTGGCCCTCTCCATTTCCCCCTAAGCCGGGGTGGACAGCCCCTGAGTATTCACATTTGTGAGCCACTCACTCGGTCAGTCCCTCCATCTTTGTCTTAACCAAAGAATACAGACGTTGGGGTTGCAAGGAGACACAAGTCCTTCCAGGGGAGGCTGCACTAACCAGCTAGAGTGACAGCTCGCGGCAGCCCGTGCCCCCGCCCCGCGGGCTGCTGCCGGGTAGAGCGCTCACCCGAGGCTGATCCTTGGAGATGGGGAAGAAGCGGCGGTTGAAGCTATCGGCCACCAGCACGGCTTGCAGGGGTGGAGGTGGCTCTTCCTCGGTGCCTCTGGGTCCCCCGCCGCCTGCCGGCGCGCCGCCGCCTCGCTTGTTAGAACGACTGGCCGCCGCACCAGGTGCTGCCACACCAGTGGCCGCCATCTTCCCCCCTCACTGCCACCACTTCCGCGGGGACGCCGACACACACCGCACGCAGTAAGGGACAAAAAGGGCCCAGCAGTTAAAAGAACGCGGACTGGTACTCGAGATAGGAGGCGTGCACGCGCGTCCCTCTCGGGGCCTCCTGCGCATGGGCGGTCCGAGCAGGAAGGCGGGGCGGCCTGTGTGTGCGAGCGGCGCGTGCGCAGCATCCGTCCGGGAAGGGTGGTGGTCCCAGGGCTCCAGGCTGCCCGGCACTGACCTTCCTTGGTAGTGTGCAAGCAGAGGCTCCTCGGCGCGGTGATTTGATTTGTGGTCGCCTCCCAGGAGCCAAGATCAGTTTCCCTAGCCCGAGCATATTAAAAGTCGTAGTTCTGCGTCTTCGTTCGCGCCTTCTAGTAGGACCCGGCGCCTGGAGCAGGAGCGCGTCCCCTCGGCCCGGGGAACTCCCGAGCGGCGTGGACGAAACGCGGGCGGACACTGGCAATGCCTCTTCTTGCCGCGCTGGAGGTCGAACCTGGACCACAGGCATTTCACGACCTTAGGCCCAGCGGAGAGGAAGGACTGGTTCTGCAGCCCTGACTTCATGGTTCCACCTGCTTTCGGATGGTGTATATGGGAACAGCAATGATGGTCTTGCAGCTTCATGCCTTCGATTGTTCAGCCTGTCCGACCAGGCTGGCCTAAGCCGAGTGGAGACGGGGTGGATCCAAGGATGCTAGGAAAGTGGAGCAGGACGCAAGTAACCAGTTGAAGCCGCTGGGCAGCGAGTAAGCCGAGCTTGTTGTAGAGGAAGAGAGGCCGGAAGCTTGGGCGTCCTTGGCGGGGGGACGACAAAGCTCTTTCCAACAAGGATCCGATCCTTCTCTTCACTGGAACTGTGTTCAGTCCGTGGCCTGCAGGCTTGGGCTAAGTTTTTTCCAGTGTTGCTCTCACCTCCGGCTTGATGTTTGTTGTTTCCACCTGGTTTATTGCGGCACTTGGGCACCCTCCTCGCGGAACCCAGGAGTCAGGCACTTGGCAAGTGGTCCGTGCCACCTGCCACATAGACCAAAGACCAAGAATCGAGTCCCTGAGCTTGTCATGTTCGGGGTTCGAGAAAGAGGATCCGAGATAAACTATTTCTAGGACCGAAGGTTTTCTACTAAACTCCAGGAGAAAATAGCGGATTCCGAAGCGAAAGGGAGGGGACAAACTATAATGGTTTTCGGAGAGGGGAGGAGGGAAATCGCTCTGCTAGGGAGGGGCCTTGCTCAGGGCCTAGCATAGAGACCGAGGTAGGGACTGGGAGGAGGTGGCATTCCTACTTCCCAGCCCTGATGTCTACTGCCATAATGAGGAGGAAGGGAAGAAGAAGAGGTAGCGCTCTTGAAATCTTACAAAGTGGTGCTTTATTCAGAGAGCCAGCTGTCTGGAAAAGACTGGATTAACAATCCCAAAGATCTGTCTTTCCCATTTTTTCTCCTTAGTTTTTTTTTTTTTTTTGTTTTTTGTTTTGGTTTTTCGAGGTAGGGTCTCACTCCAGCTCAGGCTGACCTGGAATTCACTCTGTATTCTCAGGGTGGCCTCGAACTCTCCGCGATCCATCTACGTCTGCCTCCTGAGTGCTGGGACACGCCTGGCTCTCCTTAGTAACTTTTATAGGCAACCAGAACAGAGCCACTTTCAAAGTTTAGTCTTATCCTTTTTTTGTTGTTGTTGTTTTTTCAAGATAGGGTCTCCCAGGCTGACCTGGAATTCAGGGTGGCCTTGAACTCACATCAGTCCTCCTACCTCTGCCTCCCAAGTGCTGGGATTAAAGGCGTGAGAGTGAGCATGCTTCAGATTCTGGTCTCTGTGATTCATGGTGTTGTTTCTTTTTACTTCATAATCTCCTCTCTCCCTGTAATGGGAGGGTTCACTTGCCTTTATTATAGTCTTCCTGTGGAACAGGGGAGTGTTTGCATACTCCAAAGCTGTTTAGTTCTGCCTTCTTCCTGAGCCTCCCTTTGGATGACGTCTAAGCTAAGGATTAATTTAGAACCAACAAACCATTAGCAATGTGATGCCCTGAGCTGCTTCCAAGTTATACGTGCAGATTTTCCCTACAAAATGGAGTTCAAATGTGCTCTTACAGAAGGCAGGCCAGGTGTGGTGGTGCATGCCTTTAATCCCAGCACTCGGGAGGTAGAGGTAAGAGGGTCACTGAGTTTAAGGTCAGCCTGGCTACAGCGAGACGCTACCTTGAAAAAAATAAAACTAAAACAAAACTAGTAGAGCCTGGAGTGGTGGTGCATGCCTTTAATCCCAGCACTTGGGAGGCAGAGGTAGGAGGATCACCACAAGTTCGAGGCCACCCTGAGACTACATAGTGAATTCCAGGTCAGTCTGAGCTAGAGTGAGACCCTACCTTGAAAAACCAAAACAAACAAACAAACAAAAAAACTAGAAGATAACTCAGTTAAAATTCTCTATTAAAGGAATGGTAGAGTATGGGGCCCATGTTTCTATCCACTCCCAGCACTAAAGATGCTGAAACAGAAGAGTTTGAGCCCAGCCTGGAGTAAATTATTATATATATATATATATATAATTCATATATTCATTTAAGACCTTGTGTCAACAACTAACCAAAAGAAAAGGAGACAGGCAGAAAAACAAGAACTCAGTAAGATTGGTGAGTTGTTCCCTTTAGAGCAGACAGATACACAGTGGGAGGGGTCTGAGGAGTATGAAAAGTAGTTGGGCTTCTGATGTGGTGGTGCAGGCCTTTAATCCCAGCACTCAAGAACTGAGGTAGAAGGGTCACTGTGAGTTTGAGGCTACCCTGAGACTACATAGTGAATCCCAGGTCAGCCTGGGCTAGAGGGAGACCCTGCTTCAAAAAACCAAAAATTAAAAAAAGAAAGAAAGAAAAGAAAAGAAAAGTAGTTGGGAGAGCAAATGAAATGTTGCAGTGGCTTCTCGTGTTAGACAACACTGCCCCCTCGAGGTCACTGCAGTGCTATGGGCCAACCTCCTCACCAATTGTCATAGACTAAGGACATTTTGATCAGGAGGGCTCCTGGATTCTATGGAGCGGAAGCCAGCTACATCCATAATATACATGGAGGCCAGAGGCCCAATTGGAAAAGAATTTCCTGACTGTTCTGAGATGCAGGCATGTATAGTGCCAAAGAGAGGTTGAGTTCCTCAGGCGGACTGGACAGCACAGAGACAAGGATCCTGAAACAGCATTGGCGAAAGACAAAGGATGATGGAATATGCAGCCTGAGCATCAGGGTCTTCAGTGCAGAGGGAGTAGGGATTGCAGGAATGTCTGGCCTGCTCCCCCAAGGAACATGTGTGCTGCAGGAAAAGACTGTAGAATGAAGGAAAGGAAGTGGGTGGTCGTTATTTGCCCAGGATTGTCCCAGTTTTATCCTTGGACATCCTGTGTCCTGGATTGAGAGAAACCCCTGAGTCCCTGACTGAAATGTTTGGCTACCATGTAAATGGCCACTAGAAGTCAATAGTTCAGCTCCTACTAAAGACTTAAATAGGCCGGGCGTGGTGGTGCATGCCTTTAATCCCAGCACTTGGGAGGCAGAGGTAAGAGGATTGCCCTGAATTCAAGGACACCCTGAGACTACATAGTGAATTCCAGATCAGCCTGGAGTAGAGTGAGACCCTACCTCGAAAAAAAAACAACAACAAAAAAGACTTAAATAGGAGATGGGGCAAAAGAGATAGGGGCAGTTGGTAAAATGGCTGCCATGCAATCATGAGGACCTGAGTTTGATTCCCAGAACCCATATAAATTAGGCATGGTGGCATGTGCCTGTAATCCCAGCACTGGGGAGCCAGAAACTGGCAGATCCCTGAGATTCACTGGTCGGTCAGTCTAGCCTAGTTAGTTCCTGGGCAGTGAGAGACTTTGTCTTAAAAAGAGGTAGATGGTGCCCGAGGAACAAAACTCAAGGTTGTCCTTTGGCTTCCACAAATATGTGTATGCATATCTGCACACACAATGAATCTGTGTACACACAAACACACACATAAAGACACACACACAAACTAACTAGGAGAAATGGCTAGCATTCCTCAATGCCTAGACAGGAAGTCTTTGAATCTGATGGGTCTCAGGAAAGCAACACTGTATGTAGTGTTTACTGCAAAACACCAGTGACAAAAGCAAAAAAACTACATATAGGCCAGGAATGGTGGTACATACCTTTAATCCCAGCACTGGGGAGGCAGAAGTAAGAGGATCACTGAGTTTGAGGCTAGCCTGAGATTGTATAGTGAATTCCAGGTCAACATGGGCTGGAGCACAACCCTACCTCAAAAAATATATATTATCTGAAAAGGAACAAAAGTTGGATTGCAAATATGGAAGCCAGAAGTACACCACCTTCAAAATGTTGAGAGAAAATACTATCAGAGCTGGGAAGGTGGCTCAGTGGTTAAAGGCTCTTGCTTGCAAAGCCTGACACCCAGGTTCAACTCCCAAGCTTCCCATGTAAACAAGGTGCAAAGAGTGGGTGTGCTCCTGCATGCCTTTAATCCCAGCACTTGAGAGGCAGAGGTAGGAGGATTGCTATGAGTTCAAGACCAGCCTGGGACTACAGAATGAGTTTCAGGTCAGCCTGGCCTAGAGTGAGATCCTACCTGGAAAAACAAACAAACAAAACAACAATAGAACATAAGGTGGAAGGTGATGACTTGCCCACAAGTTGTCTTCTGACATCCACACATGCTTGGCATGCTCACACATGAATGTGCACACATACAATAAAAAAATTAAGAAAAAAGCCACACTGGGCTGGAGAGGTGGCTTAGCGGTTAAGGCATTTGCCTGCAAAGGGTCCCGGTTTGACTCTCCAGGACCAACGTAAGCCAGATACACAAGGGATACACATGCACCTGGAGTTCATTTGCAGTGGTTGGAGGCTCTGGCACACCCATTCTTTCTCTCTGCCTCTCTTTCTCTTTCAAATAAATAAATAAAATATTTAAAAAGAAAAAGAAAAAAAGCCACACTGGAAGATAGTGGGTGCATGGATACATTCCAGTCCCAAACAATCTTCTTTTAAATAAAGAGTTGTGAAAAAAAATCTCTGATAAAGAAGAGCATATTTCTCCATTACAAAGACGTTGGTCTTGGATAGATGGCTTAACAGTTAAGGCGGTTTTATCGTTAAAGCATTCATCGTTGCTGTGGGAGTTGCAAGGTTCAAGTTAGGTGTCCCAGGTCCCACAGAAATTATGATCCCATGAAAGATTTTGATGAAATGAGGTTGTGTATCTTCCAGAGTGCAAATGATTTTGGAATATAAAGAGTTCCTTTGCCTGGTTTCATCATGACCTGTGTTCTGAACTGTGAATGTGTGGGTTTGTTTCTCTCAATAAATAACAATTACTATGGAAAAAAAAAAATGCTTACCAGGGCTGGATAGATCTTTCTCAAATAAATAAAAACAAAATAAAATGGAAAAATTAAGACATTTTTATGTTTTAAATTTTATTTATTTATTTGAGAAAGAGGTGGAGACAGTGGGTGCTCCAGAGCCTGTATCCACTGCAAATAATTCAAGATGCATGTGCCACCTTGAGCATTGGGCTGTAGCTGGGTACTGGGGAATTGAACCTTGGTCCTTTGGCTTTGCCAGCAATTGCATTAACCACTAAGCCATCTCTCCAGTCCCAAACGAAAAAAAAATTTTTGAATTAAAAAAAAAAAAAAAAAGCCCAGCGTGGTGGCACATGCCTTTAATCTCAGCATTCAGAAGGCAGAGGTAGAGGATCACCATGAGTTCGAGGCCACTCTGAGACTACATAGTGAGTTCCAGGTCAGCCTGACCTAGAGTGAGACCCTACCTCGAAAAACCAAAATAAATAAATAAATAAATAAGAATGCTTACCCAGCTTTACATTCTTTCTGCCACCTCTTCCACAATGGACCCTGAGCATTGCAGGGTGTGATAGAGATGTTTCAGTGCTGGACATTCCTCCATCCATTCTCAGCACTATGTTGCCTTTTGGGTCATCCCACTGGTCATCGCCATCTGAAAAGAGATGCTTCTCTAACCAGAATTAGGTTTTTCAGTACCAGGCATGTATTTCCTCCTGTAGAGCGGGCCTTCAGTCCAATTAGAGAGCAGTTGGTTTCCTCCAGAGCAGACATGCCACTATTGCACTCTTTCGGTCATTTGGCCTGTCTGGCCAAATTTGAGGCTAACAGTGTCCACTGTTTTCACCACTGATGACTTCTGTCTCCCACAGGGCTGCATGCAGTGCAGTTTTTTCCAGCTTTAATTTGGCTGGTCTACAGGGAGAAGGATTTCTGCTCAGCACCAGCTTGATTTCTCAGTGATCTTGCCACTCAGGCAAATGAGGTCTTCAGTAATAGGGTCTTACCATCTGTTTCTCAAGGAAAACCAAGGGCCTTGGCAATAGCCTGTAATGTTTTGCAGGCAACAGTGATCTCCCTGGCCAACAACTCACTGGAAGGTATCCCATCCCTGGTACTGAAAATTTTCTAGTAACAATATATGGCTTCTGGATGTGCCATTATTCAAAAAAGTAGGTTTTCAAGTGTTTTATTCAGAACATCTTGAATTTTGATTGACCCTCCCCCCACCCTTCTTTTACATGGTCTCTTCCCCTGGCCTCACTTAGGCCTTTCCCCTCCCTGTAATCTGTTCTTCTACTTACATATATACAATAACATCTCCTTAAGTCCTTCCTCTCCTCCTTCATTTATAGCCTTTTTGTAGCTTACTGGCCTCTGCTACCGATTTTTGGTTCCAGCTCACACACAAGTCTATACATTTGTAGCTAGGATCCACATATTAGAGAACATGCAATGTTTGGTTTTCTGGGCCTGGGTTACCTCACTTAGTATAATCCTTTCCAGATCCATCCATTTTTCTGTAAATTTCATAATTTCATTTTTCTTTACAGCTGAATAGAACTCCATTGTGTAAATGTGCCACATCTTTATTATCCATGGTTCCATTTTCTAGCTATTGCGAATAGAGCAGCAATAAACATGGTTGTGCAAGTATCTCTAAGGTACTGAGAACAGCTATTAGGATATATGCCTAGGAGTGGTATAGCTGGATCATATGGTAAATCTATTTTTAGCTGTCTCAAGAACCTCCACACGGATTTCCACAATGGCTGTACCAGATTGCATTCCCACCAACAGTGTAGAAGGGTTCCCCTTTTTCTGCATCCTCACCAACATTTATTGTCATTTGTTTTCTTGATAGTAGCCATTCTGACAGGAGTGAGATGGAATCTCAAAGTAGTTTTAACTTGCATTTCCCTGAAGGCTAAGGATGCAGAACACTTTTTTAGATGTTTATATGCCATCTGTATTTCTTCCAATGACAACTCTCTATTGAGTTCCATAGCCCATTTTTAATTGGGTTTTTTGATTTCTTATTGTTCTGTTTTTTTAAGATTTCATTTTTATTTATTTATTTATTAGGGACAGAGAGGGGGAGAGAGAAAGAGAGAGTGAGAATGGGCGTGCCAAGTCCTCTAGCCACTGCAGATGAACTCCAGATGCATGTACCACCATGGCTTATGTGGGGCCTGGAGAACTGAACCATGCTCCTTAGACTTCACAGGCATGTGCCCTGACTGCTAAGCCATCTCTCCAGCCCATATTGTTCTGTTTTTTTTTTTTGAGTTTTTTTTAGTTCTTTAATTATATTCTAGATATTAATCCTCTGTCAGATGTGTAGCTGGCAAAGATTTTCTCCCATTCTGTAGGTTGTCTTTTTGCTCTATACACAGTGTCCTTTGCTGTACAAAAGCTTTGTAATTTTATGAGATCCCAGTGGTTGATCAGTGGTTTTATTTCCTGAGCAATTGGGGTTATATTCGGAAAGTCATTGCCTATGCCAATATGTTGAAGGGTTTCCTCTACCTTTTCTTCTATCAATTTCAGAGTTTCAGGTCTTATATTAAGGTCCTTGATACACTTGGACTTGATTCTTGTGCATGAAGACAAGGATCTATTTTAATCCTTCTACATATAGATATCCAGTTTTCCCAACACCACTTGTTGAAGAGGCTGTCTTTTCTCCAATGAATATTTTTGGCATTTTTGTCCAAAATCAGATGGCTGTCGCTGCCTGGATTAACATCTGGGTCCTCTATTCTGTTCCATTGATCTACATGTCTGTCTTTGTGCCAGTACCATGCTGTTTTTGTTAATATGGCTTTGTAATATAGCCTAAAATCAGATATGGTGATACCACCAGCCTGATATTTGTTGCTTAAGATTGTTTTGGCTATTGGAGGTTTTTTGTGCTTCCAAACGAATTTTAGGATTTTTCTATTTCTGTGAAGAATGCCATTGGAATTTTAATGGGGATTGCATTAAATATGTAGATTGCTTTTGGTAAGATTGCCATTTTCACAATATTGATTCTTCCAACTCAAGAACATGGGATGTCTTTCCATTTCCTTATGTCTTCTGCAATTTCTTGCTTGAGTGTTTTAAAGTTCTCATTGTAGAGATCCTTCACTTCCTTGGTTAAGTTTATTCCAAGGTACTTTATTTTTTTTGAGGCAATGGGAGATTCCCTGATTTCATCCTCTGCATGTTTGTTGTTAGTATATAGGAAAGCTAGTGATTTCTGTGTTTATTTTGTATCCTGCTACATTGCTAAAAGTGTTTATCAGCTCTAATAGTTTGCTGGCAGAGTCTTTAGAGTCCTTTATGTATAGAATCATATCATCTGCAAATAATGATAATTTGACTTCTTTCTTTCCAATTTGTATCCCTTCTAGGAGTGTCTCTTGCCTTATTGCTATAGCTAAGCCTTCCAGTACTATATTAAATAAAAGTGGGGACAGTGGACGCCCTTGTCTTGTTCCTGAATTTAGTGGGAAAGCTTCAAGTTTTTCCCTATTTAGTATTATGTTGGCTGTAGGTTTGTTATAAATAGCTTTTATTATGTTGAGATATGTTCCTTTTATTCCCAGTTTCTGTAATACTTTTACCATGAAGGGATGTTGGATTTTGCCAAATGCCTTTTCTGCATCTATTGAGGTGATCATGTGATTTTTGTCCTTCAGACCATTTACATGATGTATTACATCCATTGATTTGCATATATTGAACCATCTCTGTGATAAAGCCTACTTGGTTGGGGTGAATAAACTTTCTGATATATTCTTGTATTCTGTTTGCCAATATTTTGTTCAGAATTTTTTTTTTTTTTTTTTTTTTTTTGGTTTTTCAAGGTAGGGTCTCACTCCGGTCCAGGCTGACCTGGAATTAGCTATGTAGTCTCAGGGTGGCCTCGAACTCATGGCAATCCTCCTACCTCTGCTTCCCGAGTGCTGGGATTAAAGGTGTGCGCCACCAAACCCAGCTTTGTTCAGAATTTTTGCATCTATGTTCACAAGGGAGATTGGTCTGTAATTTTCGTTTTTTTGTTCTGTATTTGGTTTTAGTATCAGGGTGAAGTCAACTTCATAGAAGGAGTTTGGTAGAATTCCTTCCTTTTCTATTTCATGGAATAGTTTGAGAAGCAGTGGTGTTAGTTCATCCATGAAGGTCTGGTAAAATTCACTAGTGAATCCATCTGGGCCTGGACTTTTTTTAATTGGGAGACTTTATATAACTGCTTGGATCTCCATACTTGTAGGTCTATTTAAATGGTTGGTCTCATCTTGATTTAATTTTGGTAGGTCATATGTGTCAAGGTCATTTCTTTATTTTTGATCTTGCATATATATTCAGTATGGAAATTTTCTGAATTTCTTTTATGTGTTGTAATAGTGCCTTTTCAGATTTTTTAATTTTTCTCTTCTCTCTTTCTTCTTAGATTTGCAGGGTTTATCAATCTTCTTTATCTTAAAGTATGATTCTTTGGATTGTTTACAATTTTCTTTAATTTCTTTCTGTCTTGATTTTTTGTTTATGTTCTTCTTTTGTTGTAATTAAATTGTTTACTTGTGAACTCTCTAATTTCTTTTTCATTTCCCTTAGGACTGATTTTCCCTTTTGATTTCTTCTGTGACCCATTCATCATTTAATAGTGTACTGTTTAGTCTACATGAATTTCTGTATGCTCTGTAGTTTTTCTTGTTGCTGATTTGCAGTTTAATCCCATTGTGGTCAGATAGAGTACAAGGGATTATTTCAATTTTCCTGTATTTGTGTCCTAATATATGGCCTACTTTAGAGAATGTTCCATGTACTGCTGAGAAAAATGTATGTTCTGCAGCATTTGGATGGAATGTTTTGTAGATATCTGTTAGGTTCATTTGTTCCATGACATCATTTAATCCATATGTCTCTGTTTATTTTTGGCTGGGATGACCTGTCAATTGATGAGAGTGGGGTATTGAAGTCACCCACTAAGACTGTGTGACCTTAAGTCTAATAGTGTTTGTTTGATGAAATTGGGAGCCTCCATTTTAGGTGCATATACATTTAGGATTGTAATGTCCTCCTGTTGGAATGTTCCTTTAATCAGTATAAAATGACCTTCTTTACCTTTCCTCACTGATGTTGGTTTGAAGTCTATCCTGTCAGATATTTGGTTAGCAACCCCTGCTTATTTTCTAGGTCCATTTGCTTGAAATACTGTTTTCCATCCTTTCACCCTAAGACAGTGTCTATCTTTTATTGAGAGATGAGTTTCCTGGAGGCAACAAATGGCAGGATCCTGCCTTTTAAAAATTTTTATTTATTTATTTGCAAGCAGACAGAGCAAGAGATAGAAGAGAGGCAGACAGAGAAAGAGAATGGACACACCAGGGCCTCTAGCCACTGCAAAGGAACTCCAGATGCATGTGCCCCTCATGCATCTGGCTTATGTGGGTCCTGGAGGATTGAACCAGGATCCTTTGGCTTCACAGGCAAATGCCTTAACTGCTAAGCCATTTTTCCAGCCCAGGATCTTGCCTTTTAATCCAGTCTGCAAGCCTGTCTTTTGGTTGGGGCATTGAGGCCATTGATATTAAGAGTTATTATTGAAAGGTATGTATTTATTCTCGCCATTCTTATTTTGTAGTGCATCCTGTTTTCCCTTTACTCACTTGTTTTAACTGTTATTTGAGTATGGTTTATTTTTTTCCTATTTCCTCCTGTGTGTGTTTTGCTTTCTCTTCAGCATGAGGATTCCTTCCAGTATTTTCTGTAGAGCTGGTTTAGTTGTCATAAATTCCTTTAGCCTGTTTTTGTTGTGGAATGTCCTTATTTCTCCATCAATTTGGATAGATAGCTTTGCAGGATAAAGTAATTTTGGTTGACAGTTGTTATCTTTCAGAACTTGGAATACATCATTCCAAGCCCTTCTGGCTTTTAAAGTTTGTGTTGAGTAATCTGATATTATTCTGATGGGCTTGCCTTTGTAGGTCAGTTGGTTTTTCTCTCTAACTTCTTCCAATATATTTTCTTTGGTTTGCATGTTTAGTAGCTTAATTATAACATGGCAAGGAGAGGTTTTTTCCAGGTTTTTTCTGTTTGGTGTTTTAAAAGCTTCTTGTATCTGCATTGGCATTTCTTTCCCAGTTTGGGGAAATTTTTCTTCTATGATTAAAAAAATTTTTTTTTTGAGAGAGAGAGAGAGAGGAGGCAGAGAGAGAGAATGGGCATGCTAGGGCCATTTCAACTGCTGTGAATGAACTCCAGACGCATGCCCCCTTGTGGGCAAGCATGGCATTGCATGCTTGCGTCACTTGTGTCTGGTTAAACGTGGGACCTGGAGATTCAAACAGGCATTCTTGGGCTTGGCAGGCAGGTGCCTTAACCGCTAAGCCATCTGTCCAGCCCTCTTCTATGATTTTGTTGAAAATGCCTATTAACCCTCTGGATTGAAATTCCTCTCCTTCTACTATACCCTGAATTCTTATGTTTGATCTTTTCATAGTGTCCTGAATATCTTGAAATTCCCATTTATACCTTCCTATTAGCTTGTTTTTCTCTTTGTTGGACTATATTATGTCTGCCACCTGGTCTTCTAGTTAAGATATTCTGTTCTCTCCTTGATCCATTCTACTGGTGAGATTTTGCACAGGGTTTTTTATTTGACTGACTGTGTTCTTCAGAGCTAGAATTCAGCCTGGTTTTTCTTCAGTATTTCTATTTTCTTACTCATGTCTTATAATGACCTCCTTATTTCATCAAACTGGTTTCCTGTGTTCTCTTTCAGGAGTTTGTTTTCTTCTTTGCTTCATTTCTTGTTTGATTTTTTCTTTTTTCTTTTTGGTTTTTCGAGGTAGGGTCTCACTCTGGCCCAGGCTGACCTGGAATTAACTATGTAGTCTCAGGGTGGCCTTGAACTCATGGCAATCCTCCTACCTCTGCCTCCCGAGTGCTGGGATTAAAGGCGTGCGCCACCATGCCCGGCTTGATTTTTTTTGAGTATAGATAAAATCATTTTTTTGAAATCTTTGTCAGGCATTTCATCTAAAACAGTCTTATTGGTGATCACTTCTGATGGATTTATAACTTTTGGTAGGATTGTATTGTCTTGATTCTTTGTGTTTCTTATATCAAAATGTAGTGATTTTGCATCCTGAATTGATTTGATGCTTGGGTTTTCTACATATCTGCAGTGTTCTTAGATGTGGCAATCCATCTTTATATACTTTCAGGATATGAGTTTAAGGTGCCAAATGTAGCTCTTGTATCCCAGTTCAACCACAGAAGTAAACCTAGGTGTTGAGTTTGCTTGCTAACAAGTGTTCTGGTGGACTGGGTGGAACAACTTACTGGCAAATTCTAAACTTCAACTGAGCAATGTACACACTCAATAAAAACCAGCAGAGTATATAAGGATGAGGATTAAAACAAACAGATAGTCTTTTTTTTTTTTTTTTTTTTTTTTTTTTTTTTTTTTTTGAGGTAGGGTCTCACTCTGGTCCAGACTGACCTGGAATTAACTATGTAGTCTCAGGGTAGGCTTGAACTCTTGGTGATCCTCCTACCTCTGCCTCCCGAGTGCTGGGATTAAAGGTGTGCGCCACCATGCCCGGCCACCAGATAGTCTTTTTTAAATCTTTTTTTATTGACAACAAAAATGCATGCTATTTCCCTCCCCTGCCCCCATACCCCTTTAGAACTCCAATGTCCATCTTATCCCTTCCCTCTCTCCATTAGTCTCTCTCTCTCTCTCTCTCTCTTTTTTTTTTTTTTTTTTTTTTTTGAGGTAGGGTCTCTAGCCCAGGCTGACCTGGAATTAACTATGTAGTCTCAGGGTGGCCTTGAACTCACAGCAATCCTCCTACCTCTGCCTCCCAAGTGCTGGGATTAAAGGCGTGTGCCACCATGCCCAGCTAGTCTCTCTTTTAATTTGCTGTCATCATCTTTTTCTATTATGAGGGTCTTGAGAAGGTATTGCTAGGCACTGCAAAGTCATGGATATCGAGGCCAATTTCTGTCTGGGCAGTTGCATTGTAAGGAGTCATACCCTTCCTTTGGCTCTTCCATTCTATCCGCCCCCTCTTCCGCAATGGGCCCTGAGCCTTGGAGGGTGTGACAGAGATGTTTCAGTGCTGGGCACTCCTCCATCCCTTCTTCTCAGCACTGTGTTGCCTTTTGGGTCATCCCAGTGGTCATCACCATCTGAAAAGAGAAGCTTCTCTAACTAGAAGTGAGAGTAGCATTAATATGTGAATATGAACATTAAGTGTAGTGCTTTCAGGGCAGCTTGGTGGGAATAATATATACATTTAGCCAGACAAGAGGAGGCTTTATACCACTAAGGCTCATGACCTCCTCTGCCATAGACTTTTGCTTAGGTTTTTCAGTACCAGGTATGTATTCCCTCCCATAGAGAGGGCCTTCAGGCCAATTATGGAGCAGTTGGTTACCCCAAGAGCAGACATGCCACCATTGTACCTGTTCAATCATTTGGCCTATATGGCCAAACTTGAATATTCAGTGTTCACTGTTTTCACTGCTGATGATTTCTGTGTCCCATATGGCTGCATGCAGTGCAGCTTTTTCCAGCTTTCAGTTGGCTGGTCTACAGGGAGAAGGTTTTCTGCTCAGCACCAGCTTGCTTTCTCAGTGACCTTGCCTCTCAGGCAAGAGATGTCTTCAGCAATAGAGTCTTACTATCTCAAACAGATAGTCTTATAAAGCCAAAATTCCTAAGGGTGTGTGTTGTTCTACACCCTTAATCCTTAATCCAAACCAGAAGAGAGTATTTATGCAATACTGGAGATTAAAAGAAACAGATAATTTGTGTTGCTCCACACCCTTAATCCTGTCAACTGAGAAGTTGAAATTTCTGGTCTGAAATGGGTTCCAGGTCACCCTGGGACTGAGTCAGACCCTACCTCCAATAATGACAGAAGAAAAAGACAAAAGCCCTATGAATCAAGGAACACCAAAGGCACAATAGTCAACACCAAAATACAGCTTATTTTAGAATAGCAAAGCCAACCAAGAATATGTAACACATAACCTTTCCTGACATGGAAGGTGAGATTAGCACTTCAAGTGCAGGCCTATGTACCTGCTTTTGTGTAAGCAGGCCCTGTTATCTTTTGGGATGGCTTCTAATTTCACCAAAGCTGAGTGCCCACTTTGATCTCTCTGTGTTGCACTATGGATTTATGTTCTGACTGGCTGTGCTGGATGCTGTGCAGCCGGGGGTGGGGTGGTGGTGGTGGTGGTGGTGAATGAGTTCTCCCGAGGTTCACAGCACTGACAGTGGGGGAGTGAAAGGCTGTGCAAGATGCCTGGACATGTACTGGAGCTGCTCAGCTTGGTCCCATTTGTGTCTCCTTCAGCAGCTGCTCCGCTGGACCCTGAGGAAGCTGATGTGAGTGGAAAATCATTCCACCTGGTTTCTCCTTCTGCAGCTCTGTGCTGGCTGGGTGAGCTCGCGGACCAGGGCCACTGGTGTCTCTAAGGGATTCTGGCCTGTTTTCTCCTTTCTGGAAGATCTTAGTATCTCCTGCTTCTCTGCTGTGGTTGATGATAACTTATACACCTTCACTTTTTAGTAGAAGTGTGTATTTTGCTATTTTCTGCTTATTTCCCTCCCTAGGCTGCTTTGGTATGACTACTATGCTGCCATCTTACCTGAAACTCTGCATTTTTTTTTTATGTGAGAGAGAAAGAAAGAATCAGTGCATCAGGGCCTCAGCCACTGAAATTGAACTCCAGACACATGCACCCCCTTGTGTACATGCGTGAACTTGCATGCTTGTATCACTTTGTGTGTCTGGATTATGTGGGACCTGGAGAGTTGAACATGAGTCCTTAGGATTCACAGGCAAGCACCTTAACCACTAAGCCATCTTTCCAGCCCCTCCCTTTTTTTTTTTTTTTTACAATAGGCAAAATTTTACCAATTGATTTAAATTTTGTCCAGTTGGTTAAGTTTAACAGGAATATCCCAAGTATGAACAACAAGTCTTTTAAATTGATTTTTTCCTACTGCTAAGGTGAAGGGTTTGTCCCATGGGAAAACATACAAGCTTAGCATTTGCATGAAATCTAATCATCAGATTAAATGGCTCATTAAGTAAAAGGATAAAACAAGATCCTTGTTTTCTATGCCAATTTTTTTGGGGGGTGGGGCTTCAAAGTCTGGTCTTGTTTTATCCCAGGCTGACCTGGAACTCACAGTCATCCTCCTACTGTCTCCTGAATGCTGGGATTAAAGGTGTATACTACCACACCTGGTTTCTAAACCAATTTTGGGTAAACATTTGTTGCATTAATTTTTCCTCTGGGGGGGAATGAAAACACATGTCTATTCATCCCGGATAGGGCACCAAAAGGCAGACCAAAGTAATGACTGCACTAAAATCCAATTTTGGTGAACCAATGGATTTAGTGGGCTTACTTACAGAGCACAGGTGATGGGGGGTTACTTCCAGGAGCATGGGTGACTCAAAGACAGCCTCATCACCACAAAGTCCCACCCTGTCTTGGGTGGCAACTTCATGGGAGACACATCATAGAGTTTCAGGAATCAGCAGCTAAGAGGATACTGAAAAGAGCATTAAACAAGGTCCAGTATAGCATGACAAGATTCCACTGTATCAACTGTTTCCTCAAAAGTGCAATACTGGGGCCAGAGCATGGATAAGGGCACTATGCCATCTAGCCTTTCATAACCCGCACGCATCTCCATGAGTCATGCTTCGGGGGCACTTCTGTGGGGCCTCTGTGTATCTTTGAGCCACCTTGGACAGGCTCTGTAGGGCCCACCAAGTTTCTAGGCCAGGCCCAGGGCCAAGTAGCAGGTGGGGCTGTTCTCTCACCTGCTGCTGAGCCTGAGGGTCAGGTTGGCTTCCTGGGTCTGACAGCCTTCAGACTGACATCTCTCCTCTCTTGTCCAAGCCTGGTTGCTGAGAGGGTCCTAGCCTAGATGAAAGAGTTCCATCCCCAGTATACTCCCCTTCCACTCCAGGAGTCCTCCAGCTCTAGTGTGCATTATTTTTTTCAGGAGAGGAATGTACTTGGCTCACTCTGGGGACATAATTCCCACCCCTGGGTGTTTATTAGTCTTTTCCCCTTGCATTGATTTTTTTTTTTTAAGGTAAAGTCTCACTCTAGCCCAGACTGACCTGGAATTCACTATGTACTCTCAGGTTTGACCTCGAACACATGGTGCCTCCTACTTCTGCCTCCCGAAATATTTTTAACTTTTTTGTTGTTATTGTTGCTTTTGTTTCTTAAGGTAGGCTCTCACTCTTAGCTCAGGCTGACCTGGAATTCACTATGTATTCTCAGGGTGGCCTTGAACTCATGGTGATCCTCCTACCTCTTCCTCCCAAGTGTTGGGAATAAAGGTATGTGCCACCATACCTGGATTTTTTTAACTTTAATTTTAATTTTATTTATTTATGTAATTTTTTGTTTTTTTCCAGGTAGGGTCTTACTCTGGCCCAGGCTGACCTCGAATTCACTATGTAGGCTTAGGGTGGCCTCGAACTCACGGTGATCCTCCTACCTCTGCCTCCCAAGTGCTGGGATCAAAGGCGTGCGCCATCATGCCTGATTTTTGTTGTTGTTGTTGTTGTTTTGTTTTTTGAGGTAGGGTCTCACTGTAGCTCAGGCTGACCTGGAATTCACTATGTAGTCTCAAGGTGGCCTCGAATTCACAGCTATCCTCCTACCTCTGCCTCCCAAGTGCTGGGATTAAAGGCATGTGCCATCATGGCCAGCCTTTAAAAACTATTTTTATTTGTTTATCTGCAAGGTGTTGAGAGGGGGAGGGAGAGAGAGAAATGGGCACACCAGGTCTTCTTGTCACTGCAAATGAACTCCAGACTCATGCACCACTTTATGCATCTGGCTTTACACTGGTACTGTGGAATTGAGCCTGGGTCATCAGACTTTGTAAGCAAGTGCTTTTAACTGCTTAGCCATCTCTCCAGCCCTGAAATATTTTTTGCATGCATATATGTATGTGTGCATGTGTGTATGGGCATATGTGTATCACGGCACATGTATGGTGGTCAGAGGATCATCTTTAGGTGTCTGCACGTAGGGTCTTCTGCTACTAGGAGTCTGACTTTGGATTCTGCTGGCTCTGCTTCCTATTTTCATAGACACACTGGGATCACGGATGCATGTGCCACTTTGTGCAGCTGTGGGTGTTGGGGAGTTGAACTTGGCCTTGTAGGCTTTGTAAGCAAGTACCTTTAACCACTGAGCCATCTGCCCAGCCCTTGCATACAATTTCAGCAGGTTCACAGACCATTGATGTCAGTGTAAGAAACTTTTGGAATTCTTTCAGGGAGTTTCCCTTCTTTGGTTTATTTATTTTTTCTTTGAGTCTGCCCAGTGGTTTCAGCCATCTGAAAAGAAAAGCTTTTTTAATTCAGAGTAGATTATTAACAATGGGAGTGACCACAGCTGGTGGTTATACCTGCTATATAAATATTCATAGTAGTGAATTAACAGTGGTCCCTTTGATTTCAATAATGGTTGTTTGAAAAACAAGCAAGGATGGTATGGCATATGGGCGGGGGGAGTACATTGGGTTGAGATAGGGATTAGTGTTAAGTCTGAAAAAGAGAGCGGTGGGGAAAGCATCCAGTAGAGGCAAGTGAGGCACGTATCTAATAGAGGAAAGTATCAAATAGAGGCAAGTTGGGATACTGTGATGTTCAACAGAATTTAAAAAAATGTTTATTTAAAGGGCTGGAGAGATGGGTCAGTGATTAAAGGTATTTTGCTTACAAAGCCTACTGGCCCAGGTTTGAGTCCCCAGTGCCCATGTAAAGTCAGATACACAAAGTGGTGTATGTGTCTGGAGATCATTTACAGCAGCAAGAGGCCCTGATGTGCCCATAGTGTCTTTTTTCCCTTTTCTCTCAAATAAATATTTCAAAAAATATTTATTTGATAGAGAGTGTAGAGAGAAATGGAATATGTTAGGGCCTCCTGCCACTGCAAAGGAACTCCAGATGCATGTGGAGCTTTGTGCATCTGGCTTTATGTGTGTACTAGGGAATCAAACCCAGGTCATGAGGCTTTGCAAGCCATCTCTCCAGTCCAGGTTGCACAGATTTTAGAGGTTAAGTCTATGGAAGGTTGTAGCTTTGGAGTATAAAGAAGAGAATGTGGAGAAGAGGTTGGAATGAGGGGGAAAGTATTTGAGTTGTGTAGAAGAGTACAAGAGAGATCTCAATCGTAGACTGGATGAGAAACATACAGAACAATCCTAACATCTAACTGAGCAATGTACAGACATAGCAAAATCATTATGACATATATACCAAAATATAATTTTACAAGAAATTGTTTGTTTTGTTGTTGCTTTAAAAGTTTTTTAAAAAATAGCCTTGCGTGGTGGCGCATGTCTTTAATCCCAGCACTCAGGAGGCAGAGGTAGGAGGATCACCGTGAGTTCAAGGCCACCCTGAGACTACATAGTGAATTCCAGGTCAGCCTGAGCTAGAGTGAAAATCTACCTCAAAAAAAAAAACAAAACAAAACAAAAAGGTTTTAAAAATATATTTTGTTTATTTATTTGAGAGAGAGAAAGAGGGAGGGGGGAAGGAGGAGAGAATGGGTGCGCCAGGGCCTCCAGCCACTGCAAACCAACTCTAGATGCCTGCGCCTCCTTGTGCATCTGGCTTACTTGAGTCCTGGAGAATCAAATCAGTATCCTTTGGCTTTACAGGCAAATGCCTTAACATCTAAGCCATCTTTCCAGCCCTGCTTTAACATTTTTATTTTTATTTTATTGTGTGTGTGTGCACGCACACATGAGTATCCAGGACCTCTTGCCTCTGCAAATGAACCCCAGATGCTTTTACCACTTTTTGTGACTGGCTTACATGGTTGACTTGGGAATGGAACCTGGGCCACAAGACTTTGCAAGCAAGTGTCTTTAACCACGGAGCAATCTTCACAGCCCCATGATCTTGAACTTCTGATCCTCCTGCTTCTACCTCCCAAATCCTGGGATTAAAGAGATTAAAGATCTATGCCAATGGGCTGGAGAAAGGGCTTAGGGGTTTAGGCACCTGCCTGCTAAGCCTAAGAACGCCAGTTCCAATCTCCAGGTCCCACGTTTAGCCAGATGCAAAGTGACAAAGGGTGCAATATGACGGAGAGTGAAGTTTCAAAGGGGAAAGTGGGGGGAGGGAGGGAAATAACACGGGATATTGTCTACCATTAAAGAAGTTGTCAATAAAAATAAAAATAATTTTAAAAACATTATAGAGCCGGGCGTGGTGGCGCACGCCTTTAATCCCAGCACTTGGGAGGCAGAGGTAGGAGGATTGCCATGAGTTCAAGGCCACCCTGAGACTACATAGTGAATTCTAGGTCAGCCTGGGCCAGAGTGAGACCCTACCTCGAAAAACCAAACCAAACCAAAACAAAACAAAACAAAAACATTGTAAGTTGGTTTTTATTTTGAAGACACATTGTTAGTTCATTAAAATGAGCACCTAAATTCACTAAAAATGCTAAATATGATCACATAAACACTTGATAACTTAATAGCATGTTGCAAATCTCTCTCTCTCTCTCTCTCTCTTTTTTTTTTTTTCGAGATAGGGTCTTGCTGTAGCCCAGGCTGACCTGGAATTCACTATGTAGCCTCAGGATGGCCTTGAACTCAGAGCGATCCTCCTACTTCTGTTTCTTTGTTTCTTTTTTTAAATTTTATTTTTTATTTACTGAGAGAGAGAGAAAGGGCACACCAATGTGGGTTCTGGGGAGTCAAACCTAGGTCCTTTGGCTTTGCAGGCAAATGCCTTACCCACTAAGCCATCTCTCCAGGTCCCTACCTCTGTTTCTTTTTTAAAAAATTAATTAATTTATATATTTAAGATAGATAGATAGATAGAGAGAGAGAGAGAGAGAGAGAATGGGCATGCCAGGGCATCCAGCCACTGCAAATGAACTCCAGATTCATGTGCTCCCTTGTGCATCTGGCTTATGTGGGTCCTGGAGAATCAAACCAGGATCCTTTGGCTTTGCAGGCAAATGCCTTAACTGCTAAGCCATCTCTCCTGCCCCCACCTTGTTTCTTAAATGCTGGGATTAAAGGCATGCACCACCATGCCTGGCACAAATCTTTTTTTTTTTTTTTTTAACATTTAATAATATTGATTGTAAAAACTGCTTAAAAAAGAAGCTCTGCTCATGGAAATACAGGAGCATTTATAAATCTGAATATCTTCCAAATTCCAGAAAATAAGGGAAATTGAACATTAAATACTTCCTGTGGTGCATCTCATTTTATTTTATTTTATTTATTTATTATTAGGGTTTTTTTTGTTGTTTGTTTTTGTTTTTCAGTTTTTCGAGGTAGAGTTTCACTCTGGTCCAGGCTGACCTGGAATTAACCATGTAGTCTCAGGGTGGTCTCGAACTCACGGCAATCCTCCTACCTTTGCCTCCCAAGTGCTGGGTTTAAAGGCGTGCGCCACCACGTCTGGCTGGTGCATCTCATTTTAATCCTGTGTATGCCCAATCATACATAGGCATAAGATCTTCCCCTAAAAGTTCACTTAGAGCTGGGTTTGGTAGCATATGCCTTTAACCCCAGCACTTCAGAAACAGGGAGGCAGAGGTAGGAGGATTTCTGTGAGTTCGAGGCCACCCTGAGACTATATAGTGAATTCCAGGTCAGCCTGGACTAGTGTGAGACCCTACCTCAAAAAAAGAAAAAAAAGAGCCGGGCGTGGTGGCGCACGCCTTCAATCCCAGCACTCAGGAGGCAGAGGTAGGAGGATCACCTTGAGTTCAAGGCCACCCTGAGACTACATAGTGAATTCCAGGTCAGCCTGGGCCAGAGTGAGACCCTACCTCAAAAAAAAAAAAAAAAAAAAAAAAAAAAAGTTCACTCAGGGGGAACGGTTTTGCATGTACCCAGAACTAGTTCAGGACAAATGGCCCCCTGTCTTCTAAACCCAGATATGTCTTAGAACATATTTGAATAGAAGTTGACCACAAAAGGGATGCTCCTGAAGGTTTCCAGGGGAGAAGAAACTTGTTTCATTGTTTGGAGCATGGTCTATGCGCAGCTCGATGCTGGTGGGTACCCCGGATTGCCAATGAGGATTAAGTGCATTGTTAGGAAAAGGATGTGCTTACTGCCCAGCCAACTGATGTTCCAGGTTGCTAAGCTATTCTCTGGGCTTGCCTGCCTGGCTGTTCTGGGAGATCCAAATTCTTGCTGCAGAGGTGGTAGGAGGGCACAGCTTACAGATGGAAAAATTAGATAACCAAACAACCTGTTCCTTTTTTTTTCTCTCAATATTTTATGTATTTAGAGAGAAAAGAGGGAGAGAGAGAGAGAGAAAAATAGAGAGAGGGGGAGAGAATGAGCATGCCAGGGCCATCAGCTGCTGCAAACGAACTCCAGGCTCATGTGCCACCTTATGCATCTGGCTTACGTGGGTCCTAGAGAATTGATCCTGGATCCTTTGGATTTGTAGGCAAATTCCTTAATCGCTATGCCATCTCTTCAGACCCCTGTTCCTTGTTAGTTTGTGAATGTCTTGACCCAAGTGCTCTTAAGAGTTCTTGGGTATATTTCCTCCCCTCAACCCTGCTGGCTTCCTCCCTCATAGGGTTCCACACTGGTGGGACTCTCCCATCTATTTACATCTTATCAACATAACAAAAGGCAATGTGGGCCACAGAAGACCTTCTCCCAAGTCTATCTACAAAATGGTAAACTATCATTTCTCCACAGAGCCCGCATTAGGACTTCGAATTTATGAGTGGTGGAGCAGCCTTTGAAAATTCAGATTCAACTAGCTATGGTAACCCACACCTGTAATCCCAAGGAGACTGAGGGAGGTGGATTGCCACAAGTTCAAGGCCAGTGTTGGCTGTGTCAAGTTCCAGAACTACAAAGCATAAATTTTCTCAAAAAAAAAAAAAATCCCCAAAACATCTGAAAAAGAGAAGCAAATTCTCCAATGGAGAGAGAAGTCAGCACCAGGTAAATGGGAAAACCATTATTATTTTAGAGAGAATTTTATAGGTGTAGGCCCTCTTATAGCCCACAATTGGTGGGAGCTTGATATTGGAGAGCCAGCTCATATTTTTGGATATGGTTCTGACTTGTTTCTCAGTTCCAGCTATGAGTTCCATTCCAGTGAGCAGATCTGTTAGCCAAATCAAGAGCAGTTGGTTACCACTAAAACGATCCCAACGTGGCTCAGGGAAATTTGCAGAAGAGGGGGCGGAAAGATTGTTAGAGCCACAAGTTGGGTCGTTATGCACAGAGACATTGCCTCTTCCTTGTAACTGATAGCTACCCCCACAATGCACAACCCACATTCCCCAATGAGGAGGGTCCCTTTGGAGGGAGGAGGACAGGGAGGAGGCTAATGATGGTACCAACATGAATGTATTCGCATTATGTGCATAACTAATAATAAATAAATAAATTATTTAAAAAATAGTCAAAACAGAGCTGGAGAGATGGCTTAGCAGTTGAGACACTTGCCTGAGAAGCCTAAGGATACTGGTTCGATTCTCCAGGTCCCACATAAGCCAGATGCACAAGGTGGTGCATATGTCTGGAGTTCGTTTGCAGTGACTGGAAGCCCTGGCACACCCACTTTCCTCTCTCTCTCTCTCTCTCTGTCTCTAATAAATAAAAATAATAAAAATAAATATTTTAAAAAATACCTAAAACAAACAATGAATGAGATCCCTGCATTTAGCAAAGAACTTTGGGCTCTTCCCTATCTTTCCTCCTCCCCAGGCACCAGCCTTCACCATGAAGGTGGAGCCACGCAGTTTTAGCAAGATATGATATCTACCCTGGGCCCAGGGCTGTCAAGGAAGCAAAGTGGACCAGAGATGAGAGCAACTGCTGCTGCTAAGATGCCCACAAAGGCAGCACCTAGGCGAAAGGTTGTGAAGCTTGTAAAGGCTTCTGTTCCTTGAGTTGGTAGAAAACACTAAATTGGTTTTTTTGTTTGTTTGTTTGTTTTTTCAAGGCAAGGTTTTTTTGCCCAGTCTAGCCTATGTAGTTTCAGTCTAACCTGGAATTCACCTCTGCCTCCTGTAGTCTCAGGGTGGCCTGGAACTCATTTTTGTTTTTGTTTTTCTGAGATAGGGTCTCACCTAGCCCAGGCTCTGCCTCCAGAGTGCTGGGGATCCTCCTACCTCTGGGATTAAAGTCGTGTGCCATGGATTTTTTAGTTCAGTTTTTTAAATGAAGGTCCATCTGTAACTTAAAAAGGGGGGGGGCTAGAGAGATGGCTTAGTGGTTAAGTGCTTGCCTGTGAAGCCTAAGGACCCCGGTTTGAGGCTCTATTCCCCAGTACCCACATAAGCCAGATGCATATGGTGGCACATGCGTCTGGGGTTCGTTTGCAGTGGCTAGAGGCCCTGGTGCACCCGTTCTCTCTCTCTTTCTCTTTCTTTCTATCCCTTTCTCTGTCTCTAATAAAATAAAATAAATAAATAAACAAAAACAAATACAAAAGGCCTAGCCGGGTGTGGTGGCACATGCCTGTTCAATTCTCCAGGTCCTACATTTAGACAGACACAAAAAGTGACGCAAGGGTGCAATGCCGCACTTGCCCACAATGGGGAGCACATGTCTGGAATTCATTCATAGCAGCTGAGGGGTGACTTGCACACCCATTTTCTCTCTCTCTGTCTCTCTCAAATTAAAAAAAGCAAAAACAAAACAAAACAAAAAACAAAAACAGGGCTGGAAAGATGGTTTAGTGGTTAAGATGCTTGCCTGCGAAGCCTAAGAACTCGTATTTGAATCTCCAGGTCCCATGTAAGCCAGATGCACAGTGACACAAGCATGAAATGTTGCACATGCGCACAAGGGGGTGCATGCGTCTGGAGTTCATTTGCAGTGGCTGAAGACCCTGGTGGGCTCATTTTCTCTCTCTCTTTCGAATAAATAGAAAACAAACAAACAAATGAAAAAGAAATATTCATAATTGGGGAACCTGGGTGAAGGTACACAGGTGCTCTTTGTATTTTCTCAACTTTTATGTAAATTTATTTATTATTTAGACACGGTTTTACTATGTAGCTCTGGCTGGCCTCAAACTCACAATCCTTCCTGTCTGTGCCTCCTGAGTGTGTATGCCACCACAGACAGAAATTTTAATTTATTTTAATTAATTAATTTATTTATATATTAGAGACAGAGAGAGGGAGAGAGAGAGAAAAAGAATGAGAAGGGGCTCGCCAGGGCCTCTAGCCACTGCAAACGAACTCCAGACACATGTGCCACCATGTGCATCTGGCTTACATGGGACCTGGAGAATCGAACTGGGGTCCTTAGGCTTCGCAGTCATGTGCCTTAACCGCTAAGCCAGCTCTCCAGCCCCAGACAGAAATTTATTTTTTTATTTTTATTTTTTGAAAATATTTTATTATTTATTTATTTGAGAGAGAGAGAGATACAGAAATAGGCAGGTAGAGAGAGAGAATGGGTGCGCCAGGACCTCCAGCCACTGCAAATGAACTCCAGATGCGTGTGCCCCCTTGTGCATCTGGCTTACATGGGTTCTGGAGAATTGAGCCTCGAACTGGGGTCCTTAGGCTTCACAGGCAAGCGTTTTACCACTAAGCCATCTCTCCAGCCCCCCAGACAGAAATTTTAAATCACTTTAAAATAAAAGCAATCCAGGCATGGTGTTGCACACCTTTAATCCCAGCAGTTAGGAGGCAGAGCTAAGAGAAATGCTGTGAGTTTGAGGCCACCATGAAATTACATAGTGAATTCCAGGTTAGCCTGGGCTAGATCGAAACCTTACCTGGAAAAACAACAACAACAGCAAAAATCAAAACCAAGGGCCGGAGAGATGGCTTAGTGATTAAGGTGTTTACCTGCAAAGCCAAAGGATCTCGGTTCAATTCTCTAGGACCCATGTAAGCCAGATGCACAAGGGGGTGCATGCATCTGGAGTTCGTTTGCAGTGGCTGGAGGTACTGGTGCACCCATTCTCACTCTCTCTCTGCCTCTTTCTCTCTCTCTCTCAAATAAATAAATAAATAAATAAATAAATAAATAAATAAATAAATAATAAAATATATTTAAAAAATAAAAACCAAAACAAAATGAAAGCAAATTGAAAGAAGTGATGGTGGAAGGAAGAAACAAAGGGAAAAGGTAAGACTACAAACTCTGCTAACATCCTCTTCCCTTCCAGTCTAAACTACATTGGCTCCAGGTAAGGCAGCAGGTCTTTACTCGGGTGGTGGGAGCCTTTGGTCATAATTTTAGTTACTTGGTTTTTAAAATTTTAAATATTATATTTATTATTTGTAAGGAGAGAGAGAGAGGGAGGGAGAGGGAGGGAAGAGATAGGGAAAGAGGGGGAGAGAGAGAGAGGGAGGGAAGAGATAGGGAAAGGGGGGAGAGAGAAAGAAAGAGAATGGCTGCTTCAGGACCTCTAGATACTGCAAACAAACTCCAGATGCATGTGCCACCTTGTGCATCTGGCTTCATGTGGGTACTGGGGAATCAAACCCAAGCCGTCAGGCTTTGCAAGCAAATGCCTTTAACTGCTAAACCATCTCTCAAGTTCTAGTTACTTGTTTTCAATGTTAGAATGATCATACTATTATTTCTTTAATGGTAGGTTTCAAGTAGGGATTCAGATTCCTTACTTATGTCTGGTTATTAACATATAGGTGTTCAGGACTTCAAACTTACTGAATCTCTAAATATTTTTCCTGCATGGGGGTGGGTGCTGATGAAAGAACCCAGGGCTTAGGCAAGAGCTCTGCCACTGAGCTACATATTTCCCCAATCACTTCTGGTGGTCTTGATATGCTCTTATATGCCCTTACTTAAGCTCGTCACCATCTTCTTGTCTCAGCCTCCCAAGTGTTGGGATTACAGATGACCACTACTATTATTCTAGGCTCCTGGTCCTCTCTTCTTTTGGTTTTTCAAGGTAGGGTCCCAATTTTAGCCCAGGCTGACCTGGAATTCACTATGTAGTCTCAGGTATACTCATGTTGAAATGATCTTTTGAGAGAAGTTCCACAACAATGCTAGGCAAGCTCTCTATTCTATTACTTCTTTTTTAAAAAAGGTTTTATTTTATTTATTTATTTGCAAGCAGAGAGAGAGAAAGAGAGAGAAGAGAGACAGACAGAGACAGTGGCATGCTAGGGCCTCTAGCCACTGCAAACAAACTCCAGACACATGTGCCCCTTGTGCATCTGGCTTACGTGGGTCCTGGGGAATCGAACCTGGGCCCTTTGACTTCGCAGGCAAACACCTTAACCACTAAGCCATCTCTCCAGCCCTCTATTACTTCTATTATTGAGTTACACCCTCATCTCTCTTGCTCTTTTTTTTCTTCTTGAGGTAGGGTCTCATTGTAGCACAAGCTGACCTGGAATTCTCTCTAAATTCTCAGGGTGGCCTCAAACTCACAGCGATCCTCCTACCTCTGCCTCCCGAGTGCTGGGATTAAAGGCATGTGCCACCATGCCCTGCTTCTTGTTTTGTGTTTAAGGATCTGCATTTGTAAATTGAAATTAAGCATTTGTAAATATCTTTTATTTTATTCATTTAAGAGAGAGAGAGAAAATGATGGGAGCACCAGGGCCTTCAACCACTGTAAATCAAGTCCAAACACATATGCCACCTTGTGCATCTGGCTTACATGGGTCTTGGGGAATTGAACCTGGGTCCTTCGGCTTAGTACACAAATGCCTTAACCGCTAAGCCATCTATCTCTCCAGCCCTAAATATCTTATTATTTCTACAAGAATCCTACCGAATTTAGAAACTTTTCTTGACTATTCTGTATCATAACAATATAATCATTTATTTACTTATTTGAGAGAGAGAGAGAGAGAGAGAGAGAGAGAGAGAGAGAGAGAGGAAGAGTTAGATATATAGAGAAAGTGGACATGCCAGGGCCTCTAGCCATTGCAAACTGCAGACACATGTAGCACCTTGTCCATCTGGCTTATGTGAGTACTGGGGAATCAAACATGTCCTTAGGCTTCACAGGCCAGTGCCTTAACTGCTAAGCCATCTCTCTAGCCCAGTAATATAATTATTGTATACTTATAGTAATATAGTTGTTGGGAGAAGTTCAGTGAAATCTATCCTTTTATTTTTTATTTTTATTTTTTTTTTTAGCAGAGAGAGAATGGGTGCACAGGGCCTCTAGATGCTACAAACTTCAGATACATGCACCACTGTACATCTGGCTTTATGTGGGTACTGGATAATCGAACCCAGATCATTAGGATTTGTAGGCAAGCACCTTAATCACTGAGCCATCTCTCTAGCCCAAATCTATCCTTTTCACCAGGACATATTTGGAAACACTGGTGGGATGACCAAGGCCTTGTTTGAAATGTCACTTGCGAATGATGCTAACTTAATAGATATTTCTATAGATATAAGGTTGGTTTTATGGAGCCAATGCTTAGGAAGTTACTCTGGGAAAAACTGGCATTATATCTGTGCTTCACAGTTCTCAGTCTTACAGGTTACTTTCAAGCAAGCCTAGAATTCTAAGGTAGCTTGACTTCCAGAAGAGCTGAACCCATCCAAATTTATGGGACTTACAGGTGGAGTCTGTTTATGAGTCCACATGCATCCAGAGAATAGGGACTTGGAGGGCTACATCAGGATCAATGCAAAAAAGGAGATGATGGCAACCAGCAGACTGGAAACCTTCCCACTGCTGGCCACATGTAGCAACGGCATGAGTGGAGGAAAGCCTATGAGATACAGACAGGAGAGAGTTGAGTGCTATGTAAGTGACCCGGAGAGGGCCATGAAGTTCATGGCCCAGGGCTTTTGGAATGGATATCTTTTCCAGCTCACTAGGCCACTCCCATTCTTGGAAGTGCCTTTCTCCTTTTTTTTTTTTTTTTTTTTTTTCCCGAGACAGGGTCTCACTCTAACCCAGGCTGACCTGGAATTCAATTCACAGTGTAGTTTCAGGGTGGCCTCGAACTCACAGAGGTCCTTCTACCTCTACCTCCTGAGTTCTGGGATTAAAGGTGTGTGCCATGATGCCTAGCTCCCCCCTTTTTTCTCTCTCTCTTTTTTTATTGACAACTTCCATAATTGCAGACAGTAACCCATGGTAATTCCTTCCTTCCTCTCATTTCCCCTTTGCAACTCCACTCTCCATCATACCCCTACCCCCTCTCAATCAGTCTTTCTTTTATTTTGATGTAATCATCTTTTCCTCCTATTATGATGGTCTTTTTAGGTAGTGTCAGGCACTGTGAGGTCATGGATATCCAGGTCATTTTGTGTCTGGCAGGGTGTATTGTATGGAGTTCTACCCTTCCTTTGGGTCTTGTATTCTTTCCACCACCTCTTCTGCAATGGACCCTGAGCCTTGGAAGGTGTGATAGAGATATTTCAGTGCTGAGCACTCCTTTGTCACTTCTTCTCAGCACCATTGTGCCTTCTGAGTCATCTCAAGGTCACCACCATCTGAAAAGAGAAGCTTCTCTAACCAAAAGTGAAAGTAGCATTAATATATGGGTATGAACATCAAGAGAAGTGCTTATCAGGCAGTTTGGTGAGCCAGACACCGGCAGACATTACACCCCAAGGGCTCATGACTACCCCTGTCGCAGGTTTTCAGTATCAGGGATGATGGAGTAGGCCTCTAGTCCAATTAGAGAGCGGTTGATTTCCCCCATAACAGACATGCCACTATTGCACCTGTTGGCTCATTTGGTCTGGCTGGCCAAATTTAAGGCTTGTAGTGTCCACTGTTGAGTATCACCACTGGTGATTTCTCTCTCTCCTATTGAGCTGTATGCAGCATAGCTTTTTCCAGCTTTCTGTTAGCTGGTCTACATGGAGCTTTCAGCTCAGCTCCAGCAGGATTTCTCCACCTTTCCCTCCACCTTTCATTTACTCAGTCTTTTTCCCTGACCTCACTTAAGCCTTTTCACCCCATTAATCTGTTCTTCTACTTACATATATATAATACCATCCTATTAAGTCCCCTCTCCCTCACTTTCTATCCCCTTTATATCCCTTTTCTAGCTTACTGGCTTCTGCTACTGAGTTTTATTGCTACTCACATAGAAGTCCAATCATTTGTAGCTAGGATCCACATGAGAGAGAACATGTGACATTTGGCTTTCTGGGCCTGGGTTACCTCACTAAGTATAATCCTTTCCAGATCCATCCATTTTCCTGCAAATTTCATAACTTCATTTTTTTTCTGCTGAGTAGAACTTCATTGTATAAATGTGCCACATCTTCATTATCCACTCCTCAGTTAAGGGACATCTAGGCTGGTTCCATTTTCTAGCTATTATGAATAGAGCAGCAATAAACATAGTTGAGCAAGTATCTCTAAGATAGTGAGATGAGTCCTTAGGATATGTGGTAGTTTGAATATATGTCCCCCAATATATTCAATGTTTTATTACTTTATAGTTTGCATCTGCAATCACCTTGCTAGAGGCAAGGTCACTGGGGTCCCGGTCTTAAGGTGTAGTGATGGTTTGAGAGTCCATTGTAAAGATATGCAAATGTGTCTAGCAGGAGTTCCTGAAGTGTGCTCTGTGACCTTTTGGCTGTAGTTTTGCTCTGTGTGCTGTGGTGGCTGGTTGGCTTTTGCTCTCTCTGCCTGGCCTTGTGAGGCAGGCCGTTTCTTCTGCCATTATGGAACTTCCCCTGGATCTGTAAGCTTCAATAAATAATATCCCTTCCTCCATAACTGTGCCTGGTCTGGAAGTTCATCTCAGCGAACCTGAAGCTGTCTGCAACAGGATATATGTCTAGGAGTGGTATAGCTGGGTCATATGGTAAATCTATTTTTAGCTGTCTCAGGAACCTCCACACTGATTTCCACAATGGCTGGACCAGATTACATTCCCACCAACAGTGTAGAAGGGTTCCCCTTTTTCTGCATCCTTGCCAGCATTTATGGTCATGTGTTTTCATGATGGTAGCCATTCTGACAAGAGTGAGATGGAATTTCAACATAGTTTTAATTTGCTTCTCCCTAATGGCTAGCCTTTTTTCTTCTTAAAAAATGGTCTCGGGCTGGAGAGATGGCTTAACAATTAAGGTGCCTGCCTGCTATGCCTAAGAATGTCAGTTCCAATCTCCAGATCCTACGTTTAGCCAGATGCAAAGTGATGCAAAGGTGCAATGTTGCATTTGCCCACAAGGGGGTGCACGCATCTGGAGTTCGTTCACAGTGGCTGAGAGGCTGCTGGTGTGCCCATTCTCTGTCTTCCTCTCCTTCTCTCTCTGTCTCTCTTAAAAAAAAAAAAAAGGTCTCTATTTCTATTCCTTTCTATGTCCTTGTCCTAGGACACAAAAAACCTGGAAACTCTAGCAGGTGGTGGGTTGCTCTCCAGACTCAGCCTCTTCTCCAGTATCAGTTGGTTAGCCAGACAGGAGGTGGGGTGTCTTCCATTCACTCCCCCAGGGCACTTGGAAATGTTATGCTACTGTGGAGGCAGGCACCTCTTCATTTCCACAATGGTTTGTGGTGCCAGAGGCAAAGGGTATGCCTGAACCCTCTCCTCTGCCCTTACTGGGACATAAGCTGGAGCACAAAAGTATGCTCATTGGCTAGTGACTGCCAGGACCTGCACATTTAAATTGAGAGGTCCACAGGTGTGTCAGATTCTGGCTTTAGGATAGAGGCACTGAGACAAATGGTTTCTTGAGCCCGAGACTTATTGTAACACCAGTACAGACTGGTGAGATCTGACATTATAGGGAGAGAGGCATTGAACCACTGGGTAAAGAGAGTGTGCGTATGTGGGGGGTTGGGGGGGTGAGAGAGTGAGAGAGGTATTGCTCTTTGACATTGTACTGTATGAAAAGGAATGAGAAATCCATTGTGAGTCTTTTTTGTTGTTTGTTTGGTTGGTTTTTCAAGGTAGATTCTCACTCTCTAGTCCAGGCTGACCTGGAATTCACTATGTAGTCTCAGGGTGGCCTCAAACTCATGATGATCCTCCTGCCTCTGCCTCCTAAATGCTGGGATGAAAGGTGTGTGCCACCACGCCCGGCTCCATTGTGACTCCTAACTGATGGGGAATTCTAGTCCCTGGCAATCAGTTGGGTGAGGAGAGATAAAAAAATGTGATTTTTCCCTCCATATCTTTTTTTTTTTTTTTTAAGTAGGGTCTCACTCTAGTCCAGGCTGACCTGGAATTCACTATGTAGTCTCAGGGTGGCCTTGAACTCCTGGTGATCCTCCTATCTCTACCTCCCAAGTGCTGGCATTAAAGGTGTGAGCCACCACACCCAGCACCTCCATATCTCTTTAGATCTCCCAGCAAACAGAAACTCTGAGGCAAGACCAAGCATCCTAAAATCTCAATGAGTTCCCTGCTCTGGGTCCTGCACTCCTAGACTTTTTTTTTTTTTTTTTTTTTTTTTTTTTTCAAGGTCAGGTCACTAGCCCTGGAATTCACTATGTAGTCTCAGAGTGGCCATGATGATTCTCCCATCTCTGCCTCCTGAGTGCTGGGATTAAAGGCCTATGCCACCACATCCCGGCGTTTCAGACTTTCTTACACTGCACCATTCATTCACCACTTTTCTTTCTCTTTCCATTATAACTTCCATCTTCTCCCACGTCCACCAGGATGATAAAAACAGCACATATAGCGCTGGGGAGATGGCTTAGCAGCTGGGGCACTTGCCTGCAAAGCCAAAGGAACCTGGTTCAGTTCCCCAGAACCTATGTATATCCAAATGCACAAGGTGGCACATCTGGAGTTCATTTGCAATGGCTAGAGACTCTGACGCTCTCTCTCTCTGCCTCTTTCTCTCTCTCTGAAATAAATAAACAATATTTTTAAAAAACAGCTTATTTAGACTAAGCTCCAGTGTTCAGTCATTGGTGTTGCAGACTGTGAGGTCCTAAAGCCTGCTGGCTGGCTCCACCTGCTGGTTCCTCCAAATGTTTCCAAGCTTAGATTTTTTTTCTCTCTCTATAGGAGCAATCCCCAGTAGTGACCCAGAGGTGTAGGATTATGGTAGAACGCCTTATTTCAGGAATGAAAAATTGGATTAAAGGAGGTCCCGGTAGCCTCCAAAACATTAAAGGCTTTTGCCAAAGCCCTTGGTTTCCCTTGAGAAACAGATAGTAAGACCCTATTGCTGAAGACATCTCTTGCCTGAGAAGCAAGGTCACTGAGAAAGCAAGCTGGTGCTGAGCAGAAAACCTTCTCCCTGTAGACCAGCCAACTGAAAGCTGGAAAAAGCTGCACTGCACGCAGCGTATAGGAGACAGAAGTCATCAACAGTGAAAACAGTGGACGCTGAATATTCAAGCTTGGCCAGACAGGCCCAATGACTGAACGGGTGCAATAGTGGCATGTCTACTCTTGGGGTAACCAACTGCTCCATAATTGGCCTGAAGGCCCTCTCTACGGGAGGGAATACATGCCCGGTACTGAAAAACCTAAGCAAAAGTCTATGGTAGGTAAGGTCATGAGCCTTAGGGGTATAAGCCTGCTCTTGTCTGACTAAATGTATATATTATTCCCACCAAGCTGCCCTGAAAGCACTACACTTAATGTTCATATTCACATATTAATGCTACTCTCACTTCTGGTTAGAGAAGCTTCTCTTTTCAGATGGTGATGACCACTGGGATCACCCAAAAGGCAACATAGTGCTGAGAAGAAGGGATGGAGGAGTGCCCAGCACTGAAACACCTCTGTCACACCCTCCAAGACTCAGGGACCATTGCGGAAGAGGGGGCGGATGGAATGGAAGAGCCAAAGGAAGGGTATGACCTCTTTCAATGCAACTGCCCAGACAGAAATTGGCCTCGATATCCATGACCTTGCAGTGCCTAGCAATACCTCCGCAAGACCCTCAAAATAGAAGAAAAAGATGATGACATCAAATTAAAAGAGAGACTAATGGAGAGAGGGAGGGGATATGATGGAGACTGGAGTTCTAAAGTGGAATGGGGGGAGGGGAGGGAAATATCAGGTGGCTTTTTTTGTATGTAAGTATAAAAGTTGTCAATAAAAAATAATAATTAAAAAAAAAGAAAAATTGGATTAAGAAATCTGTTAATTATAAGATCAAAGAGGATACTCATGGAAGGGAAAAATCCTTCTCTATTTCTCAACAGATTAATTGCTTTCAGAAAACTCACCAAATTGGATCCCTCATCCCTAGAAGGACAAATTCTTTTGAGTCAACATTTTTTTTTGTTTTGTTTTGTTTTTTGGTTTTGCAAGGTAGGGTCTCACTCTGGTCCAGGCTGACCTGGAATTAACTATGTAGTCTCAGGGTGGCCTCGAACTCTCGGCGATCCTCCTACCTCTGCCTCCCGAGTGCTGGGATTAAAGGCGTGCGCCACCACGCCCGGCTTGAGTCAACATTTTAGTTGCCAGTCAGACTCTGATGTCTTTTTTAAAATATCTTTTAAATATTTATTTATTTATTTATTTATGAGAGAGAGAGAGAGGAGAGAAAGAGAGGCAGACAGACACACAGAGAGAATGGGCACGCCAGGTCCTCTAACCATTGTAAACATACTCCAGATGTATGGGCCACCATGTGCATCTGGCTTACATGGATTCTGGGGAATTGAACCTAGGTCCTTAAGCTTCTCTGGCAAGCACCTTAACCACTAAGCCATCTCTCCAGCTCCAGCCTCTGATATCTTTAGAAAGCTTCAGAAATTAGCAGATGGGACCTCAGCCCTCTCTGTCCTGGGCTGGAGAGATGGCTTAGTGGTTAAGGTGTTTGCCTGCAAAGCCAAAGGATCCCAGTTTGACTCTCCAGGTCCCACGTAAGCCAGATGCATAAGGGGGCGCATTTTTCTGGAGTCCATTTGTAGTGGCTGAAGGCCCTGGCGTGCCCATTCTCTCTCTTTTGATCTCTGCCTCTTTCTCTCAAATAAATAAATAAATAAACAAATAAAATATATTTTAAAAAAAAACCCTGAACCTAAGGCTGGGCATGGTGGCACACACCTTTAATCCCAGCACTTGGAAGGTGGAAGTAGGAGGATCGCAGTGAGTTCAAGGCTACCCTGAGACTACATAGTGAATTTCAGGTCAGCCTGGGCTAGACTGAGACCCTACCTTGATAAGTCTTCCCCAAATACAAAACAACCCCCCGCTGAACCTGAAATGGGACCTTTAAACAGAATAGGGAGAATCGGTGTCCCATTTAGGCAGGGTTTAAGCCCTTCTTCAGCATGGAAGATTTCAAAGATGGACCCATCCTTCTGCATCCCCAAAAGACTTCCGAGACCACAAGACTACAGGGATGGGAGGGGGATTAAGATGGGAGCACTGGGATAGGATGGCAGGCTCCAGAGATATGAAAATTTGTGATGGGAATGGAAGACTGGAAATCTTTCCAGCTGTTGGCTTCAAGTAACACAATTGAGCATGTGCTTAAAGTATGCTTAACACGTAAATAATCCATGAAAGTGTCAGGGGACCCCTCCCCCCCACTTAGAACCTGACTTCAGCTCAGCTCTGGCGCAGCTTCAAGTTTGTCTGTTTCTCCAGTTCAATACACCATGTTCTTTTTCTGAAACTACCCATGTGTCTCTGTACGAGTTATTAGGAAGAAACTGGAAACTTCAGCGTGAGCCCCCCCCCCCTTCCCGGGCCCAGGGTGTCAACCGGCGCCCACCCAGGCCAATTTCATCTCATATAACCTCATGCATAAGCTAAATGTGAAATGTTAAGTGCCACCACAGAGCTGGAGCTGGGCATGACTCTTCCACGGGCAGACGCAGGCTACGGTGACCTTCACGGTATGCTCTGGTAGGTGAGATGCTACCAACGTCCTGACCGTGAACAGTGGGCAGCCTGCAAACTCAGGGTCAATCGCTACCATCCCGGCTGCTCCCTGGGGACTCACGACTTGAGGGGTGAGGGGAGAGATTTGAGAGCAGGTCCAGACGGTCCGGGAGGGATAGGACAGCACGGAGTGCGCGCAGAAGACTAGCAGCCCGCAGCCACCCTGGAGCGCCCACGGTGCTTCTGGGAAACGTAGTCTTGCGCGGGGCGAGGAGCCCGCGGCTGCTGGGCGGGGAACTACGATTCCCTTCAGTCTTGCGCAAACTTCGTGCAGCGCGCCTGCGCCCTGCGGGGGGACGATGCCGCTATAAAGGCTTGTTTTGCTCCAGAGCCGATGCTGGCGAGTGTGCTGCTGGAGTGGGCCGCTCTCGTGATTGAGAGCTCGAGCACAGGTAAGGGGCAGCTCTTGGCCCTTCTCCCCTCACGTGCCCGCAGCTGTCATCAGGGTCACCCCCTTGAGTTTCCTCGGGGCGTGGCGGCTGCATGGGGGGGGGGTGTCGAGCCGCCGGGGTCAGGGGCTGGAGATTTAAAGAGAAGCGGGGCCTGGCCTCTGTCTGGTCCCGCGCCGCCCGGTCCTTGGGTCGCGAGCTCGCGGGCTCGCGCCGGGGTCCCTGGCGGGTCGCGTCCAGGCAGGCAGGTAGGGTTGGGATGAGGGGTCGCGGGCTGGCGCCGTTCTCGCTGAGGCCACCAGGGGGCGCCGTGGTCTCTGGCTGTGGGGTGGGTCGCAGTCCCCCTTTTTTTTTCTTTTTTTAGCCAGGCCTGAGCTGGTGTGGGAACACCCAGGGTCGGGGTCCCTTATTACCCTGAAGGACGTGGGTTCCCTCTTCCAGATGCAGACTCCACCGCCAGCCACCTCCGACCAAAGTCACTCTCTCTCTCTCTCTTTCTCTTTTTTTTTTTTTTTTTTTTTTTTTTTGCAAATGGGTGAAAACTGGTCAATGGAGGGATGTGTCATAGGCACGCACAGCAAACCCGTGGCAGAGCCCAGATCTGTCATCCATCCAGTGCCCTTTTTTATTTCTACCACACGGAGATGCGCATTGCTTTTTATTGATCTCACCGGAGTCGTTTATTTCTGCACTGATGTGGGAGGCTGGAGGTAGATGGACCCAGGAATGATTGGGAAAGTTTCAGGAGGCTCTGAAGGAAGGAAGTGATAGGTTTGACTTGGGTCCCTGGAGTAAGTGAAAGGTGAGGGAACGAGGAGGCACGAGTGCATTTGGGGGGGTGGGAGGGACATGGTAAATATGTATTCTTTTACCTGCCTGCTTCCTTTAGTCCCCCTCAGAACCTGGGAGGATTCTTGTGATAAGGCAGCTTAGAAACACGTCTGGCTAGTTGTAGTTCTCCAATCTTGACTCTGGTGGTTGAGTCTGTATCTCAGGGCAGGCCCAGTGTCTACTCTTTTTTCAGCACTGGAAAGAGAGTCTTGATACAGAAGGCAGATTGCTGATGGAGTGGCCTTAAGCCTATCCGTTTTGCATCTGGACACTTCTTTAGGAGTCAGTACCCCCCTAGTTCGTTTTTTTTTTTTTTTTTTTCGAGGTAGGGTCTCACTCTAGCCCAGGCTGACCTGGAATTGACTCTATATTCTCAGGGTGCCCTTGAACTCATGATGATACTCCTACCTCTGCTGGGATCCATGCCCAGCTCCTAGTTCATTTATTCTGCTATTTCCCTTCTAACAGTTCTGGCTTAGGCTGAAACATGGCCAGTTTCATTTTCTTGTTTCCTTGATAGTTAAGGTGTTCAAGCTTTGTTTCATTTGGAACGGTGTTGGAGGTTGAAGTAGGTTCTTTGGATTATGTGCTCTACCCATGAACTACATCCCAGCCAAGTTATCACCAGTCTTTTAAAAGACTTCAAGCCGGAACCGGGCGTGGTGGCGCACGCCTTTAATCCCAGCACTTGGGAGGCAGAGGTAGGAGGATCGCCATGAGTTCGAGGCCACCCTGAGACTACATAGTTAATTCCAGGTCAGCCTGGACCAGAGTGAAACCCTACTTCGTAAAACCAAAAAAAAAAAGACTTCAAGCTGGGCTTGGTGGCATACACCTTTAATCCCAGCACTCAGGAGGCAAGGGTAGGAAGGTTGCTGTGAGTTCGAGGCCACCCAGAGACTACATAGTTAATTCCAGCTCAGCCTGGGCAAGAGTAAAACCCTACCTCGAAAAACCAAAAGATAAAAATAAAATAAAAAGGCTTCACACTGAGTACAAGGGAAAAGACAAGAAAATAGAGAGGTACAAATTCTATAGGTTAAGTGAGCCTCTCTTAGTTGCTTGCTTCTTATTGAAGCCTTGTTTCTTTCCTAAACCTATCGGGCTGCCTAGCACTTAGCTGGCTTCCACGTGGAGTGCTTTGTCATATCCCTGGGACACAGAAGATAATGGTGTCCTTCTTGTGTTCAAGGCCAAGAGACAGTGTCTACTCATGTCTTATATATTGTCATGGCTGTGCCACTCCACTTTTCCCAAAAATTTCATGGGATGGGAGTGTTCAGGATAATGAGATACTGTTCCCCATACCCTTGATAGGTAGTTTAGGATAGGTTACTAAGTCTCTGTCTCATTAAGCTGTGCAATAGTGACTTTTGTCCTAGCAGGGAAGTTGTCGCCACACTGCTCATACATTTTGCAGATCCTGCGTCACTTTGAAACACATTGAAAGACTCTGGCTCTCCCCACTTCTTAGGTGATCCATGTGCTTTCCGCGTTCTTGGTGAGGCGCTGGCTATTGTGAATGGATTACCTTTGCTGCCTTCCTTTCAGATTTGCCCAACCCCCTCCTCCTGCCTATTTTTAAAGTGGCACTAATCTTCCAGATAATGAGCTAGGCTCTGGACCTCTGGAGGGGAAGGTTGGATTTCCTTGATGGCAGGTGCCAGGTCTGTTTATATTGTAACCTTTATGAGGCCTTAGTGACAGATGGCTTAGTAAGAGTGTTGGGCTGGAGAGATGGCTTAGTGGTTAAGGCATTTGCCTGTGAAGCCAAAGGACTGAAGTTCAGTTCCCCAGTATCCACATAAGCCAGATGCACAAGGGGCACATGCATCTGGAGTTTGTTTGCAGTGGCTAGCGGTCCTGGCGTGCCCATTCTCTGTCTGTTTCTCTTCTTTCTCTGCTTGCAAATAAATAAATAAAATTTATTTAAAAAAGAAAAGAGTGTTCTTTATGGGGTACGTTGTCATTGGACTAAGTGGTGTGTGTGTGTGTGTGTGTGTAAGGTCAATAACTCAGCTGTATTAACTTAGGGTATTTATTATTATTATTATTTTGGTTTTTTTGAGGTAGGGTCTCACTCTAGCTCAGGCTGACCTGGAATTCACTCTGTAGCCTCAGGGTGGCCTTGAACTCATGGTGGTCCTCCTACCTGTGCCTCCTGAGTGCTGGAATTAAAGGCATGCACCACCATGCCCGGCTTAATTTTTATTTCTTTCTTTCTTTTTTTTTTTTTTTTTAGTTAGGGTCTTACTCTAGCCCAGGCTAACTTGGAATTCATTCTTAAGGTGGCCTGGAACTCAGTGATTCTCCTACCCCTGCCTCCTGAGTGCTGGGATTAAAGGTGTGCACCGCCACACTCAGCAATTTAGAGTATTTAAACTGGATTTTTTTTTTAAACCTATATTCTTAAGATGTCATTAGAATTGATTTTCTTTTTTTCTCCATATAAAATATTCTTTTTTTAATGTCTGAGACAAGATATGTTAAATTGGGGGGGGAGCTACTTACATACAAATGCACTTTTTTTTTTTTCCGAGGTAAGGTCTCATTCTAGCCCAGGCTGACCTGGAATTCACTATGTTGTCTCAGGGTAGCCTTGAACTCTCAGAGATCCTCCTACCTCTGCTTCCCTGAGTGCTGGGATTAAAGGCGTGCGCCACCAAGCCCAGATGATTTTCTTTCTTTAATATTTTTATTTATTTCAGAGAGAAACAGATATATATAGACAGAGAATGGGTGCACCAGGGCCTCTAGCCTCTGCAAATGAATTCCACATGCATGCGCCATCTTGGGCATCTGACTTTTTTTTTTTTTTTTTTTTTTTTTGGTTTTGCGAGGTAGGGTCTCACTCTGGTCCAGGCTGACCTGGAATTAACTATGTAGTCTCAGGGTGGCCTCGAACTCTCGGCGATCCTCCTACCTCTGCCTCCCGAGTGCTGGGATTAAAGGCGTGCGCCACCACACCTGGCTCTTGGGCATCTGACTTTACTTGGGTACTGGGAAATCAAATCAGGGTCATTTGGCTTTGTAGGCAAGTGCCTTAATGGCTAAGCCATCTCTCCTGCCTTAAACCAGAAGTTTGAAAAGCAAAAAGTCAAGCTCACTCTGGAGATTTAGTCTTTTTTTGTTGTTGTTTTTTGAGGTAGAGTCTTGCTGTAGCTCAGCCTGACCTGAAATTCACTATGTAATCTTAGGGTGGCCTCGAACTCATGGTAATCCTCTTATCTCTGCCTCCAGAATACTGGGTTTAAAGGCGTGTGCCACCATGCCTGTTTTTTTTTTTTTTTTTTTTTAACTCCAGATGCTTGCATCACTTTGTGCATCTGGCTTTATGTGGGCACTAGGAAATTGAACCTGGATCATTAGACTTTGCAGGCAAGTCCCTTAAGTGCTAAGTCGTCTCTCCAGCCCAATTTAGTCTTTTTTTTGTTTCAAAGATTTATAAGTATTTTCTTATTTTATCCTGAAATAGGCCAGTTTACTTTTTTCTTCCCTTGATACTTGAGACATTTGCTCAGCTGGTGGAATGCTTGCTTAACCTGCACAAGGCCCTGGGTTCAGTCCCCAGCAGTGCATAATCCAGGCAAGGTGGTACATGTCTATAATATCAACACTTGGGAGGTGGAGGCAAGAGGATCAGAATTCAAGGTCATCCTCAGCTACATAGTTAGTTTGAGGCCAGCCTAGGCTAATGGAGAGCCTATCTCAGAAACAAAAATCCAAAATGAATTGTACTTGTCAGCATTTTGTGCTATAGGAGACAAACTTAAGTGACGATCATAGCTAGATTTATGGACTCTAATGGAAGTCCAGGCAGGGTTTAATTTTCTGTAAGTTGGCCATGCATGGTATTTGCTCTGCTTGTAATCCGGAAGCTGTGAGCCTTCTGAGAATGTTTTAGAGAGGCATGCCCTTAATCTCAGCACTAAGGTTGAGGTAGGAGGATTGCCATGAGTTCAAGGCCAGCCTGGGCTGCATAGTGAGTTATAGGTCAGCCTGAGCTAGAGTGAGTCCTTGCTTCAAAACAAAATTAAAAAGCCGGGCATGGTGGTGCACGCCTTTAATCCCAGTACTCAGAAGGCAGAGGTAGGAGGATCACTGTGAGTTCGAGGCCATCCTGAGACTACATAGTAAATTCCAGGTCAGCTTGGGCTAGAGTGAGACCTTACCTCGAAACCCCCCCAAAAAAACCCCAAACAGCAACAACAACAACAACAACAACAAAAACCCCAAAGTAATCAGAGTTAATGGAGAATGTTGATTAGAATTAGCCAGACAAGCGACGGTATAGAACAGTTTTTGGTAGAATGTTTGTGAGACTTAGTAGTAATGGGGGGAGAATTTGTTGTTGTTTTTATGAAAAAATCATTTATATATTTGCTTGTGTGTGTGTGCGCGCGCGCTTGTATGCATGTGCATTATTTCCTCTTGTTGCTGCAAATGAACACCCATCTGGCTTTACATAGGTGGCTGGGGAATTGAACTCTGGGCTGGCAGGCTGTGCAAGCGAGTGCCTTTAACCACTGAACAATCTCTCCAAACCCTTGTTAACGTTTTTTATAAAATATTTTATTTACTTATTTATTTTTGGTTTTTCAAGGTATGGTGCTGGGATTAAAGGCGTGAGCCACCATGCCTGGCTATTTTTTAAAAAATATTTTATTTATTTATTTGAGAGAGATTGAGAAAGAGGCAGATAGAAAGAGAGAATGGGCATGCCAGGGCATCCAGCCACTGCAAACAAACTCTAGATGCACTGGCCCCCTTGTGCATCTGGCTTATGTGGGTCCTGGGGATTCAAACCAGAGTCCTTAGGCTTTGCAGGCAAACGCCTTAACTGGCAAATGCCTTAACTGCTAAGCCATTTCCCCAGCCCCCTATTTTTGTTTTTTTGAGGTAAGTTTTCACTTCAGTCGAGGCTGAACTGGAATTCACTATGAAGTCTCAGGGTGGCCTTGTACTCATGATGATCCTCCTACCTCTGCTTCCTGAATACTGGGATTAAAGGCATGCACCACCATGCCCTGCTCTTATTTTTATTTATTTATTTGAGAGAGCGGCAGATAGAGAAAAAATGGGCTTGCCAGGGCTTCCAGCCACTGCAGATGAACTCCAGATGCTTGTGCCATCTTGTGCATCTGGCTTACATGGGTCCTGGGGAATCAAACCTGGGTCCTTTGGCTTTGCATGCAAGTGCCTGAACCACTAAGCCATCTCTCCAGCCCCCCTTGTTATCATTATTTTTTTTTTTTTTTTGGTTTTTCGAGGTAGGGTCTCACTTTAGCTCAGGTTGACCTGGAATGCACTATGTAGTCTCAGGGTGGCCTCAAACTCACAGCGATCCTCCTACCTCTGCCTCCTGCGTGCTGGGATTAAAGTGTGCACTACCACGCCTGGCTCCCCCTTGTTATCATTAAAAAAATATTTTAATGGCTTTATTTTTTTAAATATTTTTAATTTATTTTTATTTATTTGAGAGAGAGGAAGAGAGAAAGAGAGAATGGGTGCGCCAGGGCCTCTAGCCACTGCAAACAAACTCCAGACGCATGCTCCACCTTGTGCGTCTAGCTTATGTGGGTCCTGGGGAATTGAAGAGAATCCTTAGGCTTCACAGGCAAACGTCTTAACTGCTAAGCCATTCCCCAGCCCTTAATGGCTTTATTGAGATATTTATGTATCATGAAATTTCACCTTTTTAAAGTACCTGAGATAATGTTGGTTCTTTTAGTTACTGTGTTTAAAGTTATACTGTTTCATATTTAGGCTAATTCTTGGAGCTCTAAAACAATATCAGCTAATCAATTAGGTAATTGTAAAAATCGGGTATATTATTGGTAAGATATGTGTTTTGTAAGTTTTCATAGAATAAAATTTAGTAATAGAAAAGTCCGTTCTAAAATCATGGATCCTGGGCTGAGAAAATGGCTTAATGGTTAAAGCATTTGCCTGCAAAGCCTAAGGACCCTAGTTCAATTCCCCAGGACCCACGTAAACCAGATGCACCAGGGGGTGCATGCGTCTGGAGTTCATTTGCAGTGGCAAGAGGTCCTGGCGTGCCCATTCTCTCTTTTTCTCTATCTGCCTCTTCCTCTCTCTCTCAGATAAATAAAATATTTTTTTTTTTTTGGGTTTTCAAGGTAGGGTCTCACTCTGGTCCAGGCTGACCTGGAATTAGCTATGTAGTCTCAGGGTGGCCTTGAACTCATGGCAATCCTCCTACCTCTGCCTCCCGAGTGCTGGGATTAAAGGCGTGCGCCACCACGCCCAGCTTTTAAATAAAATATTTTTAAAAATAAAATAAAATCATAGATCCTGGGGATATGGCTCAGTGGGTAAACATGCTTACTGTGCAAACATGAGGACCTGACTTTGGATCCCCAGAACCCATGTAAAGGGCATGCCTCTGTAATCCCAGCAGTGGGGATGGAGAGGCAAGAGTTTCTGGGGCTCACTGGCTAGCTTCTTTAACCAAATTAGTGAGCTCTAGTTTCAGTGACAGACTTTGTTTCAAAGAATAAAAGTGGAGAGTGATTTTTTTTTTTCCTTTAAAAAGTGAAATTGAAGCTGGGTGTGGTGGCACATACCTTAAATCCCAGCACTCAGGAGGTAGAGGTAGGAGGATTGCTGTGAGCTTGAATCCACCCTGAGACTGCATAGTGAATTCTAGGTCAGCCTGGGCCAGAGTGAGACCCTTCCTCAAAAAACCAAAATAAATAAATAAATAAATAAATAAATAAATAAATAAATAAATAAGTAAGTAAGTAAGTAAGTAAGTAAATAAGCAAGCAAGCCCAGAGAGCTTGCCTCCCCTCATAAACGTATTTATAACCTTACTGTAGTGGGCTTTGCCTTCTGGCTCAGGTGAGCCAGAGAGACAGCTGATTGGTCTGGGCTAGCGGCTGTCTCAGGAAGAGGCTAGTCATGATGCCAAGTTCTAGGGGATAATATATTTTTATTTATTTATTTATTTATTTATTTATTTATTTATTTAAGAGAGAGAAAGTGGGCATGCCAGGGCCTCCAGCCACTGCAAATGAACTCCAGATGCATGTGCCACCTTGTGCATCTGGCTTACATGGGTCCTGGAGAGTCAAACTGGGATCCTTTGGCTATGCAGGCTAATGCCTTAACTGCTAAGCCATCTCCCCAGCCCCCAGACTGTTTTAAAATGTGAGAGAGAGAGTAAGAGACAGAATTGGCATGTCAGGACCTCCCGCCACTGCAATTGAACTCCAGACGCTTGTGCCCCCTTGTGCGCATGTGCAACCTTGTGTGCTTGTGTCACTGTGTGTCTTGCTTATGTGGGATCTGGAGAGTTATACATGAGGCCTTAGGCTCTGCAGGCAAGTGCCTTAACTGCACTTAAATGTGGTGGCACATTCCTTTAATCCTAGTACTTGGGAGGCTGAGGTAGGAGGATTGCTGTGAGTTTGAGGCCAGCCTGGGATTGCAGAGTGAATTCTATCTAGGTCAGCCTGGGCTAGAGCAAGACTCTACCTTGAAAAACAAAACAAAACAAAAAAAACATTATTTTTTGCAAAGAGGAAGAGAGAACATGCTGGGCCTCTTACCACTGCAAATGAACCCCAGATGCATCTGGTTTTATGTGGATACTGGGGAATTGAACTCAGGTTGGGAGCCTTTGCAAGCAAGTGCCTTTAACCACTGAGCCATCTCCCTGGTCCTGATTTTTTTTTTTATAGGTGTAAAGCTGCATAATGGTAGAAAGTATTAATACCACGAGGCATGGTGGTGCATGCCTTTAATCCCAGGACTCAAGAGGCAGAGGTAGGAGGATCGCAGTGAGTTCAAGGCCAGCCTGAGACTACAAAGTGAGTTCCAGGTCAGCCTGGGCTACAGGGAAACACTGCCTTGAAAATAAATATATAAATAAATGAGAAAGTGTTAATACCTTTGCCTTTTCTTTCTGTCAGAAAGTAATCTAGCATATGTTTAAGCATATGGTAAATTTTTAATTTCAGAACTTTTGAAGAACCTGTGAACCCTGGCACCTCTACTTGGTGAAGATGAAGGATATTGACATAGGAAAGGAATACATCATCCCCAGTCCTGGGTATACAAATGTCAGGGAGAGAAACAGCACTTCTGGGCAGCACAGAGACCATGAAGAATCCAGATTCCAGAGAATCCCACCGGTCAGTGTTTCCTTTCCCTAAAGTGCTTTTCTTACCTGCTTGCTTTACTATACCACACTTGTTCATCTATGGATAGTTGACAATTTTATTTTTCTTGGTTTTAGGTCACTATTAAGAATTTATGGCTACTCAGAATAGGGTGTAACTCAGTGTAGAGCATTAACATGCATGATGCCCTAGGCACAATCCCCGCACCACAAAAAAGACTTGATTCTTAATCTACACTCAGTAAATGGGATGAGAGGTTGTGTCACAGCCACCCACGGTTTCTTCTTTAGCTTTCTCTTTCTCTTCCTTTTCATTTATTTAGTTTTTTTTTAAAGAATTTATTTATTTTTATTATTTTTATTTAAAAATTTTTTTGTATTATTTATTTATTTATTTATTTGAGAGTGACAGACAGAGAAAGAGGCAGATAAATAATGGGCGTGCCAGGGCCTCCAGCCACTGCAAATGAAGTCCAGATGCATGCGCCCCTCCTGCATCTGGCTTACGTGGGTCCTGGAGAATTGAGCCTCGAACCGGGGTCCTTAGGCTTCACAGGCAAGCGTTTAACTGCTAAGCCATCTCTCCAGCCCTAAAGAATTTATTTTTAAAGCCGGGCGTGGTGGTGCATGCCTTTAATCCCAGCACTTGGGAGGTAGAGATAGGAGGAACACCGTGAGTTCAAGACAACCCTGAGACTACAGAGTGAATTCCAGGTCAGCCTGGGCTAGAGTGAGACCCTACCTTGAAAAAACCAAAAAAAAAAAAAAAAAAAGAGAGAATTTATTTTTATTTATTTGAGACAGAGAAAGGGAGAGAGAGAGTGAGAATGGGTGTGCCAGGGCCTCTAGCCAACTGCAAATGAACTCCAGATGCATGTGCCACCATGTGCATCTGGCTTACGTGGGACCTGGAGAATCAAACCAGGGTCTTTAGGCTTTGCAGGCATGTACCTTACCTGCTAAGCCATCTCTCCAGCCCTCATTTATTTCATTTTAATGCCTGTCAGAAATTCCTTGATTAGCCGGGCATGGTGGCACATGCCTTTAATCTTTAATCCCAGCACTCTGGAGGCAGCGGTAGGATTGCTGCGAGGTTGAGGCCAGCCTAGGACTACAGAATGAGTTCCAGGTCAACATGGGATAGAGTAACCTCAAAAACAAAACAAAACAATCTTTGCAACTGAAAAAAGAGGACTGCAGGGGGTGATGGCTCACACTTTTTTAAAGTTTTTATTTATTTATTTATTTGTTTATTTATTTATTTATTTATTTATTTGGTTTCCTGAGGTAGGGTCTCACTCTAGCTCAGGCTGACCTTGAATTAACTATATAGTCTCAGGGTGGCCTTGAACTCAAGGCGATCCTCCTACCTCTGCCTCCTGAGTGCTGGGATTATAGGCTTGCGCCACCACACCTGGCATACACTTTTTTTAAAAAAAAAAAACAAAAACTTTTTTTATTGACAACTTCCATAATTATATAGAGTAAACCATGACAATTCCCTCCCCTCCCCCATTTTCCCCTTCACAACTCCACTCTCCTCTCTCAGTCTCTCTTTTATTTTGATATCATCTTTTCTTCCTGTTATGAGGGTCTTGTGAAGGTAGTGCTAGGCACTGCAAGGTCATGATATCAAAGTTAATTTGTGTCTGGAAGATTGCATTGTAAGTAGCCATACCCTTCCTTTGGCTCTTACATTCTTCCTGCCACCTCTTCCACAATGAATTCTAAGCCTTGGAATATGTGATTAGAGATGTTTCAGTGCTGAGCACTCCTTTTTCACTTCTTCTCAGCACTGTGGAGCCTTTTGAGTCATCCTACTGGTCACCACTGTCTGCAAAGAGAATCCTCTCTTACCAAAAGTGACAGTAGCATTAATATGTGGGTATGGGGCTGGAGAGAGGACTTAGCGGTTAAGGCACTTGCCTGCACAGCCTGGTTAAGGCACTTGCCTGCACAGCCTAAGGATCCAGGTTTGATTCTCCAGGGCCCACGTAAGCCAGATGCACAAGGTGGCACATGCATCTGGAGTTCTTTGCAGTTGGCTAGAGGCCCTGGTGCACCCATTCTCTCTCTCTCATACTCTCTGTCTCTAATAAATAAATAAATAAAAATAAATATTTAAAAAATATGTGGATATGAATGTTAAGAAAAGTGTTTACAGGGAAGTTTGGTGAGCATAATATTTGCATTTAGCCAGACACCCGTAAGTATTATACTCCCAGGGCTCATGACCTTCCCCACCATAGGCTTTTGATTGGGTTTTCAGTATCAGGCTTCCCTCCCGTGGAGCTGGCCTCCAGTCTAATTACAAAGCGGTTGATTTCCCCCATAACAGACATGCCATTATTGTACCCATTGTATCATTTGGCCTGGCTGGCCGAACTTTAAGGCTTGCAGTGTCCACTGTTTTCACTTCTGATGGCTTTTCTCTCCCATAGGGGTATAGGTTTGTTATGAATAGCCTTTGTTATGTTGAAATAAATATGTTCCTTCTATTCCCAGTTTCTTTTTCTTTTTTTAACTTAAAAAATATTTTCTTTCTTTCTTTCTTTCTTTCTTTCTTTCTTTCTTTCTTTCTTTCTTTTTTTTTACTTATTTATTTGAGAGAGGGAAAGAAAGAAAGAGAGAGAGAGAATGGGTGTGCCAGGGCCTCCAGCCACTGGAAACAAACTCCAGATGCATGCCTTGTGCATTTGGCTTACGTGGGTCCTGGGGAATTGAACCGAGGTCCTTTGGCTTTGCAGGCAAGCGCCTTAACCACTAAGCCATCTCTCCAGCCCTCTTTCTTTATTTATTTGAGAGAAAGAGGCGGGGAGAGAGAGAATGGGCGTGCCAGGGCCTCCAGCCACTGCAAACGAACTCTAGATGCATGCGCCCCCTTGTGCATCTGGCTTACATGGGTCCTGGAGAATTGAACTGAGGTCCTTTGGCTTTGCAGGCAGACGACTTAACCGCTAAGCCATCTTGTCAGCCCCTATTCCCAATTTCTTTATGACTTTTACCATGAAGGGATGTTGGATTTTGTCAGATGCCCTTTCTGTATCCATTGAGATCATCATGTGATTTTTGTCCTTCAGTCCATTTATATGGTGTATTACAATTATCAATTTGCGTATGTTGAACTATCCCCGCATCTTTGGGATAAAGCCTACTTGGTCAGGGTAAATGATTTTTTTTCCTTTTTCTTTTTTTGGTTTTTCAAGGTAGGGTCTCACACTATCCCAGACTGACCTGGAATTCACTTTGTATTCTCAGGGTGGCCTCGAATTTATGTTGATCCTCCTACTTCAGCCTCCCGAATGCTGGGATTAAAGGTGTGCACCACCACACGTGGCTTTCAAAAAAATTTTTTTAAGGTAGGTTCTCATTGTAGCCCAGGCTGGAATTCACTCTATAGTCTCAGGGTGGCCCTCTGCCTCCCAGGTGCTGGGATTAAAAGCGTGCACCAGCACACTAGGCTGATTTTTTTTTTTTGAGATAAGGTCTTACTGTAGCTCAGGTTGACCTGGAATTCACTATGTAGTCTCTGGCTGTCCTTGAACTCATGGCAATCCTCCTACCTTTGCCTCCTTTGATGGGATTAAAGGCATGGTGATGCCTGGCTGAGTCACCTTTTTGATATATTCTTTTTTTCTTTTAAACTTTAAAAAATTTTATTTATTTATTTGAGAGAGAGAAAGAGGCAGAGAGAGAGAATGGGCACACCAGGGCCTCTAGCCACTGCAAATGAACTTCAGGTGCATGTGTCCCCTTGTGCATCTGGCTTACATGGGTCCTGGAGAGTCAAACCGGGATCTTTTGGCTTTGCAGGCAAATGCCGTGACTGCTAAGCCATCTCTCCAGCCCATCTTTTTGATATACTCTTATATTGTTTGTTGAGATTTTTTTTTGGTTTTGTGAGGTAGGGTCTCACTCTGGTCCAGGCTGACCTGGAATTAACTATGTAGTCTCAGTGTGGCCTTGAACTCTCGGAGATCCTCCTACCTCTGCCTCCCAAGTGCTGGGATTAAAGGCGTGCGCCACCACGCCCGGCTTCTTTTTTGTTTTTTGTTTTTGTTTTTTGAGGTAGGGTCTCACTCTAGCCAGGCTGACCTGGAACTCACTATGTAGTCGCAGAGTGGCCTTGAACTCATGGTGATCCTACTCTCTGCCTCCCAATTGCGGGGATTAAAGGTGTGCACTACCACACCCGGCAAGTTTTTTTTTTTTTTTTTTTTTTTTTTTTTGAGGTAGATAGGGTTCTCTCTAGCCCAGGGTGGCCTTGAACTCACAGTGATCCTCCTACCTCTGTCTCCTGAGTGCTGGCATGTGCCACTGTGTCTGGTTTGTTAAGAATTTTTACATTTATGTTCATGAGGGAGATTGGTCTGTAAGTTTATTTTATTGTTTCTATTCTTTGTCTGGTTTGGGTATCAGGGTAATGCTGGTTTTGTAGAAGGAGTTTGGTAGTATTTCTTCCTTTTCTATTTCATGGAAAAGTTTGAGAAGCATTGGTGTTAGTTGTTCCATGAAGGTCTGCTAAAATTCACTAGTGAATCCATCTGGGCCTGGACATTTTTTAATTGGGAGATCTTTTTTTTTTTTTTTTTCATAAGTGCTTTGATCTTCATATTTGTTACAGGTCTCTTTAAATGGTTTATTTCATCTTGATTTCATTTTGGTAGGTCATATAAATCTAGGAAATCATCTATTTCTTTCAGATTTTCAAACTTAGTGGAGTACATGTTTCTTAAAATATGTCCTCATGAATTTCTGACTTTTTATTGGTATCTGTTGTAATGGTGCCTTTTTTTTCTCAACTAGGCACATTTTTTTTAATTGACAACTCCCCCCACTTCCCCCTTTGAAACTCCACTCTCCATCATATCTCCTCCCCCTCTTAATCAATCTCTCTTTTATTTTGATATCATGATCTTTTCCCCCTATTATGGTGGTCTTGTGTAGGTAGTGTCAGGCACTTCAAGGTCATGGATATCCAGGCCATTTTGTGTCTGGAGGAGCACGTTGTCAGGAGTCCTACTTTTCCCTTGGCTCTTACATTCTTTCCGCCACCTCTTCTGCAATGGACCCTGAGCCTTGGAAGGTGTGATAAAGATATTTCAGTGCTGAGCACTCCTCTGTCCCTTCTTCTCAGCACCATGGTGCCTTCTGAGTCATCCCAAGGTCATTGTCATCTGAAAAGAGAAGCTTCTCTAACCAAAAGTGAGAGTAGCATTAACATATGGGTGTGGACATTAGAGAAGTGCTTACTGGGCAGTTTGGTGAGCATAATATACATTTAGCCAGACACCAGCAGACGTTACACCCCTCGGGCTCTTATGGACTACCCCTGTTGTAGCTTTTCTGGATTGTAACCCAATGACTTAGCAGACTTTCTGGAGTGTTAAGATGAGTAAGAACACCTGCCCTTCCCCCCTGTACAGCTTTGTGAGGCTCTCCAGTCTCTTAGGCACTGCTGGGTGTGATACAGTATCTGGCCTCATGCCAGATGCTGATCTCTAGTAGCAGCCCAGAGCTCTGGTGGCGATGGCAACATTTCCACTATTGGTGCAGAGCTGCCTAGGGATTGATTTTATCTACAACTCCGACTCAGTGGAACTCCAGGTTGGCCTCCTGCCTTGATCATGAGCTTCCTTGCTGCTGACTACAGTACAACTGCTGCTGCTGCTTTTTTTTTTTTTTTTTTTTTTTTTTGGTTTTTCAAGGTAGGGTTTCACTCTGGTCCAGGCTGTCCTGGAATTCACTGTGTAGTCTCAGGGTGGCCTCGAACTCATGGTGATCCTCCTACCTCTGCCTCCCGAGTGCTGGGATTAAAGGCGTGTGGCACCATACCCAGCTGCTGCTGCTTTCTGATGAAACTCCGCTGAAATGAAGCAAATACAGTCTTTTGGCAGCATGAGTTAAAGAGCTTTCTGCCAAAAGAGAAGAAAACTGTTGGAACTAACTTCCTGTTTTCAAAGTAGCTTTGAGTACCAAAGTCTAATGAGTTAGCTTGGAAGTTACACATGGCCAGTGAAAACTCTCTCATTGAGACCTTGGTTCTGTTTTTACGTAGCTTTTGGCTAATACTTTCTTTAGTGCTTTGTGTCTCAGTCAAAATAAAGTCAGTGCCAAGGGCAAGAAACTGTCTCTCTGGAAGTCTTTGCAGTGGTGGAACCTATCCATTCAAACTTAACAGAAATGCATTTGCTCACTGAAGCCCACTAATTAGCAGAATTAAACTTGTCTACCCTTCCTTGCCCTCCTTTTTTTTTTTTAATTTTTATTGATTTTTAATCTTACATACCAAAAAAAAAAACCAGAAATGATTTCCCTCCCCCCATTCCACTTTAGAACTCCAGTCTCCATCATATCCCCTCCCTTTCTCCATTAGTCTCTCTCCTAATTTGATGACATCATCTTTTCTTCTATTTTGAGGGTCTTGCAAAGGTATTGCTAGGCACTGCAAGATCATGGATATCGAGGCCAATTTCTGTCTGGGCAGTTGCATTGTAGGAGGTCATATCCTTCCTTTGGCTCTTCCATTCTATCCGCCCCCTCTTCCGCAATGGTCCCTGAGCCACTGGAGGATGTGACAGAGGTGTTTCAGTGCTGGGCACTCCTCCATCCCCTTCTTCTCAGCACTATGTTGCCTTTTGTGTCATCCCAGTGGTCATCACCATCTGAAAAGAGAAGCTTCTCTAGCCAGAAGTGAGAATAGCGTTAATATGTGGACATGAACATTTAGTGTAGTGTCCCCAGGGCAGCTTGGTGGGAATAATATATACATTTAGTCAGACATGAGCAGGCAAGGCTCATGACCTCACCTACCATAGACTTTTACTTAGGTTTTCAGTAGTACGGGTATGTATTCCCTCCGTAGAGAGGGCCTTCAGTCCAATTATGGAGCAGTTGGTTACCCCAAGAGTAGACACGCCACTATTGCATTGTTCAGTCATTGGGCCTGTCTGGCCAAGCTTGAATAAGAAGTTAGCTATTAGATGTTAGTATGTTTTCATTGTTTAAGATCATTTTCTCGCTGGGCACAGTGGCATCTGCACTTAGGAGGCTGAGGTGGGAGGATCATTGTGAATTCAAGACTGGCCTGAGCTACATAGTAAAACCTAGTCTCAAACAAGCAAAAAACACAAAGATTCTTTTTGAGGTAGGGTCTCGCTCTAAGTGTAAGCTGACCTGGAATTCACTACGTATTCCCAGGCTGGCCTTGAACTCACAGTGATCCTCCTACCTCTGCCTCCCAAGTGCTGGAATTTAGGTGTGCCCTATCATGCCTGGCATTTTATTTTATTTTATTTCATTTTATTATTATATTATTTTATTTTATTTTAAATTTAAATTTAAATTTTTTGGTTTTTCGAGGTAGGGTCTTCCTTGAGCCCAGGTTGACCTGGATTCACTATGTAGTCTCAGGCTGGCTTCAAACTTATAGCAATCCTCCTACCTCAGCTAATTTATTTTTGGTTGCAAGGAGAGAGGAAAAGAGAGAGAGAAAGTGAGGGAAGGGAGGAGAGAGGTAGAACAGGCATGAGGGCCACTTGTCACTGCAAACAAAACCCCTTTGTGCATTTGTTTATTATTTATTTATTTATTTGAGAGTGACAGAGAGAAAGAAGCAGATAGATAGAGAGAGAATGGGCACACCAGGGTCTCCAGCCACTGCAAATGAACTCCAGATGCATGCACCACCTTGTGCTTCTGGCTTACGTGGGTCCTGGGGAATCTAGCCTCGAACCGGGTCCTTAGGCTTCACAGGCAAGCGCTTAACTGCTAAGCCATCTCTCCAGAACCCCCTTTGTGCATCTGGCTTTACCTGGATAGTAGGGAATTGAACCAGGCTTGTAGGCCTTGCTAGCAAGCGCCTTTAACTGTTGAGTTGTCTCCTCAGTCCTGGCCTGTACTTTTAATCCTCCTGCCTCCGCCTCCCATGCAGGTGGGGTTACAGGCTTATACCACCATTCCTTGCTCTTAGTTTTCTTAAATGTCCAGCTCAGTTACCCCATAGAACTAGGAGAATTAGGACCTTTGTGTTTGCTTCTTATCAGCTGAGTGTGCAGTCAGCTATACAACATAATGATAACATGTGGAGCCCCTGATTTTTATATTGATCATTTGACATTTAACACATACTATACTAGGAAATGAATTTTATTTGCAAATTCTGTTTCGGTGTCATTGGTTTTTTTTTTTTTAAGGTAGGCTCTCCCTGTAGCCCAGGCTGACTTGGAATTCACTATGTAGTCTCAGGCTGGCCTTGAACTCACAGCAATCCTCCTACCTCTGCCTTCCAAGTGTTGGGATTAAAGACACGCACCACTATTAGAGAGACTTTATTAGATCAAGAGAAGGAAGTATATTCCTGCCATGTGGAAGGCTGGAGGAGGAAAAGACCCCCCCTACCCTTTTTTTGTTTTGGTTTTCAAGGTAGGATTTCACTCTAGCCCAGGCTGACCTGGAATTCACTATGCAGTCTCAGGGTAGCCTCGAATTCAAGGCGATCCTCCTACTTCTGTCCCCCCACCCCAGTGCTGGGATTAAAGGTGTGTGCCACCACACTCACCTTAAAAGCCCCCTCCTTTTTTTTGGTTTTTCGAGGTAGGGTCTCACTCTGGCCCAGGCTGACCTGGAATTAACTATGTAGTCTCAAGGTGGCCTCAAACTCATGGCGATCCTCCTACCTCTGCCTCCCGAGTACTGAGATTAAAGATGTGCATCACCATGTCCCAAAGCCCCCTTTTAAAAAAAAAATATATTTAAATTTATTTGAAGGGGGTGCAAATAGAGAAAGCATGGGCATTACAGGGTCTCTAGCCATTGCAAATGAACTCCAGATGTATGTGCCACCTTGTGCATCTGGCTTATGTGGGTACTGGGGAATTGAACCTGGGTAATTAGGCTTCACAGGCAAGCACCTGAACTGCTAAGCCATCTCTCTTTTCTTTTTCAAATTTTTAAAAATTTATTTATTTTTATTTGACACAGAGAGGTGGGGGGAGAAAGAGAGAGCGTGTGTGAGAGAGAATGGGTGCACCAGGGCCTCTAGCCACTGGAGAATCGAACCTCGGTCCTTAGACTTTGCAGGCAAGCGCTTTAACTGCTAAGCCATCTCTCTAGCCCCTCTCTTTTATTTTGTTTTTAATCTCAAACCTGAAAATTTTCTTGAAGGAATTGTGTCAAGTGTTACAGACTATTATTCATAAGTTTTTTAAAAATTTTTTTAAACTTTATTTTATTTTGATTTATTTATTAGAGACAGAGAGAGGGAGAGAGAAAAGGAGAGAGAGAAAGAGTGAGAATGGGCGCGCCAGGGCCTCTAGCCACTGCAAATGAACTCCAGATGCATGCACCCCCTTGTGCATCTGGCTAACGTGGGACCTGAAGAGTCGAACTGGGTCCTTAGGCTTCACAGGCATGTGCCTTAACTGCTAAGCCATCTCTCCAGCCCTATTCATAAGTTTTATTATCTAAACTAGTTATTTTCAGGCCAGGCTGTGTATTAAAGTTACTTGAAAATGTTTAAAAAACAACAATAAATCCCTATCTCAGACCAAACAAATCAGTTTCTGGGGTAGAACATAGGCATTGGTATAGTTTTAAAGCTTCCTGATTCTTCTAAATCTATAGCTGGTGCTGGGAACTTCTGCTCTAGATCTTATGGAATAAAGAGCTGTTCTCTTCCCTCAAACACTGGGCTCCATGTGTTTCCTTATCCTATGATTCATTTTAATCCTTTGAAATCTTAAGGTATTAACAAAGCTAATCTCAGACCCCTAATGTAATAGGAACTTTGAATATATTGCTTGGAATTAAGCTTATGAAACAAATGAAAGTCTTCAGATTTCTTCTCATTATGGAGTAATACTAGATTACAATCTGAAAAAAGTGCCTACTTTACCATGATAATAGTATTAAGTTACATCCATTGGCTTTATGTAATTGCCGAGTTGTGCTAATAGCCAGGCATGGGCCAGGGCATGGGAGTAGCATAGGTGTGTGAGCTGATGCCCACTCCTATTCAGTCCAGTGTGGTATGGCTGCCAGATGGCAGGGTTGAAATTTAGTACAGCCTCTGGCTGCAAATGGTAGGTTATTTCTACTGTATTCTGTATCTTTCCTGTGAAGATTTGTGTTAGATTTTTTTTTTATTTTATTATTTATTTATTTATTTATTTGAGAGAGAGAGATACAGAAATAGGCAGGTAGAGAGAGAGAGAGAGAGAGAGAGAGAATGGGTGCGCCAGGGCCTCCAGCCACTGCAAACAAACTCCAGATGCATGCACCCCCTTGTGCACCTGGCTTACGTGGGTCCTGGAGAATCGAGCCTCGAACCGGGGTCCTTAGGCTTCATAGGCAAGCATTTAACCGCTAAGCCATCTCTCCAGCCCTTTGTGTTAGATTTTTTGTTGCTATGACTAATACTTGGGAGAAACAGTTTATTATTTATTTATTTGAGAGAAAGAGAAAGAGGCAGATAGAGAGAGAATGAGCCAGGGCCTCTAGCTGCTGCAAATGAACTCCAGACACATGTGCCACCTCATGCATGTGACTTACATGGGTACTGGGGAATCAATTCTGGGTCCTTAGACTTTGCAGGCAAGTGCCTTGACTGCTAAGCCATCTCTCTAGCCCATCATTTATTTTTTAAAATATTTAATTTTTATTTATTTTTATTTTTGGTGAGAGACAGAGAGAGAGAGAGAGAGAGAGAGAGAGGAAGACAGATAGAGATGGGCGCGCCAGCAGTGTCTCAGCTGCTGAGAACGAAATCCAGATGTGTGCGCCCCCTGTGTCAAGTGCGGCATTGCGCCCTTGTGTCACTTTGCATCTGCCTAAATGTGGGACCTGGAGATTGGAACCACTGGAGATTGGAACCAGCATTCTTAGGCTTAGGAGGCAGGCGCCTTGACCACTAAGCCATCTCTCCAGCCCGCCATCACTTATTTTTTGAGACAGAGTTTCATGTATCCCTCTAAGCTGGCCTGAAACTCATTATATAGCTGAGGATGACCTTGAACTTCTGATGCTCCTGCCCCCATGTCCTGAGTATTGGAATGGCTTGTGTGTGCCACCTTACATGGCTTATATAGAGTGCTGGGGATTGAACCCAGGACTTTGTTCTTTGTGCATACTGGGCAAGCACTCTGTCAGCTGATCTTTATCCTCCTTGCCCCAGCAGTCTCTGAGAAGGCAATTCAAAGAGGAAACAGTTACTCTGGCTCACAGTTTCAGAACTTGCAGTGTGTCATTGGATAGCTCCTTTACTATAGACTTATGAGGCTGAGTCAGTGTAGTGGAACAGAGCTACTTACCTGATGACAGCTAAGAAGCAGAGAGAAAGAAGGGGCCTGAGATAAGATATAGTCCCCAAGGACACATCCCTAGTGACCTAGTTTGTCCTGATAAGGCCTACCTTCAGGTTTCTACTAAAAGCTGTCAAATCAAATTATGGGTCAATCAGTGGATTAATCCATTGAGTATATCAAAGTCCTCATGACTACCTTGCAGTGATTTGATATACCAGCTGGGGACAAAACCTTTAATACATGAGCCTTTTGTGGATACTTCATATCCAAGCCAAAGCAAGGTTGGTTCTGGCATTTTGTTCACCATCTTTTAAAATATTTTATTTATTTATTTGATAGAGTGGGTGGAGGGGGGAGGGCGGGGCGGGAGAAATGGGCATACCAGGGCCGCCAGCCACTGCAAGTGAACTCCAGAAGCATGCACTGTTTCGTGCATCTGGCTTTATGTGGGTACTGGGGAATCAAACCCAGGTCCTTAGGTTTTGCAAGCAAGCACCTTAATCACTGAGCCATCTCCCAGCCCCTTGTTCACTTAAAAAAAAAAAAAAACTTTATTTATTTATTTATTTATTTATTTATTTATTTATTTATTTATTTGTGAGATGAGAGAGAGAGAGAATATGGGGACACCAGGGCCTCCAGCCACTGTAAAAGAACTCCAGATGCATGCGCCTCCTTGTGCATCTGGCTTACATGGGTCCTGGAGAGTTGAACCAGGATCCTTTGGCTTTGCATGCAAACGCCTTAGCCGCTAAGCCATCTCTCCAGCCCCCCCTTTTTTTTTTGGTCTTTTTGAGGTAGGGTTTCACTTTAGTCCAGGCTGACCTGGAATTCACTATGTGGCCTTAAACTCACAGTGATGCTCCTAATTCTGACTCCCAAGTGCTAGGATTAAAGGTGTGCACCACCACGCCTGGACTTGTTCATTATCTTGATTGAAGAGGCTGCTATTTGAAAGTTAAGAGCTCAAAATGGTCAGGATGATACTAATCCCTTGCGGAGGAAGGATGAGGTTAGGATTGGCAGAGGAAATGTCCTTGGTAGCGTTGTTTAACTGGTTGGAGATACCAAAGGTGAGAAACCCTGAAGTTAGCTGACATTGGGACGGCATCAGTTTTTTTAATTTGTTTGTTTGTTTTGTTTTTTTTGAAGTATGGTCTCCCTCTAGTCCAGGCTGGCCTAAAATTCACTATGTAGTCTTAAGGTGGCCTCAGACTCATGGCAATCCTCCTACCTGTGCCTCCGAAGTGCTGGGATTAAAGGTGTGTGCCACCCATGCTTGGCTGTTATCAGCTTTTTAATTTCTTCTTTTAATTTGAAAGTGAAATTTAATTCTTTTCAGTTGTATTTTTAATATTTTGAATCTCTTTAAGAACTGTATCTGGCCAGGAGCAGTGGCTCATACCTTTAATCCCAGCACTTGGGAGGCTGAGGTAGGAGGATCACTGTGAGTTTGAGGCCAGCCTGGGCAACCGAGTGAGTTCCAGGTCAGCCTAGGCTAGAGTGAGACCCTGCCTCAAAAAAGAACTCTATATCTGGGTCTGGAGAGATGGCATAGTGATTAAGGTGCTTGCCTGCAAATCCTAAAGACCCAGGTTAGATTTCTCAGTACCCATGTAAACTAGATACACAAGGTGTTCTGGAGTTCGTTTGCAGTGGCTAGAGGTCTTCACATGTTCATTTTCTCTCTCTTTGCCTCTTTCTTTCCCTTAAATAAATAAATAAAATGTTAAAAAAACAACTTTGGTCAGTTCCCCTTAAAAGTTTGTCTTGGGTGCTGGATAACTGGCTTAGTGGTTGAGTATTTGCTGCTTAAGGGCCTGGAGGGCCTGGAACCATCTGAGTTTGACTCCCCAGAACCCATGTAAAAAGCTCAGTATAGCCATGCAAGTCTGATGGAGACTAAAGAATCCCCAGGGCTTGCTCACGGACAAATGGCAGCTCCTGGTGAAGGAGAATCCGAATCTCAAGGAAGTATGTGGATTAGCAATAGAGCAGGGCACCTGAATTCTCCTGTGGCCTCCACAGAAATGGGCACAGCATGTGTGCATCTGCACATGCATGTGCATTTGCACTTGTAACACACACACACACACACACACACACACACACACACACCACGTTTGTCTTGGGTTGGGAGGAGGCTTGTTAGGTAAGAGCACTTGTTGTGCAAGTCTGAGCTCTTGAATTTGATCCCTAGCACATGTGTGAAAGCTGGGCATGCATACACCACATGCACTCAGACTCACGCTACATATACTTCACACACACCCAACAATGTTTTGTTTCTGGACGCTTGTCAGTAAGTCAGCGCTGGGTTTGAGACATTCGTAGAAAAGCTTATCTTGGGTCCATAAGGCTGTACGAGACGCTGTTTATTCTGTGTTTGTGTCAAGATATCTTTTGAATTGTAGAGAGAAGGGAAGATTATACCGCAGGAACTACGCCTGTCAATTCTGAGCATGCTGCAGAGCAGGAGTGCCACAGCCCTTCACCCCCTAGAAAGCTGAGTGGAGCCTCTGTGTTGCCAGCTGAGGGTGCCATCTGTTTTCAGGAACAACTATGATGGATCCCCAGCCCAGGGGCATGGAAGGTTCCCCTGCTGTGGTGCTGCTGTGGGGAAGGGACTTGATTGTTCAGCCGGGGTATGATTTCTGCCCCAGGGACCTCAGTTCAGGGGAGCATGTTGTTGTCCCGTCAGCAAGCATTCCACTCTGGCAGCCCAAGACAAGATGGTCAACCCTGATAATCAGTGTGGTATGATAGGTGCATTAATTATTCCAGACATAAAAAAGACATTAGTGCCCAGAGAGGAGAGGGAGTCTCTTGCTAAGCAGCTATTTGTTTGTGGTTTGGCTGGTCTTTGTTCTCTTTTCAGTTGAGTGTGTAACTCCCTGACCTTTGTTTAAAACCTTGACAGAGTCTGTTCCTTTTTTAGCTCTTAGTACCCCTCCTACCTCATCATCATCACCTTTGTAGGAAAAAATATAAAATATATCCTAGCCACATAATCATAGAGAAGATACAAATACTAGTAGTATTTCCTTGTTCAATGTCATTCTCACTTCCTTGATAAAACTGTATTTTTTTTTCTGCTTTAGAAAAGAAACTGACATGGTTACTTGTCTATGTAGTTGGGATACCTGGTCACTGAGAACCTTTCATGATGTTATGCTCTTTTATTTTTATTTTTTGGCTTTTTGAGGTAGGGTCTCACTCTAGACCACATTGGCCTGGAACTCACTCTCTAGTCCCAGACTAGCCTCGATGTCATGGTAATCCTCCTACCTTTGCCTCCTGGGTGCTAGGATTAGAGGCATGCACCACTGCACCTGGCTATTTTATTTATTTGTTTATTTTTATTTCATTTTTATTTATTTGCAAGGGGAGAGAGGGAAGGAGGGAGGGAGGGATGGATAGGTAGGTAGGTAGATAGATATTGAGAGATTGGGCACACCAGGGCTTCTAGCAGCTGCAAATGAACTGCAGATGCATGTACCACTTTGTGTATCTGGCTTTACATGGGTACTGGGTAATTGTACCTTTGGCTCTTACATTTTTTTCTGCCACCTTTTCCACAATGGACCCTGAGTCTTGGAAGGTGTGATCTCAGTGCTGAACATTCCACTGTCACTTCTCAGCACTATGGTGACTTTTGAGTCATCCCAGTGATTGCTGCCATCTGAAAAGAGAAGGTTCTCTAACCAAAAGTGAGAGTAGCATTAATATATGGGTATGAATGTTAAGAAAAGTGATTTACAAACTAAAAAAAAAAAGAAAAGAAAAGTGATTACAGGGCAGTTTGGTGGGCATAATGTATACATTTAGCCAGACAACAGCAGGCATTACTCCCCTAAAGCAAATGACCTCACTCACCATAGGCTTTTGACTAGGTTTTTAATACCAGGCATGTATTTCCTCCTGGGGAGAGGGCTTCCAATCCAATGAGAGAGTTGTGATTTTCCCCCATAACAGGCATGCTTTGCACCATGTATCAGTTGGCACATTTGGTCTGGCTGGTAGTCTTAAGGCTTGCATGGTCTACTGCTGTTTACTATTGCTGATAACTTCTCTTTCCCATAGAGCTGCATGCAGCATAGCTTTTTCCAGCTTTTTGTCAGCTGGTTCTCAGGGAGGAGTTTTCAACTCAGCTTCAGCTTGATTTCTCAGTAAGCTGCAGCCTAAGCATGTGGAATCTTCAGCAACAGGGTCTTACCATGTAGTTCTGGTGGGAAAGCAAGCGCCTTGGCAATGGCCTATAATGTTTTGAGGGCGTCAGGGACCTCCCTGGCCAACACCTCACTGGAAGGTATCCCATCTGTGGCATTGAAAAGATTTTTTTAGTATATTTTTTTAAATTTATGACAACAAGAGAGATAGAATGGGCACATCAGGGCCTCTAGCCACTGCAAATGAACTCAGGATGCATGTGCCATCATGTGCATCTGGCTTATGTGTCTTCTGGGGACTCAAACCTGGGTCCTTAGGCTTCACAGGCCAGTACCTTAAGTGCTAAGCCATCTCTCTAGCCCTGAGATTTTTCTAGTGACAATCTATGGCTGCTGGGTACACCATTATCCAAAAAAGTAGGTTTCCATATGGCTTATTCATAACATCGTAAATTTTGATTAACCCTCCTCCTACCTTTCCTTTACTCAGTCCCTTCCCCTGACCTCATTTAGGCCATTGCACCCCTAGTAATCTCTTCATTTACTTACATATATGCAATACCATCTCCTTAAAGTCCCCCCTTTTCCTCCTTTCCTTCCCTTATAGCCTCTTTCTAGCTTCTTGGCCTCTGCTATTGACTTTGTTTTTTTGTTTTTTTGAGGTAGGGTCTCACTCTAGCCCAGGCTGACCTGGAATTCACTATGTAGTCTCAGGGTGGCCTTGAACTCAAGGTGATCCTCCTACCTCTGCCTCTCGAGTGCTGGGATTAAAGGCGTGCGTCACCACGCCCAGCTCTGCTACTGACTTTTACATTAACTCACATACAAATCTAAACATTTGTAGCTAGGATCCACATATAAAAGAAAACATGCAGTGTTTGGCTTTCTGGGCCTGGGTTACCTCATGTAGCATAATCCTTTCCAGATCCATGTATTTCCCTGCAAATTTCATAATGTTGCCAGAGCTTGTTAATAGAGTATTGAAATAAATTTTCTTTTTTAAAAAAAATTTTATACATATTTATTTATTAGAGAGAGAGAGAGAGAATGGGTGTGCCAGGGCTTCTAGTTACTGCAAGCAAACTCCAGATGCATGTGCCCCCTTGTGCTTCTGGCTTATGTGGGTCCTGGAGAGTCAAACCAGGGGCCTTTGGCTTTACAGGCAAATGCCTTAACTTCTAATCCATCTCTCCAGCCCTGGAAATAAATTTTCTGACCTTGAACGATTAAGAGCCAGGCAAGCTAAAGGAAGGAGTAAATAGTTGAGGAAATAGTTACCACCCTTATCAGAGAAGTAAATTGAGGTAATATAGATAATATGTATTAAATGTTTGCTAATTACCCCTATGGTCAACCCCACCTCCATGCTAGGGATCAAACCCAGGGTCTTTCATTCTAGGCATGCACTCTACTACTGAACTGTATCCCTAAAGATTTTAGTGATAAAAATATAAGCCTGAGAATGTAGAACACAAAGAGTGAACCTAATGTTACCTATGAACTTCAGTTAATAATAATGTGTCAGTATTGGCTCATCACTGTAACAATTGTACCACCTATACATTAATAATAGGAAGGGATGGGGAAGAGACAAGGAGGTGAGGGGAATTATATCAGAACTCTGTACTTTCTTATATAATCCTAAAAGAACTAAAAAATGTTTATTAAGAAATGAAGTATCAGTAAAAAAAAATAAAAAAAAGAGAAATGGATGCAAATATGCACAAAGATGATAAAAAAAGAAATGAAGTATCAGGCTGAATGTTCTTAAGTGGGCCCATGCTAAACAAAGTTAATTGTTTAACTTCCTTACCCTTGGATTTCTTAGTGGAGGTGAAGTGGTAGCAGTTTGAGTTGTCAGTTGGATTGGCTTCTCTTCTGTTGATCTAACTTTTGTTAACTGTGCTTCATCTCCCTCCCTGTCTGTGGAACAGTTGGAATACCAAGATGCCATGGAAGCAGCAGCCCGAGCTGAGGGCCTTTCCTTGGATGTCTCTGTGCATTCTCAGCTCCGAATTCTGGATGAGGATCACCCCAAGCGAAAGTACCGCCATGGCTTGAGTGCTCTGAAGCCCTTCCGGACCACTTCCAAGTAAGAGGTTCCCCTGCCTACCCCTTGTCTGCAAAGTGCCAAAAGCAGTTTGAAAATTTGAGCTACATTGAGAGCAGCTGGGGAGGCCTAATTTTTTTTGGTAATTTTTTTTTAATGAGAGAGAGAGAGAGAATTGGCATACCAAGTCCTCTAGCCACTGTAGTTGAACTCCAGATGCATGTGCCACCTTGTGCTCATGTGTGACCTTGCATGCTTGCGTCACCTTGTGCATCTGGCTTACATGGGACCTGGAGAGTTGAACATGGATCCTTAGGCTTTGCAGGCATGTGCCTTAATCGCTAAGCCATCTCTCCAGCCTGGGAGTCCTTATTTTTGTTAGGAGTTTTTTGCTTACTGAAGAGTATAGTTTCAACACCAGGTAGCTTTTCCATGTGCTAATAGCCTTGTGGTTTGGGTTTCTGTTCTCAGACACCAGCACCCAGTGGACAATGCTGGGCTCTTCTCCTGTATGACTTTTTCATGGCTGTCTCCACTGGCCTATGTGGTTCACAAGAAAGGGGAGCTCTTAATGGAGGACGTGTGGTCTTTGTCCAAGTATGAGTCTTCTGATGTGAACTGCAGAAGGTAGGTGTCTTTGATCCACCCTGGCTTCTTCTATACCAGATGCTAGTCCCTGAGCTGGGTGGGTAGGCCAGCAGTGTGAAGTCTGTAGCACCCTGTACTTTAAGGAGCTCATTTCTACAAGGGAGGGCAGATAACCCAGGGATGGCTTCCCCTCTTCATGATCTGTTTGCCTCTAATTCTGTTTCAGTCTGCTTTCTTTCTTTCCCTTTCTCTTTCTTTCATCCATCCATCTTCTTTCTTTCTTTCTTTCTTTCTTTCTTTCTTTCTTTCTTTTTTTCTTTCTTTTTCTTTCTTCTCTTTCTTTCTCTCTTTCTTTTTCTTCTTTCTTTCTTTCTATTTCTTTTCCTTCCTCCCTCCCTCCCTCCCTCTCTCCCTTCCTCCCTCCCTCTCTCTCTCTCTCTTTCTTTCTTTCTCCCCCCTCTTTCTTTCTTTCTTTGTCTTTTTGAGGTAGGGTCTTTCTTTAGTCCAGGCTGCCCTGGAATTCACTGTGGAGTCTCAGGGTGACCTCAAACTCACTGTAGTCCTCCCACCTCTGTTTTCCAAGTGCTGGGATTAAAGGCGTGCACAACCACACCTGGCGCATTTAATCCCAGCATTCAGGAGTCAGAGGTAGGAGTATTGCTATGAGTTCAAGGCCACCCTAAGATTCCATAATGAATTCCAGGTCAGCCTGGGTTAGAGAGGGTTCCTACTTAGAAAAATAAAATCTAGTACGTAACTTTGCATTTTATTATAGGATCCTTCGGAAAGGATTAGGGGCCCTTAAAGGAAATTGTATCCACATTCTTTGTTTGGGGAAAGACCTTTATGAGGTGGAAGGAAAGGCTCTGCCCTCATTTTCTGTACCTTAAAAGGCTCCCTGTTGGGAGAGGTAAACACGCGTGTACTCAGGGAGTTTCCCCCAGAAGGTCTACTATGTGCGTAATTTAAAAGGAGAGACTTGTGTGTTCAATGACAAAATTTAGAAAAAAGTGATGGCAGAAGGGAGGCTAGGGTGTGTCCTTCTCCACGGGAAGATGTGTAACGGAGGACATGTGCCCTTGTTAAGACTAGAGAGACTGTGGCAAGAAGAGCTGAAGGAAGTTGGTCCTGACACGGCCTCCCTACGAAGGGTAGTGTGGATCTTCTGCCGCACCAGGCTCATCCTGTCCATTCTGTGCCTGATGATCACGCAGTTGGCTGGCTTCAGTGGACCAGTAAGTTCTGACCATCCTTTCTGAATGTGTCCAGGGCCCGGCCATGGCCAGCTCTCACCCCGTCGTTCTGCTGCAGGGGTTATGCTCAGTTTTGAGCTAGCTAGCCACCTCAGAGGTGCCGCCAGGTCTGTTGATGGGGATCACTGGATTTGGGAGTGAATGATGACTTGTCAGCTGCTGGAAGGATGAGGGTGCAGTGTTGTGAGAGAAGGAACATCTGGCTTGCTTTCCTGGGGCTGGGTGAAGTGGAAGTGTTCCTGGTTCTGCACAGGACCTGCCTCTTGGTTATGTGTTGACATGAAATTACAGTCTTGGTCTGGCCTGATATGTTTCAGCAGCGGTGTGAGTGGGTGAGCTCAGTATTGTGTGGTACGGGCTAGCAAGCCAGTGCTGGTGACATACCGAATGCCTGGAGGCACTTATCCTGTTGATGGTTCTCTGGCAAATCAACCCTAAAGAAGCTAGGGAACTATCAAGGTCTCTTAAGTCTGGAGTCCATGTCCAATTTTATGTGTAATGTAAACTGTGGCAAGCATTGGGGTGGCGTCTGTGGGTTGCTCTTAGTGTATGGAAGAATAGATAAGGGAACTTTTGACATTCAGTGTTTTCTGGGCATTTGTTCCTTACACCTGCTGTGCTGCCTTGCACTTGAGATTTTGATTAAATCTATTCTCTACATATTTGCCTTGAGGCATCGGAGCGGTAGTACTGATTATACTGTGCATTTTCCATGTGTGGGTAAGCTGGAGGTTCATGGTTCAGGTAAGTATGTGCCTAAAATGCATGGTGACTAGGTAAAACTAATTTACAGGGTTTTTTTTTTTTCTCTTTTTCCTCCTCCTTTTTCTTCCTCCTCCTCCTGCTCTTCATGTTTGATGCCTTAAAAAATTTTTTTGATCTCTTTTCTGAAGCAGAGAATCCTACAACTGGTATTGGGTTTCTATATTAATTGACCAACTAACACATTTATATAACTTTTATGTAAAAGGAAGTATGTAATTGAAATATTATTGACCAAAATGGCAAGTGTTTTCATAGAGCCAGCATCCCCCAAGAAGAGCTTCTGTCATTGTTTTACTACAGGGCTGGTGGCTGCTCTGATCCTTATAGAGTTCTTTCATCTGGGTAGCACAGTATGCAGACTTTCTTGATAAAGTCATAATGGGCTTTCTTGATTCTACTCTCCTCTAAAAAAATTCCATGATTGTTGTGATTAATTTTTTATTTGAGAAAAAATAACTACCTATGCATGTTCACTTTGGTGGCCTTAATGCCACCTCCTTGAGCTTCTGTATAGTCCTTAATCTTTCATTTTTGATACAGCCAATCTAGACTACTCTCCTAGATTCCAATGAAAGCCAAGTGCTTTCCTTTAACAGGAGAAGGTGGCACATTTCTCTCTGCCTTTGTAGAAGAACCTCTGATAGTCAATGTTGTCTCAATGAGCTTTTGTCCCAGAACACAAGAAAGCAATGGGCCATCCATTGTGTCATTTTGAGAAACAGATATAAACAATGCAGACTTTTTTTGGAACCCCAATTCAGATTTTTTTTTTTTGATGGGAAATGGGAGAACTAGGCTGATTTCAAAAAAATTTTTAAATGAGTACTAATAGCAAGCAAACCTACTGAGTGAACTATCATTTTGAGGAACCATCCATTTTAGGTTTTGGCATGTTTTCTAATCCGGCATGATTTTCAAATTGACTTGTTCTGTTCTTACCAAAAATCTATGTTTTAAGAACAGACTCAAAAAAAAAAAAAAAAAAAAAAAAAAACAGACTCCTCAAATTATAGGCTCCATAAATAGAACATTACTTCTTGTTCCCCCTCAGGTCTTACTGAGCCTTGGTCGTCATACATAGAATGAATGAAACACAATCAAGATGTTGTGTTTTTCAGCTTACTTGCTACTGGACACTCATGCCTTAGGATGGTCCAAGGTTCTGGTAAATGCCAGCAGACCAGCACTCTGTAGGGTGTCCAGGAATCGTAATAATGTTGATGGTATACCAGAATCTATAAGGGTATTGTCCTGATCTGAGCTAAAAAAACAAAACAAAATTGCTAAATTTACAGAGGTAATTCAGGACCTTCTTAGAATAAGGTAGTTTTTAAAGACCAGGCCTGCCCTTGGATTTGTGCAAAGAGTTAGCATCTGCCTTAGACCTCCAAGAGAAGGCTGCCTCCTGCAGTCCTGTCTCTTGGTGAATGCTAACTCCACTCCAGGCCTTGGGGGAAAAGACAGTGTAAAGCCATGAGAGAGGTAAGTTCTCACCCTCCAACCTCTCTCCAGCTGCAGCGTTGTTTGGTGCTGTCAGGATCTGGACTTGTGGGGAGTCTCTCTGTAGTAGAACCAGTGACAGAAGCTGTTCTTTAGAATTTTCAGGATGGCTGTATTCTGCGGTCAGAATGAGAGAGTCAAGCTGGGCAGAATCTCTCCAAGAGTTCAGGTAAGGTAATATTTATTCACTGGGAATGCTTTCCACAGCCAGACAGCTATGCTGACAATCTAGTTTTCTCCCAGTTGTTTAGACTTAAGTAATACATTTGAAACATTTAAAAACTGAATTTTGTTTGGATTTTTCATGAGAACATTTTTCTTTCTCCTATGCGAAATCATTTGAAATGTCATTGCTTTCTTAAAACCTTATGTGTTAGAAGTTCTTTAATCTGCTGTTTCCTCTCCCCCTATCTGAAAGTTTTGTATAGTGTAAACATCCCCTTGTCTTTACCTTCCCTGCTCCTCCTCTCTGGGAAGGGTTGAGTGCTGAAAAGGGCACCTAAGGTATAGGAAGGAAGGAAGGAACCCAAAGAACACCTGCTGTCCTTTCGCGCCTTCCTGGGAGACTGTGCCACAATGCCTCTGTGGGTGAGAAAATGCTTGCCACATGCCATCCTACTGAGTTACTTCACGGGAGGAGGAGGGGCTTTGGCCCCATGACTCAGTTCCACATTTTGGATGCATACTGGAAAAGAAGCCAATCTGTTTATAGTAAACCAGCAGCCCACCTATATTCAGTGAGGACGGAAACACTGGATCTAAAACAATCAGAGGGAGGTAGAGGTGGAATGCAATAGCTCTTAGAATATGAAATCTCCTATTTATCAGGTTATATACTGGGACTTGACATACACTTAATCGGTGGGGATCTGCTAGGGTCTAGTGGACATCTGATGTTAAATTACTTTTGGGAAAACTGAGAAAGGCAACTACTGAACCCAGAAAGTCTGGTTTCTACTGTTCAGTGTTAGGTACCTCAGGAGATTCGTTATCTGACCTCTGTTTTCATCTGCCATTCAGTGCTGGCTTATAATCATTAAACTCTGCTGGAAGGAACAGGGGTAGGTGGGTGGAGGTTTGAGTTCATTTCTTCCTTTAGGGTGGGTGATTGGTTTGGCTTTCTTTTGTTGTGGTTTGTTTTGTTTTGTTTTGTTTATGCTAGATTAAATTTAGCTATCAGGACTTGAAAAGACTGAAGGATACATTTTTCCTTGATGCCTAGACTTTTGTATTTTGTCCTAAGCAGGGTGATGCCTCACAGTTTAGCACACCAACAGCACAGAACCAGCGGTTTTAAGCAGAGTATGTCTCTAGGGAATTTTTAGTATTGTTTGTTTTTTAATCCTCTTTCCTTAGCAGCAAGGTCTTTATTCCTTGAGAATCTACTCCATTGCAGAGTCATTGCTGCGTCAGGATTCCTAGCTGATGAATAAAGTGCTGTCAGCCTGCTGTACCACTTCGGACTCTGAAAACAGTTATCAGTTCTTTTCTGTATTTCCTCAGTGTATAGTTAAAACAAGTTGGAGGTCAGATGACCTGTTAGATGGCTATCCCTGTATAACTCAACTTTGTATGTTCCCACTGTATGTTACTGCAATGCTTCTGCTGTTGTACAGTGTTTGTGAGATGCTCTTTGAAGATGGTACCTTTATTTTTAAAAATTTTTTCATTTTCAATAAAAGTACATTACTTCCCACTTTCCTGGTATTTAATACTGTTGCTGAATGTGCCTGTGTGAGTGTGTGCTCCGGCGTTGCAGGACCTCAGAGCTGGAGGTGGCACTCGGTGGTTCTTGGGGGCTGGCTGCCTTCCCTCCCTGCAGGTGGTGTTAGACATATGCTACCTGAGGTAACACGTTTTTGTTTTTGAGAGGGGGTGGGCATGGGAGGGGCCATGGGAGGGTCTCTGGAGTTTTGCTGGTCTGCTTTGTTTGCTCTCTTCTGTACTATTAAACTGCCCATGTTTATTTTCAGGAATGTTTTGCAAATGCACTTCTCACTCTTCCCCAGTACAACTGTAGGTACACTGTTCCTTTTTATCAAATAAGCACGTTTGAAAGGATACAAAAAAGGTCTTAATTTCATTTAAAGAAATGTATCCATGTGTGGAGATACTGGAATAAGTCAAATATAAATTTTGGATGACCATGTGATAGAATTAATTTCAGCTCATGGACAGGTTTATGTTATATTAGAAAGAGTAATGGTCTTGATGGTGTTCTTCAAGAAAAAGGTAAATTCGACCAGCACCCTGTGCCTGTGGGCAGGTTGTTGGTGACATTTGGTCCAACCAGACACTTTTTTCTTTGCTTGCACACTGATTACTGTGCCTCCGAGCAGCCTGCTCTTTCTAACCTAACATAATGCTGTGGCATTGTGTGGGTATGATGGGGGATGTTGACAGGGGTGTATGTTTCTCCCTGTAGGCCTTCGTGGTGAAACACCTTTTGGAGTACACCCAGGCGACAGAATCTAACCTGCAGTACAGCTTGCTGTTAGTCCTGGGCCTCCTCCTGACAGAAGTTGTGCGCTCCTGGTCACTTGCACTGACTTGGGCATTGAATTACCGAACTGGTGTCCGCTTGCGGGGAGCTATCCTAACCATGGCATTCAAGAAGATCCTCAAGTTAAAGAACATTAAAGAGAAGTCCTTGGGGAGGTGAGTGTGTGGGGGGTGTGGGCTTCACGCCCGAGTGAAGTCTCAGTTTGGACCCCTTTTCCCTGGGGCCCTGCTTCATCCTTGATCTTCCTCCTGAGGAAGGTGCCTGTGTCCTTGCAAAGTCCCCTCACTGATCTTTGTATCTTACAGCTCATCAATATTTGCTCCAATGATGGACAGAGGATGTTTGAGGCAGCTGCCGTTGGCAGCTTGTTGGCCGGAGGACCTGTTGTTGCCATCTTGGGCATGATTTATAATGTGATCATTCTGGGGCCAACGGGCTTCCTGGGATCAGCAGTTTTTATCCTCTTTTATCCAGCAATGGTGAGTACACCTCCTTGCTGTGTCTTGGCAACTTCTCCTTAAGGGATGGGAGGCATCATTCTCTGATTGGAATTTTCCTGAGAGCAGTTGCCTGGTTTGAACCAGTCTGGTACTAGATAGTGCTCAGTTCATTCGCACAGAATTTTGGCTTGAGAGGAAATACAATGTCATTATGTAAAGACAGTTAGACTCCAAATGACTTTATTATTTTTTTAATTTAATTTTTATTTATTTATTTGAGAGAGAGAAGAGAGAGAGAGAGAGAATAGGCACACCAGGACCTCCAGACACTGCAAACGAACTCCAGACACATGTGCACCTTGTGCATCTGGCATACGTGGGTCCTGGGGAATCAAACCTGGGTCCTTTGACTTTGCAAGCAAGCGCCTTAACTGCTAAGCCATCTCTCTAGCCCTCCCAATGACTTTAAAATAGAGAGTGTGAGTGAGGAGAAGGCTGTTTGAGTGGCTGAGGTATTCCATGTCAAGTTGACACTGATGAAGTGTCCTGCTTTTGCTTTGGTAGCACTGCGTATCTGAGATCCCCATGAAAACAAATTGTTGGCTTCATTGACTTTCAAAGAGCTGAAATTAAACAGTATTTTAAAACTCAGTAGGTCACTTTTCTTAAACAATAGAACAACTCCATGAATCTGGCCTGTCCCAGAAAACAGGCTCATCTCTTCATTTTATTTAGATTCTCTCGAAGTAATCTAGTTCCTCAGTTTGAGAACTCTGATTTGGCATGGTGTTTTCTCTTCAGATGTTTGTATCACGGCTCACTGCATATTTCAGGAGAAATTGTGTAGCCGCCACAGACGACCGAGTCCAGAAGATGAATGAAGTTCTCACCTACATTAAATTTATTAAAATGTATGCCTGGGTCAAAGCATTTTCTCAGAATGTTCAAAGTGAGTATAAAGATTTCTTATGTGCCTGTGGTAGGATTATTTTGGGTATAATCATTAATAGAAATTTTTTTTTTCCAGTTTTTCGAGGTAGGGTCTCACTAGTCTCAGGGTGGCCTTGAATTCATGGCAGTTCTACCTCTGCCTCCTGAGTGCTAGGATGAAAGGCGTGTGCCACCACTCCTGGCTTCATTCATATAATTTACTTCCTGAGTACATTAGATATTAGGACATTTAAAAAAATTATTTATTTGTTTACTTATTTATTTATTTGAGAGAGTGAGTGAGGGAAAGAACCAGACACACACACACACACACACACACACACACACACACACACACACACACACAGAGAGAATATGGGTGTACCAGGGAGTCTAGCCACTGCAGAAAAACTCCAGACACATGATTCACCTTGTGCATCTGGCTTATGTGGATCTTGGGGAATTGAACCGAGGTCCTTTGGCTTTTCAGGCAAATGCCTTAACCACTAAGCCCTCTCTCCAGCCCAGATATTAGGACTTCTAAATGACTTGAGTCATAATATAGATTTTTTTTTTTTGTTTATCGAGGTAAGGTCTCACTCTAGCTCAGGCTGACCTTGATTTCACTATGTAGTCTCAGAGTGGCCTTGATCCCATGGCAATCCTCCTACCTCTGCCTCCTGAGTGCTGGGATTAAAGGTGTAAGCCACCACACCCGGCCAGAATCTTTTAAAAAGTATATTTATTTATTTATTTATTTGAGAGAGAGAGAGAAAGCACATGAGAAAGAAGCCGATAGAGAATGGGAGCACCAAGTCCTCCAGCCACTGCAGACTCGAGACACATGTGCCAGCTTGTGCATTTGGCTTTACGTGAGCACTAGAGAATCAAACTTGGGTCCTTAGGTTTTGCAGAAAAGTGCCTTAACTACTAAGCCATCTCTCCAGCCCTAGAAACTTTCTTTTTAAATTTTATTTATTTCCCAGGAGAGAGAGGGAGACAGAGCACGCTTGCACATGGACATGCCAGGGCCTCCCACCACTGAAAACAAACTCCAGACACACGTACCACCCTGTGCATCTGGCTTTACGTGGGCACCAGGGAATCAAAGCTGGGATGGCAGACTTTGGTAGCAAGCATCTTTAACTGCTGACCCATCTCTGCAGGCCAAGAATTTCTGTTTTTGTTTTTGTTTGTTTGGTTTTTTGAGGTAGGGTCTCGCTCTAGCCCAGGCTGACGTGGAATTCACTGTGTAGTCCCAGGGTGGCCTTGAACTCTCAGCAATTGCCCTACCTCTGCCTCCCAAGTGTTGGGATGAAAAGTGTGCGTACCATGCCAGGCCCAAGAATTTCTTTTAAAATTTATTTTATTTTATATATACATATATGTTATAACAGGATTATACTTTATCCCCTTGTCCAAGAATCTTTTTTTCTTTGTTTTTTCCAAGGTAGAGTCTCTTGCCCAGGCTGACCTAGAGCTCACTCTGTACTCCCAAGCTTGCCTCAAACTCTCAACAATCCTCCCACCTCTACCTTCAGAGTGCTGGGATTAAAGTGTGTACCACCCACTCCCAGCTCAAGAGTCTTTTTTTTTTTTTAAATCTTCGTCTATTTATTTACTTATTTCAGTGAGAAAGAGACAGAGAGAGAGAGAGAGAGAGAGGGGAGAGAGAGAGAGAGAATGGGTGTACCAGGGCTTCCAGGTACTGCAAACAAACTTCAGACACATGCACCACCTTGTGCATTTGCTTTACTTGGGTACTGGGGAATTGAATATGGGTCTTTAGGTTTCACAGGCAAATGTCTTAACCACTAAGTCACCTCTCCAGCCCAAGAATCTTTTTAAAAAATTTTTGTTTTTTATTTATTTATTTGAGAGTGACAAAGAGATAAAGAGGCAGAGAGAGAGTGAGAGAGAACGGGCACACCAGGGCCTCCAGCCACTGCAAACAAACTCCAGATACATGCATCCCCTTGTGCATCTGGTTTATGTGGATACTGGGGAATCGAGCCTCGAACCAGGGTCCTCAGGTTTCACAGGCAAGCGCTTAACCACTAAGCCATCTCTCCAGCCCGAATCTTTTTTTAAATAATGTGTTTATTTGTGAGCAGAAAGAAAGAACAGATAAGAGATAGAGAATGAACATGCCAGGGCCTCTTGCCACTGCAAATGAACTCCAGATGCGTGCTTCACTCTGAGCATCTTCCTTTACATGGGCACTGGAGAATTAAACGTGGCTATCAGGCTTTGCAAATTTGCAAATAAGCATCGTTAACTGCTGATCATCTCCCCAGTCCTAGAATCTTTTATTTATTTATTTGAGAGAGAGGCCAGTAGAGAGAATGGGTGTTCCAGGGCCTCCAGCCACTGCAAATGAACTCCAGATACATACGCCACCTTGTGCATCTGGCTTTACATGAGTACTAGGGAGTTGAACCTGGGTTCTTAGGCTTTACAGGCAAGCACCTTAATTGCTGAGCCATCTTGCCTGCCTTCCCTCCCTCTTTCTTTTCTTTTCTTTTCTTTTCTTTTCTTTTCTTTTTCTTTTCTTTTCTTTTCTTTTCTTTTCTTTTCTTTTCTTTTCTTTTCTTTTCTTTCTTTCTTGTGCAGAGAGATGGAGAGAATGGGTGTGTCAGGGCCTCCAGTCACTACAAACAAGCTCTAGATGCATGCTGCTCTTTGTGCATCTGGCTTTACGTGGGTACTAGGGAATTGAACCTAGGTTGTTAGGGTTTGTAGACAAGCACCTTAACCACTGAGCTATCTCTCCAGCCCCTTACCGTAAACTCTTTACACTGTTGGTGGGTTAAACTTCTGGGTTATGTGGCTGGGGACATGGACATGAAGTGATAAGTGGCCTATACAAGCAAAACAATAAGCTGTTAGCTTAGAGAGAGGGGGATTACCCATGGTTTGGTCATGTAAGATACCTGACAGAACCAGGATGGGACTCAGTGACACATTTGTGCTGGGTCATGTTAAGAATAGGACAGGGGGCTGAGTGTGGTGCTGCATGCCTTTAATCCCAGCACTTGGGAGACAGAAGTAGGAGGTTTGCAGAGAGTTCGAGGCCACCCTGAGACTACATTGTGAATTCCAGATCAGCCTGGGCTAGAGAGAGATCCTACCTCGAAAAACCAAAAAAACCAAAAAACAACAAAAGAATAGGACAAGGGGGTTAGAGAGATGGTTTAGTGGTTAAGGTGCTTGCCTGCAAAGCCTAAGAACCCAGGTTCAATTCCCTAGTCTCTATATAAACCAGATGCATAAGGTGGTACATGCATCTAGAGTTTGTTTGCAGTGGCTGGAGGCCCTGGTGTGCCCATTCTCTCTCTCCAATAAATAAATAAATAGATAAAATAGTTTTAAAAAAGAATAGGACAAGGTTGTTTGCATTCTTTTGAGTTTAGAATCTGAGGTGTTTGCAGAACACTGCTAAACTCAGAGAAGGGGAAAGGGGCTTTAGTCTGAAATCTCCACCGCACTAGCACTCCATAAACTGTCTACCTGTAATATTAGCATTTAGCTAAATAGCAAGTTCAAGGCCAGAACCTATCTCAAAAACAACAGATAAACAAAAAATACCTCTTCAAGCCCAGGTGTGGTGGTGCACACCTTTAATCCCAGCACTCGGAAGGCAGAGGTAGGAGTATTGCTGTGAGTTTGAAGCCAGCCTGGGTTAGAGTGAGACTGTACCTTAAAAAAAAAAATGAGCTGGACGTGGTGGCGCACGCCTTTAATCCCAGCACTCGGGAGGCAGAGGTAGGAGGATCGCCGTGAGTTCAAGGCCACCCTGAGACTACATAGTTAATTCCAGGTCAGCCTGGACCAGAGTGAGACCCTACCTCGAAAAACCAAAAAAAAAAAAAAAAAAAAGAAAATCCCTCTCTGAATTGTGGCACACTTGGAAGGCTAGGCTAAAGCAGGGCAGTGTCCAGTTCAGGGATGGCCTGGGCTACATAGCAAGTCCTCGTGTTGAAAATAAATAAATAAGGGGCTGGGGAGATGGTTCAGTGGTTAAAGGTTAAAGTGGCTTGCAAAGCTTGCTGACCCAGATTTAGTTCCCCAGCACTCATGTAAAGCCAGATGCATCTGGCATTTGCAGTGGCAAGATCCCTGGTGCATCCATACACACACATAAAAATAAATAAACAGAAAATTAGTAAATAACAAAAAATAATGATAGGCGTGATGGCACACACCGTTAATCCCAGCACTTGAGAGGCAGAGGTAAGAGGATCACCATGAGTTCGAGGCCACCCAGAGACTACATAGTGAATTCCAGGCCAGCCTGGACTAGAGTGAAACCCTACCTCAAAACAAAACAAAACAAAACAAAACAAAACAAAACAAAACAAAACAAAACAAAACAAAACTGCGGCTGGTGCCTGAGTTGTCTTTCTTTGGTGGTGGAGGAATGTCTCAGAGTTTCTTATGACTTGCTTTGAAGGTGCTTTGCTTTTTTTTGTTTGTTTGTTTGTTTTTTGGAGGTAGGGTCTCACTCTAGCCCAGGCTGACCTAGAATTCACTATGTAGTCTCAGGGTGGCCTCAAACTCAAGGTGATCTTCCCCTACCTCTGCCTCCCAAGTACTGGGATTAGAGATATGCGCCGCCACCACACCCGGCTTAAGTTTTTTTTTTTTTTTTGTTGTTGTTGTTTTTAGTTTTTCCAGCTTTTTTTTTTTTTAATTCATAGAAATTCGAGAGGAGGAGCGTCGGATATTGGAAAAAGCCGGGTACTTTCAAAGCATTACTGTTGGTGTGGCTCCCATTGTGGTAGTGATTGCCAGTGTGGTGACATTCTCTGTTCACATGACCATGGGATTTGATCTGACAGCAGCACAGGTAAGGCAACTGTAGGGGATGAGGGACATTTTAGAAATACCATCTGTGGAGAGGTCCTGGTTCTCCTGTCACTTCGTTTGAGGCTTCTTCCAAGACTTAGGCTTTGTTGGGAGCGCGTGTGTGTGAATGTGCTGTGCAGAGGCCAGAGGTTGATGTTGGGTGTCTCCTATTGCTCTCCACCTTACTTACTGACATAGCTCGGAACCCAGAGTTCACCTGTTTCCGCCTTCCCAAGCACTGTGATTACAGGCACATGCCACTACACTGGGCATTCACGTGGGTGCTGGAGATCTGAACTTTGGTCCTCATGCTTGTGTGGCAAACACATAGCCCCAAGTTTTTTTTTTTCTTCATTCATGTAATTGAGCTAAGAAGTGGGAGAGTGGGTATCCAGCCTTTTTACACAAATAATGTCTGGGTTATTTTCAGTCAACATAGATTTGGGTTTAATTTTGAAAATACAAATTAACTGGTGGTTCAGATTTACTAAGAATTTTAATTGAAGGTCTCATTAAAACCCTCCCTTTTAAAAACTATAACTCACTTGTACTAACGGTTGATAATCAAATTACAGCTTTCCTACCACCTGAAAGGAAATTGGTGACTCTTGTTATTTCAATTGCATAACCTAATTAGCTTCACTCCTCTTTCATATTTTAAGGCCTTCACAGTGGTGACTGTCTTCAATTCTATGACTTTTGCTTTGAAAGTAACACCATTCTCAGTGAAGTCTCTCTCAGAAGCATCAGTTGCTGTTGACAGGTTTAAGGTAAGTGACTCCTTGCCTTTTCCTCATATCAAGAGCTGTCCTGGGCAGAACTCACTGTTAGCTATATTCTCAAGCAGCCACATAAGCTGGCCACACTTGGCTTTGGTTTGCCTTAAGCTTTTTGGCAAGTTGGTAAGGCAGGAAACAGTAGAGAAGAGTGAATTAAGGGATGAAAGTTGTCTTTTTTTTGTTTCGTTTTGTTTTTCAAGGTAGGGTCTCACTCTGGCCCAGGCTGACCTGGAATTCAGTAGGGAGTCTCAGGGCCTCGAACTCACAGTGATCCTCCTACCTCTGCCTCCTGAGCACTGGGATTAAAGACGTGTGCCTCCACACCCGGCGAAAGTTGTCTTTTTAAATTAATGTTTTTACCTCTCTTGGATAGGCTGGTTGTAGTCTGTGCTTCCTCCCAGAGGGAGCCTCTTCTGCCAGGCCTGGTGTGGCCTAGGGTTGTCGCTTAATTGGCCTCAAGTGACTTAAACCCAGAAAACCAGCACAGTCTGCTGGCTGTCAGGTTTTCCTCCCCTCCATCATCATGCTGTCATTTTTTTAAAATATATTTTATTTTGTTTATTTATTTGAGAGAGAGGGAGATACAGAAATAGGCAGAGAGAGAGAGAGAGAATGGGTGCGCCAGGGCCTCCAGCCACTGCAAACGAACTCCAGATGCATGCACCCCCTTGTGCATCTGGCTGACGTGGGTCCTGGAGAATCGAGCCTCGAACCGGGGTCCTTAGGCTCCACAGGCAAGCGTTTAACCGCTAAGCCATCTCTCCAGCCCTGTCATTTTTTTTTAATTGAGAGAGAGAGGCAGATAGAGAATGGGTTTGTCAGGGCCTTTCAGCTGCTGTGAACAAACTCCAGACCCATGCATCCCCTTGTGCACATGTGTGACATTGGGCGCTTGCATCTTTTTTTTTGAAAAAAAGGTTATGGTGTAGTTTTGGGTTATCTCTGTTTTTTGAGATTTTTCTTGGTGAAAACTTATATTAATAGGTGGCTTTTTATATCATAATTCTTCCTTTATACAAAATGTGTCAGAGTTAATATGGAAGCAAAATCATGCCCTGTGAAACTTCAGTTCCATTCCATCTCATATATTTATTTTTATTTTTTATTTTTATTTTTATTTTTGGTTTTTCAAGGTAGGGTTTTGCTGTAGCCCAGGGTGACCTGGAATTCACTATGTAGTCTCAGACTGGCCTCGAACTCACAGCGATCTTCCTGCCTCAGCCTCCCTAGTGCTGGGATTAAGACATGTACCACCACTCCGAGTTAGTATTTTTGAGACAGGATCTTGTATGTAACCCTGACTGGCCCGATACTTTGTAGCCTGGAACTCACTATATAGTCCAAGCTGACCTTGAACTCATGGCAATCTTCCTACCTCAACTTCCCAAATGCCATGATTATAGGCATGACCCATTGTGCCCAGCTGAAAGCAGTGTTTTGATGATCCATATCCAAAAGATGAGATTTGTGCTTTGTGAACCTGTCAAGATTCATTTGTCACAGCAGGTGTAAAAGCAAATAGATACAAGTGTTGTAAGGTCCTTGTGTGCCTCAGCATGTCAGGGCAGGGTGACCTGGAGCTGAAACTCTCATGGCAGGATGGCAGGGCTGTGGGGGAGTAGGAAAGAACTGCATAAACTAATAGGCACCATCGTTTTTCTTAAGAGCTTATGGAGGCCTAAGCAATGTCCATCCTTTTAACAGCATATTAGGAAAGAGATGATAGACATTCTGTCTGCCCGTGGCTTTACTCTGTAAAGGTAATCTTGGCTCGGTTTCTTAGGAAGGCTCTGAATATGTGAAACCAACAACTGCTTATAGAAGGCAGGAGATGTACCTCAGTTTGATCAGGAGCTATCTAGGGCATTTAGAAATGGGATTGGGAAGCTGGGTATGGTGGCGCACGCCTTTAATCCCAGCACTTGGGAGGAGAGGTGGGAGGATCACTGTGAGTTCAAGGTCACCCTGAGACTACATAGTAAATTCCAGGTCACCCTGAACCAGAGTGAGACCCTACCTCAAAAACAAAAAAGAAAAAAAAGAGAAAGAAATGGGATTGGGGGATTAGGATGGGGACTTAAGGAAGGAAAAGAGCCTGTAATCCCAGGACTTAGGTGGTAGAGGCAGAAGAATCAGTTCAAAGTCATCCTCAGCTATGTAGTAAGTTTGAGGTCAGTCTGGAGCCCTGTTCCTCAAAAAACATATAAATTAATGACAGGGAAGCGATAGCTGGATCACAAAACGTGCTTTACGATGGTCAGAATATCAGATCTAATTTCAGAGACAACTCCCTATTTAAATACTCCATTTTCCTGCCTTTTGGCACAACTCAGTGGGACTCTGGGAATAAATGAGAGAAGAGAGGCTTCTTCTCCCTAGACGTGTTTTCAGGGAGGTTCGTTTCACTTCCACACAGGCCTTTACCTTAGACCTTCTCGAACCTTGGCAGTCTGAGTCTGGTGCCAGTCTCAGCTCAGCCTCTCTAAATAGGCACTAGGCTGTGAGGGCCACAGGTAGGCTTTGGGTCTGCAGAAGTGGTCTAGAGGGAAAACAGCAGGGCAAGGGTCAGCATGCCCTTTGGGTTGCCTTCCTATTAAATAACTCATGAATGAGGACAAGAGGCTACATACCAGCTTATTTATTTATTTGTTTATTTATTTATGAGAGAGAATGGGTATGCCAGGGCTTCTAGCCATTGGACATGCAAGGCCCTCTATAGCCACTGCAAATGAACTCCAGATGCATGTGCCACCTTTTGCATCTGGCTTACATGGGTACTAGGGAATTGAACCTGGGTCCTTAGGCTTCGCAGGCAAGCACCTTAGCTGTTAAGCCATCTCTCCAGCCCCATACCAGTTATTTAAATGTCCTTTGATCTACATTAGGCTAGCAGAACAAAAGATGATAGCTTAGTATGTGACTTGATAGAGAGGATTGGGTCAGCAAACAAGGCCCTGTGCTTCCTGAGGTTGCCCCCCCACTCCTGAGACTGCCTTGGTGGGCATGAGACAAGGCTACACTAATGAGCTACCTTTTGCCCTTCAGCTTCCTTCCACTGCATAGCCTGGTGTGTTTTGCTACGTGAGTGTACTCCCTAGGCTTGTCTCCCTGGTCTTGATCCAGTGTCTCATCTTTGCACCTCTCTCACAACTCCTATCAGAGTTTGTTTCTAATGGAAGAGGTTCACATGATAAAGAACAAACCGACCAATCCTCACATCAAGATAGAGATGAAAAATGCCACCTTGGCATGGGACTCCTCCCACTCCAGTATCCAGAACTCGCCCAAGCTGACCCCCAAAATGAAAAAAGACAAGAGGGCTGCCAGGGGCAAGAAAGAGAAGGTGAGACAGCTACAGCACACTGAACACCAGGCGGTGCTGGCAGAGCAGAAAGGCCACCTCCTCCTAGAGAGTGACGAACGTCCCAGTCCTGAAGAGGAAGAAGGCAAACCAATCCATATGGGTAGCCTGCGCCTGCAGAGGACACTGTACAGCATTGACTTGGAAATTGAAGAGGTGAGTCACCTGCCTCCACCCTTCCCCACCTGCAGTTCCTCTGCTGTGCCATCCATTCTGATTTGAAAAGAATAGGCAGCTGCCCTCCCTTTTTGCAATGCCCAGGAGTGTTTTTGAACCAGCTCTAATTGCAAAGCAGTAGTTAAGCATTTAACAATAGAATTAACAACCATTAATTTTGGGCTCATTTTACCAACAAGGAAATGAAACACTCAGATTCTCCAGGGTTCTGCCCTATGTGGGTTTCTGACTGCTGTAGCCATTGATGAGTCAACACTCAGGTAGATTTTCCAGAATTCTGCCCTGTATAGGTTTCTGGCTGTTGTAGCTGTTGATGAGCTGCTGTAAGTATTTCTCCTGCTGTAACTTTGTGGATCTCTTTGTTACAACTGCCTAGATTGTGTACCACATAGAACTTGACATACAAGAGGTCTTCTCAGTGCTGCCTTTAACAACCATATTGTGATTATTTATTTATTTTAAAAAACATTATTTATTTATTTATTTGAGAGAAAGAGGCAGAGAGAGAGGGAGAGAATGGGTGCTCTAGGGCCTCTAGCCACTGCAAACAAACTCCAGATGCATGTGCCCCTTGTGTATCTGTCTTATGTGGGTCCTGGAGAATCGAACTGGGATCCTTTGGCTTTGCAGGCAGACGCCTTAACCGCTAAGCCATCTCTCCAGCCATGATAATGTATTTTTAATATAAGTAAAGGAGGATTTGAGTCTAGAATATCACAGAACTGACCTCTTAGAGAGAGGCTAGAATAGATGCCAGGTTTAAGTCTTTTAAGATACAAATGGTGACTGGGAACCAGCCCCATATTTAAGGTGCTATAGCTTCTTGGGACCCCAGATGTACATATGTTCATTCATTAAATATCCTTTTTGTTAAAAAAAAAAAAAAAAAACTTACTTATGAAAGAGAGAATGGGTGCACCGGGCCTCTTGCTGCTGTAAACTTCAGGCGTATACACCACTTTGTGCATCTGGCTTTACATGAGGAAACAAGCCTGGGCTGGTAGACTCTGCAAGCAAACACCTTTAACCACTGAACAATCTCTGGCACCCCACCTTTTTGGGGGGGGGTTCCGAGGTACAGTCTTGCTTTAGCCCAGGCTGACCTGGAATTCTCAGGGTGGCCTTGAACTCTTGGCAATCCTCCTACCTCTGCCTCCCGAGTGCTGGAATTAAAGGTGTGCTCCACCATGCCTGACCCCTCTCTCTTTTTGAGGTCAACTCTATGCTGGGCACTATTGTAGGGCTGGGGACATAGCAGTAAAATCCCAGACAGACAGAAATCTGTGCTCTGAAGATTACATCCCAGTGGACAAAGACAGACAAGTGAAATATATGTCATTATGATAAGAACTATGAAAGAGGGAGTTGAGTGTGCTAGGGCAGGGACAGTTGCAACAGTTTCAACAGGTGCCCAGAAGGAAGGCCTCATTTGAAAAGTAATGTTTTAGCTAGGCTTTGTGGCACATGTCTATAATCCCAGTACTTGGGAGTCAGGAGTATTACTATAAGTTTGAACCAAGCCTTGGATTCATAGCACAACCCTGTTTCAGGAAAAAAGAAAAAAGAAGTCTAGCAGCAACAAAAATGAAAAGTAATGTTTGAGCCAAGGCCTAAGGGTGTGAGCTGCGTAGATACCTAGGGGAAGAGTGTACTTGGCTAAAGAACAGAAGCCATTGCAGGCCCTGTATCTAAGGCCCGCTGCTAGTTACTGAAGCTGGGTTAATGTGGCAGAAAGCAGGTGTTGAGGATGGAAAGCAGGAGTGCTGGAGTCTTCCATGAGACCCTGGCTTCATCCTGGGTGGGAGGAGAAGCTGCTGGAGGATTGGGATAGAAATAGTTGTGACTTATGAAGAGTCCTGTAGCTGCTGGATTCAGAAGAGTGTGTAAAGGACAAGGAAGGAAGTGAGAAATGAGTAGTTAAGGGGCTGTTGCAAGCAGTGTAGGAGAAAGAGGAAGACGTCTCGGACCAAGGGTGGTGGAAATGGAGGCAGTAAGAAATGCTCATCTACAAAATGAAGTAGGTTTTAATAGGGTTAATATCACCAGCAGCAGCAACTAACTAGAGGCACATTGAGCAAATCCAGAGCTAGAATGAGGAGAGAGCAGAAAGCCGCCTGCTCCTGACAGCCATAAGCAAGAAGGGGAGATAGTCCTTAGGATCCTCTTGAAGTTCCCATCGTTTATGGGTACTTTACTCAGCAACTGGTTTCATATTTAATAGCTATCATTCTTGATTATTAAAACAGCTCTGTTAGATCACTAATCAGCTCTTTTAGAGAATTCTCTCTCTCTCTCTCTCTGGTTGTTTGAGGCAGGGTCTCTCTCTAGCTCAGGCTGACCTGAAATTCACTATGTAGTCTCAGGGTGGCCTCAAACTCACGGTGATCCTCCTACCTCTGCCTCCCGAGTGCTGGGATTAAAGGCGTGCGCCACCACACCCAGCTAAGAATTTTCATATTTTAAAAATATTTATTTATTTGAAAGACCGGGGGAGAAAGAGGCAGATAGAGAGAAGTTATGCACTAGAGCCTGTAAATGAACTCCAGACGCATGTGCCTCCTTGTACATCTTATGTGGGTACTGGGGAATCGAACCCTTAGGCTTCACAGGCAAATGCCTTAACTGCTAAGCCATCTTTCCAGCCTGAGAATTCTCATTTTTCAGCTGAAATTTATTCTTCCATTTTGTTTCTTGGTCTTCATTTGCCCTCTAAAGATCATAGACAATTTTGAAGTTACATTTCCCACTCCCAAACCATGTCAGAACCACTCTTGTTCAGCATCCTTTTATTACTTCCCATTCATCATACTAGTTCAGTGAGAGCAACTCATTCCTCAGGTGCCCAAAGCCCAGTCAGGAAGCCAGACAGACTGTTGGTTTGGGACATCGGGGGAGGGACACACAATTAGCTGATGCTGGTAGAACTGGGATTCTAGTCACATGCTATCAGCCTCCAGAAGTGCTTGTTCCTTCAACACCACCACCCACCCACCCTCCCTCTTTCCTCAGGGACTTGGGGAGTTAATAAGGAGCTGCCAGACAAATGATGCCCCCCCCTTTTTGTTTTTTTTTTTTTTTTTTTTTTTTTTTGAGGTAGGGTCTCACTCTAGCTCACACTGACCTGGAATTCACTATGTATTCTCTGGGTAGCCTTGAACTCATGGTGATCCTCCTGCCTCTGCCTCCCAAGTGCTGGGATTAAAGGTGTGCACCACCACACCCAACTAAGTGACTCTTTTAGAAAGTCATCTGTCTGTCTTTGTAAACTTTCAACACTACCAGTGGAGAACCCATTATTTTACCTGAGGACACAGTCAGTCCTCCACATCCATGGGTTCTGCACCTACACATTCCAGCCACCAACAGATAGAGATCTTTGAGGAAAGTTGTATCTACTGGACATGTTCTTGTCATTATTCCCTGAACAATGTATAGCAACTATTTACATAGTACTTATACTGTATTAGATCTTATATGTAATATAGAGATAATTTATAGTCACTAGGAACATATGTGCATGATCATACGCAAATACTGAACTTTTCTATACAGAGAACTTGATCATCTACAGATTATGGTATCTTATGGGGTCCTGACCCAGTCCCCCACCACCAGGGATACTAAGAGATGATTATATTTAGTTAATCACAGGCTTGGGTTTTTTTATTTTCAACTTTCATTTGGGATTGATGCCATAAATATTCCTCAGATTTTTGGAAATATTTTGCAGAAAAAATGGTTGTACTAATGCATGTAATTGTTACTGAAGATAATTCATAAACAGCAGGAAAATTACACTTTTCAAGAGCCCTGGTTTCTCTTCCAAAAAAGTAGCAACAATAAAAACAAACAAAAAAAGCATAAAGGGCTGGAGAGATGGCTCAGTGGTTAAGGTGCTTGCCTGAAAAGCCTAATGACCTGGGCTTGATTCCCCTGGATCCACGTAAAGCCACATGCACAGAATGGCACATGCATCTAGAGTTCATTTTCAGTGGCTAGAGGTCCTGGCATGCCCATCCTCCCCCCTTCCCTCCTCCCTCCCTCCCTCTTCTCTCTCTGCTTGCAAATAAATAAATTAAAAATAAAAGCATAAATAACCAGCAAAGTTGGAGACTGGAGTGATTGTGGAAAACCATAATATGTGTGGCATTTGATATTTCCAAAGGGCTTCCCTATGAAACAAGCAGCTAAGAGTGTTTTGTTGGATGTTTAGGGTGACAATTCCTATGTCTATAGACTGAATGCATTTTTCCTCCTAGAAATTGCAAGTTCTCGGGCTGAGTGCCTGGTATCTCATAATGACTTCCTCTCTTGGTTTGCTTTGTCCAGGGTAAACTGGTTGGGATCTGTGGCAGTGTGGGAAGTGGAAAAACCTCTCTCATTTCAGCCATTTTAGGCCAGGTAAGGTTTTTTGTTATTTCCTTGCTTCTTTCTTAAGGCTCTGCTCAGCAACTTTCTGTGAACAATGAGTTTATTTGCTGAAGAGATGGAAACAAGGACCCTTGTCCATGCCAGGTCCCCCACTACCACCCTCAATAGACTTGTGACTAGAAAGGAGCGCAGGGGACACCACATTGAGTGGCTGATCGATGTCCCACCTGGTGTCATTTGTTCCCATGCCTTCTCGTATTCAGGAGATATTTACTGAGTGTCATAGCTGTGCTAGACTGTTTTGAGAAGTGGCAGAGACTAAAGAGAACCAAACATCCCATAGTGCAGAGTGTTTAAGTGAATTGATTCACAAGTGTACTTCACTTGATCCTCAGCCTAATCTTTAGGATTGTTACTCCTTCTGGGAATTGTGTCCAGAGGGAGACCACAAAACAGGGAATGAACTGAACAGGGAGGGGCTCTGCAGATACTGAGAGTGAGAGACAAGGGACAAGGTCTGTATGTTGAGACAGATTGTCTTAATAATGTTTGGAACTCCATCATGAGAGAAAACCAAGGTGCCAATGTACTTTTATTTTTTTATTTTTATTTATTATTATTTATTATTTATTTTTATTTTTCGAGGTAAGGTCTCTCTCTAGCTCAGGCTGACCTGGAATTTACTCTCCTACCTCTGCCTCCTGAGTGCTGGGATTAGAGGCATGTGCTACAATGCACGGTTTATTTTTTAATTTTTTACCCATGTGCTTTTTTTTTTTGTTTTGTTTCTTTTTTTTTCTTTTATTTTTTTATTTTGGTTTTTTGAGGTAGGGTCTCACTCTGGTCCAGGCTGACCTGGAATTCACTGTAGTCTCAGGGTAGCCTCGAACTCAGGGCGATCCTCCTATCTCTGCCTCCCAAGTGCTGGGATTAAAGGCGTGCGCCACCACTCCCGGCTGTTTTTGTTTTTTTCGAGGTAGGGTTTCATTCTAGCTCAGGCTGACCTGGAATTCACTATGTAGTCTCAGGGTGGCGATCCTCCTACCTCTGCCTCCCGAGTGCTGGGATTAAAGGCATGCACCACCATGCCTGGCTCCCATATGCTTTTAAATTTGAGTTAAACCATCTTGACTTAGAAGGTTGAGCTTAGGATAGATCCAGGACTGTTTCTGGCCCTGGATAGATGAGGTCCTCTGAATTGCTTATCTGTGTTGAAGATGAGACAAATGAGAAAGAGACTATTTCCTTGTCTTGTTTGGTATCAGCTGTCATAGCTTGGGCTGTGGTGCCCCTGAAACACAGGACTGTAATCTGCTTTATGACATTGTTTGTGTGACTTTGTGAAGAGCAGAAATGATAATCAGCCAGATTTGAGGACTAGTGACAAGGAGGCAGAGACTGTAGCTCAGCATAGTAGGAAAGGTTCAAAGCACAACTCAGGCTGACACTCCTAGTGGTCTAGCGGTTAGGACTTGCTGCTCTCAAAGTGCTGCTCAACAATCTAGCAAATGCTCCTTTTTCAGGGACTGACCTGTAAGTGGTAAGAGCTTAGCTTGTGGATCAAATCTTGGCAGCCTGTCTCTCACAGGGAGGCTGGTAATACAGGTCATCCCCCCACTTCTTTAGTGGTTAACTCTTGGCTGACAGTGTTGCGTGTGGGTGTTCGCGTAGCAGCAGCCAGGAGAGATGGATTTCGGAACACTTTGACATGCACAGTGGATTGCTTGCCAGTTTGTGGGTGGTTAGGTACATGGAGTAGTTTGAATGTATGTCCCCTAATAGACTTAGTTGTTAATAAAATTGAATTTGCAGCTTCTGCCCCTAGCAGGCAGACTCCTGCCTGGGTGGTGGGGCGTGGGTGGGCATGTCACTGGGGGCGGATCTGACTTCCAGCCTAAGGTGTGCAGAGTGAGTTCTGCCTGGGTCCCTGCTGTTTTCTTGGCTGCTTGCTTGTGGTGCTGGTGGTGGTTTTTCTCTTTGTGGATCTGTGAAAGGGACCTAGCTTCTTCCGTCATTATGGAAATTCCCCTGGATCTGTAAGCCTGAATAAGTCCCTTCTTCCCATAAACTGTGTCTGGTTTGGAGGTTCATCCCAGCAGCAGGGAGCTGACTGTGTCATGGTCTGTGGTAGGTATGCCTGCGTATGTACACCACATGTGATGCATTTACAAGGACAAGCTTATCTATGCAAGCCCTGCATAGTCTTCTAATAAAACTTTGCCTCAAAGCTATAATATCCTTAACCCAACACAGTTGTCTATTGTTGGGCTCAAAAAAGTACCAGGATAAAATGAATAAGTTGGGGCTGGAGAGATGGCTTAGTAGTTAAGGTGCTTGCCTGCAAAGCCAAAGGACCCAGGTTCGACTTCCCAGGACCCACGTAAGCCAGATGCACAAGGGGTTGCACACATCTAGAGTTTGTTTGCAGTGGCTGGAGGCCCTGGTGCGCCCATTCTCTCTCTCTCTCTCTCTCTCTACCTATTTCTGTATCTCTGTCTCTCAAATAAATAAATAAAAATAAAATTTAAAAATGAATAAATTGGCTGGGCGTGGTGGTGCACGTCTTTAATCCCAGTACTCGGGAGGCAGAGGTAGGAGGATCGCCGTGAGTTCAAGGCCACCCTGAGACTACATAGTTAATTCCAGGTCAGCCTGGGCCAGAGTGAGACCCTACCTCAAAAAAAAAAAAAAAGAATAAATTGGTTTGTATCAAGCACTGTGACTGAAAACACACCCAAGCATGTGGTTCATCATGCAATCCTTCATGTGGAAGGGAAGGCCTACATCCTTATGTGGATATTGTAAAATACAAGTTAATGTCTGACCTACAATTCCCCCCCCCAGAAGCAGCTGGTCTAGCCAACATCTTGGATGAAATCTGTAGATGAGTTGGCTCACCTTCACCGTGAGGCAGGCTCTAGTTGTAAATCGTTACAACATCCTCCCCAGGGTACTTCTGACAGTGTCTTCTTGCTTGTATGTCATAGTGAAACCAGTTTGCAGTTAGGAGGAGGGTCTAAAACAACCAGTGAGCCTCTGAGTGAAGTGTGTGGACTCAGTCAAGTTGTGTATTATGCTGGGTTCCCATCCCATGAACAAGAACTTTGATTTTCTTTGCTGCTGGTGCTGTACCTGGAACAGAGGTGTGATCTGCACTTATAGAGTGTGGGGATTTGTTGGCTTAGGGTGATGGTTTGAGTTGGGATGTCACTGGATAGTGTCTTTCTTCTAGATGACACTTCTAGAGGGCAGCATTGCAATCAGTGGAACCTTTGCTTATGTGGCCCAGCAGGCCTGGATCCTCAATGCCACTTTGAGAGATAATATCCTCTTTGGAAAAGAATTTGATGAAGAAAGGTAAGAAATATTTGTGTTCCATCTTGACCACATGAGAGGCACCAAGCTCATCAACAGGCTCTGCTTTAACCAAGTTCTTGATGCATGTCCCTTTGTGTCCTTCAGATATAACTCAGTGCTGAACAGCTGCTGCCTGAGGCCTGACCTGGCCATCCTCCCTAACAGTGACCTGACTGAGGTACAGGCCTTCCGGCCCTGACAGGCCATGGAAGCACGATTAGCAGAGAGGGTTGTGGAAGACATGGAAGGCTGTGCTAGAGTTCCCCTCTGGAACTTCATCTAATGACTGGGAAAAGAACCACATGGCTTTACTTTCATTGGGCCCCTGTATTAGGAAGGATTTATTTATTGGCAAAGGAGTATCAACACTACTGTTTTAAGTATACAAGCATTTCAAACATTATGTGAATTTTAAGCAAAATCCCATTGTTAATTCAGAGTTGGGTTTTTTTTAAGCCCTAAATATTTTTATATATTTATAATTTTTAAAAAACTTTAAAAAATATTATTTATTTATTTGAGAGAGAGAAAGAGGCAGAGAGAGAGAGAGAGGGAGAGAGAAAATGGGCACTCCAGGGCCTTCAGCCCCTGCAAACGAACTCCAGATGCATGCCCCCCTTGTGCATCTTGCTTACGTGGGTCCTAGGGAATCGAACCAGGATCCTTTGGCTTTGCAGGCAAACGCCTTAACTGCTCAGCCACCTCTCCAGCCCTATATATTTATAATCTAAATATTTTATAAACAAGTTGTGTTGAGCTTCTTCCCTAGACTTCATTTCTACAGTTCTCTTCATTAGAAAGAGAGAGTCTGTAGAACAAATCCTCCTTAGCTAACTTCTCTGCCTGGGAGCAGTGTCTAGAAGTCCGCCTCAGGAACCAGCTTATGCTCTTCAGTGTTAAAGCTTGTTTCCTATGAGCTCTCCTGAGGACTGTGGATCTGGCCCTTTTGTACAGCTGACTTTGGTTAAATTCCTCAAACCAGATTGGGGAGATGCTGTTTACTTATTTATTTCGCACATGTGTACATATATGGGCATGCCAGGATCTCATGCTACTGCAAACAAATACCAGATACCTGTGCTTTTGTTTTTTTTTTTTTCTCTAGCCCAGGCTGACCTGGAATTCACTATGTAGTCTCAGGCTGGCCTCAGATTCATGGCAATCCTCTTACCTCCACCTCCCAAGTGCTGGGATTAAAGGTGTGCACCATCATGCCCGGCTAATGGTGTGTGTGTGTGTGTGTATGTATGTGTGTGTGTGTGTATATATATATATATTTAAGAACAAGAATTTTTAAAATCAGTCAACATTTGACAATTCATTTATTTGTGTAGTTCTTGTGCGTCATTGACATATGCAGCAGCTGCCTGGCACTGGAAATATAAAGTAACAAGATAAGTCTGCATGTATAAGAGGCTTATAGTTAAGGGGACAAGATATCCAGAAAAATAGGCACAAGATAATCCAATTAAGAAGAGCTCCCTTGTGGGCTGGAGAGATGGCTTAGCGGTTAAGGCACTTTCCTACAAAACCTAAGTACCCAGGTTCTATTCCCCAGAATCCACATAAGCCAGATATGCATGGTGGCACATGTATCTGGAGTTCTTTTGCAGTGACTGGAGGCTTTGACATGCCATTTTCTCTCTCTCAAAAAATATTAAAAATATATTTTTAGCTGGGCATGGTGGTGCATGCCTTTAATCCCAGCACTCAGGAGGCGGAGGTAGGCAGATCGCTATGAGTTTGAGGCCATCCTGAGACTACAAAGTGAATTCCAGGTCAGCCTGAGCTAGAGTGAGACCCTGCCTTGGGGGTGGGGGTGGGAATGAATGAATGAATGAATGAATGAATGAATGTATGTATGTATGTATGTATTTTTTGAAAGAAGAGCCTTTTCTGTGGATGTGAGAGAAGAGATTGGGGAAGCTTCCCAGAGGAGATGGGGCCACAGTTTAGCAGGCACAGCGTGGTAAAAGATCCAACATTGTCATGTGGGTTCACAATGTTCACATTGTTTTAAATGGGCCCTTCCAGAGTATGGAAGGGCTTTTGTGCAGTGAGTGAGCATAAGAGCTGTTTGCTTGCTGGGGAGCTAGGGGCAAAGGATCTTAAAGATTTCTTTTTTTTTCGAGGTAGGGTCTCACTCTAGCTCAGGCTGACCTGGAATTCACTATGTAGTCTCAGGGTGGCCTCGAACTCACGGCAGTCCTTCTACCTCTGCCTCCCAAGTGCTGGGATTAAAGGCATGCGCCACCATGCCTGGCTACTCTTAAAGAATTTTAAGCAAGGGTAAGACATGGTCAGCTTTGTGGTTTAGAAAGCTTTTTTCTGCACTGTGGACTGGAGGTGAATGACCAAGGGCAATGGCAAGGCCACACCTAGGTCTGATTGGTACTCAGATGGTTGTGGACTGCTCCTTCCCCCCAGTTCCTGGAAAGATCACAGTGGCAACTCATCCAGGAGGGGATTAAAGAGAAGGGGACCATTTGGGTTGGGGAGAGGAGGGTGACTGAGGTAACTAAGCACTGTTCCAGACTTAAGCTAGAATCTCTACTTTGTTTTGGGGCTCCAATAGATTGGAGAGCGAGGAGCCAACCTGAGTGGTGGACAGCGTCAGAGGATCAGTCTTGCCCGGGCCTTGTATAGTGACAGGAGCATCTACATCCTCGATGACCCGCTCAGTGCCTTAGATGCCCATGTGGGCAACCACATCTTCAACAGTGCTATCCGGAAGCACCTCAAGTCCAAGACAGTTCTGTTTGTTACACACCAGTTACAGGTAAGGTGCACTCTTCACAGGCACCCCCACCTTGCCTTGGGAAATGAGACACGGAAAGGTGGGTTTGGCCCCGTTATCTTTGGGTGATAACTAGAGATTCCTGGAATTGACTGTTTTTATTTCCTCATCAAACAGCCTCCTGGTCCTTTGTACCAGTAAAGCTGTCCTATCAGTATGTTAGTTGGCCATCTGAGTCAGAGGACCTTGGAACATAATAGGTTCTGCATGTCAAACAGCAGGTAGAAGAGTGGTGGAAAGCACTTAGGATATGAGTTAGTCTGGTGGAAAGCATTGTGTTTTTTTCTGTAAGTGGCAACTGCATGGAATACAAGCTCTTGTCCCTTTCATTCTATGACAGGAAGCTACTTTGGAGATCTGCTTAAGTTTGTTGCCACTTGAGTTGTCAAGTATGGGAGCCCAATCCCCATTCTGCTCCAGAAAACCTGTAATTCTGTATTCTTCTGAGTACAATGAAGCCTGTAAAATTTAATGGGAGGTTTGTGTAGTTCCACCATCAGAAAACCTAGGAAATGCTCGTTAACCTCCATCACAAAGCACAGTAAACTAAAGCAGAGGCTCTCCGTGTTGGCGCTGTGACATTTGAGGCTGGTGGTTCTTTGGTGGGAAAGGCTATTCTGTATCTGGGCCTCAGTGAATTATGTGCCCAGCGATACCTCCAGCCCTCTTTTTTTTTTTTTTTTCCCCCAGACAAATAACATTTTATTTTATTTGGCATTTTATTATTATTTATTTATTTGAGGGGGGGGGAGAGAAAGAAAGAAAGAGAGAGAGAGAAAGGGAAAGAAGAGGCATAACAGAGCCTCTTGCTGCTGCAAATGAACTCCAGATATATATACCACTTTGTGCATCTGGCTTTACATGTACACTGCGGAATTGAACCCAGCCAGGCAGGCTTTGTAAATAAGCACCTTTAACTGCTGAGACATCTTCCCAGCCCCTCAACATTTGTATCATAAAATCGTAATTTCGCTTCCAATTTTCTTATCAAACTACATTTTCCCTGTATGTATGGTTTAGTTGCTTTTGTTTTTCTGTTTTCAAAATCATTTTTCCTTTTGTTTTCAGTAGTTTGGCTATGAGGTACCTAGTGGTTTTCTGTGAATTATCCTTCTTGTAACCTTGAAGCTGTAAATAATATGTCTTTCACCAAATTTGGGGAATTTTTGCCAATTATTATTATTATTTTTAATTATTATTTTTTATTGACTTTTATACTTACATACAAAAAAACCCTCCAGCCCTCTTTTTGACAACCTAAAATGTCTTCAGATGTTGTTGAATGTCCCCTGGGCAGCTAAGTTTCCTCTGATTGAGACATACTGAATTAAGATATTTGCACCAATATTAGTAATGCTGTTTTGTCCTTGCCTCTGTGTCTAGTACCTCGTTGATTGTGATGAAGTGATCTTCATGAAAGAGGGTTGTATCACGGAAAGAGGTACCCATGAGGAACTGATGAATTTTAATGGAGATTATGCTACCATTTTTAACAACCTGTTGCTGGGAGAGACACCCCCAGTTGAGGTAAGGCTTGCTGGGTTTGTGTGTGTCTTTCTACATAGGGGAGGCAGAACAATAGCATCAGAGAAGAGCTGAGTTGAACTTAGTCTGTTTTCCTATGACCAGCCTGTTGTCCTTTGGTCACATGATGGTTCTCCTCTAGGAGAGCAATGTGGGGGTGGTCTGCCAGCTTCCTTTACCTAGGACAACATACTGTTCCCTAGATTCCATTGGTGTGAAGCTTTCTTTTCTTTTCTTTTCTTTTCTTTTCTTTTTTTTTTTAATATATTTTATTTATTTGATGGGGGTGGTGCAGATGGAATGGACACACTAGGGCCTACAGCCACTGAAAAGAATTCCACCTGCCACCTTGCGTCTGGCTTATGTGGGTACTAGGGAATCGAACCTGGGTCCTTAGGCTTTCGCAGGTATTGCCTTAATTGTTAAGCCATGTTAAGCCCTGGTGTGAGGCTTTTTGAATAACCATGTGACTAAGGTGACAGGGGAAGGAAATAAAACCTTGCATACATTTGGGGACGATCATGGTGTCCTGGTTGCTGGCTTGGCACTTTTGTATAAACTAATACCATTGTGCTTCAGTTACTGGATTAGGCACGTTACGGATATCACACATTGAGGCATTTCCTGGAGTTGTGTGGTCCAATGTGATTGTCTCCCACTTTTGGAGAGGATGAAACTGAAGCTTAGAAAAGCTATGCAGCTTGCTGATGAGGGTGCATGGACTTCCAAGCTGCTTTCTGTTTGCACCCACTTCCTGTGCAGCACCCGCAAGTGCAGACTTGGGGTGCTTCACTCAAGCTCCTTGTCAGGCATAACACAGGGTCTACTTGGCACTGGCTCCAAAGGCTGCTTTTGCTTCTTGCTGGCTGTTCTCTTACCCAGGATCCCAAGGGTGACTTGGGCTGGGCTCGAAGCTGTTTGTCACCAGGTCATTTTGATACTAGAATGGGTTGAAAGCATAAAGTTCCTGGGGTGTTTGCTAGGAGTCTTACCTCACCATTTCAGTCTCACCCCACTTGATTTCTGGTTCAGTGAAATTAACCATTCATGATTGGTGGGATCTTTTGCTTGCTTATTTATTTATTTATTTAGTTAGTTAGTTATTTAAGAGCAATAGACAGAGAGAGAAAGAGGCAAAGAGAGAATGGGTGCACCAGGGCCTCCAGCCACTGTAAATTAATTCCAGATGTATGCGCCACCTGGCTTACATGAGGACTGGGGAATAGAGCCGTGAACTGGAGTCCTTAGGCTTCACAGGCAAGCACTTAACCACTAAGCCATCTCTCCAGCCCTCATTTATTATTTTTTTATTTATTATTATTATTATTATTATTATTATTTTAAATGTATAGTTGGGCATGGTGGTGCACCCTTTTATAAAAAAATATTTTTTTTTATTTATTTGAGAGAGGAAGAGGAAGAGAGAAAGAGAGAACAGGCACACCAGGGCCTCCAGCCATTGCAAACAAACTCTAGATGCATGTGCCCCCTTGTGCATCTGGCTTACATGGGTCCTGGGGAATTGAACTGGGGCCCTTAGGCTTCACAGGCAAATGCCTTAACTGCTAAGCCATTTCCCCAGCCCTTATTATTATTTCTGGTTTTTTGAGGTATTGCTCTAGACCAGGCTGACCTGGAATCAGGGTGGCCTTGAACTTATAGTGATCCTCTTACCTCTGCCTCCCAAGTGCTGGGATTAAAGGCATGTGCCGCCACGCCTGGCCTCATTCATTTATTATTTATGTGGGAGAGAGAAAGAGGCATATATAGAGAAAATGGGTGCACCAGAGCTTCTAGCCACTGCAAATGAACTCCAGACACATGTTCCACCTTGTCCATCTGACTTTATGTGGGTACTGGGGAATTGAACCTGGGTCCTTTGGCTTTGCAGGCAAGCGCCTTAACCACTAAGCCATCTCTCCAGCCCAGTTTCTTCTTAAAATTGGTAATGGGAACCAGGAGTGGTGGCACATGCTTATAATCTGAGTACTTGGGAGGTGGAGGCAGGAGGATTAGGAATTCAAGGTCATCCTTAATTACACTGAGGCCAGCCTGGGCTTTAGCCTCTGACTCAAGGAGCATCAGTAGACTGTCTTAAAAAGGGGGAGGATATTATAAATGTGTTGACACATTGCATTAATTAAGTAACTTGTGTAAAATTGAGAAGAAGGGGCAGTTTATCAGAGACAAACACTGAGACAGATTTCTTTCTTTGGGGGAAAAAGTTTGTCAGAGGAGGATTTAGTCTGCTGTGGAAGAGCATGGAGGGGTCACTGAAGTCAGAGCATGGAGGGGTCACTGAAGTCAGAGCATGGCTTTACTTTTGTTAGGACAAAAGAGAGCGTCTTGTTTTGATTTTACAACTTTTCAGAGGAGGAGAAGGGAAAGGTTAACTCTGTGTGACTCAGGCTCCATGCCAGGAGCCACAGAGGCACAAGATAGGAACCAGGGTTACCATAACCGAGGTGGACTAGGGTTTCCCTGGTCACGGCAGGGATGGACATAGATAAAAGAGTGTGCTATAAATCAAGGTTGCCTCAACTCAGTTACAGGCAGCAGTGGAACTCTTTTTTTTTTTTTTAATATTTATTTATTTGTTTGTTTATTTATTTGAGAGAGAGGCAGATAGAGAAAAAGAGAGAGAGAGAGAGAATAGGCATGCCAGGGCCATTAGCTTCTGCAAACAAACTCCAGACACATGCACCACCTTCTGCATTTGGCTTATGTGGGTCTTGGGAAATCAAACCTGGGTCTTTTGGCTTTGCAGGCAAGCACCTTAACCACTAAGCATCTCTCCAGCCCGAGCAGTGGGGCTCTTAAAGTGATTTGTATTCTAACTTTGCAGCTTTTTTGCTTATATAAAAAAAAATGAGCCAGGTGTGGTGGCTCACGCCTTTAATCCCAGCATTTGGGAGGCAGAGGTAGGAGGATTGATGTGAGTTCAAGGCCACCCTGAGACTACAGGGTGAAGTCCAGGTCAGCCTGGGCTAGAGTGAGACCATACCTTGAAAAACCGAAAAAAAAAAGAAAAAAAGAAAAGAGAAAGAAAGAAAGAAAGAGGGAAGGAAGGAAGGAAGGAAGGAAGGAAGGAAGGAAGGAAGGAAGGAAGGAAAGAGGGGCTGGAGAAATGGTTCAGTTGTTAAGGCACTTGCCTACAAAGCCTTATGATTGGGATTGGAGTCCCCAGTACCTTCCTAAAGCCAGATGCACAAAATGGTGGGCACATGCATTTGGAGTTCCTTTGCAGTGGCTGAAGGCTCTGGCTTGCCCATTCTTTCTTTGTCTCTCTCTCTCTCTGCTTGCAAATACATAATTAAAAATAGTAAAAAAACATAAAAAATAGGCTGGGCATGCCTTTAATCCCAGCACTCGGGAGGCAGAGGTAGGAGGATTGCTATGAGTTCAAGGCCACCCTGAGACTACATAGTGAATTCTAGGTCATCTTGGGCCAGAGTGAGACCCTATCTCAAAAAACCAAAAACCCTGAGACTACATAGTGAATTCCAGATCGGATTGGGCTACAATGAGACCCTACCTTGGAAAACCAAAAATACGAAAAGGAAGAAAGAGGACATGGTCCTACCGATAAGAACCAACTGGTGCATTCATGACCCTATGGTGATTATCATTATGCCTAAGAGACCTGGTCTGAGCCCGTCAACATTTTGACATAGAGAACAGAGGAAGGACTACTTTAGAGGAAAGACTACCTTGAAACAGGAGGGTTCTCAGTGGATGGGGGACAGGGGAGAAGGGACAAAAGAGGATAACGTGATGGGGACATGATCAAATTACAGTATATTCATACATTAAAGTTCCCATTAAAAAAAAAAGGAATGGAGGGAAGACTATAGAAAAGGGAGGTAGACAAGGAGGCCTAGGGGATGAAGGTCGTTAAGTTGTTAGCTTTTTGGAACTGAATTGAAGCAATGGTAGATTAGGGGATGACCTCCTTGTCTCCTGGGGGACAGTCTACTGATGCTTTTTTGGTCAGAGGCTAGTATCTGTCAGGAAGAGCTTTTCCATCTGAATCCACGTGGTATGCTAGACAGTGGTCTGGATTAGCAGATGGACTAGGAAGGGGCCTATTAGTATAAGAATCAAAAGTGGTAATTAATAACTACAGGTATGAGCCAGGAGGTCCAGGATGAGTTTTGGATCATGTGGAATCACATTTATTAAATTTTAGAGAAGGATTAAAAATTTTTATTAAGCAGGGCGTGGTGGCGCACGCCTTTAATCCCAGCACTCGGGAGGCAGAGGTGGGAGGATTGCCGAGAGTTTGAGGCCACCCTGAGACTACATAGTGAATTCCAGGTCAGCCTGGACCAGAGTGAGACCCTACCTCAAATAAATAAATAAATAAACAAACAGTGAAATTTTTAAAATTTATCTATTTACTTATTAGCAAACAGAAAGATAGAGAAGAGAGACAGAGACAGAATGGGCACACCAAGGCCTCCAACCACTACAAACAAACTCCAGATACATGTGCCACTTTGTGCATGTGGCTTTACGTGGGCACTGGGGAAATGAACCCAGATCGTTAGGCTTTGCAGGCAAGCACTGTAACCATTAAGCCATCACTCCAGCCCAGCAAGATTTTTTTGTTTAGAATATTCATGACATTGCAAAGCAGAGGAAGGTTCAGTTAAGGTGAGCTAAAGCATACAGAAAAATGAGTTTACCCTGGAAGAAGTAAGCAAGCTTTTATATGTAGATCTAGTATAATAAGGAGTAAATTTAGAAGAATTATAACTCAACTGGGTATGTCATGGAGATGTTAAGTTAACATACAGAGGTAAGTAATAAGTTGTTTTTTTTTGGGGGGGGGGAGGCGTTTCAAGGTAGGGTCTTGTTCTAGTCCAGGCTGACCTGGAATTCACTATGTAGTCTCAGGCTGGTCTTGAACTCACAGCAATCCTCTTACATTTGCTTCCTGAGTGCTGGGATTAAAGGTATGCCTCCCCACACCCCAGCTAAATTGGATTTTTTTTTCCTGAGGTAGAATCTCACTCTAGCTTAGGCTGACCTGGGATTCACTATATAGTCTCAGGGTGGTCTCAAACTCACAGTGATCCTCCTAACTCTCTTGAGTGCTGGTAAATTGGCTTTTAAAAAAAGGTTTGGGCTTGTTATGCTGTAACCCTCCACAATTGCTTGTCAGTTTTTAAAAATTTAATAATACAGGTGTGGCTTCTTTTGGGAATTTAAGCTGCTGGTTATCTGTCATGCATCAGATTTTGTGCACTTGACAAATATTGTCATTGGACCATATCACTGGAAAACTTACTCCTGGGGCAGCTGAATAGGTAGGAAGGCAGATCTTCAAGAGAGAGAAATGATTTCCAGAAGCTGTTAAGAAAGAAACTCCTAGCTGGACGTGGTGGCGCATGCTTTTAATCCCAGCACTCAGGAGGCAGAGGTAGGAGGATCACCGTGAGTTCGAAGCCAGCCTGAGACTACAGAGTGAGTTCCAGGTCAGCCTGAATTAGAGTGAGACCCTACCTCAAAAAAAAACAAAAACAAAACAAAAAAAAAAAAAAAAAAAAAGAAAAGAAAAGAAAGAAAGAAGCTCCTAGATCATATGAATCTATTAGTTGTCATGCTCCAGGTCTGGCTTGACCTTTTTTTGTTGTTTGTATATGTCATAATATTTACATGTGACACCCAGTAAGAGCATCATACTTAAGGTTAAAATAGTAAGGAACACAGTGTGTCTAAGAAGTAAAGACAGTAAATGAAGGAAGCAAGCATTTTAATTTGAGTAAGAGTTCATTGAGAGTTGGGCATGGTGGCATACACCCTTCATCCCAGCAAGAGGCAGAGGTAGGAGGATCACCATGAGTTCAAGGCCACCCTGAGAATACATAGTGAATTCCAGGTCAGCCTGGGCTAGAGTGAGACCCTACCTCAAAAACAACAACAAAAAAAAACAACAACAAAGGTTTTATGAATATTATGTAAATTAGAGAAATAAATTTTATGATCATTAAATGATTTTGTAGGAATGCCCTCCTTTCCTCTGTTAAGGCAGTAGATATTTAACAATATACTTTAACCTTTTAGTTTATTCCTTTTTGTCCATTATAGTCCTTTACAAACTTTCCTTATAAAACCTTTGTCATCCAAAAACATTTTATTAGAAAGGGAGAGGGTAGGGCAAGGAGGGAGATGAAAGACTCTTTGATTAGGGTCCGAAGGGGGTGACCTGGAACTCACTCTGTAGCCTGATCTGGCCTCAGCCTCCTGAGTGCTGGGATTAAAGGCATGCACCACTACACTTGGCTTTCTGAGGGAATTTTCTAAATAAAGATATAATAGGAACTTGGCAAGGAGAGTATTAAATAGTTTTTGTTGGGCTGGAGAGATAGCTTAGTGGTTAAGGCACTTGTCTGCAAAGCCAAAGGTCCCAGGTTCGATTCCCCAGGACCCAGGTAAGCTAGATGCACATGGGGGCACATACATGTGGAGTTTGTTTGCAGTGGCATAAGGCCCTGGTGCGCCCATTCTTTCTCTCTCTACCTGCCTATTTTTTCTTTCTCATATAAATAAAAATAGAATATTAAAAAAATAGTTTGGGGCTGGAGAGATGGCTTAGCGGTTAAGGCGCCTGCCTGCTAAAGCCTAAGAACGTCAGTTCCAATCTCCAGGTCCCACGTTCAGCCAGATGCAAAGTGACACAAGGGCACAATGCTGCACTTGCCCACAAGGGGGCGCACACATCTGGAGTTCGTTCGCAGTGGCTGAGGGGCTGCTGGCGTGCCCATTCTCTATCCTCCTCTCCTTCTCTATGTGTCTCTCTCAAAAAAAAGTTTTTTTTGACTCTGTTCACTTTAATGAGTGAATCCCACTGATATGACTGTTTATTGAATCCCACTGTTCCCTGTTACAGGGAGTGCCTAGCTGTGGGCACTAGGTAGTGGATAACCCTGCATGAGATGTCACCTCTGTCCTTAACGGTCTCAAGGTGTTCTAAGGAAGATCAGTGCTAACATGCTTTTATGGGTATTTGCAACCAAATCATATAGGTGTTTGCAACATGCCAACAATGTGCTGAGTGAGAACAAGGAAAGTGTGAGCTTTATTGTGGATGTTTCTAAGTCATGTCACCTAGAATTTTGAAGACACCTGAATAGGAGCAGTCATGACTGAGACTAAAACAAGGGAGTACCCAACCTGAACAAGGGTACAATGGGAAAAGGAAGTATGGTTATGGAATGGCATAAAGATGTCACTGATGATAGGGACAGAGGGCATGGTGCCACTCTTTTTGCAGCAGTCTGAAGAGTTCCTTTCAAAAAAAAAAAAAAAAAAAGAAAGAAAGAGAGAAAGAAGGGGCTAGAGAGATGGCTTAGCAGTTAAGGTGCTTGCCTGTGATGCCTAAGGACTCATGTTTGACTCTCCAGGTTCCACATAAGCCTGATGCACAAAGTGATGCAAGTGTACAAAGTGACATGTGCACAAGATGGCACATGCATCTGGAGGTTGATTGCAGTGTCTGAGGCTCTGGCATGCCAATAGTTTCTCTTTCTCTCTCCCTCTCTCTGTCTGACAAAAAAAAAAAAAAGTTCCTTTTTCCCTTAGGGACCTTCATTCAGGCAGGCCAAACTGGGATTTGTGGCTTCACCACAGAAAAGAATTCTAGATGAGTCAGTATGAAGCAGAGTTGGAATTTATTAACTAGACACTTTTTTATCATAGATCTTAGGCACAGAGGTTAATAGAGACAGGGAAGGAATGAGACATACCCACACGTGGGTCTGGCTGGCTCTCTCCAGGGACAGTCACAATTAAGTGTCTAAACTATATGGGTTTGGTGGCTCTCAAGTTATATTTCTAAAGATTGCTAAGAAGTTGTCCCCCTTTTCAACAAGAATATAGTTTCTAACATGGTTAAAAGTTCAAGAATTTTTCTTTGTGGTAGGAATAGAGGAAGTTAATCCCTATTTTGTAGGTAGGTAGTCAGGATTATAGGCCCACAAAGAATATCACTAATGACAAGTCCAGAGAACAGAGCCCAGGGACTGAATTCTAAAAGGTCCTGACTCATTATGACTCATAAAGATGTCAGCTGACCACCAACCTTTGTGCCCTTGTTTCTTTCTTTTTTTTTTTTTTTAAAGATTTTATTTTTATTTATTTATTAGAGACAGAGAGAGGGGAAAAAGAGAATGAGAATGGGTGCACCAGGGCCTCTAGCCACTGTAAACAAACTCCAGATATGTGTGCCATTTGTGCATCTGGCTTACGTGGGACCTGGAGACTCCAACTGGGATCCTTAGTAAGCACAGTTAATTTATTGTCATTGACAGAACGTCTTTAGGAAAACGTATTATCCCTGTGGGCCACCTGGACTTACCCTTGGCATCTACCAGCAGAATGGGCAAGCCACATCCCAGCAACGCTAGGTCATTTTCCTTTTTTAGGCTGTCTTTCCCAGGTTGTCATAATTTCCATCATTTTTCTATCCTTCCTCAAAATCAAGTATGACTGAAGAGTAAGAATGGGACAGGAACTTGCAGAACTAAGTTAGGGCCAGAATGTGTAGATCCTGCCAAATAAAACCAAGAAATTTGGGGTTCTCCTGAGGTAGCAATGAGAAATGGTCAGATCCATGATTTGATTGAGTGATGTGGCAAGTCAGAGACAGGAGGAACAGAAGTGACTCTAGCACAGATACTTTGGACAAGTTGACAAGAAAGAATAAAATAAAACCTTTCACATTTGGAGGTTAGGTCTTGATTGGAGTAAATGTGTATGGGCTAACAGAGTAGGAAGTCAAATCTCAAAAGATTTAAAGAATTGAAGAAGTACAAGAAATGAGTATAGGTGGCCCTTTGTAGAAAGTAGATGTGCTGGGCAAGGTGACACACACCTGTGATCTGCAGGCTGAGAGAGCTCAAGGCCAATGTAGAAGGAAACCTCATCTCAATATCTCAAAACACACACACACACACCTTTTTTATACTAGCTTCATAAATGATTCTCTGATATGTATCCTGTGGATAGCCATCCTCTGGATTGCCATCTCGTGACTGGAGACTTTTTTTTTTCATGTTATTAGATTAATTCAAAAAAGGAAACTAGTGGTTCACAGAAGAAATCACAAGACAAGGGTCCTAAAACAGGCTCGGTCAAAAAGGAGAAAGCAGTGAAGCCGCAGGAAGGTAATGTCCTTTTGGAGCTGTTACTGTTGTTTGTCAGGAATAATGTCATGGGATTGGTGGATGTTTGATAGCACTGAGTGTACTAGAGCCTCCAGCTTTATATTTCCAGAGAACAAAGTTCCAAGATGATATGAGGAGACTATGAGGCACCTAGGGTTTGTCTAAACAGAAAGGCAATAGGAATGACCTTTAATTCTTTGCCTTCTCAGCAGATAGGGAAAGGATGAAGTCAGTTCTGGGTAATTATAGATGAGTCATCCTGAGTGAGGAAAAACTGAGTGCAGATATACTTTCCTTCCTACCATTGGCCTCTGTGCCATAACAGTGAGTCCCTGTCAGAACAGGGTGTTCAGCATGCTGCTGCATCAGAAGTTCTGTTAGACCAATGGACTCATTGCCTGGTCCTGGCAGAACTTGAAAGGGCTCTGTTGCAGGTACAGCCATCAGTTTTCCTACATGGATTTCCTTATCCAGAACCTACAGTTCTGCTTTTTAAATCCTTTTTTTCTTACTAACAAAACCATATCTTGGGAGTTTGAGAAGCTGTTTATAATAATGCAAACATTTTCATCTTAGTGAGTTTTAAGCTGAATGTCAACTTTAAAATAAAAAGGAATGCAATTTTAAAGCTCTCTTTTTGTTGAGTCACTTCCTTACCTTGTGATTTGGTTTTTAGGGCAAAAGTCCTAGCTCTGGCAACCCTAACAAGCTAGGCTTGGCCACCCTTCCTCAACATACCAAGTTATGATGAAATGCCCAGAAAAGAGATTTATTCAGTGTGATGCATGGAGAAGAGGGACAGATTGAAGGGTCCAGTAACCCTAAGTCTGTCTTTGGAGTACTGACATGAGCTTTAGGATTCAATAGAGGAAGAACTGGGGTAGAGGTCTATATAATTAGGCAGCCCTGGTCAAGGCGTGGTTCTGCCAGGTAGTCTGTCATCATTTGAGGGGATCAATCTGGTTTCTACGAGATGATTACTTCTGTTCCAGGGTGCAGCCTCAACTTCATGGATAATTGTTTTCATGGAGTGGGAGGGAGTCTTTTGAGATTTTTTTCTTTCTGGGATTCAGTATGACTTAACCACTGTGCCTTCAGCTTTGAAGGAAATATGATAGGTTACACTTCCCTTGAGTGGCTACATGCTGACCCGCAGACTCACAGGAAGAGGCAGACACAAAATGAAAGGCGTGCTCCCAGACTGTTCCTGCTTTTATTTCCTTTGTGAGCCTAAGTGAGGCATCAGTGCTTTTTAGCAAAAGCATCTTCCAAGTGCCTGTTTGAACTTGACCCATTGGAATCAAGGGACTTTTCTTGGCCTGCCACTGCTTTGGGAGTGGACCTGAATTCATTGCAGTAGTGAAAGCAGGTGTGTCAATAAAGTATCTTTAATCATTGCTGAATTTAAACATTCACACTTATCTATCCACACATACTGTTTCTTTCTTTCTTTCTTTCTTTTTTTTTTTTTTCATTTTTCGGTTTTTTTAAGGTAGGGTCTCACTCTAGCCCAGGCTGACCTGGAATTCACTATGTAATCTCAGGGTGGCCTCGAACTCATGGCAGTCCTCCTACCTTTGCCTCCCAAATGCTAGGATTAAAGGCATGCGCCACCACGCCTGGCTCACACATACTGTTTTGTTAATTTTTCCTCCTCTGTGCCCGTACTCATGTTATTTTCTCTACCTGTTGTCTCTGCACCTAATTGAATGGATTGTTGCAAAGCAATGAAGACTATGCCAAAAAAAATTTTTTTCCTTCAAATGTGCCTGCTAACTACCCACACCTCTCCAAGGAGGTTGCAGACACTCCTGGGTAGTCCCATGCTACCCTGCACATTGTTCTGTTGTTGCACTTCGTACATTTTATTTTGTCTCATCAGACTGTGCCTTCCTCAGCCAGGTCCTCAAAGGTAGGAGCCTCTTTAATGCTCCAGGACTCATCTTATAAAGTGGTGCTCAATAAATGTTGAATGAATGAATGCTCTGATAAAGAGGAAGTAATTCTAATGTAGACCCCTATGAAGGTGTTGGTGCTTTTTGATTCTGCTGCTATTGTAAATGACTTCATTTGGGAGGGAGTAGCTTTTACTGAAGGGAAAATTCCATAGGCCAAGTAAAAGTAATAGAGTTCATTTGAACAAAACAAAAACAGTTTACCAATGGGCAGCTCTCCAAACCACAGCAGTTTCTGAAAACTCCTACCAATAATTTGATCTGTTAATATTTATAGAAAAACAGAAGTACTCACTTGGGAGGCAGAGGTAGCAGGATTGCCATGAGTTTGAGGCCCATCCTGAGAATACAGAGTGAATTCCAGGTCAGCCTGGGCTGGAGTAAGACCCTACCCAAAAAAAAAAAAAAAAAAAAAAAAAAAAAAAAAAAACCAGAAGTACAGAGTGGAAATCAACTTAATTAGCTACAACTACAACTTATCCAGTCACCCCATCAGTTGGTTACAGATTAGGTAATTAATTATTTACAGCTTAATTAAGTTAGTTAGCAGACTTTAGGGTTAAGTTCTTGTGATTAAACTGTGCTGGCTGGATCTTTGGGCCCAATGAAGGTACCCAGTCCACATGCATGGCTTTTAAGGAAGTTTTATTTAACATTCTTCTCGTCTAAGTTCATTTTCTTTTTCCCATTCCTAGGACAGCTTGTGCAGCTGGAGGAGAAGGGACAGGGTTCTGTGCCCTGGTCAGTATATGGTGTCTACATCCAGGCTGCAGGGGGACCCTTGGCATTCTTGGTCATCATGGTCCTTTTCATGCTGAATGTAGGCAGCACTGCCTTCAGCACCTGGTGGTTGAGCTATTGGATCAAGCAAGGAAGTGGGGTAAGGTAGTCATCCCTGGGCATTACATGTCTGAGGATGTGGCCTTCACTCCCTAGTCTTGAGCTGTTCTGGGGAGAACTTTTCTAGTTTTCACTTAAAAGAAGCCATAAAGACATGTGACACTCATTTAAGATTTATTACTTTTAGTCGGGCGTGGTGGTGCACGCCTTTAATCCCAGCACTTGGGAGGCAGAGGTAGGAGGATCACTGTGCGTTCAAGGCCACCCTGAGACTACATAGTAAATTGCAGGTCAGCCTGGGCCGGAGCAAGACCCTACCTCAAAAAACAAAAACAATAAATAAATAAATAAATAAATGGATTTATTACTTTGATGTTTTTATATACTAGTTTAAAAATAATTCAAGGGCTGGAGAGATGTCTTAGCAGTTAAGGCGCTTGCTTGCAAAGCCTAAGAACCCATGTTCGACTCTCCAGATCCCATGTAAGCCAGATGCACAAAGGTGAAGCAAGCGCAAAGTCACACATGCCCACTAGGTGGCACAAGCATCTGGAGTTGGATTGCAGTGGCTGAGGCCCTGGTGTACCAATTCTCAGTCTCTCTCTTTCACTCTCTCTAAAAAACAACAATAATAATTCAAAAGAAGAGGAAGAAACAATGCACAAGGTTGTATTCCAGGATAAAGATAAAGGTAGTCTCCCAGAATAGAAAAAAATTCCTGACCAGCCCAAGGCTGCTCAGTTAGTAGGACACTTCTAGGCTGTCTGCCTTCATCTCTTAGAAAAGACAAAAGGGGGTAGCAAGCTGGCCTTGTGTTTGCCACACTAAGATTCCATGGTCATTCCATATGGTTTCTCTCTTTGAGCTGAAAGTGGCCCTGAGCAGAGGCACCTCGCTGTCTTTAGGAATCTCGCTTCATGGTGTCTTACCTCCAAACAGAATACCACAGTGACTCGAGGGAACAGGAGCTCTGTGAGTGACAACATGAAAGACAATCCCTTCATGCAGTACTATGCCAGCATCTACGCTCTCTCCATGGCAGTCATGCTGATCCTCAAAGCTGTTCGTGGAGTCGTCTTTGTCAAGGTATACCATGTTGGGTAGCACCTGGTCCTCCTCTCCCTGGTGACCATGTGGCCAGAGTTTGGCATGGCATCTGTGTAAAGCAAGATGGCACTACTGAAATGAGTTGTGCTCCATTAGCCTCAGCTTTTTCCAGTTAGTTACCCATGTTTCCTGACCATTCACACTTGCCCAGCATTGGGAGTGGATGTCTGCAGAGTGGTCGTCAGTATGAGTAGGAATTGAGCCTTCCTTAAGCCCCAGGTCTGGGCCCTGATCACATTGTCTTTGTTCCCCAGGGCACGCTGAGAGCCTCCTCCCGGCTCCATGATGAGCTTTTCCGAAGGATCCTTCGGAGCCCTATGAAGTTTTTTGACACTACCCCCACAGGAAGGATCCTCAACCGGTTTTCCAAAGACATGGATGAAGGTATTTTTGTGTGTGTGTGTGTGTGTGTGTGTGTGTGTGTGTGTGTGCTCTGGAGCACAAACTGGAGTTCACTATGCCTGCAGCCTTCCTGAGTGAACCTCAGAATTTGCAGGCCTGTCTATCCTACGGTTCTGAGAACACGGCGGCTGTTGGCATTCTCATCAGCAGCGTTCAGCTGGGTGCTCATTCTGCCTTAGCAACCTGAAAATGGGTTGTAGCATTTGCCTTCTCACTGATGGGACAAAACACCCAACCAGAAACAGCCACAGAAGGAAAGGGTTTATTTTGGCTTAGAGTTTCAAGGGTAAGTTTCATCACAGCGGAGAAAACATGGTATGAGCAAAAACTGGCTCACACCCTCACATACCAGCAGGAAGGTACTAGAGAGAGGTGAACAGTGAACACCCATTTGGGCCCACCTCAGCAACACAACTCCTTCAAGGCTCCATTTCCCAAAGGCTCCACCAGCTGAGCAACAAGTATGAGGCTTAATCACAAACACATGAGGCTATGAGGGCTAGTTTACCTTCAAAAACACCACGCGGGATCAAATGCTTGAGCTAGCAGAGGGGCTTTGGGCAGAGATGTCTGGGATTCCAAAGTACAGGTTACTTGAAGATAATAAATACATTTTTTTTTTGAGAGAGAGAGAGAGAGACACACACACAGAGAGACAGAGAGAAAGGGAGAGGAAGACAGATAGAGATGGGTGCACCAGAGCACTGTCTCAGCTGCTGAGAACGAAATCCAGATGCATGCGCCCCCCCTTGTGGTCAAGTGTGGCATTGCACCCTTGTGTCACTTTGCATCTGGCTAAACATAGGACCTGGAGATTGGAACCGCTCGAGATTGGAACGTTCTTAGGCTTAGGAGGCAGGCGCCTTAACCGCTAAGCCATCTCACCAGCCCAATATATTGGTTTTTAGACACTTACAACCTCTGGCGTGCTTTCTGCTTGTAGCATCCAGAACACAGTTCTTCCTCATGACCTTTACTGAGGGCCTCCTGTGCCACAAATAGTGCTGAATGTTTATGCTCCTTGTCCTAATCTACACAGCCCTTTTAGGTGAATATTTCATCCACTCGATACAAAAGAAGGCTATGTCCAAAGAACTTAAATAATTTTCCTAAGATCTTACAGCTATTAGGTGACCAAGCTGTAATTGGGGTCAGATCATTTTGACCTTAATGCTATTGTTTTTAAGTACTGCACAGTGGTTGCCTTCATAGGAGTTTGTTTCAGGGATTAGCAGGCCAGTGCAAAGCTATGATTAGAGGTAAAAGGAGCCAGAGGCCAATTTAGGACTAGAACTACTGCATAACATATTTTCACTTCTTTTACACATAAACACACACACTGCAAAAAGACAGTAGAACCAGACTTACTGGTATAACCCTGCAGTCAGGACTCTGAGTTTGAAGCTAATGAGAAGCTATCTCAAAAAGAAAAGAAAGAAAACAAAACTCAGTGCTAACAACATAGTTGTGATTTGTATGAATGTACCTCAGCCTGAAGGGAACAAGGGTGTGGTAGGGAGGCAGCCAAAAAGAGATGAAGAAAATGTTGCCCGATGAAAGTTCTGTGCAACTTGACTATTGCATGTCTAAAATTTTCTTAACTGTTGGCAAAAATTCATTGGTATTGGTAAGAATATCGATTATCTTCATTTTTTAACATATTTTCCAAATATTTTACATAAGCATATAGTAGTTTGTAAAGAGAGAAAAGGATTAGACAAGATAGTGAAACAAAAACGGGGTGGAGTAGGAAGATTACTTAAATGTTCTTGGGACAAGAAAAATTATAACTACCAGGTTTCTAGATTTTTCTTTGATGAGACTATTAAAGTTAATATTAAACTTGAGATGGAATTTTGTAGATCCTCTTTTTAAAAAAATGTTTAGCCCCATTTTCATTGCTTACGGGTCCCAACAGTCTGATGCTTGTGGTTTCCCCAGTTGACGTGCGCCTGCCATTCCAGGCTGAGATGTTTATCCAGAATGTTATCCTGGTGTTCTTCTGTGTTGGAATGATCGCAGGAGTTTTCCCCTGGTTCCTTTTGGCTGTGGGGCCCCTCATCATCCTCTTTTCAGTTCTACACATCGTCTCCAGGTAAATTAGGAGGTGTTGGTGTCGGCCAGGGCCAGAGAGGAGACCACTATTCCTAGTCTCCCACTGTGACACAGAGCCATTCTCTCGTAGGGTCCTGATTCGTGAGCTGAAGCGCCTGGACAATATCACGCAGTCACCGTTCCTCTCCCACATCACGTCTAGCATACAGGGCCTTGCCACCATCCATGCCTATAATAAAGGGCAGGAGTTTCTGCACAGGTTAGTGCTGCTGGGGACCAGAGGCTTTGAAGGGGCACTGACATCCCAGCAATTAACAAGAGGCTTATGAGGCCTTTCAGAGCCAGATCTTAGAATTATAAAGCTTATTATTAGAGGTGCTAGTGATTTAATGGAACTAACTCTGATTGGTAAGACTTTCTGAGAAAATGAGAAGACAGACATAGATTTAGTGTTTTTTGGCTTTTGCTTCTGAAAAGCTATATTTGAAGTTTGACTTTCCTTAAGTTTTTTTTTTTTTTTTCCCAGGTAGGGTTTCATTCTAGTACAGGTTGACCTGGAATTCACTATGTATTCTCAGGGTGGCCTTGAACTCACAGCAATCCACCTACCTCTGCCTCCCCTGTGCTGGGATTAAAGGTGTGCACCACCACGCCTGGCCTGTTAAGATTTCAAAAAAATTTTTACATGCGTATGTGTGCACATGCACTACTTTTGCATTCAGTTTTATGTGGGTGCTGGGAAATTGAACCTAGTCTGGCAGGCTTTGCAAACAAGTGCCTTTAACGGATGAACCATCTCTGCAGCCCTCTTTAAAAATTTTGTTTGTTTGTTTTTCAAGGTAGGGTCTTGCACTATCCCAGCCTGATCTGGAATTCACTATGTAGTCTCAGGTTGGCCTTGAACTCACAGCAGTCCTCCTACCTCTGCCTCCTAAGTGCTGGGATTAAAGGTGTATGTCATTGTGCCCAGCTCCAGCCCCCTTTTAAAAGAAAATATTTAGTTTGTAACTTATTAATTCTCAATTTCCTTCCTTCCTTCCTTCTTTTTTTTTTTTTTTTTTTTTGGTAGGGTTTCACTCTAGTCCAGGACTGTAGTCTTGGGGTGGCCTTGAACTCATGGCGATCCACCTACCTCTGCCTCCTGAGTGCTGGGATTAAAGGCATGTGCCACCATGCCCAGAAACTTCTCAGTTTTCTATCTTGTGTACATATTGCCTATTTCAGTAAAAATTAAGTAATTTTTGAATGAAAATTTGGAATAGAGTTTAGAAAACATCATTGTACATGACTCAGAAGAAGACAACTGAAGAATGTATATGCGTAGTGTAAATGTAAGTACACTGAAAAAAGTACGAGGAGGAAAGGGAGCACAATGTTAACTGATTTTAACTGGGTGATAAGATTTCTTAAATCTGGGCTGGGGAGATGGCAAGGCCTGCCAGCTTGGGTTCAGTTACCTAGTACGCATGTAAAACCAGTTGCATAGTGGTGCATGCATCTGGATTTCATTCGCAGCAGCCTTGGTGTGCCCATATGCTCTCTCCTCCTCTTTGTCTTTCTCTCCCTCCTTACAAATAAAAAATATTTTTTAGGGGCTGGAGAGATAGCTTAGCGGTTAAGGTGTTTGCCTACAAAGCCAAAGGACCTAGGTTCAATTCCCCAAGACCCACGTAAGCCAGATGCACATGGTGGCGCATGCATCTGGAGTTTGTTTGCAGTGGCTGGATGCCCTGGCACACCCATTTCTCTCCCTCCCTCACCCTCTCTCACTCTTTCTTCTTTCTCTCAAATATTTTTTTAAAAAAGAAAATATTTTTATTTTTATTTATTTGCAAGGAAAGAGAGACAGAATGGGCATGCCAGGCCCTTTAGGCCACTGTAGATGAATCCAGATACGTGCACCACCTTGTGCATCTTGCTTTATGTGGGTACTGGGGAATCATACCCAGGTCATTAGGTTTTGTAGCCAAGCTCCTTAGCCTCTGAGCCATTTCTCTAGTCCTAAAAGAAATTTTTTTTTTTTCGTGGTAGTGTTTCACTGTAGCCCAGAGTAGCCTTGAACTCACGGCAGTCTTCCTATTCTGCCTCTCAAGTGCTGGGATTAAAGGCTAACACCATCACAACTAGCTCTAAAAATATTTTGAAATAAGAGTTCATATTTTATTGTAAAAAGGAAAAGTGATTTTTCTTTTCAAGCATAAAACATGTGCCTAACGAAACTTCTCCAGAGTTCTGCTTGTCCATGGTCCCCCCAGCCTTCAGGTGGGTCTGATCTCGCTCCATGACCTTCCATGGCAAACACTGCCTGAGTCCCTCTCCCTATGGTTTGGGTCACCAATCCTGCTGCTTGGCTGTGGCTCTGGGAAACACATGCCATTCTGCTCAGCAGTGCTATGTCAGCATACACTCAGCAACTTTCCCACATTCACTCTGAGAGTTTCTTCTTGACCGTGGACTACTTCAGCTATTTGTCATTGTAACCTCCTCTTTCAAGAGAATAACCCCTGACCAAGACATTTTCTAAAGCTTAGCACCAGCCTCTTGGTCTCCTTTCCCTTGCTTCCCCTATGCTGTAAAGGTAGATGTTTCTCCCTAACATTCTTGTTTTTTGGAGACAGGGTCTCATGTAGCCCAGGCTGTGTCTCAAATTTGCTATGTCACCAAGGATGACCTTGAACTTCTGTTCTTTCTGCCTTTACATCCCAAGTGATGAGATTACAGGCATGTACATGCCTGGTTTTATGTGGTGCTAGGGGATGAAACTTCATGCATGCTAGAAACGCATTCTGTCAATTAAAGCTACATCCCCAGCCTTCTCTTTAACATCTTTAATATATACCTTGGTGGTTTTTTCAAAAGTAATTAACATTAGAATATGCCATGTCCTTTTTTAAAAAAATATTTTATTTTTTAAAAGACTTTTTAAATTTTTATTAGGGAAAGAGAGAGGGAGAGAGAGAGAGTGAGAATGGGTGTGCCAGGGTCTGTAGCCACTGCAGACAAATTCCAGACACATGTGCCACCATGTGTATCTGGCTTACTTGGGACCTGGAGAAATTGAACCAGGGTCCTTAGGCTTCGCAGGCATGTGCCTTAACTGCTAAGCCATCTCTCCAGCCCTCCATGTCCTTTTATGTGGAGCCTAGTATACCTGTGCTTCTAAGTGTTTGCCCTACATTCCATTATTCACTGAAGCCTCAACATCAGTCTGTGAGCATGGTTGTGTGTTACCTCCTTGACCCTTAGCTATTCCTTTCTCCTCACAGGTACCAGGAGCTACTGGATGACAACCAAGCCCCTTTCTTCCTCTTCACATGTGCAATGAGGTGGCTGGCTGTGCGGTTAGACCTCATCAGCATTGCTCTGATCACCACCACTGGGCTGATGATTGTTCTCATGCACGGGCAGATTCCCCTGCCTATGCAGGGCTGGCGTTCAATTCCCCAAGACCCACGTAAGCCAGATGCACATGGTGGCGCATGCATCTGGAGTTTGTTTGCAGTGGCTGGATGCCCTGGCACACCCATTTCTCTCCCTCCCTCACCCTCTCTCTGACTCTTTCTTCTCTCTCTCAAATATTTTTTTAAAAAAGAAAATATTTTTATTTTTATTTATTTGCAAGGAAAGAGAGACAGAATGGGCATGCCAGGCCCTTTAGGCCACTGTAGATGAATCCAGATACATGCACCACCTTGTGCATCTTGCTTTACGTGGGTACTGGGGAATCATACCCGGGTCATTAGGCTTTGTAGCCAAGCTCCTTAGCCTCTGAGCCATTTCTCTAGTCCTAAAAGAAAAATTTTTTTTTCGTGGTAGTGTTTCACTGTAGCCCAGAGTAGCCTTGAACTCACGGCAGTCTTCCTATTCTGCCTCTCAAGTGCTGGGATTAAAGGCTAACACCATCATAACTGGCTCTAAAAATATTTTGAAATAAGAGTTCATATTTTATTGTAAAGAGGAAAAGTGATTTTTCTTTTCAAGCATAAAACATGTGCCTAACGAAACTTCTCCAGAGTTCTGCTTGTCCATGGTCCCCCCAGCCTTCAGGTGGGTCTGATCTCGCTCCATGCCCTTCCATGGCAAACACTGCCTGAGTCCCTCTCCCTATGGTTTGGGTCACCAATCCTACTGCTTGGCTGTGGCTCTGGGAAACACATGCCATTCTGCTCAGCAGTGCTATGTCAGCATACACTCAGCAACTTTCCCACATTCACTCTGAGAGTTTCTTCTTGGCCGTGGACTACTTCAGCTATTTGTCATTGTAACCTCCTCTTTCAAGAGAATAACCCCTGACCAAGACATTTTCTAAAGCTTAGCACCAGCCTCTTGGTCTCCTTTCCCTTGCTTCCCCTATGCTGTAAAGGTAGATGTTTCTCCCTAACATTCTTGTTTTTTGGAGACAGGGTCTCATGTAGCCCAGGCTGTGTCTCAAATTTGCTATGTCACCAAGGATGACCTTGAACTTCTGTTCTTTCTGCCTTTACGTCCCAAGTGATGAGATTACAGGCATGTACATGCCTGGTTTTATGTGGTGCTAGGGGATGAAACTTCATGCATGCTAGAAACGCATTCTGTCAATTAAAGCTACATCCCCAGCCTTCTCTTTAACATCTTTAATATATACCTTGGTGGTTTTTTCAAAAGTAATTAACATTAGAATATGCCATGTCCTTTTTTAAAAAAATATTTTATTTTTTAAAAGACTTTTAAAATTTTTATTAGGGAAAGAGAGAGGGAGAGAGGGAGAGAGAGAGTGAGAATGGGTGTGCCAGGGTCTCTAGCCACTGCAGACAAATTCCAGACACATGTGCCACCATGTGTATCTGGCTTACTTGGGACCTGGAGAAATTGAACCAGGGTCCTTAGGCGCAGGCATGTGCCTTAACTGCTAAGCCATCTCTCCAGCCCTCCATGTCCTTTTATGTGGAGCCTAGTATACCTGTGCTTCTAAGTGTTTGCCCTACATTCCATTATTCACTGAAGCCTCAACATCAGTCTGTGAGCATGGTTGTGTGTTACCTCCTTGACCCTTAGCTATTCCTTTCTCCTCACAGGTACCAGGAGCTACTGGATGACAACCAAGCCCCTTTCTTCCTCTTCACATGTGCAATGAGGTGGCTGGCTGTGCGGTTAGACCTCATCAGCATTGCTCTGATCACCACCACTGGGCTGATGATTGTTCTCATGCACGGGCAGATTCCCCCTGCCTATGCAGGGCTGGCCATCTCTTATGCTGTCCAGGTCAGTGTCTGGGCTGGAGACAAGGGTTTGACTGCCGTAGATAGGGATAGGAGAAAGGTCAGAATAGAATCTAGGAATAAAATAATTTTACTATGCTATACATGTTAGAAAAATAATAATTTATTTATTATTTTTATTTTTTGATTTTTCAAGGTAGGGTCTTGCTCTAGCCCAGGCTGACCTGGAAATCACTCTGGAGTCTCAGGGTGGCCTTGAACTCATGGCAGTCCTCCCGCCTCTGCCTCCCAAGTGCTGGGATTGAAGGCATGTGCCACCATGCCCGGCTAAAAATAGATTTTTAAAAAGTATTTTATTTATTTGAAGGAGAGAGAAAGGCAGATAGAGAGGATGGGCATGCCAGGGCCTCTAGCCACTGCAAACGAAACTCTAGATGCATGTGCTACTTTGTGCATCTGGCTTATGTGGGTACTGGGGAATCAAAACTGGGTCCTTAGGTTTTGCAGGCAAGTGCCTTAACCACTAAGCCATCTCTCCAGCCTGATTTTTTTTTTTTTTTTTTTTCGAGGTAGGGTCTCGCTTTAGCCCAGGCTGACCTGGAATTCACTATGTAGTCTCAGGGAGGCCTTGAACTCATGGTGATTCTCCTACCTCTGCCTCCTGAGTGCTGGGATTAAAGGCATGTTCCACCATTCCTGGCATGATTTTTTTTTTCTTTTTGTTTTTTTGAGGTAGGGTCTCACTCTAGCCCAGGGTGGCCTCGAACTCACAGCAATCCTCCTACCTCTGCCTCCCAAGTGCTGGGATTAAAGGCGTACACCATCATGCCTGGCCTGATGTTTTCTTTATAAAGAAGCATTTGTTAAGTGATTTCATAATTTCATAAATGTCATTGCTGGCATCTTTTAAGTATGTATCTTCAGTTGGCTGCTTATATCACTTTCTTTTCTGACCCTTGGTTCTCCTAATACTGTTATATGTACAAGTCCTCTAGTCCTTAGAGATCATCAATGGTCTTCAGATAAGTCAAAGAACAATTGAGAACTAGAATACTGACTACATATTTGAGGATATTAAGTACCAGTACCAGGAGTGAATTCCCTCCTGCTGAGTGGAGCCACATATCCAATCAGAGAGCAGTTGATTACCCCCATAGCCTGTGTGCCACTGTTGCACACATGGGTACATCTTGCCTGGCTGGTTGATTTTGTAGCTTGCAGAATCCACTGCTTTCCGCACTAAGGTAGCTATCCACCAAGGAGCTGGCTTCCATCTCAGTTTCAGCTCAATTTCTCAGTGTTCTGTGACCACAGCCTGTGGGGTCAGATAGTTCTTATAACTGAGTGGTCCTGCAGATGTAGGAAGTTCTCTGTCATTGCCTGGCACGCACAAATAACACATTCTTTCTTGGATTTTTGCTTTCCATTTTTAGTTAACGGGGTTGTTCCAGTTTACAGTCAGACTGGCATCCGAGACGGAAGCACGGTTCACTTCAGTGGAGAGAATCAACCACTACATTAAGGTCAGATCACTACAGGCCTTTGCAGAGAGCTGATCCTCCTTGAAGTAGTTTTATGCCTTTGTCACGGATGGTGTGCAAGGAAGAGTCCTGTGTTCTCTACCAGCTTCACACCCTTAAGACGACCTCAGCAGCCTCACCAATGTGCTTAGAGTGGGAAAGAGAATACTATATGAATTCCTTAATATAGTGATAATTATGTCTAGTTTCAAACTCAGGCTTGTTGGCTAATTTCTAGAATTAACAGTAACACACATGCAGAAATTCGCCATTTCATTTGAGCCAATTAATTGAACATTTTCCTTATATTATTTAAAAGCCCATGTTTTAATTCTTAGTCTAGTCTGTCTGTTATTGGTTATAGTTGGCCATTAGCATCCCCTACTGAACTTTTTTTTAAGATATAAGAACAACATTTATTTAAAGTGAAAGTGAGAGGTAGAGAAACGCAGACTTCCCATGGGAAGCCCTACTGAACTTTAAAAAAATATGTATTTGTGAGCAGATAAAGAGAGACACAGAGAGAAAGAGGGAGGGAGGGAGTGTGTGTGTATATGAGTGCACCAGGGCCTCTTGCCTCTGCAAATGCCTCTAGATATATGCACTTTTTTGGTCTGGCTTTACATGGGTACTGGGGAGTCCAACTTAGGCCATAGGCTTTTCAGGCAAGTGCCTTTAACACAGAGCCATGTCCCCAACCCCCATATTGAACTTTTAGCAAAGACTAACCTGGACTTTATCTTTGGAGATTGTGATGATGTATGTCCGAGGTGGACCCAAGCTTCTGTAGTTTTTTTAAATATATATATATTTTATTATTTGGGGGGGGAGAGAGGCAGAGAGAAAGAGAGAGAATGGACATACCAGGGCCTCCAGCCACTGCAAATGAATTCCAGATGCATGTGCCCTTTTGTGCACCTGGCTTACATGGGTCCTGGGGAATCAAACCTGGGTCCTTAGGCTTTGCAGGCAAGTGTTCTAACTGCTAAGCCATCTCTCCAGCCCTCCAAGCTTCTGTAGTTTTAAAAACTCCATACTAAATCCTAATCTATATTCACAGTTTAGAAAACAGTAAATTTAGCCACTAGTGGCAAAGTTGGAATTGGAGTGATGGATTGACCAGTACATTTGGTGTTCAATAAATGTTAATTTCCTTACTTCAGTTTTAATTTAGGCCAGTAGTTTAATTCACACATTACTGAGAGTATTAGCTCTTCTCACTCTCTCCCAGGAGCCTCTCGGGGTTTTGTAAGGTGGTACCTTGCTAGTGTCTTACCTAGAACTCTAAAAGCAATTCTTTATAGAAAGAAACAGAGTAATGAATAATTGCAATTCTCAAATTTAACTGATATTTTTCAAGAGTCACTTTGTTTCGTGAACTATACTGAGACTACCTACATATCACTGGGAAAAATCCATTCAAAGTTCCAAATAATTGACTTTCAAACATAGTTTTGAGCTAGATATGGTGGCACTCACTTTGATTCCAGCACTCAGGTGGCAGAGGTAGGAGAATTACTATGAGTTGGAGGCCAGATGAGACTACATAGTGAATTCCAGGTCAGCCTGGGCTAGAACAAGAACCTACCTTGAAAAAACAAAACAAAACCAAAAAAAAAAACATAGTTTTGAAAAACTACATTTTCTGAGAGTTGTGCTTTACAGACTTGAGAATGAACCTTGTTATCAGAAGATATTTATTTTTTGTGTTTTGAGACAGGGTCTTACTGTGTAGCTCAGGCTATCCTGGAACTTACAATTCTCTGTCTCAGCCTCTCAAGTGCTGGGATTGCAGGCATATATCATCACGTTTGGCTTAGTTATCACACATTTCTTAAACTTGGGACCATATTCTCATAAAGAGTGCATTACACAGGTAGCATGTTAATGTATCTGGTAACAGCCACTCTTTATGCTTAGCTCTTGCCATGATGCCTAGTGTTACAGTCTGGGGAGAACATGTGTGTACATATGTGGATATGTAGGGTTGAGTGAATATTGCTATACTTAGTGGTGGGACAGTAGATCCTGTTGAAACCAGTGACATTTTGAGGACTGGCATCCCACTTCTGCTCCTCAACCTGGATGCTCATCCCAGCGGTCTTTCCAGCTTGGAGTTTTAGACTTTAGTCTCCATTCCCACAGAATACTACTATGAAACTGGTGGCTAATTGCCAGAGAGTTTTAAACATTATGAGGTATGACCAATGTGCCAGAAGTACCCAGAAGTTATAGTATAGCTTTTTAAAGCAGGAATGGGTTCCCAGAGTCATCTGACCGGGTCTTTACAATTTATAGATAAGACCCAGAGAGATGAACTGGCATATCCAGGTTATACTGCCACTGGTAGCAAAGTTGGAATTGGAGGCTGTGTCTCATGGATTGATGAATATATTTAGCTATTCAACCAACATTAATATCCTTGCTTCAGTTTTATTTTAGGCCAGAGATGTTCAATTAATGGGATTCGGACTAGAGAGATGGCTCACTGGTTTAAGGTGCTTGCTTGAAAAGCCTGACAGCCCAAATTCGATTCTCCAGTTCTCGTGTAAATGCAGATGCACAATGTGGTGCATGTACCTGGAGTTAGTTTGCAGTGGCAAGAGGCCCTGGTGCATCTACTCTTTCTCTCAAATTTATTTATTACAAATAAGTGAATAAAAATATTTTAAAAATAATTGGTGGGATTCTATTTCAAGTGGAATTCCAATGAAAACTAATTGAAGGGGGATAGAAGGCCTCATGCTTCACCACTTTGACTCCTCCCTTAGCCCAAGACAGTGTTGTGGAAACATTGCCCAAGAGCAGGCAGCAGCAAACCACAGCTCAGCAGCCATGTGCTGTCTCTGTCTGGGTTGTGTGTTGCGGGGGGGAGCGGGTGGTGGGCATTTACTGCTAAAGGACTTTTATAGCAGTGGTTAGGGTAGCAGCTGCCTTGCTGGCTGCTCTTCTTGCTGTTTTTACTTCTCTATGAGAAGCTTTGTTGTTCCCCATGAATCTGAACTGACCACTCTTATTTCCTCAGACTCTCTCCTTGGAAGCACCTGCCAGAATCAAGAACAAGGCTCCTCCCCCTGACTGGCCCCAGGAAGGAGAGGTAATCTTTGAGAATGCAGAGATGAGGTACCGGGAAAATCTCCCTCTGGTCCTTAAGAAAGTGTCCTTCACCATCAAACCCAAGGAGAAGATTGGCATCGTGGGGCGAACAGGGTCTGGTAAGGACTGCAGAGGCCTCTCTGAAGAACCGTTTGACGTGATTGGAGTTTAGTTGTTGATCAGCATTTACCAGCTTGTTAAAGACTGCTCTCCTTAGGAACCAGATCCCTGTTAGATATGTGATTGCTATCTCAGGCCTATTGGAAACCCACTTTTAAAGTTTGTTTTGAGCCCTACTGTTAAGACATTCAATGCTTTCTCAATCACAAATGCACATTCTCAGAATGGAACGTTTGGAACACATGGCAGAGTAAAGAGGGGAGGGCCGCCATCCCAAAAGCTTTTCCCTTGCCCTCCTGCTTGCCTCCTTTCACATTGGTTCCCAAGGATAAACTGCTCCCCAGAAAGGTGACATTCTTTCCTGTGATGTCCCTTTAACACAGGCAAGACAGACCCAAATATTCACAAGTACTTCATGAAACAACAGGTAATAGCAGCAAAGAAAGAATCAGGAAAAAAGAAACCATGGTAATTAGTTTGACTTAGAAAGTCTCAAATCTGAGCTGGGTATGGTGGTGCCTGCCTTTAATCCCAGCACTTGGGAGGCAGAAGGAGGAAGATTGCTTTGTGTTTGAGGCCACCCTGAGACTACATAGTGAATTCCAGGTCAGCCTGGGCTAGAGTGAAACTCTATCTAAAAAAAAAAAAAGTCTGAAATCTTAACACAGCTTGTTTGTAGTCTCATAGGCTTGGCTCTGCCATTGTAATATCAGGGTCACCAGCATAGGACTTTGTTGCCTCTCTTGCCACCTCCTTCCATCAGAGTAAAGGTAATCCAGTTACAGAGAACTATAAAGCCTTCCAGTCTGGTGGTCCAAACCAGAATCTGGTCTGAGAGAAAAGACGTGTTCTGGTTCGCTTGCAGCTGCTTGCTATGGTGCCTTTGACGCCCAACTCCACCTGTGAAGCATTAAACTTGCAAGCCTATTTCTGGGGGATCAGAGAATCCAGAGGCAGGTTTCTGTCTCATTCATGAACCTGGACCAATCTCTATTCCTCAGGCTGCAGCTGTGTAATTTGAATGTCTGCTTTAAAAAAAAAAAAAATTAGCCAGGTGTGGAGGTGCACACCTTTAATCCCAGCACTTGGGAGGCAGAGGTAGGAGGATTGCCATGAGTTTGAGGCCACCCTGAGACTACATAGTGAATTCCAGGTCAGCCTGGGCTAGAGTGAAACCCTACCTTGGAACCCACCCCCCAAAAAAATCCCCAAACATATATACATATAATTTATTTGTTTATTTGGGGAGAGAGATAATGGGCTTGTCAGGGCCTCTAGCAACTGCAAATTAACTCCAGACTCATGGGCCACCTTGTGCATCTGGATTTATGTGGGTACTGGGGAAACAAGTCTTGGTCCGTTGGATTTGCAGGAATGTGCCTTAACCACTAAACCATCTCTCCAGCCCTAAATGTCTGCTTTTTATCTGAGACAGGGTCTCTAGACTGAGCTGGCCTTGAATTTCTGATCCCTCTACCTCCACCTCCAGAGTGCTGGGACTACGGGAGTGCACCAACACTCCTGGTTTATGAAATGCTGGGGCTCAAACCCAAAGTTTCACACATGCAAGCACTATACCGACTGAGCTACATTTCTAGTCCCACTTGCTGCTTCTATTTCTGATTATGGTTTTATGCATTATCTCAGTTGGTGAAAAGAATGATTGACTACAAAGAGAAAAATGATTTTTGTCCTGAGGATAAACCGGTTTTCAAAGTATTTCTAGAAGTTACTAATAGTTAATATTCTTCCTGTTTTCTGGCTCACCAGGGAAGTCATCTCTGGGGATGGCCCTCTTTCGTCTGGTGGAGTTATCTGGAGGCTGCATTAAGATTGATGGAGTGAGAATCAGTGACATTGGCCTTGCTGACCTCCGAAGCAAACTCTCCATCATACCTCAAGAACCAGTGCTGTTCAGTGGCACTGTCAGGTGAGACCCTAGCACCTGCCTCTCATAGGTCTGGTGAGCACATTGGACCACATGGTGCCAGAGCCACCACTTGAGACAGAGATCCCACGCCCTCAGATCCAGTGTTTTCAGCTACAGAGATGGCTTAGCAGTCAAGGTACTTGCCTACAAAGCCTAAGGACCCAGGTTTGACTCCCTAGGGCCCACATAAGCCAGATGCATAAGCTGGTGCATGTGTCTAGAGTTTGTTTGCAGCAGCTGGAGGCTCTGGCACATCCATTCTCTTTCTCTCACATACATACGATCCAGTGGCACAGCCATTCTCTCTTGCATGCATACATACATACATACATACATACCAGTGTTTTCCCACGAATACCTTCTTGCTGCTTGTAGCAGACAGCTTCAGGTTCGCTGAGAAGAACTTCCAGACCAGGCAAAGTTATGGAGGAAGAGATATTTATTGAAGCTTACAGATCCAGGGGAAGTTCCATAATGGCAGAAGAAGCTGGCCTGCTTTCACAGGACCAGACACAGAGAGCAAAGCCACAAGCCAAAAGCCACACAGCACAGTACACCTCAGAAACTCCAGCTAGGCACACTTTGCATATTTTTACATTGAAATCTCAAACCCACCACCACACATTAAGATCTGCCCAGTGACACTGCCTCCAGCTAGGTGGCTGCAGATGCAAACTATAAACTAATAAAACACTGACTATATTGGGGGCCATCTATTCAGACTACCACACTGCTGCACAGATTGCTTTGTTAAATAAACGAGGCAGAGAGGTCCTGCTCCAGGTGGTCAAGACTTCATAGAGATTTGGACTCAGAGCTCTGCTCCATGGACTGACAAGTCTGTTTTCTTACCTCTAAAATAAGGATACATTTAAGGCCTCTTGTTGTGCAGATTGAATGAACTCATAAAATAATATAAGCCCTGAGCTGGGCAATAACTAGTGTGCAGTCTGCAGCAGCTGCTCTCATCGACCTTGTTTGTCACCGTCATCCTTCATGTACTCTCCACTCCATCCTGCCAGCTCATTTAGATGTGGTGAAAGTTTCCACTCTAATCATGGCTTTCCTATATTATTACCACTCATGTTTGTTTGATTTTTCATTTTCTAGTATCCTCTAGTTTTGAGGGGTTGTTTTGTATTTTGGATGTTGGGGACCACTATACCACTGAAAGTGCTGTTATTTTTGCTTCTTTATTTTATTTTACTTTTTTGTTTTTTTGGAGGTAGGGTCTCTCTCTAGCTCAGGCTAACCTGGAATTCACTATGTAGTTTCAGGGTGGCCTTGAACTCATGGTGATCCTCCTACCTCTGCCTCCCAAACACTGGGATTAAAGGCATGCACCACCACACCCAGCTTGCTTCTTTTTTTTAAAGGAAGGGTCTCACACTAGCCCAGGCTGACCTGGAATTCTCTATGTAGTCTCAGGGTGGCCTTGAACTCATGGCGATCCTCCTACCTCTGTCTCCCGAGTGCTGGGATTAAAGGCTTGCACCACTATGCCTGGCACTTCTTTATTAAGAAAAAAATTATTTACTTGAGAGAGTATGGATACTCCAGGGCCTCCTGCCATAGGAATTGGACTCCTAACACATGTTTCATTTTGTGCATTTGGCTTTATGTGAGTACTGGAGAATCAAACTCAGGCTACAGGCTTTGCAAGTACCTTTAACCACTGAGCCATCTCTCCAGCACTATTTTTGCTCCTTTCTCTGATTTGCACAGAGTTTGATAATTTTTAAATATATATTTTATTTATTTGAGAGAGAGAAAGAGGCAGAAAGAGAATGGGGGCTGGAAAGATGGCTTAGCGGTTAAGTGCTTGTCTGTGAAGCCTAAGGACCCCAGTTCGAGGCTTGATTCCCCAGGACCCACGGAAACCAGATGCACATGGTGGCACATGCATCTGGAGTTCATTTGCAGTGGCTGGAGGCCCTGACGTGCCCATTCTCTCTCTCTCTCTAATAAGTAAATAAATAAAAATTTAAAAAAGAACCCCCCCCAAAAAAAAGAGAGAGAGAGAAAATGGGATTGCCAGAGCCTCCAGCCACTGCAAGCAAACTCCAGATGCATTCATCCCCTTGTGCATCTGACTTACGTGGGTCCTAGAGAGTCAAACTGGGATCCTTTGGCTTTGCAGGCAAATGCCTTAATTGTTAAGCCATCTCTCCAGCCCTTAAATTTTTTTTATATTTTCCTATCTTTGATACTTAGTCTGGAATGAGGTCTTTTCCTGAAAGTTGTTAACATATCAAAGATAAAATTCTCCTCCTTTTAATTTTTATTAGAAAGAGAGAATAGGTGCTCCAGGGCCTCTAGCCACTGCAAATGAACTCCATATGTATGTACCACAGGTGCAGCTGGTTTATGTGGGTTCTGGGCCATTAGGATACACATGCAAGCACCTTAACCAATAAGCTATCTCCAACTCCAAAATTAACTTTCTTGGCCTGATAAACCAGTGATATTAAGGCAATCATCTTTCCTTACTTTATCCTAAAGTTTCTGTAAGATTATAAAAGATTGTTAAGGCAGTTTTGGTAGAGAGGCGCTGAAGTGGATTTCTTTTTAGGGGAGAATTTTGTGGGGAGCAGGGGGGATACTTAATCATCATGAAAAAGAATGGCTGGGTTCTAAAGCCAAAAAAGTTTTCAGTTCCAAAGAATAATGCAAGATGTTTCTTCTTACCAGTGGTTAGCTTCACATCGCTGGACCCAAGCACCTGACCAAAAACAGCTGATAGGAGAAAGGGGTTTATTTTGGCTTACAGTCTCGAGGGGAAGATCCCATCATTCATTAAACAATACAGTGTAACAATTATATTGCATTTATATTACATTAAGTATTTTAAGTAGTCTAGAGATGACTTACAGTATAGGGAGGGTTATGTATGTATATAGAAATGCCACACCATTTTATATAAGGCACTTGAATAGCCAAGGATTTGGGAGAGGGTTCCTGCATCCAGGCCCCTGCAGATGACAAGGGACAGCTATGCCCATACTGAGTGGATTTATCATCATAGAGCTCTAGATGTTGGAAGTGTGATGTGAAGGCATCAGGAGAACCATGAGGAGCCAAGCTCTCCCTCCCTCTCTGGAAGTGATAGACCTTTCCTGCCTCTGCCAGCCTGTGGGAGTTCGTGGCAGTCTCTGGCATTCCTTACCTTGCAGGTGTATCAGTCAGAACTCTACCTCCACTGTCACAGTTTTCAGAGACGCCTAGTCCTTTGCTGAAATCCCTGATTGCCTGGAGGTATATCCATCTGCTGCTGTTAGCCAAACCCTCCCCATACCAGTCTGTGCTGGTGAGATTCCTTCCTCCTGAGTTGCCCTTGTTCCTCTGCCCTCAGCTGGGTCAGCCCCCTTTCACAGGTAGGTAGGTGAACGGTCCTCCAGTTCCCTGCTTAACGACAGCACTCTCAGCTAGCTCTGCGCATCAAGAAGAACGTGGGCATTTTCTACATTTCTGCATAGGTATATAAACATGTGCATAGGAAAATTTAGGATGTTGTATTGAGATGATCAGAAACGTACTGGGGTTTATGTTTTGCATATCTGTATAAATTTTTCTGTAGCTTACTTGTACTATATGCATACTAAAAATAATAAAAATTGTATCAAGTTTTATAGAGAGGAAGGGAAGCCCGATCTATTCTCAGATGTCTTCCAATGGGTATTTGGGGAATAAACCATCTGTGACCTTCAGGGGTGAAGTTCTCTGGGTGTTCTTGTTCACCTTTTTTTTTTTTTTTTTTTTTTTGGTTTTTCTAGGTAGGGTTTCACTCTAGCCCAGGCTGACCTGGAATTCACTTTGTAGTCTCAGGGTGGCCTTGAACTCACAGCAATCCTCCTACCTCTGCCTCCTGAGTGCTGGGAGTAAAGGCATGCGCCACCATGCCTGGCTATTTTAAAACTTTTAAGTTTTACCACAAAAATTGAAATTTGGTTTTTTTAAAAAAAAATTCATAAGAGAGAAAACAAGGCACCAGGACCTCTTGTGGCTGCAAACAAACACCACTTTATGCAACTAGCTTTACTTAGGTACTGAGGAATCAAACCCAGGCTGGCAGGCTTCGCACCTTTAACTGTTGAGCCATCTTTCCAGTTGAAATTTGTTTTTTTAAATACTAGTCTCTGAAAATTTTCTATGATACTTCTCCCTAGATCAAATCTGGACCCCTTCAATCAGTACACTGAAGACCAGATCTGGGATGCCCTAGAAAGGACGCACATGAAAGAATGTGTAAGTATAGCTGAGGCAGAGCTGTGCTGAAATTGAAAGGATGGGAGTGCTGGGGTACTGCTCATCCCCCCCCATTCTTTCCTGCCTCCATCTCTCTAACAGCCATGTTTCCCTCCCACACCAAGATGTCTACAGTAGTTCCAAGAAGAGCTTCTCAGGCATTTCACTTGCATCCTAAAAGTTGGTATTGGCCCATCTCCCATACTGCCCATGGTCATATTGGCCCCATACCCTTGGCTGAGAAGATATTAGTGATAGCCATTCAGAATTCAGTCGTGCCTTTAATTTCATTCATAACAGTATCATATCCATAGAAGTACAAAAAAACCAATTTGCTGAGTCTGTAAAGAGTACAGTGAGCCCATGATCACAGACTTCATAGAGCAACTCAGACCTTTGCCAACAGCTAGTCTGCATGTGGGTACCCCTGGTTTGGAGTGGGGATCTGTGATTCTGAGCTGAGTCAAGTTTAGCAGCTCCTACTGTGACTCTTTAGATGAGCCTCTCCTGCCTCTCACTCACATTGACTGTCCCCAAACAATTTCACTTGAAGAATGGGCTCTACAGCTAACAAAATAAAAATGTTGAATTTTTTTTTTTTTTTTTTTTTTTTCGAGGTAGGGTCTCACTCTAGCCCAAGCTGACCTGGAATTCAGTCCCAGGGTGGCCTTGAACTCACGGTGATCCTACCTCCCAAGTTCTGGGATTAAAGCTATGCACCACCATGCCAGGTCTCTTTGAACTTGTGGGGTTTTTTTTGTTTTGGTTTTTGGAGGTTGGGTCTCACTCAAGCTCAGGCTGACCTCTGACCTGGAATTCACTATGTAGTCTCAGGGTGGTCTCAAACTCATGGCAATCCTCTGACCTCTGTCTCCTGAGTGCTGGGATTAAAGGTGTGTGCCACCATGCCCAGCTTCTCTTTGAACTTTTGATGTGTAATTTTGTTTGCTCCATCTTTTTATTATTATTATTTTTTTGGATTTTTTTTTTTTTTTGAGGTAGGGTCTCATTCTATCTAGCCCAGGCTGACCTGGAATTTACTATGTAGTCTCAGGGTGACCTTGAACTCATGGCAGCCTTCCTACCTTTGCCTCCCTAGTGCTGGATTTAAAGGTGTGTGCCACCATGCCTGGTTTATTTTTTGGGTTTTTAAGGGAGGGTCTAACTTTAGCCCAGACTGACCTGGAGTTCACTATGTAGTCTTACTGTGGCCTCGAACTCATGGCGATCTTCCTACCTCTGCCTCCCTAGTGTTGGAATTAAAGGCGTGCGCTACCACCCCTGGCTCCCATCTCCTCTGTGTGACTATACTTACAGAACCAAAAATGAGAGCCCTGCATCTGACAGGATCTGGAAAACAAACATACTAGAATACGTAATATTTTGATGGTATTTGAAATGTGGACTGTTCCAGTAAATGTGGGTCCTAGTACATGTGGTGATCATGTGTGTCTTCTATCAGATGAACCAAATTGTGACTAGTAATTCTTTCGTCTGTTTCAGAATAATTTTTTTAATGAAATAGTAGTAATAAAAGTTGGGCTTTTAAAAAAAAAACTTTTGGCAGCTTCTATAAATATGGACAATAAACCATGATAATTTGTACCTACCTCTATTCTCCCTATCCCAAATTGCCCCTCCACTGAGTCCCTTCTTTCCAATTAGTCTCTCTTCTATATTGATATCTTTTCCTTCAGTTATGAAAGACTTTCACAGGTAGTGTCAGGCACTGTGAGGTTATGAATGTCAAAGCCCTTTTGTGTCTGCTATAGTACATTGTAAGCAGTCCTACCCTTCTTTTTCTTAAATTCTTTCTGCCACCTCTTCCGCAATGGACCCTGAGTCTTGCAAGGTGTCATAGAGATGTCTAGTGCCAAACATTCCACTGTCACTTCTCAGTGACATATAATGATTTGAGTTACCCCAATGGTCACTGCCATCTGAAAAGAGGAGCTTCTCTAATCAAAAGTGAGATTAAGGGCTGGAGAGATGGCTTAGCAGTTAAACGCTTGCCTGTGAAGACTAAGGATCCCAGTTCGAGGCTTGACTCCCCAGTACCCATGTAAGCCAGATGCACAAGGTGGCGCATGCATCTGGAGTTCATTTGCAGTGGTTGAAGGCCCTGGTGTGCCCATTCTCTCTCTCTCTCTGCCTCTTTCTGTCGCTCTAAAATAAATAAAAATTATTTTTAAAGTGAGATTAGCTGGGTGTGGTGGTGCACACCTTTAATCCCAGCACTCAGGAGGCAGAGGTAGGAGGATTGCCAAGAGTTGGAGACCACCCTGAGACTACATAGTGAATTCCAGGTCAGCCTGAGCTACAGTGAGACCTCTACCTACCTTGAAAAACCAAAAAAAAAAAAAAAAAAAAGTGAGATTAGCATTAATATGTGGGTATAATACGTGCATTTAGCTAGACAATAGTAGTTGTTACTCATAGGGCTCATGACCTCCCCAGCTATAGGATTTTGACTAGGTTTTCAGTACCAGGCTCCTATGGAGCAGGTCTCCAGTCCAACCAGAGAGCAGATGGTTTCCCCCATGACAGATATGCCACTTTTACACCATGCATCAATTGGCACATTTGGCCTGGCTGGCCAGTCTTAAGGCTTGCAGGGTCCACTGCTGTTTAACACCATTAAGGACTTCTCTTCCTCAAAAGGCCACGTGCAGCATAACTCTTTCCAGCTTTCTGACACCCAGTCAAAAAAAAAATTTTTTTAATATTTTTAAGTAAAGAGGGGAAAAGAGTATGGGAGTGCCAGGACCTCCTGCCACTGCAAACAAACTCCAGATGCATGCACTACTTTGTACATCTAGCTTTGTGTTGGTACTGGGAAATCAGCAAGCAAGTGCCTTTTGCTACTGAACAATCTCTTCAGCCTCAAGAATAATTTTTTGGTTGGTGTTGTAGTCAGCTCCACATGGCTGGGACAAACATACAACCAGATAGTTTATGGTAGGGTGGTTTTTTTTTTTTCAGGATTGCAGAGGAAGTTCCATCAAGGGTAGAGAAGCTGGCTCTGTTTCATAGATCCCAGCAGAAAGAAACCACTAAACAGCCAGCCAACACTGGAAGCAGCAAATGTGAACTTTCTGTGCTCAAACTGCTCTCAACACACCTAGTAGGACTTGACTTAGCTCTGCCCCAAACACACCCTAGCATTGGGCTCCAGCATTCTTCCCCACATGCCTTTTTTTTTTTTTTTTTTTTTTTTTTTTGCTTTTATATTGACAACTTCCTTAATTGTAGACAATATCCCATGGTACTTCGGTACTTGGTACTTCCTTTCCCTTCCCCCACTTTCCCCTTTGAAACTCCACTCTCCATCACATCCCCTCCTGGTGTTTTTTTTTTTTTTTTTTTTTTGGAGAGACACACACAGAGGAGAGGAAAACAGATGGGTGCGCCAGCAGCCTCTCAGCTGCTGCAAACGAACTCCAGATGGGTCCGCCCCCTTGTGGGCAAGTGCGGCATTGTACCCGTGTCATTTTGCATCTGGCTAAACGTGGGACCTGGAGATTGGAACTGATGTTCTTAGGCTTAGCAGGCAGGCGCCTTAACCACTAAGCCATCTCTCCAGCCCTCAGTTTTTTTTAATTATGGTCTTGTGTAGTTTCAGGCACTGCAAAGTCATGGATATCCAGGCCATTTTGTGTCTGGAGGAGCACATTGTAAGGAGTCCTACTCTTCCTTTGGCTCTTACATTCTTTTCTCCACCTCTTCCGCAATGGACCCTGAGCCTTGGAAGGTGTGTTAGAGATGTTTCAGTGCTGAGCACTCTTCTGTCCCTTTTCAGCACTGTGGTGCCTTCTGAGTCATCCCAAAGTCACAGCCATCTGAAAAGAGAAGCTTCTCTAACCAAAAGTGAGATGGGTGTGGACATTAAGAGAAGTGCTTACTGGGCAGTTTGGTGAGCATAATATACATTTAGACAGACACCAGCAGACATTATACCCCTAGGGTTCATGACTACCCCTGATGTAGGTTTTCAGGATCAGGGATGTATTCCCTCCATGGAGCAGGCCTCCAGTCCAATTAGAGAGCAGTTAGTTTCCCCCATAACAGACATGCCACTATTGCACCCGTTGGCTCATCTGGCCTGGTTGGCCAAATTTAAGGTTTGCAGTGTCCACTGTTGAGTATCTTCACTGGTGACGTCTTTCTCCCCCATTGAACTGCATGCAGCATAGCTTTTTCTGGCTTTCTGTCAGCTGGTCCACATTGGAGCGGCTTTCAGCTCAGTTCCAGCAGGATTTCTCGGTGACCTTGCAGCCCAAGTATGTGGAGTCTTCAGCAATAGGGTCTTACTATCTATTCCTGGTGGGAAACCAAGGGCCTCGGCAATGGCCTATAATGTTTTGGGGATATCTATGACCTCCCTGGCCAACAACTCACTGGAAGGTATCCCATCCCTGGCACTGAAAATTTTGTAGTAACAATATATGACTTCTGAGTGTTCCATTGTCCAGAAAAGTAGGTTTCCATATGACTTATTTATATCCTCTTAGATTTAGATTAGCCCTCCCTCCACCTTTCCTTAATCTCTTTCCCTGACCTCACTTAGGCCTTTTCACCCCCTTTAATCTGTTCTACTTACATATATCAATACCATCCTATTAAGTCCCCCCTCCCTCCCTTTATATCCCTTTTCTAGCTTACTGGCCTCTGCTACTGAGTTTTATTCCTACTCACATAGAAGTCCAATCATTTGTAGCTAAGATCCACATATGAGAGAGAACATGTGATGTTTGGCTTTCTGGGCCTGGGTTACCTCACTAAGTATAATCCTTTCCAGACCCATCCACTCTCCAGCAAATTTCATAACTTCATTTTTCTTTACTGCTAAGTAGAACTCCATTGTGTAAATGTGCTACATCTTCATTATCCACTTATCAGTTGAGGGACATCTAGGCTGGTTCCATTTCCTAGCTATTGTGAATAGAGCAGCAATAAACATGGTCGAGCAAGTATCTGTACGGTAGTGAGATGAGTCCTTAGGATATATGCCTAGGAGTGGTCTAGCTGGGCCATATGGTAGATCTATTTTTAGCTGTCTCAGGAACCTCCACAATGATTTCCACAATTTCATTCCCACCAACAGCGTAGAAGGGTTCCTCTTTTTCCACATCCTTGCCAGTATTTGTGGTCATTTGTTTTCATGATGGTAGCCAATCTGTGAAATGGAATCTCAATGTAGTTTTAATCTGTATTTCTCTATCTGTATTTCTTCTGAGAACATTCTATTTAGTTCCATAGGTTTTTTTTTTTTTTTTTTTTTGGCGGGGGGGGGGTGGTTTCGAGGTAGGGTCTCACTTTGGCCCAGGCTGACCTGGAATTCACTCTGTATTCTCAGGCTGGCCTCAAACTCATGGCAATCCTCCTACCTCTGCCTCCTGAGTGCTGGGATTAAAAGCGTGCCACCATGCCTGGCCCATAACCCATTTTTTAATTGGGTTGTTTATTTTTTTTGACCTCTTTGTATATCGTAGCTATTAATCCTCTGTCACATGTATGGCTGGCAAAGATTTTCTCCCATTCTGTTGGTTGTCTTTTTGCTCTATTCACAGTGTCCTTAGCTGTACAAAAGCTTTGTAATTTCATGAGGTCCCAGCAGCTGATCTGTGGTTTTATTTCCTGAGCAATGAGGTTATATTCAGAAAGTCTTTGCCAAGACCAATATGTTGAAGGGTTTCCCCTACTTTTTCCTCTAGCACTTTCAGAGTTTCAGGTCTGATAGTAAAGTCTTTGATTCATTTGGGCTTAATTCTTATACATGGAGAGAGAGAGGATCTATTTTCATCCTTCTACAGATACGGATCCAGTTTTCCCAGCACCATTTGCTGAAAAGGCTGTCTTTTCTCCAATGAGTATTTTTGGCATTTTTGTCAAAGATTAGGTGGGTATAGCTACCTGGACTTACATCAGGGTCCAACTGTTCTGTTCCATTGATCTACATGTCTGTTTTTGTGCCAGTACCATGCTGTTTTTGTTACTATGGCTCTGTAGTATAGGTTAAAATCAGGTATGGTGATACCAGCCTTATTTTTGTGGCTCAAAATTGTTTTAGATATTTGAGGGTTTTTTTTTTTTGCGTGCTTCCAAATGAAATTTTGGATTTTTTTTTAATTTCTGTGAAGAATGCCATTGGAATTTTGATGGGGATTGCATTAAATGTGTAGATTGCTTTTGGTAAGATTGCCATTTTCATAATGTTGACTCTTCCAATCCAAGAACAAGGGATGTCTTTCCATTTCCTAGTGTCTTCTACAATGTCTCGCTTGAGTGTTTTATTAAAGTTTTCATTGTAGAGATCCTTCACTTCCTTGGTTAGGTTTATCCCAAGGTACTTTATTTTTTTGATGCAATTGTGAATGGGAGTGATTCTCTCAATTCATGCTCTGTGTGTTTGTTAGCATATAGGAAGGCTACTGATTTCTGTGGGTTTATTTTGTATCCTGCTATATAGCTATAGGTTTTTATCAGTTTGCTGGTAGAGTCTTTAGGGTCCTTTATGTATAGAACCATATCATCTGCAAATAATTTGATCTCTTCCTTTCCAATTTGTATCCCTTTTATGTATGTCTCTTGCCTTATTGCTGTGGCTAAGACTCCCAGTATTATATTAACTAAAAGTGGGGACAGTGGACACCCTTGTCTTGTGCCTGATTTTAATGGAAAAGCTTCAAGTTTTTCTCCATTTAGTGTTATGTTGGCTGTGGGTTTGTCATAGCCTTTATTATGTTGAGATATGTTCCTTCTATTCCCAGTCTCTGTAGTATTTGAGTATGGTTTGTTTTTTCCAGGTTCCTTATATGTTTGCTTTTCTTTCTTGTCAGCATGGAGGATCCTTTCAAGTATTTTCTGTAGACCTGGTTTTGTCTTCAAATATTCCTTTAGCCTGCTTTTGTCGTGGAATGCCCTTATTTTTCTCTTATTTGAATGGATAGCTTTGCAGGATAAAGTAACCTTGGTTGACAGTTGTTATCTTTCAGAACTTGGAATTGTAGAGGTTCCAAGGTCAGCTTGTGACCGAATGAGGACCTTCCCCAATGAACGCCACAAGAGGAGACAAAGGCACTATAGATCAGGAAGCAACAAACAAGCCCAAAATATAACTTATTTATGAATGGCAAATCCGACCATCCATCAGATTTAACATATAATTCACCCTGACATGGATTGTAAAATTAGCACTTCTGCTGCAAGCCTATATACCAGGCTTGTTTGGCGGGTATTGACCTGGTATAATCTCAGTTACCTTTTGGGATGGCTTTGGTCTCAGCTCTGCTGCATGGCCGCTTGGGTCCCTCTTTGCTGTGGGCTCAGGTAGGCTGGCTGGGCCAGCGGGTCGCTACTCTGATCACCTGTGCTGTGTAGGTGAGCTCCCTTCCCCAGGTCTCTGGTGCTTGTTGGTGCTTGTGCTGGTGGTGGGTGAGAGGAGGCTGTGGATGGTGACTAAAGTCCTCCCACTGGTCCTCACAATTCTTTTCCTCACAAGCTGCTCTGTTGGTCTCTGCCGTCTTCCTCCACGTTTCTTGAGTTTGCAAGGAGGCCAGTATGAGTGGAAAATTCCCTCACCTGGTTTTTTTCCTCCAGCTCTGGCCAAGCCTAGTGGCTGCAGCCACGTGAAACTGGTGCTGCCGCTGCTGGAGCCACTTCTGCCTGCTTCTGCAGGCTCTAGATCCTGTGGATCTTTCCTACTAATCTGCTGCAGTTGATAATTATACACCTCACTTTTTAGTAGAAGAGTGTATTTTTTTTTTTTTTTTGTTTTTGCAAGGTAGGGTCTCACTCTGGTCCAGGCTGACCTGGAATTCACTATGTAGTCTCAGGGTGGCCTCGAACTCTCGGCGATCCTCCTACCTCTGCCTGCCTAGTGCTGGGATTAAAGGCATGCGCCACCATGCCCGGCTTAGAAGAGTGTATTTTGCCCTTTCTTTGTTGTGTTTTGCTTTTTCTCCCCTAGGCTGTTTTGGCATGGTTCCTATGCCGCCATCTTATAGCAGGTCTCTGATTGCTAGGGGGATAAAGTAGGAAGTTTAATCAAATTGACTAAGTTGCCACATGTGGTGGCACACACCTTTAATCCCAGCACTTGGGAGGTAGAGGTAGAAGGATCGCCAAGAGTTTGAGGCCACCCGGAGACTACATGAATTCCAGATCAGCCTGGGTTAGTTCAAGGCCCCTACCTTGAAAACCAACCCCCCCACAAAAAATTACTAAGTTTATGGAGCCAAACATTCAAGGTATCACATTCAAACGATCACATTTTGCTTCTGGCCCCTGTAGATGCATGACCATCTCACTTTGTAAATTGTATTTAGTCCAACTTTAAAGGTCTCCATAGGCTTTACTAACTTTAAAATTGTTTAATAGTCCCAAGTCTCACCTGAGATTCAAGACTGTCTCTTAACTGTGCTTCCTATAAAATCAAAACAAGTTACATATTTCCAACATCTAATGACACTGAGTAAACAAACATGTCCATTGCAAAAAGGTATAACAAGGAAGACTGGACCAATGCAAAATCAATAACCAGTAGGCAAACATTAAACATTTGTAGTTCAAGTCCAACATCTACAACCAGTGACAACAGTCTCTGGATTTTCTGTTTTGTCCCTCCAACTGGGCTGAGCAGCCTGAGGAAAACTTCCATCCCAAGCTAACAATGTTTCATGGTAGCCTTTACATAGTTCTGGTATGTCCAAGACAACTTCAGGTCTCCACTGCAAACCATGGTCCATCTTCACAGCTCCATGCATTAGCCTTTTTGGCCTTCAGTACAGGGATATCACCCTACTTCCTGTGCTATATCTAAGCAGCAGCTCCTGTAACCATGTGCACTTCATACCTGTTTCCATGTTTTTTTCATGTTTCCAAAATACTAGGTGTGCAGCAGCACAGCCAAATTGTTACTCCAGGGGAAATGAATGGTTACCTTCAAGAATAGGTTATACCTGCTTTTAGAATCTTTTTAAGCTTTCTTTTCATTTTCATTTAATTGAGACAGAGAGAGAGAGAATGAGAATGGGTACGCCAGGGCCCCTAGCCACTGCAAATGAACTCCAGATGCATGCACCACCTTGTGTATCTGGCTTACATGGGACCTGGAGGACCAAACCTGGATCCTTAGGTTTCACAGGCAAGTGCCTTAACCGTTAAGCCATTTCTCCAGCCCTAGGATTCCTTTTTCAAGTCATCTCCTTTCAAAATAATTTGTATATGTACTCATTTAGGCTTTCCTGAATGGATTTCACTCTCAGGCATCTTTTCCATTGTTTCAGTTTAAAAGAGTTGGCCCACTCCCAATGGTGGTAATCTGTTTTTTTAATTTATTTTTATTTGCAAGCAGAGAGAGAGAGAAGAAGAGAGGCAGACAGAGAATGGGCACGCCAGGGCCTTCAGCCACTGCAAACGAACTCCAGATGCATGTGCCCCTTGTGCATCTGGCTTACATGGGTCCTGGAGAATCAAACCGGAATTCTTTGGCTTCACAGGCAAACACCTTAATCACTAAGCCATTTCTCCAGCCGATTTTTTTTTTTTTTTGAGAGAGAGAGACACAGAGAGAGAGGGAGAGGAAGACAGATAGAGATGGGCGCGCCAGCAGCCTCTCAGCTGCTGCAAACAAAATCCAGATGCGTGCGCCCCCTTGTGGTCAAGTGCGGCATTGCGCCCTTGCGTCACTTTGCATCTGGCTAAACGTGGGACCTGGAGATTGGAACCGGCGTTCTTAGGCTTAGGAGGCAGGCACCTTAACCACTAAGCCATCTCTCCAGCCCACCCGTTTTTTGTTTTTTTTTTTAATATTTTATTTTTATTTGAATCAAAGAAGGAGAGAGAGAATGGGTGTGCCAGGGCCTCTAGCTATTGGAAACAAACTCCAGATTCATGTGCCACCCTGGGCATCTGGCTTATGTGGGACCTGGAGAATTGAACCTGGGTCTTTAGGCTTTGCAGGCATGCACTTTAACCGCTTAGCCCTCTCTCCAGCCCCCTGGTAATCTGTTTTAACAATATCAGCTTTAGTAACCTAAAACTAGTCTCTGTGCCAGTAGCTTTAAACTTGCTTGAATTTTTCCAACTTAAACTTTTTATGTATTTTTTTTATTTATTAGAGAAAGGTGGGGAGAGAAAATGGGCATGTCAGGGCCTCTAGCTACTACAAATGGACTCCAGATGCATGCACCACCATGTGAATCTGTATTATGTGGGATCTGGAGAATCAAACTAGGGTCTTTTGGCTTCACATGCAAGTGCCTTAACTGCTAAGCTATCTCTTCAGCCCAGTTTTTCCAATTTTAAATCATACATCCTTCAGTTCTATACCTTTGGCCAAGCACAGTAGTCCATTACTTTTGGGGGGGGGGTTCCCTAGGTAGGGTCTCACTGTAGCTCAGACTGATCTGGATTTCACTATGTAGTCTCAAGGTGCCTCGAATTCTTGGCAATCCTTCTACCTCTGCCTTCTGAGTGCTCGGATTAAAGGCATGCACCACCATGCCCGGCTCATTACTTTTAAATTCAACCTTGATCAAACTGGGCAAGGGCAACAAAATATAGCCAGCCTTTATGCCAGTAGCCTAATTCCAACAAAGGTCTTTGCCTTCTTTCCTTCCCCTTTGAAAGTTCTTTATATATATATAATTTATTTATTAGAGACAGGGAGAGAGAAAGTGAGAATAGGCTTTGCAGGCAAATGCCTTAACTGCTAAGCCATCTCTCCATCCCTAGAGTAATTTTTTTTGTGTTGGGGTGAGGGGTGTTGGTACATGTGCATGTGGAGGCTAGAGGTCAGTCTTGGATCATGTTCCTCAGGACTGCCTTCCCCCGTGTGTGTGTGTGTGTGTGTGTGTGTGTGTGTGTGTACAGATCGTCTCATTGGCCTTCAGCTTGCCAATTAAGCTAGACTGTGTGCCTAGCAAGCCTGAGAGATCCACCTATCTCCGCCTCCCCAGTGCTAGGATTATAAGTACATGCCACCACATCTGGCTTTTTTTTTTTTTTTTTTTTTTTTTAAATGTAGGTTATGGGGATCAAGCACTTTACTGACTGAGCTGTCTCTTCAACCCCTAGAATAATTACTTTTAACCCTGAATTTTTGAAAGGTTTAGCTTAGATTTTTACCCTTCTGATTTCTACTTTTCTCCTCTTAGATTGCTCAGCTACCTCTGAAACTTGAGTCTGAAGTGATGGAAAATGGAGACAACTTCTCCGTGGGGGAACGGCAGCTTTTATGCATAGCAAGGGCCCTGTTGCGCCACTGTAAGGTGAGGTACTTGACAAGGGTATGCAGCAGGAAGCAGTGTCAGATAGTTAAGAACACTGGGGTGTAGCCTTGCCCAAAGGCACTGGGAGCTAAAGTCTTCTGCCTCACAGGCCAGTGGCACTTTATGAGCATAATCAGCAGTGTTTCTCGATCTTAACACCATTTGGCATACTGGCTTGGGGAACTCTTTTTTAAATTTCTCCAAGCATTTAGGTCCCAAGACAACTTGGTTTCTCGTCAGTGAGTAGTTTTAGTATTGCAGACCATCAACAGGGGATTTAAAGACTGCAAGAGACTTCATCAAATACAGCCCCTAATTTTACTAACTGGGAAAAAAGTTCCAGAAGTTAGCTAACATACATGTTGAGATCACAGAACAAGGGGCAAATATTTGGTTAGATCAGTATTCTATGAGATCCTATTTTTGGAAATCAAGAAAAACATGAGTTATCTGACTTATAAGCAAATGGATTTTTTTAATGTATGTGTGAACCTACCAAGAAGAAATACCTAAGTATAAAATTTAAATAAATTTTAGTAAAACTGAGATGAACAAGAATGCTTAAGGAATAATTGGATTCCTCCTCCTACTTTGCTGGCAGATTCTGATTTTAGACGAAGCCACAGCTGCCATGGACACAGAGACAGACTTACTGATTCAAGAGACCATCCGGGAAGCCTTTGCGGATTGCACCATGCTGACGATTGCCCATCGCCTGCATACGGTTCTAGGCTCTGATAGGATTATGGTGCTGGCCCAGGGACAGGTACTGAGCCCTTCAGGGACTTTCACTTGGCATGGGGCCTTGTCTGGGATAAGAACAAACCCTTGTCAGTGATGGGTTGCTTGCTTCTCATGGTCCTGAGCATTCAGATCAGCAGCCTTAGCAAGGCTGTTCCGGTACTATCACACCATGTTTTAGGTCTCTATTATTAATAGCTATGATGGTGCCATTATTATTAATAGAATACACATTATCCATGATACATGACTTGTTTTTGCCAAATTATTAATTTTAAGGAAACCTGAAAGAACACACAAAACAAAGGCAAAACAAGATTGCAAGTCATTCATACCCCGCCAGAGATGAGCAGTGTAACACATTGGCTTGTCCCAGCGGTCTCCTCACACCATGCACACAGTCTCCACAGTAGGATGGTCTTTGCCCAGACACAGAACGGCGGGTGAAGAGAAATTTGGACCGAGTAGTTTGTTAGCCCACGGGGCAGGAGGTGGAGGGCTCTGCATCATTTGCAGCCAGTGCTTGCTTGGCCCTCTATCTTCAAGAGGCCAGCTCTGCCCAGGCACCATACCTTCACACCTACATTCCAAAGAAGGCACTTTCTCGTGCTCCTCTCCAATGGAGAAGTACTGAGGAGGCATGCCCTGCCATCTCTTTAGTCTCGAGGAAGAGGGGACAGGGAAAGCAAGCGTGGGTGTCCTCAGCTGCTGTGATGAGCAGTGAGTTCTGCTGCAGTATGGCCTCTGCTCTATGTAGATGTCCATCCCACACAGTGGATGGTTGACATCGTCCATCCCTTACTTTCTTCCCTGCCTCTAGACATCCTGAGCTCTTTGTTTGCCAACTATAGGTTAGATCAGCTTGCACAACAAAATGACGTATCTGGGAGCCCTCAACTTGAGCTGTAGCCCTCCCCACCCCTGGTAGTTATAGAACCTTGTAAGTGCATTTCTTTACTCCCAAGGCTAAGAGAATTGGGATTGATGTGAAGGATGCATGGCCTCCTTCCTTGACTTCCCTCAGCACTGCAGAGCTCATTGAATTGCCCTTGGGGGGGCTTTGGGTTCTGCCTCCATTGCTCCTCTGAGCCACCGAGGGCGCCCCACAGTCACACTCTGACATGTCTCCTCTTTTGCAGGTGGTGGAGTTTGACACCCCATCAGTCCTTCTGTCCAATGACAGTTCCCGGTTCTATGCCATGTTTGCTGCTGCAGAGAACAAGGTGGCTGTCAAGGGCTAACTTCCCTCATCAGTGAAGTCTCTTCCTCAGAGCATCTTCATTCTCTGCCCAGGGTGGGCCCCTCATCCTGTCCGCCTGCCAAAAACCTTGCCTTTCCCAGTTTTATCTTTCACACAGCAGTTCAGGATTAGCTTGTGTGTTTCACTTTTAGGGAGAGTCATATTTTGATTATTGTATTTATTCCCTATTCATGTAAATGATATTTAGTTTTTTTTTTTTATTAATTGCACTCTTAAGAGGTTCAGGGAACCATTAGTATAAATGTATCAGAGGCCTATAATGAAGCTTTATATATGTAGCTATGTCTATATATAACTATGTACATAGCCTATATTTACAGTGGAAATGTAAGCTGTTTATTTTATATTAAAAGAAGCACTGTGCTCAGGGCAGTGCAGACTCCTCTTTATCATTTTTGTACAGTTTGCTGTGCTAGAGAGGTGGATTTTGCTATTAGACTGTAGGAAGGGTAGCATTTTATTCTCTAGCTGGTCGTTTCACGGTGCTGGGTTTTCTAGGTGTCCAAAGGAAGATGTGGCAATAGTGGCCTTCTGTGACCCCTTCTACTCCTCCCCAGGCCTGGTGAGCAAGTGGAACAGGGCTGCAGGAGGCCTTGCAGAGCGCCGTGAATTCTCAGGGCTCCTGCTTTCTGTCCTTATGTCACTTGATGTCTCTGTCAGAGCAGTAGGGCAAAGCCCAGCCCCCTTCCCCTCCCTCTTGTCAGGAATGAGAATCCCGGGAGCATTCATTCCTCAGAAAGGGATCTCTCTCCTGCCGCCTTCTTTGTTATGGTTTCTAAACAAGAACAGGTCTGTTCACAGAGTGTCCCGCTGCCTCAGGTTCCTAACGCTGGCCACTGCACAGAGCTCTCTAGCTCCTAGGCCAGTTGGTTCCCAGCCCTGGGGCCGACTGCTGCTGTTTTAGGTGGCATTTTCATTTGCCTGTTCCCACACTCCATGGTTCCGTGGAGAGTTCAGGATGGTGGGGGTCTGTTCTCCTTCCCCACTGCACCTGTCGCACAGTCTCCTCTCCAAAGTCTGCAACTTTCAGCAGCTCTTGCTAATCAGTGTCTCACACTGATGTAGAAGTTTTTTTGTACTGTAAAGAGACCTACCTCAGGTTGCTGATTGCCATGTGGTTTGGTATTTCCTGCTTTGTGCTCTGGGGCCAGTAGCTCAGGTGGGTGTAGTCGCTGCTGTCATCAGTTGAATGGTCAGCATTGCATGTTGTGACAAACTAGACATTCTGTCGCCTTAGCATGTTTGCTGAACACCTTGTGGAAGCAAAATTCTGAAAAAGTGAATAAAATTATTTTGGATTTGTAAAACTCTTGGTGTATAAAATAGTTTTCTGGGAAGAGAGAGAGAGATGTTTTTGAAAGGCTTTGGTGTATTGGAGCCTTGAACCTGAATGACTATTTAATGATGAAGTTACAGCTACAAAGAACTGGCTTCAAGGGACATTGGACATAAAATACCTGCCATTCATGTATTATGGGCCTCAGTCCCTACAACCTCCATCCCCCAGATACATATGCTCACCAAGGGACACTCCTGTGCTGTCCATACAAGGGAATAAAAATGGGGAAAGTGAGTACAGAAGTGGCAAAATTAGGTTAAAATGAAGGGATTGTTGAGGGATCATGGCAAGTGAAATACATGTAATTGCCTTTTCAGCAACAGCATTCAGATTAACCCAGTGAGAATTAGTGGTCCATCAAGAGAATATACATTCCAAAGTTCCTACTGGGCCAGGCGTGGTGGTGTACACCTTTAATCCCAGCACTTGGGAGGCAGAGATAGGAGAATCGCGTTGAGTTGAGGACACCCTGAGACTAGCACAAGACACTACTTTTTTTTTTTGAGGTAAATTACTTTTGGGGAAAACTTGTCCCCTGGGGAGACACAGATACACATCTTCACCCCAAATAGGGCTCAGATGGCAAACCAAAGTATGATTACACCAATACCAGTTTGGTGAACCAATGTTTTTACTGGGGGTGGGGGTATCACTTACAAAGCATAAAGAGGGGTTACCTACAGGAATGTGGGGCCCCTAAAGCAGCCACTTTGATGGAGCTTCTTGTGTCCAAATTATTCCTTGGATGCCCCTCCTCAGCCTCAGGATGACTTCCAGAGCATCGGGACCCAGAGCAGCCGTACCACGAAGTCTCATCCTGTCCTGAATGACAACTTCCCTGTGGCCACTTCTAAAAGCTCCTTGTCCCTGTCCAGGCGTATGAGACCACAGAGCAGCCCTTCAGTGGGTCGCACTATATCGGGATTACCTACAGAGTATGCAACCCCAAAGCAGCACTTGGGGGGCTTGCTATATTGGGATTACCCTTGTGATGCTCCTCCCCCAGTCTCCGGATGAGGGTTTACACCAGAGCATGGAGACTCCAGATACACCACCTTAATGGAGCTCATTGTTCCTAGATCTTTTCCTCTATATATACTCTCTTTTTTTTTTTTTTTTTGTTTGGTTTTTTTTTTTTTTTTTTTTTTGTTTTGTTTTTGAGGTAGGGTCTCACTCTTAGCTCAGGCCAACCTGGATTTCACTATGTAGTCTCAGGGTGGCCTCAAACTCATAGTGATCCCCCTACCTCTGCCTCCCAAGTGCTGGGATTGAAGGCATGCACCATCACACCTGGCTCCCCTCTCTATATATTTTTATTCCCCCCCCTAAGGTCACAAGATCTTGTGCATTATTATATACAGCTGGCATGGGGGCACCTAGATGTCTCATGGGGGTCTGATGACCCTCCCCATACTTTCTCTGGTAAGTTGACCCAACTACTTTTTAAAATAATTTTTTAAAATATTTTATTTCTTTTGAGAGAGAAAAAGGCAGATAGGATGGGTGCACCAGGCCCTCTAGCCACTGCAAATGAACTCAGATGCATGAGCCACCTTGTGCATCTGGCTTACTGGTACTGGGAAATTGAACCTCTGTCCGTAGGCTTCACAGGCAAATGCCTTAACCACTAATCCATCTCTCCAGAACCCAGCTGCAGTTAAAAATTTTTTTAAATTTTATTTATTTGCAAGCAGAGAGAGAGAGAAGAGATAGAAGAGAAGCAGACAGAGAGTGATAATGGGCATGCCAGGGCCTCCAGCCACTGCAAACAAACTCTAGATGCATGTGCCCCTTGTGCATCTGGCTTACATGGGTCCTGGAGAATCGAACCAGGATCCTTTGGCTTTATAGGCAAACACCTTAACCGCTAAGCCATCTCTCCAGCCCCCAACTGCTTTTGATCAAGACAGCAATAGTTGTAAATAACTATTCAATGTGGAGGAAATTTGCTATACAACACTCCATCCCCTCCTCTGGCTCTTATATTCTTTTTTAAAAATATATTTTTTATTTATTTGAGAGAGAGAGAAAGAGGCGGGGGGGGGGGAGGGGAGAGGAAGAGAATGGGTGTGTCAGGGCCTCCAGCCACTGCAAACGAACTCCAGATGCATGTGCCCCCTTGTGCATCTGGCTTATGTGGGTCCTGGAGAATCAAACCGGGATCCATTGGCTTTGCAGGCCCCCCCCTTTTTAAATTTTTTTAATGATTTTTAATTTATTTTTGGAGAGAGAGAGAGGGAGAGGGAGACAGAAATGGGCACGCCAGCAGTCTCTCAGCTGCTGTGAACGAAAGCCAGATGCATGCGTGCCCTTGCCTCACTTTGCATCTGGCTAAACGTGGGACCTGGAGATTGGAACCGCTGGACATTGGAACCAGCATTCTTAGGCTTAGCAGGCAAGTGCCTTAGCCACTAAGCCATCTCTCCAGCCCCCCTATTTTTTTTTATGCAAGAAAGAATTGGCACACCAGGGCCTCCAGCCACTATAATCAAACTGCAGATACATGTGCCACCTTGTATGCATGTGCAACCTTGCGCACTAGTGTCACCCACGCCTAGCTTACGTGGGACCTGGAGAGTCAGACATGGGTCCTTAGGCTTCTTAGACAAGCATCTTAACTGCTAAGCCATTTCTCTAGCCCTCTTACATTCTTTTCAGCCCCTCTTCTGTGATTTTCTCTGAGCCACAGAGAGAGCAAGACCAATGTCCATTTATGGCTAAGCACTGGAGCACTATGCCACAGCAACAGTCACTAATCTCAGGATCTTGATCAGTTGTGTTTCTCCATCAGCACCAGCTGTTGACTGCAAGAAGTTCTCCAGCCAAAGCTGACAGCAGTAGTAATAACAGCGGTATGGAATGGATATAAACACAAATGTTTACCAGGAAACTTGACAAGACCATCACATCCATCCAACAAAATAGTAACAGTGACTTCCACACTGAGGCTTCAAACCTCCCCAGCCATAGGCTTTTGACAGTACCAGACATGAACTTCCTGCTGTAGAATGGGCCATGAATCCAATTGCAAAGCTGTTGGCTGTACCCACCACAGTCACGCCACTATCACACAGGCAGGCACACCTTGCTTGGAATGTTGGTATCACAGTACACAGGGTTCAAAGCTGGGCAGGGCTGCTGATGACCATTTTTCCTCAGCAGCCTACACAGCACTTTCCAGCACAATGAAAGCCTGCCAGCAGGGAGGGTGCTTCCAGGTCAGTCCCTGCCCGATTTCTCCACATCCAATAACCAAACCATGCCATGTCTTCAGCAATAGGGTCTTACAAATTTGTTCTGGAATACAACCAACAACTGGTGACAATAACATTTTTCTCATCTTGGGATCCTCATGGGCCTCCCTGGCCAACAACTCTAAGGAAGGTAGCCCATCTCTGGCACTGTGATCTTTGTTCAACAACCTCATGGCTTATAGGAGTTCCCTTAATTGCTGTCTTTATTGTCCTCACTGATACCAAACATGTAAGATACTCAGAGGTTAGCACTATGACATTTAACAAAGCTGTTTACAGAGGGTAGGCGGGATCTCTGAAGGCCCACCACCATTCACTTCCAAGTAGGCACCAGTTGGTCTCAGGAGTCAGCAGCTAAGAGAAAAACTACTACAGGAGGACATTAGCAAGGTCTACCACAGCACGAAGAGCACTGATGAAGCCTGCATCACCTGGCTATTTTTTAATATTAAAAAAATTATAATTTATTTGAGAGAGATAGAGAATGGGTGTGCCAGGGAGTCCAGCAAATAAACTCCAGATGCATGCGCCACCTTGTGCATCTGGCTTATGTGAGTACTGGGGAATCAAACCTGGGTCCTTAGGCTTTGCAGGCAAATGCCTTAACCATTAAGCCATCTCTGCAGCCCCCACCTTGTTTCTTTAAAAGCACAATATTGGAGCCAGGCGTGGTGGTGCACACCTTTAATCCCAGCACTCAGGAGGCAGAGGTAGGAGGATCACCATGAGTTCGAGGCCACCCTACCTCAAAAAAACAAAACAAGCCGGGCGTGGTTGCGCACACCTTTAATCCCAGCACTCGGGAGGCAGAGGTAGGAGGATCGCCATGAGTTCAAGGCCACCCTGAGACTACATAGTTAATTCCAGGTCAGCCTGGGCCAGAGTGAGACTCTACCTCAAAAAAAAAAAAAAAAAAAAAAAAAAAAAAAAAAAAAACCAAACGAATAAAAACACAATATTGGGGACAGCACCATGGATGAGTGGCACCACCCACCTAGCTTTCCATAATCTACACACATTTTCTGTGAGCTGTCCTGCTTTCTCACGGGGCTGCCTTGTCTTTCCCTATCCCTGACCTGCTAAGAGGGGCCCAAAGCAGAGTGAGGCTTGTGTGTAGTCTGCCGGGGTGCCTGCTCTATGAACTTACTCTTCCCAGCTGGGCTTGACTGGCTCCAGGGGGCAGCACTGAGGCTGCAGGCTTGGCTCTCCTTAGCCACACCTGGCTGCTTTGATAGTCTCTGGCTAAACAAGCAATTTCCACCAGCTGCCCATCTTCTTGCAGGACAAAACTGTACATGGCTCTCTCTGGAGGCATCATTGCCCACTCCTGCATCAAGCTTAGTTCTTTTCACCTGAAGCAGCCTGTCATTCAGACCCTCTGAGACTGTCCTTTGGTTCTTACTAGCACCGCATTTGGCTTTCTGTGAATTTTATCCTTAGCAACTGCAGCTCCACGCAAATCTCGCCACATTTGCTTCTGAGTGACCCGAACAGACCTCTCTGTCTGCTTTATCTTTCTCTCATCTCTAGATTATGCTTTCATTTTATGGACCCAATTTATATGCTGAGGCATGGGCCTTCCCTTCCTCTGTATTAAAGGTGGGGTCTGAGAGGCATGTTCTAGCACCTTGACATTATTCCCTCCTGCCTCATCTGGATCCTCCCATGGGTTCCACATACTTGGATCCCACGAAGGGCGCTTCAGCACCGCTCTTATTTGTGCTTTGTTGCCCTTTCGGCTGCTAGCCCTAAGAGATGATCTTTTCTATTGTCCAATTTACCTGTCAAATCCTGAGCCAGCAACCTGCCCTTTTCTCGTTGTAAGTCCTCTTTTAGGCTGACAAGTTCTCTCTGTGCAGTTTTTTCTGCCTCAGCTGTTTGCCTTGTTAGCCACAACAATGGCCAGGCCACCTCCGCAGCCGCTTGCCGACACTCCAGTCTCTCATGCCCACACTCAAAGACTTCAACACATGCTCTGGCCCTTTTACTGTTTTCAGGGCATCCCCGTATTCCCATGGTGGACCCCCATTCAGCAAGCGTGCTCGTGACTTCATACCACATAGAGAAGGATGGCCATCCTGGGATTCCTCCCCCAGACACTCTTCCTCCTGATGGCTCAGCCTGGGTTACCTGTCTTACTACCCACGGCAAGACCCAGGCTACCGCCACCACCGCAAGAAAGCACACCAACACGCACCGTGTGGGGAAGGATAACCCACTGGGATTTCCCCCGTGGAAACTTCCTCCCCAGCCTCCACTGCTCCCCACGCCTTGCCGACCACAGCCAGGACCGACCATGCCACTCCACTGCTCCTCCCAAACTCATCTCTAGTTCAGCCATGCCCCACGTTGGGGCACCAAGTGTCGCAGGAAACTTTTCCCTTGGGGTGACTCAAACACACATCACCCCAAATAGGGCTCAGATGGCAGACCAAAGGATGCTTACACCCGTACCAGTTTGCTGCACCAATGAGTTTACGGGGTTCACTTACAGAGCATAAAGAAGGGTTACTTACAGGAACATGGAGCTCCCAAAGCAGCCACTTTGATGGAACTTCCTGTGTCCAAATTATTCCTTGGATGCTCCTCCCTCAGCCTCAGCATGAAGGCTGATTTATAGTGCATCGGCACCGGGGAGCAGCCGCACCACGGAGAAGTCTCCTTCCACCCTCAATGACAACGTCCCTGTGGCCGCTTCTAGAGCTTCTGGTCCCTGTTCAGGAGCGTGAGACCACAGAGCGGCACTTCAGCGGGGCTCACTATATCAGGGTTACCCCCGAGGATGCTCCTCCCTCAGCCTTACATACAGAGCATGGAGACTCTGGCGACACCATCTCAATGGAGCTCTTTTCCTCTCCATTTACTCTATCTCCCCTGAGGTCACACGATCTTGTGCGTTATTGTAGACAGCTGGTGCAGGGGTGTGCCTAAATCTCAGGTGGGGGCTCTGATGACCCTCCCCACCTTCTCTGGTGAGTTAACCTAGCTGCTTCCGATAAAGCCAGCAATGGTTATTTACATCTTTCAATGTGGAGGAAGTCTGCCACACAGCAACTAATACTGTCCTGACGGTGTGCGTATTTGGGTCTATGGCTCTAAAGTTAAACCATTTCTCCAGGTACAGTTCCAGCATTCAGGAGACTAAGGTAGAAAAATCTCTGTGAGTTCAAGGCCAGCCTGGGCTAGTGTGAGTCCCTGCCACAGAATAAAAGGTTCAGTTCTCCATTGGATATGCTTGTTCTGCCTATAATACCAGCACTTGGGAGGCTGAGGCAGGAAAATCTCAAGTTCCAGGTCAGCTTGGCCTGTGTAGGGGGATTCTGTCTCATGGGGTGGGGAGGAATCAGTTAAAAAAATTTTTTTGTGGGCTGGAGAGATGGCTTAGCCGCTAAAGTGTTTGCCTGCAAAGCTGAAGGACCCTAGTTCGATTCCCCAGGACCCACGTAAGCCATCTGGTGGGTGGCACATGCGTCTGGAGTTCGTTTGCAGTGACTGGAGGCTCTGTCACACCCATTCTCTCTCTCTGACTCTCCCAAATAAATAAAACTTAAAAAAAAAAAAAGTTTTGCTGGGCATGGTGGCACATGCCTTTTATGCCAGCATTCAGGATGCAGAGGTAGGAGAATCACTGTGAGTTCAAGACCACTCTGAGATTACATAGTAAATTTCAGGTCAACCTGAGCTAAAGTGAGACCCTACCTTGAAAAAACAAAAAAATGAGCTGGGCGTGGTGGAGCACACCTTAAATCCCAGCACTTAGGAGGCAGTGGTAGGAGGATCACTGAGTTTGAGGCCAACCTGAGACTACAGAGTGAATTCTAGGTCAGCCTGAGCTAGAGTGAAACCCTACCTTAAAAAAAAAAGGGGGGGCTATGGAGATGGCTTAGTGGTTAAGACACTTGCCTGTGAAGCCTAAGGACCCAGGTTCAATTCCCCAGTATCCATGTAAGCCAGAGGCACAAGGTGTCACATGTGTCTGGCATTAAAAAGAAGAAAAGGGCTGTGGAAATTGCTCAGCAGTTAGGCACTTGCTTACAAAGCCCAGTGGCCTGGGTTCAATTCCTTAGTACCCACGTAAAGCCAGATGCACAAAGTGGTGCATGTGTCTGGAGTTTGTTTACAGTGGCAGGAGGCCCTATATCACCCATTCTCTTTCTCTCTCTCTCTTTGTCTGCCTCTTTCTCTCCATTTTTTCTTTCTCTAATAAATAAAGAAATGAAAAAATAATGAATATATTTAAAAGTCCATTTCTCATAGTTACATTTCAAGTACCCAGTAGTCATTGGTGGCCCATGACTACCATATCACACAGTGCAGGTACTGAACATTTCCACTACAACAGAAGGCTCTGCTAGGCAGCACGGATCTAGACCAGAGCCACGTTTGCAAATACACTAGATTGTTCTTCCAAGAGGGCCACGTTAGAGACAGTGCGTTCATAAAGGTCTTCCTGGTCAGTTTGCTGTTGTCTTAACTTCCCCTCTTTCCATTCTGTTCTCATAGCTCTTGATTCTCTACTTCACTCTTTTTTAAAAAATATTTTTTTTTTTTCGAGAGAGAAAGAGGCAGAAGGAGAGAAAGAGGCAGGGGAGAATGGGTACACCAGGGCCTCCAGCCACTGCAAACGAACTCCAGATGCATGCGCCCCCTTGTGCATCTGGCTTATGTGGGTCCTGGAGAGTCAAAGTGGAATCCTTTGGCTTTGCAGGCAAACGCCTTAACTGCTAAGCCATTTCTCCAGCCCTCTGCTTCACTCTTTAAAAGAAAGTATTTGGGGGCTAAAGAGAAGGCTTAGCAATTAAGGTGCTTGCCTGCAAAGCTTAAGGACCCAGGTTCAATTCCCCAAAAACCCACATAAGCCAGATGCACATGGTGGTAGATGTATGTGGAGTTCTTTTGCAGTGACTGGAGGCCCTGGCATGCCCATTTTCTCTATCTCTAATAAACAAATAATGAAATATTTTTTAAAAGAAAGTACTTGGGGCTGGGGAAATGCTTCAGTGATTAAAGGCACTTGTTCTGCAAGCTTGACAACTGAAGTTCAAGCCTTAGCACCTATATAAAGCCATATATATGGACACTGGTATCTATAATGCCAATGCACCTCTGATAGTGGGAGGCAGAATCAAGAGAATCCAGAAACTCATAGCCCAGCTAAACTGACACTCTCAGTGGGGCAGGGGGAAAGACCCTCAAAAATAAAGTGGAAGAGAGACTGACATCTTGAGGTTGTGCTCTGACTTCCACATGTGTGTGCATACACACACACACACACACACACACACACACACACACACACACACACACACGGGCTAAGGAAATGGCTTAGCAATTTAGCAGTTAAAGGTGCTTGCTTGCAAATCCTACCAACCTAGGTTTACTTCCCCAACACCCATGTGAAGCTGCACAGGCATTCGTATGCTCTGGCAAGAGATGCCCTCCAACACACATGCACATGTCTAAATGAGAGCAAGAAAAAGGGGAAAGGAAGGAGAGGAAGAAAGAAAAGGAAAAGAAAGGCACTTCCCTGACTTTTGTGTACACCCTTCCCTGTAAAGAGTCTCACTTTGGTGCACAGATAAACCTTGAGATGCAAACAAGGCGTCTCTTAGGACTGTCCTCAGCTGTCTGCAGAGGCCAGCACTGGCTGCATCCCAGGCACCTCAACCGTGTTCCTTAGTCATGCCACTGAACTGGGGTTCCTGCCTAGTATCCTGAGCTCATCTCTAACTCTCTTGCCTCTTCTTTTGAAAGATGTGTATGTGTGTGTGAGAGAGAGAGAGAGTGAACGAGAGAGAGACTGGGGGTAGAGACCAGGGCCTCATGCATGCTAGGCAAGTGTTCTATCACTGAGCTACTCCTCCTCCCCTTCTCAGATTCAGCCGCTGCCAGGTCCTTTGTATCATCACTACTGCCTCTTCCTTCCCTCCATTTTTGTGAAGGCTTGCTTTCCTTCATGTTGTACTTACAGCATCTTTCTTTTAGATTCTTATTTATTTATTTTCAAGGAGAGAGAGAGGATGTAAAATGGGGACTCCAAGGTCTCTAGCGACAGCAAACGAACTCCAGATGCATGAGCCACTTGGTACATTTTATATGGATATTAGAAAATTGAACCTTTAACCACTGAGCCATCTGTCCAGCTCCAGTTATAGCTTAATTGTCTCTGTCCACTGAACTGCCAGATAGACTGCCATTAAAATACTGGCCAAAAAGACAGAAATTGGCCTTGATATCCATGACCTTGCAGTGCCTAGCAATACCTTCGTGAGACCCTCATACTAGGAGAAAATGATGATGATATCAAATTAAAAGAGGCTAATGGAGGGAGGGAGGGAGGGGATATGACAGAGAATGGAATTCTGAAGGGGAATGGGGGGGAAGGGAGAGAAATACCATGGTTTTTTGTTTGTAAGTACAGAAGTTGTTGATAAAAAAAAAAAAAAAAACTTTAAAAAATTACTGGCCAAAAATGCAAGTTGGCCAAATAATTCATCCTCCAAAACTTTTTTTTTTTTTTTGGTTTTATTTATTTATTTATTTATTTATTTATTTATTTATTTATTTTCAGGTAGTCTCACTCTCTAGTCCAGGCTACCTCTGCTTCCCGAGTGCTGGGATTAAAGGCGTGTGCCACCACGCCCGGCTCCTCCAAAACTTTTCAGGGATAGTTGCTATGGTAGTTTGAATGGATGTCCCCCAATAGATTCAGGAGTTTCTTAAAGCTTTAGGTTTCCAGCCACCTGGCTGGAGGAGGTGTCACTGTGGGTGAATCCTAGGGTTCGAGTCCTAAGGTGTGTTTGGGGACTGACCTGAATTCCAGCCAAAGACATGCAGAGTGCTTAAACTCTGCCTGGGTTCCTGGAGTGTGCTTGCTCATGCTTGTGCTGGTGGCTGCTTTTCTCTCTGTGCGTGGACCTGTGAAAGGGGGCCAGCTTCTTTCACCATTACAGAACTTCCCCTGAATCTGTAAGCTTCAATAAATACCCTTCCTCTCATAACTGTGTCTGGTGTGGAGGTTCCTCCCAGCAATGTGAAGCTGACTACGACAGTTGCTAAGAACATTAGATGATAGGAATCAAGAAGTAAAATAGAGAAGGGCATATGAAATGTTGGGAAAACAAACATTTTAGAGGCTGAGCAGGGAAACTCATGGAGAAAGCAACCACTGATGAACTGTGTGGCCAGTCCATGTTTGATAGCTATTGGGGCATTTTTATTTTTGCATGCTATCTTTATTTACTTGTTTTTTTTTTTTTTTTTTTTTTTTGGTTTTTTTGTGAGGTAGGGTCTCACTCTGGTCCAGGCTGACCTGGAATTAACTATGTAGTCTCAGGGTGGCCTCGAACTCTTGGCAATCCTCCTACCTCTGCCTCCCAAGTGCTGGGATTAAAGGCGTGCACCACCACACCTGGCTTATTTTTTTTTTTTTTTTTGAGATAGGGTCTCACTCTAGTTCAGGCTCACCTGAAATTCATTATGTAGTCTCAGGGTGGATTTGAACTCACAGCGATCCTCCTACCTCTGCCTCCCAAGTGCTGGGATTAAAGGCGTGTGCCACCACACCCAGCTGTTATCTTTATGTTTATCTTTGTATGAGTATATATGGTGTGTATATGTGTGAGTATGGGCAAATACATGCTATGGTGCGTGTATGGAGGTCGGAGGATAGCCTCAAATATCAGCCTTCACCTTGAGGCAGGATCTCTTTTTTTAAAAAAAAAAAAATTTATGAATGGAAGAGCCAAAGGAAGGGTATGACTTCTTACAATGCAACTGCCCAGACAGAAATTGGCCTCAATATCCATGACCTTGCAGCCTAGCAATACCATCGCAAGACCCTCAAAATAGAAGAAAAAGATGATGACATCAAATTAAAAGAAAGACTAATGGAGAGAGGGAGGGGATATGATGGAGATTGGTGTTCTAAAGAGGAATGGGGGGAGGGAAATATGTTTTTTGTATGTAAGTATAGAAGGTGTCAATAAAAAATTAATAATTAAAAATATTTTATTTCTTTATTTATTTGAGAGAAAGAGGAAGAGGTAGAGAGAATGGGCACGCCAGGGCCTCCAGCCACTGCAAACAAAGTCCAGACGTGTGCACCCCTTGTGCATCTGGTTTACGTGGGTCCTGGGGAATTGAACTGGGGTCCTTAGGCTTCACAGGCATGCACCCTAACCACTAAGCCATTTCCCCAGCCCAAGACAGGATCTTTTGTTTGTCACTATGTATGCCAGGCTAGTGGCCCATAAGTTTCCAAAGCTGCCTGTCTGTGCCTCCCATCTTGCCATACACATGGTGGGATTACAGATGTGCATTACCACATCTGGCTTCACGTGGGTTTGGAAGATCTGAACTTATGTCCTCCCACTTGTACAGCAAGCTCTTTACCCCACTAAGCCATCTTCCCAGCCTGCATGTTGTCTTTATTTTATATTGTCTTTATTTTATATTAAAATTTACTTGTTGACACATTTTGTACATATATAATGTATTTTGACCATATTTATCTTCAATTACTTTCTCCCCCCACCCCGCCACTGAACCCCTTCTTCCCAACTTGTCCCACTTCCATTTTGGTGTCTTCTGTTGTTGTTGGTGGTGGTGGTGATTGTGTGTATGTTTGAGGCAGTATCTCACTCTAGCCCATGTTGACCAGGAACTCACTCTGTAGCTCAGACAGTCCTTGAACTCATGGTGATCTTCCTACCTCAGCTTCCAAGTGCTATGACTAAAGGCATGTGCCACCGTGCCCAGCTTGATGTCTGTTTTGTTTTTTTTTTACCCACTGAGTCTATGTATGAGCATGGGTGGAAGATTATTTATTGGAGTATGGGCAACTGAAGAAAGGATTGTCTTGAAATATGACCTTGTAAAGACAATTTCCATTACTACTATGTTGTGGTCTACTAAGTGTCTGTTGTGATAAAGTAGTCTGGCAGCTGTAACAATGGGCCCAAGCTCTTGGCAGTTAATCATGATCCTTGGAGGAATGGAAGGTTCTGTTCATGTAGCCATTCATGGGCCCAGGTCACCCTCCTAGGACCTCTAGGTGTGAGGCTCTCAGAAGACCTCTGTGCTAAGCAGGTAGAATGGAATTTGAGCAGAATGTGTCTGGGCCAGACCTGAAGATCAGATTATATACATCATTTTGGGACTGTAGAAATGGCTTAGCAGTTAAGGCTCCTTGCCTGCTAAGCCTAAGAACACCTGTTATGCAAAGTGAAGCAAGGGCGCAATGCTGCACTTGCCCACAAGGGGGTGCATGTGTCTGGAGTGTGTTCACAGTGGCTGAGAGGCCACTGGCACGCCCATTCTCTCTCTCTCTCTCTCTCAAAAAAAAAAAAAAATATATATATATATATATATTTATTTATTTATATATATATATAAATATAATTTCCATAGGGGTTCTACTGGCGAGAAGGCACATGCACCTACCTGCGTGTCAGCACTGACTTTACTGAATTTTCTCAACCATTTTCTGAGGCAGGGATTATTAAATGCATTTTGCTGATGAAGAGTGTTGTCTCAAGCCACACTTGATAACTGCCTAAATCACTTCTGGGTACAGCACATATGTTGCATACAAACAATTATGGTTTGATGAATAACCCTACTAATCCTGGAGTCCTTTGAAAGCCAAAATCTCAGTGGGTGTGTCTGTGGGGCCAGGGTGAAGACAATGCTAGGGGCTCTTCACACCCTTCAGACAAGCCTCTCTTGAGCCTGAGCTCACATACCTGGGAGCCCAGAGTGAGGCAAAGTGTCTTTTACCATCTTGTTGCCCTTTCTTCCAGGCTGAGACTGAAATGTCTCTGAAGAACCCAGTAAAATTCTAGATGGTGAGTTCATGGCAAAATGTCAGACCTCACAGCATTGTTTTCCCATCTTGTCCATAAGGGAGTTTGGGACAGAGAACCGTCACTGTTAATAAAGCACACTAACCAGAACCAAGTCCTCTGGCCCTGGTCCTTGCCTGGCTGCCAAGACATGATCTCAGGGCCTTTCTTTCCTTAGATTAAGAATACGGTGGGCTTCCAACTCCCCCCCCTCAGAAATGGCTAGTGTCCACTGGAGACTTCACATAATGTCCAGAGGAGTCAGGCCACCTGTATTTGTTCCCATGATCCCATGAAGCACTGGGCACATTGTACAAATGAAACATAAGCAAAGAATAACCCCTCACATACAAAGACTGACTGCTGCCCTCACAACTCATAACCCACAACCCCATGGTGAACACCAGCAATTCCATGGAGGAGGGCCTTCAGCAGAATGGGGGCAGGGAAAGCCAGGTGTGGTGGCACACGCCTTTAATCCCAGCACTTGGGAGGCAGAGGTAGGAGGATTGCCATGAGTTCGAGGCCACCCTGAGACTACATAGTTAATTCCAGGTCAGCCTGGACCAGAGTGAAACCCTACCTCGAAAAACCTAAATAAATAAATAAATAAATAAATAAATAAATAAATAAATAAATAAATAGAGTTTTCAGCCAGGTATGGTGGCACACACCTTTAATCCCAGCACTCAGGAGGCAGAGGTAGGAGGATTGCCATAAGTTCGAGGCCACCCTGAGAGTACATAGTGAGTTCCAGGTCAGCCGGGGAAAGAGTGAGACCCTACCTCAAAAAACAACAACGAGGGCTGGAGAGATGGCTTAGCGGTTAAGGCGCCTGCCTACCTCCTAAGCCTAAGAACGCTGGTTCCAATCTCCAGGTCCCACATTTAGCCAGGTGCAAAGTGACAGAAGGGTGCAATGCCGCACTTGACCACAAGGGGGCGCACGTATCTGCATTTTGTTTGCAGTAGCTGAAAGGCTGCTGCGCCCGTCTCTATCTGTCTTCCTCTCCCTCTCTCTCTGTCTCTCTCTGTGTCTCTCTAAAATAAATTTTAAATAAATAAATAAAAAGAGTTCTCGATTTGGCAGCACATATACTAAAACTGGAACAATACAGAGAAGATGAGCATGGCCCCTGTGCAAGGATGACAACACAAATTCATGAAGCATTCCTTACTAAAAAAAAAAAAAAAAAAAAGCTGGGCCGTGCTGGCACATGCCTTTAATCTCAGCACTCGAGAGGCAGAGGTGGGAGGGTCACCATGAGTTCAAGGCCACCCTGAGAAAACTGAGTGAATTCCAGGTCAGCCTCAGCTAGAGTGAGACCCTACCTCGAAAAACCAAAAAAAAGAAAGAAAGAAAGAAAGAAAGAAAGAAAGAAAGAAAGGAAGGAAGGAAGGAAGGAAGGAAGGAAGGAAGGAAGAAAGAAGAAAACCCTCTTTGTTCAGGTGTGTCAAGGTCAGTTTGGGGATCTCTGCAGTGGACATCTCTGCCTTTCTCCCACCACTAGTGATTGCTGCGTGTCTACAGGTTGCTCTCTCATCCTCAGGGGAGGGTGATCTGTTCAGAGAAATGGCTCTACCATCCAGGCTGAAGCTGTGATAATTCTTATTCATTGTTTCCTTGGGGGTAATGGAAGGGGCTGTCTGCCCATGGGAGTCTGCAGATAGAGAGAAAGAAGAAAGAAGCAGTCAGCCCTGGGAGAGGGATTCTGGGTGCAACTTCACACAAGAGGCAGGCAGCAAGCCTGGGAGAGTCTAAGCTTCAGCACTCAGGTTCAAACCTCTAAAAGCATGACAAGCTCTGGGATCCTCCAGTTGTTTTCTCTTTGCCCTTAGGAGCCCTCCTTATTAGTGTTGGCTGTTCTAGCTGGGAAGCAGCTGTGAAGAGAGACTTGGAGACAGAAGTCCTGAGTCTAAATCGTAGTCTTTCTACTTTCTCTTGCAATTGACTTCACCCTACTGAGTTTAAATAGAAGTAAAAATATCATTCCCAATACTGTAGATAGAAGTAGTTTAGAAATATAACAAAACCTGAGGCTGGAGAGATGGCAGAGCAGTTACAAAGTATTTGCTGGCAAAGCCAAAGGACCCAGGTTCAAATCCCCAGGACCCACGTAAGCCATATGCACAAGGTGGCACATGAATCTGGAGTTTGTTTACAGCAGCTGGAGGCCCTGATGTGCCTATTCTCTATCTGCCTCTTTCTCTTTCCCTCTCTCTCTCACTCTCCAAAATAAATAAATAAATTTTTTTAAAGGGAAGAAATATGAGAAAACACACAGGGAAAGGGCTCCTCCAGCATATCTTAGTTAAACTGAGGTCTTAGAGAAAATAGGAGGTATTAACCATTCTTGTCCTAGAATTCAAAAAAGAAAGTGGAGCTCCACGGGCAGGGTAGAAATGATGGCTGAACCAGAATCTACTCAGGAGTAGGTGCAATTTGCAGACAGCTATATGACCAGGGTCACCACGCGGAAATTTGTTTGAGAGAAAACCTTGTGGTGACCACCACTGTCACACAGAGGGGGCTATACTCGGGTTCTGAAGCTGAGTAATGAAGGTATTCATTCCCAAGACCTCCATGGCATGGTTATCTCTGAAGTAGTGCGCTAGGTGTGTCTATTCCAGAAACCAAGTCTCTCCCTCAGCAGCCACAACACTGTGACCCTTGGGCGAGGGAGGGACAGAAAAAGGGAGGGAGGAAGCCTGTCAAAGGTTAACGCATTTGGGAAAGTTGAACAAACATGTTTCCCACTAAGGTGATAGGTTTTCCATCTTAAAAGAAAGCCTTGAAATGCTCTGATTTGAGGAGACTGAGAAACATGCTTGCCCCAAGCAGCTATATGACACCTGGAGCCCAAATGGAATGTGGAACAAGCAGGAGGCAGACCCATTTTTATATCTCAGCTCCATCTTTAGAGTCCCAGTCATCTCTTCAGCCACTGCTGGTTCCGCTAATCCCTCATTCCCTGCAGCACCATCCGTATTGCTAGCATCAAGTGTCAAACCATCCAAGTTCACTTGAACACTAGGATGGTGCACTAGGCTGTGGGCAAGATACTTCAATTGAGAACAGTTCCTGGACTCTAGCTAGCACTGCAGTGGGGACAGGAGGTGGTTGTGTGTGAAAGGAGCACAGCGTGGAAGCTCGTGTCAAGGGGACGCTGGTGTGCTCACGCAGAGGAATACTGTGCACTGTAAAGACTCATGGGCCACTACGTCATTCCATCACTTACTGGTAACTCAGGATTCTGAGCAACTTCTGACCCTGACAGAGAAAGCCATCCCTTGAGCTGGTCATGTTGTGAAAGATGGAGGAGACACCAAGGTACTTGACAGAGCCATGGGATCAAACCCAAAGAAGGCCAGGGCACTGTGGGAGCCATGCAATGTGTGGAAGTGGTGGCTAGAGATCAGTAAGACAGACTACAGAAGGTCGCAGAGACCTGTCATCTCATATTTGTCTTTTGAAATAAAGTCCTACTATGTAGCCCAAGCTCCAATTCACAATTCCTCTCCCCTCATCAGCCTTCCAACTGCTGGGATTATAGGCATTAAGAAATGTTTTCAGGGCTGGAGGGATGGCTTAGCGGTTAAGGCATTTGTCTGCAAAGCCAAAGGACCCAGATTCGATTCCCCAGGACCCAAGTTAGCCAGATGCACAAGGGGGCACATGCATCTGGAGTGCATTTGCAGTGGCTGGAGGCCCTGGCATGTCTATTCTCTCTCCCTCTTTCTCTTTCAAATAAATAAATAAAATAAAAAAGAAATGTTTCAGGGACTGGGGAGATGGCTAAGTGGTTAAAGGCATTTACAAAGCCTGCTGGCCTGATTTCAATTCCCCAGTACACATGGAAAGCCAGTTGCACAAAGAGGTGCATGCATCTGGAGCTTTTTTTTTTGTTTGTTTGTTTGTTCAATGTAGGTAGAGTCTCTCTCTAGCCCAGTCTGACCTGGAACTAGTCTCAGCCTCCTACCTCTGCATCCCGAGTGCTGGGATTAAAGACATGTGCCACCATGCCTGGCCTGAAGTTGTTTACAGTGGCAAGAGGCCTTAGCTTGCTCTCTCTTCTCTGCCTCTCTCTCCTCACAAATAAATAAAAATAAATTAATAAATATTTTCAGGAGAGAAAAGCGGGACTTGTTGGAGAGGGGAAGCACTTATAAAAACAGAAGGCATCAGGTGTGGTGGAGCATGCCTTTAATTCAGCACTTGAGAGGCCCAAATTTAGCATTTTTGAGGCCCCTCACCCCTGCACCCACCACCCCACCCTTGGGCGAAACAGGGGTGGGGTGGTCTTGATGTCCCTCAGCAGTCACCAGCCCACCTGTCTTTTTCTAATTTATTTATTTGAGAGAAAAAGAGAGAGAGAGGATGGGTGCTCCAGGACATCCAGCCACTGCAAATGAACTCCAGATGCATGTGCCCTCTTGTGCATCTGGCTAACTTGGGTCCTGGGGAATTGAACCTGGGTCCTTTGGCTTTGAAGGCAAGCGCCTTAACCACTAAGCTATTTCTCCAGCCCTAAATTTAGCATTTTTAAATGTAAGGCTCAGTGGCAATAATTGTATTTACATTGTTGTACAATCACCACCATCCATCTGCAGAACTCTTTGATGATCCCAGACTGGAGCTGAGTGGCAAGGATGCCCACTCTGGCTGACATTATGCCTGTGGATTCCCTGTCCATGTCCCTCTGTCCACAGTCTCTTGGAGTGTGACATTGTTCTGCTGCTGAGCACAGGTACGACAGCTGTGAGAGACAGTTGGCTAAGGTGATTATCTTCACACAAATGAGAAACTGACACAAAGGGACTCTAGCAGTCTGCTCCCTGAGCAGGTGGAGACTGAGAGGCAGAGAGACCTCAGGAGACACTGCTGTATACCTGGGGAATAAACAGGCTCAATGGAGCTGGAGAGATGGTTTAACAGTTAAGGCACTTGCCTGCAAAAGACAAAGGACCAAGATGCATAAGGTGTAGCATGCGTCTGGAATTGGTTTGCAGTGGCTAGAGGCCCTGGCATACCCATTCTCCACCCTGCCCAGATAAATATATAAAAATATTGTTTTAAAAAACAGGCTCAAGAGCACCCCCAAAAAAAAAAAAACCAGTGTGTCCCAGAAGAAACACTGCCACTAGCAGTGACTGCCCTTGTCCCTCAGTTGACTCACCCAATCAAAAAAGACCACTGGGGCAGAGGCTGAGAAGAGCCTCCGTAGGGTGGAGCCACATGAGCCTGAGGGGAGAGTGGTGTTGAAGGAGAAGTGAGGTATTGCAACATGGCTATAGCACATGTCTGTGGCCCTGCTGAGTGGCATGGTTCTGGTGTGAGTAGTGTGACCAAATTGATTTACTCTTTTGGGCTTGTGTCCCTCCATGACACTGCTTGAGTGCATAAAAGTTGGGATGGCGTGCAGTGTGGGGACAGTAGCCAGATTTGTGACTGAGAAGCACAAGGAAGGAGTGGAGGTTCAGGACGAAGATGTTCTCCCTGCTCATTGGAATGGCTTTCCTGGCTGGTTCCTTCCTGCTCCTAAAGCTTGGCTCCTTCTACTGGGAAAAGAGCCGCCTTCCTCCTGGCCCCTTCCCGTTGCCCCTCCTTGGAAATTTATGGCAACTAAACTTTCAGCTTCATCCAGCAACGCTGATCCAGGTAGGAAATGGGTCCTCAAGCTCATGGTCCTAAAGGTATAGACAGAGGTACTCCCTCTCCCTCTTTTTTTGGTCCAGAACACTGGAGGTAGAAACAAGGAACTGGGAGCAGGCATGTGGGAGTGGGGAAATCCTGATCTTGTCACTGGCTAGCTATGAAGCCTTGAACCTCAAATATAGAAGCATGCAGGGATTGCAAAGATGGAGTGCAAAGACTGTTCAGGAGGGGCAAGGTAAAGACTACAGTCTATCTGAGAGGGTTCTAAGGGGGCAGGAATCCACCGTAAATGTAACACAAATGACAGAGAAAACCATGTGGCAGCAATCCAGGAGTGCAGTGCTGTGGCCAAACGTCATTTTCTGGAAAAGCCACTTGCGATGGGAGTTAGGAGGAATGGGACTGTCACCAGCACACTCAAGCAACATTTCCCGAGTAACCTCTGTACCAAGTCACCTTCCACACGGTAGATGAGTTCAGCACCTGGAGGGCTCCTGCTGTGTTGAGCGGGGTGGGGGGGTGATATCAGGGTTGACTGGAACAGCTAAGAACTATGGCAGGTAAAAGACCCTGACTTTGTCCTGTGGCTCAGCTCTCTTCTCAGTCAATGCTGCCCAAATATTTTTAAACATTTTAGTCACTTATTTGAGAGAGAGAGAAAGAGAGAATGGGCATCCCACAGCCTCTTGCCACTGTGAGTGAACTCCAGATGTGTGTGTTGCACTGTGCATCTGGTATTATATGGGTTCTGGGGAATTGAACTTGGGCCATCAGGCTTTGTAAGCAAGTGCCTTTAGTCACTGAATCATCTCCCCAGCGCCCAAATATATATATATATTTCTAAATTTCTATTTGAGGATCTCAGATAATTGGGATCTCCAGGCTCTTCATGCAGTGGGAAGAACATTACACTGGGAGACAGTAGACCTTGCTTTCTCCTGTCTTTGACCTCTGGTTTCTAATCAATGAAATGGAGATTAAAATGCTTTATTTGGGCTGGAGAGATGACCCAGTGACTAATGGCACTTGCCTGCAAAGCCTAAGGTGCTGTTGCAGTCCAGTTCACACTGGTGGTAGAAATCACCCGACCAAGAGGAGCTTGTGGGGAAAAAAAAAAGAGGTTTATTTTGGCTTACAGGCTCAAGAGGGAAGCTCCCTGATGGCAGGGGAAAACTATGACATGAGTAGAGGGTGGACATCACCCCCTGGCCAACATAAGGTGAACTATAGCAACAGGAGAGTGTGCCAAACACTAGCAAGGGGGAGCTGACTATAACACCCATAAGCTCGCCCCCAACAATACTCTGCTGGGAACCTAGCATTCAGAACACTTTAAGTTATGGGGGACACCTGAATCAAACCACCACAGGTGCCAAGTTTGATTCCCCAGTACCCATGTTAAAGCCAGATGCACATGCATCTAGAGTTTTTTGTGACAGCTGAGGCCCTAGAGCACCCATTCTCCTCTCTCTCTCTCCTTGAAAATAAATAAAAAGAAATACAAATAAAAATGTTTACTTTGGCCAGGAATGGTGGCACACACCTTTAATCCTAGCATTTGGGAGGCTGAGGTAGGAGGATCACTGTGAGTTCAAGGCCAGCCTGAGACTAAATAGTGAATTCTAGATCAGCCTGGGCTAGCAAAAGACCTTATTACCTCGACACACACACACACACACACACACACACACACACACACACACACACAAACTTACTTTACTAACACATTCACTGAAGGTAGACTCAGCACATGAAAAGCCCACCCCAGACACTAAACCATCAAGACCTTGTGGCTATTATTCATACCATGTACAGTGCTAGGACACACCCATCCCATGATTGATAGAATAGAAATGCTAAGCTCTGCCTCCTCTAAGTGCCAAGAGAGGCTGTCACCCTGCACTGGCATCCTGAGGAGTGGGGTAGGTGCTCTTAGTGGTGCCCCAGAAGTGAGTGTTGGGTACAAGAAGGGTAGAGGACTCATGTCAAAACGAGGGACCCAGGGAGTGGGACCACAGTTAGGCTTCATCTTCAGCCCTGAGATGCCTGGTGTCTCTCTACAGCTGGCGCAGACTCACGGCAGTGTGTTCACTCTGTGGGTGGGCCCCACACCTGTTGTGGTGCTGAGTGGTTTCCGGGCAGTGAAGGAAGCTCTGATCTCCAACTCTGAGCAGTTCTCCGGCAGGCCCCTCACCCCATTCTTCCAGGACTTGTTTGGATCAAAAGGCAAGCCTGCCCCTCCTATGGGGAGGGGGGTGGTGGTTGGATGTTGCTATACTCAGAAGGGCAGGGCTTTACCAGAAATTCACAATTCTCAAACACCTCCATGGGAAGGGAGAGGTGTGGAAAGAAACCAACTCTGGGGATCTCCTGCATCCTGGCTAGCCTTTGCTGGCTTTGTGGCTTTGGGCAAGCCAGCCTTATGCTCTGGCCCTCAAGTGTGTTCATTTTTCCATGAGGGGATGGAGTGCTCTCACCTCCCCAGGTGTGAAGGAGAATAACTGAGCCAGGAGATCTGAGAGGGCCAACTACAGTACCAGCTCAGCAAATGCCCTGTCCCTTCTCATCCCAATTCCTGGCTCCTCCTTCCTGTCCCACCTTTATTTCCTTCCCCACTTCTGTGGGGACTTTATGGCAAAAATCAGACTGGAGATCTGAGGGAAGACATATGAAGCTCACTCTGAGGGCCTGTGCTTACTGACCGCCACCCCACAGAACCCCTTACCTGTAGTCAGAGCAGCAGCCCAAAGCAGGTTGGGAAAGGTGTTTTGGGATCTACTCTCTAAGCCTGGTGAAAGCCAGGTGACTTGGCCTGCTAGGTTAAAGAGGGGTTGGTGACCATTCTCTTCCCTTTCCCCGCCTGGGCCCAGGCGTCATCTGCAGCAATGGGCACACGTGGCGGCAGCAGAGGCGTTTCTGTGTGATGACGCTCCGCAAGCTGGGCCTAGAGAAGCAGGTGCAGCAAGAGGCAGCAGGACTGGCCGCGGCTTTCCACCGAGAAGAGGGTGAGCAGGCCGACCCTGTCCCCGCACACACCCACGCAAGCGCACGTCCTTGCCGAAGTGACTGAGCCTTGGTGTATGTGCTGAGGGTGGGGGAGGCATGCACATGTGTGTGGTCTGTGTCCACAAAGCCTGGGAACAATAACAGTGGTTTTTGAGTTACCTCAGTAGACTGGAAGTTTCCCCAATGCGGGTGGACATTGCCTAACAATGCCCAGGTAAGTGGAATGCTGGAAGCCCTCCACAATAACTTCGGACATGTTCTTCGTGAACCCCCAAGGTCTTTTACACTTCCAGCCTTTTGCTGGTGTCATTTCTCCTCCTCTTAGTCCACATCCCTTCCTTTCCTGTGACAAACCACTGCTTATCTTCTCAGACTTTAAACACATACAGCCTCTGCCCCCTCCCTGCTCTAATCCCTGAATCCCAGGCACAACTAGCCCCTACCCCCTCCCCAGTGGTGACGGGCCTGCACTGTATTCTGTGGATAAAGCCTCACACACCTGCCATGGAACTTAGCTCACAGAATATTCTTGGGAAGTACATGGTAGGTGAGTGGATGAGGACTGAGAATAAATGAACGAACAAATAAAGGAGTGACAAGGTACAGGACTGGAGGAGTGCTGGTGCAGGGCTCTTCCTCCTCCCCATCCTGATCCCTGCCCCTCTCTTTTCAGGCAGACCCTTCCATCCGCAGGTCTCCATCATCAGGTCCACAGCCAGAGTCATTGGGGCCCTGGTGTTTGGCGACCACTTTCTCTCAGAGGAGACCATCTTCCAGGAACTGACTCAAGCCATCAACTTTGGCCTAGTCTTTGTCAGCACCGTGTGGCGCAGGGTAACTGGTGTCTGGGGAGGCTATGTGCAGGCCGTGGGATGGCTGGGGCCAATTTGTCAGTTCAAGTAGGGGTCTCAGCCAGGGCCTGGCAGGGTGGGTGAAAAGTGGGCAGGAGGGGTATTGGCAGGGCCTGATCCCAAGTTCCTTTGACAGTTTCTAGTCGGCAAGCTGACAAGTTCACAGTACTAGACCTCCTTTGAGGTGGTCTGTTAGCATGGCTGCACAGGCAGGAAGTAAAGGGTGGTTATTGGCTCACGAATGCGGCTCTCTGGGCCTGCAGCATTCTAGTTAAACACAATCACTGCTACCACTGCTCTCCTGTCTGTCTGGATTATTCTGGTCTCTCTAGATGAGAGGCAGCCTGGGCTGCCTGTATCAGAAACCCAGACCACTTTGAAACTCACAGTAAAGTGCTCAGCTGTCCTGACTCAAGGATGGCACCTTTCTCCCTTCAGCTGTATGACCTCTTTCCCTGGGCCCTCCGCCACCTCTCAGGACCCCACCAGAAGATATTTCAGTACCATAAGACCATGCAGAGTTTCATCCACCGTGAGGTCATCAGGCACAAACTCAGAGACCACAAAGCTGCCAAGGACTTCATCAACTGCTACCTATCCCAGATCACCAAGGTGGGCTTAGAACAGCTGAAGGGGGTTGTGTTCCTGGGCTGCACCTCATTTCTAGGCCATGATTCTGTTCCTCATCTTTGACTCTACCTGCAAGCTTTGAGATATCCTAAAAAGGGGTCTTCCTGGGCTGGAGAGATGGCTTAGTGGTTAAGGCACATGCCTATGAAGCTTAAGGACCCAGTTTATTCTCCAGGTCCCACGAAAGCCAGATGCACAAGGGGGCGCACACATCTGGAGTTCGTTTGCAGTAGCTAGAGGCCCTGGTGTGCCCATTCTCCCTCTCCCTCTCTCTGTCTCAAATAAATAAATAAAAATAAAATCTTAAAAAAAGGGGGGTCTTCCTCCTATCCCTTCCTAGGCCAGAGCTGATTTCTGCAGACAGGGGTTGGATGGAAAGCAAAGGGTCTGGCTGCTATTGGGGCCAGAACCCTAGGCCTTCACAAAAGACAATGAAGTCCCTCCAAGGGACCTCATATCCCTCCCCCAAGAAGTTCTTATCCCACAAATCTTAGGACAGGTCAGGCCTCAAGGATACACTGGGGTTCTGTTACTGGGAAACTGAAGCCAGAGCTATTTCCCCCTACCCACCTCTCAGACCATGGATAGCCCGGTCTCCACATTCAATGAAGAAAACCTGATCCAAGTGGTGATTGATCTGTTTTTGGGAGGCACTGACACCACAGCCACCACGCTGCACTGGGCACTCATCTACCTGGTCCATCACAAAACCATCCAGGGTAAGAGACCCCCCAGTTACAGCCTACCTAACTGCTCCAGCCTGTTAGTTCCATATGGGACTTTCAGCTTCTCTGTGGCCAGGGTGTGGGTCCTGCTCGCATCCCAAAGGGATGGGGAGCACTGGAAGCTTGAATCCGACAGGAGAGACTTCAATCCCTAGCCTCTGGCTTACTGCCCCTCTCAGAACCAGTATTAATGGGGGCAAGGAGAGTGGCTTCATTTATTCAGTATGTCTCAGCACCTATGGGTTAATATCAAGATCATAGCTGTGGAGGAATGGAACAAAGGGAGATAAGTTCTCACACAGACAAACTGACCTAAGTTCCCTTCTTATGGCTCTAGACCTTCGGCAAATGTACCTGACCTTAGTCTTCTCATGTGTAAGATGGAGACAATAGTTCCTATTCCTCAAGACTGTTTGTGTACGGGGCACCTGCGCATAGCCGAAACTCAAATCTGGGTCCTTTCTCTCCCCCCCCCACACCCATAGCAGCAAGCCCTATAAGCAAACCCTGCCTTCCATGGGACCAGGGGTGGCCAGGGGTATGACTCAGGGACTGTAAGCCTTAACAACTGTTTCTTGCTGGGAGACTATATTAGAGATGTGTGGTGAGGTAGGCTGGGAAGACTGGGCCCCAGTTATCTTCCCCAGACTCACACTGAGCCACCTGCAGAGAGAGTGCAGCAGGAACTGGATGAGGTGCTGGGCACTGCCCAGGCCATCTGCTATCAGGACCGAGAACGACTTCCCTACACCCGTGCCGTCCTCCACGAGGTGCAGCGCCTCAGCAGTGTTGTGGCCGTGGGTGCTGTGCGTCAGTGTGTGACATCCACCTATGTGCATGGTCACTATGTTCCCAAGGTAGGTGGCTTGGAATAGCCTCATAACAGACCTAGCACCTGCAGAAAGTTCCCCTTCTGTTTAGCACAGTCATCTATTACAACTTCTGCCAACCTTCCAGCCATCAATCATCAAGTCAGTCATCTGTCTGTCTGTTATTGACATTTAGACTAGGGGGTTATGACAGAATGTAGTCATTGATAGATATCTTTAAATTTTCCCATTCTGGGCTGGAAAGATGGCTTAGCGGTTAAGGCGCTTGCCTGCAAAGCCCAATGACCCAGTTTCAATTCCCCAGTACCCATGTAAAGCCAGATACACAAAGTGGCGCATGCATCTGAAGTTTGTTTGCAAAAGCTAGAGGCCCTGGCATGCCATTCTTTCTCTTGCTCTCCCTTCCTTCCTCTCTCTCTCTCCTTGCAAATAAATACATAAAAATATTTTTTAAATTCCTATTCTTCAGAGAGCCTTTACAGGCATTTAAGATTCCTGTTTCCAATGTTTGTTGTCCACATGTATGCTACATAGTTGTAGGGTAGAGATGTGGTTCAGTGGTGGTATGCTACCCCTAGCACACGCAGGACCCTGGGTTCATTCCCCAGTGCCACAAAAATAAATGAACAAATAATAGACAATCATGGTGGTGTATGTCTGTGATTCTGGAACTTGAGAGGTAAAGGCAGGATCAGGAGTTCAAAGTCCTCCTTAGCTGCATATCCAGCTGGCAGCCAGACTGGACTACAGGAGTCCCTGACTCAAAAATAAATAAAATAAAATAAAATACCATAGGGCTGGAGAGATGGCTTAGTGGTTAAGGCATTTGCCTGCAAAGCCAAAAGACCCAGGTTCGATTCCCCAGGACCCACATAAGCCAGGTGCCCAAGGTGGCACATGCATCTGGAGTTGGTTTGCAGTGGCTGGAGGCCCTGATGCACCCATTCTCTCTCTCTATCTGCCTCTTCCTTTCTCCCTCTCTCTCTCTCTCTCAAATAAATAAATAAATGAAAAAAACACCCACAAATAAAATTGAAGTAAATGTAGATAGTTGTGGGACTGGGATGTAGCTCAGGTAGGTAGAGTGCTTGTCTAGCATGCATGAAACCCTGGGTGTGATTCCCTAAAAATCTGGTGAGATGGCATATGCCTGTAATCCCAGAAATCCAGAGGTGAAGGCAGGAAGATCAGAAGTTCAAAGTCATCTTTGGTTAGATATCAAGTTTGAGCCTGAAATGCTGAGATCCCATCTCCCCCAAATTACATTATTGTGGTTTTATGATGGATTTATCATGAGGTAGGGCTTCACTCTCTAGCCCTGGCTGACCTGGAACTCATGGTGATCCTCCTACCTTTTCCTCTGCCTCTCGAGTGCTGGGATTAAAGGGGTGCTCCACCAAGCCCAGCTTTAACACATTATTCAGATTCTTCTGTAGCAGTGGCTCTCCAGCCTCCATCAGAACCAACTGGAGGACGTGTTAGAGACAGTGCTGGGCTTTACCATCAGAGTGAGCAAGATCTATCTGAAACCCTAGCACTTGGGAGAGCAAAGGCAAGAGGATCACTGCTTTGGAGGCCAGCCTGGTCTACATAGTAAGCTTCAGTTCAGGCCAGGCAAGGCTATACAACAAAACCTTGTTTCAAAAAACCAAAACAAGGCTGGGCATGGTGGTATGTGCCTTTAATCCCAGCACTCAGGAGGCACAGGTAGGAGGATTACTGTGAGCTCAAGGCCACCCTAAATGAATTTCAGGTCAGCCTGAGCTAGAGACCCTATCTTGAAAAACCAAAACAAACAACAAACCAGGTGTGGTGGTGCACACCTTTAATCTCAACATTCGAGAGGCAGAGGTAGGAGGATTGTCTAGAGGTCAAGGCCATCCTGAGACTACATAGTAAATTCCAGGTCAGCCTGGACTAGAGTGAAACCCTACCTAAAACAAACAAACAAAAAACGCCAAAACCAAAAAAAAAAACAAAAAACAAAAAAAAAACTTACCAGGACCCTCACTCTTATGGGACTTCCAAGGGCCAGCAGATAATATAGTGGATAATATACTGCCTTAAGCAAAGCAAGAAATTTTAAAAGATGAAGACATATTCTAAGTGGAAACTGTTTCTTATTTCAACCCCTTTCTATGATTAAAATGTATTTTGGGGTTGTGTGTATATATGTATTCATTCATGTGACTTCAGGCATGTACCAGCCACCGCACGTGTGGTGGTCAGAAGACAACTTTCAGGTGCCAGTCCTCACTTTCTACCTTGTTTGAGGAGAGTGGTATATGCTTCTAGTCCCAGTACGTGGGATGCTGAGGTTGGAGAACTGCTTGGGTCCCTGAGTTCAAGACCAGAATGGGCAATAAATAAAGATTGCTTTTTTCTTCCTTTATTTTTTTTAATTTTAAAAAGTAGTTTACTTATTTATGTGTGTGAGAGAGAAAGAGGCAGAGACGGGAGAGAATGGGCACACTAGGGCCTCCAGCCACTGCAAACAAACTCTTGTGCATCTGGCTTACATGGGTACTGGGGAATTGAACCTAGGTCCTTAGGCTTCACAGGCAAGCACCTTAACCACTAAGCCATCTCTCCATCACTCTAGTCCTGGCTGAACTGGAACTCACAGTGATGCTCCTACCCTAACCTCCCACATGCTATATGTGTGAGCCACCATTCCTGGCTATATGTCATTTGGGATAAGAAATGTCTCTATTTGAGAGTTTGAGGCTGGGCTGGTGATGTAGTTCAGTTGTCTAGCATGCATGAAGCCTGCATAAATCAGGAGTGATGGTGCATGCCTGTAATCTCAACCCTCAGGGCATCAGAACTTCAAGATCATGCACAGCTAAATAGCAAGCCAGCCTGAGCTCCATGAGACCCTGTTTCAAAAAGCAAAAAAAGAAGAAGAAAAAAAAAAGTTCAAGTTTGAGTCTATTGGTTGCTCTTTGAAAAGTCTCCTGGGTGCCATTAACAACTTAGAATCAATATTAAGTTTTTACAACTTGGGAGAAAGATGTCTGCTGAAAGCAGAATCAAAGCTTGACAGTAGATCATTAAATGTTGCAAATATCCATAAACTGTTCCCAACCATTTCATCAGCTGCATGATGACCAGACAATAATTGGTGCACTCCAAGCCTGTCTCCACTCAGACATTTTTACTTGACTGTGAACTTCAAACTGCCAGTCACCAAGGGCAGACTGGCATAGAGTCAACAGGAGGCAACCAGCAGGCAGACAGCTCTGTAATCTGGGTGTGGCTATAAATATGGGGCAATTCCCAAGACTAAGATGAGGAAAAGTATGGCTTACTCAGGCACCAGTAAGAATATATGTTTTACCAGTACCTCTACTTAAAACCACAGAGTGACCAGGTCCAAGTATCATACTGTCTAGATGGCTATGGCCTAGCCCTTCCCATAAGTCTGTGGTACTGTAGCAGTAGCAGCAGCAAGAGTCTGCTGGGATTTTCTGTATCAACTCAATTTCTACATTCTTTATTGGCTTTGCTTGGAGTGCAGGTGCTAAACTGCAGAGGATTTTTGTTGCTGTTGTTGTTTTGTTTTGTTTTGAGGTAGGATCTCACTCTGTAGTCCCAGGCTGGCCTCAGACTCACAGTGATTCTCCTATCTCTGCCTCCCAAGTGCTGGGATTAAAGGCATGTACCATTATACCAGGCTTTTTTTTTTTTTAATTTGCAAGCAGAGAGAGATGGGGTGGGGGGGAGAGAGAATATGAATGGGTGTGCCAGGGCCTCTAGCCACTGCAAACAATCTCCAGATGCATTCGCCACTTTGTGCATTGGGCTTTACATGGGTACTGGGAAACTGGACTCAGGTTGTCAAGCTTTGTAGACAAGAGCCTTAACTGCTGAGCCATCTCTTCTAGTCCCCAGTTTGTTTTGCTTATTTTTTTAAATAAGAAAAAGAGAGAGAGGCACCAGGACCTCTTACTACTGCAAACAAACTCTAAACACATGCACCACTTTGTGCATCTGGCTTTATGTGAATACCAGGGAACTGAACCTGGGCCAGCAGGCTTTGCAAGCAAGAGCTTTAACTGCTGAGCCATCTTCCCAGCCCTTGTTTTTGTTTTAAACTTCAAGCTATCTTGTCAAAACCAAAAATCCTATAGTCAGTCTCCTGGTTTCCATAGGAACAGGTGGTTTAATTTTATGATCTTTGGTAAATGACTCATAAGGTAGGAGGCGTTCTCCACAATCCTGGGACTGAACATAACCAACCCCATTTTTCTCCATTTTTGCCTTTCTTCTTTCCTCCCTTCTTCCTTCCCTCCCTCCTCCCTCTCTCTCCTTACCTTCTTTCCTTTCTGTGCTAAACCCAAGGCCTTATGCATGCTAGGCAACTGATGTGCCACTGAGCTACATGCCAAGCCCCTAATGGTGTTTTTGTATAGCCCAGAGTCTGCATGGGAAGAAGCCTAGGTTATCCAGCCTGTAGCCTTTGGCCCTTTCCTGCCCTCATCTGTGAGGTGTGCTGTTTTATTTCACTTCAGTCATTCACTCACTTCACCTTTGAGACATTAAGGGATGGCGCTAGGGCTACAGAACAGGTAAGGGTTAGGAGCAGGGGCAGGGAAAGAAGAATGGGGTCCTGTTCTTTTCTTCCCAACACTAAAGAGTCAAGCTTTCTGTTTTCTATGCTTATCTGTCTGTCTTTACGGCACTTTATTTATTTTTTTTTTGTCATTCCTTTCTTCCCACACCCCCACTCATCTTTCCTTTGTGGGCTGCCATGAGCCCAGAGGTACACTACGCAGCTCCTTCTCTGATGCTAGCCTCGAGCCAGGATGTCTAAGGGCCCACCTATTGGATCTCCCCCGAGTCCTGGGGGTCCTGGCTACTTCACCAGCACATTGAGGTTCTCCTAGGAACTCTGAATATGGGAGCCAAACCAACCAGCTCTTCTCTGCAGGGCACTATCATCCTGCCCAACCTGGCCTCTGTGCTGTATGACCCTGAGTGCTGGGACACCCCTCAACAGTTCAACCCTGGCCACTTCCTAGACAAGGATGGAAACTTTGCAGCCAATGAGGCATTTCTGCCCTTCTCCGCAGGTACTAGGGACAATGCTGGGTCCTGGGTGGTAGGTGATAGGACACGTAAGTCTCTGCCACCCTCTGACCTTTCCCAATGCTTTCCAGGGCATCGGGTATGCCCTGGGGACCAGCTGGCTCGAATGGAGCTCTTCCTGATGTTTGCCACTCTCCTCCGAACCTTTCGGTTTCAACTGCCAGAGGGGAGCCCAGGGCTCAGGCTGGAATATGTATTTGGGGGCACGCTGCAGCCCCAGCCCCAGGAGATCTGCGCTTTACCTCGCCGGAGCAGCCACAGTCCAGACCATAGGGAGGAAGGCCCGTAGCCACCTGAGCATGTGCAGACCTGTCTCCCCGCCCCCAACACACAAAGACCTCCTCAGTCTCTTTTAGCCCTCCGGCATTAGAATAGGAACCGCTTAGCTGTTTGTTCATAGTTCCACTAACACAAATTTCAAAGATGACGGGGAGAGTGGACTTAACCAGGATCTTACAATGGTCGTCAGTTTGGACTGTAGCTAGTTAGGCTTTGACAGGGAAGGGTTTTATAACATCGCATGTGGCTCACTGGGGAAATCAAGCCCCACAAGGTGGCAGCCAAGTAGGTTTAGAGGGAAAAGCTTTCAGGAAAAGCTGCGAAGAAATTTAATGCATGCAAATGCTGGAGACTGATGAGCTAGGGGAAAAGAATAGCAGCCTATTTTTTGTCCTCTCCTGCTCTCTTCTGACCAGAGGGAAGAAGTGCTGATCCCTGCAGTCAAGCAAATTCTCCACTAAGAACCCTCCCTTCTCTACTTTCCCCAAGCTTTGAAATATTATATCTCCATAGAAGTCTTATGTATTAAAAAGGAATCACTTGCACTTCACAAATGCAAATTAAAATTAAAATGAGAGGGCCTGGAGAGATGGTTTATCAGTTGAGGCACTTGCCTGCAAAGCCAGAGGACCAAGGTGTACAAGGTGGCACATGCGTCTAGAGTTCATCTGCACTGGCTAGAGGCCCTGGCACACCCATTCTCTCTCTCTCAAATAAATAAATAAAAATAAAATATCTTTAAAAATCAAAATGAGACACCATTACATACCCATGAGAATTGCTAAAAATAAAACTCCAACGATCCTTATAACTGGAAAAGATGCAGAAAAAGTGGAATTTCCTACACTGCTAGTGATATTGAAAAATAGCACAACCACGATGGAAAACAATTTGGCAATTTCATGTAAAAGTAAATATTATATCACAATCTCTGTCCTCAGCATGTTTGCCCCAAATAAATGAAAATTTATCATTGGATAAATGTGTATTACTTGATTCTATTTCTATACCAGTCTTGAAAAAGCTATATATGGAAAACAGATAAGCTGTTGCCAAGATCTAGGAGTAGGGCTGACTGTAGAAACACAAGGAAACTTTCTAGGGCAATAGAAATGTTCTAGAACTTAGCCAGGCATGGTGGCACAGGCCTTTAATCACAGCACTCTGAAAGCAGAAGTAGGAGGATTGCTATGAGTTTGAGGCCAGCCTGGGACTACATAAAGAGTTTCAGGTCAGCCTGGGCTAGATTGAGACCCTACCTTGAAAAAAAGCAAGAAATGTTCTAGAACTTGCCTATGGTAATGGGTATAGACTATTTGTCTACAAAAACTCGCATAACTGCACACTTAAAGTGCTAAAGTATTAATAAACCTAACTTTAAGAACCAGTGCTTTGCCTTTCTTTTTAGTGTTCCATTATTGTTCCATTATTATTATTATTATTATTATTATTATTGTGGTGGGGTCTTGCTCTAGCACAGGCTGACCTGGAATTCAGTGAGACTGAGGCCCTGTCCCAAACCTACCCCTCCCCGCCACAAGAAAAAGAAAAGGTTCTATGGGAATGGTAGAGGGATAAGGGAGGGTAATTGGGTATGATAAAAATTACATTATAAACCAGGTATGGTGGTGCATGCTTTTAATCCCCAGCACTCAGAAGGCAGAGTTAGGAGGATTGCTTTGAGTTCAAGGCCAGACTGAGACTACATAGTGAACCTTGGTCCTTTGGCTTTGCAGGCAAGTGCAGTAACCACTAAGTCATCTCTCCAGCCCTAAAAATAATTTTTAAAATGGAGGGAAATGGCTCTGCAGTTAAAAGCATTTGCTTGCAATTAATGAAAATGAATGAAATAGAAACCACAAAAACAATACAAAGAATCAATGAAACAAAGAGTTGGTTATTTGAAAGGATAAACAAGATTGATAAACCACTGGCAAATCTGACCAAAAGAAAGAGAGGAGACACAAATAAAATTAGAGATGAAAAAGGCACCATCACCACAGATACCAATGAAAGTCAGAAAATCATGAGGACATGATTCTCCACTAAGTTTGAAAATCTGAAAGAAATGGATGATTTCCAAGATTTATATGGCCTACCAAAATTAAATCAAGATAAGATAAACCATTTAAAGAGACCTATAACAAGCAGAGAGATCAAAGCAGTTGACTTCACTGCAGAAAGAACTTCAGGACAAGCTGATATGAAGCAAAGTTGGAGTTTAATAGGAAGAGATTCTACACAGACTTAAGGATGGGGGTTAATAAGAAAAAAAAAGCCGGGCGTGGTGGCACACGCCTTTAATTCCAGCACTTGGGAGGCAGAGGTGGGAGGATCGCTGAGAGTTCGAGGCCACCCTGAGACTACATAGTGAATTCCAGGTCAGCCTGAGCTAGAGTGAGACCCTACCTCGAAAAACCAAAAAACGAAACAAAAAAAAAAAAAAAAAAAAAAAAGAGGTACTTAGGAAAACGATATTCAGGTGCAAATTTGGGCTTTTTTTTTTTTTGTTTGTTTGTTTTGGAGATTGGGTTTCACTCTAGCTCAGGCTGACCTGGAATTCACTATGTAGTCTCAGGGTGGTCTTGAACTCATGGCAATCCTCCTACCTTTGCCTTCTAAGTGCTGGGATTAAACGTGTGTGCCACCATACCTGGCTAGACTTTTTTTTTTTTTTTGGTTTTTCGAGGTAGGGTCTCACTCTAGCCCAGGCTGACCTGGAATTCACTATGTAATTCAAGTGGCCTTGAACTCATGGTGATTCTCCTACCTCTGCCTTCTGAGTGCTGTGATTAAAGGCGTGCGCCACCACACCTGGCTTGATTTGGGCTTTTTTTAAAAAAAAGATTTTATTTATTTTTGTTTACTTATTTGAGACAGAGAGGGAAAGAGAGGGAGAGTGAGAATGGGTGCACCAGGGCCTCTAGCCAGTGCAAACGAACTCTAAACTTGTGTGCCCCCTTGTGCATCTGGCTTACGTGGGACCTGGAGAATAGAACTGGGGTCCTTAGGCTTCACAGGCATGCACCTTAACCACTAAGCCATCTCTCCAGCTTAAAGGCGTGAGCCACTACACCCAGCTTGATTTGGGCTTTAAAAAATATATATTTTATTTTATTTATTTATTAGAGAGAGATAGAGAAAGGCAGATAGATAGATAGAGAATGGGTGCACCAGGGCCTCTAGCCACTGCAAATGATCTCCAGACACATGTGCCACTTTGTGCATCTGGCTTATGTGGATACTGGGGAATTGAACCTGGATCTTTAGGCTTTGCAAGCAAGTGCCTTAACTGCTAAGCCATCTCTCCAGCCCTATTTGGGCTTTTTTTTTTTTTTTTTTTTTTTGGAGAGAGACAGAGAGAGGGAGAGGAAGACAGATAGAGATGGGCACGCCAGCAGTCTCGCAGCTTCTGTGAACAAAATCCAGATGTGTGTGCCCCCTTGTGGTCAAGTGCGGCACTGCGCCCTTGCATCACTTTGCATCTGGCTAAACGTGGGACCTGGAGATTGGAACCGGTGTTCTTAGGCTTAGGAGGCTGGTGCCTTAACCGCTAAGCCATCTCTCCAGCCCATATTTGGGCTTTTTAATTTCCCTAAATGTCCTAGTAGCTGTATATTGGATTTCTTTTGGAGGCATTAGGGATTCTATTGCTCAAAAGGCTTCTAACAAACATTCCTATTCCTCTTCCCATCTCTTTTTAGGTGGCTCCAGGGGATAGAATTAAAACCCGATAAGGAAAAACGGATAAGGGAATGTTGAGATGTCTTTAGAGAGACAGCGAGCTTTGGGTGGAAAGTAACTGAGAAGTTAGGAAGCCAGAAAACTTGTCACACAAAACTTCCAGAGTCAGAAGCCTCCAGACTCGTCTTATGAATTCGATGAATGAAATCCACAGACACAGACCAGAGGATAAGGTTCAGGAAGATTTTATTAGCTTATAGATAGAACTTGAAAATGAAGGGAGGCAGTGCTCCAGCCAATGGAGGCAAAAGGGGATTTGAGAAGCCTACTTCAAGACTCAGATTAGGGTTGTTGTTTTTTAAAATATCTATTTATTTATGACAGAGAGAGAGAGAATGGGTGCTCCAGGGCCTGCAGCCACTGCAAACGAAATCTAGACACATGTGCCACTTTGTGCATCTGGCTTTATGTGAGTACTGGGGAATCCAATCCTGATTGTTAAGCTTTGCAGACATGGGCCTGAACTGCTGAGCCATTTCTTTAGCCCAGTTTAGGGTTTGTTTTCTCAATGTAGGGTCTTGCTCTAGCCCAGACTCACCTGGAATTCACTATGTAGTCTCAGGGTGGCCTCAAATTCATGACTATCCTCTTACCTCCGCTTCCTTTGTGCTGGAATTAAACATGTGCACCACCATGCCTGGCCAGCTTAGGGTTTTTAAATTTATTTTTTATTTTTAATATATCTTTTAATCGTTTGAGAGAGAGAGAAAGGGGGGGGGGAGAATGGATGTGCCAGGGCCTCTAGTGACTACAAACAAACTCCAGATGCATGCACAAACTTGTGCAACTGGCTTATGTGGGTCCTGGGGAATTGAGCCTGGGTCCTTTGGCTTTGCAGGCAAGTGACTTAACCAATAATCCCAGTTTAGGGTTTTTTATGTGAGCCTCCTGAATGGATGGCTGGTCTAGTCAGTCAGTCAGGTGTTTGGGATGAGGATTTTTGGAAAAGGGCAATCTTCCCAGAAATCTTTTTTTTTAAAAATATATATTTATTTATTTGAAAGCGAGAAAGAGTGAGAGAGAGAATGGGCATGCCAGGGCCTCCAGCCACTGCAGACGTACTCCAGATGCATGCGCCCCTCCCTTGTGTATCTGGCTTACGTGGGTCCTGGAGAATTGAATCAGGATCCTTTGGCTTTGCAGGCGAATGCCTTAACAGCTAAGCCATCCCCAGAAATCTTAATTCTCCATGAAAGACCTTCTCAGAAGGGGGTAGAAAGACTTCTTAAGGCTGCAGAGATAAGGAAAAGCCAGACCCATCTGATGGTTCTGACCTGTAATAAAGTGAAATGATCTTGATTTCCTCAGACAGGCTCAAGCACAATTTCCCCTTTAGCCAAAAGAAAGCTATTCACTTTGGGGTCCTATTACCCTAAGCTGCCTAGCCAATTTCTATCTCCTAGTTTTCAAAATCATGGGTCATCAGGGTTGCATCAAGGGTTAAGACATATCTTTCACTATAAATGAAGTTTCTTGTGAGATTTCCCCTTAATTTTTCGTGTTTCTATCCTTCCTCGCTACCTTTGAGAAAACACACATTCAGCATGACTGCAACCAGGACATTACTGTAATTAAGGCCAAAGGGAGATGGCAAGGCAGGAAATAAACCTGAAGAACAGGCTGGATGGATTTTTCTTTTTTTTTTTTTTTTTTTTTTTTTTTGGTTTTTCGAGTTAGGGTCTCACTCTAGCCCAGGCTGACCTGGAATTCACTATGTAGTCTAAGGGTGGCCTTGAACTCATGGTGATCCTCCTACCTCTGCCTCCTGAGTGCTGGGATTAAAGGCCTGTGCTACCATGCCCAGCTTCTTTTTCTTTTTTTGGTTTTTCCAGGTAGGGTCTCACTCTAGCCCTGGTTGACTTCACTATGTAGTTTCAGGCTGGCCTCGCACTAACTGCAATACTTCTACCTCTGCTTCCCTAATGCTGGGATCAAAGCTGTGCACTTCCACAACGGGCCAGACTGAATTTTCAATTCAGGTTAAAGATACAAGACATTGTGGGCTGGAGAGATGGTGGCCTAATGGTTAAGGCGTTTGCCTGAAAAGCCTAAGAACTTGGGTTTGATTCGCCAGTACCTATGTAAAGCCAGATGTACAAAGGGACACATGCATCTGGACTTCATTTACAGCAACTGGAGGCCCTGGCATGCCCATTCTTTCTCTCTTCTATCTCTCCCTGCTTGCAAATAAAAAAAAAAAAAAAAAGATTTAAGACAACAGGATAGCATAAAATGGTAAAACGCATGGGCAAATGACTGGTAATTTAGGAACACTTACTTGCGGTGTTGATTCCTCCAGGTATCAGCACTGTAACAGGCAAATTTACCAGTCTGAGACACTGATAATTTTGTGTGTTGTGATTAAATGTGATAACTTTAAAGTACATTGCATTACTCAGTAATGTTCATGTACCTCTTCTTTTAAAATTTTGTTTTTCGAAGTAGGGTATCCCCTAGTCCAGGCTGACCTGGAACTCACTATGTGTCTCAGGCTGGCCTCGAACTCACTTTGTGGTGACTCCCACCTAGGCCTATCAAGTGCTGGGACTGAAGGCCTGTGCCACCACGCCCCACCTCCTCTTCTCCCACCCCTCGGCTGGTTCTCACTGTGGCCCCTATTTTGGCCTCCCACGTGCGGGGGTTTAAGGCGGGCTTCTGTTCTTCTTCGGGGTCTGGTCTGCAAGCCCGGCGGAGGGTGGGCCGGCGTGCGCGGGGAGGAAGCGCGCCTGCGCCGAGCATTGGCGCCGGTGCGGGCTCAGCTGCCGGCGGGGTCACGCTCTAGGCCGCTCTCCGGCGCTCTATGGTTCCTCCCTCGCCCCGGAAGTGGTTCCGCCGCTGGGGTTGGTAAGGTCCGGGCCATGGTGGGGAAGAGGTCGGAAAGATGGCGTGGCGAGGCTGGGCACCGAGAGGCTGGGGCTGCGGCCGCGCGTGGGCTCCGCCCGTGGGCGTCCGGAGCTGCGAGGAGCTCCCCGCCGCCCTGGCCCCGCCGCGGCTGCTCGGACGCAGGTAATGGCTGCCGCTCGGGGCTTCCCGCCTCGGGGCCCCTGACGCCCGTGGCGCATCCTCGGGAGGCGGCGGCCGTGCGGGGCTCGCTGCTCGGTGTTCGCCCGTGCCTGTCACCTACCGCCTCCCCTGTCCCTCCGCTTTCCCGGGTCCCGGGTCCCGGGTCCGTTGTCGCTTCTCTCGGCGCCGCCCCGACCCCGACCCCGGCCGCGGCACACACTGGGGACCCCGCGGGCCCAGCGCTCCGCGAGTTCGCGCCTTCCTCTGTGCTTTTGGGAGGGACGCGATGGGATGGAGAACTAGAGTTGAAGGCTCCTTGTATGTCACGTTTCATAATCCAGAGAGGAAACCATTGAACCGTGTGTTACTTTCGAAAGAAAACTACCCCTTTACACTGCTGTGTGAAGAACTTGGGTACACACCGACCTCAGGAGGCTGAGGCAGGAGGATGGTGAGTTGAAGGCCAGCCAGGGTGAGAGGTACCCCAGCCTCCCCCTCCCAACAACAAAAACAAAAACACCTGAGCTATTTGTAGAACGTGTCATTTCCCAGACCCCACCCTAATCCTCCGATACCTGGAATGGGATGGGAAGAGGGGAAGAACCTGTATTTCTTACAAACTCTCCAAATGAATTTTATTGGGTGTTTGTGAAAAAGTCGTATTCAACTTTATATGCACACACAGTGTATCTTAAACATTCTTCACGGAGCTTCCATGATTCAGCGTAACATGGCATTAAACTTAAAGCTCAGCTGAGCGTGATGGCATGTGCTTGTAATCCCAGCACTCAGGAGGTGGAGCAGGAGAGGGCTAACTTGATGAATGAACTGTCTCCAGTAAAAACTGGATGTAAAGATTGTTTGGCACAACAGATGGACAAGAAGCAGGTGTGATGGCTAGTGATAGACTACTGCCTAGCCTGCTGGGGGTCCTGAGTTCAGTCCCTAGTAAGCAGAACAAAACAAAGCAAACAACCTGGGCATGGTGTCTTAATAGTGTTGGGGAGTTGGAGAGAGAAGAATCAGGCCAGCCTTGCTTACTGGAAACCGTGTCTCAAAATGTAATGGATAGATACAGAGTTCTGGGGTGCTTCCTAGAACTCCAAACCCTGAGTTCTTTTTTTGTTTTTTTTTTTTCGAGGTAGGGTTTCACTCTAGCTAAGGCTGACCTGGAATTCATTATGGAGTCTCTGGGTGGCCTGGAACCTTATGGCAATCCTCCTACCTCTGCCTCCCGAATGCTGAGATTAAAGGCGTTTGCCGCCACACCCAGCTAGCCCTGAGTTCTTATCTGCAAATTAACCAAAGAATTGGCAGTTCCAGACTAGAAAAAATGATTTTTAAAAATACCATACTTTATTCAGCTATCACCGAGACGTGGGGAAGGTAAAGTGAAGGGGGATAAACCATGTGGTCCAAGAGCCCATGTAATGGATCTTAGGAAAAACAAAACAAAAAGGGACTTAAGAAAACAAAGCATGCCCTTCCAAAAAAGATTAAAAGTAAAGATAGTAATAAAAAGTGGCCCTTCTGCCAGAGTGGGAGAGCGAAAACTCAAAAGTATTGCTGTAATAGTTCCAGACTGAGCAAATCTGTCTGTGGTCAGAGTTAGGCTCAGCACACCTGGATACAACTACACCAGGTGTCCCAGCCAATTGGCCTAGGCTTAGACGAGAAATCCACCCATACCTAGGCAGGGTTTATGCTCAAGAGAGATGTGATTGGGTGAGATGGGCAAGTGCTAACTCCTTGCAACTGAAGTAGGCAGGGCAAGCTGGGATAGGTGTGGTGAGGGGTGACATCAGATCATCCTAAGATCCTCCTTGAGGGCCATCTTGCCTAACCAGAAACTATCTGCCTATTCTAGAACCCCCATAAAAACAAACATTTGGGATAGCACTCAGGTTTTGGACCTTGTTTCAGAAATTTGGATGGTGTTCCCAACTATGATACCCAAAGTTGTTCTGTGACTTCTTCATGTATGGGCACACTTGCACATGTGAACATGCCTAAAAAGTTGTGTTAAAGGTTAGTACCTGATTTCTTTGTTGTTTTCAAGGTAGGATCTCACTCTAGCCCCAGGCTGACCTGGAATAAACTGTGTAGTCTCAGGCTGGCCTTGAACTCACAGCTATCCTACCTCTGCCTCCCAAGTGCTGGGATTAAAGGTGTGCACTACTGTGCCTAGCTAGTACCTGATTTTAAAATCTTGCAGCTTATATGGAAAGTTGAAAGTGACATGTTTGTGGTTGTGGTTGTGTAGATAAATGAGAACCGTGAGTTCTTACAGCGATCCTCCTACCAATGCCTCCTGAGTGCTGGGATTAAAGGTGTGTGCCACCACACCCAGCTCAGAAGCTAACAGTTTTAAAAGTTCTGTAGTCTAGGATTGGGAAGTGGCTCAGTGGTTCAAGATGCTTCTTGCTTGCAGATGCAAAGCTTGTTGGCCTGGGTTCAGTTCCCAAGCCACTCATAAGTGAGCTTCTGGCTCTTAGAGGCAAGAGGCCCCAACAAACCCCCCTAAATAAAACAAACAAATAAATTTAAAGAAAAAATTTTCTTTAGCTTTTTATGAGACAGCAGAATCTCTGTGTGGAGAATAGATAAATTTTTTTCTGAATGATACAAAATAATGGGCCCATAGCCCAGTTATGTACTCTCTGAAGTTACTATAGTTCCTGCCTTGTCTGTTCTGGAAGGGTTAAATAATGTGACTTTGCATCCCTCGTGGGATTAGGAGTAAGAATAAGCTGAGATGGTGATGACACCAGCCAAATGGAGGCTCAGAGGATGCCGTTTGCAATATGCTGTTTCTTTCTTTCTTTTTTTTTAATTTTGGTTTTTCGAGGTAGGGTCTCACTCTGGTCCAGGCGGACCTGGAATTAACTATGTAGTCTCAGGGTAGCCTCGAACTCTCGGCGATCCTCCTACCTCTGCCTCCCAACTGCTGGGATTAAAGGCGTGCGCCACCACACCCGGCCAACATGCTGTTTCTAATCCAGTATCTCTCCCTCCCCCTTGCAGGTTTAACTTATTTATTCAACAAAAATATGGATTCAGAAAAGCACCAAGGAAGATAGAGCCTCGAAAACCAGATACTGAAGCATACAAGAGAAGTGCATTGATTCCTCCTATAGAAGAAACAGTCTTTTACCCATCTCCCTACTCTATCAGGACTCTCGTGAAACCTTTCTTTTTTACTGTTGGGGTAAGGAGTCACATCGCTGGTAGTTACCCAGCTTGCAGCTAGTGCAGTACTCAAGGACTGTTGTCCTGGTTAGGCTCCTTTAGGGAAGAACAGCTGTGTGTGGCAGGCATCACCAGAACTTGGGAAACTAGATACATGAATTCCAATCAAAGAATGAATTGACTAATTGCTTTTAGAATCTAGCCCAATTATTCATCCCTTGAAAAAGAAATTTGTGGGTTTCCTATTTGGTATAGCATTTCAAGTTTTTTTTTTTTTTTTTTTTTTGAGTAGCATCTTACTCTAGCCCAGGTTGACCTGGAATTCACTCTGTAGTCTCAGGGTGGCCTTGAACTCACGGTGATCCTCCTGTCTCCCTCCCAAGTGCTGGAATTAAAGATGTGAGCCACCACGCCTGGCTTGTGATTGGTATTTTGAATTTTATCTGGAGATGTGTCATGGGAAACAAGACTTAGGATACTGTGACATTAATAAAATGTGATAAGACAATAAGATTGTCACCTGATAGGTTTTGCTATGTTAGGTGAAATATTGTCCTGAAAAATAATACAGATCTATTTCCCTGTTAAACTTATTTTTTAAACTGTTTTTATAGTTTACAGGCTGTGCATTTGGATCAGCTGCTATTTGGCAATATGAATCACTGAAATCCAGGGTCCAGAGTTATTTTGATGGTCTTAAAGCTGACTGGTTGGACAGCATAAGACCACAAAAAGAAGGCAACATCAGAAAGGAGGTAAAAATAAACATTGCTTTCTTTATTCTAGTTAATCACCATTTTTGAAGTTGGAGTATTTAGAAACTGTTCTTAATTTAATGGCACCATTCCATCCATAGATGTGAACTTGGTGTATTCAACATTCTTCTTTAGAACCCTTTAATATATGTCGTCTTATAGTGTTGTATTTGTTGGTGTTCCAGGAGTTTTGTTGTCCTATCCACATATATTAAAATCACTAGGCAGTATTAAAAATAATGCTTTGGGACCCCTTCCCAGCCTGCTATGGTTTAAGGGCCATTGTTCCTCTTAGTTCACCATGTTGAATTAGAGTTATATCAGAATCACAGGGAATTTTAAAAAATATACATGCTTTAGATAGAGCCATCACATGGATTTTTTCCCCATAATTTATTTTTATTTATATTATTCTGATTTTACATTCATAGTGTTGGCTCCCTTCCTCCCTGTCCTCCCTCTTCCAAAGGGACCTTCATTGATGGGGAATGTGGGTTATGCATTGTGGGGGTAGTCAAGAGTTCTGGGTGGGGGTAGGCCAAGTCTCTGTGCATAATGTCCCAACTTGTGGCTTTAACATTCTTTCTGCCTGCTCTTCCGTGAATTTCCCTGAGCCACATTGGGGTCATTTTAGTTCTACTTCAGCATCACATGGATTTTTAAAAAGCTGTCACTCAAGAGTCAGAGGTAGGAGAATTGCTGAGTTTGAGGTCAGCCTGGGCTAGATTGAGACCCTACCTCAAAAAAATAAATAAATAAAAGAGTTCTCGGTGACATGATATTTATATACTTATGGTAAATTACCACTGTGGCATGTTTATGACTTTGCTTGGGGGTGCTGTGCCAGAGAGAGAGAGGTAGGTACAGAGATTGTAGAGTGGGCATTTTATATGAAAACTGGTGGCTCTTTCCTCTCAACTGAATTTTTAAAAAAATTTTCCAGGGCTGGAGAGATGGCTCAGTGGTTAAGGTATCTGCTTGAAAAGGCTAACAGTCAGGGTTCAATTCTCCTGTACTTATGTAAATCCAGATGCACAAAGTGGCACATGCATCTAGAGTTTGTTTGCAGCAGTAAGAGGCCATGTTAGGCCCATTCTCTCTCTCTCTCTCCCCTTGCGAATAAATAAAATATTTTTTAAAAAAATTTCTTGTAGATAAACCATATTTTTGGGGGTGAAGGAGGGTCTCCCTTTACAACTCACTGTTTTTTTTTTGGTTTTTTTTTTTTTGGTTTTTCAAGGTAGGGTCTCACTCTGGCCCAGGCTGACCTGGAATTAACTATGTAGTCTCAGGGTGGCCTTGAACTCAAGGCGATCCTCCTACCTCTGCCTCCCAAGTGCTGGGATTAAAGGCGTGGCCACCACGCCCGGCTCACAACTCACTCTGTATCACAGGCTGGCCTTGAACTCACAGCAACCCTCCTACTTTAGCCTCCTGAGTATTGGGCTTTAAAGGCATGATCTACTACACCCAACTGATAAACTGTATTTATTTTATTTTATTTCATTTTATTTATTTTTGGTTTTTTGAGGTAGGGTTTCACTCTAGCCCAGGCTGACCTGGAATTCACTCTTTATTCTCAGGCTGTCCTCGAACTCAGTGATCCTCCTACCTCTGCCTCCCAAGTGCTGGGATTAAAGGTGTGCGCCACTACGCCAGGCCTGATAAACTGTATTTAAATTAAATTTTTTTGTTTTTTTTTTTGTTTTGTTTTTGAGGTAGGTCTCACTCTAGTCCAGGCTGACCTGGAATTCACTATGTAGTCTCAGGGTGGCCTCAAACTCATGGTGATCCTCTCACCTCTGCCTCTCAAGTGCTGGGTTTAAAGGCATGTGCTACCATGCCCAACCTTAAATTTTTAAAATTTATTCCAACTATTATTAAAAAAAAAAATTGTGTGTGTGTGTGTTCGTGCGCACGCGTGTGCACATTGTGTGCCATAGTGCACATGTGGCAGTCAGAGAACAACTTGAAGTTGTCATTCTGTCCTTCTGTCTTCTTGGAGTCAAGGTCTCTTTTGTTTTTTCTCTATGTGCACTAGTGTAGCTGGCCTGCAAGCTTCCAGAACATCCTTGCTCTGCTTCCCATTACTGTAGGCAGGTGCATTAGGATCACAGATGTGGGCCACTTTGCTTTTGGGTGCTGAGAAGGTTGGCAGGCTTGCAAGCAAGTGCCTTTAACCTGACCTCAGCCTCCATATATATTTTTAATACTTCATTAATGCATACTTAGTTTTTGTTAGCTCTCTCCTTCCTTTACCTCTGCCCCATTTCCTGCCCCCCCCTCGCTTTTACCCTTTTACCTCTTAAATTTTCAATGTTATAAAACAAACACTGTTAGAGGTAAAGCCACAGATTAACTCCAGCACACCAGGTGACTTCAACACCTACTTCAGCAATTGACAGGTCATCAGCTAAAACCAAACAAACATTTGAATTGAATGACATCATAGATACTTGTACTTAACAAACAGGTATAAAACATTCTACCCAAATGCTACAGAATATGTATTTTTTTCAGTAGCCTGTGTAACTTTCTCTAAAATAGCTCATATATTAAGACACAAAGGGAGGTCTTAAGAAGTATAAGGAAATTGAGCCGGGAATGGTGGCACATGTCTTTAATCCCAGCACTTGAGAGGCAGAGGTGAGAGGATTGCTGTGACTTCGAGGCCACCCAGAGACTACATAGTGAATAGTGAATTCCAGGTCTAGAGCGAGAGATTCTACCTTGAACCCTCCTCCCCGACCCCCCCCAAAAAAGAAGAAAGAAAATTGAAATAATTCCTTGTGTTATATCTGATCACAATGCAGTAAGACTAGAAATCAGAAGATGCAGGTATGGAGTAGTTCAAGATGGTAGTGACTCTGTTCTGGGCTGCCCGAGGGACTGGAGAACTGGAATGGGGCATCTAGTGGAGTAGGGCTACAGTAGTTCATCCCCTTTCCAACATGTCCTACTTTGTTTGGTGCTTCTGATGCACTGCATCACTGTGTACAAGGAGATCACACATAGCAAGCACTAGGTGACTATGATCCCAAGGTGGAAAGAGACACCTGAGCCCTGCAGAAGGATGTGGAAGAGGTTTTTCAGCCTATGCTGGGAAAGGCATCTATTATCCAGGTTAATGAAGTGATAGTACTGTGTGCCTCAAGGGCTACTTTGATCAGCTTAAAGCCTGGCTCCTTGAGAAGGCCTGCTGATCCACCTTTGTGGTAGTGCCTTCCACAGACTGGTACCTAGGACACCTCAGGAGAAAGTGAATATTGGAGCTGTGGGACAGGATACAAAGATCAGAGTTTAAGGGTTTGGGCAGGGCTAAAGGATTTTGAGGTCAGGCCTTGTTTGGATAAAGGGAAATACGCCTATGTACAGGCATCCACTAGGGAAGAGCTTTTCAACATGGGAGACCTACCAGAAACAGCCATGCTAGTGGGGGATGAGGAGTATTAGCTGCTGTCCTTAATTCTCACTGTGGTCCATTTTTTGGAGTCCTTAGGTCAGCTATTCCCCTTCTAGGATTGTCTGGTAGAAGCAATAGCCTAACCTAGTCCAGGAAGGGTTCACAGGTAAACCCACTGGGCACATCCTCCTTTGGCTCTCTGGGGCTCCTTTCTGGGAATCTTCCTGAACCCTTGCTCTATCTAGGCCAGGCTTGATTTGGTAGAGGCTATGGAAAATGGACTTTTCAGGTACAGGTTGTGGAGAGGCAAGGATTGGGTTCTATGTGCAGTGCTAGGGTGGGAGCAGAGTGCTATGTAAGCCAGGTGAAGAGGTAGGAGACTGCTCCATTCTAAACCAGACTTGGATTGACTTGGCTTCCACCACTAGAAAGTGACTAGTTCTGTTTGGCCACAAGGGGGTGTTGGGCAATCATTATAGCCTGTCCAATACTAAACAGGAGTTTGAAGGTTTTTCACCCCTGTCCCAGCCAACTTCACACTTACCCCACTCTTGGCATCACAGGCCAACAGCCTGAGACTTATTCCTGTGCCACCATCACACTGGCCATTCAGTGCTCAGATCCTGGTTACCCTGCTTGATTGCTAACCTAAGGTAGGGTACGGAACTTCCCAGTGTTCAGTGTCTCCATGTATAAGATGAGAATGCCTTCCTTGTTTAATAATCTGAGCATTCTTACTCCTGGAGACTCCACATCATTCTCAAGCATATGTGTGCGCGCGCACACACACATACACCACACACTTTTTTTTTTGCCTGAGCAAGGAAAAGGAAGTCAGTCCTGATCCTGTGCCACAAGCCCCATTTATTAAGTTTGTTTTTATTTGCCTGTATATGCAATTTAAACTATTAAAATTTGTATAATATTTACAAAATAATCATTTGAAACTAAAAAAACTGGAAATCAACACCAAGAGACAATGTACAAACTCATGGAGATTAAGTAATATACCATTGAATGTTGAATGGGCCATTGAAGAAATCAAATTAGAAATCAAATTCCTAGTCATGAGTGAAAATGAGGGATAGTAGAGTTCAGGAAACCTGGAGTTGCTCACACAGTCCCAGCTGTATCTCTTTTTGAGAAGCTCCTTAGTTGATCTCAGCTGACTTTCCTTTAGATTTCTTGACTCTGCAAGGAGGCTGATGAGGCTGGAAAGTCCCCTTGTTTGGTCTGTGCTGCTGCTTGGTGTGCGTGGCGGGTGATGCTTGCGCCCGCTGCAGTTGGGAGCCACAAACTCCTCAGTGAGATTCTGGCCGCTTTCCTCCTTTCTGGTGGATCTTGGTCTCTCTTGCTTCTCCTCTGTGTCTAAGAAATGCCTATACTCCTGCAGCTTTCAGAAGAAGAGTGTATTTTGCTGTGGTTTTGCTTAAATCCCTCCTTGGGCTGGTTTGGCATGGCTCCTATGCCGCCATCTTACCATGAGTGAAAATGAAAACACAACATACCAAAACGTAAAGTATACAATGAAAGCAGTCCTAAGCAAGAAATTTATAGCTCTAACTGCCTACACTAAGAAGTTTGAGAGATCTCACCAGGCGTGGTGGTGCATACCTTTAATCACAGCACTTGGGAGGCAGAGGTAGGAGGATCGCCATGAGTTTGAGGCCACCCTGAGACTACATAGTGAATTCCAGGTCAGCCTGGACTAGAGTGAGACCCTACCTCGAAAAACCAAAAAAAAAAAAAAAAAAAAAAAAAAATCCCCCCAAAACAAACAACAAACACCCCCCCCCCAAAAAAAAAAAACAAAAAGAAGTCTGAGAGATCTCAAATGAAAAACTTAATGAGTCATCTTAGGGCCTTGGAAAAAGAAGCAAAATCCAATAATAGGTGGAAAGAAATAAGATCAGGACAGAAATTAATGAAAAGGAAACAAAAAGATGTTACAATGAATGAAACGAGTTGATTCTTTGAAAGGATTAATCAGATCAACAAATCCTTTGCCAAATTAACCAAAAGAGAGGCCCAAGTTAATAAAATGATGGATAAAAAGTGAGCTGTTATGACATGTTAATGAAATTCAGAAAATCATTAAGACATACCTTGGAAGTATGGCACTATATTAGAAAAATCTGAAATAGATCAACTTACAGATCTATATTATATCCCTAAAATAAACCAAGAGATAATTTAAATAGCTCTTCAACAAAATAGTGAGGTTAAGGCAGTAATAAGAGATCTGACTAAAAAAGCCCAGACTTGATGGAACCACTGATGAATACTGCCAGATCTTTAAAGATCATCAAGCACCATTGCTTCTCAAACTATTTCATAAAATAGGAAAGGAGTCCGGTGTGGTGGTGCATACCTTTAATACCAGCATTTGGGAGGCAGAGGTAGGAGGATTGCCATGAGTTCAAGGCCACCCTGAGACTACATAGTTAATTCCAGGTCAGCCTGGGCCAGAGTGAGACCCTACCTTGGGGGGGAAAAAAGATAGCAAAGGAAGGAATACCACATAAACTGTATTTCTACTTAATACTGAGGCCATGGCTTAATATATGCTTTCTGATTTTATTTTTCTGTCCTGGGGCTTGAGTCCACACTCTTGTACATGCTAAACAAACAATCTTTGTTTTGTTTTTATTTTATTTTATTATAGAGACAGAATTGGTTTGCCAGGGCTTTAGCCACTGCAGTCAAACGCCAGATGCTTGCGCCACCTAGTGGGCATGTGTGACCTTGCATTTGCCTCAGCTTTGTGTATCTGGCTTATGTGGGATCTGGAGAGAGATCTAACATGGGTCCTTGGGCTTCACATGCAAGCGCCTTAACTGTTAAGCCATCTCTCCAGCCCTATCTTTGTTTTTATAGCAAATTGTGCTTCCAGTATGGAGGGCAAGTTAACACCTTCTTGCTTTCATGCTTCCTAGGAATAGTGGAGTCCTGGTCAGTAGAAGCCTGAGAGGGAAGTTCTGGGATTTTTTTTTTTTTTTTGCACACGTGTATAGTATGTGTGGTGTGTGCTTGTGTAGCATATGCATGTGTGCAGATGTGTGTGCCATGTGCACATGGATGCAGAGGCCAGAGGAGAACATTGAGTTCCCCCATCCATCAGTCATCCACTGTTTCCTTGAGATGGAGTCCCTCACTGATTCCAGACTTTTTTTTTGTGAGCCCCAGCAATTCTCCAATCTCTTGCTTCCCACAAGACTGGAGAAATGTGTGTGGCTATACCCAGCTATTCACATGGGTGCTAAGGAGTCATACTTTGGTGGTCTCCAGCCCTTATGCTTACATGGGAAGTGCTCTTACCTGCTGAAACATTACTCCAGTTCCTGTGTTAGGAACTTTTTTTTTTTAAGATTTGTTTTTATTTATTTACTAGAGAGAGAGAGAGAGAATGGGTGCACTAGAGCCCCTAGCCACTGCAAATGAACTCCAAGTGCATGTACCACCATGTGCATCTGGCTTATGTGGGACCTGGCCACAATTGGATGAAATTAGTCTCTCAGTCAAGGAAAGTAAAACTTCTTCCAAATATAAAGTAATTTTAAAGGATCATGATGTTTGAGAAGAATGAAATTAATATTATTAAAGAAATTTCAAGTCTTACAAATGTTTTCTTAAATTACTTTTTTGCACGGTTTGCAAGCATGGGCATACTATGGCCTCCTGCTGCTGTGAATGAACACCAGATGCTGTCCTACTTTTTAAAAATGATTTTATATTTGTTTGTTTGTTTGTTTGTTTGTGTATTAGAGATAGAGAGAGGGAAAGAAAGGGAGAGTGAGAGTGGGCGCACCAGTGCCTCCAGCCACTGCAAACAAACTTCAGATGTGTGCTCCCCCGGTGCATGTGGCTTATGTGGGACTTGGAGAATCAAACCAGGGTTCTTAGGCTTCGCAGGCATGTGCCTTAACTGCTAAGCTATCTCTCCAGCCCTTTTTTTGTTTTTTGTTTTTTTGAGGTAGGATCTCTCGTTAGCCTAGGCTGACCTTGAATTGTAGTCTCAAGGGTCACCTCGAATGCACAGCAATTCGCCTACCTCTGTCTTCCAAGTGCTGGGATTAAAGGTGTGTACCACCTGGCTTTGTGCTACTTTTTTTTCCCTTTTATCTTTTAATGTGCTACTTTTTGTGCTTGGCTTTTGTGGGTGGCTTTTAAGCAAGTTCTTTTAACCATTGGGCCATTTCCCTAGCCTTGGTCTTCCAAATTTTGAAAGTGCCTAAGCACATGCTGTGACAGAAGCATCATAAAGTTCATTAAGTTTGGGTTAATAGAGTTCTTGCTCACTAGCACAGATACTTTTGAGTTCTAGGCTGACCTAGAACTCACTCTGTAGACAAGGCTGGCCTCCAACTCATGGCCATCCTACTATTTCTTAAAGGTGTGTATTACCATGCCTGGCCGGACAATTCTTTTAAACTGTATTTATTTGAAACAGAGAGCATGGGTGTGCCAGGGCCTCTAGGCACTGCAAAGGAACTGCAGACACATGCGCCACCTTGTGCATCTGGCTTACATGGGAAGTGCTCTTATCTGCTGAAACATTACTCCAGTTCCTGTGTTACCTGCATACTAGGGAATCAAACCTGGGTCTTTAGGCTTCGCAGGCAAGAGCTTTAACCACCAAGCCATCTCTTCAGCCCCAGAATTCTTTTTATTTTAAGTAGTTTTCATTTCTTTTCAAAAAGAACTACAGCAACAACAAAACACAGTTCTTTTCCACTGTACCACATGTTTAGTAGATTTTTTTGTTCACACAGAGGAAGTATTTTTTAAAAATATTTATTTATTTGCAAGCACAGAGAATGAATGAATGTGAATGGGCATGCCAGGGCCTCTAATCACTGCAAATGAACTCCAGATGCATGCACCACCTTGTGCATCTGGCTTTCTGTGGGTACTGGGGAATCAAACCGGGTTCTTAGGTTTTGCAGGCAAGTGCTGTAACCACTAAACCATCTCTCTAGCCCCCAAGTTTTTTTTTTTTTAATACACAGATATTTTCTGTTCTTCCTTTTTTTCCTTTTTTGGTTTTTCAAGGTGGGGTCTCACTCCTGTAGTCTCAGGGTGGCCTCGAACTCACAGTGATCCTCCTTCCTCTACCTCCTGAGTGCTGAGATTAAAGGTGTGTGCCACCATGCCTGGCTTACACAGATTTTTTTTTTTTTTTTTTTTTTTTTTTGGTTTTCCAAGGTAGGGTCTCACGCCAGCTCAGGCTGACCTGGAATTAACTATGTTGTCTCAGGGTGGCCTCGAACTCTTGGCGAACCTCTTACCTCTGCCTCCCAAGTGCTGGAATCAAAGGCATGCACCACTATGCCCAGCTAACAGATATTTTCTTTATGGGTTTTTCCTAGCCTAAAGTATTTCACACACCAGTGATATGCAGTTTTCTTTCTGTTTTAGATTAACAAGTGGTGGAATAACCTAAGTGATGGCCAACGGACTGTGACAGGTTTGTGTTAAGCTTACACGTTTTAGCCATTCAAGGAAAGCGAAATCAAATCAAAAGGTACAGTATGCCAGAGACAATAGCTTTCATATCATGCTCACCAGTGGTTGAGAAGACAGAGCCTCTGTAACCTATGTGCTAATGGAATGGTGTAAAAAAATAGTCTGGAGCTGGGCATGGTGTCTCTCGTCTGTAATCCCAGCACTTGGAAGCTGAAGCTGGAGGGTCACTTGAGATGTTCATGTGTCTTGAGAAGGGTGACTTGAGAATTCAAGGTCAGCTTGAGTTATATATTAACAAGACTTTGTCAGAAGGTCTTCACAAGACCCACGGCAATATAGCATGGCACAGATGTTCTCAAGATGCCTTGTGTTGGTTATTTTCTGATTTGATCTAATATGTTACTGACTGACTTAAACAGTGCTGCTTGTGAAATAGTTCACAAGTAATTACTACTTTCTCCAGTAAAGATGTTGAAGGGGTTAGAGATATAGTTTAGTTGGTAGAGTACTTAGCCTGCATGAAAAGTCTGGGTTTGATCCCCAGTTCTGCGTAAGCTGGGCAGGGTGGTACACACTTGTAATTATAGCACTCAGGAGGTAGAGGCAGGAGTATTGGTTACATATCAAGTTGGAGGACAGCCTGGACTACTACAGGAGACTGTATCTTATTTGTTTATTTTTTGTTTTTTCAAGGTAGGGTCTCACTCTAGCCCAGTGTAACCTGGAACTCACCCTAGTCCCAGGCTGGCCTTGAACTCATAGTGATCCTCCTACCTCTGCCTTCTGAGTGTTGGGATTAAAGGCATGTACCACCATGCCCAGCAAGACTCTGTCTTAAAACAGGGCAAGGGAGATGGCTCAGGGGGTAAAGTGCTTGTTTCACAAGTATGAGTACCTGAGCTCAGATCCCCCAAATCCACATAAAGCCAGACATGGTACCAGTGAGAAGGGAGGTAAAGACGGGTAGCCTGGCAAGTGCAGCAGTGAACAGTGAGAGAATCTTCCTCAAACAAAGTGGCTGGTGAGAAGGTGAGAACAGATACTCAGAGTTGTCCACTGGCTTCTAACACATTCTATGGCTTGTGTGTGCCTGCACTCCTATGAAAACACACACACCCACCCACCCAAAGCAACTGAAAGAGACTTTAAGTAGCTTCTGTCACATTCTCTGTGCTTTGCAGGATAATTGCCTCCCTTTTTATAGATGGGGAAACTGACTTTTAAAACATGTTTTTATTTATTTGCAAAAAGAGAGGTGCATAAATGAATGAGAATGGGTTCATCAGGACCTCTTGTCACTGCAAATGAACTCCACACATGCCACTTTGTGCATCTGGCTTTACGTGGGTACTGGGAAATTGAATACTAGTTGGCAGGCTTTGCAAGAAGGTTCCTTTAATCACTGAGCCATCTCCCTAGCCTGAAACTCACTTTTTAAAATTTTATTTTATTTTTTATGAGAGAGAGAGAATTGGCACACCAGGGCCTCTAGCCACTGCAGTCTAACTCTAGAAGTGTATCCCACCTTGTGTGTCTGGCTTACATGGGTTCTGGGGAGTTGAATCTGGGTCCTTAGGCTTAGCACACAAAGGAAGCCATTTCTCTAGCCCCTGAAACTGACTTTTAAATAAAAAAGATTTTTTGTTTTTTAAATATTTATTTGAGAGAAAGAATGAGGCAGATAGAGTGAGAGAGAATGGGCATACCAGGGCTTCTAGCCACTGCAAATGAACTCCAGATACATGCTTCACCTTGTGTATCTGGCTTACAGTGGGTACTGGGAAATTGCACTTGGGTCCTCAGACTTCACAGGCAAGCACTGTAACTGGTAAGCCATCTCTCTAGCCCAGGAAAGAAGTCTTTGAAGGTCAAACTGCTAGTAAGTACTAAGTCTGAATTTGGAAAAACGCGTGTACCACCATGCCTGGCTAACCATGCTTTTTTTTTTTTTTTTTTTAATGTGAGAAAGAGGGAGAGAGAATTGGTGCTCCAGAGCCTCTAGCCACTGTAATCAAACTCTAGACACGTGTACCACCTAGTGCGCATGTGTGACCTTGCACACTTACATTACCTTGCATCTGGCTTACATGGGACCTGGAGAGTCGAACATGGGTTCTTAAGTTTCCTAGGCAAGCGCCTTAACCACTAAGCCATCTCTCCAGCCCTAACCATGTTTTTTTTTTTTTTTTTTTTTTCTCTCGAGGTAGGGACTCACTCTAGCTCATGCTGACCTGGAATTCACTATGTAGTCTCAGGGTGGCCTCGAACTCATGGTGATCCTCCTACCTCTGCCTCCCGAGTGCTGGGATTAAAGGTGTGCACAACCACACCCAGCTCTAACAATGTTTTTTAAAAAACTTTTTATTTTTTATTATTTTTTTGGAGAGAGACACAGAAAGAGAGACAGAGAGAGAGAGGAAGACAGAGATGGGCACGCCAGCAGTGTCTCAGCTGCTGCGAACGAAATCCAGATGTGTGCACCCTCTTGTGGTCAAGTGCGGCATTGCGCCCTTGCATCACTGCATCTGGCTAAACGTGGGACCTGGAGATTGGAACCGCTGGAGATTGGAACCAGTGTTCTTAGGCTTAGGAGGCAGGCGCCTTAACCCCTAAGCCATCTCTCCAGCCCAACAATGTTTTTTTTAATAGAACATTTCAATGTAAGCATACAGCTATACTTGGTTATTTTAGTTTTGCTCTTTGTAAGTTCTTTTTTGGGGAGAGGTTGAGATAGTCTCAATATGTAGCATCAGGCTAAATTCAAACTCATCATTCTTTGGCCTCAGCCTAAGAGCGCTGGGATTATGGCCATGTGCTACTTCATATGGCTTCTTCTTTGAAATTGTTATGGAAAGACAGAGCTGGCTTGTTGTTCTTTTGTTTTTTGAGGTATGGTCTCTCTCTCTAGCTCAGGCTGACCTGGAATTCACTGTGTAGTCTTATGGTGGTCTCGAACTCATTGCCATCCTCCTACCTCTGCTTCCCGAGTGCTGGGATTAAAGGCGTGCACCACCAGTGGCATGTATGTATGTATAATTTTATTAGAGAGAGAGAATGGGCACACCAGGGTATCCAGCCACTGGAAATGAACTCCAGATACATGCACCCCTTATGCATCTGGCTTACGTGGGTCTTGGAGAATCGAACCCTGCTCCTTTGGCTTCGCAGGCAAACTCCTTAACCGCTAAGCCATCTCTCCAGACCCAGGTCTGGCTTTTTAAGATAACATCTGTATAACATTTTGTGGTCTTAGTTATTTAAAAAACGTGGGAAGCCGGGCATGGTGGCGCACGCCTTTAATCCCAGCACTCGGGAGGCAGAGGTAGGAGGATCGCCAAGAGTTTGAGGCCACCCTGAGACTACATAGTTAATTCCAGGTCAGCCTGGACCAGAGTGAGACCCTACCTCGCAAAACCAAAAAACAACAACAACAACAAAAAAAAACGTGGGAGCCAGGCGTGGTGGCGCATGCCTTTAATTCCAGCACTTGTGAGGCAGAGGTAGGAGGAGCTCTGAGTTTGAGGCCACCCTGAGACTACATAGTGAATTCCAGGTTAGCCCAGGTAGAGTGAAACCCTACCTTGAAATAAAAATAAAAAAATGTGGGAAAGGGGATTTGTAAGTTCTTAATTTTTTTAATTACTTCTGGAGAGTAGCCAAATACTGTTACTATTTTTTTGGTTTTTCCGAGGAAGGGTTTCTAGCTGAGGCTGACCTGGAATTCACTCAGGGTGGCCTGGAACTCACGGTGATCCTCCTACCTCTGCCTCCCGAGTGCTGGGATTAAAGGTGTGCACCACCATGCCTGGCTTTTTTTATTTTTAGTTTTTTTTTAATTTGGCATGTGCATGTATGCAACATAAGAATGTGTATGTAGATGCGCACAACCTTTATTGCTTTTCCACTCTATTTCCCTGAGACAATATCTCATTGAACCTGGAGCTCATGCCACTTTTTGCTTAGACTGGCTGAGCACTGAACCCCAGTGATAGCTCCTGTCTCTGCCTCACTTAGTGCTGAGGTTACAGGCATGAATGGCCATACCTGGCTTTTTATATGGGTGCTAGGGATCAAACTCAGGTCCTCCTGCTTGCTTAGCAAGCTTTTTTATCTCATGGAGCCATCTTCCAGCCCCCAAATACTGCTTTTTCTTAAATAAGATTATATTTATTGATAATCTTTTTTTTTTTTTTTTTTGGCTTTCTAAGGTAGGGTCTCACTTTAGCTCAGGTTGACCTGGAATTCACTATGTAGTCTCAGGGTGGCCCTGCATTTATTGATAATCTTTTAAAAAAATATTTTATTTTTAATTATTTATTTGATAGAGGGAGAGAGAGAGAATAGGTGTGCCAGAGCCTCCAGCTACTGCAAATAAACTCAGACGCGTGTGCCCCCTTCTGCATCTGGCTAACGTGGGTCCTGGGGAATCAAACCTGGGTCCTTTAGCTTTGCAGGCAAACGCCTTAACTGCTAAGCCATTCCTCCAGCCCTATTGATAATCTTTTTAAAAACTTTTAAAGCCGGGCATGGTGGCACACCTTTAATCCCAGCACTCGGGAGGCAGAGGTAGGAGGATTGCCGAGAGCTCGAGGCCACCCTGAGACTACAGAATGAATTCCAGGTCAGCCTGAGCTAGAGTGAGACCCTACCTTGGAAAACAAAAAACAAAAAAAGTTTTTTATTAGCATGTATTATGCATAATAATGACATTTTAATACTTGTATATAATGCTTTGCGTGGATCTGGGGAATCCACCCAGGCTGGCAAACTTTGCAAGCAAGTGCCTTTAACTGCTCAGCTATCTTTCTGCCTGAGTGTTTGTTTATTTATTTGAGAGAGAGAAAGAGATGATAGAGAATGGGTGTTCCAGGGTCTCCAGCCACTGCAATCTCAGATATATGTGCCACTGTTGCAGTCAGGTTCACATTGCTGGCAGAAATCACCCAACCAAGAGCAGCTTGTGGGGAAAAAAGGTTTATTTTGGCCTGTAGACTCAAGGAGAAGTTCCATGATGGCAGGGGAAAATGATAGCATGAGCAGAGGGTGGACATCACCTCCTGGCAAACATCAGGTGGACAACAGGAACAGGAGAGTGTGCCAAACACTGGCAAGAGGACACTGGCTATAATACTCATAAGTCCGCCCATAATAATACACCGCCTCCAGGACGCATTAATTCCCAAATCTCCATCAGCTGGGAACCTAGTATTCCTAACACTTAAGTTTATGGGGGACACCTGAGTCAAACTACCACATTACGCTGTGCATTTGGTTTTACGTAGGTACTGGGGAATCTAACCTGGGTCCTTAGTACTACAGGCAAGTGCCTTAACTGCTGAGCCATCTCTTTAGCCCCAAGAGTGTTTATTTTTTATAATTTTATTTATTTGCAAGCAGAGAGAGAAGAGAAACAGAGAGATTGGGTGTGTCTAGCCATTGCAAACACACTCCAGATGCATATGCCACTTTGTGCATCTGGGTTTACATGGGTACTGGGGAATTGAACTTAGGTGGTTAGGCTCTGCAGGCAAGTGCCTTAACTGCTGAGCCATCTCTCCAGCCCAAGTGGTTATTTTTTGTTTTTGTTTTTTGAGGTAGGGTCTCAATCTGGCCCAGGCTGACCTAGAATTAACTATATAGTCTCAGGGTGGCCTTGAACTCACAGTGATCCTCCTACCTCTGCCTCCCGAGTGCTGGGATTAAAGGTGTGCACCACCACACCCAGCTCCAAGTGTTCATTTATTTTATTTTATTTTTTATTTATTTGAAAGAGAGAGAGAGATACAGAAATAGGTAGAGAGAGAGAGAATGGGCATGCCAGGGCCTCCAATCACTGCGAACAAAATCCAGGTGCATGTGCCCCTTGTGCAGCTGGTTTACATCGGTCCTGGGGAGTTGAACCTGGGTCCTTTGGCTTTACAGGCAAGTGCCTTAACTGCTAAGTCATCTCTCCAGCCCCCAAGTGTTCGTTTTTAATTCAGATCATTTCCTCTGTGAAAAGGCTCACTTTTTCTCATCTTATTGGAACTTGATTTGGCTTCAAGCTTAATTGTGACATCAGTGAGTGCTCTTATTTCCTAAGCTCATTGCTGATTGTCATTTATTACACCACCTGCCTTGAGGGTACTGTAAGTGTCTTGAGGATAAGAGTGATTTTCCACTTTGCCATAGCACCTAGCACATCTTGTGTACACAGCTTGGGCACTCAGCTGATGTCTGTTGAATGAATGAAGTGGAACTCTGAACTAATGGAGTGAGATTTATCAAAACAGTTTACCATACCTAAAGTTGTAGAATTGATTAAACAGTATGGTTTAGATAATCACTTCAGAGGTATATCTGTAGAAACACACCTCTATTTCCACTGAAGCCCAACAATGTTTTTTTAATAGAACATTTCAATGTAAGCATACAGCTATACTTGGTTATTTTAGTTTTGCTCTTTGTAAGTTCTTTTTGGGAGAGGTTGAGATAGTCTCAATATGTAGCATCAGGCTAAATTCAAACTCATCATTCTTTGGCCTCAGCCTAAGAGCGCTGGGATTATGGCCATGTGCTACTTCATATGGCTTCTTCTTTGAAATTGTTATGGAAAGACAGAGCTGGCTTGTTGTTCTTTTGTTTTTTTGAGGTATGGTCTCTCTCTCTAGCTCAGGCTGACCTGGAATTCACTGTGTAGTCTTATGGTGGTCTCGAACTCATTGCCATCCTCCTACCTCTGCTTCCCGAGTGCTGGGATTAAAGCGTGCACCACCAGTGGCATGTATGTATGTATAATTTTATTAGAGAGAGAGAATGGGCACACCAGGGTATCCAGCCACTGGAAATGAACTCCAGATACATGCACCCCTTATGCATCTGGCTTACGTGGGTCTTGGAGAATCGAACCCTGCTCCTTTGGCTTCGCAGGCAAACTCCTTAACCGCTAAGCCATCTCTCCAGACCCAGGTCTGGCTTTTTAAGATAACATCTGTATAACATTTTGTGGTCTTAGTTATTTAAAAAACGTGGGAAGCCGGGCATGGTGGCGCACGCCTTTAATCCCAGCACTCGGGAGGCAGAGGTAGGAGGATCGCCAAGAGTTTGAGGCCACCCTGAGACTACATAGTTAATTCCAGGTCAGCCTGGACCAGAGTGAGACCCTACCTCGCAAAACCAAAAAACAACAACAACAACAAAAAAAAACGTGGGAGCCAGGCGTGGTGGCGCATGCCTTTAATTCCAGCACTTGTGAGGCAGAGGTAGGAGGAGCTCTGAGTTTGAGGCCACCCTGAGACTACATAGTGAATTCCAGGTTAGCCCAGGTAGAGTGAAACCCTACCTTGAAATAAAAATAAAAAAATGTGGGAAAGGGGATTTGTAAGTTCTTAATTTTTTTAATTACTTCTGGAGAGTAGCCAAATACTGTTACTATTTTTTTGGTTTTTCCGAGGAAGGGTTTCTAGCTGAGGCTGACCTGGAATTCACTCAGGGTGGCCTGGAACTCACGGTGATCCTCCTACCTCTGCCTCCCGAGTGCTGGGATTAAAGGTGTGCACCACCATGCCTGGCTTTTTTTTATTTTTAGTTTTTTTTTAATTTGGCATGTGCACGTATGCAACATAAGAATGTGTATGTAGATGCGCACAACCTTTATTGCTTTTCCACTCTATTTCCCTGAGACAATATCTCATTGAACCTGGAGCTCATGCCACTTTTTGCTTAGACTGGCTGAGCACTGAACCCCAGTGATAGCTCCTGTCTCTGCCTCACTTAGTGCTGAGGTTACAGGCATGAATGGCCATACCTGGCTTTTTTATATGGGTGCTAGGGATCAAACTCAGGTCCTCCTGCTTGCTTAGCAAGCTTTTTTATCTCATGGAGCCATCTTCCAGCCCCCAAATACTGCTTTTTCTTAAATAAGATTATATTTATTGATAATCTTTTTTTTTTTTTTTTTTTTTTTTTTTTTTTGGCTTTCTAAGGTAGGGTCTCACTTTAGCTCAGGTTGACCTGGAATTCACTATGTAGTCTCAGGGTGGCCCTGCATTTATTGATAATCTTTTTAAAAAATATTTTATTTTTAATTATTTACTTGATAGAGGGAGAGAGAGAGAATAGGTGTGCCAGAGCCTCCAGCTACTGCAAATAAACTCAGACGCGTGTGCCCCCTTCTGCATCTGGCTAACGTGGGTCCTGGGGAATCAAACCTGGGTCCTTTAGCTTTGCAGGCAAACGCCTTAACTGCTAAGCCATTCCTCCAGCCCTATTGATAATCTTTTTAAAAACTTTTAAAGCCGGGCATGGTGGCACACCTTTAATCCCAGCACTCGGGAGGCAGAGGTAGGTGGATTGCCGAGAGCTCGAGGCCACCCTGAGACTACAGAATGAATTCCAGGTCAGCCTGAGCTAGAGTGAGACCCTACCTTGGAAAACAAAAAACAAAAAAAGTTTTTTATTAGCATGTATTATGCATAATAATGACATTTTAATACTTGTATATAATGCTTTGCGTGGATCTGGGGAATCCACCCAGGCTGGCAAACTTTGCAAGCAAGTGCCTTTAACTGCTCAGCTATCTTTCTGCCTGAGTGTTTGTTTATTTATTTGAGAGAGAGAAAGAGATGATAGAGAATGGGTGTTCCAGGGTCTCCAGCCACTGCAATCTCAGATATATGTGCCACTGTTGCAGTCAGGTTCACATTGCTGGCAGAAATCACCCAACCAAGAGCAGCTTGTGGGGAAAAAAGGTTTATTTTGGCCTGTAGACTCAAGGAGAGGTTCCATGATGGCAGGGGAAAATGATAGCATGAGCAGAGGGTGGACATCACCTCCTGGCAAACATCAGGTGGACAACAGGAACAGGAGAGTGTGCCAAACACTGGCAAGAGGACACTGGCTATAATACTCATAAGTCCGCCCATAATAATACACCGCCTCCAGGACGCATTAATTCCCAAATCTCCATCAGCTGGGAACCTAGTATTCCTAACACTTAAGTTTATGGGGGACACCTGAGTCAAACTGCCACATTACGCTGTGCATTTGGTTTTACGTAGGTACTGGGGAATCTAACCTGGGTCCTTAGTACTACAGGCAAGTGCCTTAACTGCTGAGCCATCTCTTTAGCCCCAAGAGTGTTTATTTTTTATAATTTTATTTATTTGCAAGCAGAGAGAGAAGAGAAACAGAGAGATTGGGTGTGTCTAGCCATTGCAAACACACTCCAGATGCATATGCCACTTTGTGCATCTGGGTTTACATGGGTACTGGGGAATTGAACTTAGGTGGTTAGGCTCTGCAGGCAAGTGCCTTAACTGCTGAGCCATCTCTCCAGCCCAAGTGTTTATTTTTTGTTTTTGTTTTTTGAGGTAGGGTCTCAATCTGGCCCAGGCTGACCTAGAATTAACTATATAGTCTCAGGGTGGCCTTGAACTCACAGTGATCCTCCTACCTCTGCCTCCCGAGTGCTGGGATTAAAGGTGTGCACCACCACACCCAGCTCCAAGTGTTCATTTATTTTATTTTATTTTTATTTATTTGAAAAGAGAGAGAGATACAGAAATAGGTAGAGAGAGAGAGAATGGGCATGCCAGGGCCTCCAATCACTGCGAACAAAATCCAGGTGCATGTGCCCCTTGTGCAGCTGGTTTACATCGGTCCTGGGGAGTTGAACCTGGGTCCTTTGGCTTTACAGGCAAGTGCCTTAACTGCTAAGTCATCTCTCCAGCCCCCAAGTGTTCGTTTTTAATTCAGATCATTTCCTCTGTGAAAAGGCTCACTTTTTCTCATCTTATTGGAACTTGATTTGGCTTCAAGCTTAATTGTGACATCAGTGAGTGCTCTTATTTCCTAAGCTCATTGCTGATTGTCATTTATTACACCACCTGCCTTGAGGGTACTGTAAGTGTCTTGAGGATAAGAGTGATTTTCCACTTTGCCATAGCACCTAGCACATCTTGTGTACACAGCTTGGGCACTCAGCTGATGTCTGTTGAATGAATGAAGTGGAACTCTGAACTAATGGAGTGAGATTTATCAAAACAGTTTACCATACCTAAAGTTGTAGAATTGATTAAACAGTATGGTTTAGATAATCACTTCAGAGGTATATCTGTAGAAGCACACCTCTATTTCCACTGAGATTAGTGTGTTTTGTTTGCTTATTTCTGTAGGGTAACAAACCTTTGATTTTTGTCAACTTTTTTTTTTTCCTTCTGTTTTTTCAAGGTAGGGTCTCACTCTAGCTCAGGCTAACCTGGAATTCACTACGTAGTCTCAGGGTGGCCTCTAACTCATGGTGATCCTCCTACTTCTGCCTCCTGAGTGCTGGGATTAAAGGTGTGTGCCACCATGCCTGGCTCTTTTTGGTTTTATGAGATAGGGTCTCACTCCTGCCCTGGCTGACCTGGAATTCACTATGTAGTCTCAGAGTGGCCTTGAATTTATGGTGATCCTCCCAAGTGCTGGGATTAAAGGCATTCATCTCCATACCTTGCTTGTTCCACATTTTTAATGCATTCCACAATTAGTTGATATCTTATGTTTTTTGAAAACCAAAAAAGATTTTCTGCTGTTTAACATATTAAGATGCCTGGATTCAGAATTTAAAACCTTCTCTGGCTAGGCTACATAGTGAATTCCAGGTCAGCTTGGGCTAGATTGAGAAAAAAAAAAACCCTTTTCTCATGTTAGCAAATAGTTTATTAAAATAATTTATTTTGGTGCTGGAGGCAAAGCTCTGTTTGTGTAAGTGCTTGCCTAGTATTTGTAAGCCCTGGGTTTGATTCCTAGGACCATATGCCTCCTAAGTGTTGGGATTAAAGGTGTGCCCCCACACCTGACAGTTACAATCATTCCTTTGAACTCTGGCATTTTCTGTAGTTCACTCTTAATGAAGGCCATTACTGTAGAATTCATAATTTAAGGAATGCCATTGCCTTGGTTCTTTCGTTTGTTTCTTATATGACTACAATGAGATTTTCACATCTCTGGATTTTCTGTTTGTTTGGTTAGCTGTATAACTGTAGCCATGCAGTTCAGAAGTTACATCCTCAGTTTAGGAGCTCAAGGTATCTAGTGTGGCCTCTATATTACTCCTAGAGTAGAATACTAACCACAGGAGTGACCCAAGCTGGTGGATATGCTTGCTATACGAATGTCATAGTAGCAAATTAACAACAATGGTTCCTTTGACTTCAGTAACTGTTGGTGGGTAAGTGAAGCAAGGCTGGTAGGAAGTATACTAGGATTTTGATTACTCAGAAGTGAGGAGGGCAGGTGCGTTAGGATGGGAACTAGTGAAACTTTGAAAAAGGTAGAAATGGCAAAAATACCTGAGAGAGGAGAATTCAGATACTCTTAGGTTCTGTAGATTTTAGAGGTTGTTGCAACTATGGAAGGCTGTAGTGATGGAGAGTAAAGAGGGTACAAGTAGTAGAGAATGTGGAAAAGAGGTTGGAAAGAAACAAAGTATATGAATTGTGCATGGGAAGAAAGTAGAAAGGTCACAGTAGACCCCTGGATGGTGAAAAATACAGAGCAAGCCTGGCATGGTGGCACATGCCATTAATCCTGGCACTTAGGAGACAGGTAGGAGGATCACTGTGAATCTGAGGCCAGCCTGGGCTTGAGTGAGACCTTCCTACTTTGAAAAATAAAATAAAAATACAAAGCAAACCCATCATGGATTACCTATGCAGGAGTGGAGATTAAAAGGAACACACTTCCTGAAACTACCAAATGAATTCCAGGTCAGTCTGGGCAAGAGCAAGACCTGAGTCTCCACCTTGGAACCCCAAAAAAAAAAAGGGACACACATAGGGTGAGTTGTAAAGACAGTCCTTGGTATATTCTGTACTTGTCTGATCTCCTGCCCTGGGTGCTGAGTGGGGGATGGGTGAGTAGGAGCCTCTGGCTTCCTAAATCTCCAGTGTCCTGGGATTGACCTATGGGGAAGTGAGCTTGTGGAATGTTGCCTAGAAGTGTTCTGGAGTAGCTTAGCTGGCCCTCTGTGTTACTAGTTTGGGGAATTTATATTGAAGCCCATGGATCTGACAGGATAGGCAGAGTCATGGATGAATTCTCAGGCTAGCCAGTAGGAACAGAGAACTCATCTTGCTACCATTGCCCTGAGTCATAACCATTTAGAATCAAGTCCAAAGCTCTGGGTGACTCTGTTTATGGACAAAGAAAGGCATGATTGTATGCTCGTTGCCAAGTTTTGTTTCTCTTGCTCAGTTCCCTTGCCTTACTCATGACTCTGCTTTTCCATTTTTTTTTTTTCTGGCTTTTCTAGGTAGGGTCTCATACTAGCCCAGGCTGATCTGGAATTCACTATGTAGTCTTAGGGTGGCCTCAAACTCACAGCAATCCTCCAATTTCTGCCTCCCAAGTGCTGGGACTAAAGACATGTGTCACCATGCCCAGCCCCATCCTTTTTTTTTTTTTTTTTTTTTTTTTTGGTTTTTCACAGTAGGTAGGGTCTCACTCTAGTCCAGGCTGACCTAGAATTCACTATGTAGTCTCACAGTGGCCTTGAACTCATGGCGATTCTCCTACCTCTGCCTCCTAAGTGCTGGGATTAAAGGCATGTGCCACCATGCCTGGCTCTCATCCTTTTTTTTTTAAAAAAGACTTTATTTTATTTATTTGAAACAGAGAGAGGGAGAGTGAGAATGGGCGCACCACGGCATCTAGCCACTGCAAATGAATTCCAGATGCATGTGCCCCCTTGTGCATCTGGCTTACGTGGGACCTGGAGAATTGAACTGGGGTCCTTAGGCTTTCCAGGCATGTGCCTTAACCACTAAGCCATCTCTCCAGCCTGCTCTCATCCTTTTTAAAACAAATACTTGTTTATTCATTTTGGCAAGTGTGTATGGTATATGTAGATGTATATATCCCATGGAGGGCAAAGCTGGCTGTTCAGGGAGCCCCTGCATTCCTGTCTTTACCCCCATCAGTGGATTATAGACATGCATAGCCATGCTTAGCTTTTTTTAAAAAAAAATTCTTTAAAAAATTTATTCGCAAGCCCAGCAGGAAAGAGAGAGAGGAGAATGGGCACACCAGGGCCTCTTCCTATTGCAAAACAAACTCTAGATGTATGCATCACTTTGTGCACCACACTGTGTAGTAGAACTTGCATCAACAGGCTTTATAAGAAAGTATCTTAACTGCTGAGTCATCTCTCCAGCTCCCATGCTTGTCTTTGTTTGGTGGTACTGATTGGATTACAAGCATTCAACCACCGAGCCTGCCCTGATCCTTTCAAAAATAGAATTTTAGGGGCTGGAAAAATGGCTTAGCAGTTAAGGCATTTGCCTGTGAAGCCAAAGGATCCCAGTTCGATTTTCCAGGACCCACGTAAGCCAGATGACGAGGGGCACATGCATCTGGGGTTCGTTTGCAGTGGCTACAGGCCCTAGCATGCCCATTCTCTCTCTGTCTGCCTCTCTTCTATCTCTGCTTGCAAATAAATAAATAGAATTTTAGTTAGCTTTCTATGAAAGATGACATAATAGCTGTCATAACCCCCGTTAGTGAGATATCTGATAATATTGATGGTATAAATTCAATTAAATGCAGTAAAACTCTGTTTCATACGCCACTGAAGAAAGAAAAAGATACTACTAATGAAATTTGACAGACCACCATTATAAGATATATCCTGATTTCAGATATTAAAATGGAAAAAATAATTTAAGATCTATGAAAAAATGACTTTCTTTCCTATCTTACTGTAAATTGGGAAAACAAGATCTAAACAGAACAGGAATTCTGGGATAGCTAAGAGTGAAAGGTTATCAAAATGTAGCAAAGACTCCACAAAGAGTTGCTTCCCCCCCATGCATCTCAGGCTGTCCTCCAACTCACTCTGTAGCAGAAGATGTCTTTAAACTCCTTATCTGCCTCCAAGTACTAGGATTATAGACATACACCATGATACCTGGCTTATGGATAACAGACAATCCTAAAGAGGATCCTTTTATGAGAGGAGTCAATTCTTACCATTAATGAAGAAGTTGAAAGGGCTGATTATCTATTGGAGAGTTTGGAAGAATGAATACATGTTTAAATTCTTGTAATTCAGCAAGAGAATTTGTGCCTACAATGTCCAGAGGTTTTTTATGTAAAAAATTAAAGTTTAGTTAACATTATGCTCACACCTATAATCTTAAGCACTTGGAAGGATGAGTTAAGCTGTGAGTTTAAAGCCAGTCTACCTAGTGAATTCCAGGTCAGTCTGAGCTAGAGTGAGACCCTGCCTCAAAAAATCTAGCCAGGGGCTGGAGGGATAGCTTAGCAGTTAAGGTGTTTGCCTGCAAAGCCAAAGGACTCAGGTTTGATTCCCCAGGACCCACATTAGCCAGATGTACAAGGGGGCACACGCATCTGGAGTTCGTTCGCAGTGGCTGGAGTCCTTGGTGCGCCCATTCTCTTTCTCCTTCTCTCTCTCTCCCCCACTTCTCTGTCAAATAAATAAATAAATAATATTAAAAAAAATCTAGCTGGGTGAGCTGGCACACACCTTTAATCCCAGCACTCAGGAGGCAGAGGTAGGAGGATTGCCATGAATTTGAGGCCACCCTGAGACTACATAGTGAATTCCAGGTCAGCCTGGGCTAGAGTGAGACCCTACCTCGGAAAACAAAAAAAATTCTAACTAAGGGTTAGAGAGATAGCTTAGTGGTTAAGACACTTGCCTGCAAAGCCTTAGAACCCATGTTCGACTCTCCAGATCCCATGTAAGCCAGATGCATAAGCTAGCACATGCTCACAAAGTGATGCATGCATCTTTATTATACATTCAGTTACAGTAGCTGGAGGTCCTGATGCACCAATTCTCTCTCACACACACACAAAAAGGCCTGTCCATTGGGCTTGCCTCAAAAAAATAAAAATTCACTGTGTAATCTCAGGGTGGCCTCGAAGTCACAGAGATCCACCTGCCTTTGCCTCTGGAGTGCTGGGATTAAAGGCATGCACCACCATGCCCGGCAATTTGTAAACATTTTAAACAAAGTTGCAAAATGCTTCTGGATTACCCCTCAAGTCTTTTTTTTTGTTGTTGTTTTTTCGAGGTAGAGTCTCACCCTGGTCCAGGCTGACCTGGAATTTACTATGTAGTCTCAGGGTGGCTTCGAACTCATGGCGATCCTCCTTACCTCTGCCTCCCGAGTGATGGGATTAAAGGCGTGTGCCACCACGCCCGGCTACCCCTCAAGTTTTATCAAACATGGTGACCTTTACTATACAGATTATCCATAGATGTTTTCATAAACCATTTAGAAAATTATGTGATACTAGCTTTTCTACTTTTGGGCAAAAAACTTAATACTGTACATTACTTCTTTATCTGAGTTGGCCACTATCAAACACTTAGGGATCTGGTTATTGAGAAGAGTAAACTGCTCTGAATGAGTAAAATATGGAGCTTGGTAAAGATGTTAGTTCCTAGAATATTTACAATGTTCTATAAGTCCTCTGACCTTATCACTCTGGCAGATATGGTACTTGAAAGGCGTGATTTTACTTGGTTTCCTTAGTTCAATACTTGCTCCCCAAGTATATAGTATACTTATGTAATTATAGTGGAAAATCCCTAGATGGACTTTAGATCAGACTTTCTCTTACCCATAAATTATTTTATTTTACAGGTATCATAGCTACAAATGTGTTAGTATTCTGCTTATGGAGAGTGCCGTCACTACAGAGAACAATGATCAGATATTTTACATCCAATCCAGCGTCAAGTAAGTCTAACTTGTGTGAAGTTTGAGAAAGAAATAATGTGAAAGAAATATGCTTTATGTTAATTGGAATGCTATGCAAATAAGTTACTTATCAGCAATTTACAAGTAAAGTCTGGAAAATAAGACGGTCAGCTTTTGAGAACAGGGACCTTGCTTGTCTCCTTCTATATTCCAGGTGTTTAAAATGGATCTTACATATAGTAAATGTTTTCCTTTTTTAACTCCTTTTATTCTTTGAGAAGAGTAATATATACAACTTTGTATTTATAGTTGAAATATTTACTCATTCTAAGTCGGGCGTGGTGGTGCATGCCTTTAATCCCAGGAGGCAGAGATAGGAGGCCACCCTGAGGCTACATAGTGATTTCCAGGTCAGCCTGGGCTAGAGTGAGACCCTATCTCAAAAAAAAAAAAAAAAAAAAAAAGAAATATTTACTCATTCTAACTTTACACATAAGGACAATTGCTTTTATTGAACTAAGAATTTTCATTGGTTGTTTACTAAATAGAAATAGATTTATTAAGATAGATTTGTCCACTTTGAAAAATGTTATCTTAACCACCTTATTTAAGCTGTGGTTTTGGTTTCCTTTGTTTGACTTACTAACCAAAGCAAAAAGCTTAAATAATTTTTACTGGTGTTGTGATCCATGGTTACCAGGCTGGGTTTTCTTTGTCTTGTAGAGGTCCTTTGTTCTCCAATGTTGCTGTCAACATTCAGTCATTTCTCCTTATTCCACATGACGGCAAATATGTATGTTCTGTGGAGCTTCTCCTCCAGCATAGTGAACATTCTGGGTCAGGAGCAGTTCATGGCCATGTACCTCTCTGCAGGTAATGTGCTTTCATCTGAGGACCTTTGAGATTATAGATGCTTCAGTCTATTGCAGAAGAGAGACAGTCTGCACACACAATAAACTTGTTTCTCAAGTTGTATGTAGACAAGGGTACCACAGATAGGCATTCTGTGCTTCTCGTTTGCTAGGTTCTCAAGAATTATTTGCAAATATTTGGTGTTAAAATGCTTAAGCAGAGGTTCAGGGGTATAGCAGAATTTAAGCATATTTAGTTTTTTTTTTTGTTTGTTTTTTCGAGATAGGGTCTCACTCTAGCCCAGGCTGACCTGGAACTCACTATGTACTCTCAGGGTGGCCTTGAACTCATTTCGATCCTCCTACCTCTGCCTCCCGAGGCTTAGTTTTTTTTTTTTTTTTTCCCAAGATAGTGTCAACTCTAGTCCAGGTTGACCTGGAATTTACTATGGAGTCCCAGGGTGGCCTTGAACTCATGGCAATTCTCCTACCTCTGCCTCCTGAGAGCTGGGATTAAAGGCATGCGCCACCATGCCCTGCTTGAATTTGGGTTGTTTGGCTTTGCAGGCAAGCGCCTTAACTGCTAAGCCATCTCTCCAGCCCAAGTATCTTTTTTTTTTTTTTGGGAGAGAGTCAGAAAGAGACAGACAGACTGATGGGCATGCCAGCAGCCTCTCAGCTGCTGTGAACGAACTCCAGACATGTGCATCCCCTTGTGGGCAAGTGCAGCATTGCGTCCTTGCATCACTGTGTCTGGCTAAATGTGGGACCTGGAGAATCAAATGGGCGTTCTTAGGCTTAGCGGGCAGGCACCTTAACCACTAAGCCATCTCTCCAGCGCCCAAGTATCATTTTTTTTTTACACTGGGTCTTGATTGCTTTAGTTTAAACCCACCATTTTGTAGATTAATGGTGCTTAGACTTTCCAGTTACCTCAGTCATCTTGCTTTGTGTTAATTAATCTTAAGCAAGTTCATTTCCCCTAGGGTGTTCAATTTGCAAAAAGCTTTAAATCAGAGTTGTTGTGATTAAGAGTGGTGAATAAAAGTTAAAAAGCAAGCTGGTGTGGTGTTGTATACCTTTAATCTCAGAACTTGGGAGGCAGAGGTAGGGGGATCACTGAGTTCAAGGTCCTCTGAGACTACATAGTGAATTCCAGGTCAGCCTGGCCTAGAGCGAGACCCTGCCTCGAAAAACAAACATAAAACCTTGGGTTTGAACCCTCAACACCACAAGAGAGTGAGTGGAGGAGTGGAGTGTTTGGAATGGTGGCTCTCACCTATAATCTAGCACCTGGGAGGCTAAGGAAAGAGAATGATTGTATGCTGGCACACAAAACCTCCTGATGGTGGTGCTGGAGATGGGCATTATTTCCATACCTTACTTTAACTAGGAAGTGGTAGTGCTGGATCTTAGGTCATTATTATTGATGAGTGGACAGTTAGTCAACATCTTACTTATAATTACTAAAACATTTATACATTTGCAAATAGAAATCTGTTTGCAAAATTTACTTAAAAACAGTATAAAAATTCATGTTTAGTGGTCTGGTGATATAACTCAAGTAGTAGTGCTTGCCTAGTATGCACGAAGCCCTAGGTTTGACTACTAGGACTGCATAAACCAGTTGTGCAGGTGAATTCCTGGAATCCCAGTACTTGGGAGGTAGAAGCAAGAGTATCAGAAATTGAAGGTTATCCTTAGCTTCATAGCAAATTCCATGCCAGCTTGGATATACAGCAAGACCATATCTAAAACAAAAGAAACAAACCAGACACTGGCATGGAAATAAAAAATGGAAAACAAGCTGGGTGTGGTAGCTCATGCCTTTAATCCCAGCACTCAAGAGGCAGAGGTAGGAAGATCACAGTGAGTTCAAGGCTAGCCTAGGACTACAGAGTGAGTTCTGGGAGGCAGAGATAGGATTGCTTTGAGTTTGAGGCTAACCTGGGACTACAGTATGAGTTCTAGGTCAGCCTGGGCTAGAGCAAGACCCTACCTGGAAAAAAATAAAAAAAGAAAGGGCAGGGGATGTAGCTCAGTGGTGGAGGGTTTGTCTAGTGTGTGTAATTCCTGGAGTTCAACTGTTTTTCATATATATTTAAATTATTGAACTGTGGACTTATTTCATAGGTGTTATTTCCAATTTTGTCAGTTATGTGGGTAAAGTTGCCACAGGAAGATATGGACCTTCACTTGGTGCAGTAAGTATTTCTAATTTGATTTTTAAATTAATTTTGAAATAATTATATATATTTATTAGGTTACAGAATTAATATGGCTTCCATAACTCTTGGCCCTGCTTTTAACTTATAGAACAAGAGTACAGTAATAAAAATGAAGAAACTTAACATTGAAACAATTCTTTTGACTTATCCACATCTAATTTAAAAATTGACCATGCTGGGCATGGTGGTGCATGTCTTTAGTCCCAGGTGGAGGAGGTAGGAGGATCACTGTGAGTTCCAGGTCAGCCTGGGCTAGAGTGAGACCTTGCCTTGGGGAATAAAAAACAGCAGCGGGCTGGAGAGATGGCTTAGCAGTTAAGGCGTTTGCCTGCAAAGCCAAAGGACCTAGGTTTGATTCCCCAGGACCCACGTAAGCCAGATGCATAAGGGGGCACATGCGTCTGGAGTTTACTTGCAGTGGCTAGAGGTCCTGGTGTGCCCATTCTCTCTGTCTCTCTTCTCTCTTTCTCTCTGCTTACAAATAAATAAATAGAAAAAAAACAGCAGCACAAAAAAATTGAACATTTGTAAAACTTTGTAATTTTCAAGGTATAGCTTACTAGAGGAGGGTGCATGTCAAAAAGAGTATGTCAGAACAGTGCATCTCCAGTCCCATAAACCAGAACGCCTGCTCTCATGCTGGAATGTTGTGAGCAGACAGATTTGAATCTGGTGTGATGCCCTCTTGTTGAGTCAGTTTTTTTTTTTTTTTTTTCCCTAGGTAGGGTTTCACTCTAGTCCAGGCTGACCTGGAATTCACTATGTAGTCTCGGTGGCCTCAAACTCACAGTGATCCTCCTACCTCTGCCTCCCAAATGCTGGGACTAAAGGTGTGTTCCCCCACACCTGGCTTGAGTCAGTTTTTGAGCATTTACAGGTAACAAGACTATTAGGCACTGCTAGTCTCGATACATAGTCACCAAGTAGGATGATCAAGAACTTGTCCTCCAGAGCTTACACTCTGATTATAAGAAAATATATATATATATATAAAGCTAAGGAAATGGTTTAGTGGTAAGAGCACTTGCTTTACAATCATGAGGGCCTGAGATTCTGTGAGTTCAATCCCTGGCACCCATATAAAAGAGCTGGTTGTGGCAATGTAAACCTGTAACCCCAGTCCTGTTGGGAACAAGAAACAGACAGAATTGCTGGAAGCTCCAGGTTTAGTGAGAGATTCTGACTCAAGGAAACTGGAGGAATGATAAAGGAGACACCTGTTGCTCTCCTCTGGCCTCCATGTGCGAGAGGTGAGCATGTGCATGTACAGTATATACACGCAGTACTCATACTGTGCACATGACTATTTCATTTGCTCTTGGAGTATGCACATGTGCCAGGGCCTCAACACTATACCTCTTGTTTGTTTGTTTGTTTTTCTTTTGTTTTTTGAGGTAGGGTCTCTCTTTAGCCCAGGCTGACCTGAAATTCACTCTGTAGTCTCATGGTGGCCTCGAACTGACAGCAGTCTTCCTGCTTCTCCTTTCAGAGTGCTGGGATTAAAGGTATGCACCACCACTCTGGGCCTCTTAGCACTACAAATGCCATATTGCATCTGGCTTACATGGGTGGATTAGGAATTGAATCCAGGGATGTGAGGACAATCTGGCTGTGACATCTGTCACCCCATTGATTGCCAGGATTGATTCAGTTGATCTGGCTAGCTAGATGCTTCCCTTTCTCCCTTACCACTCCACATGCATCCCTCCTGAAGCTGCACACTTGGTCAAAGAGGGCGACCTTCCCCTAATAGAGGAGGTCTGGTCATTGGCCAAGAGTATACTTTGGCCAAGTGTATAGCTCCCTTGCTAGAACCTCCAAACAAACTTTCAGTCGCTGAACTCAGAACAGTAAGCTTTGCAAGCAAGTGCCTTTAACCATTGAGCCATCTTCCCCGTTAACTCCCCCCATCTTTTATTTTCTTTTGAGTTTGATGGTGAAATAATAGGCACATGAAAATCTTTATTTAATATTTCCTTAAAGACTTTACCTTCGCCGGGCATGGTGGCACGTGCATATAATCCCAGCACTTGGGAGGCAGAGGTAGGAGGATGGCCATGAGTTTGAGGCCACCCTGAGACTACATAATGAATTCCAGGTCAACCTGAGTTAGAGTGAGACCCTATCTCGAAAAACAAAAAACAACAACAAAAAAGACTATAACTTCAACTTTTATGGATTCATTTATTCTAATTTTATTTTTTAAATTAATTAATTAACTTGAGAGAGAGAAAGAGGCAGATAGAATGGACATGCCAGGGCCTTCAGCCACTGCAAACGTGCTCCAGATGCGTGTGCCCTTTTGTGCATCTGGCTTACTTGGGCCCTGGGGAATTGAACCAGAGTCCTTAGAGTTTGCAGGCAAATGCCTTAACTGCTAAGCCATTTCCCCAGCCCCTTATTTATTTATTTATTTATTTATTTATTTATTTTTTTGGTTTTGCAAGGTAGGGTCTCACTCTGGTCCAGGCTGACCTGGAATTAACTATGTAGTCTCAGGGTGGCCTTGAACTCTCGGCGATCCTCCTATCTCTGCCTCCCGAGTGCTGGGATTAAAGGCGTGCGCCACCACGCCCAGCTTGTTTTTTAGTTTTTTTGAGGTAGGGTCTCACTCTAGTACAGCCTGCCCTGGAATTAACTATGTAGTCTCAGGGTGGTCTTGAACTCACGGTGATCCTCCTACCTCTGCCTCCCAAGTGCTGGGATTAAAGGCGTGTGTCACCATGCCTGGCTCCTTATTTTATTTTATTTAATTTTAATTTATTTCTTTATTAGAGACAGAGGGAAAGAGAGAGAGGGAGAGTGAGAATGGGCGCGCCAGGGCCTCTAGCCACTGCAAACGAACTTCAGATATGTGCGCCCCTTGTGCATCTGGCTTATGTGGGACCTGGAGAATTGGACTGGGGTCCTTAGGCTTTGCAGGCATGCGCCTTAACCACTAAGCCATTTCTCCAGCCCTAATTTACTTTAATTAAATTAATTAATTTATTTTTTGTTTGTTTTTCTAGGTAGGGTCTCACTTTAGCCCAGGCTGACCTGGAATTCACTATGTAGTCTCAGGGTGGCCTTGAACTCATGGCGATCTTCCTACCTCAGCCTCCCAAGTGCTGGGATTAAAGGTGTGTGTCACCACGCCTGGCTCCTTATTTTATTTTATTTTACTTAAAAAATTTTTTTATTATTTTTTTATTGACAACTTCTTTAATTGTAGACAATATAATTTTATTGTTTAATGTTTGTATTTGTTTATGAGAGAGATACAGACAGGCAGGCACATGCCAGGGCCTCTTGGCACTGCAAATGAATAACAGATACATATGATACTGTGCATCTGCCTTTACATGGATACTAGGGTATTGAACCTGGGCCAACAGTCTTTACAAGCAAGTGTCTTTAACTGCTGAGCCATCTCCACAGCCCCTAATATGTATATATCAAGGTAGGGTTTTGCTCTAGCCCAGGCTGATTTGGAATTCACTATGTAGTCTCAGGGTGGCCTCAAACTTATGGTGATCCTCTACCTTTGCCTCCCAAGTGCTGGGATCAAGGGTGTGCGTCACCATGCCCAGCTCTTGTTTTTTTTTTTTTTTTTTTTTCGAGATAGGGTCTCATTCTGGCCCAGGCTGCTGGGATTAAAGGTTTGCGCCACCATGCCTGGCACCTGTTCTTGTTTTTATGACTACCATTCTGTATTCTGACATAGTGAGATGGAATACCCAAGTGGTTTTAAATTGCATTTTCTTGGGATTTTGAATACTTTTTCAAGTATTTATTGACCACTTGTATTTCTTCTCTCTTTTTTTTTAAAATTCAGATTTCTTTTTTTTAATATATTTTTTATTATTTTTTATTTATTTTTGGAGAGAGAGACAGAGAGAGATAGAGAGAGGGAGACAGGATGGGTGCGCCAGCAGTCTCTCAGCTGTTGTGAACGAAATCCAGATGTGTGCGCCCCCTTGTGGGCAAGTGCGGCATTGCGCTCTTGCCTCACTTTGCATCTAGCTAAACCTGGGACCTAGAGATTGACCTCTGGAGATTGGAACCAGTGTTCTTAGGCTTAGCAGGCAGGCGCTTTAGCCGCTAAGCCATCTCTCCAGCCCATATTTCTTCTCTTTTTTAAAATTTTTATTTGAGACAGAAAGAAAGAGAAGGAAAGAGAGACAAATAGGGAATATGGGTACCCCAGTCCCTCCTGCCACTGCAGAGAAACTCCAGATGCATACACTACTTTGTGCATCTGGCTTTACATAGGTATTGGAGAATCGAACCTTGGCTATCAGGCTTTGCAACTGCCTTCAACTGCTGAGCCATCTCTCCAGCCCTCTTCTCTTCTCTCTCTCCTCTCCTCTTTCTTCTCTTCCTTCCTCCCTCCCCCTTTCTCTTTCTTCTTTCTTTCTTCCTCCCTCCCTCACTTCCTCTCTCTCTTCTTTCTCTTTTCTCTTCTCTTCTCTTCTCTTCTCTTCTCTTCTTTTCTTTTCTTTTCTTTTCTTTTCTTTCAACTGTCCATTCAGCTCATTACCCCATTAATTGATTGGATTAATTTTTTTTTTTTTTTTTTTTTTTTTTTCCTTTTCAAGGTAAGGTCTTACTTTAGCCCATACTGATATGGAACTCACTCTGTAGTCCCAGGCTGACCTCAGACTTTTAGCAATCCTCCTACCTCTGCCTCCCAAGTGCTGGGATTAAAGGTATGCACCACTACACCTGGCCCTGGTATTTAATTTTTTACAGTTCTTTGTATATCCTACATTCATGCTTTCTCAACTTAAGCTCCCCTCTTTTTCTGGTATAATTTCTATATTTCAAATCCTATTTTCTACCTTATGTAGCAACTAAGTCAGTGAAGAGTACTAGGACAAAGCAGAAATGGACTCTTTAGTTGAGAAGAAAACACGGATGTCATGCACATGGAAAGTGATGAGAATCCTCCAGAGAACTTTGGGGGTTTTAAGGGTGAGGAGACTTATTAACTGCAAGGATCTGGAAGGACTTTTTTTTTTTTTTGGTTTCTTGAGGTAGGGTCTTATTCTTGCTCACTATGTAGTCTTAGGGTAGCCTCTAACTCATGGCAATCTTCCTACCTCTGCCTCCTGAATACTGGGATTGAAGGTGTGTGCACCATACCCAGCTAAGTTTTTTTTTTAAGAAATGATGTGATGATTTTATTTTTTTAAATTTATTTGAGAGAGAGAGGAGGAGAGAGAGGCAGAGTGTGAGAGAGAATGGACATACCAGGACCTCCAGCTGCTGCTAACAAACTCCAGATACATACACCACCTTGTGCATCTGGCTTACGTGGGTTGTGGGGAATTGAATCTGGGTCCTTTGGCTTTGCAAGCAATCGCCTTAACTACTAACTACTAAACAACATTAAGGCAGGGACTTTTTGTTCAGTTTTGTATCCCTACTACATATGTCATGCCCAGTACACAGTAGCATTCAAATATTTGAATGAATGTGTGTCCTGAGTTGATGTTCACCAGAAATTATGATTTAGTTCCTCAAGTATTCCACCATTTTGAGGAATTGAGAACATGTCCAACGTTATGAGAAGTTAAGTAAACTGGCATATTCTGTCTAGAAAGGTATCTCACAGCCATTGTACATTTAAGTTATAAGAAAAACTATTGAAAGGGCTCAGCAGGTAGAGTGCTTGCTCTGCAAGCATGAGGACCTGAGATGCCCTGGGGGCCATGATTGTCCTGGGTTTGTTCCCCAGCACCCACATAAACAGCTGGGCAAGGCCATGCATGCCTCTAATTCCAGTCCTATAGAGACTGGAGAATAACTGGGCGCACTAGTCATCCAGCGAGACGCTGTCTCGATAAGCAGATGAGCAAGAGGAAGGACAACTCCTTCATGATGTTCTCCTCTGGCCTCCACACATGCATGAGGCACAGGCATCTGCACACATGTAATTCACCCATTCAGGAAGGGAGGGAGGGAGGAAGGAAAGAAGGAAGGAAAAACTACACAATGATTAAAACTGGTCAGCTATCATAAAGAGTTGACTGGTGGGTCATAAGGTTGTGGGTTGTAGTTTTAGGTTTTCTCTGTGTTATGAGGTTATTGAGGGGAGTGCTTTTCAAATGTGAGTGCAGGTATGTTCTTGGGAGGATGCTGTGAGGAGCAGTGCATCCAGGACCAGAACAAATGGGGCATGCATCCCTGAATCATTGTTAGCTCCAAAGTCTAAAGGAAAATGTTGTCTCTTTTATGAAATCAAATACAAACTTCACCTGTTTATGTTTAATTTTTGTTTTGTTTTTTTGAGATAGAGTCTCACTCTAGCCCAGACTGACCTGCAAGTCACTATGTAGTCTCAGGCTGTCCTTGAACTCACTTGACCTGCCTCAACCTCCCAAGTGCTGAGATTAAAGGCATGTATCACCACACCCAGCCAATGTTTTTATTTTTATTTTTGAGAGAGAGCAAGAAGAAGTATGGGCATGGCAGGGCCTCTTGCTGCTGCAAATGAACTCCTCCAGACACATATGCCACTTTGTGCATCTGGCTTTACATGGGTACTGGGAAGTTGTACCGGGGCAAGCAGTCTTGGCAAACAAGCACTTTTTTTTTTTTTTGGTTTTCGAGGTAGGGTCTCACTCCAGCTCAGGGTGGCCTCGAGCTCATGGCGCTCCTCCTACCTCTGCCTCCTGAGTGCTGGGATTAAAGGCGTGCGCCACCACGTCCGTCCTAAGACCTATATTTATTTATTTATTTAATTTTATTTTTTTCAAAGAGAGGTTTGTTTTGTTTTTATTTATTTATTTATTTTTAGAGACAGGGAGTAAGAGAGAAGGAGAGTGAGCATGGGCATGCCAGAGCCTCTAGCCACTGCAAACAAACTCCAGATGCATGCGCCACCATGTGCATCTGGCTTACTTGGGACCTGGAGAATCGAACTGGGGTTCTTAGGCTTCTCAGGCATGTGCCTTGACCACTAAGCAATTGTTCCAGCCCTATTCATTTATTTATGAGGCAGGGTGTCACTCTAGCTCAGGCTGGCCTGGAACTTACTCTGTAGCCCAGGTTAGCCTTGAATTCACATTGATTCCTCTACATTAAAGGCATGAGCCAACATGCCTGGCCGTGATTTTTTTTTTTAAATTTTAGAGAGTTGGCATGCCAAGGCCTCAGCCACTGAAATAGAACTCCAGACACTTAACCACTTAGTGGGCATATGCGACCTTGTACTTGCTTCACTTGTGTGTGTCTGGCTTACGTGGGATTTGGAGAGTCGATCTCTCCAGCCTGTGGCCATGTTTTTTTTTTTTTTTTTTTGAGGTAGGGTCTTACTCTAGCTCAGTCTGAGCGGGAATTCACTAGTCTCAGTGTGGCCTTGAACTCATGGTGATCCTCCTACCCTGCCTCTCAAGTGCTGGCATTAAACATGTGTGCCACCATGCTTGGCATGATTTTCTTAAGAGAAAACATTATACTTAAATTCCACATATGTGGGGTTCTTAGAGCAAATTCATACTTATTCTGTCTAGTTGGAGAAGCTTTGTTAGAATTTGTGGCATGTGGCCTGCTTCATGCTGACCTGAAGTTCCTTAAGTACTCCCATGTTGGTTACGTATCTTAGTGTTCTGTAATAAAAGTTGAATCTTTCCAGCAATTACTGTGTGACACAATATTTCAGCCTGGAGCCCCTGTGCCTGATACTGTGCATACTAGCAACTGAATGCTTTTAAACTTAATTTCTTTCTTTCTTTCTTTCTTTTTTTTTTTTGAGGTAGGGTCTCACTCTAGCTCAGGCTGACCTGGAATTCACTATGTAGTTTTAGCGTGGCCTTGAACTCATGGCGATCATCCTACCTCTGCCTCCCAAGTGCTGGGATTAAAGACGTGAGCCACCATGCCTGGCTTTTATTTATTTTTTATTAAGTAAAAACTTTGTATGAACACATCATATGTTTGTACCATCGTTTCCTTTCTCCCTGCCCCTACTCCACTGAGGGCCTTTCTTAGTGGGGTTGCTGATATTTACCATGGGGTTGTGGATTATGAAGTGTAAGAGCAGCATTCAGCCATTGCTGGGGGGAGGTAATGTCTCTAGATATTCCCTCCCAGCCTGTGGCTCTTACATTCTTTCTTCTGCCTTTTCCATAAAATTCTTTGAGCCATGGTGGGTATGCTTTAAGTCTACTTTAGTGTTGAGCTCTCGGTAGCTTCTGGATTGATAGATTTTGAGTATTCTCTCTGTCTCTTTTGCCTTGGCACAGGTTGTCAGGCTTGCCCTGAAGGCAGCACTTTTGTTACCTTGCCAGTTCCTCTGTGGTTCCACCTGAGTCCTAGCTGCTGTGCAAGGGGTGGTTCATCTCCTGCCAGGAAGTCAGCTATCTTTTCTTGTGTTGTCCTCGGTTCTCACTGCTTCTGATTTAACTCCCGGAGCTCTAGAGTATTTATGTGTCCGCCACCTGGACTGGGAGTCCCATAGTCTCCCTTTAAACTTTTAAGCTTGATGCTCCATTAGAGACGTGGGTCATATTAGCCTTCTATAAAAAGTCCTCTTCCTTCAGATGCAGCCATTCTGTTGCATGTGGAGTTTCCTGTCCTCACCAGCAGTTTCATTATCTTGCAGTCAGGTGCAATCATGACTGTGCTTGCAGCAGTCTGCACGAAGATCCCTGAAGGGAGGCTCGCTATCATCTTCCTCCCCATGTTCACCTTCACAGCAGGGAACGTAAGTACCCAGGGCAGCAATGTTTCACAGTAACTGAAGTGTCAATGCTGGAGGAGTCAGAGTTGTGTCACTTCTGTTTTCTCTTGCTGGCTTTCAGGCTCTCAAAGCCATTATTGCTATGGACACTGCAGGAATGATCCTGGGATGGAAGTTTTTTGACCATGCAGCACATCTTGGGGGAGCTCTCTTTGGAATGTAAGTTGGAATCTAATTGATTGAACTGCTTCTCTGGGGCTCCTCCCCCTGCTGACCCCATCTCACCAGTGCTGTGCAGATACACTGAGCTGGTGCAGCCACTTCTCTTCCTGCTTGGAGTGAGAGAACATGTGTGTCTGAGAGGTCTAGTGTAGGACCATAAGGGTGTGTGCGATATGCAGGCACCAAGCTAGTTTACCTTATATTGTGTTGTTCCTACTCCCTTACTGACAGGAAACTGAGGCTTAGAGGTGATCATCTTCAGCTCAGAACTCTGAAAATAGTTGAATAGAAATTTAAATCTAAACCCGTAACCCTTTCTACCTGCAGCACATAAGATTGAGCCCAACTGGGCATGTCACAAGCACTTCCATTTGTGCTTCAGAAAATTGGATTTTGCCAAAAATAATAGAGAAATCTATTCTAAGTAAAACATTTTTTGTCCTGTAGGCAGGGGAACTAAATGCCATCATGCCATTTATAATTTTCATGATGATTAATAGTTTCATGTGAAGTCTAGCTTTAACTGTACAGCAGCATATTAGGAAAACTAGAAGCTGACTTAGAGCTCACTTTAGCCCAAGTTTGTCTGGACTCACAGTGATCCTCCTAGCTCAGCTGTGATTAAAGGCATGAGCCACCATGCCTGCATCTCAGGTGTTCATATATACATATATGTTTATATATTCATATACATACATATATGTACACAAACATATACTATTTATTTTATTTGAGAGGGGGAGAGGAGAAAAGGCAGAGAGAGAGAGAGAAATCGGCACACCAAGGCCTCTTAGCCATTGCAAACGCACTTCAGATGCATGCACTACCTTGTGCATCTGGTGTTACGTGGGTACTGGGGAATCAAACCCAGGTTGTTAGGCTTTGCAGGCAAGCACCTTAACCACTCCTCTCCAGCCCTCTCATGTATTCTTTTTTTTTTTTTTTGGAGATAGGGTCTTGCACTAGTCCAAGCTGACCTAGAATTCACTGGGTAGTCTCAGGGTGGCCTCAAACTTACAGAGATCTTCCTACCTCTGCCTCTTTTTTTTGTTTTTATTTTGTTTTTGTTTTTCGAGGTAAGGTCTCACTCTGGCCCAGGCTGACCTGGAATTCACTACGTAGTCTCAGGGTAGCCTTGAACTCGCGGCGATCCTCCTACCTCTGCCTCCCAAGTGCTGGGATTAAAGGCATGTGCCACCATGCCCAGCTTCCAGCCAGTTTATATTCTTCTGAACTGTAGAGATGGCTGGCTTTTTGCTATCTGAAAATAATTGTTTCAAATGCTTTTTTTTTTTTTTTTTTTTTTTTTTTTTTTTGTTTTTCAAGATAGGGTCTCACTCTTGCCCAAGGTGACCTGGAATTCACTATGTATTCTCAGGGTGGCCTTGAACTCACAGTGATCTCCCTACCTCTGCCTCCCAAGTGCTGGGCCACCACGTCTGGCTTCAAATGCATTTAAAAAAATATTAATTATTTAGCCGGGCGTGGTGGCACATGCCTTTAATCCCAGCACTCGGGAGGCAGAGGTAGGAGGATCACCGAGAGTTCGAGGCCACCCTGAGACTACATAGTGAATTCCAGGTCAGCCTGAGCCAGAGTGAGACCCTACCTCGAAAAACCAAAAAAAAAAATTATTTGAGAGAACTATATAGAGAGAAAAAGATAGAGAATGGGTGCACCAGGGTCTCCAGCCACTGCAAACAAACTCCAGACACATATGCCCCTTGTGCATCTGGCTTACATGGGTCTTGGGGAATCGAACCTGAGTCCTTTGGCTTTGCATGCAAGCACCTTAACCACTAAGCCATCTCTCCAGCCCTCAAATGCATTTTTTTTCTTTTTTTTTTTTTTTTTCGAAGTAGGGTCTCACTGTAGCCCAGGCTGACCTGGAATTCACTCTGTATTCTCAGGGTAGCCTAGAACTCATGGCGATCCTCCTACCTCTGCCTCCCAAGTGCTGGGATTAAAGGCATGCGCCACCACACCCGGCTCTCAAATGCATTTTTAAGTCTAGGATCTGAAAAGCAAGAGGAGTCTTTTTTCTTTGTTGCTGTAATTTCAACTCCTTTTCATGTACCCAGTTCTCATTTATGTCCAGAATTCATGTTTTCTAAAATCTTTAGAAAACCTTTTTTAAAGTGCTTTGATTTTTAGAAGATTTATTTATTTATTTATTTACTTACTTACTTACTTACTTACGATAAATGGATAGATAGATAGAGATTGAGAATACTTAGGGCCTCTAGCCACTAAATGGATAGATAGATATGAGATTGAGAATGAACCAGGATCCTTTGGCTTTGCAGGCAAGGGCCTCTAAGCCATCTCTCAGCCCCAAAAATGAACTCCAGATGTATGTAGCCCTTGTGCATCTGGCTTCACTATGTAGTCTCTGGAGAATTGAACCAGGATCCTTTACCTCTGCCTCCCAGTGCTGGGATTAAAACCACTAAGCCATCTCTCCAGCCCCAAAGTAAGTTTTTATGTCTTTTTTTTCTGTTTATATTTTTATTTTATTTATTTGAGGGGGGGAGGGGCACATCAGGGCCTCCAGTCACTGCAAAGGAACTCCATACGCATGTGCCACTTTGTGCATCTGGCTTTACGTGAGTACTGGAGAATTGAAGCTGGGTTATTTGGCTTTATAGGGCAAACACCTTAACCGCTAAGCCATATTTCCAGCCCTCTGCTTTGATTTGTTTGTTTTGATTTTTCTTTCTTTTTTAAAAAATATTTTTATTTATTTATTTGAGAATGGGTGACCAGGGCTTCTAGCCACTGCAAATGAACTCCAGATGCATGTGCCATCCTGTGCATCTGGCCTTTGTGGGTACTGGGGAATCGAACCAAGGTCCTTTGGCCTTGCAGGCAAGCGCCTTAACTGCTAAGCCATCTCTCCAGCCCCTTGTTTTGATTTTTCAAGGTAGGGTCTCTCTCTAGCCCAGGTTGACCTGGAGTTCACTATTTAGTCTCAGGGTAGCCTTGAGCTCATGGTTATCTTCCTACGTTTGCTTCACCAGTGCTGGGATTGAAGGTATATGACACACGCTTCGCCTTGATTTATTTAACATCTTTGTTTTTCTTTCTTTTCTTTTTTTTGGAGGTAGGGTCTCACTCTAGTCCAGGCTGACCTGGAATTCACTATGTAGTCTCAGGGTGGCCTTGAACTCATGGCGATCCTCCTATCTCTGCCTCCCAAGTGTCTACTTATTTTAAAAAACATTTTTATTTATGTGTGTGTGAGAGAGAGAATGGACGCTCCAGGGCCTCTAGTCACTGCAAATGAACTCTAGACACTTGTGCCACCTTATGCATCTGGCTTACATGGGTCCTGGGGAATTGAACCAAAGTCCTTTGGCTGTGTAGGCAAACACCTTAATCGCTAAGCAATCTTTGCAGCCCTCCCTGCTTTGATTTTTGTAGATGTTTAAGTTCCATTAGTTTCTACCTGCATATTTCCTTGCTTGTATGTCCTCACATTGGACTATAGCAATTACAAGAGATAAGTATACTGAGTTCTGCTAGGTGTGTGACTCTACTTGGACTTTCATACTCTTCAAATCCTGGGAGGCGTTCCAGTTTATAGACAAAGGAACTATATGAAGAAGATATCTTGTCCAAGATCACGCCAATATAATTGCAGAGCTGGATTTTCATACTGAACACTACATTGTTAGGCTACTATAGCCACAGATTATCTCATAGCTTAGTCACTTCATGGCTGAGGGAGGGTAGCTCAGTGGTAAAGCACAAGTTAGCATGTGAAAGACCCTGGGTTCAGTCCCCAGCAGCTGTGCTTAGAGTTAATCTACTTGTGGTAAGGCTTTGACCACACTATTAGCACAAATTACTTTTAGATTTGTTTTCCTTGGGTCTATAATGAGAAAAATGAAGCTGGGCATGTGTGACTCATGTCTGTATTCCCAACACTTGGAAAGTGGAGGGAGTAGGATTGCCACAAGTCCCAGGCTAGCCTGGGCTCCAGCATGAGACTGTCTCAAACAAACTAAAATTTTAAAAATTTAAAATTTAAAAAAGCGTCTTAATTTGGAGGGCAGAGATGAAATAAAAGTAGTAGTATAGAGCCGGGCATGGTGGCACACGCCTTTAATCCCAGCACTCAGGAGGCAGAGGTAGGAGGGTTGCCATGAGTTCGAGGATACCCCTAGACTACAGAGTGAATTCCAGGTCAGCCTGAGCTAGAGAGAGAACCTACCTCAAAAAAAAAAGTTTAAAGTCCTCACATGATTGAAAGCATTACTAATAAGCCCTTCTTACATTTTTTTTTTTTTTTTGAGATAAGGTCTTGCTGTAGCCCAGGCTGACCTCACATTCACTAGGTAGTCTCAGGCTGGCCTTGAACCCTCAGTGACCCTCCTGCCTGCACCTTCCAAGTGCTGGGATTAAAGGTACTTTTTTATATACTCCATGCATTAAAGCTTAATCATTTACATCAAATTATTTTAATAAACCACATAGTCAATGACATTGGCATTTGGTTTTTCAGATGTCACCATGATACCATGATGTTACACACACACACGTGTGTGTGTGTGTGTGTGTGTGTATAATTTTTTTTTTGAGGTAGGGTCTTGCTCTGGCTCAGGCTGACCTGGAATTCACTATGTAGTCTCAGGCTGGCCTTGAACTCACGGTGATCCTACCACCTCTGCCTCCCAAGTGCTGGGATTAAAGGTGTGCACCACCACGCCCGGCCCGATGTTACTTATATTTATGTGTCATTGTTTGAATGTTGGACCTGGTTTGTCTTTTCTCCAGATGGTACATTACTTATGGTCATGAACTTATTTGGAAGAACAGGGAGCCTCTAGTGAAAATCTGGCACGAAATGAGGACTAATGACCCCAAGAAAGGAGGTGGCTCTAAGTAAACTGGGGCTGGCCAGTTACTGGTGCATCTGATCTATGCTGTCTGGAGCCACTGAAATCCATCAGCCCGAAAGGGCCCATGGCAGTGTTCCTACCTGCAAAACATGTCTTCTTGGAGAGCAAATTATGACAGAGTTGTGAAATAAAGGTTTATATCTCTAGTTTTTAAACCAGGTGTGTGTTTTCTCTTTCAGTGCACTGGTGCTCTCTGGCATCTTGCTTTTGGCTGTTACACCTGACATGGTTTGAGCCAGGGATATCTTGATTGGTGTGACAAGAACCTGGAGGTTTTTACCTTGGCCTTCTGGCATCTCTGCTTAGCAACCTTTCCTTGGTTTGATGACAGTAAAAATTTGAGGGTATCTTCTCTTCATTGTATCAGTTACTTTCTCATTGGTGGGACAAAATAACCAACTAGAAGCAAGTTATGGAAAGAAAAGGGTTTAATTCAGCTTATAGTTGCAGGGGATAGAGCCTGTCATGGTGGGGAAGACCTGACAGGCCTGGCAAGCCTGTCAACAGTGAAGCAGAGTGAAAATGGGCTAGAACACCTCAAATCCCACCCCCCAGTGACACATTGTTTAGCAAGGTCAAGGTTCTAAAAGTTCCACAACCTTCCCAAACACACCCCTAGCTAGGGATCTCATGTTCAGACACATTAGCTTCAAGGGTGCCTTTACATCCAGCCACTAAGGCTTTCTGAATGTTCCCAAGAAAGCTAGTGTTTTCTGACAGTAAGTGGCACATACAAAAACTACTTTTGGTTTTGTTTTTGCTTTCTAGGTTAAAATTATAGCTAAATTTAAGAGCAGAAAGTGACTTGGATAAATGTTGACCTAAATTTGACCCTGTTGTATCTTGTGTTTGAAATTGCACTCCAATTGAAGCAGGGTCCAGATGTGGCAGGCCAGGGTCATGAGCACAGTCTCCATGCCTTGTCCTTGTGCTGGAGAGTTACACTGAGGGAGTGCAATTTGAGAACTTGGTTTTTTTTTTTTCTCCCTCCCGTCTGTCTGTCTGTATGTCTTTTTGGTAGGGTCTCACTCTGACCCAGGCTGATCTGGAATTCACTATGTAGTCTCAGGGTGGCCATGAACACACAGCGATCCTCCTACCTCTGCCTTCCAAGTGCTGGGATTAAAGGCGTGCACCACCACACCTGGCAAGAGAATTTGGTTTTCTTCACAGTATTTTCAGGAGAGTCGTCTGGGTTTTGAAGGCTTCACAGTATTAATACCAAATCTTTTGCTTTGTTTTTCAAGGTATGATCTTGCTCTAGCCCAGGCAGGCTGACCTGGAATTCACTACGTAGTCTCAGGGTGGCCTCAGCCTCAAATCTTTTGTTCTTATGCTGAGGACCTTGACTTTATCCAGCTATAATTCATCCTAGATGTGTACTACTGGGCTGTCTGAGAAGTAGACTTAGAGAAGTGTAGGCCACTTAGGCGGAGAGTAGTGGCAACATGAGCCAGCATCTACTTAGCGTCTAGTATCTGACACACAGATTCTTTCCTCCTCATCTTTTTTCTTTTGTTCCAGGCAGGGTCTCACTCTAGCCCAGGTGGACCTGGAATTCAATATGTAGTCTCAAGCTGGCCTCAAACTCACAGTGATCCTCCCACTTCTGTCTCCCAAATGCTGGGATTAAAGGTGTGCATCACCACACCTAGCCTGATTCTTTCTTTTTTTAATTTTTTTAATTTAGTTGCAATCAGAGATAATAGGCACGCCAGGGCCTCTAGTCACTGCAAACAAACTGTAGATGCATGAGTCCTTTGTGCATCTGGCTTTATGTGGGTACTGGGGATTGAACCTGGGTCATTAGGCTTTGCAGGCAAGTGCGTTAATAGCTGAAACATATATCCCAAGCTGGCCTCAAATTTACTGTGTAGCATCTTTTTCCACTAGTCTGTCCATGCTTTTCCTGAGAAATACCACTTAGCAGGCAGGCAGAGAGAGAGGGAGAGATTTCTTTTCTAAACTAGTATCTTTTTCCGAAGGGACAATTTTAGCCCAGCTCTCATTTTTGTTAGTAAGAAAATGAGCAGGGGGTGGGGGTGGACAACAGTGCTTTGCTGTGACATTTCTGTGTTGACCCTGCAACCAATGAGGCAGGAGATGGGGTAGGAGGTCTCAAGCAAACATCAGGTTCACATCTTGCCATGGTAGATCAGGCGGAGGTGGTAAAGAAATGTCTCTTCTGTCTCTGCTCTTTGCCAGTTAGGGAAGGAATATTTAAAAGTCTGTGCAAAGCCAGGGTTGGTAGCACATACCTATAATTCCAAGACTTGAGGGACTGAAATAAGATTACAAATTCAGAGCCAGCCTACCTAGGCTACATAGACTTTATTTATTTTTTATTTTATTTTATTTTTTGGTTTTTCTGAGGTAGGGTCTCACTCTAGCTCAGGCTGATCTGGAATTCACTGTGTAGTGTTAGGGTGGCCTCAAGCTCATGGCGATCCTCCTACCTTTGCCTCCCGAGTACTGGGATAAAAGGCGTGTGCCGCCACTCCTGGCTCAATAGTGAGACTTTATAGTGAAGGGGAAAGTTTTCCTGGAGGCTAGAGAGAGGGCTCAGCAGTTAAAGGTACTTGTGTGTAAAGCCCAGGTTCAATTCCCCAGTACCCACTAAAAAGGTGAACAGTGTGGCACATGCATCTGGAGTTCGTTTGCTGTGGCAGGAGGCCCTGGTGCACTCAAGCTCATTCTTTCTCTCAAATATTTTTTTTTTCGAGGTAGGGTCTCACTTTGGTTTAGGCTGACCTGGAATTCACTCTGTAGTCTCAGGGTAGACTTGAACTCATGGCTATCCTCCTACCTCTGCCTCCTGAGTGCTGGGATTAAGGGTGTGTGCCACCACGCCCTTTGCAGTGGCTAGAGGCCCTGGTGTGCCCATTCTGTCTTTTAAATAAAGAATACTAAATAATAAAAAAGCCTACATGGAGGCTCTCCTGGTTGCACATTGAGGGTTTGTAGCGTCCCCAGCTTGTCTTGTCTATTGACTCTTGATCATTGCCTCCAAGGTCATGTTCTCTCTACTCTGTACCTTTGAATTGTGGGTCCTGCACCCCTGACTGGTCTTGCGTCCCTCTACACTCGGCCTTTTGAGCTCTAAACATGCTGGCTAGTTCCATACCCTAATTTAATCTTTTTTGTTTGTTTGTTTTGTTTTTCGAGGTAGGGTCTCACTCTGGTCCAGGCTGACCTGGAATTCACTCTGTAGTCTCAGGGTGGCCTCAAACTCACAGCAATCCTCCTACCTCTGCCCCCTGAGTGCTGGGATTAAAGGCATGCGCCACCACGCCTGGCCCCCTAATCTTTTTTTAAAATTAATTAATTTAATTAATTTATTAGAGACAGAGAGAGAGAAAGTGAGAATGGGCATGCTAGGGTCTCTAGCCACTGCAAATGAACTCAAGTCTCATGCTTGAGTGGGATCTGGAGAATTGAACCAGCATCCTTAGGCTTCACAGGCAAGATCCTTAACCGCTAAGCCATCTCTCCAGCCCTGGCCCCCTAATCTAATTTTTGTGTCTGCTGAGCCCTAAGGATGGATTCAGGGGCTGGGGCCCCACTGCCCAGGCACCTCCCACAGTGATGTCATTGATCACTGAAGCAGAAACCTGAGAATTATTCTAGATTTACGTGCCTTGCCTCTTAATTCTAGAACCCAGCTTCTCAGCTCCTGGCCCTGGGCTGTGGGGACTTCCTCCAGCTGGTCTCAAAAATGTTCTGTACTGCTCCATATGGCTCTGACAGTGTCAAAAACACCAACTATTCCCTGTTTTCACCTGTGAAAACAACTTTAAAAAAGGTAATTTATTTTGTTTGTTTTTTTTGAGGTAGGGTCTCACTGTAGCCCAGGCTGACCTGGAATTCGCTATGTAGTCTCAGGGTGGGCTCAAACTCCTACCTCTGCCTCCCAAGTGCTGGTATTAAAGGTGTGCACCACCACACTTGGCTAAAAAAACGATAATTTTTTAAGTATTTGGGAGAGAATGGGTGCACCAGGGGCTACTGCCACTGCAAACAGGAACTCCAGACACATGCACTAATTTGTGCATCTAGCTTTGTGTGGGTACTGGGGAATTGAACTTGGCCTTTCAGGCTTTGTAAGCCAGTGTCTTTAACCACTGAGTAATCTTTCCAGCTCTGAAAACAAACAACTTCTTGTGGGTACTAGGGAATCAAACTCGAATTGTTAGGTTTTGTAGGCAGAGCCTTAACTACTGAGCCATCTCTCCAGCCCAGATCCATCCATTTCTACTGCACCAACATGCCTGTCATCATACACATTACACCTCTTGAGGACATCCAGCATTAATCTAGCTTGTAGTAAGTGCTCTTTCACTTGTTTGATGAATGAACAAGGAAAGAGGTCCTAGAGGTATAGCTCAGTGGTGTGTTACACCCACTCAGCTCTGCAAAATTAAAATGCTCTTTTTTTTTTTTTTTTTTTTTTTCCTACATACATGCACCACTTTGTGCATCTGGCTTTACGTGGGTACTGGGAATTGAACTCTGGTCATTAAGCTTTGCAGGCAAGTGCTTTTTTTTTTCCCCCCTTAAAGACAAATTTTTAGTTGTCTATGTGTCTCCACCTTCTGAGTGCTGGGATTGCAGGCATGTGCCACCATGCCTGGCTTTATCTCCTGTAAGACATTGTTAATGTGTGTGTGGTATGTGCAAGTATATGTATTCATGTTTGTATGTTTGGGCACATGTGTGTTGGTGTTGAGAATCTTCATTTTCCATCTTATTATTTTTTGAGACAGGTTCTCTCACTGAACCCAGGACTCACACAGTTGCTAGACTAGCCAGTCAGCAAGTTGGGGGTTTGGAAGAGACTATTTTAATCCCCAAGCTTCATCTGCTAGAGCCCTGGCACACACAGGTCACAAAGACATCTTGCTGTGGACTTTGGGGTTCCCCACATGGAACTTTGCCCGCCATCTCCCTCCATACTCATTTCCTGCGTGGAGGGCTCATGTGGCTTCAGTTGGTGGTAAGAGGTTTTCTGCGTTCCAGGCCTTCTGGTGTAAGAATGGCTCCTCTTCTGCTGCCTGTGGGGCCATGGGGTAGCCTGGCCTCAGCTGGCAGCTACAGGCCATTTGCTGACTTTTAGCTAAGACAGTGTTGTTTTAGGAAATGAACTGACTGGCCAGGACAATACTGGCCCAATATTAAGTGCAAGCTAGACACCTTCCAAGTACAGCCTTGAGATGGAACGTGGAGTAATTCTGCTTCCTTCGTGTTATTGGTCATCCATCTGCAAGTGCATACTGGGGGCCTGTGTCATACTCAGATGGCCAGGGCGTTGATCCCCATGGCCTGCCCTGTAGTAGACCGCCCTTTAGCTTGGAGATTACCTGGGCTTTAGCTCTGTATTTAAACAATCATGCATGCACTTTGGAAGGAACTTTGGTGCATAGTGACCAAAATGTGGCAGCCTCTTTATTAAGCTAATCTTGCTGCCACTTCTTTGAAATAGGTTTTAAAACCCAGGGAAAGACTGATTGGCTGCTAATGCCAATTTTTTTTTTTATTTAAATTTTTATTTATTTTTTGCAAACATAGAAGTCAGAATGGGTATACCAGGGCCTTTAGCCACTGCAAACCAACTCGAGATGCATGTGCTACTTTGTGCATCTGGCTTTACATGGGTACTGGGAAATCAAACCCAGGTAGTCAGGCTTTGCAGGCAAGCCCCTTAACCGCTTAGCCATCTCTCCACCCCCCACATTCATTCTATTTCTCTCTCCTTGCAAATAAAATATTTTTAAAAAACTGAATTGGTTGTCACAATTTAAACTAGAAGAATTTAAGGCAAGTATTTGGTGACTCACGTCCGACTGAAACGTGTTCTTTGGGAAACACGACTGACCCCATGTCGTCTCTTCGTTACTGACACTGCTGCCCTACCCCTCGGTGTCCACGGAGTCCCGGGGTAGTTCCTGCACATTGCAGGAGCCACCTGGCGCTGACTGCCGGCTGCTGGCTAAGGATGATCCCGAGGAGCTGTCTATTGGGCCCTCGGCCCAGCATCCGGACTAGATTTCTAAGGTAACGTGGGGAACTTTGGATTCGGTCCTGAAACAGTCTTCGGGTGGGCCTGGACGCTGGCGGTTTCAGGCGCCCCCTCCCTGCCCCCGGGGAGACGGTGCAGCCTCCCGAGGCTCGCGATCTCCTGGCCCGCGGCAGCGAGTCTTGCGGTTGCCCGGGGCCCACCGAGGGGCGGCGCTGCGGCGGCGCGGGGAGGGCCCGGGAGAGGCGGGGCGGGGCCGCAGTCGGGAGTCGTGGAGCGCGGGGATCCCGGCGGGCGGGCGCGGGGCCCGGCCGGCATGGCGTGGCCCTGCATCAGCCGCCTGTGCTGCCTGGCGCGGCGCTGGAACCAGCTGGACCGCTCCGACGTCGCCGTGCCGCTCACCCTGCACGGCTACTCGGACCTGGAGAGCGACGAGCCGGGCCCCGCCGCAGCCAACGCCGCCGCCTCGCGCAGGGGCCCGTCCCCCGCGGGCGCTCGGGATCCGGGGCCCGACGTGCCGCTCACTCAGTACCAGCGCGACTTCGGCGTGCGGACGGCGCCCGCGGGGCCCCGGGATGCCGCTCCGAGGCGCGGGCTGGGGCCACGCGCGCTCCGGGCCAAGTCCGCCGCCGGCCCGGCCGGGGGGATCTACGTGCTGCCCGTGGGCGACGCGGACGCGGCTGCGGCGGCCACCACGTCTTACAGGTACGGCCGGGGCGGGGGTGGCCCTGGAGCCCGGGCCCCGCGGGACCCTGCGGGCGGGAATAGGCATAGAGGTGACCTGGATCCTCCCCATCCTGCTCTGCAGCCCCGGTGAGGGAGCGCCCAGCTCTCAGGGCCAGTGCCCGCAGTGAGGGCATCCGGACCCCCGGCGTGGTTCTGAAGGTCCACCCTAAGCAACTCTGCTCCTTGACAGTTGAGGGTTCCTCTCGCCTCTGCGCTCAGACACTTCTGTGACACGCTGTGGGACTGACTGGAGATGAGGAAATCAAGATCGCCTCAGCCTCCGCACACTCCTCTCCTACTCAATGCCTGCTCGCTCGCTCGCTCTCTGTGTGTTTTGAGGCAGGAGCTCATGAGCGCGCGCATATGTGTGTGTGTTGAGGTAGGAGTTCACTCTAGGCTGACCTGGACCTTACTCTATAGCCCAGGATGGCCTCGAACTCACAGCAATGTTCTGATCTCACCGAAGTCAACACTGACAACATTCCTGATTGTTGGGATTAAAAGCGGGAGCCACCACGTCCACACCAGGCTTTTAATTTTTTTTAATTTTTATTTGTTTTTTAAATTTTCGAGGTAGGGTCTTGCTCTAGCTCAGGCTGACCTGGAATGCACTATGTAGTCTCACTGCGATCATCCTACCTCTGCCTCCCGAGTGCTGGGATTAGTTGTACGCCATCACGGCTTAAATTCTTGATGTACATTATAGTGTATATGCACTCATATTCCTTCATGGTGCCTGCCATTCTTTTATATACTTTTTCGTGGTGCCATTCTTTTTAAAAAATGTTTTGTTTTTATTTGAGAGAGAGGGAGAGAACGGAAGAGAGAGAGAATGGGCATGCCAGGGCCTACAGTCACTGCAAACGAACTCCAGACTCATGGGCCACTTTGTGCATCTGGCTTATGTGGGTCCTGAGGAATTGAACTAAGGTCCTTTGCTTTGCAGGCAAATACTTTAACCTCTAAGCCATCTCTCCAGCCTTCGTGGTGCCATTCTATTGCAGACGTTTAACCATTGTAGGAGATGTTTTGAATTTTAATAAATGTGCACTACTTTAGCCTTATGGGTATACATCTATATATGCTAATGTATTTGCATATTTATTGGAGCTATTGAAAACACTGTTGCTCCTTTTGCAAATATTTCCGTACTTTTAAAAATTTCCCTTTAAGTTCCTTGAAAGTGGGGTGGGTATTCCGGGCTAGACAAGCACTGTGGAAACACTGTGGATGGGCACAGCACTGTTGTCCTGAAGTGGGGATGGGTCAGTTGTGGTTCCGTCCTAGGATGGCATACTGTACCTGGCAGAGGATCTTAAACGTACACTGTCAAAGCAAGATGCAGGACACGTTCCTCCCTAGCTTCACACTTTTTAAAGTTCTGTGATGGGGTGGTGTGGCAGGGCTGTTCTTGCTCTTACTAACTCAGGCTGAGCTGCCTAGAACGTGAGTTTCACTGCTGGTGCAGGGTACGGAGGAATCTGCTCTCAGGTCCTCACCATGGGCAGATCTGAATCCCTAGCAGAAGGGGTCTAAACGGTGCAGGGTCCAAAGCCAGTGGTTCTGGGTGTACAACATCTTGTCATGGTTGAGGTTCTAGGGGCCAGAGAGAGTGGGGTGTGCTACAAAGGAAAGGGAGCCGTCCGCATACTCAATGAGCCACTTGGAGATGAGATTACGGGTCCTTCTCTCTGGAGATATTCCTGCAAAGCTGGGCTGTTTGAAGCTGTCTCTCCCTCACATTGGTGTTTAGGCTGGGCTTGAATGTCCTCTGGGGTCCACCCAGCCCTGCTGATGGCAAGGTACTAATTGTCACTCTACTCATTACACACAGGCACCCCCTCCCCCCCATGCCTGTAATCACTGTCTCCCCTAAAATGAACTGAGCTGCTGGTCTGACAGTCCTGGAGTGGAAACTCAGGCCCCCTTAGGTTCTCATTTCCTAAGATGCCACCTCCTTAGAGCCAGTTTCTTGAATCGAGTCCTCGAGCTAGCAGTGGAAAAGCACCGACAGACATGCAGCTTCATGAGCTGGAGTGTAAGCTCTGCCTGGAGCTCTCTCCTTCCTTGGAGGGCTGGAGTAGCAAGAGCTTGCTGCCAGTCCCCTGCCCTCACCTCAGGCAAACCCAGGATCATCACTGAACTCTGCTCTCACTTCCTGCACCAAAACATTTTGGTCTTTAGGACACTCATCCTCTAGGATCTGGCTGGAGCAACTCCATCCTGCCTTTCATTTTGCAAGATGTGTGCAGTCGAAGCACACTGTTGCAGAAATCCAGAAAACAAACAGCTCTGGGGACCCCAAACATATCTGGGTAGATTCACGGCAACTCCTAACCTTTAGTCATTAAGTGCTAGGGACCCCGAGGCCTCAATCTCTCCCTGTGAGCAGATTTTGATCCCCCTGACTTCTGGTTTCCATGGGAGCGTTGACCTGCTTTGTTGCCTTGCCAGATGGCCAGATGGGTTCTTATGCAACCAGCCTAGGTCCCTCAACCCGGTAGGATCCTCCCAGAGCCTGGCACCCATGGTTCCCTTTGGGCCAGCCAGTGCTTTGGTCAGTGCCTGGCTAAGGTCCATGAGATGTGGCTGATGCTTAAACGTACTTGGGATATGGTAATGGGTGGCACAGAGAGGCTTTCCCCCCTCCCAATTTATCTTGGCCTGGGCCATAGTCTGCCTTCCTCCTGCATGGGCAGTCACCAAGTCCTGCTGTCCCTTCTGTCCACCACAAGCCCTTCTCTGCTGAGGATCCTGCTGCCCCTTATCGCCAGGGACTGCACTGTGTCCTTCCTGCTTTGGGGGCCCCTTCAGCTACCTCAGGGCAGCTGGCTCAGGCTGTCAGCTCCACAGCTCAGTATAGGCATGAGAGACAGTTGGAGAGGACGTGGTTCCCTGGGAGAAAGAGCAGTACATGTTTAGACAGCTGAGCTGTAGCGTCTTGAGGCTTCACAGGCAAAAGTTACCTGACAGGCCTGACCCAGCTCTACCTGGCACCCAAGCCTCCTTGAGAGTTGACCATAAGAGACACTGCTTTCTTCACCCATGCCACCTTCCCAACAAGGCCCAGCTGCAGTGCTGCCAAGAAGAAAAGGCTTTGTTGTTGGCCTCAGGGCCAGAAGCCAGGCCAAGGCAGTGTTGCCGGGTGGTGAGAGCACATAGCACAGGAAGGTGCCTGTGGCCAGCTGACTTCCCGGAGCATCCCCGAGTTCTCCTGTGGTCATGGGGTCAGTAGGGACACACTGGATTGAGAGGTCTCCTTGGCTCCGAGGGACAGATATTCAGGTCTCTGGTCTTCTTTCTGAGCAAAAGCTACTTCCAGGGAGGCAAGGCTGGGCCAACCTGTCTGTCACTGCAGAGAAACTGACTCCTTCCCCAAATCCCTTCCTGCACTCTCTCGAGGGCTCATCTACCTGCTTCAGGCCAGACCAGCTTGCAGACCTGTTTTTCCATGTGGCTACTAAGATTCACTCTTTTGCATGAGTTTAGACAAAAATGTGAGGGAAGGGCTAGAAAGATGGCTTTGTGGTAAGGTGCTTGCCTGCAAAACCTAAGGACCCAGACTCAATTCCCCAGAACCCAAGTATGCCAGATGCACAAGGTGGCACATGCATCTGAAGTTTTTTTTTTTTTTTTTTTTTTGAGGTAGGGTTTCACTCTGGTCCAGGCTGACCTGGAATTAACTCTGTAGTCTCAGGGTGGCCTCGAACTCACGGTGATCCTCCTACCTCTGCATCTGAAGTTTTTGTGCAGTGGCTGGAGGCCCTGGTGTCTCCATTTTCTTGCTGTCTCTCAAATAATAAATATTTTCTTAAAAATGTGAGGGAAAAACAAAAAACTCAGAAGCCAGGCATGGTGGCACACACCTTTAATCCCAGCACTTGGGAGGCAGACAGAGGTAGGAGGATCACCATGAATTTGAGGCCACCCTGAGACTACGTAGTAAATTCCAGGTCAGTCTGGACTAGAGTGAAACCCTACCTCAAAAAAACAAATAACAACAAAAACCTCAGAATGCTGAGTCATCTTTTCCCCTGCAGCTATAAGCAGGTTTTGATCATGGCTGTTCTGGACCAGTGTCCAGGCTGGCAATTCCCTGGACCTCTGACTTGGTGTAGAAGTGACAGCCTTCACTGGCTCTGAGCCTCTGGAGTCTTTCTAAGTGCCTGGCTTTTGGAGGAGCAGATGTAAATCTAAGGAGGGCTTGGAGACTATAGGGTACTGGGGCTTGTCTGGCTCTAAGGTGGGCACATCCCAGCTGCTGCCTGAGCTCTCCCCTGACAGGCATGGTGAGGCCTTCCTTCCACTGCTTCAAAGAGCACTCAGAGGTGGAGATCAGGGTGGCTAGAACAGCTTCCGTCTCCCCAAGCTGGGCACCTGCACTTCTGTGCAAGAGGGACAAAGGACCCACCAGGAGTTAAAGCAAGTTTAGCAGGGCACAGTCTGACATGTCAAGAAGCCTGAGGCCAGGGGAGCAGCCCTGAAGGTAAGCCTGCACAAAGTTGTGATTGCATTCTGTTCCAGACAGGAATTCCAGGCCTGGACTCCAGTAAAGCCCTCAAGATCCACGAAAGCCAAACCAGCCACAGTCATCAGAACCCACAGCTCTGGATGGGACAGCAGCCCTGGGGGCAGCTTCCAGGTCAGCGAGGTGCACGCACTACAGGGGTTTGGACCAGAGACCTCTTCACCAAGATGGGCATTAGAAAAAGAAATTAATTAATTTTAAAAAAGATGGGCATTAGGAGTCAGATTTCGGTGGCATCAAATGGCATCATGGTTAGAACAGCAGTGCCCAACCAATAGAAAACTAAGATACAGCCAGGTGTGATGGCTCAGGCCTTTAATCCCAGCACTCAGGAGGCAGAGGTAGGAGGATCACCATGAGTTATAGGCCACCCTGAGACTACATAGTGAATTCCAGGCCAGCCTGGGCAAACCAAAAACAACAGCAACAAAACACCCCAAACCCAAGATACTTTGTCATTACCAGTTGTGCGCTCCTCTGGTGACTAAGATATGTATCTGCCACCAAGCCCCAGCCTCCCCTTCACTGAGTGAGGGCGACTTCTGAGGGGAGGAATGTAACCCAGTGATAGAGCACTTATCAATCATGTACTAGGCTGGAAAAAATTAAGTGACTTCCAAATATGACAGCATCAAACTAGAGCACGACTAGATCCAGAGTTCCGTCCCAGCACTGCAGAAAACAAATCAAACACACATTTGCGTAAAAGGGAAGAGAAGGTGAAGACTCGTTAGCTTTTTCTTTGGGGGGATTTTTAGGTAGGGTTTCACTCTAGCCCAGTGACCTGGAATTCACTATGTAGTGTCAGGCTGGCTTGGAACTCACAGTGCTCCTCCTACCTCTGCCTCCGGAGTACTGGGATTAAAGGTGTGCACCACCATTCCCCAGACTCATTAGCTTCTTGATCCTAAACAAAAAGCACAAGGGTGCCGAATGGATTATCTACTAATGCAGTGGTGTTGATTTCTGTGGTTGTTCCCCCCCTGCCACTTAGGTAGGTAGTTTCAACTCCTGCAGGGTTCAGTAAATTCTCCCCAGAGCCAGGGGTTGGAGGGAGTTGAGACAAACGTGCACTGACGTGGCCATTCCTCCATTTGCAGGCTCCTGAAGTGAAGAAGTTCACTCCAAACCCCTCTGCCATTTTTCAGGCCTCAGCTCCCCGGATTCTCAATGTGTGACCACCAGCTGTGTGGGCAGCAGAGATTATGGCTACTGGGCGAGCTGAGGAGCAGGTCCATGACCTGCCCACCAGGCTAGGTCCTCTGTTGACAGGACACTAGCCACAGGCATGGCACGGAGCAGAAGCAGGACACAGCACCTCCAGCTCCACCCCACCTCTTCCATCCTCGAGCAGGAGAGGAGGCTTGTTTCAAACTGCCACTTGGGCCATCCTTCAGTTTTTAAATCTGAAGATCCTGAAGCCAATTCAGCCGTAAACTGCACTGGCTGGTGGACGGAGGAATGAGACTATTATCAGGTCCTTGGTAGACCAGTACTGCCCACTTTGGGTGATTTTCCCAAGATGCATGATACTTAATTAAGTTGATAACCTATGGTAAGGCAATACCCTTGGATTTTTCTACTAAGGCCCACATGCTCAATTTGTGGAAGAAATCTTAGGTTATCACCTGCATGTGATTGATGATGATGAGTAAGGAGAATGTTTCAGGAGAAATACTGTTAATTACAGGGCTTCAATTTCAAGGACATTCTTTGTTTACTTTTTGCATGTGTGAGGTGTTATATGTGTGTAGGCCAGAGGATGGCATTGGGTGTTTTTCTCAGTTCTCTACCTTATTATTTGAGACATAGACTCACACTGAAGTTAGAGCTCAGATTCTGCTCGATTGCCTTGTCCGTCTTCCCAGCATGGGATTACAGGCGCATGACTGTCCACCACCTTTTTTTTCTCTCTCTCTCTCTTTTTTTTTTTTTTTCCGAGGCAGGGTCTCATTCTAGCTCAGGCTGACCTGGGAGTCACTATGTAGTCTCAGGTTGGCCTCAAACTCAGAGCAATCCTCCTACCTCTGCCTCCTGAGTCTGGGGTGAAAGGCATGCGCCACCATGCTTGGCCCACCTGGTTTTTCATGTAGACGTTGAACTTGGGTCCTCATACTTGAACAGCATGCCCGTGACTCATGAAGCCATCTCCCAAACCCAAAGACACCATTTCTTTATAGCCAAGAGGATTCCTTCATGTTTCAAAACATTTCTTGGGCTGGGCGTGGTGGCACACGCCTTTAATCCCAGCACTTGGGAGGCAGAGGTAGGATTGCCGTGAGTTCGAGGCCACCCTGAGACTAATTCCAGGTCAGCCTGAGCTAGAGTGAGACCCTACCTCGAAAAAAAAAAAAAAATTCTTGGGCCGAGAACTGAAAATATGTGGTAGTTTTTAAAGGCTGAACTGAAACCCTTATATTTTATTACCAATTTTCACCTCCCACCCCGTTGAGTACACAGGGGACTCAAAGGGAACTACCATGCACACTCATTGGAATTAGCAGCATTTTTGGAAGGTGGCCTATGTCTCATCCCCTTAAAGATCTATGGCTCATTCTTACAGTGACTGGGAACTTACTACCTGCTGTGGAGGCAGCTTGTCTTTGAAAAGATCTCCTGTTCCCATCAATTTCAACCCGCATGGCTGTGTGGAACAAACCCTGTTCCCTTTGCACAGCAGCCCTTCAAACATTTGAGGGGTCTGTGCCCAAGAGCCTGGCAGTTTTTAATAAGGAACTCTAAGAATTTCCCTGTGGCCCCTTTTTCTTTTCCAACTCACGGGTGGCTCTGGTCTGTTGAACATTCAGCCCACAGTGGCATGCAGGTTTCAAGGCCACTAGAGATGAGATAGATCAGGCCCCTGTAGTGTCCCCTCAGAGGTGCTAGCTCTGGCAGGTCTAGGTCTCTCATTCCAGCCTAGGAAATTCTCTGATGAGCCATCCTGAGCTGAAAAAATGACACCACATGTATCCACAAAGGGTCCTGTTACTACAAAGTCACTGGTTTTCATAGTCAATGTTTCTAAGACATGGAACCTGCTTGCTGGGCATCTCAATGTGGGAGGTGAGCAGACTACATCTAAAATGCAAAAATACACTGCTGCAATTTATGAACAGGAGGGAGCACATTCTTAACACTTCCTTTAGGATTTGAATATAGTGGCTCCTGCCTGTCACCCCTTGCTAAGGGCTGGGGGTGACATCAGTATTACAGGTACCTCCTCCTTTCTACTTCAGCCATCCAGCATCCTCCTCCAGGAGGCTTGGTGTGGGGGCTGCCTCCTGCTTCTCCCTCACTAGCCGCACACCATGGGAACTTCCACGTCTCATCTGAAGGCGAGGCTGCCACCACCATTTCGCTGGCTTGCTTGGAGCACTCGTGGTTGTGCGCATGATGCTCAGCACAGCATGGCCAACCAGGCGCATCTGCTGAAGCTGCTTGTTTCTGCCCACGTGCTCAGCCCCAGGTGCCTGTGCCTCACACAGCATGCCCCCCCACCCAAGCCGTGGGTTTCTTCCTTGCGTCAGGGTCTCATGGCTCTCCTGCACCTGGCCTGCATGAAGCAGACCTGCTCCTTTGACAACAGTGCTGCAGCAGCTGTGGACACAAGCTGACCAGGCCAGGCGCTGCCCAGAACCTCTCTTCACTGCGCAAGAGGGCTATGCACAGGCTTCTCTACCAAGCCTTATCAAAAACCAGATCTGGCTACTATCCAATGTCCCTTTTCACCGCAGGTCTGAGTGAGGGCACCTATGTCCAGAGTGACCCAAGAAGCAACCATAGCTAACAGACTGCATCTCCCCCTGCACACGCATGCGTGCGTGTGCACGCACACATGCACAGAGGAGAACTGCACTGGAGGACTAGATGGGTGTTGTGGGTATTCTTATCATACTTGCCAAAATTTATGTAACACGTCTATAAAACTTAAGCTAGGTATGATGGCTCATACCTATAATCCCAGCACTTAGAAGGCTGAAATAGCATTGACTGCCACCATTTTGAGGCCAGCCTGGGGCTTTAGAATGAGTTCCAGATCAGCATGGGCTAAAAGTGAGACCTTGCCTTAAAAAAGAGAGAAAAAAAGAGGGCTGGAGAGATGGCTTGGCTTAGCAGTTAAGGTGCTTGCTAGAAAGCCAAAGAACCCAGGTTTGATTCCCAAGTACCCACGTACAGCTGGATGCTTTACAAGGTGGCACATGTCTGGAGTTCATTTGCATTAGCTACAGGCCCTGGTGTGCCCATTTTCTCTATCTGCCTCTTTCTTTCAAATAAATAAATAAATAAATAAATAAATAAAAAAAAATATTTTGAGGGCTGGAGAGATGGCTTAGCAGTTAAGGTGCTTCCATGTGAGGCCTGAGGACCCATGTTCGACTCTCCAGGTTCCACGTAAGCCAGACACACAAGATGATGCAAGTGTTCAAGGTCGCATATGCACACAAGGTTACACACGTCTAGAGTTTGATTACAGTGGCTGGAGGCCCTGGCATGCTAGTTCTTTTTCTCCCTCTCACAATGAAAGTGGGCAGTCTGGAGCTGGGCGTGGTGGCGCACGCCTTTAATCCCAGCACTCGGGAGGCAGAGGTAGGAGGATCGCCGTGAGTTCGAGGCCATCCTGAGACTACATAGTTAATTCCAGGTCAGCCTGGACCAGAGTGAGAGTGAGACCCTACCTCGAAAAACCAAAACAACAACAACAACAACAACAAAAAAAAAAACAAAAACAAAAAACCCAAAAAACAAAAAACCCAAAAAACAAAGTGGGCAGTCTGTTGGGCTTGCCTAAAAAAAAAAAAATTTTTTTTTAGGTAGGGTCTCACTCTAGCCCAGGCTGACCTTGAACTCACTATGTAGTCTCAGGGTGGCCTTGAACTCTTAGTGATCCTCCTACCTCTGCTTCCTGAGTGCTGGGATTAAAAGTGTGCGCCACCATGCCCGGCTCAAAAATAAATGTTTGAGGAGCCGGGCTTGGTGGCGCACGCCTTTAATCCCAGCACTCAGGAGGCAGAGGTAGGAGGATTGCCGTGAGTTCGAGGCCACCCTGAGACTACATAGCTAATTCCAGGTCAGCCTGGACCAGAGTGAGACCCTACCTCGAAAAAAAAAAAAAAAAAAAAAAAAAAAGTTTGAAAAAGAAAGCTAGGTTCTGGTGAATGACAGCCTGTGCCCAAGCTGAGGCCAACAAAGAACTCCCTCTCAAGCTGCTGGCCCTCTCACGGCTCCTGCTGTGACCCTTTATGTGAGATTTGCTCCCCAGTAAGATACCTCCTTGGATTGTATCCCAATGCCTCCTTGCAGAAATTATTTTCAAAAACCCTTGGGTTTCAGAGCCTTTTAGCTTTGACATTTCTGCATTTTTTGGGGGGCAGGGGGGTTGAGGTAAGGTTTTACTCTAGTCCAGGCTGACCTGGAATTGACTATGTAGGTTCAGGGTGGCCTCGAACTCACAGCGATCCACCTACCTCTGCCTCCAGAGTGCTGGGATTAAAGGCGTGCGCCACCACGCCTGGCCATGTTTGTATTTTTTTTAAGCAACACTGTAACAGAATAGATGGTGTAAAGACAGTGTCACAAGAGTAACTTTCGGACCTGGGCGCAGACTCATTGTAATCTGTCCTCTTACCTCAGCCTCCTGAGTGCTGGGATTAAAGGCATGTGTTACCATACCTGGCTTCTTTTTTGGCCTCGAACTCATGGCGATCCTCCTACCTCTGCCTCCCGAGTGCTGGGATTAAAGGCGTGTGCCACCACACCCGGCTCCTGGCTTCTTTAAGAAACCTTAAGCTCATATATGCAGTGTTCCTTTGTCCCAAACTGCCTGCCTGCAATAATTGTGTCCATGGTCACCATGCATTTCTATTTAACTGTGATCCTTTGTTTTGCATAGGTGCAAGTAAATTCTTTTTGGGAAGCAGAACAGTTGCTGCCTGTGGTGGTGTATGCCAGCAGAAAATTGCTGAAAAGGTGGAGGCAGGAGGATCAAGGCCAGCCTGGAAAGTAGAGCAATTAATTCATACCACAAAAGCCCGTGTCTCCACCCCAATCTCAGTGCTTTCAGACCTAAGCAAAAAGGAGCCGACTAAGTTCAGGGATCTCAAGAAGACCCATCACAAACACACAAAGGGTTACTGTGTACATTATGCCACACAGTTATGTTACACACTCTGAGAGAAGTACAATTTCACACAAGAAATGATTCTGGGTTTTTTTTTTTTTTTTCAAGGTAGGGTTTCACTCTAGCCCAGGCTGATCTGGAATTCACTATGGAGTCTCAGGGTGGCCTCAAACTCAAGGTGATCCTCCTGCCTCTGCCTCCTGATTGCTGGGATTAAAGGCGTGCGCCACCATGCCCAGCATCATTCTGTTTTTATTGGGATCTTTGACCCTGTGGGTCACACTCAGTGCAGTCACTGAACAAAGCTATGTGCTTGCCTATTAGTTGGCTTGTGGTAGGTTATATAAAAATACTTAAGCCAGGTGTGGTGGCGCACGCCTTTAATCCCAGCATTTGGAAGGCAGAGGTAGGAGGATCACTATGAGTTCAAGGCCACCCTGAGACTACCTAGTGAATTCCAGGTCAGCCTGGGCTGCAGTGAAACCCTATCTTGAAAAACCAAAAACACAGAACTTGAACTGCCATGGTGGTGCACGCCTTTAATCCCAAAACACTCTGGAGGCAGAGGTAGAAGGATCGTTGAGTGTTCAAGACCAACCTAGGAGTACAACAGTCAGTTCCAGGTCAGCCTGGGCTAGAGAGAGACCCTACCTCACACACACACACACACACACACACACACACACACACACACACCCCAAAAACCACAGCTCTGGGTTTAGTGAAACTGTCTCAATGAAACAATATGGAAGAGAGACAAAGGACATCCAACATTCTCATCTGGTCTCCACACACATGTGGTACCTATGTACATGTGTGCACGACACCATACACACACAGCAAAAAAATAATAATGTAAAACAGAACTGATATGGGGTTGGGGGACTCAGTGGGTAAAGTGCTCACCACATAAGCATGAAGACCTGAGTTTGGATCCCCAGCACCATGTCAAGTGCACAGCATACTGGTGAGAGCTTGTAATCTCAGTGCTAGGCAGGAAGCAAGAGGAGGATCCCTGGGGTTTGCTGGTAAGCTAGTCTAGCTAAACTGGTGAGTTCTAAGCAAGCCTGTTGCAAAAGAGAAGGTAGAGCCAGGTGTGGTGGCGCACACCTTTAATCCCAGCACGCGGGAGGCAGAGGTAGGAGGATTGCTGTGAGTTCGAGGCCACCCTGAGACTACAGAGTGAATTCCAGGTCAGCCTGGATCAGAGTGAGACCCTACCTTGAAAAACCAAAACCAAAAAGAGAGAGAGAGAGAGAGAGAGAGAGAGAGAGAGAAGGTACAGTGATAGATGAAGATACCACATTGGCCTCCACACACATGCATGTGCAAAAGAAAAAAAGAGGAGAAAAAAAAAGGCAGACTTTGTCCAGCCATGTCCTGCTTTATTTTCTTGGCACGAACAGCTATGAGACCTATGATAACATCAATTTTGTTACTTAGATTAAGTATCTCTGACTGATTCAGTCGTTTTAAATTTTCTTTGAGCAGGTTCTGAGACTAAGGTCTTTCCTTTGTCCCCACGACACAGAGCACATTAGGAGGAGGGAGGGGCTTCCAGTGTCTACATGCGTGGTAGTGGCATCACCTCCCTGGGGCTGCTCCCTTCTCACTGAGGGTCTTTGCTTCTGGGCACGAGCTTTTTCTCTTGCTGCTGAGCCTGAGCTCTGGACTTGAGTAGTTCTCTCCAATGGTAAGGCACTCATGGGTATTTCTTTTAAACACTTTTCATCTTAGGAAAAACTTGTTGGCAGAGAACAGGAGTCTAGGTCCACTGAGAGGACAATCTCTGCAGAATGTGTCCCAGGGTTGCTCCCGGGCCACTTGACATGGAGGAGGAGCAGCCAGCTCTTGGCTCAGCACACAGATGGAGGCCAGCACACCAAGGGCCCAGGGCCGTGGATGCTAACGACACTGATTCAGCATTCAGTATCCTGGGTTTCCACAATCTTGATGTGCACTGGGATTTGTCTGTTCCTTGACACCACTCTGACACTGGCATTGCTTCCTGCAGCTGACTCATGTGGACCAGGAGTGCAGACCTTCCAGTGAGGCTGAGGTAGGAGCAGAGAATCACTTGCTCAAGTGCAAGGCCTAATTCCTCTTCAGGTGGACCCCAGCCCACAGAGGGATAATGCTCCAGTCTTCTAGGCTCACTTCTGTCTCCTGGGAAGCCAAGGTCCAGCACACCCCAAGGAGAAATGACCTGGTCCTGCTCTAAGACCCTTCCAGAATCTTTATGAAGTAAGGGAATGCAGACTGACAAAGCTGTATCCATTCAACTTCCCTCCAGAATTGGGAAACACTCTGTCTTGAAAGGGTTTCATCTGGAACTGACATTATACTCAGGCAGAGGCAATGGTTTGGTCGTCATGACATTCTGAAGGACACAGAAAACCATCTTCTTCCCCAAACACGAGAATAACCAGTTTATATACTTCAGATAGAGCTCCGAATTCTGCTTTCTAGAACCATCTTCAGTGTTGTTCACTGCTCTTCATTCAATATTCCCATGTGTTTGTTTGTGAGAAAGTCCAGAAAAGGAATGTCACAAATGGCCTGATGGATATTACTCACTGTAATTTCTTTTGGAATCCTAGTCCACAAAACAAAAGTATAATCAGGTATAAATCTGACACACCTAACAGATCTAATAACTCGGTCAATTTACCAAAGGACCTACATCCCTGGCAAGGATCTCAAGGAATGGGATAATGGAGAATACCAACATGGTGTGGTGCCACTTTTGGGATGGGGAGGGAGTGCCCAGTGGACTCTCCCCTTTTTCATCACTTCTTTTCCACTTTAAAGAAAGATCTGGCCTATTCCAATTACAGTCCTGCCATGGGATCAAATCTTACTTCCCAGACACAGGAATGAGAAAGACTTCAACTTGGGTGAATATTAGGAAAAACAAACCTAGTGAACAAAGAAGAGGGGAAGTGAAGTGGATAGCAGAAGAGAATGATGTGTTTCTAAGTCTGAACAGATGGAAGGCTGCCTTAAAGCACCAAGAACTCTGGACCGTGTGGCCCATATGATTGGCCAACCAGTGTGAGGTTACGTGTTTTCTTTCAAAACACTCGTCTCTACATCTCTAGTCAGTAACCTGGAGGAGCAGGAGCCATGAAAGGCATGGTCACTCCTGGCTTTCAAGCAGGGTAACAGGCAGTGGGCCTGGAACTCTTCACCCCATTTCTTTTCCACTTTTTTTTTTTTTTTTTTTTGGTTTTTCGAGGTAGGGTCTCACTGTGATCCAGGCTGACCTGGAATTAACTATGTAGTCTCAGGGTGGCCTCGAACTCTCAGCGATCCTCCTACCTCTGCCTCCCAAGTGCTGGGATTAAAGGCGTGCGCCACCATGCCCGGCTCTCTTTTCCACTTTTAAAAATATTTATTCATTTGTGCACACACCAAGGTCTCTTGCTTTATATGAGTAGTTTGGGAACTGAACCCAGGCCAGTAGGCTATGCAAGCAAGTGCCTTTAATTGCTAAGTCATCTCCCCAGCCCCCCTTTTTCTTAAGACCTCTGTTGTCTCATATATGATATTACTGTACAATCTGACCTAATATTCCTGTTAGACCTCCTCATGTCCTCAGGCACTTTGTTATGACATTAGGGCTTTATAACAGCCTTTAATATAATAGGAGAAAGAATTCATTTCCTTAGAAATGAAAGAAGGATGCCGCCTATCTACCATTTTTCAGAGTGTTGGGAGAGAACAATGTAGAATGCCAGTCTCAGATGACTGAAGTGACAGTGAGCCTATGCTTCCAAGCTTGGGGACCTGATTCTGAATCTCCATCTACTGCCTTTCAGAGCTTTATCTCCCAGGTTCTTTTTTGTTTTTTTTTCGAGGTAGGGTCTCGCTCTAGCCCAGGCTGACCTGGAATTCACCATATAGTCTCAGGGTGGCCTCAAACTCACTGCGATCCTCCTACCTCTACCTTCTGAGTGCTGGGATTAAAGGCGTGTGTCACCATGCCCAGCTCCTAATTTCCCAGTTTCTTAAAAGGGAATAATATGTCTGCAGTAAAGAGCAAATGAGGTAATATATGTAAAGCTTGGCCCGAGAGTCTGCCACATAATGAGAAAGCCACTGCCTTGACTGCAAGGAGCCGTCCATAATCCAAGAGTCCTGGGGTATCTATAAAGCAATGGCTGGGCAGGCACCGACTGCTGGCCAAGCTTAGCTTTCACACCAAGGGAAGCTCTCAACTAACAACAGCACAGAACCCTGTTTGTTTGGCCCTAAGTGCTACCAATTCCATCTCCTATTGGACTGAATGATGTGCAAAACATCTTCAAGGGCAACTAAACTGCTGGGACTTTTGCTACCGCCTGAGACAACAGTACCTGTTGTGAGATGCTGTCTGGTACCCAACTGCCAGCGCCTGTCTCAGGATGTCACTCACCAGCTGTTCTGTGGCCTACAATGGAAAACATTGTCATTCACAAAATGGCCACCTGCTTGCTACCAAGAAAGGATGCAACTGGCCTCATTATTTATCCAAACTTTTGAAATAACTACAACTAAGGATCAAAAGTTCTCAATAAAAATGTATAGATTTGCATAACAGACCACAAATGACAGAGGCCATCATTTAACTGAAAAGAAACAAAAAAAACTTCCAGCCTGGTTAAGATGAGGAACTTAAAAAACCTGCCATCTATGTTCCCCTTCTGTCCTTGGCCCTTATGCAAAACAGCCTAGGATACAACCTGGCTCATTATCCAGTGCTACAGACCACGGTCCCAATGGTACCTAGGAGGCACTCACCTTTAAGATCATGTCCTCGACCACTGAGGCGTACATGTTTCTGTGCAGGGCCACTGGCTGAAGGGTGATCCCAATCTGGAAGAGCAGAGGAAAGCCATTTGTTCCCATCTCAACATCTGAAACAAGCTGCTTTCCAAGCATGCAGATGTCTCTGATACGTATGGGTACCTGGCTGGAAGACGGGTCCTACAGCCACTCAGGACAAAATGTAATCCTGTTTTTATTCCCAAATCTGTTATGGGACAATATTGTTGGGATTTTCCAGGAATTCTGGAAAGTGGGATCAATACTTTGAAAGACCTAAAATCAAGACTCCAGGATCCTGTGGGGCACGGTGATGCAGACGCACTTGCAAACTGTGTCACTCCACCTTGTGAGAGAGCAAAGGCTGTCTTCCACCTTGGGTCCTGCATAGCTGGTGGAGGCAGATGCTAAAGAGCTGCTCACAACAGCTCAGGCTGGTAAACAGCTCTCTCATGTGTAACAGGGGTGAGTACACACCACATCTATGCCACAGGCAAGCACCTGGGAGCCATAAAAGGCCACACAAAGATTACCTACTGAAGCTTAATTTGGGACTATTATGACATGCCTCAAAGAAAGGTGCCTGTCCTGAGGCAGATGAGAAAAGGGACAATAACAAAGTCTGTGTTTAGTCATCTGTGCTTCAACACCATGTTCACCAAGTAGCTTTCCACATGTAATTCCTCTTGCCAAAGGCTTTGGTATGGGAAGGTGGGAGCACACTTAGGCTGCAGCCAGAAGCCAAGCAGACAATTCTGTTACCAGGACAGGCTAGTGCATGCATTGATAACACGTGGTCTGTGAACTCTCAACACCAAAGGCCACAGATGCCTCCCTACCTTCTGTGTGATGTCACCAACAAATTCTGAGCCTGGAGTTGGTGGCAGATAGAATTTAATTTCTTCTTGCTTTTCTTCCTGCTCCTTTTTGATGTTTATCTTTAGTGGTTCTGAAAGGCTGAGGATGTCTACCTCCTCCTCATTTTCTGGCTCTCTTTTCTGAAACTGCTGTAGGTCCTCCAGCTTCCGGCAGAGGTTGTCAGCCGAAGAAAATGATGATGGGCACTCTAAATGAAAGGTTGTCTGTCAGTCTCATGTCAGCTGTGGTTACAAGAAAAAGGCTCTTCATCTCCACAAGACCAAGGGTCCGAGGAAGGCAGTCTCCAGGGAGCTGACCTTCTTTCAGTCCTAAAATTCTATGTTATCTATCAGGAGAACCAGTGCCTCAAGAGGGAGGAAAGTTGAGGCGGGGATCCTGTGTTATGTGATGTGTCACCTAAGACCACAGACAGCATATAACTGACTCCTGACCATGGAAACCAAGCCATTTCCAAGTATTAATGACTAAACTGGTTTCCCCCTTCATTTTTAAAATCTGGAAAGCCCAGAAATGTGCGGTGCAGAACATGAAATCATCTTACTGCTTGGAGAGAAACACTGCTGACACTCCAGTGTGTGCCGTACACTCATCCTTGAATAAGGTGAACGGTACAAAGGGTGTCAGGATGATAAAGCCCAGGGCAGGTACAAGAGGGCTTTAACAGAAAGCTTGGTACGTAAAAAGAGCTGTGTTATGCTGTACAGAGAACCATGAAGCTTGGAGGTGACCGACACACCTCTGCTTGCTGAGGAGCTTGGATGCAGAGGTCACACAAACCATGTCAGAACTGATATTAAGAGAAAAGCTTATCTGGCACCAAGCTTCCAGGAGGCTACTCACAGACGTGGGACTTACCCACCTCCATGCCCTACGTTTCCCCAGAACATGTATCAGGGAGCTCTGACTTCTACAGCAATACTCTTACAATTTTTGATTTAGTGTATGTGTGTGTGTATGTATGGGCATGTCAGGGTTTCTTGCCACCGTAAACAAACTCCAGTGGTATGTGCTACTTTTATGTCTGGCTCTATTCAGTTGCTGGGGAATGAACTGAACTTTGGTTAGCAGGCTTTCCAAGCACATGCCTTAACTGCAGAGCCATCTCCCCAGCAAAGACTGCCTCTCCTCTATACCTGTAGGCACTGACACCTTCCTTGCCATCATCCAGCAGCTATCTGGATCTGCACCATTGCTGTTATTTCCACGTGCCTCTAACACTGCTGGCCACCTAACACATAGGTACTGTTTTCATGACAATGGGATAGACTTCTTGTCCTAAGGACATAAAGAAATGGAAGTCGGGGTTGGAAAGATGGCTTAGTGGTAAAGGCGTTTGCCTGCAAAGCCAAAGGATCCTGGTTCAATTCTCTACCCACGTAAGCCAGACGCACAAGGGGGCGCATGCATGTGGAGTTCACTTGCAGTGGCTGGAGGCCCTGGCACGCCCATTCTCTTAAATAAATAAAATACATTAAAAAAAAAAAAAAGAAATGGCAGTCACAGAGCTGGAGAGATGGCTCAGTAGATAAAGGCATTGTGTGCAAAGCCTGACTGCCCCTGAGTACTGGTTCCCCCAGTACCCACATAAAACCAGATACACCAAATGCCACATGCATCTGGAGTTTGTTTGCAATGGCAGGAGGCCCTGATGTGCCCATTCTCTACTCTCTCTACTTGCACATAAATAAAAAAATAAGCTGGGCATGGTGGTGCATGCCTTTAATCCCAGCACTCAGGAGACAGAAGTAGGAGGATTGTCATGAATTTGAGGCCACCCTGAGACTACATAGTAAATTACAGATCAGCCTGAGCTAGAGACCCTACCTCAAAAAAACAAAACAAAACCAACAACAACCACCACCCAAAAAAAAAAAAAAAAAAAAAAAAAAAGGAAAGGAAGTTACTTCATCTGGAGAGGGGGGTGGATTAGGATCTTTTTGTTTTGTTTTTGTTTTTCCAGGTAGGGTCTCATGCTAGCTCAGGCTGACCTGGAATTCACTAAGCAGTCTCAGGGTGGCCTCGAACTCATGGCAATCCTCCTACCTCTGCCTTCCGAGTGCTGGGATTAAAGGCGTGTGCCACCATGCCTGGCTGGATTAGGATCTTCAAAGATGTAATGTCAGGCTGGAGAGATGGCTTAGTGGCTAAGGCACATTTGCCTGTGAAACCAAAGAACCCAGGTTCAATTTCCCCCGGACCCATGTAAGCCAGATGCACAAGGTGGCGCACATGTGTCTAGAGTTCATTTGCAATGGCTGAAGGCCCTCGTATATCCATTTTCTCTCTCTCTCTCAAATAAACAAAATAAATAAATAAACAAATAAATAAAAAATTTAGAAAGACAATGTCAAAGAGGGGCTTTCCCATATGAACAGCTGTGTGCTTGCTAAATGATTGAACAGTCCTTGGAAGCGCACAGCATTTGAAACACTTGAGTACAAACAGTTTTGAAGGGACTGTGTTGTCTGAGTATTATGATGAGAAGTTAAGAAAGGGTCTGTCCTCTAGGGTAGCCCCCCAACTGAAGGGGAGAGCACTGAAGCCAGCGGGTGCTGAGCTGAAGGGGCTGAGGGGAGGTATATACACTCAACAGTTAGTGCCTGCCAGGCCATGGGGATTGCTTGGGCAGCCCACTAAGGCCTACCTGGCTCACTGTCGATCTGGGTCAGCACATCCTCAATTGAGTCCCTGTCATGCTGCAGGCTCTCGGGGTCTGGCGGTGTGTAGCCATGGCAGCGGCACCAGTGAGCAATGTGCTTGGTCTTCAGAGGAGTAAGGTGATGGAATCTTGGGTTCTTCTCCAGGATTTCTTGTAAGACTTTTCGGATTGTCATTGCTCTTTGCCACTTAAAAAGTTTTTGAACCATAATTAAATCTTTCAATTTTATCAGCTGTTTTTGAAACAAATAATGCAATAAAAAAATCACCATGCTAACTTGTTTAGAATCATTTTGTTTAAGGAAAAGAAATTGGATTATGTTACTTTTCAGTAACTAACATGTTATACATGAAACAGAAGCTTCTAGGTTCCCAGGTAAGGATTTTCACCTGGCTCTGACCTACTATCTCCCATTTCCCCTTTCCCAAAACCACAGGAACCTACCACTTCCTGTCCACACCCTGTACAAGCTACTTCCTCTTCCTTCCTCTTCTCATAACCCTACTCTACTCCCTCTGTAATCCATAAAAATTTGAATTCGTTGTAATATTTGAATTCCATAAAAACTTTAGAAAACAGATGTTTCTACAGAGAAAAGAGAGTAGGCATTTCAAAAGTTAGTTGCTAATTTGGAAGAATGAGGGTGTTTTTATTTTTTTATTTTTTTGGTTTTTCGAGGTAGGGTCTCGCTCTAGCCTAGGCTGACCTGGAATTCACTATGTAGTCTCAGGGTGGCCTCGAACTCACGGTGATCCTCCTACCTCTGCCTCCCGAGTGCTGGGATTAAAGGCGTGCGCCACCACACCCGGCTGGGTGTTTTATTTTTATTTGAGGTAGAGTCTCTTTAGTCCAGGCAGACCTGGAACTCACTATGTAGAGTCCCAAGCTGGCCTTGAACTCACAGAGATCCTCATACCTCTGCCCCCCAAGTGCTGGGATTAAAGGGGTGCACCATTACACTCAGCTCTAGAATGAGGTTAGCTGAGAAAGAGTCTGCTTAATGAAATACACTTCAAATGTTATCACTTCTCTATGATAGGCAGAGCATACGTGTTCTGATTGACTCTCAGTAGTGGCCTGCACACCCAACAGGCAGACATAGCCTTACCTCAGCGGCTCTCCTTTTCCCAATGTTCCAGCCATAATATTGCTCCACAGACTTGGCAGAAAAACAGCTGGCCTCTTCACCTAGAACCCACAAACCCCACAAACTTTGAATTAAGCTATAATGGTTCAGACCCCATTTCATTTCATTTGTTGGAGGCATGTCCCAAAGTTTCTTTTTTTTTTTTTTTTTGAGGCAGGTTCTCACTCTAGCCCAGGCTGACCTGGAATTCACTATGTAGTCTCATGGTGGCCTCGAACTCATGGTGATCCTCCTACCTCTGCCTCCCGAATGCTGGGATTAAAGGCATGCACCACCATGCCTAGCTTCCAAAGTTTCTTTATCTGAACTATGTTCTTCATTCCTTGGCAGAGAAAGGCAACTTACTGCCACAAAGCTATGAAAGTAAGTGAATGATATTCAAGGAAGAGCTCTGGCCTTGCCATCAAGTGACTAAGTGGCCTCTGGTAAGCCTCAGCACCTCTCTGGGCTTCAGTTTTCCTTACTTGTGAATCATGGAAGTTTGTCTTTGCACTGCTTTCTAGGTCTAACATTCTGTATTTTGATTTGAGGCAGGGTCTGATAGCTCAGGCTGACCTGCAACACACTCTGTAGTCCAGGCTGGCCTCCAACTCCTCCTACTTTGTGAGCCACCATGCCCAGGCACGTTATGGATTTTTATTGAGGGAGGGAGGAACAGAGACAGACTGATATTTAAAAATTTTTATGCTAGGCTGAGAAACCATCACTGAAAGTTTACTTTTTAAAATGAGAGAGAGAGAATGTGAATGAGTGAATGCATGAATGAATGAATATGGGCACACAAGGCCCTCTTACCACTGCAAACGAACTCCACATGCATGTTACACATTCTGCATCTGGCTTCATGTGGCTTCTGGGGAATCAAACCCAGGCTTTGCAAGTGGCTCCTTTAACCCTGAGCCATCTCCCCAGCCCTAAAACTTTATTTTGAACTGCCTCAAAATGATCCTCAACTTCCCTGAATTTCTACTGATAAAGAAATAATTTGGGGAGACGTCTCAAGTGGATTAAGGTGCTTGCTGTGCAAGTGTCCTTCAAGAACTAGACTTTGGATCCTCAGCACACATGTAAGTGGAGACAGGATCCCTGGGATGAGCTGGCTAGCTGGACGAGTGGAATGGAAGCCAGCTCTGGTCCAAGGGAAAGACCTTGCCTCAGTACAATAACAGGGAGCGAGACTGAGAAACACACTCAACAGTCAACTTCTGACTTCCATATGCATACCACCACATACCCATGCATATGTGAAAGAAAAAAAGATCCAGGGCTTTATATATGCTAGACAACTGTGCTATCAATGAGCTACATGGCCAGATTTCTTTTAATGCTTTTAAATTTTGAGAGGGTCTCATTAAGTTACCCACAGACACATTAACTTACCCAAGTAGCTGGGATTACAGGTTTGTGCCACCACGCCTAGCAATTTATTTGCTATCATAGGCTAGAAAAAATAAGGAGGGTGGTGAGTCCTTGTCCTATCATTTCATATTCCCATGATGCAAGTGACAGGACAATGTGTTTCACATCTCCCCTCCAACTCTCATGATCTTGACCATGAATAAACATATCCACAGGGGCTCTCCTCTTAGTAAGGGCTGCCATGCTGTCCTAACAAATGGGTCTTGGCCAGCTGTGGTGACACACGCCTTTAATCCTAGTACTTGGGAGGCAGAGGTAGGATTGTGAGTCTGAGGCCAGCCTGGACCTACATAGTGAATTCCAGGTCAGCTTGGGCTAGAGAGAGACCTTACCTTAAAAAAAAAAAAAGTCTAAAACATAAATCACTTACTCTTACTAGCAATGGGGAGTGAGTGATACAATAGACTTAGTTTTTAGAATTTTGAAAATTGTGCACTTCTGCACAGTGAGTGATATTGAGTTTTAGAAAAATATTACTGCTCTGGTAATCACATAAGATTGGGTTTGTATCCTGGCTTGCCATCAATAACTATGCAATGTTGAGTAAGTTAATTAACCTTGCTTAACTGCAGTTTTCTTATCTATGACCTGGTGGTGATCCCACCTACCACAAGAAAGACTGTGGTAACAAAACAGTAAACAAGGGGCTGGAGAGATGGCTTAGCAGTTCAAGCGTTTGCCTACAAAGCCTAAGGACCCAGTTAGATTTCCCAGGATTCACGTAAGCCAGATGCCCAAGGTGGCACATGTGTCTGGAGTTCGTTTGCAATGACTGGAGGCCCTGGTGCACTCATTCTGTCTGCCTCTTTCTTTCTAATAAATAAACTAAATAATAACAATTTTAAAAACACCCTGAGACCAGAAACTACATATTGAATTCCAGGTCAGCCTGTGCTAGAGTGAGACCCTACTTCGAAAAACCAAAAAAAAAAAAAAAAAAAAAAAAAAAAAGGAAACATAGTGAGCTCACATAGGATCTGGCATACTGTAGGGCAAATGCTCATTGTTTTCCTTACAAACAATAGTAAAAACTAATGTAGTTTTAATTGTGTATACAATAACTTGTGATTTACATACAAAACAAATAATCTAGGGATGTAGCTCAGAGTGGTAGAGCATTTGCCTTGAATGCATAAGGTTTCAATGCACTGTCCCCCACCTCACTGTCCTACCAAGACTAAGTGCACTTGACTCAGATACTGTGAATTCCAAGACTCCTGCAAATGAGCACACAGCTAGTTAAAAATCTCATAACAATTGTCACATCGTTATTAATTTGCAAAACCAAATGACATGACAGTATTTCAAGCAATTTACAACTATAAAAAGATGCATCTATGGTTGTAGAGATAGCTCAGTGGTTAAAGGTGCTTGCTTGCAAAAAGCCCAAGGACTCGGGTTCGATTCCCTAGTACCCATGTAAAACCAGATGAACAAGGTGGCACATGCATCTGGAGGCTCTGGCACGTCCATTTTTTCTCTCTCTCTCTCTGACTTTCTTGGTCTCTCACAAACAAACAAGCAAACAAATAGTAAAAAGATGCATCTATGTATTGTGTATAAGTGTCTTACTTTTCATAGTGATTAGTGGAATCTTCTTTACTACTGCTGTTAAGAGCTGCTGAATAGTCTCCAAATGATCTATCCTGAGAACAAAGAACAACAAATTGCATAGATGTAGCAGCTTTTAATCATACATACATATCATTTTCCCCTTTCAAGAGAATTATAATTTAAAAACACGTGGGCATGTGCACGTGCGTGCACGTGTGTGTCAGGACCTCTTGCCATTGCAAAGAACACCAGATGTTTGCACTACCTTTTGCTTCTGGTTTACGTGAGTACTAGGAAATTGAACTTGGGCCAGCAGGCTTTGCAAGCAAGCGCTTTTAACCACTAAGCCATCTTCCCAGCACCATGTCTTTCCTTCTAATTAATAGCTTTATTTATTTATTTTTTTTTTTTCAAGGTAGGGTTTCACTCTGGTCCAGGCTGACCTGGAATTTACTATGCAGTCTCGGGGTGGCCTTGAACTCACGGTGATCCTCCTACCTCTGCCTCCCGAGTGCTGGGATTAAAGGCGTGCACCACCATATCTGGCTCCCATGTGCCTTTAATTTTGAGTTAAACCACCTTGACTTAGAAGGTTGAGCTAAGGATAGATCCAGGACTGTTTCTGGCCCTGGATAGATGAGGTCCTCTGAATTGCTTATCTGTGTTGAAGATGAAACAAATGAGAAAGAGACTATTTCCTTGTCTTGTTTGGCACCAGCTGTCATAGATTGGGCTGTGGTGCCCCTGAAACACAGGACTGTATTCGGCTTTATGACATTGTTTGGTTGTGGGACTTTGTGAAGAGCATGTTATCCCTAAGGACTCAGCAAGCTCAGTTGAGTTCCCTGGCCCCCATGGCTATAGACCAACTGCTGCCCCTAAGCCACATAACCGGCGAGAGCGTGTTCTCCAGCTCTGCAAGGACAGACTGCTCCCTTGAGAGGTTGAACTTGGCTCACACTCAGCTGTCATAGTCATGATTCTGGAAAAGCACTATAAAGACACCCAAAGCAAGCCAGGCGTAGTGGCGCCATGTCTTTAATCCCAGTACTCAGCAGGCAGAGGTAGGAGGATCACTGTGAGTTCAAGGCCAGCCTGGGACTACAGAGTGACTTCCAGGTCAGCTTGGGCTAGAGTGAGACGCTACCTCAAAAATGAAAGGAGGGACTCAAGTGAGACCCTACCCCAAAACCCGCCCCTCAAAAAAGATACCCAAAGTAGACTCCTTTATAAAGGACTGAGAATACTTACTTAATGACATAGTTTCCCAACTCAGAACTGTCTTCAGTTTTCACTACTGTCTGGCCCTGCTGTGAGAGGCAGCTTGGCCCAGAGGTTTCTGGTTCAGTCTTAACTATAAGAGAAAAGCAACAAATAGAGAAAGAGAGAGCTGTCAAGGATTAGTCGTGGAAGGCTACAAAGCTCTTATACTGAAGCTCAAGTGAGGAAGCAGCTGCTCCAGCTGCTGTTGGCACACAGCCAGAGATGGAGATGGCTCCTGTCATCACAGGGTCAGTACACAAGTAAGAATTGTTAGCTTGGGTCTCAAGGGTAGCAACTCCAGGCTCATGACAAAGCAAGGACAATAGTGGCTTTGTACATATATTTTTAAAGTGTCATTCACACTGTGAGGCCTCTTTCTCATGTTCTACCACTCAGGACTGAACAATGTCACATTAAAATATAATGCCAGCTGTTCTGGCTCTAATATTATGTCCATTGTGATGTCATCTTTCCAGCTAAGTGTACTAACTTTTAGCATTACTCTAGTATTCAGAGACACAATGGCAAAAGACAGAAAGGAAAAGCCAGATCTGTCATGCTTAGAAATTTCTAAGACAATCACATAAAGCTTTCAATACTAAAGGTCAAACCTTCTTAAGCCGAGTCTGCAAAGCTCCAACATCCAAAACTGTTTGAACGTTGACATGATTGCTGCATTTGGAAAATTCCATACCACATGTGCCCACTAAATTCTGCTTGGTTGTCAACTTGACCAGATTAGGAATCAAGAGGCAGTACTCTTGGTCAGGTCTGTGAGGGCATTTCCAGGAAGGACGATGGAAAGACGAAGACCTTCCCCCAAGTGAGCATGCTGCTTGAGCCTGAGTACCTGAGTTCAACCCCCAAACTTACACAAAAGCTGGAAATCATGGCAGGCTTCCGTCATCCCAGCATGTAGATGCTGACAGTGAGATGGGAATTCAGGAGAATTTCTTGGAAGCTCATGGTAAGAATAGCAAAGAGGAGAAGACCGAGAGTCCAGAGTGAGAAACCCCCTCCAATGCTGTGGACAGGCAAGGAGCAACCCCCAACTTGTCCTCTGACCTCTATGCATGTGCACACCCACACTCAGGCACATACACATATACAAATACTAATAATAAATTATATTGCAGCTAATGGCTGCTGGGAGAGGGAAAGCCAAGTTCATCAGTGGATTGATACTAGTAAGTTGCCCATTGCACAGTAGATAACCTTCCACCCATAATTAAGTAAACCATCCTAATTTAACTCAATGGGTTAAAAAAAAAAAAAATCAGGCTGGCCTTGAACTCATTACAATCCTCTCACCTTAAAGTTCTCTGACATCCACATGTGTGCTGTGGCACATGTGCCCAGAATAAAAAGAACAATAGGGGGACTGGGGAGATGGCTTAGTTGTTAAGGGTACTTGCTTGCAATGCCTGCCAGTCCAGATTCAATCCCCAGTACCCATGTAAAGCCAGATGCACAAAGTGGCACATGCATCTGAAGTTTGAAGCAGCAAGAGACCCTGGTGTATCTATACTCTCTCTCTCAATAAATAAAAAAATATATCTGGCTGGAGAGATGGCTTAGCGGTTAAGGCGCCTGCCTGCTAAGCCTAAGAATGCCGGTTCCAATCTCCAGGTCCCACGTTTAGCCAGATGCAAAACGACACAAGGGCGCAATGCCACACTTGCCCACAAGGGGGCGCACATGTCTAGAGTTCGTTCACAGCAGTTGAGAGGCTGCTGACATGCCCATTCTTCTTTCTGTCTTCTCCCTCTCTGTCTCCACCGCCAAAAAAAAAAAAAAAGCCAGGTGTAGTGGTGTACACCTTTAATCCCAGCACTTGGAAAGTCAAGGTAGAAGGATTGCTGGATTCAATGGAACATAGGATTGATGCTTAAATATTTTTATTATTTATTTGAGAGAGAAAGAGGTAGATAGAGAGAATGGGCACATCAGGGCCTTCTACCGCTGCAAACAAACTCCAGACACATGCACCACTTTGTGAATATGGCTTAGGTGGGTCCTAGAGAATTGAACCCGAGTCCTTTGGCTTTGCTGGCAACTGCTATCTCTCCAGCCCAGGACTGATGTTTAACTTGATTAAAAACTGTCATTCTGTCTCAAACAAATAAATGATATTTAAGAATGATTTCCAGGGTGCTTGAATTAATTTACAGTCCCACCCATAGCATGTATAAGTACTACTTACTTTATTTCCTTGTAGCAACTAGTTTTAAAAAAGTTTTCAGCCAGGCGTGGTGGCACATGCCTTTAATCTCAGCACTTGGGAGGCAGAGGTAGGAGGATCACCATGAGTTCAAGGCCATCCTGAGAATACAGAGTGAATTCCAGGTCAGCCTGGGCTAGAGTGAGACCCTACCTCGAAAGACAAAAAACAAACAAACAAAAAAACCCTAAAAAAGTTTTCAGCTGGGTGTTGTGGTGCACTCCTTTAATACCAGCATTTGGGAGGCAAAGGTAGGAGGATCGCCATGAGTTTGAGGCCACCCTGCGACTACAAAGGGAATTCCAGGTCAGCCTTGACTAGAGTGAAACCCTACCTCAAAAAAAAAAAAAAACAAAACACAAAACAAAACAGATTCTGGGTGATTCTAATGTATCACTATGTTTTAATTTGCTTGCTACAGGCACACAGGGATTACAGACATCTGTACCATGTCCACCTTTATGTGGATTCTGGAAATCCAAACTCAGATTGTCAAACTTGTATAGTAAATGCATAGGAACCAGAAGTGGTGGCGCACGCCTTTAATCCCATCACTCAGGAAGCAGAGGTAAGAGGATTCCTGTGAGTTTGAGGCCATCCTGAGACTACACAGTGAATTCCAGGTCAGCCTGGGCTAGATTGAGACCCTACTTCAAAAAACAAAAACAAAAATCAAAATAGGGCTGGAGAGATGGCTTAGCAGTTAAGGCACTTGCCTGCGAAGCCTGAGGACCTAGGTTCAATTCCTCAGTACCTAATTAAGCCAGGTGCACAAAGTGGCACATGCATCTGGAGTTTCCTCTCTCACTCAAATAAATAAATATTAAAAAAAAAAAAATCAAGACTTCCAGTTAAGATGGCAGCAAAGGAAACACGCCAAAACAGCCTAGGGGAGAAAGTAAATTATCAACCAGCCTCCTCACAAACTCAAGAAATGTGGCATGTCTGTTATGGGGGAAACCAACTGCTCTCTAATTGGACTGGACGTCCGCTCCATGGGAGGGAATACATGCCTGATACTGAAAACCTACAACAGGGGATGTCATGAGCCCTAAGGGTGTAATGTCTGCTGGTGTCTGGCTAAATGTATATACTATGCTCACCAAACTGCCCAGTAAGCACTTCTCTTAATGTCCACACCCATATATTAATGCTACTCTCACTTTTGGTTAGAGAAGCTTCTCTTTTCAGATGGTGGCAACCTTGGGATGACTCAGAAGGCACCACGGTGCTGAGAAGAAGGGACAGAGGAGTGTTCAGCACTGAAACATCTCAAACCTACCTTCCAAGGGTCAGGGTGCATTGTGGAAGAGGGGGTGGAAAGAATGTAACAGCCAAAGGAAGAGCAGGACTCCTTACAACATGCTCCTCCAGACACAAAATGGTCTGGATATCCATGACCTCACAGTGCCTCACACTACCTACACAAGACCATCATAACAGAAGGAAAAGATCATGACATCAAACTGAAAAGAGAGACTGATTGAGAGGGGGAGGGGATATGATGGAGAGTGAAGTTTCAAAGGGGAAAGTGGAGGGAGGGAGGGAAGTACCATGGGATATTGTCTATAATTAAGAAGTTGTCAATAATAATAAAAAAAACAAGCCGGGTGTGGTGGCGCACGCCTTTAATCCCAGCACTCGGGAGGCAGAGGTAGGAGGATCGCCGAGAGTTTGAGGCCACCCTAAGACTACGTAGTTAATTCCAGGTCAGCCTGGGCCAGAGTGAGACCCTACCTCAAAAACCAAAAAAAAAAAAAAAAAAAAAAAAAAAAAAAAAAAAAAAAAAAAAGAAACAATGAGGAAGACATGAGATCAAAATTGATGTCTCTCTCTTCTTGTAATAAATAAAAAACAAAAAGAAAAGTCACAAAGAAATAAAGTTATCCAGAAAAACCAGGAACCCCCCACAAAAAAAAAAAACGAGATGCTATAACCTGGTCTAAAATTAAATGAGTCACTATGTGAGCTGGGCATATGACCTGATGAACTCCTGCAATCCGATTCAGAAAGATACCAATGCTTTTATGATACCTTTTTTTGGTTTGTTTTTAAAGATTTTATTTTATTTATTAGAGAGATGGCGGGGGGGGGGGGGGCGGCCGAGAGACAGTGAGAATGGGCGCACCAGGGCCTCTAGCCACTGCAAACGAACTCCAGATGCATGTGCCACCATGTGCATCTAGCTTATGTGGGACCTGGAGAATTGAACCAGAGTCCTTAGGCTTCACAAGCAGACACTTTAACGGCTAAGCCATCTCTCCAGCCCTGTTTGTTTGTTTTAATATATTTTATTTATTTATTTGAAAGAGAGAAAGAGGGAGGGAGAGAGAGACAGAGAGAGAAGGGGTGTGCCAGGGCATCCAGCCACTGCAAACGAACTCCAGATGCATGCACCCCCTTGTGCATCTGGCTTATGTGGATCCTGGAGAATCGAACTGGGGTCCTTTGACTTTGCAGGCAAATGCCCTAACTGCTAAGCCATCTCTACAGCCTTGTTTTGTTTGTTTTTCGAGGCAGGGTCTCACTCTATCCCAGGCTGACCTGGAATTCACTATGTAATCTCAGGGTGGCCTTGAACTCACAGTGATCCTTCTACCTATGCCTCCTAAATGCTGGGACTAAAGGCGTGTGCCACCACGCCTGGCATTATATATATATATATTTTTTTGGTTTTGCAAGGTAGGGTCTCACTCTGGTCCAGGCTGACCTGGAATTAACTATGTAGTCTCAGGGTGGCCTCAAACTCTTGGCGATCCTCCTATCTCTGCCTCCCGAGTGCTGGGATTAAAGGCGTGCGCCACCACGCCTGGCTCCATAATACATATTTTGATCAGGGGTTGGCAAATGCTTCCCTGTAAAGGCTTATCTGTAACTATATTTAGGCTTTTTGAGTTATAGGTCTCTATAGGAACCAAATTTTGAGGTTGGAAGATAAATGTGTAAATGAATGGACACGGTTAAATGTCAATGAATCTTTACTTAAAAATAAAGCAATGGGGGTTGAAGAGATGGCTTAGTGGTTAAGGCGCTTGCCTACAAAACCAAAAGACCCAGGTTTGATTCCCCAGGATCCACGAAAACCAGATGCACGTGGTGGCACATGCATCTGGAGTTTGTTGCAGCAGCTGAAGGCCCTGGCATGCCCATTCTTTCTATCTGCCTCTTCCACTATACCTCTCTAATAAATAAAAGCAATGGGCCCCTGTCAGCACTGTTTTTTTTTTTTGGGGGTTTCAAGGTAGGGTCTCACTCTAGCCCAGGCTGACCTGGAATTCACTCTGTAGTCTCAGGGTGGCCTTGAACTTATGGCGATCCTCCTACCTCTGCCTCCCGAGTGCTGTGAGTAAAGGCGTGTGCCACCACTCCTGGCTCTGTCAGCACTCTTTTAAAAAATATATTTTTATTTATTTGCAAACAAGAGAGGGGGGAGTGGAAGGAGGGAGAGATGGAAGAAGTAGGCAGGCTGATGGACAAAAGAAGCAGTACACTGGATATACAGTATATACACTGGAGCCTGGAGACCTCCAGTTCTCTCCACACCCACTGTACTTCCTTCACTCTATCAGCACGTTTTTGGCAAATGATGATTCACAGGTACTGAAAATTCAAAGATTCAGATTATAGTAATATCCTGCATGAAATGAGGTTGTACATACCTTTTGTAACAGCTGCTGGAGTCCAGCTGGGGGCAGATGGAGCTGGAGCAGCTATGGGCAAAATGGTAGATGATTTGCTCGCAGAAAATGACTGAACCACTAAAAGGCACAAAAGGAAGGAGAACATAACCAACAGAAATTATTAGTTTTAATTTTTTTTGGTTTTTCAAGGTAGGTTCTTACTCTAGCCCAGGCTGACCTGGAATTCATTATGTAGTCTCAGAGTGACCTTGAACTCACAGCAATCCTCCTACTTCTGCCTCCCAAGTGCTGGGATTAAAGGAGTGCACCAACACACCCAGCTTCAACAGAAAATTATTATTTTCAAAATGTTTTTACTTATTTTAGAGAGAGAGAGAGAGATCACCTTGTGCATCTGGCTTACATGGGTCCTGGAGAATCAAACCAGGGTCCTTAGACTTCACAAGCAAGCACCTTAACTGCTGAGCCATCTATTCAGCCCTTTATTAAATAAATTAGGGTCAAGTGAATCCAACTGAAGTTCTTTACTTTGGAGGCAAGTGCCTTAACTGCTAAGCCACCTCTCCAGTCCCAGAAATTATTATTATTTATTTGAGAGAGAGAGAGAGAGAGAGAGAGAATATGAGAATGGCACGCCCAAACTCCAGACGTGTGTGCCCCCTTGTGGTTAAGTGCGGCATTGCAACCTTGCATCACTTTTTGTGTCTGGCTAATCATGGGACCTGGAGATTGGAACCAGCATTCTTAGGCTTGACAGGCAGGTGCCTTAACTACCAAGCCATCTCTCCAGCCCCAGAAATTATTTTTAACAAGGACAATCCAACTCCCACATGACAGCCTAATAGACTAATACTACAACCTTAGGAAAACAGAAATAGTAAGGTCCTCTCTTTATATGGTGACCCAACAAGCTGGGCTATATATTAGTACCAGGGTAACTGAGTTGTATTTCTAAACTATGGAAATGGCAGATTGTCAGGAAGCTAGGAAAACAAAAATCAAATTAACACTAACTCTCATGAATGTTCAAAATGTTTCTTCTCACCTCATCTTTAGAAATGCGCAGCTGCATAGGCGCTAACAGATAGACTGAGTATTACGTTCAGTCCTTGATGACACACTTGGAAAGCTAAAGGGTAGGTTGTACATGGCACAGAGACATTCCCAACTAGGAGAATATGGACTTTCTCCAAGGTGGACCTGTGTGCCAAACCCAAGAGTGAGATACATACCTTTATTCACAGGCATCAGGATAGTCTGCACACTGCCAGAGGTGTTTACGCTCAGTGGCTTGAGCTGGCTGGGAATTGTCAGGACAGCCTGCTGGGGACTGGACTGACTGGAGTGAATTTTTAACAATCCTACAAGAACAAAGCCAAGCTATAGATCAGATGCTTCCTTCAAGTATCTTGTCCCCTTTGCCACTCTATCTTTCTCCTCTGAGGAAGTTTCCAGGATATTATCAGGAATTAAAAAGCTAGAAGCAAGAGCTAATGGATGATGCACAATGAAACTCTGCGGTGATATAATAATTTATTTTTAAAAGTAAAGTAGCTGGGTGTGGTGGTGCACACCTTTAATCCCAGCACTCGGGAGGCAGAGGTAGAAGGATCGTCATGAGTTCGAGGATACCCTGACAGTACATAGTGAATTCCAGGTCGGCCTGGGCTACAGTGATACCTTACTTTGGAAAACCAAAAATAAATAAATAAATAAAGTAATGCTGGGTATGGTTGTGCTTGCCTTTAATCCCAGTACTTTGGAAACAGAGGTAGGCGAATTCAAGGCCAGAGTTCCAGATCAGCCTGGGCTAGAGTGAGACTCTACCTCAAAAAAAAAAGTGGGGGGGGGGGGGAAGAGGGCGGAGAGATGGCTTAGTGATTAAGGCACTTGCCTACAAAACCAAAGACCCAGGTTTGATTCTCCAGGACTCACATAAGCCAAATGCACAAGGTGGCACATGTGTCTGGAGTTTGTTGGCAGTGGCTGAAGGCCCTGGTGGGCCCATTCTATTTGCCCCTTTCTCTCTAATAAATAAATAAAAATTTAAAAAATTGTTTTTAAAAAATGGGGCTAGACAGATGGTTTAGTGATTAAGGTGCTTACCTGCAAAGCCTACAGACATAAGTTCAATTCCCTAGGACCCATGTAAGCCAGATGCACAAGGTGGTGCATGTGTCTGGAGTTCGTTTGCAGTGGTTGAAGGCCTTGGATCACCCAATTTCTGCCCTCATCTGCCTCTTTCTCTCTCAAGTAAGTAAATAAAAATTTAAAAAGAAAAAAAAAAAAAGAAACAACAGCAAATGCTAGAGATATGGTTCATCAGGTAAAGCATTTGCTTGCAAAGCCTGACAGTCGAGGTTCCATCCCAAGTATCCATAGGTAAAGCCATATGTACAAAATGGCACATGCATCTAGAGTTCATTTGTAGTGGCAGGATGTTTTCCTATGCCTACTCTCTCTTTGTTTGCAAATAAATAAATAAAAATAATTTTTAAAAAGGGTCATCTTGCCAGTTATGGTGCTGCATGCTGGTACTATAGACTGATAGAAGAAATTTTTCAGTGTCAGGGATAGGATAACTTCTAGTGAGTTGTTGGCCAGGGAGGTCACTGATGCCCCCAAACATTACAGGTTATTGCTAAGGCTCTTGGTTTCCCACCAGGAATAGATGGTGATTTTACATACTTGGGCTGTAAGGTCACGGAAAAATCCTGCTTGGAGCTGAGCTGAAAACCTCCTCAGTGTAGACCAGATGACAGAAAGCTGGAAAAAGCTATACTGCATGCAGTTCCATGGGTGAGAGAGAAATCACCACTAAAGATAAATAACAGTGGAAACTGCAAGCCTTGAATTTGGCCAGCCAGGCCAAATGAGCCATGGGTGCAATAGTGGCATGTCTGTTATGGGGGAAACCAACTGCTCTCTAATTGGACTGGAGGCCCACTCCATGGGAGGAAATACATGCCTGATACTGAAAACCTATGACAGGGGAAGTCATGAGCTGTAGGGGTGTAACATCTGTTGGTGTCTGGCTAAATGTAAATACTATGCTCACCAAACTGCCTGGTAAGCACTTTTCTTAATATCCACACCCATATATTAATACCACTCTCACTTTTGGTTAGAGAAGCTTCTCTTTTCAGATGGTGGGGACTTTGGGATGACTCAGAAGGCACCACAGTGCTAAGAAGAAGGCTCAGAGGAGTGCTCAGCACTGAAACATCTCTAACAAACCTTCTAAGGCTCAGGGTCCATTACAGAAGAGGTGGCAGAAAGAATGTTAAGAGCCAAAGGAAGGGTAGGACTCCTTACAATGCACCCTTCCAGACACAAAATGGTCTGGATATCCATGACCTTGTAGTGTCTGGCACTACCTACACAAGACCATCATAATAAGAGGAAAAGATAATGACATCAAAATAAAAGAGAGACTGATTGAAAGGGGGAAGGGGGATGATGGACAGTGGAGTTGCAAAAGAGAAAGTGAGGGGAGGGAGGGAATTACCATGGTCTATTGCCTATAATTATGGAAGTTACCAATAAAAAATAAAATAAAAAATAAAAATGGGGGTCCATCTTTCTATTGCAAAGATAATTTCCATGGTTCTACTTGCATTACAGAACTATTCTAGGCATTCCAGAGCGGGGAGTGTGGTATTGCAAAGGACTTTAGTGTGAAGACACACCATATGCTAACAAGAGAAATGTGGCAACAATGACTAAAAACAGCATCAGAGGCCATGGTGGGCCTGAAAGAAAGGAGCTGGCCTCAAATACATTTAGAACAGAGGCATCAATAAGCAAAAATCTTACTTTCATTCTCGAGAAATGTTAAGTAGTACTATTCAGTACACAGCAACTGCTCACCAAGACAAGACCATTGGGAGTAAAACAAAGATCTGATGAGCTGTATTTTTACTATTCTTTTAAAAATTATTTTATTTTTTATTTTTACTTATTTGGGAAAGAGAAAGAGGGAGGGGGAGAGAGAGAGAGAGAATGGGCCACTTGTGCATCTGGCTTATGTGGGTTATGGGGAATTGAACCTGGGTCCTTTGGCTTTGTAGGCAAGCACCTTTACCACGAAGCCATCCCTCCAGCCTTACAATTCTTATTTTTATGAAAATATAGGTTGAGCATTTGAAAAATAAAAAAAAAGGCTTTTAACTATAAATTACCATCCTCATCTAGTTAACAATACTACCCAACTTTACCCCTTTTATTATTTATCTCAGCATTTTGTTACCTCAGCAGTTTTAAAAGAAAATGTGTACTGCAGGACTTTATTTATTACTTTGGAGAGGGGAAACCCTAATTTTCAAATGAAAAATGAGAAAGCTATACCTCCAGAAAATAAAATGGTACTAGGATTGGTTATTTCTTTTGGGTCACACAGAACAGTATTGGAGTATTAGGAAGAGAAAGTAAAAAATGCCTCAAAATCTGGTTGTGTTAGCACACCCCTCGAGAGGCTAAGGTAGGAAGATTGTCAAGAGTTCAAGGCAGCTGAGCGTGGTTGTGCACACCTTTAATCCCAGCAATTGGGAGGCAGAGGTAGGAGAATTATTGTGAATTCAAGGCCAGTCTGAGACTACATAGTAAATTCCGGGTCAGCCTGGACTAGAGTGAAACCCTACCTCAAAAAACAAAAAAGAAAAAAAAAAAAAAAAAGAAAAAAAAAAAGAGTTCTAGGCCAGCCTGGGGCTATAGAGTGAGTTCCATAGACTGAGTTCCAGATCAGCCTGGGCTAGAGTGAGACCCTGCCTCAAAAACAAAACAAAAAATAAGTGCCCCAGGTGTGGTGGCACATGCCTTTAATCCCAGCACTAGGGAGGAAAGGCAGGAGGACCATTATGAGTTTGAGGACAGCCTGAAGAGTTCATACTGATTTGCAGGTCAGCTTGGGCTAGAGCAAGACCATACCTCAAAACCCCCTCCCTCCAAAAAAAAAAGTTGTGAAAAGTTAAGACTTGGCCAGTGATGGTGGTGCACAGAGGAGTGAAAAAAAAATAGATAAAGCTCCTTCAGTAGAAATCTTCCACAGCTCCTCAAAGTTCTTACAGTGAATCCAAAGCCCGGTGCACTGTCCTCTAGTACTTTCTACCTTATTAGTTCTACTCTACTTCTAATGCTGCTTTTGCTTAAAATACCTCATAATATACAAAAAAAGCTAAAGACACTCGTTTATATAGAGGAAACAGCCTGGACTTCACATTACAAAAAAAAAAGTATTATAAAAACAACTAGGGCTGGAGAGATAGCTCAGCAGTTAAAGTGCTTGCCTGCAAATCCTAACAACTCAGGTTCAATTCCCTAGTACCCACGTAAAGCCAGACGCACGAACTGGCGCATGCATCTGGTGTTCGTTTGCAGTGGCTGGAAGCCCTGGTGCATCCATTCTCTATCTGTCTGTCTGTCTTCTATGTCTCTCTGCTTACAAATAAATAAATAAAACATATTGAAAGAGGCTGACATAGTGAGTATAGGTGCTCCAGGACCTTCTGCCACTACAAACCCCAGATGCATATTCCACTTTGTGCATCTGGCTTTACACAGGTACTGGGGAAATCGAACTAGGGCCATCAGTGATCCTCCTATTTCTGCCTCCCAAGTGTTGGAATTAAAGGCATGTGCCACCATGCCTTGTAGTCATTTTTGGTTAATTTAGTAATTTATTTTACAGAATATTAACACTTGCCAAGCACATTATTCTAATGAGAGAAAAACAGTAAGACACTTACCTGATACTGTGGCTTTCCCCGAGATAGGGTTTGGGGTGGACACCAGGGATGTTGCACTGACGACAGTGGGAGCTGTAGCCTTGCAGGTTCCCACGGTTGCCTGGCTCACACACACTTGTGGCTGGCCAGTAGTTTTCATTACAGAGCCAACAGAAGATGAAACAGGTGTGATTCCTTCAGACTGCTTACCCAGAGAGCCAGAAATGAAATGAAGAAGACAGCAATGGAACATACTTAGAGCAGTGGCCGCCACAGAGTGCATGTAATAAATATGAACTATTAGTTATCACCACCTGTTAAATATCATGTTATTTAATTTATTATTATTTTTGTTTTTTTTCCCCCAGCTTATAAATTTATTTTGTTGTTGTTTATTTTTGGTTTTGTGAGGTAGGAATTTACTCTAGCCCAGGCTGACCTGGAATTCCCTATGGAGTCTCAGGGTGGCCTCGAACTCACAACAATCCTACCTCTGCCTTTTGAGTGCTGGGATAAAAGGCATGTGCCACCACGCCCAGCATGCCATGCTATTTTTCAAAAGAGAGTTTCTTGGGACTGGGTATGTGGCTCAGTTCATACTCCCGGAGCCCAGGAACACTGCAGAGGAAGTGGGAGATTAAACCAGTGCCGTTCTCACTGCTAGCCTGAGAACCTCCAGGGAGATGGCAGCAGACACTGATGCGACTCAAACTCATCAAAGTAGACAATCACAATCCACAACAAAGGAGACTTATATAATATGTCATCTAAGGATTGGGGAACATTGTGGATGAGGAGGCGGAAAGACTGTAAAAGCCACAGGATGGGAAAGTGTACTCTGAAGCACTGATCCCCCACTCCCAACAAGGATTGGCTGGTGCATCAATGACCCCACTGTGAATACTGATAACCCTACCCAGGAGGGTCCTCAGTGGAATGGGGGTGGGGAGAGGGGACATAAGAGTATAACCTGGTGGGAAGATTACCAATTTATAATATATGTATTATATAGTCATATGTTAAAGTTCTCAATAAAAATTAAGAAGGTGCAAAGCAACTGAGGAAGACATTTGATGGCTACCTGGACCCATGTAAAGGCAAATGCACGAAGTGGTGCATGTTTCTGGAGTTCATTAGCAGTGGCAAGAGGTCTGCCCATTCTCTCCTTTTCTCTCTTTACTTGCAAACCAACCAACCAACAAATAAAAAATTTAAAACAGTAAAAAGAGGATGGAGAGATTGCTCAGTGGTTAAAAGTGCTTGTTTGCAAAGCATGCTGGTCCACGTTTGATTATCCAGCATCCACATACAGCTGGACACCCTGATATGCTCCCCACATATGTTCAGATTAAGTAAAATTAAATTAAAAGAAGTAGGGCTGGAGAGATGGCTTAGTGGTTAAGGCACTTGCCTGCAAAGCCAAAGGACCCAGATTCGATTCCCCAGGGCCCATGTAAGCCAGATGCACAGGTAGTGCATGCATCTGAAGTTCGTTTGCACTGGCTGGAGGACCTGGCATGTCCATTCTCTCCCTCTTTCCCTTTATCTATCTGCCTCTTTATCTCTCTCGCTCAAATAAAAAAATAAATATTTAAAAAATGATTAAAAGAAATAGAAAACAATACAGATGTCTACCAAGTGACAGATACACAAATTAGTATTATCCATAAAAGTGTACATTCAGTTATAAAAATGAAGTAATTACTGTGCATGGTGGCACATGCCTTTAATCCCAGCACTTGGAGGCTGAGGTAGGAGGATCACTTTGAGTTCAAGGCCAACCTGGGCTACAGTGAGACCTGATCTGTGGGATGGAAGGGTGAAGAACCAAAATGTGGTATTCTTGAAAATGCCATGCTGGCTACGTATGGTGGTGCATGCCAGCACACAAGAGAAAGAGGCAAAAGGATCGCTGTAAGTTCAAGATTAGCTACGGCTTTGCAAAGACGGCCCAGATTTGAATCCATAGTACCCATGTTTCCCCAGATGTCAAAGGTGGCATAGGTGTTTGTTTACAGCAGCAAGAGGCCCTAGCCCTCATCATGCATGCAAATAAAAAAATTTTTTTAAAGCCAGACATGAAAGTAACACACACATACATAACTTTTATATGATGTAAATATATATATATATATTAGAACTCTGTGAATTTAACAAAAAGCACTAAACTGTGCGCTAGAAAGGGTAATTTTTTCTTTTTGTGGTTCGAGGCAGGGTCTTGCTCTAGCCCAGGCTGACCTGAAATTCCCTATGTTGTCTCCGGATAGCCTCAAACTCAAGGCAATCCTCCTACCTCTGCCTCTCAAGTGCTGGGATTAAAAGCGTGTGCTTCCACACCCAGCCCAAAATGGTAAATTTTATGACATGTAACTTATGTCTTGATTTTAGGAGAACAGCAACATGGGACCTGGGGAGATGGATCAGTGGTTAAGAGTGCTTGCTGTGTCAAGCATAAGGACCCAAGTCTGATCCCCAGCACCAACGTAAAAACCTGGGAGAGGCTACACAAGCACTTGTAACTACAGTACTAAGGGCTTGCAATAAGCTATGAGCTCCTGGTCTTGAAATAAGGTAGAAAAGTGACATAAGATGTCTTCCTTTAAGCCTCCACACAAATGTGTACGGGCATTCACCTGGAGGTGAATAAAAATAATTTATTTTTTTAAATATAAATTTAAACTGGGTGTAGTAGTGCACGCCTTTAATCCCAGCACTCGGGAGGCAGAGGTAGGAGTATTGCCATGAGTTCAAGGCCACCCTGAGACTACATAGTGAATTTCAGGTCAGCCTAGGCTAGAGCAAGACCCTACCTCAAAAAACTAAAAAACTAGCCAGGCATGGTGGCGCATGCCTTTAATCCCAGCACTCGGGAGGCAGAGGTAGGAGGATCGCCGTGAGTTCAAGGCCACCCTGAGACTACATAGTTAATTCCAGGTCAGCCTGGGCCAGAGTGAGACCCTACCTCGAAAAACAAAAACAAAAACAAAAAAACAAAAACAACAACAACAACAAAAAAAACAACTAAAAAACTAAAAAATAAATAAATTTAAAAAGCAACATTTCAATATTTTAAAATATATTTTTATAGTTTTCTTTTTTTTTAATTTTAATTTTAATTTTTTTGGTTTTTGCAAGGTAGGGTCTCACTCTGGTCCAGGCTGACCTGGAATTAACTATGTGTCTCAGGGTGGCCTCGAACTCTCGGCAATCCTCCTACCTCTGCCTCCCGAGTGCTGGGATTAAAGGCGTGCGCCACCACGCCAGGCTAATTTTCTTTTTTAAAGATTTTATTTTTATTTATTTATTTTTATTAGAGACAGAGTGAGAGAGACAGTGAGAATGGGCGTGCCAGGGCCTCTAGCCACTGCAAACGAACTCCAGACATATGTGCCACCGTGTGCATCAGGCTTACATGGGACCTGGAGAATCGAATTGGGGTCCTTAGGCTTCTCAGGCAAAAGCCTTAACCACTAACCCATACAATTTTCTTTTTAAAAAATATTTTTATTTATTTATTTGAGAGAGCATGAGGCAGACAGAAAGAGAGAATGGGTGCGCCAGGGCCACTAGCCACTTCAAACCAACTCCAGATGCACGTGCCATCTTGTGTATCTGGCTTAATGTGGGTACTAAGGAATTGAACCTGGGGCCTTAGGCTTCTCAGGCAAGTGCCTTAACTGCTAAGTCATCTCTCCAGTCCTAAAATTTTCTTTTTGTAATGTGGTGTGGTGTTTGTGTATATGTATGTGGTGTCCCCTGAGCTTTGCCTACAGCAGGGGTCAGTCACTTATGGTTGGTGACTCATTACATTGCTCTTTCTGCTGGGTGTGGTGGTGCACATCTTAATCCTGGCACTCAGGGTGCAGAGGTTGGAGGATTGCTGTGAGTTAGAGGCCAGCCTGGAACTACAGAGTGAGTTTTAGGTCAGCCTGGGCTAGAATGAGAGCCTACCTTGAAAAAAACAAACAAAAAAATACACCAAAAAAAAGACGCACGCATCTGGAATTCATTTGCAGTATTTTTCTCTCTCAAGTAAATACAAAGAATATTTAAAAACCAAACCAAACCAAAGGTCTTCCTGTTGGATGTTTTTTTGTTTTTTGAGCGGGAATCTCTTTCCTGAGTCTGGAGCTTGCAGGGCTCTGACAATTCTTAGTTCTATGCTCCTCTGTGGAACTGGGGTTAAATGTATGTGGCCACTACCAACTGTTCACCTGGGATCTCTGTCAGTCTCAGAACCCACCTCAGGCTCTCATGCTTGGGCAGGAAGCACACTTAATAGCTGAGCCATCTCTCTGGCCCACATTTCTCTCTCTCTCCTATCATTCATCTATCTATCTATCTATCTATCTATCTATCTATCTATCTATCTATCTATCAATCATCTATCTGTCTGTCTATCATCTATCTATTTATTTTTTTGGTTTTCCAAGGTAGGGTCTCACTCTAACCGAAGCTGATCTGGAATTCACTATGTAGTCTTAGGGTGGCTTCAAACTCACAGCAATCCTCCTAGCTCTGTCTTCCAAGTGCTGGGATTAAAGGCGTGCACCACCATGCCCTGCCAACATTTCAATGTTTAAAAAACACCCATGGGTATGCCTGCTGGTATCTTCCTTATGTTTATCTACTTTCATATTCCATCATTCTATAGCCATGCTCTCACCTGTGGTGTAGCACCATTCGCTGAGAGGGCTACAGCGGGAGAGGTAGCAGCTGTGATAACCCCTCCTGCTACTCGAAGCATTGTGGTTCCAGGCTTTGAGAGCTGTGAGGTGGCTGGCACAGACTTCATGGTGCTATCAGATATCTTCATTAGTGATGACTGGCCCCCAGGGCCGGCCTGCAGAAACCAAACAGGTAGAAGTATCAATGATCTACAACTTATCCATAGATATTTGAAAGCCTATCAAGAAAGTCTTAATCAAGATTACAGGAGGTATGTATGAACCTTTCTAGTAAGCCCACACTTAGACCTTAAGATACAAATACAACCTTAGCACAAAAATAAGGTGTGCAAATGAGTGTATGTGCAAGCTTCTACTTGTCAGTAGTGTCTTCAAAGACACCAGCATATCTGCTTTCAAAATAATGGAGTTCAGAGCTCCATTAAATGTACAGGGATCTTTAAATGTGATAAACAAACCAGGGTAGGGCTAAATTTGTGTGGGTAACTTAATGGCACCTTAGGGATAAGAGGTTAGTATAGAGAACCTATAAATGGCACAAAGACACATTTTTTGGCTTTGCAGATACTATAATTTCTCAACTCTACTATGATAGCATGAAATGGATGTATTTGTGTCCCAATAAAATGTTATTCACAAAGATACCAGAAGTGATGGCACATGCCTTTAATCCCAGCCCTGAAGTAGGAGGATCACCATGAGTTTGAACCTATCCTGGGGCTACAGAGTGAGTTTCAGATCAGCCTGAGCGAGAATGAGACCTTGTCTTAAAAAAAACAAAACAGGGCTGGAGAGATTGCTTAGCAGTTAAGGTGTTTATCTGCAAAGCCAAAGGACCTTGGTTTGATTCCCCAGGATCCATGTAAGCCAGATGCACAAGGTAGTGCATGCATCTGGAGTCTGTTTGCAGTGGCTGGAAGCCCTGGTGCGCCCATTCTCTCTCTTCCCCTCTCTCTTTCAGCCTCTTTCCCTCTCTCAAATAAATAAATAAAAATAAAATAAAAATAAAAAAATTAAAAAAAGACTAAGAAGGCCAGGCATGGTGGAGCAAACCTTTGATTCCAGCACTCCGAAGGCAGAGGTAGGAGGATTGCCGTGAGTTCAAGGCCACCCTGAGACTACATAGTGAATTCCAGGTCAGCCTGGGCCAGAGTGAGACCCTACCTCGAAAAACAAACAAACAAAAAACCCACAAAGCCTTGGGCACAGTCACTAGTGGAAATCTTTTTTTCAGTCTGAAAGCTTATTGAGTGAGAGAGCACTTACACATACCCTGTTATTCATGAGTCATTCTCATGAACTTTATAAGGCAGATTTCAGTCTCATTTTAGAAGTGAGGCAATATAGCTCAATCAGTGTTTCAAGTTCACATAGCTCGTAAATGGGGAAGAAATAATTAGAATCTAAGAGAACTAGATATGGCATAATTTGTAGTGAATCCTTATACCAAAATTCTAAACAAAATCTTACAAAAAGTCCATGAATATATTAACAAAGAACAGTGAAACTGATCCCAGGAATGCAAGGTTGATCTAAAGCCAAAAAGAAAAATAAATAAATAAATAAATAAATAAAATAAACAGAAGCTATAGTATCAGTCCAAAAGACATACAAAATGGGTCTCCATGACAAAAACCCTAACACCCCATGTTCTGAAAAAATGCATACATACACATACAGAAAATGTTGGCTGGGCATGGTGTCACATGCCTATAATTCCAGCACCTGGGAGGCTGAGGTAGGGGGATCACTGTGAGTTTGAGGCTACCTTGGAGCTACAGAGTGAATTCTAGGTTAGCCTGGGCTAGAGTGAAACCCTACACCTCAAGAAAGGGGTAGGGGGAAGAAAATGAAAATGTAGTATTGCCTTGTATGCTGGCACATGGAGAATTGCCTGAAGTCTGAAACTAACCTGGGACTACAGAGACCCTACCTCAAACAACAACAAAAACAAAACCACAAAGAAAATGTAGTTCTTTTTAGTGAACAGACTCATCATGCATGTATCCTTCTGAACCCCTGATGGTTTCATTTGATAATTTTAGAGAGCTATGTAGAAGACCCTTTCATAGATAATGATGTCTCTCATCTAGTCAAAAGAATGTCGTTGTTCTTTAGCTTGTATTAAAGAATACCGTCAGCCGGGCGTGGTGGCGCACATCTTTAATCCCAGCACTTGGGAGGCAGAGGTAGGAGGATCACTGTGAGTTTGAGGCCACCCTGAGACTACATAGTGAATTCCAGGTCAGCCTGGACCAGAGTGAAACCCTACTTCGCAAAACCAAACAAACAAAACAAACAAAACAAAAAACACTGTCAAAGACATATTCTAAACCCACTATAATTCTGTGTGTATATTATGACTGAAATCATCTATTATGCTAATCAGGGTCTTGTTAAGTCCCTCCAGAGAAATGTCTAAATGAAGTAAACTGCTCCTTTTAATAAATAGTGTGATTTTTGTAAGTATGCTTTCAAATAATTTTGCTGTCCAATTTATTTTATTAACTCTTGTGGTGGTTTAAATGCAAAATGGCTCCATAAAATGTGGTTGAATACTTAATGCCCAATTGGAGGCTCTTTTAGAAAAGGTTTTTGGAACCTTCAGAAGGTAGAGTCTTACTGGAGGAAATACTTCAATGAAGGTGGCCCTTGAGGTTTTTTTTAGCCTCAATCTTGACCCCATTTGCTGTTCTTTCTCTACTTCCTCCCTGCTGCCATGACAAGCTGACACTGGCTTCCTGCTCCTGCCAGGTTTTCCCTGCCATGATGGAATGTGCCTTTGGCATTGTAAACTGAAATAAACTCTTTCCTTCCCTAAGCTGCTTCTGTTTAGGTATTTTGTTCCAGCAATGAGAAAGTAACTGGGTCAAATGTACAAGATAATACCATTTGTATATCTGAATAATCCTTGGCCTTATGTTCTCATTTGACTTGTATTTCTCAAGAGCTAGTTAGTTTTCTATTTTCCTGAAATACACACACACAAAAATTTTTAAAATGTAACCTTAACTTCTTTAGAACTTTTTAGAGTTTGTGTAATGAGAGAGGCTGTAAGCATGTAACCAAGTGGCACAATCACCACACATTAGGAGTGTAACAAGTGTGTTATTTACCTGTGTAAACAAAGTGGTTTTCTGTCCAGAGATGACTTTTAGTGTCTGTTGTCCCTGTGCAGAAGATGTGCTGACTCCTAACGTTCCTTGGACTACTGACCCAGTAGACAGTTGTTTTCCAGACGTTTGGGGTGATGGCTGGCCAACTAAGAATGTCCCCTAGGTGGCAGGGGTAGGGGGAAGAATTCACTAAGAACATGTTAAATTCAAATGGATTTCATTGATTCTTTAAACCCCAAGGTTCCAAATTATATTCCAATATTCTCAGCTTCGTTTCATACTCCAAATACCAAAACCAAAGAGGTCAGCTCTAAATGTCACTACAAACATCTAGTCCCACTTTTCAAACTTCACACAGTAGTTGTAGAGCATGTCTGAAAACTAAAACTTGATTTAGTCATTCAGACCGGTTAACTACCCATTCTTCTTAAGAATGTCTAGAATCAAATCCTGACTACATTTCTTGGAGAACAGTGAAGATTTCAGTGGTAAAGGGAAAGAAGGTGGGAACCTGCTCCTAATCAAATCTGACCTAAGTCCAAATACCACAACTTGATACAGTATTTGATTATGTCCTTCTAAGAGACAAATTTAACTGTACATTGACACTGTTTATTACTTCATGGGTTAAGGAGGCAATTAGCATAGTAGAAATTTTTCTTTGAAGCAGAAATATGTAGGTTCAAACTCAACTCTATCATTAGGCTAACAGGAAGGTCTTGCATAAATTATTTAAGTCTTTCTGTGTCTATTTCCTCATATCTTAAAACAAAACAAAAAAATCCCAAATAATACAGACTTACATCATGACTAAAATGTCTGAGCCCTGACCCCAGAGTGGAAAGGGTAAATCAGCAATAATTCAAAGCAGTTATCAGGCTTCTAAATAATTTACAAGATCAGGTACACATTTCCCAGACCTGGGGAGTTTGCTTGAGGATGTAAGATGTGTAAGTCAGGTGCTGGGAGATCCCTCCAGGGTTGGTGGCACTTTGGGTTCCTCCTGCTGCGCTGCCACTGCCACCTCCATTGCCTCCCCCGCCTGCACCACCACCGCTGCTGCCACTGCCACCAGCAACAGCTGAGCCAGATTGGAGGTCTACAAGCACAATGAGTGACAGCAGCATCATGGGAAATAGCTCAACATAAAAACAGACTAGTCTAGAGAAGCTTCCCCCATAGCACCATTCGCTTCCTGCTCCTCTATAGCCTGCTTAGTCTATGATGAATGAGAACTTCCTAGAGTTTAAAGGTAAAATTGAGCACCTACAATCTGGAAGCCACTCAAAAACTTATGGATTATTGAACACATTAGATATCAGATTTGGGGGATTAGGGATGTTTAATTCACAAAATTTATGCAAGTATTATAAAGTCTAAAACATTCTGACATTTAAAACACCTCTGGGTCCCAAACACTTTGGATAGGGAATGCCTGACCTGTACTTTGCAGTGAAGAATAGCTGGCTGTATCTCAGCTCAGATACTGACTTATTTGTAAGACAGTGAAAGCCTGATGACAATGGTTTCTAGTTAAGTGTTTTAGAACAAATCCTCGCGTGTATGGCTCCAGGGCCCCAGTGCTTTTTTTACTTTTGAAGTCCCACTTCAAAATCTATGGATTATTATTACTTTTTTTTTGAGGGAGGGTCTCATTATAGCCCAGGTTGGCCCTGAATTCATGAGATCCTCCTACCTCAGCAGCCTCCCATGTGCTGAGATTATAGGAGACTGAACTTTTCCTTCCATTGTGGTGAGATAATGCTTAAGAACTACCAGGACTGTAAGTACATATGCAATAAGCTCCCCCACCTTAATTCCAGTAACTATTACTGGAACAGAATCCTCTTCCTCCTCTTTTTTTTTAAAATAGTTTTTCGAGGTAGGGTTTTGCTCTAGCTCAGGCTAACCTGGAATTAACTATGTAGTCTCAGGGCGGCCTCCAACTCACAGTAATCCTCCTTCCTCTGCCTCCCAAGTGCTGGGATTAAAGGCATACAGCACCACACAACAGACTGCTTCTTAATTTTGATCCTGAAGATAGTGCAAAAAATCTAAGGAGCTTTCTTTTTCTTTTGAAATATTTATGTACTTACTTCCTTATAAGGAGAGAGAGAGAAAAAATGGGCATGTCAGGGCCTTTTGCGACTGTAAACAAACTCTAGATGCATGTGCCATTCTCTTCATTTAACTTTATGTGGGTATTAGGGAATCGAACCTGGGACAACGGCTTTGCAAGCAATCTCTCCAGTCCATCTGAGGAGCTTTCTGACTGAATTTTGGAATACCTAAAACTGTCCTTTCCTTACACATCTAACTTTTTGATATTGTACTACTTAGGTATTAGGAAACTATACCAGAAATGAGATAGACAAAATGGTGAGTAGCTTACACAATGCACTGGGCAGGGGTGATTCATTTCTCCCATCTAAGCACTGACCAGGCCCAGTCCTGCTTAGTCTCTGGGATTGGATATGATCAGGGTGGTTTGGCAGTAGATAGGATAGGTCATTCTAATGAGCCTGACTGCTGTACCATTCCACTTTTAATTTGGAGGGAATACTTCTTTTTAGCTTTCCTTTTCAATACCACACTCAGTTTCTGTCAAAGCAAAAGTTATAGAACTCTAGATAAATTACCTAATTTTCTTGAAGCCTTAAGGCATATACTCTTAGGTTGAGCCCTTAATTTCTCTTTTCAACTGCAAACCTAACAAATGAGTAAAAATGGCAAACATAATACATAACTCCAATTTTACTGTGTCCCACCAGACAGCTTCTTCTCAATACAGACTATCCCAGAATAGTAAGACCTCTCTCCAAGGTCCATCCCCGATCCTCCTCTGACAAGGAAGACCCAGATTAACTGTGTCGCTTTGTAAGACTAGGATTATTTAAACCTACTTCTAATGAAATTATTCATGTGCTTAAAATCCACTTGGGTAAATGCTCCCATTACACCAAGCAGAATAACAGAAATGCTTCCTGGCTCAGTTAAGACCTGCCCTTCAGTTGGACAACATGAACACACCCAGAGACCTGGAGACCAAATGATCTAGTGATGGACTAACTGGCATTATTGGTTGCTCGAAGGATGGCTCCTTGAGGGATCAGCAGCAGCTTTCCTTTTCCTGAAGGGTTCTTGCTGTTCGTTGTAAGGTAGAGTTTAGTGCCTGGAGGCAAATTTGCCAAGTTTGCCAGATTAGTTGCTGGTAGCTGCAGTGTTGCCATTACTAAAATGATAAAAGGGTATAGGAAAGACAAAAAGGAAGATGGGTTAACACTCTAAAATTAAAATATGGAACAATATAATACTTTTTGTTTTTGAGGCAGTGTCTCACTCTAGCCTGGGCTGACCTGGAGCTCACTCTAATCGCAGGCTAGCCTTGAACTCAAGGTGACTGTCCTGCTTCAGCCTCCTGAATGCTAAGATTAAAGGCATGCACCACCACACCTGGCTGGAGCAATACAATACTTTTTTTTAAAGAACACTATTAAAGAACAAGCTGAGTTTATTTCCCAGATGTCTTAACAGTTGATAGCTGTTTTTTTTTTTTTTTTTTTTTTGGTTTTCGAGGTAGGGCCTTTCTCTAGCCCAGACTGACCTAGAATTCATGAGGTCTCAGGGCGGCCTTGAACTCAACGGCAATCCTCCTACCCCTGCCTCCCAAGTGCTGGGATTAAAGGCATGTGCCATCGTGCCCAGCTTCGGTTTGGCTTTCAAACAACTACCGACTCTCACGCCAGAGAAAACCTTGCCTGAATCCCTCGAGACACGTGTCAGCAGCTCATCCAAAAACTATCCCTTTCTTGCTTGCAATTATTATCCGAACTCTCAGCTACTTCCCTCATTTGTTAAAAAGAAACTCTTGACTCAAACTTGCTGCTTATTCTAAGGACTGCCTGTGATTCTCAGTGACAACACTAACCGTGGCTTCATGACTGTGTGGTAGCAGCATATATGACTTATTTCCCTGGTTTCTTTGCTGATCTTCTGAATTCCAAAGATTGTTTCTTCTTGCCTATTTTCCTCTTTCTTTTAATTTTTAAAAAAGTTTTATTTTTACTTATTTCTATGAGAGAGACACACACACAGAGAGACACACAGAGAGAGAGAATGGGCATGCCAGGGCCTCCAGCTGCTGCAAATGAACTCCAGATGCATGTACCCCCTTGTGCATTTGGCTTTGTGGGTCCTGGGGAATTGAACCTGGGTCCTTTGGCTTTGCAGGCAAGCATCTTAATGGCTAAGCCATCTCTCTAGCCCCTTTTTATTTTTGAGATAGGTTCTCACTATGCAGTCCAGGGAGGCTTCAAAAATTGTAATCTGCCTACCCCATCCTCCCTAGTGCTAAGATTACAAGTGTGAACCAGCAGTCTCCCTAGTCCTCAGCTCTCATGCACTTCCTTTGTTTTTCTTGAGATAGGGTCTCCTTCTAGCCAAAACTGAGTTGGAACTCACTCTGGAGTCTCAGGTTATCCTTAGACTCACGGCAATCCTACTACCTCTGTCTTCCAAGTGCTGGGGGGATTAAAGGAGTGTGCCACCATGCGCAGCTCATGCACTTATCTTTTTTGGAGGTATGGTCTCACTTTAGCCAGGCTGCCCTGGAACTCAATCTGTAGTCTCAGGCTGGCCTCAAACGATCATTCTATCTCTGCCTCCCCAGTGCTGGGATTAAAGGCGTGCACCACCACGTCCAGCTACATGCACTTATTTTTAATGCCATGACTGTGAACTTCACCCAGCACTAGGCCTTCTCTGTCATCTCTAGTTTGGACATCCACCATCTTCTACCCTCCCAGTTCACTGCAATACTTCTTTTGTCTCATAATATCGCAAAGAGAAGCAAGCATGTAATGTCTTCAGGTGGTCTCTTTTCCCATGCCCTCACAGAAATAACACATTGAAGGGTTAGACAAACTCAAGGTGTTCAAGCTTCGGTGTGATAGAGAATTAATAATCTGAAATGTTGCTGGCAACTGACTGCCAGAATTTGCAAGCTTTACGGCTGGTCAGTCGGGCCAAATGTACCAACTGGTGCAATGTTGGTATGTCTGTTTTGGGGGACACCAACTGCTTTCTAATCGGATTTGAGGCCCTCTCCATGGGAGGAAATTCCTGTCTGGTACTGAAAACCTAGTCAAACGCCCAAGGCTGAGGAGGTCATAAGCCCCAGGGGGGAAACTACTACCAAACTGCCCTCTAAACATTTATTTATGCTCAAATATTAATGCTATTCTCGCTGTGGGGTAGAAAAGCTTATTTTTTCAGATGGCAGTGACCACTGGAGTGATTAAAAATGGCCAAAGTGCTGAGAAGAAGTGTCAGTGGGAGTGTTGGGCACTGAGACATCTCTATTGCACCCTCCAAGGCTCAGGGACCATTGTAGAAGAGGTGGTGGAAAGAATGTAAGAGCCAAATGAAGGGGAAGACTGCCTACAATGTTGTCATCAGACACAAAGTGGCTTTGATATTCATGACCTCACAACAGCTGATGCTACCTACACAAGACCTGTGTAATAGGAGGAAAAAAAATGATGACATCACAAAAGAGACTAGTTGGAAAGAAGGAGAAGCTGGGAGGGGATTATGATCATGGTATATTGTCTATATTTATAGAAGTTGTCAATAAAAAGTTTTTAAAAAGGTGTGGTGGCGGATGCCTTTAATCCCAGCACTTGGGAGGCAGAGGTCCAGGCCACCCTGAGACTACACAGTGAATTCCAGGTCAGCCTGAACTAGAGTAAAACCCTACCTCAGAACCAAAAAAAAAAAAAACACAAAAACCAAAATGAAAACAAAAACAACCCTAACCAAACACAACCCAGAGTGGGAACAAAGATAGATGAGAGTTACTATTTAGACCTGAAGGCAGTAATAAGAGAAACCTTTGATTTTTATTATTCTGGTATACAAATATAGTAAATATATATACATAATAAAACATACTACTTACCAATCCCTTTGTAAAATAGTCCATTAAAAAGAACTAACAAAGTGTGGAGAGATGGCTTAGCGGTTAAGGCACCTGCCTGTGAAGCCTAAGAATGCCCGTTCGAATCTCCAGGTCCCACGTTTAGCCAGATACAAAAGTGATACAAGTGCGCAATGTCGCACATACATCTGGAGTTCGTTCACAGCGGCTGAGAGGCTGCTTGCTGGTGCACCCATTTTCTCTCTCTCTCTCTCAAATTAAAAAAAAAAAAGAACTAACAAGAGCCAGGAATGATGGTGCACGCCTTTAATCCCACAGAGGTAGGGGACTGCCATGAATTCAAGGCCACCCAGAGACTACGGACTGAATTCCAGGTCAGCCTCGTCTAAAGCAAGACACTACCTTGAAAAACCAAAAAAAAAAAAAAAAAAAAAAAGGAACTAACAAGAGCCAGGGACTTTAGGGGCTGAGGTAAGAGAATTACTGGGAGTTCAAAGTTGGCCTGAACTACAGAGTGAGTTCTAGGTCATCCTGGGTGACAGTCAGACCCTGCCTCAAAAACAGAAAAAAACCTGACAGCACCAGACTAGGTTTTCCTTGCTAGAACCCAATACCAAGTATAATCACCAGCACAGGAACTTGTATAGACGTGCTGCTGAGACAGTCTCCAATTAGGGTTTGTTACCTGAGCCCTGTGATCCACTCTTCTGAGGGCCAGAGGCAGTGACCTGAGCCTTGGTTAAGGTCTGCACTGGCTGAGCAACAATGGTTCCTCCACCTCCACTCACAATTGCTTTGGCAACTCCTTGAGTCACAACTTGCTTTGGACCAACTGCTTTGGCAACAGAAGAGCTGGCTTTGGCGACAAGGATTTGGCCACCACTGATTGCCACAGCCTGCTTCACTGTGGGAGGTAAGGTCGAGCCAACTGGCACCCCAACAACCTGTGAAAACAGAGGAGGGTCTTGTAACGTTGCTTCTACCAGGCCCAGTGAGCACTCTTGGGATAGCAGCTACTCTGTTCCAGTAAGAACAGGCAGTGGTCTGGTGTAACAAGGCTAACTCACTTCCAAACAAGGCTACCTGGACAGACATGAAGCATCACTTACAATGCAAATGTAAGAATAATAAATGCTTAAAGACAATTAATTTCAGCAAATTTTTAGAACTTTGGCTACAAAGTAATAGTTTTAATAAAATATAAAAAGTAATGAAGAAAAAATTCTACTTAACCAGAAATAATTTTTTAATGTATTTACTTTTAATTCCTTCTAGTATAAATTTTAAAACACAGAACTGGGGCCAGGCATGGTGGCGCACGCCTTTAATCCCAGCACTCGAGAGGCAGAGGTAGGAGGATTGTTGTGAGTTCAAGACCAGCCTGAGAATACAGAGTGAATTCCAGGTCAGCCCGGGCCAGAGTGAGATCCTACCTCAAAAAACAAAAACAAAACAAAAAAACCCCCAAAAAACAGAACTGGGATCACATTGTACATATACATGATTTTGTAACATTTACTATCAAACGTAATCATTTTTCAGTGTTACATTTCAGAAACACTTTAAACTTATTAGATAATCAGAATAGATACATCACAATCTATGTAACCATTCCACTATTACTGGACACTTAGGTAATTATAAGCTTATTGTTATTAAAACTATACAATAAAGGCTACAGAGATGGCTTAGCAATTAAGGCACTTGCCTGCGAAGCCTAAGGACCCAGGTTCAGTTCCTTTGGACCCAGATAAACCAGATGTACAAGGTGGCGAATATGTGTGGAGTTCATTTGCAGTGGCTATAGACCCTGGCATGCCCATTCTCTTTCTCTCTCTCTGCCTCTTTCTCTGTCTCTCAAATAAATAAATAAATAAAATAAATAAAATATAAAGATTAAAGTAAAAAAATTAAAAAACTATACAATAAACATCTTCATGTATGAACTCAAACTCTACTACTTTTAAATAGTCCTTCCTGCTAACTTCCACATTATTCACATGTAAAACGATCATTTCTCTACTATAAGCCCTAACAAATCATGTCACTTAGTATATAATACACCATGTGATATACCTCTTCCACTTGATTCTTGGAAGTTCTTTTTCTGTATCTCCCCTTATGTTTCCTTGAAGATAAACATTTGGTCAAAAGGAAGAAGTGAAGGACTACAAAGGTGGCTCTTGCTGGGCAAACATGGAACTCTGGTTCAAACACTAACTCCTACATAAAAGCCACACATGGCTGTAACCAAAACACTGAAAGGGGTGGAGACAGGAGGAATGCTAGGGCTCACTGGTTAGTCAGTGAGCTCCAGGTTCAGTGAAAGACCCTGCTTCAAGGAATATGGCAGAAGAATGATAGGAGGGTACATGATGGCTTCCTCTGGCCTCTCATGTGTGTACATGGGGCACATATGTCTGCATACACATGTACATATGCCATAAACACACATTCTACACACACACACATACGCACACACTAAAGTAAAAAAGTTTATGACTGGCAAATAGCTCAGCTGGTAAAGTGCTTCCTTTATAAGCATAAAGATTTGAATTCAGGGGCTGGAGAGATGGCTCAGCAGTTAAGGCACTAGCTTGCAAAGCCTAAAGACCTGGTTTGAATCCCCAATACCATACAAAGCCAGATGCATAGTGGCTCATGCATTGAGAGTTTGTTTGCAGCAGCTGGAGGCCCTGGCACACCCATTCTTTCTTTCTGCTTGCAAATAAATACTACAAGAAAAAAAGTGTGCCACCTTGCATATTTTATGTCAGTATTATAGATCAGGCCCTCAAGCTTGGAAGGAAAGCACTTTACCAACTGAGCTACCTCCTCAACCCAATAAACTATTATAAACTACAGAGCAACAGAGTATAAGCATCTATAAGCAGACAGACCTATTTTCCTAGTTCATTTCTAAAGTTCATTGAACTTTAACATTAGCTTAAGTATGGACAATTTACCCCATAAAATCCCCCCCAAAAATGTAGGGCTGGGAAAAATGGCTCAGTGGTTAAAAGTGACTGCTTGCAAGGCCTTCAGGCCTGGGTTCAACTCCTAAGCCACCCACATAAACTGGACACAAGAAATGGTGTAAGCATCTGGTGTTTGTTTACAGTGAAAAGGGGCCCTGGCACATCACAATTTAAAAAGAAATAAGATAAAATGAAAACTTTAAAAGAATGAGAAAAAGTTTATAAAATGCCCAGCTTGTGCAGTTGCTGGTAACATAAACTCTTGTTTCTGTCAACTGAAAATGATATTTTGGGGAGCAATGTGGATGCCAAAAGCCACCCATTTGTTCCATCTTCAGCATCTGGTTAAGGCAGAAGACATTGCTTTAAAAACCTAAACTCAAGCCGGGCGTGATGGTGCACACCTTTAATGCCAGTACTCAGGAGGCAGAGGTAGGAGGTTTGCCTTGAGATGAGGCCACCCTGAGACTACACAGTGAATTCTAGGTCAGCCTGAGCTAGAGTGAGACCCTACCTTGGAAAAAACAACAATAACAAAACAACAACAACAAAAACCCTAAACTCAAACAAATTAATCTTGGGTACAATTGTACACCTGCAATCTGCTTTGAATAGTCCAGAAATAAAAATATTAGCAAGGGCTAGAGTGGTTAAGGTGCTTGCCTGAAAAGCCAAAGGACCCAGGTATGATTCCCTAGGACCCACATAAGCCAGATGTACATGTTGGCACATATGTCTGAAGTTCATTTATAGAAGCTGAAGGCCCTGGTGTGCTCAATCTCACTCTCTCTCCCTCAAATAAATAAATAAAAATTAAAAAAAAAAAAAAGGCTGGAGAGGTTGCTTAGTAATTTGCCTTGTGAAGCTTAAGGACCCAGGTTTGATTCCCCAGAACCCATGTAAACCAGATGCATATGGTGGCATACACATCTGGAGATCGTTTGCAGAGGCCAGAGGCCCCGGTGTGCCCATTCTCTCTCTCTCTCTGGCCCTCTATCTCTTGAAAATACAAGAAAAAGTTTTTTAACAAATTAGCAAAATGCTGGTAACGATTGAAACATGGTAGTAGGCACAAAGTATGCACATACATTTGCAAGAGGTCAGAGGAGAATGTTGGGTGTTCTTCCTCTGTTGCTCATCTTTCCTACTCCCTTGAGATAGAGTCTATCTTTGAATATGGAAGTGCAGTTTTGTGAGCCCCAATGAATCTCTGGTTTCCACTTTCCCATACTACTGGCTTTACAGACATGTGTGGCAATGCACAGCTGTTTATATGGGCCTAGAAGCATCAAACTCAGGCAGTCTCATGCTTAGAGAAAGTGCTTTGACCTGCCGAGCCATCTCTCTAGCCTTATTATATAAGAAAGAAGGGAAGGAAAGAAGAAAGAAACAAAGAAACAAACAAAAAAACACAAAAAGCAAGTTAGGGCTAGAGAGATGACTTAGTAGTTAAGGTACTTGCCTACAAAGCCTAATGACCAGGGTTTGATTTCCAGTACCCATGTAAAGCCAGATGCAGTAGTACATGCATTAGAGTTTGTTTGCAACAGCTGGAGACCCTGGCGTGCCCTTTTTTCTCTCTCAGCTTGCAAATAAATAATTAAAAAAAAAAAAAAAGCTAGTTAATCTAGAATGGAGACACTAAAGTCTAGCTCTCATGGCTTGATTGCATGATCTCAGTTTGTCCAAATGACAGTCTTATTCTGCAGGAGACATGGGGTTTCTGTGACCACAGAAGGGGGTGAGGTCATTCCTGTGGCTATGGAGATATAAAACTCCACTTACTAATTAAGAACTCTGGTGCATTAACATTTTTTTTTGTTCTTTTGGGGTAGGGTCTCGCTCTCTAGCTCAGGCTGACCTGGAATTCATAATGTAGTCTCAGGGTGGTCTCGAACTATAGCAACCCTACCTCTGCCTCTCTAGGGCTGGGATTAAAGGTGTATGCCACCACACTTGTCTTGCATTAACTTTTTAATGTATAAAAATGGTGGTTAGCCAGGCATGGTGGTGCATGCCTTTAATCCCAGCCCTTGGGAGGCAGAGGTAGGAGGATCACTGTTGAGTTCGAGGCCACCCTGAGACTACATAGTTAATTCCAGGTCAGCCTGGACCAGAATGAAACCCTACCTCAAAAAACCAAAAAAAAAAAAAGGTGGTGGCTGGTGGATGCATCAGCGACTGTTGTTTAAATTGCAGTACTTACTCCACCCTCTTTTTTTTATGCTAGAGTCTTACTGTGTAGCACACACTGACCTTGAATTTGTTATATAGCCCAGGCTGGCCTTGAATCCATCATTCTCCTACCTCAGCCTCCTGAGTGGTAGGATTACAGGTGTACACCACCAGGCCCAGTTTGTTTCCTTCTCTTACAGCAGCAGAGTCCCAAATTCTTAGTTGCGGCAATTCACATAGGGTAATGACTATTTTCCCAGCCCTCTTACAGGTATGTTAGCAGAGGTGACAAAAGCAGCCCATCCTGCTGGCAAGAAGCCTGAATATAGCAGCACAAGATGAAGTGTTTATCTTAGCCCATAATTTGAGAATGGACCACAGTGAAGAACTGCTGGGAGTGGTGCACACATCTGTAATCTCAGCACTTGGAATGAATGCAGAGCCAGGATAGCCACAGTTGAGGACAGCTTGGTCTACATAGTGATCTCCAGGCCAGCCACAACTACAAAGTGAGACATGACCAGAGAACCACCTCTCCAGCCATATTATTGTCATGATGTCAAAAATAGAAAGCAGGGCTGGAGAGATGGCTCAGTGGTAAAGATACTTGTCTGCACTGCCTAATGACCTGGGTTCAATTCCCCAGTACCCAGGTAAAGTCAGATGCAAAAAGTGGTACATGTATCTGGAGATCCTTTGCAGTGGGTGGAGGCCCTGGCATGCCCATTCTCTGTCTCTCTCTTCTCTATGTGCAAATAAATATTTAAGAAGAAGAAGAAGAAAAAAAAAAAGCCAGGTATGGTGGCTCACACCTTTAATTCCAGCACTCAAAAGGCAGAGGTAGGAGGATCACCATGAGTTCAAGGCCACCCTGAACATAGTGAATTCCAAGTCAGCCTGGGCTAGAGTGAGACCCTACCTTGAAAAACCAAAAGAACAAACAGCAAAAAAACCCCACAAAGCCACTAGACATGATACTTCCTGTCTTTAATCCCATCACTTGGGATTAGAGGCTCATGGTGAGTTCAAAACCAGCCTGGGCTAGTTAGTCCAGGTCAGCCTTGACTATGAGACCCTGCCTAAAAACATCAACAACAAAAACCAGCAAAGAAACAGTATTAAAAGTTGAAATGGCTGGGAATGGTGCTACATACCTTTAATACCAGCACTTGGGAGGCTGAGGTAGGATAGCTGTGAGGCCAGCCTGTGGGCTAGAGTGAGATGCTGACTCAAAAAAAGAAAAAAAAAAGTTGTAAAGGTTGCTTTCTAAATATTTTTATTCATGCCTATGGTTGTTTCATTCAGGTGTCCCCCATAAACTTGTGTTCTGAATGCTAGGTTCCCAGCTGATGGAGATTTGGGAATTCATGCCTCCTGGAGGCAGTGTATTGGTGGGGGTAGGCTTATGGGTATTATAGCCAGTTTACCCTTGCCAGTGTTTGGCACACTCTCCTGTTGCTATTGTCCACCTGATGTTGGTCAGGGAGTGGTGTCCACAGTATGCTCATGTTACTGTTTTCCCCTGTCATCATGGAGCTTCCCCTCGAGTCTGTAAGCCAAAATAAACCTTTTTTCCCCCCCAAAAGCTGCTCTTGGTCAGGTGATTTCTTTTTTCTTTCTTTTTTTTTGGTTTTTCGAGGTAGGGTCTCACTCTGGTCCAGGCTGACCTGGAAATCACTATGTAGTCTCAGGGTGGCCTCAAACTCTCCGCGATCCTCCTACCTCTGCCTCCCGAGGGCGGGGATTAAAGGGGTACGCCACCACTTGGTCAGGTGATTTCTGCCAGCAAAGCAAACCTGTTTGTTTGCAACATTGCAACAATGCCTAAAGACTAGTCCTATGTCAACTTTGGTTGGAGTTATCTTTTTTTTTTGAGCCTTCTTTTTTGGGGGGTGCGGGGTTTCAAAGTAGGGTCCCAGCTGACCTGGAATTCACTATGTAGTCTCAGGGTGCCCTCAAACTCCTGGCAATCTCCTACCTCTGCCTCCTGAGTGCTGGGATTAAAGGTGTGCGCCACTATGCCCAGCTTTTGAGGTTTCTTTTTGCACTTGTCAGTGTAAGTGCAAAGATTTATGCATGGCCAAAGTGCTGAGAACTGACAGTTGAAAGGTGAGCCCTAAATCTCACCTCCTGCAAGCAAGGCATAGGGAACATCACAGGAGAGGGGCAGAACGAATGTGAGAGCCGGAGAGTAGGGTGGAGTGTTGACAGAACTTTCTTCTGGCCATGACATGGCTGTTGTACTCATGAACTCACAGCTGCTGTGATGACTGTACCACAGTGATGGCTCAGGGGATAAAGGTACTTGCTTGTAAAGCCTGCTACGCCAGGTTCAATTCCCTACTGCCCATGTAAAACCAGATGCTCAAAGCGGCATGTGTGTCTGGAGTTCATTTGCAGTGGTAAGAGGTCCTGGCAAACCCATTCATTCTCATTCTTTCTCTCTGCTCTGAAATAACTTAAAAAAAATATATTTTTAAAAGTAGGTCTGTCAATGTTCTGTGTCATGAAGATGGGAGGAACTCACCAGGCTGTTAATGATTGCTTGAGGACGGAAAGTCACTTCCAGCAAGTGCCTTTAATAACTGAGCCATCTCTCTAGCCCAGCATTTTCTTTAGTGGTATAGCCACTGGAAAAGTGCCCACACTGCTATAAATAACCACACATTTATGCAACCCTAAAACTCACTGAATCACCAAAAAGAAAGATGGCAGGGACTGGCTGGGAAGAGGAAGTGGATCAAGGGAGTGGGATGGGGATAAGGGAGGGTTATAGGAGGAATGAATAAAGTACATTATAAAAATATATGGAAATGTCATAATGAAACTCAGAAGGTTTAATATATGCTAATTTTTTTTTTTTGAAAAAGCTCTAAAGGAAAAATGTCAACTCATACACAAAGGCAGAAACATCAAAATAACATCAGTTTGTCATCAATCCTAAAGCCAGGAAAACACAGAATGATAGATTCCAAGCCTTGCAAATAAATAACTGCTGACCAAGACTGTTCTATCTACCAAGCTATCTTTTAACTTTACATTTCTCCCAATATGCTAATTCCCTATTATCTACAAATTATAAGGAAAATGAACCACAGAGCCTATCATACTTAAGCAGTCAGGCATGGTGCTTTCCTACTGGAAACAAACAAGTGAAACAGCCCACCCCCACCCACCAAGATCTGAAACAAGTAGAAAGCTGTGTCCATGAAGTCTGTTACTTTCACTACTGGGGATGGTTTTGTCGCCTTCCCTATTGGACTATTCCTAGGCCCTCTATAATACATGACACACTCTTGTCAGAGTCAATAGGGAACATATGGATTTAACATCATATGCCAAAAGACAGAGGCTTTTCTAACTGAGATGCTATCCCCAGGCTTGCAAAGAATCACTAACCCTGGTTGTCCTTTGACTAGACAAATAATCTTCATTTATACCTAGACCTTCCCCATCCTACCCCATACAAACCTTGGAGGGCTGAATCTTTGGTGATTGGGTAGTCCCTTCTCCAGCACTTATGACTTGTTTTTGAGGGGACACAGCTATCATGTGACCCCCTTTCACGGTCACATACTGAGGGAGTGGTGACTGGCTGGTAGTGGCTGTTGTGGGCACATGAAGGGCTTCCCCAGGTTCTTGTTTGATGATCACCTTGCAACAAACAAAACAACCTTGAGTAAATGTCCTGGACCTACTACTAGTGTGTGAATCTATTCTGTTGCCAGAGATGAATTAATTAATGATGCTTGTTATGTACAAAATGACACCATGAGAAGGGGAAAATATGGCTATAATATAGTCAATAACAGCTATGATTTTTTTAAAATTGTGTATGTACATGTGTGTGGTGTATGCAGTGCCCCATGCACTAGCCTGTGGTGGCAGGAGCAGAACCTTAGGTGTCCCACTCTGTTGCTCTTCTGCCCATTCTTGCTTGACCTGGAGTCTCTTAGTGATCATGGAGCTTGCCTTTTTTCCTGAGAGCTCTGGTGACTCTTGGGTCTCTTCTTCCCTACAGGACTGGACTTACACATGCACATGGCCATGCCCAGTTATTTATGTGGGTCCTGGTATTGAACTCAAGTGGTCTCTTGGTGCTCCTCAGGCCCTCCTGCTTGCAAAGGAAGTTCTCTTAACTGCTGAGCTCTCTCCAGCCCTGCAACAGCTATTGTTAAAAGAACCAAAACTAGGGTCTGAAACTGACCCTGTGATTCCGTCACTTGTTACAGAGGTGATGGCACAGTGCCAAGAGAGAAACAACATATAGTTTGTGGTCTCTGAATCCTCTATCTTGCTGAACTCTAGAGAAGTGGACATCAATAAACAAGTGGAAGCAGTCTCAGAACTAAGGCCTGTTACAAAAAGAATTATGTAAAAAGATCCCACATACTTGAGGGCCAATTCCCTAATACATACTCACTTTTGTGAAAGCTCCAAGTCCTCCAGTTATAGCCTTAGGGCTCTGAACCTTAGGGTGACTTCCAATTGGGCAAAGAGGTGGCATAGATGCAAACAAAGACTCCTCCTGCTGTGTGTGTAAAGTACATGTTGTACAACCAGGATAAAACGGGCAATTTCAGATATTCTAGTCATTTATAATTAGTGCAACTTCTGATATCCTCTAGCAACATAAATAACCAAAAGACAAAATAAATGAAGCCCAAAACTATTAGGGGTTTTCCAGGTTCTATATCTTCATTTTAATCTTGTTTGTAAAAACAAATGAAAATGTGAAAAATGTAATCTCCGTTGAGTGTCTGTAATCCCAGCACTTGGGGGAGGCTGAGACAGGAAGAGTGCCAGTTCAAGGTCAGCCGAGACCCTGACTCAAAAAACAAAAACAGAAACGGAAGACCCGAATGCAAAGAAAAGTTATGATATAGGAAAAATTCATTAACCTATATCCTGCTGTGTGCTAGGAAGACTCCTATCATAAACCTGGAATATTTGATAAAAAATTTATTATTGGGAGCTGGAGAGATGGCTTAGCGGTTAAGGTGTTTGCCTGCAAAGCCAAAGGATCTGGGTTTGACTCTCCAGGACCCACGTAAGCCAGATGCACAAAGGGGCGCATGCATCTGGAGTTCATTTGCATTGGCTGGAAGCCCTGGTGTGCCCATTCTCTTTTTCTCTCAAATAAATAAATAAATAAAATATAATTTTAAAAAATGTGTTATTTAGCCAGGCGTGGTGGTGAGTGCCTTTAATCCCAGCACTCGGGAGGCAGAGGTAGGAGGATTTGCCGTGAGTTAAAGTTCTTGCCTACGAAGCCTAAGGACTCGGGTTCAAATCCCCAGTACCCACGTAAGCCAGATGCACAAAGTGATGCATCCTTTGGGAGTTCATTTGTAGTGGCTAGAGGCTCAGTGCCCATTCTCTCTCTCTTCTCTGTATTTCTCTCTCTCTCTGCTTGCAAATAAACAAATATAAAAAAAATAATTAAGCCGGGTGTGGTGGTGCACACCTTTAATCCCAGCACCCAGGAGGCAAAGGTAGGAGGACTGCCATGAGTTCGAGGCTGCCCTGAGAATACAGAGTGAATTCCAGGTCAGCCTGGGCTAAAGTGAGAACTTACCTCAAAAAACCAAAAAAAGAAAATAAAACTAAAAAAACAGTAATTATTTGCATGTGTGATCACAAGGGTCTCTTGCTGCTACAAATGAACACTGTATTTGTACCACTTTCTATGAGTGGTTGAGGAACTGAATGCAGACTATGAAGCGTTGCCACAGAGCCATCTCTCCAGCCCAATTTTCTCATTAAAAAAAATTTTTTTTCAGGCTGGAGAGATGGCTTAGTGGTTAAGATTTTTGCCTGCAAAGCCAAAGGACCCAGGTTCGATTCCCCAGGACCCACGTTAGCCAGATGCACAAGGTGGTGCATGAGTCTGGAGTTCGTTTGCAGTGGCTGGAGGCCCTGGTGCACCCATTCTCCCTGTCTTTCTCTGTTAAATAAATATATAAATAAATATAAATAAAATATTAAATTTTTTTACTGTATTCATTGTAAATGGTACTATGTTATATAAGAATATTTTCGTACATTTCCTCCCATATCTTTTACCATATCCTTGATCTTTTTTGGGAGGACAAAGGGTCTCATTTATCCCAGTCTGGCCAAGAACTTGGTATGTAGCAAATGATGACTTTGAATCTTTGATCCTCCTGCCTCCCTGGGATTATAGGCATGTGCCAACAGGTCCAGTTTTATACAGTCCTGAGCGAAACCTGGGTTTTGTGAATGCTAGGCAAGCACACTACCTACTGAGCTATATCCTCAGCACTGATATTTGGTTGACTTTATTGACTTACATATCTAGTCCCCTACCAGATAGTAAAAGACAGGGACTGTATCTAGACACTAAATAAATGATTCAAACAAGTAGCTGCAAGATATGTAGCCAATTTTTTTTTCAAAATAAAAAAAAAGGAGAAGGAAAGAGGGAAAGGAAGAGGGGAGATATAATGAACTTAGCATGCTATCTCCATATGTAGGAGACTCAGGCAGGAAAATTCCAAGTTCAAGGCAGTACTTAATAGTGACATCTCTCTAACACACACACACACACACACACACACACACACACACACACACACACACACACACACACACACACAGACAGAGAGAGAGAGAGAGAGAGAGAGAGAGAGCGAGCACTTTGGGAATAGAATGAATGAATTTATAAATAAAGCAAGCCACCTCCTCCCCATGCTAGGATGACCTGACAGAAGTGCTGTGTAAAATACACTAGGAAAATCACCAAGGTGAGATAGTGGTGTCTACAGTGAATTTTCACGAGACTTTTCAGTACAGCATCTACTTTACTGACTCTGCATCACTGCTGGCATTTTTGCAGAGCCCACACTTACTTGTCTTCAGAAACTAGCCAATGGTAATAATGCTGTTAAGAGCTTACCTTGACAGTAGATGTTACAAAACTACTTCCATGAATTTTAGGAATGGGGGAACCTGTTCCTTGGGAGACTTGAGAGGCCACAGGGATCTTGTTTGTAGGACTTCCTGATAAGACAGATTTAAAAATTACATAACAAAACAAAGTTTACCAAAGATAATATAAAACCATTTTCATTTTGACTCTCCCTTCCTAACTATCAGTTTTTTATTTCTAAGGTTTGAAAGTTCACAGCCTTCAGCATCAAGGATTTATCCCTATAAAGCTGATCACATGCTAAAACTGAAAAGGGGTTAGAAGCTAGGAAGAGACAGGTGTACACCTTTAATCTCAACACACAGGAGGCAGAGGTAGAAGAATCAAGCTGTGAGTTCAAAGCCAGCCTGAGACTACAGAGTGGAAAAAAATAAAAACAAAAAAACCCAAAAAATTTACTTGGCTTAGTGGTTAAGGTGTTTGCCTGCAAAGCCAAAAAAATTCCAGTCGACTCTCCAGGTCTCATGTAAGCCAGATGCACAAGGGGGCACATGCATCTGGAGTTCATTTGCAGTGGCTAGAGACCCTGGCGCACCTATTCTCTCTCTCTCAAATAAATAAATACATAAATAAATAAACAAATAAAATATTTAAAAACAATCAAACAAACAAAAAACCTACTTGGAAAAGCCCCATATATATTAGTGTGTAAAATCCAATATATCTGGAGTAGAGTGAGATGTGGAGAAACCAGCCCCATACCTGATAGTCACTCACTTTATTTTATTTCACTTTTCTCTACTTCTCTAAATTGAAGAAAGTTACACTTTAAATTTTTTAGAATTTATTTGAGAAAGGAAAGAGGCAGACACAGAGAGAGAATGACTTTCAGCCACTGCAAACAAACTCCAGGTATATGCGCCATGTTGTGAATCTGGCTATGTGGGCCCTGGGAATTCAAACCTGGGTCCTTTGGCTTTGCAGGCAAGCACCTTAACCACTAAGCCATCTCTCCAGCCCAAAATTACACTCTAGAAGAATGAGCTTAAATAGAGTTAAATGAAGGAAATAAGCAAATGTTAATAAAAGAATGTAAGAAAACAAAGACTAAAACACTGAAAGTCACTATGTTATAACTCAAATAACTAAAAGGCTAACATATGAAAAGGAACTGTATTTATTCCTTGATGGTGCAAATATAAGTTGGTGGATCACATACATACAATGAGGGGGCAAGAAGGCATCAAGGTAGAAGTGCAGACTAGCTGGGAAGAAGGGGTTCATTAGGAGGGGAATGAGTAGGAGGGACAAGAAAGTAATGGGAAGAGATTATAACCAATCTTTAAAAATATTTTATTTATTGATTTGCAATCAGAGAGAAACACAGAGAGAGAGAAAGAGAGAGAGAGAGAGAATATGAACGTGCATGCCAGAGCCTCTAGACACTGCAAACAAATTCCAGATGCTTGTGCCACTTGGTGCAACTGGCTTACGTGGGTACTGGGAAATTAAACCCAGGTCATTAGGCTTTGCAGGCAAGCACCTAAATATTGAGCGATCTTACCCATACTCACTCATTGTCTGCATCTTTCTCTCTGTCTTGAATAAACAAATTTTTGAAAACAAAAAGATTTCTTTTTTAAAAGAATTTCATTTCTAAATGAAATCAATGTATCCTCAGGGTGGACTCAAACTCATGGCAGTCCTCCCACCTCTGCCTCCCAAGGGCTGCAATTAAACTGTGCACCACCATGCCCAGCTTTGAAATCAATTTTTAAAAATATTTTGTTTTTATTTTTATTTACTTATATGAGAGAGAGAGAGAGAGAATGGACAGGCCAGGGCCTCTAGCTACTGCAAACTAACTCTAGTTACATGTGCTACTTTGCGCATCTGGCTCATGTGGATTCTGGGGAGTTGAACCTGGGTCTTTAGGCTTCGCAGGCAAGCGCCTTAACCATTAAGCCATCTCTCCAGCCCCAAATATTTTTTCCCCGTTTTTTTTTTTTTTTTAGTTTTTATTTATTTTATTTGAGAGTGACAGACAGAAAAAGAGGCAGAGAGAGAGAGAGAGAGAGAGAGCGACACACACACAGAATGGCACGCTAGGGCCTCCAGCCACTGCAAGTGAACTCCAGATGCATGTGCCACCTTGTGCATCTGACTTATGTGGGTCCTGGGTAATTGAGCCTTGAACTGGGGTCCTTAGGCTTCACAGGCAAGCACTTAACCCCTAAGCCATCTCTCCAGGCCCACCCAAATGTTTTTTTTTTTTTTTTTGGTTTTTCGAGGTAGGGTCTCACTCTGGCCCAGGCTGACCTGAATTCACTATGTAATCTCAGGGTGGCCTCGAACTCTCAGCGATCCTCCTACCTCTGCCTCCCGAGTGCTCAGCAATCCTCCAAATGTTTTTAAAAAAATATTTTATTTTATTTAAAGATTTTATTTTATTTATTCATTTATTAGAGACAGAGAGAGGGAGAGAGAGGAAGAGTGAGAATGGGCATGCCAAGGCCTCTAGCCACTGCAAATGAACCCAGGTGGACCTGGAGAATCGAACAGGCAAATGCTTTCAGGCAAATGCTTTAAGTGCTAAGCCATCTTTCCAGCCCTTAAATATTTTATTTTTATTTGCTTATTTAATTGACAGAGAGAGAGAGAGAGAGAGAATGGGTGTGCCAGGGCCTCCGGCCACTGCAAACGAACTCCAGACATGTGTGCCCTCTTGTGCATCTGGCTAACATGGGTCCCGGGGAATCGAACCTGGTTCCTTAACTGCTAAGCCATTTTTCCAGCCCCCCAAATGTTTTTTAGAAGAAAATTAACTATGGCCTCTAATTTCTAAAATACAGAGAAATAGTATTGATGTTATGCTCAGCTCCTCATGCTTGTGTGGCAAGTGCTTCACTGAAGGAACCATCTTCCCAGTTCAAAGTTTGTCTTATCAAATACATACCTGTACTTGGAGTAGAGGCTCTAATCTGCCCAGGCTTGTCCACGATAACATAAGGATTGCTCATCACAGAGCTGGTAGGGCCTTGCTTCACATGGACTGGGGTAGAAGTTGGGGTGCGAGGCAGTGGCGATGGACTTGGAGTTGATATTGGGGAACCTTTATTAATTAGAGAGAAGAGAAACAATGTATGTAAAATCTATCTCAAGATGCCAAAGACAAATGTGACAAGCTGGGAAGACAACATGACTGCTGGCTTCAGGCACCAACAGAAATTGCCATGGAGTAGCTGAGATCAGAGAGTAATGTCTCTTATTCTGCACTGTGATTCACGACCAGAAGCATCATCATTGGGAACTAATTAGAAACAGACTTTGAGGTCTTGCCTTACTGCAAGTAAGTCTGTATTTTAACAAGATCCCTGGTATGCACATTAAAATTAAAAAACCAGGGTCTAGAGAGATGGCTTAGTGGTTAAGCACTTGCCTACTGAAGCCTAAGGATCCTAGTTCGAGGCTCAATTCCCTAGGACCAGATGCACAAGGTAGCGCATGCATCTGGAGTTTGTTTGCAGTGGCTAAAGGCCCTGATGCACCCATTCTCTATCTATCTGCCTCTTTCTCTGTCTGTCGTTCTTAAATAAAAAACAAACAAATGGGCTGTAGAGATGGCTTAGTGGTTAAGGCATTTGCCTGCAAAGCCAAAGGACCCAGGTTCAATTTCCCAGGACCCACGCTAGCCAGATGCACAAGGGTGTGCAAGTGTCTGGAGTTGGTTTGCAGAGGCTGGAGGCCCTGGAGCACCCATTCTTTCTCTTTCTGTCAAATAAATAAATTTTAAAAATATATTTAAAAAAATTCAAAAACCAAGCTGGGTGTGGTGGCGCATGCCTTTAATCCCAGCACTTGGGAAGCAGAGGTAGGAGGACTGCTGTGAGTTCAAGGCCACCCTGAAACTAGAGTGAATTCCAAGGTCAGCCTGGGATAGAGCAAAACCCTACCTCGAAAAACAAAAAATTTCAAAAACCAGAATTTTATATTAACACTGTGCAACTGCTATATCTATGCATGATAAATCTCTTAATATTACAGGCAGGTATTTGTAATACTGAATAAGTGAAAATGGCAAAATTAGAAGGGGAATAGCTAAACTGAGGAATTTGGTGTTTTGATTTGCAATTAACTTTCAATACAAAAATATGACATTCAACTACAAAATTCTTTATTAATGTTATGTCATAGATCCAGAAAGATTCTTGTACACCCAAAATCATCAAGTGTATTCCTATTAATAGTTCATTTAACAAAAACATGAACTGTGACAAGACAAAGGACAATCTGATCTTAATGAAATTTTCTAGTATGGTTAGAGACTGTCTCAAAACAACCAAAAACAATCCTAACATCCAGTCAACTTTCTATCCATCATGTCCCAACCCATCTTCAGTATACCTGAGACAATCTTGCAGCTCATAGTGATGGGCTGGAAGGACTTCCCAGGAGACTCGGGATTAGGCAACTGACTTTGTGGCACAATTTTGCAGCTTGATGCTATTGGCTGGAAAGCAGAATTGCCATGTGAACAAAAAGTAACTCTCTGGGCTGTTGTTACTTTAGTGGGTGTTCTTTCCAATGAAGACGGCAAGGAATATAATGTGTTGTTTCTCTCAGCTTCAGTGTTGGTTGGGAATCCTGTTTGAAATGTAAGAGGCAAATGATTATGAAACAATCACTTTGAAAAAAACTTTACCATATGAAAAAAGGATAAAAAAGTTACTATATTATTCCATATTATTTTAATACCAATTTGAATCAATTACTAGTAGCAAAATTTATAAAACTGATTACCCCTTTATAGGTATTTTGTTTGTAAGTAAATATTCTGCTTAGAATTCTACTTAGGTAAAACATTTCTTTTAGGAATGTAAAAGTTAACCTTTACTGCCAATTAAGACTGGATTTTCACTAGAGACCCGCCTCTGGGGACACTGGCATTCTCACTTCTCTGCTGCCTGACTGGCACTGGCACCACAAAGCAAGCTGTGGTGATGCTATGCTGTCTTTGCCATAATGGACCACACTCCTCAATTGTGAGCCAAAATAAACCCTTAGACCCTTAAGATGGCTTTTGTCAGTTATTTGACCACAGATACAAGGAAAGTAATACAAAGAAACCAAAAGACATAATAAGTATAAGCCATGTAATATAAAAAGAATATAGAGGACTGGAGAGATGGCTTAGTGGTTAAGGTGTTTGCCTACAAAGCCAAAGGATCCCGGTTTGATTCTCCAGGTCACACATAAGCCAGATGCACAAGGGAGTGCATGCATCTGGAGTTTGTTTGCAGTGGCTGGAGGCCCTGGTGTGCCCATTCTCTCTCCCTCTCAAATAAATAAATAAATAAATAAACAAACAAACAAATAAATAAATAAAATATATTAAAAAAAGAATATTGATCATTGTTCATTTTTAATATATGCATTAAAACTAGAGAAAAGGAAAATTAAAAACAAAGCATTCAATTAATCTATTGATTATCTACTAATAAAGAGGAAATGACAAATTGAGATTTCATATAGAAACTAAAATGCTATCATACCATTCATAATCAATTTGATTTCATATTTTATTTATTTATTTTAGCAAGAGAAAGAGGCAGAGAGAGAGAGAGAGAGAGAAAGAGAGAGAGAGAGAATGGGCATTCCAGGGCCTCTAGCCACTGCAAACGAACTCCAGACGTATGTATCTGCTTGTTAATCTTGCTTTATGTGGGTACTGGAGAATTGAACCTGGGTCCTCTGGCTTTGCTGGCAAGTGCCTTAACTGCTAAGTGATCTCTCTAGCCCTGATCTCATATGTTTAAATAGAGAAACACTTACATAAGCATTTAGATACATTGTCATTAAAGAAAAAAAATGCCATGGGCAGAATACATGTGTTGATGTTGAACACTGTTTTATTTCAGATTAGTTAATATTCAAATCTCTTATTCACACAGTAAGAAAAGCCAAGAAATCTTTAGCAAAGGATAAATATCCAATGTTTTTAGTGACTTTTCCATTTTATAAAAAGGCAGAACTTATGGAAAATAAACTATTTTTAGAAGAAGAACAGATGTTTTATCCTAGAATTGTAGGCTAGAGGTAGCATGCCTACTTATGACAACAGTATTTTCTACATACTTTAAGTTGCTGAAAGGAGAACACCAGTATGTTGTGTAAATTAAAAGGAAATGCCAGAGAATGGATCCATCAAAGGAAAAAGGCTGCATTACCTTTTTCTACACAAGTATCAGATGCTGGCTCAAGGGACTGCTTTATTGGTGAAGAAGCTTTCACTGGGGCTGGAATGGTCAAAGGCAAAGGTGGGGGGGCATCCGAAATGTCTGATTCAGAAGACTGAGGATAAAGGTAGTCTTCTCCAAGCGAATGCCGATGGAGTTCAACATCCACAACCTACACAATTGGGCAAAAATTGGGTTTATGAGTCCATCATGTTATAGGAAGCTCAAGTCCTAGAACATGTTACTTTAAAAGCTGTGCCAGACTGGGTGTGGTGGCATACCCTTTAGTCCCAGCACTTGGGAGGCAGAGGTAGGAGGGTTGCTTGAGTCCGAGGCCACCTTGAGACTACATCATGAATTCCAGGTCAGCCTGGGCTAGAGACCCTACCTTGATAAACAACAACAACAAAAAGAGCTGTGACAATGATATCTAACTACAGCTCAAAAGTACTTTCAATCTCAAGAACTGAAGGACTTTCCTGAAATGTAAGTATTTTGGTTAACACCTAGATACCTCGGTGAGATGTCTTTCCATTGCTTGTTTCTACATAGAACACGCTTCCTCCATGGCTATCTTTCTCATAAGCAGTTCTCAGATGTCACCTACTCAGAAAGACCTTTTCCAACCACTTTAGCTTATTAAACTTCCTTGTTCACCAAGTACACTTTTCTTCATAGCACTTGTTTGTAGCTAAATTATTGTATTTGCTTTTGTGTTTACTGACCTTACTCTCAAAGCCACTGGAAATAGAATTCCTTGAGAGTAAAAGCTATTTTACTGATCTCTGCACTCCCATTTCCTGGACCAGTGAAGAGCATATAGAGCGTTACTTAATGAATATCTTCTGATATAATGAAGGACATTTCTGTAGACAATGTAAGATATAGCTGGCTGGAGATATAACATCATAATTACAAAAAGGAAGGAGTGTAGAAAACAGAGTTGAAGACCTCAAACTTCCTCATCTTGAAACTTCTTAAAAAGCTATAGTTATCAACTACTATGTGCAGCATAACTCAGTTGGTAGAGTGCTTGTCTAGCATGCACGAGGCATGAGGTACAGGGTTAGATCCCCAGTACCACAGAAACAAGGCAGGGCGGTGCAAGGCTATAATCCCAACACTCAAGAGGTGAAGGAAAGATAATTAGACGTTCAAGGTCATCTTTGGCTACAAAGTGAGTTCAAGGCCAGCCTGGGTTAAAGATCTTGTCTCAAAATAATTTTTTTTCAAATCAAATTAAATAGTATTTGCTAGAATAAAGACATACACATAAACAAACAGAAAAAAAGCCTCATATGTATGACCAAATGATTTGCAACAAAACTGTCAAGATCATTGAGTCATGAAAAGGACAGTATTTTAAAAAAAATTTTTTTTACTTTTGGTTTTTCAAGGTAGGTTCTCGCTCTAGCCCAGGCTGACCTGGAATTCACTATATAGTCTCAGGGTGGCCTCGAACTCACGGCGATTCTCCTACTTCTGCCTCCTGAGTGCTGGGATTAAAGGCGTGCACCACTACACCCGGCAAAAAGGGCAATATTTTTAAAAATATTTTTATTTATTTGTCAATTTGCACACAGAGAGACATAGAGAGAGAGACAGACACAGAATGTGAATATGAATGAATCAGTGTGCCAGGGCCTCTAGCCACAGCAAACCAACTCCAGATGCATGTGTCACTTTATGCATCTGTCTTTACGAACCCAGGTTGTTAGGCTTTATAGGCAAACACTTTAACTGCTGAGCCATTTCCCTGCTTTCTTTTCCCTCCTAATTAAAAATAAAGATCAGCCGGGTATGGTGACGCATGTCTTTAATCCCAGCACTCTGAGTCAGAGGTAGGAAGCGTGCTGTGAGTTCAAGGCCACTCTGAGACTACAGAGTGAATTCCAGGTCAGCCTGGGCTACAGTGAGACCCTACCTCAAAACCTGCACACCCCCCCCAAAAAAAAGATCACTTGGGAATGGTGGTATATGCCTACAATCAATCCTAGGACTCAGAATGGTGAGGTAGGTAGAAGAATCACAAGTTTGAGGCCAGCATGGACTACAGAGTAAGAACCTTTCTCAAAGGGGGAAAAAAAAACAGAAAAGAAATGTTTATTCTGCCCCCCCCCAATAACACCCATACAATGCTGAAGGAAAATACCTACCGTCTCCGCACCAAGGGTCTGCAAGCCAGTGTAAGTTCTATCCAGCTATTGAAAGACAAAGGGTAACAGTGTTAACCTTCACTCTGCTTACTTACATGTCTTACTATAATCTTACTACAAGTTCTCATGTTATGGGATAAGTTCTATTCAGCTACTGATAGACAAAGGGTAAAGTGTTAAACTTCATTCTGCTTACTTATGCATCTTATTATAAATAATCTTACTACAAGTTCTCACGCTATGGGATCTGCTTTCCATACTGCAAACTATCAATTCATCACTTCAATAAACAAGCCGCAATTTTCTGGGGGAAAGTCTAACCAAAGCTGAAAGTATCCATAGATATATACTGATAAAAGACTTCTTAAAAATCTAATTCTAAGGATAATCTACAAATGAAGCACTGCACAAAAGATATTTATTACAACATTATCTATAATCATAAGTCAGTAAAGAATGCCTCAACAAATCATAAGTCATCAATTTGTGGGATATTATAAAAACACTGAGATGGAGCTGGGTGTGGTGGTGCACGCCTTTAATCTCAGCACTCGGGAGGCAGAGGTAGGAGGATCACCATGAATTCGAGGCCACCCTGAGACTACATAGTGAATTCCAGGTCAGCCTGGGCTGTAGTCTCAGAGTGGCCTTGAACTCACAACACGCCTCCTTACCTCTGACTCAGAGTGCTGGGATTAAAGACATGCGTCACCATACTCGGCTGATCTTTATTTTTAATTAGGAGGGAAAAGAAAGCAGGGAAATGGCTCAGCAGTTAAAGTGTTTGCCTATAAAGCCTAACAACCTGGGTTCGTAAAGACAGATGCATAAAAAAAAAAAAAAAAAAAAAAAAAAAACAAACCCCAAAACAAACAAACAAACAAAAAAAAAACACTGAGATTGAGTATACAAAAACTGCGTGAAAACATTTTAAATAACAGGCTATAAAAATGTACACATGGACCAAAAAAATAAAAATAAAAATAAAAAAAATAAAAATAAAAATAAAAATAAACACATGGGGCTGGAGAGATGGCTTAGTGGTTAAGGCACCTGCCGCCAAGCCTAAGAACGCCCATTCGATTCTCCAGGTCTCACGTTTAGCCAGACGCAAGCACTCAATGCTGCACTTGCCCACAAGGGGGTGCGCGCATCTGGAGTTAGTTCACAGGGGCTAAAATGGCCCTGGCACATCCATTATCTCTCTCTGCTCTCTCTCTTTCTCTCTCTGTGAAAGAAAGAAAGAAGAGAAGGAAGGAAGGAAGGAAGGAAGAAGGAAAGAAAGAAAGAAGGAAAGATGGATGCACATGTGGGCTGGAGAAATGGCTTAGTGGTTAAGACACTTGCCTATGAAGTCTAAAGACCCAGGTTCAATTCCCTAGCACTCATATAAGCCAGATGCACAAGTAGGCACATATGTCTGGAGTTTGTTTGCAGTGGCTAGAGGCCCAGAGTACCCATTCTCTCTCCTCTATCTGCCTCTTTCTCTGTCTCATTCTCTCCAATAAATTTATGAAATATGATAATGATAATATTTTATTTATATTTGAGAGGGGGGCAGATAGAGAATGGCCATGCCAGGGCCTATAGCCACTGCAAATGAACTCCAGATGCATGCACCAACTTGTACATATATAGCTTTATGTGAGTACTAGTCTTTGCAGGCAAGCAACTTAAGCACTAAGCCACCTCTCCAACCCTATTTATTTATTTATTTTTTAAAATATTTTATGGGCTGGAGAGATGGCTTAGCGGTTAAGGCACTTGCCTGCAAAGCCAAAGGACCTTGGTTCAATTCCCTAGGACCCAAGTAAACCATATGTACAAGGTGGCGCATGCATCTGGAGTTCATTTGCAGTGGCTGGAAGCCCTGGCATGCCCATTCTCTCTCTGTCACTCTCTTACTCTCACTCTGTCTCTGTCCCTCTGTCAAATAAATAAAAATAAAATATTTAAAATTATTTTAATATTTATTTATTAGAGAGGCAAATAGAGGAGAACGGAGGTGCCAGGGCCTCCAGACACTAGAAACGAACTCTAGATGCGTGTGCCACCTTGTGCATCTGGCTTACATCGGTCCTGGGGAATTGAACCTGGTTCCTCACTAAGCCATAACTCCAGCCCTTTCTTTCTTTTTCTTTTTGGTTTTCTGAGGTAGGGTCTCACTCTAGCTCAGGATGACTTGGAATTCACTGTGTAGTCTCAGGGTGGCCTTGAACTCACAGCGATCCTCCTATCTTTGCCTTCCAAGTGCTGGGATTAAAGGCGTGCGCTACTACACCTAGCCCTTTATCTATTCCTTGATACAGGATAGCTCACTGAACCTGAAGCTACCCATTCAGTTAGACTACTGAGCCATCTTACCCTGGGGATTGTGGGATCCAATTGGCACCACTTCCTAAGCACCAGGCTTACAGACATGCACCATCACACCCAGTACTTACAATGAGTGTTGGGGGTCCACATTCAGGTCCTCAAGGTGTTAGGATGGCCAAGTGGTCTAAGGAACCAGACTCAAGCTCCTCTCCCCCAATTTCATGTCCTCATATCTATAAGCAAGCACTCTATAAACTGAACTATCTCCTTAGCTCCCTCAGTTCAACTTTTAAAAGAATATACATTCTGCTGTAAAGCAGCTGCCTTGTTAGCCTTCAGAGGACAAAGCAGTGGCACAGCAGTATGCATCATTCACTCAAAAGATCTTTCCAAACGGTCCCGGGCCATTTCTCTCAGAAGACCCAATATTGCCAGTTGGAACAGGTTATAAAAAGAGACTGCACTTCTGGGGAACAATGCTTTGCCAACAATACCTTCAGGTTATGTATGATGTCTATCCGCTTGTTTTGGCTGTCCTTAAAGTGAACTTGAACTCTCACAGGAAACTCACCCCAGCCTCTTCTGGTCAGATGAAAAGGAGGTTCTCTAGGGAGAAGCAGATATTTTACACATTCACCCATGTTCATATTCATTCCTTAAAAAGTTTTCCCAGCCGGGCATGGTGGTGCATACCTTTAATCCCAGCACTCGGGAGGCAGAGGTAGGAGGACTGCCTTGAGTACAAAGCCACCCTGAGTGAATTTCAGGTTAGCCTGAGCTAGAGTGAGATCCTACCTCAAAAAACAAAACAAAACAAAACAAAATTTCTTGTAAGTGATAAATAAGAAATTCACATCATTCTGAGAATCTCTTAAGGTTTCCTCATGTAACATTAAACTAACATGTTCAATTTCACAAAAATGCTGACAATTTTTTTTTTGTTTTGTTTTTTCGAGGTAGGGTCTCTCTCTAGCCCAGGCTGACCTGGAATTCACTATGCAGTCTCAGGGTGGCCTTGAACTCACAGTGATCCTCCGACCTCTGCCTCCCGAGTGCTGGGATTAAAAGCCTACATCAAACTTTCAATTACTGAACACTTAGAGCTATGAGGTTCAGAGCTTATAATCCAAAGTCATTCTCAAAGATGATAAATGCCATGCTGCAGAATCAGAAGCCTTGATTGGCACTTGACAGGCACAGCCCAAAATAAATCATGATAGGGCTGGAGAGATGGCTCAGCAGGTAAGGCACTTGCCTGTGAAGCCTAAGGATCCAGGTTTGATTCTCCTGGTCCTATCTAAGCCAGATGCACAAGGTGGTACAAGTGTCTGGAGTTCTTTTGCAGTGACTAGAGGCCCTAGTGCACCCATTCTCTCTCAAATGAAAATTAAAAAAATAAGACAAGGGCTGGAGAAATGGCCTAGCAGTTAAGGCATTTGCCTGCAAAGGCAAAGGACCTTGGTTAGATTCCCTAGGACCCACGTAAGCCAGATGCACAAGGTAGCACATGCGTCTGGAGTTCATCTGCACTGGTAGGAGACCCTGGCGTGCCCATTCTCTCTCTCTCTGTGCTTCTTCCCCTCTCTTGGTCTCTCAAATAAAATAAATAAATAAATAAATAAATAAATAAATAAATAAATAGGGCTGGAGAGATGGCTTAGTGGTTAAGGTGCCTGCCTGCAAAGCCAAAGAACCCCAGCTCAATTCCCCAGGACACACGTAAGCCAGATATACAAGGTGGCACATGCACCTGTAATTCATTTGCACGCCTACCCCCCACCCAATAAATAAAATATTTTTAAAAATCATGATAATGTCTAATCTGAACATGGTAATTTATTTGGAACAATCTGCTAAGAGAAATTAGAATGACATGATCTTGTATAGTGGCTGAGCGTTTTATGGGTATAGGAGCATGCATTTGAATGCTAACTGGACTAAGACACTCTCAGCCACAACATAATTTGTAAACAGAAAAAAGGAGAACCTAAAATGGAACAAGGTTGGCAAGCCACTACTATTGTGATAGGAATGAGAGAGTTCATTATACTCTTAACTGGTGTGTACGTACATGTGTAATTTACACAACAATTCAGAAATGTATCTGAGAGGAAAGATAATGTCTTCAAGTTGATAACATTTATGAATTCCTGGCTTAGATGCTGAGATTACAGGGAAAGGCACTTTTACTATGATGTGTTTTTGGAAAACTGAGATGAATTCAGTTAAGGGCAGAGTTTAAGAACACAATCTAAGAGGAGTCTTAACACATTTGAATTAACAAGCAAAGGTGGAGCTGCCAGGAGCACCCAAGACAGGAAAAATTCTGAGTAGAACAGCCTGGAAAAGAGAAATTAACGATCATATTAAGTGAGACTACTCTTCTGAATACCAGCCAGAGCATCCACATCTTGCAACAAGCTGTTGCCTAACTGTTCTGCACACCAGCCTGCAGCAAAACAAGCAATCCTTCTTCCTACAGCTGGACAGTGTTTGCTGAGACCAGCAGAATGTCTGATGAGCACAAAGGCAGAGTATACATACACATGTAACTTCCTGAATCTGGTTTTGTCTCTGCCCTATGTCATCTGAGCCTTTCCTGCTTAAACACTAGTTTGCAAGAATTTTCCTACAGACTTACAGTCATATAAATAAGAACCTGGTTAAGACTGTGTGGTGGGGTTGCCAACACTGGGAGAATATAGCCATCTTTAGTTATCCACCAAACCATAAGCAATTCCTAAGAAACTCATTTCACTTATCAGGATGGGTAAATTCGCTGGGTTGTTGGCACCATCCCAGCGGCAGATGTTAATTTTACATCTCTCCAGAAAGTGACATAGCACAATGTAAACCAGACAGAAAAAAAAAATCTGAAAACTTCAGCACTTCAAATGAATGAAGCCATTTGAACACTATTTGAGAGAAGAGAAATAACTTGGGGTGAGAATGTACACTTGAGCGTCTGAAAAGGAAGCCAAGATCAAAGATACTCTGGGACCTAGAGGCATACAGGACATGAGTAATTAAAAGAAATTCTCTGGGCTGGAGAGATGGCTTAGCAGTCAAGGCGCCTGCCTGCTAAGCCTAAGAACCCGGTTCCAATCTCCAGGTCCCATGTTTAGCCAGATGCAGAGTGACGCCAGGGCGCAATGCCACACTTGACCACAAGAGGGCGCACACATCTGGATTTCTTTCACAGCAGCTGAGACTGCTGGTGCGCCCATCTTTGTCTCCCCCTCTGCCTGTCTCTCTCTGTGTATCTCTCCAAAAATTCTCTGGCTAGAAGGCATGATTATTTATGGGGCAGGAAAGATGGCTCAGTAACTAAAGGTGTTTGTTTGTTTGCAAAGTCTGCCAGCCAGGGCTCAATTCCCCAGCACCTACGTAAAGCTAAATGCACAAAATGGCATGTTTCTAAAGTACAATTGCAGTAGCCAGAGGCCCCAGCACACCCATACTCTCTCTTGCCCTTCTTAAATGAATATTTTAAAAGAAAGTTTGATTATTTAATGAAGAGAATAGTCTAAACCCATTTTTCAATATATCTCAATTATACTGTTTCTAAATTTCTTTCACAATGGATTTGGTAAGTTCCTAATTCATATATATAGACTCATCTTAAGATGATAGGATAAACTATGGCCAGAAAGACAAATGCCAGCACAAAGCAAGAAAAAGAAACAATACTTATATAGGAACTTCCTCCATAATCCTTTTGTAGGAAAAAAAAAAAAAAAAAAGGTGGGGAGGGGCTGGAGAGATGGCTTAGCAGTTAAGGATTTGCCTGTGAAGCCTAAGGACCCAGGTCTGATTCCCCAGTATCCACATAAGACAGATGCACAAAGTGTTGCATACATCTGGAGTTCATGTGCAGTGACTAGAGGCAATATAAAGCCAACAAAAAGTTTTATCCATTAGAAATTACCATCAAAGAGACTGATTTAGAGAAAATGCCTGAGAAAGATTTCAAAAGAACGATTATAAATATGTTCAAAGATATCAAAGAGGAAATCAAAGTAATAAAAGATGATACAGGAAACCAATTTAATGAAATAAGGAGGTCAATACAAGACATTAATAAGGAAATATAAATAATAAAGAAAAACCAGTCAGAACTACTAGCACAAAAGAACAGAGTCAGTGAAATAAAAAACTCTGTAAAAAATTTCACCAGTAGAATGGACAAAGGAGAAAACAGATTATCTAAACTAGATTATCTAACTGGTAGAACTAATACAGTCCAACAAACAGAAAGACAAACTAATAGGAAAGTATGAATGGGAATTTCAAGATATTCGGGGCCGGAGAAATGTCTAGGGGTTAAGGCATTTGCCTGCAACCCAAAGGATTATGGTTTAATTCCCCAGGACCCACATAAGCCAGATGCATGTGGAGTTCGTTTACAGTGGTTGGAGGCCCTGGAGTGCCCCCCTCAAACAAACAAACAAACAAACAAACAAACAAACAAACAAACAAACAAACAAACAAACAAACAAACAAACAAAACAAACAAACAAAACTACAAAAAAGATACTCCTTCCAGTGGACACTATGAAAAGATCAAATAAGAATTGCTGAAGTTAGGAAGGACACTGAGGGCAAGGTGATGCTGAGCAGAAAACCTTTCTGTAGACCAGCCCCAGCTGCACTCGGGAGGCAGAGGTGGATGCTGAGGAGACAGGCCCTTGAGTTGGAGTGTTACCCTGAGACTACAGAGTGAATTCCAGGTCCGAAAAACCTGGGCTGAGGCGAGATCATACCTAAAAAAATAAAAATAAAAATGAAATAAAAAGAATCAGATGGGGCTGGAGAGATGGCTTGAGGGGTGGAGGAGCCTTCAGCACTGCCTGCCTCCAGTGGCTAAGCCTAAGAACACTGGTTCCAATCTCCATTGGTTCCAATCTCCAGGTGCCCTCAAAATAGAAGAGAAAGATGATGTCATCAAATTAGGAGAGAGACGTTTGGAGTTCTAGCCAGATGCAAAGTGACACAATGAGGGGTGCAATGACTGCCTTGAGTTGAGGTTACCCTGAGACTACAGAGTGAATTCCACTTGACCACTAAAAAAATAAAAATAAAAATGAAATAAAAGAATTTAGGGGGCTGGAGAGATGGCTTAGGGGGGCGCCTGCCTCCTAAGCCTAAGAACACATCTGTTCCAATCTCCAGGTCCCACGTTTAGCCAGATGCAAAGTTCACAGCAGCTGAGACACTGCTGGCGCACCCATCTCTGTCTTCCTCTCTCTCTCTCTGTCTCTCTCTCTGTGTCTCTCTCCAATAATAATAATAATAATAATAATAATAATAATAATAATAAAAAAAAGAATTTAGGGTATAGTAGAAGAATTTCACTCCAAAGGCATAGTAGGCATTTTAAACAAAATCATAGAAGAAAACTTCCCTCAAATTGGGAAAAAGAGGCCAATACAGATAAAGCCTACAGAACACCAAACAAACAAAACTTGGAAAGAATCTCTCCTCGTCATATTATAATTAAACTACCAAACATACAAACCAAAGAAAATACATTGAAAGCATGTAGAAAAATCAAGTCACATACAAAGGCAAGCCCATCAGGATCACAGCAGATTACTCAACACAAACTTTAAAAGCCAGAAGGGCTTAGAATGATGTATTCCAAGTTCTGAAAGAAAACAACTGTCAACCAAGGTTACTTTATCCTACAAAGCTATCCAATCAAATAGATGGAGAGCCGGGCATGGTGGTGCATGCTTTCAATCCCAGCACTTGGGAGGCAGAGGTAGGAGGATCACCATGAGTTCAAAGCCACCCTGAGACTATATAGTGAATTCTAGGTCAGCCTGAACTAGAGTAAAACTCTACCTTGAAAAACCAAACAGAAACAAAAAAACAAACAGACGGAGAAATAAGGACATTCCACAACAAAAGCAGGCTAAAGGAATATTTGCAAACAAAACAATCTCTACAGAAAATACTTGAAAGGCTCCTCCATGCTGAAGAGAAAGAAAAGCACACATATAAGGAACCTGGAAAAAACAAACCATACTCAAATATTAGTTAATACAAGAGAGCAAAGGTAAAACCAGAAGAACTACAAAACAAGAAAAATGGCAAAATAAATACACAACTTTCAATAATAACTAATATATTAATAATAACTAATAATAATAACTAATAATAACTCTTAATATCAACGGCGTCAATGCCCCAACCAAAAGAAATAGGTTTGCAGGCTGGGTTAAAAAGCAGGATCCTTCAATTTGTTGCCTCCAAGAAACTCACCTTTCTACAAAGGATGGACACTATCTTAGGTGAAAGGCTGGAAAATAGTGTTTCAAGCAAATGGGCCTAGAAAACAAGCCAGGGTCACTATCCTAATATTTGACAGGGTAGTCTTCAGACCAACATTAGTTAGGAAAGATAAGGAAGGTCACTTTATATTGATTAAAGGAACGCTCCAACAGGAGGACATTACAATCCTAAACATATATGCACCTAACATGGGGATCCCAATATCATCACACAGACGCTATTAGAACTAAGGTCACAGATAATACCAAACACAGTTGTAGTGGGTGACTTCAACACCCCACTCTCACCAATTGACAGGTCATCCCAGCAAAAAATAAACAGAGATGCATCTGGATTAAATGAGGTCAAACAACAAATGGATCTAACAGATATATACAGGACATTTCATCCAAATGCTGCAGATTACACATTATTTTCAGCAGCACATGGAACATTCTCTAAAACAGACCACATATTAGGACACAAAGCAAATCTTAACAAATACAGGAAAATTGAAATAATTCCTTGCACTCTATCTGATCACAATGGGATCAAACTACAAATCAATAGCAAGAAAAGCAACAGAGCATACACAAAATCAGGGAAACTAAACAGTACACTATTAAATGATGAATGGGTCAATGAAGACATCAAGAAGGAAATAAAAATTCATAGAGTCAAATGATAATGAGAATGCAACATACCAAAACCCTCTGGGACACAATGAAGTCCTAAGAGGGAAATTTATAGTTTTAAGTGCCTATATTAAGAAATTAGAAGCTGGGCATGGTGACGCACACCTTTAATCCCAGCACTCAGGAGGCAGAGGTAGGAGGATCACCGTGAGTTCGAGGCCACTCTGAGACTACCGAGTGAATTTCAGGTCAGCCTGAACTAGAGTGAGACCCTACCTTGGAAATCCAAAAGAAAAAAAGAAAAAAAGGAAAAAAGAAAAGAAGAAAAGAAAAAAATTAGAAAGGTCGTAAGTGAACAACTTAATGCTTCACCTTAAGGTTTTGGAAAAAGAACAAGGCAAACTGAAAATCAGTAGACAGGAAGAAATAATAAAGATTAGGGCAAAAAACCAAAAAAAGCAATCCAAAGAATCAATGACATAAAGAGTTGGTTCTTTGAAAGGATAAACAAGATTGATAAACCCTTAGCAAATCTGACCAAAAGAAGAGACACAAATTAATAAAATTAGAGGTGAAAAAGACACCATCATAACAGATACAAGAGAAATTTAAATAATCATAGGGACATATTATAAGAACATATATTCCACTAAGTTTGAAAATCTGAAAGAAATGGATGATTTCCTTGATTTATATGACCTACCTAAGTTAAATCAAGACCTATAACAAGTATGGAGATCCAAGCAGTTATAATAAATCTCCCAACTAAAAAACGTCCAGGCCCAGATGGATTCACTGGTGAATTTTACAAGACCTTCATGGAAGAACTAACATCAATTCTTCTTAAACTTTTCCATAAAATAGAAAAGGAAGGAATCCTACTGAACTTCTTCTATGAAGCCAGCATCATCCTGATACCAAAACCAGACAAAGACAGAATAAAAAAGAAAATTACAGACCAATCTTCCTCATGAACATAGATGCAAAAATTCTCAAGAAAATATCGGCAAACATAATACAAGAATATATCAGAAAGATCATTCACCCCAACCAAGTAGGCTTTATCCCAGGGATGCAGGAATGGTTCAACATACACAAATCGATAAATGTAATACATTATATAAATGGACTGAAGGACAAAAATAACATGATCATCTCATTAGATGCAGAAAAACATTTGACAAAATCCAACATCCCTTCATGATAAAAGTCCTACAGAGACTGGGAATAGAAGGAACATACCTCCATATAATAAGGGCTATTTATGACAAACCCACAGCCAACATAATACTAAAATGAAGAAAAACTTGAAGATTTTCCACTAAAATCAGGAACAAGATAAATGTGTCCAGGGTCCCTACTTTTATTTAATATATTACTGGAAGTCTTAGCTGTAGCAATAAGGCAAAAGACACACATAAAAGGGATACATATTGGAAAGGAAGAGATCAAGTTATCATTTGCATATGATATGATTCTATACAAAAAGAACACTAAAAGAACACTAAAGACTCTACCACCAAACTATTAGAGCTGATAAACACCTATAGCCATGTAGCAGGATACAAAATAAACACACAGAAATCAGTAGCCTTCTTACATGCTAACAACAAACACACAGAGCATGAATTCAGAGAATCACTCCCATTCACAATTGCATCAAAAAAATAAAGTAGCCAGGCGTGGTGGCACACGTCTATAATCCCAGCGCTCGGGAGGCAGAGGTAGGAGGATCGCTGTGAGTTCAAGGCCACCCTGAGACTACATAGTTAATTCCAGGTCAGCCTGGGCCAGAGTGAGACCCCACCTCGAAAAACCAAAAACCAAATAATAATAATAATTATAATTATAATAAAATAAAGTACTTTGGGATAAACCTAACCAAGGAAGTGAAGGATTTCTACAATGAAAACTTTAAAACACTCAAGCGAGACATTGCAGAAGACAGTAGGAAATGGAAAGACATCCCTTGTTCTTGGACTGGAAGAATCAATGTTGTGTAAATGGCAAATTTACCAAAAGCAATCTACACATTTAATGCAATCCCCATCAAAATTCCAATGGCATTCCTCATGGAAACAGAAAAAACAAGACAAAAATTCATTGAAGCAAAACCCCCTCAAATATCTAAAACAATTTTGAGCAACAAAAATAAGGCTGTGGTATCACCATACCTGATTTTAACCTATACTACAGAGCCACAGTAACAAAAACAGCATGGTACTGGCACAAAAACAGTCATGTAGATCAATGGAACAGAATAGAGGACCCTGATGGAAGTCTGGGTAGCTACAGCCACCTGATCTTTGACAAATATGCCAAAAACTCACTGGAGAAAAGATAGCTTCTTCAGCAAATGGTGCTGGGAAAACTGGATGTGTATCTGTAGAAGGATGAAAATAGATCCTCACCTCTCTCCATGCACAATAATTAAATCCAAGTGGATCAAAGACCTTAATATCAGACCTGAAACTCTCAAACTGCTAGACACTACCTACAAAAGACCATCATAATAAGAGGAAAAGAATCATGATATGAAAATAAAAGAGAGATTGATTGAGAGAGGGACGGGAATAATGGAGAGTGGAGTTTCAAAGGGGAAAGTGGGGAGGGGGATAACCATAGGATATTGTCTACAATTATGGAAGTTGTCAATAAATAAATAAAAATTAAGCCACACATGATGGCGCACACCTCTAATCCCAGCACTGGGGAGGCAGAGGTAGAAGGGTCACTGAAAGTTCGAGGCCACCCTGAGACTACATAGTGAATTCCAGGTCAGCCTGAGCTAGAGTAAGACCCTGGCTCCAAAAACCAAAAATAAAATAAAAATAAATACAATAAGATAAAATAAAAATTCCCAAGGAATGCTGTGAAGGTTTGTCATTCTTCCAGCCCTTTAGTGAATCTGAGCTTCTTAGGTCAAGTGCACTCACCTAACTTCCACAAGGTCATTTGGCTTATAGCTAGGATGAAGGAAGAACCAAACTTTCTTGACAAAATGATTAATGCTAGGTTCTCTACGAGACCCACGCACATACACCATCCATTTGTGAGTTGACTGGTCATTTTCTTCTCTCTTATCTGGAGGTATATACCTAGAGGAAAAAAAAGAAAGACAGTTGAATTCTTCCCAATAATGTGGGAGGCAGGCAACAGGTAGGAGGATTGTTGTGAGTTTGAAGTGAGCCTGAGACTACATAGTGAATTCCAGGTCAGCCTGAGCTAGACCCTACCTTGGAAAACCACCAAGAAAAGAAAAAAGAAAAAAAGAAAACAAAACAAAACAAAAACAACAAAAAACCCAATAGTGAATCCCTACTTAAAACAAAACTGAAATTCCTACAATATCTGTCAAGTTATCACCAACCCAGAAAGTCTCTGTAATTCTTTTATTTACTGGCTCACTTAGCCTACTCTGCAGGATAGTTGATTATCACCCCATCACCCTCGACCCAGCCACTTCAGCTTCGCTAGGCAAGGAAATTGGAGCTCTATGCCAATGTGTGGACCTACATGATTCAGTTATGTCATCAATCCTATGTGACCACTGAGTCTGAATTACAGAACACTGTAAGGGCAATGCACACATCAGATTTTAATGTAAACTATATTATCAATGCCTGTTTGGAGTGCATATTAAAATGGGGCCTAAAGAGATGGCTCAGCAGTTAAAGGCACTTGCTTGCCAAGCCTGGCAGCCCAGGTTAATTCCCCAGATACCCATGTAAAGCTGGATACAAAAAGTGGTGCAAGGCAAGGACAGACAGGTAGATCAATGGAACAGAACAGAAAACCCAAATATTAATCCAGGCAGCTACAGCCACCTGATTTTTGACAAAAATGCCAAAAATATTAATTGGAGAAAAGATAGCCTCTTTAACAAGTGGTGCTGGGAAAACTGGACATCTGTATGTAAAAGGATAAACATAGATCCTTGTCTCTCTCCATGCACAAGAGTCAAGTTCAAATGGATCAGGGACCTTGATATCAGACCTGAAACTCTGAACCTGCTAGAGGAAAAGGTAGGGGAAACCCTTCAACATATTGGCATATGCAAGGACTTTCTGAATATAACCCCAATTGCTCAGGGAATAAAACCACTAATCAACCAATGGGACCTTATAAAATTACAAAGCTTTTGTACAGCAAAGGACACTGTGAATAGAGCAAAAAGACAACCTACAGAATGGGAGAAAATCTTTGCCAGCTACACATCTGACAGAGGATTAATATCCAGAATATACAAAGAACTCAAAAAACAGAATAATAAGAATTCAAACAACCCAGTTAAAAAATGGGCTATGGAACTAAATAGAGAGTTCACAGAAGATGAAATACAGATGGCATATAAACATCTAAAAAAGTGTTCCACATCCTTAGCCATCAGGGAAATGCAAATTAAAACCACTTTGAGATTCCATTTCACTCCTGTCAGAATGGCTACCATCAAGAAAACAAATGATAATAAGTGTTGGTGTGGATGCGGAAAAAGAGGAACACTTCTACACTATTGGTGGGAATGTAATCTGGTCCAGCCATTGTGGAAATCAGTGTGGAGGTTCTTGAGACAGCTAGAAATAGATTTACCATATGATCCAGCTATAGCACTCCTAGGCATATATCCAGAGGACTCTTCTCACTACCTTAGAGATACTTGCACAACCATGTTTATTGCTGCTCTATTCACAATAGCTAGGAAATGGAAGCAGCCTAGATGTCCCTCCACAAATGAATGGATAATAAAGATGTGGTACATTTACACAATGGAGTTCTACTCAGCAGTAAAGAAAAATGAAATTATGAAATTTGCAGGGAAATGGATGGATCTGGAAAGGATTATACTAAGTGAGGTAACCCAGGCTCAGAAAGCCAAACGTCACATGTTCTCTCTCATATGTTGATCCTAGCTACAAATATATACACTTGTGTGTGAACTGGAACCAAAAATAGGTACCAGAAACCAGTAAGCTGGTAAAAGGCTATAAGGGAGGGAGGAAAGGGAAGGACTTAAGTGTATGGTATTGCACATATGTAAGTGGAAGAACTGATTACAGGAACGGGACTAGCCTAAGCGAGGCCATGGGTAGAGAATGCATGAAAGAAGGGCAGGGGGAGGGTCAATCTAATTTCAAGATATTGTGAATAAGACTTATGTAAAATTACTTTTTTGAATAATGGCACATCTAGAAGCTGTAGACTGTTACTAGAAAATTTTCAGTACCTGGGATGGGATACCTTCCAGTGAGTAGTTGGCCAAGGAGGTCCCGGCAGCCTCCAAAACATTAAAGGCTTTTGCCAAAGCCCTTGGTTTCCCTTGAGAAACAGATAGTAAGACCCTATTGCTGAAGACATCTCTTGCCTGAGAGGCAAGGTCACTGAGAAAGCAAGCTGGTGCTGAGCAGAAAACCTTCTCCCTGTAGACCAGCCAACTGAAAGCTGGAAAAAGCTGCACTGCATGCAGAGTATGGGAGACAGAAGTCATCAGCAGTGAAAACATAGGACGCTGAATATTCAAATTTGGCCAGATAGGCCCAAGGACTGAACGGGTGCAATAGTGGCATGTCTACTCTTGGGGTAACCAACTGCTCCATAATTGGACTGAAGGCCCTCTCCACGGGAGGGAATACATACCTGGTACTGAAAAACCTAAGCAAAAGTCTATGGTAGGTAAGGTCATGAGCCTTAGGGGTATAAAGTCTGCTCTTGTCTGACTAAATGTATATACTATTCCCACCAAGCTGCCCTGAAAATACTACACTTAATGCTTATATTCACATATTAATGCTACTCTCACTTCTGGTTAGAAAAGCTTCTCTTTTCAGATGGCGATGACCACTGGGATGACCCAAAAGGCAACATAGTGCTGAGAAGAAGGGATGAAGGAGTGCCCAGCACTGAAACACATCTGTCACACGCTCCAAGGCTCAGGGACCATTGCGGAAGAGGGGGCGGACAGAATGGAAGAGCCAAAGGAAGGGTCCAACTCCTTACAATGCAACTGCCCAGACAGAAATTGGCCTCGATATCCATGACCTTGCTGTGCCTAGCAATACCTTCGCAAGACCCTCATAATAGAAGTAAAAGATGATGACACCAAATTAAAAGTGAGACTAATGGAGAGAGGGAGGGGATATGATGGAGAGTGGAGTTCTAAAGGGGAATGGGGGGAGGGGAGGGAAATACCATGCACTTTTTGTATGTAAGTATAGAAGTTGTCAATAAAAAATAATTATTAAAAAAATAATAATACTTAAGCCGGGCGTGGTGGCGCACGCCTTTAATACCAACACTCAGGAGGCAGAGGTAGGAGGATCGCTGTGAGTTCAAGGCCACCCTGAGACTACATAGTTAATTCCAGGTCAGCCTGGGCCAGAGTGAGACCCTACCTCGAAAAACCAAAAAAAAAAAAAAAAAAGTGGTGCAAGGGTCTGGTATTTGTATGCAGCAGGAAGAGACCCTAGCACATACATGCATATAGACAAGACTTAACACGCTTGCACTTGTACACACACTCACACATAAAAGAAACTTTGAATGGACTTGAAAACAAACTTGTTTTTTGTCAAATGGGTGCCAGTGGTAGAAGTTGTTTTTATTTTTTTAATGTTTGTGTGGTAGATGCACGTATCTGTATGCAAATCAGAGAACATGAACTGCTCATCCATATATTTCCTTGAGATGGAGTCTGTCTCTGGACCCAGTTGCCACTTTCATGGGCCCCAGAGATTCTTTGTTTCTACCCTCCACAGGACTGGTATTACAGGCATGTATGGCTACTTCCAGCTGTTTACATAGGTGCTAGGAAATCAAACTTAGTAAGTCTCAGGCCTCGTCCTTATGTGGCAAGCACTCCTAAAGCCTGAGCCATCTTCCTAACTCCCAAGCTGGCACATTTTTATTCCTGGGTTATATCGTCTCAGGTCTTGTCAGTTTCCTTCAGGTTTCAGGCAGACAGAGTTATGGGCCCTTTTGGTGCCTAGTCACTGCTTCCAAGGATGACCCCAGTTTCCGGTTTCTAGCTCTTTAAAAGCAAACCATGCTCAGTCCTGACAGTAGTACAATTATCACCTGAAACCTTCTTCATCCTTGGTGGGGCTTATATTTACTTCAATGAATGAGGGATTCTTAGATACTAGTAGAAAATGGACTTGACCTTTGAAATATTAATCTATGCCATTTAGTGCCCTTAGTAATGCAAGGACAAGTAACCTAACCCTTTTCTTCAGGGGCATTTTATCTACTCTTAGTACTTTGCTCTTTCATGTACAAGAACTAGTCTGAGAGTATCATGAATCTTGTCAGGACCTTCTTATCTACAGATCAATATGGGGAGAAAAACCAGCTACAACACCACATTTCTTTAATCTGACATTCGCTCTCATTATTTATTTCACATCTTCAATAATGGATTATAACGTCCTGAAAGGCTAACATGTCTTTTGTTTGAGTACATAAATTTTTATTCATCTATTTACATACACATCTGTGTGTATATACACAAGGGCCTCTTGCTGCTGCAAACAAATGCCAGATCCTTGCACCACATTTTTTTGTCTGGCTTACAAGGGTGAGTTGGAAATTGAACCCAGGCCAGCGGGCTTTGCACCTTCAATCAGTCAATCATCTTCCCAGTCCATGTGAGTACATTTTCACTGCTAAAAAAGGTATTTATTTTAGGCTGGGCATGGTGGCACACGCCTTTAATCCAAGAACTCAGGAGGCGGAGGTAGGAGTATTGCTGTGACTTTGAGGCCACCTTGAGACTACATAGTGAATTCCAGGTTAGCCTGAGCTAGAGTGAGACCCTGCTTCGAAAAACCAAACAAAATAAAATTTATTTTCTAAATATACAGCTGTCACATTGTTTTTATTTTTTATTTTTCCAGGTAGGGTCTTGCTCGAGCCCAGGCTGACCCACAACTCCCTCTGTATTCCCAGAATGGCCTTGAACTCACAGCGATCCCCCTATGTCTGCCTTCCAAGTGCTGGGATTAAAGGCATGTGCCACTTTGTATAAATGGCTCTATATGGTAACTGTAGAATCAAAGTCTGGTCATTAAGCTTTGCAGGTAAGCGCCTTAACCACTAAACCATCTCTCCAGCCTGTATCTTCCTTTTTCTTCTTTGTTTTTAGTTTTGGTTTTTTCGAGGGTGGGTTTTACTCTAGCTCAGGCTGACTGGAATTCACTATGTAGTCTCAGGGTGGCCATGAGCTCATTCATGATGATCCTCCTACCTCTGCCTCCCGAGTACTGGGATTAAAGGTGTGCGCCACCATGCCCGGCTTTTTTTTTTTTTAAATATTTATTTATTTATTTGACAGAGAAAGAGGGAGAGAAAGAGAGAGAGAATGGGCAAGCCAGGGCCTCCAGCCACTACAAATGAACTCCAGATGCTTGAGCCCCCTTGTGCATCTGGATCACCGTGAGTTCCAGGCCACCCTGAGACTACACAGGGAATTCTAGGTTAGGACTAAAATAAAACCCTACCTCGGAAAATAAACAAACAAACAAAAAAGTAGATCTTGAAGCCAGATGTGGTGGCTAACACCTTTAATCCCAGAGGCTGAGGATGGATGTTTGATGAATTCAAGGTTATCATAGGTTAGAGTGAATTCCAGGTTAGCCTGGGCTAGAGTGAAACCCTACCTCAAAAAAAAAAAAAAAAAAAAAAAAAAAAAAAAAAGTTCATGGTCATCCCCAGTCACACAGTAAATTCGAGGCCATGCTGGGATATATGAGAAATTCCTGAGGCTTCCTCCTACTGCAACACTATAGGAAAGAAGCAGTAATACTGAAATGAGACATTTCAATACTCACTTGGAAACATTACCCACTACTATTGTTTTCTTTACAAAGAGTCGTGAAGTCTCGTCTCCTAGGAGATCAGCATTCCGTTGTTCTGTTTTGTGGGAGCCAATCCCACTGGAAGTGTCCTGAAGGAAATCACAACCAATATTCATTTAAACAACCTTCAACAGGAAACAAACCTCAAAATCGTAACGACTATAAATGAAATAACTCAGAATTTTTTTTGTTTGTTTAGAGACAGGGTCTTATGTAGCCCAGGCTAGCATCAAACTCAGTATGTAGCTGAGTAAGACCGTGGGCTACTGACCATCCTGCCTCTAGCTCCCAAATACTGGGATTAAAGATGTGTGATAACACATTAGGTTTATGTGGTGCTGGGGATTGAACCTAGTGCTTGAGGCATGCTAGGCAAGAACTCAATTAAGCTACATCCCCAGCTTCAACAAAAAAGTTCTTTCTTAGCCGGGCATGGTGGCACACGCCTTTAATCCCAGCACTCCAGGTCAGCCTGGGTGAGTGAGAGCCTACCTCGAAAAACAAAAAAAAACAAAAAAAAAAAAAAAAAAAAAGTTTTTTTTTTTTTTGGCATTTCAAGGTAGGGTCTTACCCTAGACCAAGATGACCTGGAGTTTCCTATATAAGGCTCAGGTTGGCCTCAAACTCACAGTAATCCTCCTATCTTTGCCTCTTTTGAGTGCTGGAATTAAAGCATGCACCACCACATCTGGCAACAATTTTCTTTTCTTTAAAAAAGGGGGGGGAGCGGAGGGATGGCTTAGTAGTTAAGGCATTTGCCTGCAAAGCCAAAGGACCCTGGTTCAATTCCCCAAGACCCATGTAAGCCACATGCACAAGGCGGTGCATGCGTCTGGAATTCGTTTGCAGTGGCTGGAGGCCCTGGTGTGCCCATTTTCTCTTTCTCTCTCAATTAAATAAAACTTAAAAAAAAAGGGGGTGGGTGCTGGAGAGATGGCTTAGCAGTTAAGGCACTTGCCTGTGAAGCCTGAGAACACATGTTTGAATCTCCAGGTCCTACATAGCCAAACACACAGCAATGCAAGCACACAATGACACACATGTGCCACAAGGGGATGCACATGCCTGGAGTTGGTTCATAGTAACTAAAAGGCCCTGGTGCGCCCATTCTCTCTCTCTCTCCCTGTCTCTCACTCAAAAATAAAATAAAACTTGGAGCCAGGCATGGTGGCGCACGCCTTTAATCCCAGCACTTGGAAGGCAGAGGTAGGAGGATTGCGGTGAGTTTGAGGCCACCCTTAGACTACATGGTTAATTCCAGGTCAGCCTGGGCCAGAGTGAGACTCTACCTTGGAAAAACCAAAAAAAAAAAAAAAAAAAAAAAAAAATCCCAAAAAACTTTAATCCCAGCACTTGGGAGGCAGAGATAGGTGGATTGCCATGAGTTCAAGGCTACCCTGAGATTACATAGTGACTTCCAGGTCAGCCAGTGAGACCCTACCTCGGAAAAATAAATAAATAAAATAAAATAAAATTTAAAAAGATAATAAAGGGGAGAGAGATGGAAAGGTGGCTCAGCAGTTAAAGGTACTTACTTGCAAAGCCTGCTAGCCCAGATTCAGTTTCCCAGGATCCATATAAAGCCTCTGACACACATTTGCAGTGGCAAGAGACCCTGGGAAAACACACACACACAAAACACACACACACACACACACACACACACACACACACTCTCTCTCTCTCTCTCAAATAAATTAATAAACAAAATTTGCCAGGTGTGGTGGCAAACACCTTTAATCCAAGCAGTGACAGGAGGATCACCATGAGCTTGAGGCCATCCTGGGACTACACAGTGATTCTACGTCTGCCTGGACTAGAGTGAGACTCAACCTCGAAAAAGAAATGAGGGAAAGGGGGGCTGGAGAGATGGCTTAGCAGTTAAGGCATTTGCCTGCAAAGCCCAAGAACGCCTGTTCGAATCTCCAGGTCTCACATTTAGCCAGACACAAAAGTGACACAAGTGTGCAATGTCACACATACACAAGAGGGGGTGCACACATCTGGAGTTCGTTCACAGCAGCTGAGAGGCCCTGGTGCACCCATTTTCTCTCTCTCTCTCAAAAAAAAAAAAAAAAAAAAGAGTTCAAGGCCAGTTGGGGAGGTGGCTCAGTAGATAAAGTGACTTCCATGCAAGCATGAGGACCTCCAACACTCACTCACGTAAATGATTGGCAGGTGTGACAGCCACCTATAATTTGCCCCAATGCAGGAGGCAGAGACAAGGAATCCCCAGAGCAAACCAGTCAGTTAAACTAGTCAAATCAGCAGCTCTGGGCTCACGTGAGACACTCTGCCTAAATGAGAATAGTGACTAAGATAGCTGACACTGGGCTTGCTTGGGCAGCACATGTACTAAAATTGGAACATACAGAGATTAGCATGGCTCCTGTGCAAGGATGACATGCACATTGTGAAGCATTCTGTATTAAAAAAAAAAAAAAAAGATACCTGAAACTGACCACAACATTCACATGCATACCCACACCAACATACACACAAGAGTTCAAGGCCTGCCTGGCTAATTGAGATGGTTTCCAAAACTAAAAATAAAACAAAGAAACAAAAAAAATTAGGGACTAGAGAGATGGCTCAATGGTTAAAGAGGCTTGCATTTGAAGCCTGCCAACCTGGGTTCAATTTCCTAGTATCCACATATAGCCAGAAGCACAGAGTGGTTCCTACATCTGGAGTTTGTCACAGTAAGAGGCCCTGGTGCATCCACTCTCATTCTCTCTCACACACACAAATAATTTTTAAAAAATGAGCAATTAGCTGGGTGTGGTGGTACATGCCATTAATCCCAGAGGCTAAGGTAGAAGGGTCACTGTGAGTTTGAGCCTGAGACTACATAGTGAATTCCAGGCAGCCTGGGTAAGAGCAAGACCCTAACTCAAAAACAACAACAACATTAAAAAGTTCTGAGCCCGAGAGGGTGGCTCACAAATATAACCCCAGCGGTTGGAGGCTGAGGTAGGAGGATCTGTGTGAGTTCAAGACCAATCTGACCTCTATAGTTTGAGGTCCAGGTTAGCCTGGGCCAGAATGAGATTCTGCCTCAAAACAAACAAACAAACAAACAAACAAACAAACAAACAAACAAACAAACAAACAAAGCACTGGGGAGATTGCTCAGTGGTTAAAGGAACTTGCCTGCAAAGCCTGCTACTCTGGGTTTGTTATCTCAGTACCCACATAAAGCCAGATGCACAAAGGGGGACATTTGTCTGGAGTTTATTTTCAGTGTCCCAGGAGTGCCCATTTCCCCTCCCTCCCCCCATAAATAAATAAATTTAAAACAACAAAAAGAACAGAGATAATTTAAATTTTCCAACCTAAAAGCAAAATAGCCTAATTTCTAGAGCACCCATAAAAATTAAACAAGAAATACAGACATAGTTAATAAAATACTAGGTCCCTTCTCTGGCTCTCTTCTCCTCTCCTATCTACCTCCATACCCTTCCAGTGTTTCGGCTGGATCTCTGTTCCAAACTGTTTGAGAGTTTTTCTTCCATATCCATATTGCTGTTATTGTCTTTGTCAGATAGGAAGTCATTGTGCTGGGATAAAGAATCACTTTCAGAATGATTAGCCGATGGTGTTTCTGATCTTTGATTGGTAGGAGATGATGATCTAGACGGTGATTCCAAAAATTTCTTGATAGCAGGATGGTTAAAAACCATTGTATCATACGTCTTTGTTCCCTATAAAAATAAATGAAAGCACACTTAATCCAACATACCAAAAGTAGGTGAAAATTTGAACTTCTGAAAACCCTTAGCCTTAGAGAAAACTCTTAAGTTTGTGTCTGAAAGCCTTCAAAATCTCCTCACACCCATAAACTCCCCTTTATGGTTTATATCAACCAAACAAAAACTAGAAAGAAAAATAATTCTGCAAAAGTTTGAACCCTAAATGCTGGGGAGAGGACTCAGTGGTTAAAGGCACTTGTTTGCAAAGCCTATGGCCTGGGTTCAATTTACCAACACTCACATAAACCAGTTAGTTAAACTAGTCAAATCAGCAGCTCTGGGCTCACGAGACACTCTGCCTAAAATGAGAATAGTGACTAAGATAGCTGACACTGGGCTTGTTTTGGGCAGCACATGTACTAAAAATTGAACATACAGAGATTAGCATGGCTCCTGTGCAAGGATGACATGCACATTGTGAAGCATTCTGTATTAAAAAAAAAAAAAAAGATACCTGAAACTGACCACAACATTCACATGCATACCCACACCAACAACATACACACAAGAGTTCAAGGCCTGCCTGGCTAATTGAGATGGTTTCCAAAACAAAAATAAAACAAAGAAACAAAAATTAGGGACTAGAGAGAGATGGCTCAATGGTTAAAGAGGGCTTGCATTTGAAGCCTGCCAACCTGGGTTCAATTTCCTAGTATCCACATATAGCCAGAAGCACAGAGTGGTTCCTACATCTGGAGTTTGTCACAGTAAGAGGCCCTGGTGCATCCACTCATTCTCTCTCACACACACAAATAATTTTTAAAAATGAGCAATTAGCTGGGTGTGGTGGTACATGCCATTAATCCCAGAGGCTGTTGTAGAAGGGTCACTGTGAGTTTGAGCCTGAGACTACATAGTGAATTCCAGGCAGCCTGGGTAAGAGCAAGACCCTAACTCAAAAACAACAACAACATTAAAAGTTCTGAGCCGAGAGGGTGGCTCACAAATATAACCCCAGCGGTTGGAGGCTGAGGTAGGAGGATCTGTGTGAGTTCAAGACCAATCTGACCTCTATAGTTTGAGGTCCAGGTTAGCCTGGGCCAGAATGAGATTCTGCAAAACAAACAAACAAACAAACAAACAAACAAACAAACAAACAAACAAACAAAGCACTGGGAGATTGCTCAGTGGTTAAAGGAACTTGCCTGCAAAGCCTGCTACTCTGGGTTTGTTATCTCAGTACCCACATAAAGCCAGATGCACAAAGGGGGACATTTGTCTGGAGTTTATTTTCAGTGTCCCAGGAGTGCCCATTTCCCTCCCCCCCCCATAAATAAATAAATTTAAACACAAAAAGAACAGAGATAATTTAAATTTTCCAACCTAAAAGCAAAATAGCCTAATTTCTAGAGCACCCATAAAAATTAAACAAGAAATACAGACATAGTTAATAAAATACTAGGTCCCTTCTCTGGCTCTCTTCTCCTCTCCTATCTACCTCCATACCCTTCCAGTGTTTCGCTGGATCTCTGTTCCAAAACTGTTTGAGAGTTTTTCTTCCATATCCATATTGCTGTTATTGTCTTTGTCAGATAGGAAGTCATTGTGCTGGGATAAAGAATCACTTTCAGAATGATTAGCCGATGGTGTTTCTGATCTTGATTGTAGGAGATGATGATCTAGACGGTGATTCCAAAAATTTCTTGATAGCAGGATGGTTAAAAACCATTGTATCATGCTGTCTTTGTTCCCTATAAAAATAAATGAAAGCACTTAATCCAACATACCAAAAGTAGGTGAAAAATTTGAACTTGAAAACCCTTAGCCTTAGAGAAAAAACTCTTAAGTTTGTGTCTGAAAGCCTTCAAAATCTCCTCACACCCATAAACTCCCTTTATGGTTTATATCAACCAAACAAAAACTAGAAAGAAAAATAATTCTGCAAAAGTTTGAACCCTAAATGCTGGGGAGAGGACTCAGTGGTTAAAGGCACTTGTTTGCAAAGCCTATGGCCTGGGTTCAATTTACCAACACTCACATAAAGCCAGATGCAGTAAGTGGTACACTTGTGTTTGCTTGCAGTGGCAAGAGACCCTTGTGTGCACATGCATACACATGTGCAAATAAAATTGTTATTTTCTACTGAGGGCAGGGTTTTGAGGTAGGGTCTTACTCTAGCCCAGGCTGACCTGGAATTCACTATGTAGTCTCAGGGTGGCCTCGAATTCATGGCAATCCTCCTACCTCTATCTTCCAAGTGCTGGGGTGAAAGGCATATGACACCGTGCCCAGTTCAAATAAAGTAATTTTATTTTTATTTATATATATATTTGTGATTTTTTTGAGGTAGGGTTTCACTCTGGACCAGGCTAACCTGGAATTAACTATGTAGTCTCAGGATGGCCTTGAACTCACAGCGATCTTCCTACCTCTGCCTCCCGAGTGCTGGGATTAAAGGCATGTGCCACCACATCCAGCCTGCCTGCCACCTTTCTGAGGCAGGGTCTCTCATTGAACTGAAAGCCCATTAATTAAGCTAGACTAGCTAGCCAGCAGGCCTGAGATATCCTCTGTCTCTGCACCCCCAGTGTCAGGACTACAGGCACCTGCCACCACACCTGACATTTTACATGTGTGCTAGGGATCCAAACTCAGGTTCTCATGCTTGTGCTGCAAGTACTTTACCCACTGAGTCATCTACTCAGCCCCTGATAAGGGTTTTGCAGAGCGATAAATGTACTGTTGCTCCAAACTAAAAATAATGGCTGATCATAAGACAAAAGCATACCTAAACATCTTTGAATAAATCTTAATCAGAACCCAATTCAGAATTTGTGCATTTCTAGACCATCAAAAAGTCCAGATCTGAACCAGTGACAAAGTAACAAAAACTAGTAACCAACTCTTCAGACAAGAGTACCTGTCTACAGCCCACCCTACATCATGCAGGTATTAGCTCCTGACAGCAGTCATGTTGAATCCAATACTGAGCTATATCACTGATGACATCAGAATCTGTCTTGAAATGAATAGGGTGCTCCCCACAAATTCATGTCTGTCTAAAATCTGTGAAATTTATTCATAGTGTCAGGGTTTGTGGGTATTGCTGAGTTGTGGAACATGCGTTTAGCATGTGTGACCCTGGGGTTCAAAAATAGATACAAACTTACACATGCACACACACAACAAAAGAAAGGAAGAGTCTTTCTGCAGCCCTAATCAATTTAAGATGAAATCATACTAGATTGAGGTCAACCCTAATCCAAGACTACTATCATCCCTTAAAGAGGGAAACTGCCAGGTGTGGGACACACACCTTTAATCCCAGCACTCAGGAGGCAAAGGTAGAAGGATCATCATAAGTTCGAGGCTACCCTGAGATTCACAGAAGACATACAAATAGAATAACATCTAACATCCATGTGCAGTTAGAGACAAAGAATGACACACCTGCAAGCTAAGCACACCCAGGACTATGACAACCAGCAAAAGCTAGGAGGTGACCAAGTTCTTACTAAAGCTTACAGAGGGAACACTGTCCTATTGATAGGTTCATTTTAGCCTTTTAGCCTCAAGGATCCTTAGGCAATAAACCCCTAAGCTACCAAAGTGTCATGGGAGCCTTAGAATACCAAAACAGGGGCTGGAGACAGGGGCTTAGCAGTTAAAGTGCTTGTCTGCAAAGCCTAAGGACTCATGCTTGACTCCCCAGGTCCCATGTAAGCCAGATGCACAAAGAGACACAAGCACACAAGGTCACACATGCGTACAAGGGGGCACACGTGTCTGGAGTTTGATTGCAGTGGCTGAGGCCCTGGCACACCAATTCTCTCTCACACTCTTTCTTGCATTAAAAAGAAAAAGCCAGTCTGTTGGGCTTGCCTCAAAATAAATAATAAAAGAAAACCAAAACAGGGGCTAGAGAGATGGCTCAGTGGTTAAGGCACTTGCCTGCAAATCCCAACAACCTAGGTTCAATTCCCCAGTAACCCATGTAAAGCCAGCTGCACCAAGTGGTACATGCATCTGAAGTTTGTTTGCAGTAGCTAGAGGCCCTGGATGTACCCATTCTCTCTCATTACTGGGTATAGTGACGCACACTTTTCAACCCAGCACTTGGAAGAGTAAGGTTGGAGGATCATTGTGAGTTTGAGGCCAGCCTGAGACTACATAGTGAATTCCCAGTTAGCCTGGGTTAGAGAGAGACTCTACCTCAAAAAAAAAAAAAAAAAAAAAGAAAGAAAGAAAGAAAAAGAAACCACAAAGCCAGGTGTGTTGGTGCATGTTTTTAATCCCAGCACTCTGGAGGCAGAGGTAGGAGGATTGCCATGAGTTTGAGGCCACCCTGAGACTACACAGTGAATTCCAGGTCAGCCTGGGCTAGAGCGAGACCTTACCTTGGAAAAGCCAAAAAGAAAAAAAATACAAAAACAAGTAAACAAAAAAATTCTTAAAAAAAAAAAAAAAAAAAAACCAACAGATTCTAACTGCTAAGGAAACTACATTAATAAATAAATCTAAGATCAAACCCAAGTAATCAAGTAATGGTCTGGTTCCTAGAAGACAAAACAGGAATGGCACCAATGCCATAAAGCTCTCTGGGATTACATGAAACTCTAAGGAGGACAGATGCTTCTTATTGACATTCTCCAGCCCTTCTCTCATTACCACAAGGCCAGTAACATCCAAGAGGAGAATTACTTAAAAACAATTATAATTGACGAAACATAAGAAAGCCAATGCTTGCTTCAGCAGCACACACATAAAATTGGAATGATACAGACATGCAAACTCATGTAGCATTTCATTTTCAAAAGTATTCATTCATGCATTAGAGAGTATGTGTGAATGCGCACACCGGAGCCTGTTGCCACTGCAGACAAATTTCAGTTTAATGTGCCACTTTGTGCAACTGACTTCACGTGGGTACTGGGAAGCTCAGGCAAGCAGGCTCTGTATGCAATTGCCTTTAACCACTGACCAATCTTCCCAACCACTTTTTTTTTGTTTGTTTGTTAAATAAACAAGCAAGATGAGTGTGATGGTGCACACCTTTAATCCCAGGCAGAGGTAGCAGGATCATTGTGAGTTCCAGGCCATACTGGGCTACAGAGTGCCAGGTAAGTAGGGCAGGAGTGAGACCCTGCCTTGATAAACAAAACGCACACACACTTACTTATGATAAAATGATCACAGTACTAAATAAGAAGAAATAATTCTATTTCCAGTCCATCCTACTCACAATGCCTGACTATACCAGAACAAAAGACGTAGGTATTTTAGAGTACAGTCCAATGACTGAGTTCATGTTTGTATATGATCTTTAGTTCAAAAATGTCAGATATTTACTACAAAACTAAAATTAGGGCCTGAAGAGATGGCTTAGCAGTTAAGCGCTTGCCTGTAAAGCCTAAGGACCCTGTTTTGAGGCTCAATTCCCCAGGACCCACATAAGCCAGATGCACAAGGTGGCGCATGCATCTGGAGTTCGCTTGCAGTGGCTGGAGGCCCTGGCACACCCATTCTCTATCTGCCTCTTTCTCTCTCTCTCTGTCACTCTCAAATAAAAAAACAAAAAATAAACAACAACAAATTTAAAAAAACCCAACTAACTAAAATTAAGCCAGGCATGGTAGTACATGCCTAGTCTAAGCAGCAGATTGTTTACTACTAACAATAAATATAATCTGTATACTTACATAAAACTTCTAAACAGTACTGCAGTAAGTCCTGCCATAGCTTTTGAATAAAATAATTATGCAATTATTTTACAGCCAGTCATGGTGGCTCACTTTTAATCCCAACACTCGGAAGGCTGAGGTAGGAGGATAACTTTGAGTTAGGGATCAACCTAGGCAACAGAGTGAGTTCCAGGTCAGCCTGGGCTAGAGTGAGACAATGCTTCAAAAAAAAAACCATAACTTTTCTTTGTTTCCCCTTTCTCTTCTTAGGATGATGGCTGGAATCCTAATAAGCATGTCTTTCCTGATACTTTGGGGCTTTTCTATCTTTTTTTTCTTCAATAAATTTCCTTTGCCTTACTCAAAAAAAAATAATTAGTAATTAACCAAATAATCAAGCTTGATATAAAAGATTGAATTCCTAGATCAGGTGTGGTGGTGCATGCCTTTAATACCAGCACTTGGGAGGCAGAGGTAGGAGGATTGCTGCGAGTTCAGGGCCATCCAGAGACTACATAGTGAATTCCAGGTCAGCCTGGGCTAGACTGAGACCCTAAAAAAAAAAAAAGACTGCATTCCTGATGTGATATCATAGGAAGTAAACATCACCTATAAAGTTTGTTTACCAAAACATCTCACCAAAATCTATTCATAAATATAGACTTTATTTATTTGTAGAACAATAGAAAGAAAGGATAAAACAAGGGTAAAAATTAAAAAGAGGGGTGGAGAGATGGCTTAGCAGTTAAGGCACCTGCCTGTTAAGCCTAAGAATGTCAGTTCCAATCTCCAGGTCCCATGTTTAGCCAGATGCAAAGTGACGCAAGGGCGCACTGCCGCACTTGCCCACAAGGGGGTGCACACATCTGGATATTGTTTGCAGCGACTGAGAGGCTGCTGGCGCGCCCATTCTCTGTCTTCCTCTCGCTCTCTCTCCAAAAATAAAAATAAATAAATAAAAATAAAAAGAATGAGTCTATAAAGTCTCTTTAAAAACTGAAATATGGGGCTGGGAATATGGCTTAGCAGTTAAGGCACTTGCCTGTGAAGCCAAAGGACCTCGGTTTGATTCCCCAGGACTGAAGTAAGCCAGATACACGAAGTGGCGCATGTGTCTAGAGTTTGTTTGCAGTGGCCGGAGGCCCTGGCGTGCCCATTCTCTCTCTCTGCCTCTTTCCCTCTCTCACTCTCTCAAATAAATAAATAAATTAAATTAAATTAAAATTAAAAAAAAACTGAAATATGCTGGGCATGGTGGGGCAGGCCTTTAATCCCAGCACTTGGGAGGCAGAGGTAGGAAAATTGTCAAGAGTTTAAGGCAGTAAGACCCTATTGCTAAAGACTCCACATACTTGGGTGGCAAGTTCACTGAGAAAACCTGCTAGAGCTGAGCTGAAAGCCTCCTCCATGAGGACCAGCTGACAGAAAGTTGGAAAAAGCTACACTGCATGCAGGTCAATGGGAGAGAGAAAACACCAGTGAAGGTACTCAACAGTGAACACTGCAAGCTTTAAATTTGGCCAGCCAGGCCAAATGAGCCAACAGGTGCAACAGTGGCATGTCTGTTATGGGAGAAACCAACTGCTCTCTAATTGGACTGGAGGTCTGCTCCATGGGAGGGAACAGATCCCTGATACTGAAAACCTACAACAGGGGTAGTCATGAGCCCTAGGGGTGTAATGTCTGCTGGTGACTCGCTAAATGTATATACTATGCTCACCAAACTGCCCAGTATGCACTTCTCTTAGTGTCCACACCCATTAATGCTGCTCTCACTTTTGTTTAGAGAAGCTTCTCTTTTCAAATGGTGGCAACCTTGGGATGATTCAGAAGGCACCATGGTGATGAGAAGTGACAGAGGAGTGCTCAGCACTGAAACATCTCAAACCTACCTTCCAAGGCTCAGGGTCCATTGTGGAAGACGGGGCGGAAAGAATGTAACAGCCAAAGGAAGAGTAGGACTCCTTACAACATGCTCCTCCAGACACAAAATGGCCTGGATATCCATGACCTCACAATGCCTGACACTACCTACATAAGACCATCATAATAGGAGGAAAAGATCATGACATCAAACTGAAAAGAGAGACTGATTGAGAGGGGGAGGGGATATGATGGAGAGTGAAGTTTCAAAGGGGAAGTGGGGGAAGGGAGGGAAATAACATGGGATATTGTCTACAATTAAAGAAGTTGTCAATAAAAATAATAATAATAAAAATAAAAAAGAGTTAAGGCCACTCTGAGAAGACATAGTGAATTCCAGATCAGCCCAAGCTAGAGTGAGACCTTACATTGTAAAAACAATAACAACAACAAAAAGGGCTGGAGATGTCTTAGTAATTAAGGCACTTGCCTGCAAAACCTAAGGACCTAGGTTTGATAGCCCAGAACCCACATTAAGTCAGATGCACATGGTGGTGCATGCATCTGCAGTTTGCAATGGCTAAAGGCACACCCATTCTCTCTCTCTCTCTCTCTAATAAATAAATAAATAGATTTAAAAAAAAAAACAAAACAGGCGGGGAGTGGTGGCACACACCTTTAATCCCAGCACTCGAGAGGCAAGAGATAGGAAGATTGCCATGAGTTCAAGGACATCCTGAAACTCCATAGTGAATTCCGGGTCAGCATGAGCTAGAGTGAGACCATACCTCGAAAAGCAAAACAAAACAAAAGCCTGGACTGGAGTGCGACCCTACCTCAAAAACCCAAACAAACAAACAAACAAACAAAAAACACCCACCAGTAACTAAAATATTAGGCTGGAGAGATGGCTCAGTGGTTAAAGGTGCTTCAATGCAAAGCCTGATGGCCCGAGTTCAACTCCCCAGTACTCATTTAAAGCCAGATGCACAAAGTGGCACAAATAAATAAATAAAATATATTTAGGAAAGGCAGACAGAAAGAGAGAGGAAGAGAATGGGCATGCCAGGGCATCCAGCCACTACAAACAAACTCCAGATGCATGCGCCCCTTGTGCATCTGGCTTATGTGGGTCCTGGAGAAATGGACTGGGATCCTTTGGCTTTGCAGTCAAACACCTTAACTGCTAAGCCATCTCTCCAGCCCAGTTTATGTATATTTTTAAAACCAGATGCACAGAGTGATATATATATCTGGCATTCATTTGCAGTAAAAGAGGCCCTAGCGTGCCCATTAACTCATTCACTCTCTTCCTCTTCTTGCAATTTTTTTTTAAAAGAAAGTTGTTCAAGGACAGCCTTGGACTACAGAGTGAGTTCCAGGCCAGGCTGTTAGAGTGAGACACTAACTTGATTTAAAAAAAAAAAAAAAAAGCCGGGCGTGGTGATGCACGCCTTTAATCCCAGCACTCGGGAGGCAGAGGTAGGAGGACCACTGTGAGTTTGAGGCTACCCTGAAACTACATAGTGAGTTCCAGGTCAGCCTGGACTAGACACTACCTCGGAAAAAAAAAAGGAAGAAAGAAATACTGAATAAAAATAAAACCAAAGTGAAATGCTGGAGAGATGAAAAATTCAATGAATCCAATCAAGACCTCAGTGGAAAGCCTCATCAGTAAAACTGAACTCAGGCAGGACAGAGATCAGGGCTTAAAGACAAGGTAGTAGAATTGGTGCATTCAGTTAAGAACATGGCCAGACATGATGGTGCATGACTTTAATCTCAGCACTCTGGGAGGCAGAGGAAGGTGGATCACTGAGAGTTCGAGGCCAGCTTGAGACGACATAGTGAATTCCAGGTCAGCCTGGGCTAGAACAAGACACTACCTTGGAAAAAAAAAAAGAACATAAATGAATTCTGAAAATTTATGAGAGGATCATGTAAGATCTTTGAGATGTCAAGAAAAGTCTTAAGCTATGAATTTTGGACATAAAAAAAGTAATTCCATACCAAAGACATAAAAAATATTTTCAATACAACCACAATGGAAAAAATTCCTGCTGGTCATGGTGGCACTTGCCTTTAATCCCAGCACTTGGGAGGCAGAGGTAGGAGGATCACCATGAGTTCGAGGCTACCCTGAGACTACGTAGTGAATTCCAGGTCAGCCTGAGCTAGACTGAGACTCTACCTCAAAAAGCGAAAAAAAAAAAAAAAAAAATCCCATTCTATGGAAACAAAGGCCAATTTAAGGTATAACGGGAACACACAACATCATTTAAGTCTAAAAAAGAAATATCCCACATTATATCATAGTTAAAACACAAACTATACAGAAGAAAGTGTTTTGAAAACTACAAGAGAAAAACACCAAGTCACATACAAAGAAAGACCCATCACAATAACAGCTCAACAAAATCTTTTAAAACAAGAAGGGCTTGCTTTAATTAATACATAATACATCATTATGTATTAAATGTTCTGAAAGGGCTGGAGAAATGGCTGAGAGGTTAAGGAGCTTGCCTGCAAAGCCTAACAACCCATGTTCACCCCTAGGGCCCATGTAAAGCCAGATGTACAAAGTGGCACATGCATCTGGAGTTCATTTACAGCTCTTTCACTCTCTCTCCTTGCAAATAAACAAAACATGTAGAAAAAAAAGGTTCTGAAAAAGCACAGCTATAATCCAAGACTGCTGTATCCAGAAAAGTCATGGGTCATGACTAAAGGAGAAACAACAGTCTATGAAAGAAAGCTAACGTAATTCATGACTAAGACGGCCTCGTGAAGGGCACTGAAAGAAATTCTTGAGACTAATGATGATAAACACATCTAAGAGGCTGCAAGAAAGAAAAAAAGGGTTTCAAAACAGTAATTAATTTATACCTTTACGTGCCAATGCAGATATTAGAAAGGAGCTGGGTGTGGTGGCATACGCCTTTAATTCCAGCACTCAGGAGGCTAAGGAAGGAGGATCACTGTGAATTCAAGGCCAGCCTGGGACTACAGAGTGAGTTCCAGGACACCCTGGTTAGAGACTCAACTTCGAAAAACCAAGAAAATAATAAATAAATAAATAAATAAAATAAATAAAAAAAATTCAGAAATATCATAAATAACTTAAAGCCAGGTGTGGTGACGCACGCCTTTAATCCCAGCACTCAGGAGACAGAGGTAGGAGGATCACCATGAGTTCGAGGCTACCCTGAGACTACATAGTGAAGTCCAGATCAGCCCAAGCTAGAGCGAGACCCTACCTTGGAAAAACAAAAACAAACAAAAAAACAACAAAAAAACCTTAAAAAAAAATCAACAAATCAGGGTTAGAGCAATGGCTCAGAATTCAAAGCCTAATGGCCTGGGTTTGATTCCCTAGTACCCACATAAAGCAGATGCACAAAATGGTGTATCTGGAATGTGTCTGCAGCAGCAGGAGGCCTTGGCACAACCATACTCACTCTCTTTTTGTCTGCCTCTTTTTCTCTGTCTCTCAAATAAATAAAATAGTAAAATAATAAACCATAAACAAATCAATACCAAAATAAGTAAACAAAAAGAAATAATTAAGATCAGGGCAGAAAATAATAAAATTGAAATAAAATACAAAGAACTGGTTCACTGAAAGGATAAACAAAATCAATAAACCCTTAGAAAACCAAGAGAAGGCCAAGCATGGTGGCGCACACCTTTAATCCCAGCACTTGGGAGCCAGAGGTAAGAGGAGCGCAGTGAGTTTGAGGCCAGCCTGAGATAACAGCGAACTACAGGACAGCCTGGGCTATATTGATATCCTACCTTGAAAAACCAAAATAATAATAATAATTATTATTATTATTATAAGTAAATAAAATATATGCTGAGTGAAAATAGACTAAATATGAGAAATACTTACCTCTGAAACTTTTAGAAGACCCGCAGAAGCATAGTAGTTTGCTACAATGCATGCACGAAGTTTATCCATCATCCTTCTTGCTTCAATCAATCGCTAAAACCAAGTGTTAACACGTTAAATTTGGCAAATACAAAAGAGATGCACAATTCTCAAAATAACTACAAATACGAACTAAAAAGGTTGGGGCTAGAGAGACAGTTCGGTGGTAAATGGTGCTTGCTTGCAAAGCCTGCTACTATAGTCGATTCCCCAGAACCCACGTAAAGTCAGAAAGAAGCACAGAGTAGGTTGGGCGTGGTGTTGCATGCCTTTAATCCCAGCCCTCAGGAGGCAGACATAGGAGGATCACCATGAGTTTGAGACCACCCTCAGACTACAGAGTGAATTTCAGGTCAGCCTGGGCTAGAGGAAGATGCTATCTGAAAAAACCCAAAATCAAAACAACAAAAAAAAAGAGGGCTGGAGGGATGGCTAAGTGGTTAAGGAATTTGCCTGCAAAGCTAAAGGACCCAGGTTCAATTACCCAGGACCCACGTAAGCCAGATGCACAAGATGGTGCATGAGTCTGGCATTCGTCTGCAGTGGCTGAAGGCCCTGGCGTGCCCATTCTCTGTCTCTCTTTCTCTGACTCTCTCAAATAAATAAAACTTAAAAAAAAAAAGGGGGGGCTGGAGAGATGGCTTAGCGGTTAAGGCTAAGACTAAGGATCCCGGTTCGATTCTCCAAATCCCACGTAGGCCAGATGCACAAGGGGGTGTATGCATCTGGAGTTTGCTTGCAGTAGCTAGAGGCCCTGGAGCACTCATTCTCACTCTCCCCCCTCCCGTTTCGATTAAATAAGTAAATGTAAATACAATAAAATTTTTTTAGAAAAGAGAGGGGGAGAGAGAGGACTGGAGAGGTGGCTTAGTGGTTCAGGCGCTTCCCTGCAAAGCCAAAGGTCTTAGGTTTGATCCCCCAGTACCCATATGAATCCAGATGCACAAGGGGGTACATGCATCTGTAGCTTGTTTGTAGTGGCTGGAGGCCCTGGCATGCCATATTCATTTGTCCTCTCTCTTAAATAAATAAATAAAATATTTTTTGAAAAAAGAAGTACAAGCTGGGCGTGGTGGCACATGCCTTTAATCCCAGCAATCCCAGCACTCGGGAGGCAGAGGTAGAAGGATTGCTGTGAGTTCGAGGCTACCCTGAGATTACATAGTGAACTCCAGGTCAGCCTGAGCTAGAGTGAGACCTTGAAAAAACAAAAACAAAAAAAGTATAAAGTGAACCTGAGTCTGGAGTTCATTTGCAATGGCAAGAAGCCTTGATGCGCCCATTCTCTCTGCTTGCAAATAAATAAATTTTTTAAAGGCGTGTGCCACCACGCCCAGCTAATTTTTGTTTATTTTTATTTATTTATTTGAGAGCAACAGACAGAGAGAGAAAGAGACAGAGACAGAGAGAGAAAGAGAGAGAATGGGCACGCCAGAGCCTCCAGCCACTGCAAACAAATTCCAGATGCATGAGCCACCTTGTGCATCAAGCTTATGTGGGTCCTGGGGAATTGAGCCTCGAACTAGGGTCCTTAGGTTTCACAGGCAAGCACTTAATCACTAAGCCATCTCTCCAGCCCAAATAAAATATTTTAAAACAAGTCAAATGTGGTGAAACATGCAGAGGTAGGAAGAACCCCATGAGTTTGAGGCCAGCCTGGGCTACAGTGAGACCCTACGATGAAAAAATAAAAATTTTAAGAAATATGCATACATGTATACATACATACATACATTCAAAACTTAATAGAGCATAACTTTTCCAAATATTAAAACAAGAAAATGATAGTTCCCATCTATTAGATTGATAAAAACAAAGGCTCCCCAGTAGTTCAGTGGTCAAATACTTGCGTGGCATGAGCAACATCCTGGGTTCTATTCCCAGGGCTGAGGGGAAAATAAAAATAGTGCTTGCCTGCCTGGAAAATAATACACTTAATGTTCATATTCACATATTAATGCTACTCTCACTTCTGGTTAGAAAAGCTTCTCTTTTCAGATGGCGATGACCACTGGGATGATCCAAAAGGCAACATAGTACTGAGAAGAAGAGATGGAGGAGTGCCCTTCACTGAAACACCTTTGTTGCACCCTCCAAGGCTCAGGGACCATTGCGGAAGAGGGGGCGGATAGAATAGAAGAGCCAAAGGAAGGGTACGACTCCTTACAATGCAACTGCCCAGACAGAAATTGGCCTTGATATCCATGACCTTGCTGTGCCTAGCAATACCTCCGCAAGACCCTCATAATAGAAGTAAAAGATGATGACATCAAATTAAAAGGGAGACTAATGGAGAGAGAGAGGGGATATGATGGGGAGTGGAGTTCTAAAGGGGAATGGGGGAGGGGAGGGAAATACCATGCACTTCTTGTATGTAAGTATATTTTGCTGTCAAAAAAAAAAAAAATAGTGCTTGCCTACATTTGTAAAGACTTGAGAATGAGCCGGGTGTGGTGGCACACACCTCTAATTTCAGCACTCCAGAAGCAGAGGTAGGAGGATTCCTGTGAGTTCAAGGCCTGCCTGAGACTACATAGTGAATTTTAGGTCTGCCTGGGCTAGAGAGACTCAACCTCAATAAAACAAAAACAAAAAAAAACCCTTGAGAATGAAAAACACAGTGATGCAAGGTGTGTGTGTACATACTGACAAACATTATATTTTGTTTTATGTTTTGAAGTAGGGTCTCACTCTAGCCCAGTCTGACTGGCACTCCTCTATAGTCCCAGGCTTGAAATCATGGCATCCTACTGCCTGCCTCTGCTTCCTGAATGCTAAGATTAAAGGCGTGTGCCACCATGCCCAGTGATAAACATATTTTTAAGAAATATTAAAGATACTGAGTATAATAGCAAAGAATTATCTCTGAAGACAGAAGTCAAAATTTTTGTTTTCTGCAATTTCATTATTTTTCAAAAAACACTAGTTTTAGGCCAGATATAGTAGCTGCGCACACCTATAATCACAGCACTAGGGAGACAGACATAGAAGTATCAGGAGTTGTCAAGGTCATGCTTAGCTACATAGAGAGTTTAACTCCAGCCTGAGCTACATAAGACCCACCTCTAACAATCAAAAAACTAATAACAATTTTTGCCTGCAAAACAAGACCTATTTTTAAAACAGCTAAAGTAAACCATGACATCCTCAGTTCCTGCTAACACTGCAGAATGAGAAGAGGCCCAGGATGAAATGGAGTGTATGATGGGATTCTCTCTCTCTCCATTTTTTTTTTTTTTTTGAGACAGTCTCATATAGCCCAGACTAGCCTGAAACTCAACATCTAGCTGAAGATGACTTTAAATTTCTGATACTCCTATCTCTACTTCACAAATCAAATGCTAGGATTATACTCAAGTGCCATCTCTCACTAAGAAGATTTTAAAAAACTTTATTATATGCATGTGTGAGCACACCAGGGACTCTTGCCTCTGCAAATAAACAGTAGACACTTGCACCACTTTTTGTATCTGGCTTACATGGGTGGCTTGGGAATTGAACCCATGCTGGCAGGCTTTGTAAACTAACACCATTAACCAGCGAGACATTTTCTCAGACCAGAAATTAAAACAAACAAAAATCTGATTAAATATAGATCCCCCTCCTGTAAAGATTCAGCGCTCCCCCATAATTTATTATCATTCTACCTGGTCAATGACTTCAATTTCATGTTCCTTATTCTTCATTTCGAGAGCAAATTGTTTCTTGATAATAGCCTCAATCTTCTGCACAGCTGCATCTCGAGCTACATCAAAAATAAAAAACAGACCCAGTGTCTCAGCAGTGGCTACCCTCACTCACATGAGCAGCTACAAAAAAACAAAGAAACAGGAACTTTGAAGTCAAGACCTACTGGACATCACATAGCTAAAGAACCCATGCGGGGCTGGAGAGAGGGCTTAGTGGTTAAGGAGCTTGCCTGCAAAGTCCAAGGATCTAGGTTCAAATTCCCCAGTACCCATATAAGCCAGATGCACAAGGTGGCACATGTGTCTGGAGTTCGTCTGCACTGGCTAGAGGCTCTGGCATGCCCAATCTCTTCCTCTCTCCCTCTGCTTCTTTCTCTCTCATATAAATTAATAAAATATTTTAAAAAAACAGAGCCTGTGTCCCGACTGGATACAAAAGGGACAAAGAAATGGCTGTAAAATATAACCCAGGGACAATTGGCAAAACCTGAATAACATACTTAACACCTGATTTTGGTAAATGTAGAGTGCATACATGAAAAAAATGCCCTTAAGAAATAGGGGGCTGGGGAGATGGCCCAGCAAGTAAGCACATTTGCTGCACAAGCTTGAGTCTGATCCTTAGTACTCACATAAAAAGCCAGGCAGGCCGGGTGTGGTGGCGCACGCCTTTAATCCCAGCACTCGGGAGGCAGAGGTAGGAGGATCGCTGAGAGTTCGAGGCCACCCTGAGTCTACATAGTTAATTCCAGGTCAGCCTGGACCAGAGTGAGACCCTACCTCGAAAAAACAAAACAAAACAAAACAAAAAAGCCAGGCAGGGCTGGGCATAGTGGCACACGCCTTTAAGCCCAGCACTTGGGAGGCAGAGGTAGGAGGATTGCCATGAGTTTGAGGCCACCCTGAGACTACATACTGAATTCCAGGTCAGCCTGGGCTAGAGTGAGACCCTACCACAAAAACAAAAACAAAAACAAAAACAAAAGCCAGGCAGGACCATACAAGCCTGTAACCCTCTTCCCCCCAGAGCTGAAGGAGCAGTGCAGGATCTCATTGGTCGACTCTGTCTCAACAAAACAGAAACTATGAGTTTAAGTAACATGCAATAATAGGCAAAGCCTCTATCTGCTTCCTTATTACCACTTTCAGAGTACTTGTTGATGTTCCTGTTAGATCTTTTTTTAATGCCACATATGGTATATTACTATTACATGTAGAACTTGTCGAATCCCTGCTCACAAACCCTTTCAAATTATACACAACGACAGAAACTCAATTTTAATTCTTACAAATCTTACAACAAAGGCAAATGTCATCAAAGAAATAAATTCCTAAGGTAAATCCAAGTGTACCTGAGTTCTCAATCGCTTTATGCCGCTTATTTGGAAGGGTTACAGATACATCCTCATAATCAGGGTCAGTTTCTTTGATTGTTCGCTTGATTCCAGACATGGTGAAATTCAGTTCTTCACTGGGAAGTAATAATAAATTAGTAAGACTATACAACACTAGCACTTGTGCACATATACAAAGGCAGTATATCAATATTACACAATACTGACGCTTATAAGTCTGTGTATATACAAGTTGAATATCTCATCTGAAATGCCTGGGTCCAGAAATGTTTCCACCTTTGGTCATTTTTGATTTTCAGGTGAGGGATGTGATACTCAACTTAAAATATGTACATACCTGCCTTTCTAGAGCCAACAGCATAACTTCAAAAGTTTGCAAATTTTTTCATCATCATAATCATCTGTTAAAAAGCCCAGGCTTAGGGCTAGAGAGATGGCTCAGCAGTTAAGCGCTTGCCTGTGAAGCCTAAGGACCCGGTTTGAGGCTCGATTCCCCAGTACCCACGTAAGCCAGATGCATAAGGTGGCACATACATCTGGAGTTCATTTGCAGTGGCTAGAGGCCCTTTCTCTATCTGCCTTTCTTTCACTGTTTTTCTCAAATAAATAAATAAATAAAAACAACAAAAAAATTTTTAAATCCCAGACTTAGCCAGGCATGGTGTGCATGCCTTTAATCTCAGTACTTGGGAGGCAGAGGTAGGAAGATCGCTGTGAGTTTGAGGCCACCCTGAGACTACATAGTTAATTTCAGGTCAGCCTGGACCAGAGTAAGACCCTACCTCGAAAAATAAAAAACAACAACAACAAAAAATAAATAAACCTTGCCTCAAATGAAGTGGACAGGTGAGGAGCAACCAGAAAGTTGACCTCTGATCTCCACCCTTAAACAGTCATTAAAAAGTATTAGGAGGCTGGAAAAGATGGCTTAGAGATTAAGGTGCTTGCCTGTGAACCCTAAGGGCTCAGGTTTGACTCCCCAGTATCCATGTAAGCCAGATACACAAGGTGGTATATGTGTTTGGAGTTCATTTGTAGTGGCTGGAGGCCCTGGCATGCCCATTCTCTCACTATCTGTCTCTCTCCCTCAAATAAATACAAAGGAAATATTTTTGTTTTTGTTTTGTTTTGTTTTGTTTTTTCAAGGTAGGGTCTCACTCTAGCTCAGGCTGACCTAGAATTCACTATGTAGTCTCAGGGTAGCCTTGAACTCATGGTGATCCTCCTACCTCTGCCACCTGAGTGCTGGGATTAAAGATGTGCGCCACCACGCCCAGCAAGAAATATTTTTTTATTGCAGGGCTGGAGCGACAGATGGCTTAGCGGTTAGGGCACCTGCCTCCTAAGCCTAAGAACGCCAGTTCCAAACTCCAGGTCCCACGTTTAGCCAGATGCCAAGTGACGCAAGGGCGCAATGCTGCACTTGACCACAAGGGGGCGCAAGCATCTGGATTTCATTCACAGCAGTGAGAGGCTGCTGGCACGCCCATCTCTATCTATCTTCCTCTCCCTCTGTCTCTCTCTCCAAAAAAGAAAAAAAAAAAAAGGTACTGCGGAGGGGGTCTGGGGATGTTGCTCAGTGGCTTGGGACTGCCTAGCATGCAAAGCCCAAATAAACTGGGAGAACTGTGGAAAGGGGTGGTTCACAACCTCTAATCCTAGCATTTGGAAGGCTGAGGTAGAAGTTGAGAGTTCCAGGTCAGCCTGAGTTAGAGTGATACTTTGAATAAAAAATAAATAAATAAATTAATTAATTAAAAAGTAGGGCTGGCGAGATAGCTTAGCAATTAAGGCACTTGACTGCAAAGCCAAAGGTTTAATCCCCAGGACCCACGTAAGCCAGATGTACAAGGTGGCCCAAGCTTCTGGAGTTCATTTGCAGTGGCTGGATGCCCTGACATGCCCATTCTCTCTCTTTCTATCTGCCTCTTTCCCTCAAATAAATAAATAATAAAATATTTTAAATACATAAATGCTTAAGCAAAACCAAAGACCTTATAATAAACTACATTTCTTCTTTTCTAATATAAATAGGAGTTTAAAAAACAAAGTTCTACTTGCACATAAACTTAAAATGAGAGCTTGACACACCCAGCAGACCTTCGAACTTGTTCCTACATGATACCATTTCAGTGGCCACCTGTCATCTAGCCAGGAGTTTTATGGGATTATCTATAAAGATGAGTCCAGCTGGAACACCATCTTCACTTATCCATGTATGGGATTCTGAATGTGCGTGGCACCCTCCCACCTCTCAAATGATCACAACAGTAACACTGCCTCCTCCCTAGACAAGGGTGTTAGGCGAAGAAGATCAAGTGAAAAACCTGTATTTCATTTTATCCTAACTTTAGGGATAAAGCAGAATATGACTTTTGCTCTACAAGTTAATGTACACAGAAGGTCCTAAGAACAAAGTTTTCTCTGTCATCTTTGAGTATATTTAAGCTTCACATAAGCATACTTAAAGATTTAACTTTTTAAAAACATATTCTTTTATTTAGTTATTTGCAAGCAGAGAAAGATAGAACAGAGACAGAATGGGTGCACCAGGGCCTTTAGCCACTAAAATGCAATTCCACATGCTTGCACTACTTCGTGCATCTGGCTTTACGTGGGTATCAGGGAATCGAAGGCATTGCAGGCAAGTGCCTCAACCGCTGAGCCACCTCTCCAGCCCAGATTTAACTCTAACATACAGCTCTTTTGTGGCTATCTAGGAAGAATAATAAATACGATTGATGCCACATTTGAAGTAAATTCCAGTTAAGGCAAGGCACATCTGCAGAGGCATGCTCTCATGATGAACTGTGTGACAAATGACCATGATTGTTTACATTTCAGATTCTTGTCTGATTTTGGATTTTTTTAAAAAAGAAAATACAAGCAATTCTAACATATTGTCAATTCAACTTTGAAACAAAATGTCCTACTATTCATTTTTAGGTTTTGAATCAGTTGAAACTCGAAAGATGGTAATGTGAACTACTAAAAAAAAATATTACTGTCACTGTCTGTGAGAACGAAACAAAAACCAAATACAGAAATATATCCAATGCTGGGCTAAAACTAAACTTTCAATCATCCATTTCTGCAATTTAATGTAACTCTCTCTGATTTCCTACATTCTTTTTTTTTTTTTTTTTCGAGGTAGGGTTTCACTCTAGCTCAGGCTGACCTGGAATTAACTATGTAGTCTCAGGGTGGCCTCGAACTCACAGCAATCCTCCTACCTCTGCCACCCGAGTGCTGGGATTAAAGGTGTGTGCCACCACGCCCACCTTTCCTACCTTTTTGCTGCTGGGAATCAAACCCAGAGCATCACACAAATCAAGTGGGCATGCTAGAACACATCTCTAGCTTCCAATTTAGAATTTTTCTGAAATTTTAAATTTTATTTATACTTATTTGAGAGAAAGAGAGTATGGGTGCAAATGAACTCCAGATGCATGTATCACTTTGTATGTCTGGATTTGCATGAATACTAGGGAATTAAATCCAGGCCAGCAGACTTTGCAGGCAAATGCTTTTAACCGCTGACCCACCTCCTCAGCCCTCCAAGTTAAAATTTTTATTGCAAAGCCAGGTGTGGTAGCTCACACCTTTAATCCTAGCAGTGAGACTGAAGTAAGAGGATCACTGTGGGCTACAGAGTAAATTCCAGGTCAGCTTGGGATAGAGTAAGATCCTGCCTGGAAAACAAAAAACAGCAACAACAAAAAAATCATAACAAAATTCTTAATTGCTTTATATGTTGTAATAAGCCACTAGACAAAAAACTAATCCATCTTCCTCTATTTACTCAGACACTTCAAAAATGTCTACCAAGGGTCAGAGAGATGGCTCAGTGGTCAAATATGCTTATAAAGTCTGATGGGCAGGGTTTAATTCCCCAGCAATCCACATAAGGCTGGATGGACATTCATTTGTAGCAGCAAGAAACTTTGATGGACGCATACATTCATACACACAAACAAACAAATAAATTTTAAATTGTCCTTGTGCTTTCTTCTGACATTTCTAAATTCTTTTTTATTTTACACATGTATACGTAATACATGTGGTAATGGTATGTGTATATGCAGGAATCTCGTGAACACACATGTGGAGGCCAGAGGAGAATGTCAGATAGTCAGATATCCTCTATAGCACATTGTGTGTTTCCTTCAGGAGTCTCTCAGCCAGGCATGGTGGCGCACGCCTTTAATCCTATCACTCAGGAGGCAGAGGTAGGAGGTTCGCCATGAGTTCGAGGCCAGCCTGAGACTATATAGTGAATTCCAGGTCAGCCTGGGATACAGAGAGACCCTACCTCAAGGATTACAAAAAAAAAAAAAAAAGAGAGAGAGAGTGAGTCACTGCATCCAGAGCTGCCATTTTTTAGTCAGACTGGCCAACCAGCTACCCCCAGCAGCTCTCAGGTCTCTATTCTCCATGGAGTTTACAGATGTGTATGGCCATACTCAGCTGTTTATATAACGGGTACTGGGGAATAGAACTCAGGATGAACTAGGTCCTCTCAGGTACTCATGGTTGTGCAAAAAGTGATCATGTCTGCTAAGCCATGTTGTTCCCAGCCTCTTCTGAATGCTTGTATTACAGACAGTACTTACCCACACAAGTGGACCCTAGCTCCCAAGAACATAGGGGTAGGAGAAAACTACTCAGAAAGCTAAAATTAATCCTCCCAAGTGTCACAAATTTAATCCAAATTTTAGGGTATCACAAGAGATTTTAGAGAAAATTATGTTTGGGGGCTGGAGAGATGGCTTAGCGGTTAAGGCGGTTACCTACAAAGCCTAAGGACTCATGTTTGACTCTCCAGGTGCCATGTAAGCTAGATGAAGTGATGCAAGCATGTAAAATCACACATGCACTCAAGGGGGTGCAAGTATCTGGAGTTCAATTGCAATGAACTGGTATGCAATTCTCTCTTTCACTCTCAAATTAAAAAAGGGAATGATGGACAAAGACTTAAAGACAGGTGCAAAAATAAATCCTCTTTTGCAATCCAGAGCTCATTGTTAAGTATGAGTTTTTTTTTTTTTTTTTTTTTAAGGTAGGGTCTCACACTAGCTCAGGCTGACCTGGAATGCACTATGTAGTCTCAGGGTGGCCTTGAACTCACAGCGATCCTCCTACCTCTGCCTCCCAAGTGCTGGGATTAAAGGCATGCGCCACCATGCCCGGCAAGTTATGAGTTTTGATACATATAAGAAGGAAGATGGTAAGGGGCTACTGTGTGGTGCCAGGTACCTGCTGGTTTCCCATGTCCTGGTGGAAGTCAGCAGCACGTAGAGGAAGCACAGACCCCTGGCAGGAGACATGGATGAGTGCCTCCCAGTCCTGAGTTTGGTCTAAAGTACCTGTACCCACATCCTTTAAGCACACTGGACACCCTCTCTAAGTGTGGGTTTTATGTCTCACGTTGAATATCTATGCACCAAATGTCACATATGAGTATGGAAATCAAAAGACTATTTATCCAAACAAACAAACAAACAAACAAACAAACGGCAAGCTGGGCATGGTGGTGCACGCCTTTAATTCCAGTACTCAGGAGGCAGAGGTAGGAGGATTACCATGAGTTCCAGGCTACTGTTAAGACTACATAGTAAATTCCAGGCCAGCCTGAGGTAGAGTGAGACCCTACCTCAAAAAAAAAAAAAAAAATAAATAAATAAAAAAAAAAAAAAAAAAAAAAAGGCAGCTTGTTGGGCTTGTCTCAATTAAAAAAAAATCTGCTTGGGAGGCAGAGGAAGGAGGATTTGCCGAGAGTTCGAGGCCACCCTGAAAATACATTGTGAATTCCAGATCAGCCAGAGCTATAGCAATACCCTACTTTGAAAAACAAACAGACAAAAATTCTGTTTAGTAAAATAAACACTGACCCAGTTAAAAACAGCAGAGGAGAAATTTCTGATATAAACTAAAACTACTGGTGGTGGGAAGGGGAAGGCCACAGATTGGCAGTGAGGAGGCAAAATATTTCAAGAGCTGAGAATACAATCTTGAAGAAAGTCTATTGTATTATTTAATGACTTAATGAAAGCACTTTACAGAAAATTGTTCTAGCATATAATTATTATTTAAATTATGTTCTATTACATAGACTTAAGAAGATAATTTGGATCAGGTCACTGTACTACTTTAGGATCTCATAACAATACCGTGGCATTTTAAGCTGTGTGACGTCTGTTTACTAACAGAGCAGTTGTATACATGCTTCTAAGTTTTTTGGAAGAAAAACTCAAAGAAAACCAGACAGACTTAAAATGTATTAGATGGAGCTGGGCTTGGTGGTGCACGCCTTTAATCCCAGCACTCAGAAGGCAGAGGTAGGAGGATCGCTGTGAGTTCAAGGCCACCCTGAGAATACATAGTGAATTCCAGGTCAGCCTGGGCTAAAGTGAGACCCTACCTCGAAAAACCACACACACACACACACACACACACACACACACACACACAAAAGTGTTAGACAAAGGTTGCTTCTGTTAACCTGGTGAGCAGTTTGTCACAGTATGGTAAATTTATGTGCACCAAGTGGAGGAGCACCTACGAGGATTGACAACTGACAATTGCATCAAGTTTAAAAGGTTTTACCAGTGCTGGAGAAATGGCTTAGGGGTTAAGGTGTTTGCCAAGCCAAAGGATCCCGGTTAGATTTTCCAGGACCCATGTAAGCCACATGCACGAGGGGCACATGCATCTGGAGTTCGATTGCAGAGGCTAGAGGTCCTGGCGTGCCCATTCTCTCTCTGTCTGCCTCCTCTCTCTCTCTCTCTCTCTGCTTGCAAATAAATAAAAGAAAAAGGTTCTACCACAAAGCAAGTGGCGTCTTTGCCATCTCTCCATCTGAGATGTCAAATGTATCAAAAAATTTAATCCAAAGGATCTGAAAGAACAGACACCTAGGACACACCTGGCCTACGAGGTTATGGATGAATGTTTTCTCTTTAGTCATCAGGCTAATGAAAACAATGAGATTACCAAATCATGTTAGAATTAGGAGAAGTTATATATGGGTAGAATATATATAGAATACAATCTGGAGTTCCTCCAAACAACCATGTGATCCAGCTAGTACATTCCTAGGTATGTATCAGGAAATGAATTCAGCATATAAGAGATATGCACACATTTGTTTACTGAGGAACACAGTAGCAATGATATGAAAGCAGCCTAAGTGCTCATCAATAAATAAGTGGCGCTTGCCTGCAAAGCCAAAGGACCCAGGTTTGATTCCCCCAAGGCCCATATAAGCCAGATGCACAAAGTGGGGCATGCACCTGGAGTTCGTTTGCAGTGGCTGTAAGTCCTGGCGCACCCATTCTCTCCCTCTCTCTCTGCCTCTTTTTCTCCCTGTCTCTTTCAAATTAAAAATAAATAAAAATTAAGAAAAAATAAAATAAGTAGATAGAGAATATGGTATATAAACCATAGTGTCCAGCTATTAAAAAAGAATGAAGTTCTGTCAGTGTCATGAATGTTTTCATACATGAAAGCATGATTTCAAAGTAGAAGTACTGAAAGGGGCTGAAGGGAAGCAGGGCAAGGTTACAAGGGTGGGTGGACATGCGCAATGCATAATATATTCCTGAACTGAAGTTCACTAAATCCTACTTGTACAATTGTTATAATAAATACCCAGCTGGGCTTGGTGGCACACGCCTTTAATCCCAGCACTCAGGAGGCAGAGGTAGGAGCATCACCGTGAGTTAGTGGCCACCCTGAGACTAGTGAGTGAATTCCAGGTCAGCCTGGGCTACAGCGAGACCCTACCTTGAAAAACCAAACAAAATAAAAATAAAAATAAATAAATACCAAATGTTAAGCCAGACATGGTGGCAACAGAGTTTTAATCCCAGCAATCCAAAAAGGAATCAAGAGCATTCATTAACAGTTGTGGATTGTTTTACATTTTACTTTTAAAAGTTAATTTTAAGATGGGCGTGGTGGCTCACGCCTTTAATACCAGCACTTGTGAGGCAGAAGTAGGAAGACTGCCATAAATTTGATGCCACCCTGAGACTACATAGTTACTTCCAGGTCAGCCTGAGCTAGAGTGAGACCCTACCTCAAAAAACCAAAACAACAACAACAACAACAACAACAACAACAACAACAACAAAAGAATAATGGGCTGGCGAAATTGCTTAGCGGTTAAGACATTTGCCTGCAAGGTCAAAAGGACCCAGGTTCGATTCCCCAGGACCCACTTAAGCCAGATGCACAAGGAGGCGCACGTGTATGGAGTTTGTTTGCAGCGGCTAGAGGTCCTCGCACCCCCCATTCTCTATTGCCTCTTTCGCTCAAATAAATATTTTTAAAGAAAGGGTGATACTAATGAATATATAGATATACATGTCTATGCATGTTACATCACACTTATATTATGCTAATGTGAAAAGCAGAATGGAAAATGTGGGTTAACTATAACTTCAAAAGCAGGCCTCGATGAAAATACTACATTCATAACAAAACTCACAATGGTGTGCCCGGGGCTTACTTTTAACGTAAATGTGTACATAAGGGAAGCTCTTATAAGCCTTATTGTCTTCTGCAACATGGCCACAAGCCAGCCTTTCTGGGTAAGTCTTCACTTTCCCAAGCTTCCTCGGGGACGCGGACAGAACGCGACTGCCGCCCCATCCCTGCCAGGCTGATCTCACTCTCTCTGCACCCGTCCCACCGCTCCCGGGGCCGGGGGGGCGCCGCACAATTCTCGGGGTAAAGGCACAACTGGCTCACGCGGGCCCCCCTCGTCCGCACACCCTCCGCCGGCCACCACGCCACCACCACCGAGGCTCAGCGTCGGCGGCTCGTCCGCGCGGGCGGGCCCCGGCGGCAGGGCCCCGCGCTCGGGTTTCCCGCCTCGGGGCTCGCCGCCCGCCCGCCTCCCTGCGCCCGGGCTCGGGCCGCGCTGGGGGAGGGGCGCCGCACAAAGCCCGGAGCGCGGGGAGCCCGCCCGCCGCCCCCCGCCGACACTCACGCTTCCGCGGGTGTGCGGTTGCCGCGCGGCCTCGCCGGCCGCCCGGAGAAGGTCTCTGGAGGGAAGGGTGTGGGCCGAGCCCGCAATCAACCCAACTCGAGGCTCCCGCAACCCCGCAAACGCGGAAGCACTCGGCGCTCCACAGCCCGCCCCGCTCGTGCGGTTCCGCCCCGCCCAGCTCTGTACGTCAGCGGCGGGGGCGGGGACGCGCATGGGGGCGCGCGGGCGCGGCCAGGGGGCGGAGCTCTGGGGACGTGGGCGGGGCCAAGCGGGCCGTAGCTGTCGCTAAACCCTCTTGCCAGAGCGGTGGCCCAGAACCCACTACTCCGCTCTACGGGGCGGCGTTTTGTCATCCACAGATTCCCGCGCTAAAACAGACGAGTTCAAGGGCTGGAGGGATGACTTAACACTTGCCTGCAAAGCTAAAGGACACAGGTTCAATTCCCCAGGACCTACTTAAGCCAGATGCACAAGGTGGCGCATGCATCTGGAGTTGTTTGCAGTGCGCCCATTCTCTCTCTAAATTAAGTAAATAAATAATAAATAAAACCTGCGTTCGTGAGTAATGGTAACCGTAACTAAAGTTACTTTGTTACTTACTGTGTATGTACCATTGTGTGCCAATGTCAGTGGTATAGCAGTAGCAGCCCAGCGCGATGGGGCACACCTGCTATATGGAGGCTGTGGCAGGAGGATGTAAAGTACAAGGTTGGCTTGGTCTACACAGTTCAAGGCCAGCCTGAGCAATTTAGCAAGACCCTGTCCTGAAAAAAAAAAATGTAGCACTGGGTTAGGCGCTTGCCTAACCACCCAGGTTTGATTCCCCAGTACCTACATAAATCCAGATGCACAAAGTGTTGCATGTTTTTAGAGTTCACGTGCTTCTACAGTTTGTAGTGGCTGGAGGCCCTGGTGCACACATACTCTCTCACTGCTTCTCTCTCTCTCTCTGTATATCTTTGCTTGCAAACAAATAAATAAAATACTATTTAAAAAAAAACATAGGGCTAGAGAGATGGCTTAACTGCAAAGCCTAACCACCCAGGTTGGTCACCACCACAAAAGGTGTAAAATGGAATGTAAAGGGGCACAATAGACCTGGTCAAGCATCCTTCTGTGCAGCCCTTGTCTTTAGGCACACATAATGGACGCCACCACTCAAGTTGATCTTCCTGACAGATAAAAGAGAAATTCCAGGAATCATTATCCCAGGCCTTATTGAGAAATGCAGCTTGTTTTCTGATATCTAAGAAATGGGATGGCCCCCTCTGTGCAATATACCATGGCCTTCCTGTACCTCTTTGTTTCTAAATCTTTGTGATTACATTGCATAGAATGTTTCTTGCCTCAGCTCTGCCTATGTGATCTATGTAATAAATCCTCGTGACTTCTTGCAATAGCCCCCTCCTCCCCATTTAACAGTAACTTTGTGGTTTAACTCCCATCCTGTTTGTTCTATAAACATCATGTGGTGATTTCCAATAAAAGCTGACACTCCACACAGTTCGAGGCTGCATCCTGAGATCCCGAACTCTGGGGTGTAGACTTGGTGCACCAGATTTTCTTCCTTTTCTTTCTTTTTCACCCAATAAAACTTTGCCTCACATTCCGTGAGTCAATGGTCTTACTTGTGTGACACCAGACCCCATAACAAAGGCTTCTTTTATTTTTAACAGAAACAATTTCTGTGTGTTAATTAAATCTTTATTAATGATTGATTTAAATGTGTTGGTAAAAAATTGTTTCCAGAGTCAGGCATAGTGGTGCAAGCCTTTTATCCCAGCACTTGGGAGGCAGAAGTAGGAGGATTGTGAGTTCAAGGCCACCCTGAAAACTACACAGTGAATTCCAGGTCAGCCTGAGCTAGAGTGAGACCCTACCTCAAAAAACCAAAAATAAAAAAAAAAAGAAAAACCAAATATTGGGATCACAGGCATCCAATTTATGGGGTGCTGGGGACTGGGCCAGGGTTTAATACATGCTAGGTGAGCACTCTACCAAAAGAGCTACATTCTCAGCTCCTGAAGTCTTAATCTTTGTTTGTTTGTCTTTTCAAAGTAGGGTTTCACTAGCCTAAGCTGACCTGGAATGCACTATGTAGTCTCAGGGTGGCCTTGGATTTGCAGCAATCCTCCTATTTCTGTTTCTCTCCCTAGTGCTGGGATTAAAGGGCGAGCCATGCCTGCTTAATCTTTTTTTAACTACAACTTTGATGTTACTGAATCTATTTTTTCTTTCTTAGCTAGTCACAGAACTCTTTTCCACTTTTACTTGTCTCTCATGAGTCCTTCCTCTACCTCAATCTACATCTTCAATTATCAGGCTCTTTTCTAACCATGCATATAGTGAATTTGAGTAGTCTTATCCACTCCTATGGCTCCACTTATGATTGCATGTGACACATCTAAATGTTCTGCCAAAATCCATGTTGCAAATGCCTTCTCTATGTTTCTCAGTTCTGTTTCTTTTCTTTTCTTTTTGGCTTTTCGAGGTAGGGTCTCACTCTGGTCCAGGCTGACCTGGAATTAACTATGTAGTCTCAGGGTGGCCTTGAACTTATGGCAATCCTCCTACCTCTGCCTCCCCAGTGCTGGGATTCTCAGTTCTTTTTATATGTGTGTGTGTGTGTGTGTAGTGTGTATGCATGCAGACGTATGAATGTTTGAATATGTGCATAAGTAGGCCAGAGGTCAATGTTGGATGTTTTCCTCATTTGCTCTCTATACTCCCAGCAACCCCCCTATCTCTGCCTCCAGAGTGTTGGGATTAAAGACACGTACCACCATACCTGGTTTTAAAATTATTTTTTGACATTTTTATATACACATATATTTTGATGTAAGTATTATAAATTAGTTATATTAAAAAAAAATTTTTTTTGAGGTAAGGTCTTTGCTCTAACCCAGGCTGCCTTGGAATTCACTCTAGTCTCAGGGTTGCATTGAACTCATGGCAAGCCTCCTACCTCTGCCTCCTGAGTGCTGAGATTATAGATTTGTGCCACCATGCCCACATGTAAAATTTTTTGAATAGGTAATGTTTTACATGATTCAGACTAAAAATATACATCTTTATACAAAACCACACATTACATGTTTGTGTGTGCAGTTTATTTTCCTTTTTACCCTTAGACTGTTTTGTGTTGCTGTAATAAAATAGGCTGGTGAGCTTATACAAAAAACAGACTTATTTAGCTCACAACTTTGGAGGTTCAAGGCATGGCAGTGGCATCTCTTCCACCCTTGCAAGGGCCCTCTGCCTAGATTCCAATATGGTGGGGGGAGGGTGCATATGAGAGAGGGGGATCATGATCCAGAAGCTGAAAGAGCTGAACCCCCTCCCTTGTAACAACCCACTTTTTTTTTGAGAGAGAGAGACAGAAACAGAGAGAGAGGACAAGGCAGAGAAAATGGGCACACCAGGACCATTTCAGTCGCTGTGAACGAACTCCAGACATGTGCACCATTTTGTGGGTAAGTGTGGCATTGCACCCTTGCATCACTTTTTGTGTCTGGCTAAATGTGGAACCTGGAGAATCAAATGGGCATTCTTAGGCCTGGCAGGCAGGCGCCTTAACTGCTAAGCTGTCTCTCCAGCCCGTACCAACCCACTCTTGTGAACATGAACCAAAATCATGACAGGAATCCTGAGGGCAGTGCTATACAACTATCTACCTTCCACTAGGTTCCAATTCTTTGTTTTTTAAGAGTTATTTTTATTTATTTATTAGAGACAGAGAGAGGGGTGGGGGAGAGAAAAAGAGTGAGAGAGAATGGACGCACCAGGGCCTCTAGCCACTGCAAACGAACTCCAGATGCATGCACCACTATGTGCATCTGACTTACATGGGACCTGGAGAATTGAACTTAGGTCCTTAGGCTTTGCAGGCATGTGCCTTAACCACTAAACCATCTCTCCAGCCCTAGGTTCCAATTCTTCAAAGTTGCACCACATTAATACTGCTACACTGGGGACCAAGTTCACAGCATATTAGCCTTTGGGGAGAAACTTTAGCATGCTTGCCTTTCAGCCACCATTTCCTTTACTACTAACACTAGTTTCATATTTATCTTTCTGGTTATTTCCATAAACACACATGTTAATATTACATTCCCTTTGTTTTTTTTTTTTGTTTTTTTAAATACAACCACCACCACCACATTTTTGATAAAAAAATTTAATACAACCATACAGTCAATAATGGTTAAAAGACATTAGACACAGCTTTTAAAACTTTATGCAAAAACTATACTTAAAGAAACAAAATAAAAGCATTAATGTACTTACTATAAATGGATTGAGAACAATGAAAAAATACAAAGCATTTTTTTTCCACTGTGAAGAGTCAGCCTGAAAGCAAATGCATCTGGGTGCCACAGGTCTGTACAAGTTACACAGTTAAGCAGATTATACTTTGTTCAACTTTTCAAAGTGTGTTACCTTAGATGGCTTTGGAAACTCAACAGAAATCGAAATAAACTACAGGGAGTGGTGACGGGGAAGGAAAGAGTGCTTCTTCAAGAAAGATAAAATAAAAAGCCTATAGTGGGAAAATACATTCTATAAAGATAATAAAAATAAGCATATATACTATTTCAACATTACATATTGCCAATGACCTTTATGAGGGCTTAATATTATAGATGTTTACCTGATTGTTTTCAAAAGCACCTAGGTACCAAGAAATAAAAATAAAAAAAAATACAACTCCAAGCAATCCACAACTTCCTTTAACATTCTAATGCATCCAAGCAACCACACAGCTGGCACTCATTAACACACTGAAGGGTGGATAGACATGGTGGTGCACACCTAAAATTCTAGCACTTTGGAGGCAGAGGAGGAGGACTGCTACAAGTTCAAGGCCAGCCTGGTGTACACAATGATTCACAGGTTATCTATGGCCACATTAAAAAAAAAAAAAAAAAAGGGTCAGGGAGGTGGCTCAGTGGTTAAGAGCACTTGCTGTGCAAGCGTGAGGACCTAAGATCTCCCCCAAGCTCCATTTCCCAGCATCCATGTAAACAGCTGGGTGTGGCCATGCACATCTATAATCCCATTACTGTGGGAGTGGGCGACAATTGGAGAATCCCTACAGCTTGTTGACAAGAAAACAAACAGCAAAAATGACAGCTGTGGGCTGAGACTCTATCTCAAGAAAACAGGAGCATGAGCTACCTTCCTCTGGCCTGTGTGTGTGCACATGGGGCACTCACATCTGTACACACATGTGCATACACTACACAACACATACCCTACCACAGACATACCAATAAATAATTTTTAAAAAACCCAGGCTCGGGAGATGGCTCAGCAGATAGTTACTTGCTTGCAAAGCCTGCTGGCCTGGGTTTGATTCCCCAGTACCCATATGAAGCTACACACACAAAGGGGTGCATGCTTCTGGAGTTCATCTGCAGTGTCAGGAAACCCTGGTGTGTCCGTGCATATTCTCCCTTTCAAATAAATGAATTTAAAAAAATGGCTGGGTGTGTTGGTACACAGTTGTGATTCCAGCACTCAGGAGGTAAAGGCAGAGGAATAGGAATTCAAGATCATCCTCAGCTCCATGGTGAGTTCTAGGCCAGCCTGGACTACCTGAGACCCTGCCTCAAAGAACTAAAAAGCAAACTACAAAGCACAATACACCAACCAAACAAGAAATTCAATAAGAAATGTATTCTATAGGAAACAAATATGAAGCTTAGCCAAGGAAAGCTTTTGTTAGCGAACTTAAGGCACATAAACAGATGTAGTTATTTTGAAAACATTAAATTCTTTGGAACAGTAAGTTTGACTTGTTTTTAAAATTGTGTGATCACCTTTAGCACTATATAAATTTAATATCTAAGGCAACCACACAAATGTAAAATATTTTAAAATGTCTAAAGCACAATAAAAATGCCTTAATTAACAGTTTACTCCTGACTCAAGTGGATTCTGGTGTTACATTTAGATGTGACAGTAACTGTACTTTCTTAGCAGAGGTTAACCAAAAAGCTCCATTTAGGTTACTTGGCAAAGAGAATTTATTTATGTAAAAATACTGAGGTGAGGTGATATAAACTCGGATTTTAACATAATGCACAACCAATTTTTTTTTTTTTTTTTGGTTTGTTGAGGTAGGGTCTCACTCTAGCCCAGGCTGACCTGAAATTCACTATGTAGTCTTAGGGTGGCCTCAAACTCATGGCAATCCTCCTACCTCTGCCTCCCAAGTTCTGAGATTAAAGGTGTATGCCACCAAACAGACCATTTAATGTGGGATCTCACTCTAGCCTAGGCTGACCTTGAATTCACAGTGATCCTACCTCAGCTTCCCAAGTGCTGGAATCACAAGGTATGTGTGACCATGCCTGGCTATGTACAACTAATTCTAGTAAGGCCAAAACTATAGAGTAGTTAACTCGTTTCTGGAGCTAACTAAACTAATGGCAGTCCAGAAGAATCGTGTCATTGTTTTAACCCTTAGCACTACCTATCAATCTCTTGTCTTTGAAAATACATCTGAAGTAGGAATCTTTCCACATACAAGTCTCAAGACATAAAAGGCACACACAACTCAACTCCTCTGCTTTTATGTATAGGTCCTCACAGTAAGTAACAGGAAAAAGAGACACACACCTGGTGGGCACAATGACAAAAGTGGTAAAATTGAATCTTTGTCTTTCCTGAGTTTCAAAAAGGATATTTGACAGTAGAGATACAAAACATTTAACATTTACTAAAGAAAATGTATCAGTTCACAAATCATTTTTATCTTTATAAGAGAATGCTCAACCACCGCCATGTAAGAAACTCTTAGCAAATTTACTCTAGAACCATCAACTGAAAATTATAGTGTTTTAAACATCCCCAATAGGCAAAGGTAACAATACTCTCCCTGAGTATTTACATCATCTTTTTTAAAAAATATTTTTATTTATTTATTTGCAAATGGATAGAGATAGATAGAGGAGAGACAAGAGATGGAATGGATGTGCCAGGGTCTCCAGCCACTGCAAATGAACTCCAGATGCATGCTCCACTGCACCTGGCTTTACGTGGGCACTGGGGAATTGAACCCAGTTCAATTAGACTTTGCAGGCAAGTGCCTTAACCACTAAGCCATCTTTCCAGCCCTATATCATCTTTTTAAACCTACTTTTAATGGAGTAAATACTTGTATCTCAGTCATCTAGGAAAATGGTTACTGAAGATCCAATTTCATACCTGTGCAGTAAAGTCAGTGGGAATATTCTAATAGAAAAGGAAGAAGATCACTTTGTCACTAATATAGATGAAGGCTTGGAAAAGGATTTTAAGTTCATGAAAAAATACACACAAAAACCAACTATAATTTTCTTTGATCCAAGAAGCTTAACATCGAGTTCCCTTTGCAACCGAGGTAACACACCTAGGTTTAGCAAACTTACCTCTACCATCAACTTGCTTTCTGTTAAATAGATTTTGATAGTACACAATTATCACTACTAATACTCTTCTTGCACTTTCAAATGTCAAGAATACTCTAGAATGCCAGGTGTGGTGGCTTATGCCGATAATCCTAGCAGCAAGGAGGCTGAGGCAAAGTTGCAGAGTTAAAAGCCACAGCTTGTGGCTTCCAGGTCAACCTGGCCTACAGAGTGAGACCCTATCTCAAAAAACAGAAACAAACAAGCAAGAGTACTCTAGAAGTTCCAAATAAAAATAAGTCTTCTATAATATGATTCACTAATTTTTATCTATTCTGGTGTTCATGTGTGTACAAAACCATATTACCTACACATCTAAACACACGTACACATAGACATTGACCCAGAGGGTCACAGGAGCACTTAATCAAAAGAAAATCTGCCATTATGAAATGACAGAATAGAACCTAACACCAATGTGGTTGATATATCCCTTTCAGTATGCTATTTATACCTTAAATTTTTTTTAAAAATCAAGGTTAAAGCCATCATTTATCAAGAATTAGTAAAGAAAGATTAAATTAGCTTTAAAAAATTATAGGATTTAAGGATTCATTAAATTCTTAGTGGCCTTCAATATGATGGACATAATTTGCAAATATTTATGTGGTTTTAAATTATGTAAAGAAAATTATTATTATGATGCCTGTGTTTAAACAAATTGTGCTTTGCAGGGTTTCCTTTCCAATTTACTATCACAAACATGGATAAGAAAAATAAACATCACAACATATAAGTAGTTAATACTTTTACACTAGACAAAAATACTAAAATACAAAGTTATCTTCAGAAAGTTTTTTATGTGAAGTCTCTAGTTTTGGATAGATATGATCTTACAAATACACAAGAAAATATTATTTGAAGAATCCTAGAAGCATTTCAAAACATATTATCTCATTAACTGTTAAGAATTTTTTTAACTAAATAGTTACATTACAAAAGTATAATGTGAAAGATGTTTCCTATAATGTTAAAGTATCTCAATTATACATAAAACTGTCTTTCAACTAAAACAACACTTTTCTGAATTGCTTCTATAGTAATCACAGTTATGTATCATTGAAAAATTACACTTGAAGCTGGATGTGGTGGCTCACACCTTTAATCCCAACACTAGGAAGGATGAGGTAGCAGGATCTCCATGAGTTCGAGGCCAGCCTAGGCTACAGAGTGAGTTCCAAGTCAGCCTGGGATAGAGTGAGACCCTACCTCAAAACACACACACACACACATACACAGATACAAAATGATGTGAAAAATAAAAAATTCCCTAAAAATGTATTTTTTAGTGTTCCTCAGATTTTAGATTCTAACTAAGAATTAAAATTTCTCCATGAAATGTCTGTATTATTCTAAAGTGAGGAATGAAGAAAAAGTTTGCCAATATTGGGGTTTTGATGATTACTTTGGTTTTAACAAAAATCTACTAACAATATAATTGTTGACAAGGAGTGTATAATTATGCGAAACAGAAAAGTGACTGGAAAGTAAAAATATAGTAGTCTACCTGGTACAGCCCTTCAATGCTGTAGATTTTATCTATCCACTCAGAAACCACAATAATTATTTATGCTGCAGTTCCTGCCATGACCACTTACATGCCACAAAAAAAAAAGTTGAGCTTTATAAACTGGAGTTGCAAAATCAACATTTTAGACAGTGGCTGTCAAAATGGATTTACCTTAGAAGACTGGAACTACTGCTAGTAAATTTTTCTCAGACAGCTCAACTTAAAAGAAAAATGGACCCACTGAGATAAGTGGTCCCTGTTTTAGTCTATTAAAGGCATCTACCTTAACATAGAGTCTAGGATTTTTAGCTCTTTGCAAGACAGAAGGATAACCAGGGAGGAGGTCCTCAACAAAGCACCAAACTCATGAGGTAAAACCCTAGTGGGCTTGGTAGGGAACAAGGCTGTCCTTGTTTTTCATAAAACAATATTGTAAAATGAATTTTTTTTCTTTGAGACAGAGCCACAGGTAGCCCAGGCTAGCATGGAAACCACTATGTAGCCAAGACAGGCCTTAAATTCCTGATCCACTTGCCTCTACTTCCCATGCCTGGCTTTTTGCCATCTGACTTTAAGGAAAGAGTTTCCTTAGAGGACTTAGAGATGATGCATCAATAACACCCCGACAGCCACTAGGGGTCACTTTTTTTCTTCAATTGTTATTTTTTATTCTTAGGAATTAACCTGTAAATTTAATCTCTCTACTTTTGTGTTTCATATCTAACCACCACATAAAAATGAAATTAAAGTATTGTAATGAAGTCAAATAATACTTGAGTTGTTGCTACATTTTTATCAATTAGAGAAAAAAATACCCTTCCATAAAATTAGCCAGTTTAGACATACAAAGAGACAACGATATTTAAAAATGATTCCTCGTCCTCAAGATGTATTTTAAGCATTCTTAGATACAACCAAACCTCAGTCATGCCATTTTCACTACATAAATAACAAAGGAAGAAACAAATATTCATAAAAAGGCCATTTACAAATTCCTAAAATGTTTGCAGATAAGGATTATTTTGTATTCCACATAGCTTTCTTTCTGTTTTGTCTTGTTTCTTTTCTTTTCCTTTTTTTTCCAGACCAGGCTGGCCTTGAACTCAAGGTGATCCTCTTGCTTCAGCCTCCCACAGGTGTGAGCCACCATACCTGGCCACACTAAAGATTTGTAATGCAACAAGAAGAAGAACAGTTTTTTTCTAATTACAGGAAAGGCTTTATTACAGTCTGAAATATTGGTATTTTGGGGAGAAAGGCACCAGGATTATTGTTTTTAAAATCTAATTTTGCATCATATGGCACAAAGGAGATAGTTCCCACTTGAGTTGTTAAAATCTCTCCTCTTGAATTGGTGTGGCTTCTTGGGTGAGGTATCCTGGTTTTAGAGTTTAAAGCATTTCTCGTTGTATCTGTGAATAGTCACACAGCCATGATAGGACACTGGCCTGGGCATTGCAGCTACCCCTGTGATGATGCTTGTCGCAGGATCATAACACAGAATAGTGTCTGTGGCTTCTCCGTTTTCCCGTCTTCCACCCAGGATATAGATTTTACCATTACACACAGACATACCACAGTTTTCCTGTTTAACAAATACATAAAAAAATTAACTGTTGAAGATAAAGATTTGGTAATAAGCTGAAAAATAAGACATTCTTTAATACAGTCAAAAAAAGGGGGTGGTGCTGGAGAGATGGCTTAGAGGTTAAGGTGTTGGCCTACAAAGCCAAAGGATCCCAGTTGGATTCTCCAGTACCCACGTAAGCCAGATGCACAAGGGGGCCCATGTGACTGGAGTTCGTTCACAGTGGCTGGAGGCCCTGGCACGCCCATTCTCTCACTCTCTCCTTCTCTTAAATAAATAAATAAATAAATAAACAAACAAATAAACAAACAAATAAATAAAATCTATTTTAAAAAATAGGAAGGGCTGGATGTGGTGGCACATGCCTTTAATCGCAGCACTTGGGAAGCAGAGATAGGAGGACTGACATGAGTTCAAGGCCACCCTGAGACTACATAGTGAATTCCAGGTCAGCCTGAGTTAGAGTGAGAGCCTACCTTGAAAAAGAAAAAAGAGGAGGGGCTGAAGAGATGGCTTAGCAGTTAGGGTGCTTGCCTGCAAAGCCAAAGGACCCAGGTTTGACTCCCCAGGACCCATGTAAGCCAGACGAACAAAGTGGCACATGTGTCTGTAGTTCATTTGCAGCAGGTGGAGGCCCTGCATGCCCACTCTCTCTTTTTCCCTTTCTCAAATAAATAAATAAAAATAAATATTTTTTAAAGAAAGAGGAGATATACTCTTAGCTAAGCACCCTTTTCCCCTAAGTCCTGTTTTGTGTGTTAGTGCTAGATAAGTTTGCAAGAAGTGAGTTCATTAAAATAGGCTATGTCAGTAACTAAAGCCAGGGTGTGAGAGGTACAGTGAATATGGTAGACTGGTAAGAAGGTTTTAAGTTAATGGTAATTAAATAAGAAACATCTTTGAAGAGATTGACTTACTTCTCCTACTATGGGAAGGTTATTACAGAAAGTAATTATATGACCAAGGAGCAAGAACATTACTCACTCTAAACTTTAGAGAATCACAAATTGAATAATGAATGAGAAAGTTATCATCAAGTTAAAATAGTGCTATTAGATGTCTTGAATAGAACACAGAAATGTACCAAGTAACATTTATATACAATAGGATTTTTGTTTGTTTGTTTTGAGGTAGTGTATCACTCTAGCCCAGGTTGACCTAGAATTCACTACATAGCTTCAGCTGGCCTCAAACTCAGTGATCCTCATATGTCAGCCTCCCAAATGCTGGGATTAAATGCATGCGCCACCCTGCCTGGCTTAAAAATATTTTTATTTATTTGATTAGAGAAAAAAAGGAGAAAGAGAGAGAGAATATGAATGAATGAATGAATGAATGAATGAGAATGAATGGCTGCCTAGGGCCTCTTGCCTCTGCAAATGCAATCCTCTTGCTAGCCACAAGCAGCACTTTTTGAGTGTGACTTTATGTGGGTACTATATAATCAAACCTCATTTGCCAGGCTTTGCAAACAAGCTCTTTTAACCACTGAGCAGTGTCTAGCTTAATGCAGGGTGTACAATTAATGTATATTAAATGATTAAGATAAAACTAAGAAAAAGTCAACAGCAGAGGATATATGGTACACTTTCTATTTAACCATTTAACCACTGACTTCATAAATTTCAAGAAAAAAAATTATGCTTTTTTAAAAACTATACTAAGGCCAACTAGGACAAATCATTGAAATGTAAATGTAAATACAGTGCTGGGATTTAGGGATTATTTTCTCTGCCACAATTTCTTCTGATTTACCAGTGTACTGAGTGGTATCTGTGTGGTCATTACTGACAGGTTATTTTGAACAGTTTGTAAAGGATTGCCTGCAATTTTAATGCAAATCAATGAAAAAAAAAAAGATGAATCGTGCTCCAGTTTTACAGTACACAGTAAATAGAATCCCAAACTGTTGTTTTATAAACTGCTTAGAATATTAAATGACAAAAAAGACAAAAGTAGACACATGCCTTTAATCCCAGCAGGATTTAGGATCCTAGGATCAAGGATTGCAGTAAATTCCTGAGTTTGAGGCCATCTGGGTGTACAGAATGAGTTCTAGGTCAGCCTGGACTAGAGTTGAGACCCTATCTCAAAAAACAAAAACCAATACAAATAAATAAATAAATAAATAAATAAATAAATAAATAAATAAATAAATGGAGTCTAGAAGGATAGCTTAGCAGTTAAGGCATTTGCCTTTGAAGCCTAAGGTCCCAGGTTTGATTTCCCAGAACCCACGTAAGCCAGATGCACATGGTGGCATATGCATCTGGGGTTTATTTACAGTATTTAGAGAAAGATTAATTAGAACATTACTGTTTTTGTTTTTGGTAAGAACCAGCACAAAGTAGGAATAATAGGGATGCGAAACACAAGCTCCAGGCTCAAGAGATGGCCCAGCAGTTAAAGGCACTTGCTTGCAAAGCCTGATAGCCTGGGTTCGACTCCCCAAAACTCATGTAAAGCCAGATGCACAAAGTGGCACATGCATCTGGAGCTCAATGGTAGTGGCAAGAGGCCCTGGAGTGCCCATTTTCTCTCTCTCTCTCTCTCTCTCTCTCTCTCTCTCTACTTTGCAAATAAAAAAAGAAAGAAACAATAACAACAAAGAAAAGAACAGAGCTGATATGCTAGGGGCTAGCAAGATGGCTCAGCAGGTAAAATACTTTCTATGCACACATGGGAACTTAAGTTCAGGATTTCCAGCACGCATATAAATGCCAGGTAGGCATGGCAGCTCACCTGGAATTCTCATGCTCAGAATGTGTAAACTAAGAATCCCAGGGGCAAGCTGTCTAGCCAGACTAGCCAAATGAGCAAGCTCTGGGTTCCAGTGACAGACTCTGCATCAGTATGCCAAGTGGACAGTAACAGAGGACACCTGACATCAACCTCATGCCTTCGCCTGCAAGTGCACATGCACACACATGCCCACACACAAAACATCACAGAAACAATGAAAAACAACAAAAACAGAAAAGAACTGATGTGCTAGACTGATTTAAGAGAAAGTGAGAAGTATCTAATAAAGTTTGGAAATAGAAAAAGGATTACAGAAGAGGGTGAGTTCTATTGTAGGTCTGAAATCTTAGAACACCGTGGAAAACCTATTTCGAACTAGGAGATAACATTTTCTAGCAGATGGAATCACTTGGGAATAAACCCGGAAGAGGTCAGGTGAAAGAGGATCAAGCAACATTTATATTTAAGGATTTAGTAGAAAAAATAAGAAGCTATGAGACTGAAGAGATGACTAACAGTGAGAATTTTAAGAATGCAACATCTCTATAGAGTGAGCCTGTCTGAAAACAAAAGAAAACAAAACAAAAACCTGAAACATAACAAGAAGAATGAGAGTGGTGCTGCAAGTAGACACAGATTTCAGCTTCAGAAGCAGTATTCTGGGGGAAGAAGAAGGAGAGCAGCCTAAGATCCCCAAAGCGGAGGGAAGGTCCTTTTGGAAATGCCGGGGTAAAGTGGAATGGTGTTCCAGGTAAAGCGTGTGGATGAGTCCTGAGCACAACCATATCCTTTACAACAAAAACACATTACCTAGCCTCTAACCAGAGGCAACCAGCCTGAGATCATCTCTTCTTTCCTGAAATATGAGAGAAAGGGAAGAAGGACTGCAGCAGGAGTCTAAAGAAAGTGAAGGGAATAAAACAGCAGCAATGCGTATTTCATGTTGGGATGGTGAAAGAAATCATTTCACTAAAACAATTCCTTGGGGCTAAGGAATTGTAACTTAGTATAGAGTGTTTGCCTAGTCTTAATAAGGCCCTAGGTCCAATCCCAACACTGTAAAAATCAAAATTCCTTAGAAGGAATTTTTTTTTTTGAGGTAGGGTCTCACTCTAGCCTAGGTTGACCTGGAATTCACTATGTAGTCTCAGGCTGGCCTCGAACTCATGACGATCCTCCTACCTTAAAGGTGTGTGCCACCATGCCCAGCTTAGAAGACAATTTTTATGCGGAACTTTAATAAAATTATGAAATAATTCAAGTATACATGAAATATTTGAAAAGTAAAATTCCAGTGCATTTAAAAGGATCATTTAACTTGGTCTCTCTTTTTTTTTGGTTTTTCAAGGTAGGGATTTGCTCTAGCCCACGCTGACCTGGAATTCACTATGTAGTCTCAGAGTGGCTTTGAACTCACTGCAATCCTCCTACATCTGCTGAGTGCTGGGATTAAAGGCGTGTGCCACTATGCCCAGCTACTTGGTCTCTCTTAAATTAATTTTGTTTGGGGTTGGGGAAGATGGCCTAGTGGTTGATGGTGCTTGCTTAAAGCCTGCTGGCCCGAATTTGATTCCCCAGTACCCATGTGATGCCAGAGTCACAAAGTGGCGCATGCATCTGGTATTCCTCTGCAGTGGCAAGAGGCCCTGGAGCAGGCATTCTCCCTCTGTTCACAAATAATAAAAAAAGTATGCTGGGTGGTAGCACACACCTTTAATCCCAACACTTGGGAGGCAGAGGTAGGAGGATTGCTGTGAGTTTGAGGCCATCCTGAGACTACATAGTGAATTCCAGGTCAGTATGGACTAGAGGTGAGACCCTATCTTGAAAAACAAAACAGAGGCTGGAGAGATGGCTTAGCAGTTAAGGAACATGACTGAGAAGCCTAAGGACCCTGGTTCAATTCTCCAGGACACACGTAAGCCAGATGCACATGGTGGCACATGCATCTGGAGTTCATTTGCAGTGGCTAGAGGCCCTGACGCACCCATTCTCTCTCTCTCTCTCCCCCTTTCTCTGCCTTAAATAAATAAATAAATAAATAAATAAATAAATAAATAAATAAAATCTTCCAAAAATCTTCCAAAAACAAAAACACACACACACACACACACACACACTATAAATTTTAATGTCTAACAAAGGTTTTATTTTATTTTATTTATTTGAGAGAGGGGGACAGAGAGAGAGACAGAATACTGCACTCCAGGGCCTCCAGCCACTGTAAACTAACTCCAGATGCATGTACCACCATGTGCATCTGGCTTACGTGGGAACTGGGGAATCAAACCTGGATCCTTAGGCTTTGCAGGCAAGCACCTTAACTGCTAAACCATTCTGCCAGCCCAATAAAAAAATTTTTTTTAAAGATTTTATTTATTTATTTATTAGAGACAGAGAGAGAAAGGGAGGGAGGAGAGAGAGAGAGAGAGAGAATGGGCGTGCCAGGGCCTCTAGCCAGTGCAAACAAACTCCAGACGCATGCACCACCATGTGCATCTGGCTTATGTGGGGCCTGAAGAATCGAACAGGGGTCCTCAGGCTTTTCAGGCATGAGCCTTAACCGCTAAGACATCTCTCCAACCCCAATAAAATTTTCTTTATTGACAACTTCTATACTTACAGACAAAAAAACCATATTTCCCTCCCCTCCTCCACCCAATAAAATTTTTTTTTTTTTTTTTTTTTTTTTTTTTTTTGGTTTTTCGAGGTAAGGTCTCACTCAAGCCCAGGCTGACCTGGAATTCACTCTGTAGTCTCAGGGTGGCCTCGAACTTGTGGCAATCCTCCTACCTCTGCCTCCCAAGTGCTGGGATTAAAGGCGTGCGCCACCACACCCGGCTAAAAAATTTTTAAAAACCACTTTTATTTATTGCCGGGAGTGGTGGTGCACACCTTTAATCCCATCACTCAGGAGACAGAGGTAAGAGGATTGTCTTGAGTTCAAGGCCACCTGAGACTACATAGTGAATTTCAGGTCAGCCTGGGCTAGAGTGAAACACTACCTTGAAAAAACAAACAAAAAAAATATTTATTTATTTGAGAGAGGCAGATAAAGAAGGAGAAAGAGACACAGAGAGAGAATGGATATACCAGGGCCTTGAGCCACTGTAAACAAATTCCAGATGCATGTGCCACCTTGTGCAGCTGGCTTTCATTTACATGGGTCCTGGGGAATTGAACCTGAGTCCTTTGGCTTTATAAGCAAGTGTGTTAACCACTAAGCAATCTCTCCAGACCAATTGAAAAAAAATATTTTTTTGAGGTAGGGTCTCACTGCAGCCCAGGCTGACCTAGAATTCACTATGTAATCTCAGGTTGGCCTTGAACTCACAGCAATCCTCTTACTTCTGTCTCTCAAGTGCTGGGATTAAAGACATGCACCATCATGTCAGGCAAAATATTATTTATTTATTTATTTATTTGAGAGAGAGAGAGAGAGGAAGAGGCACAGAGAAAGAGAATGGGCATGCCAGGGTCTTCTGCCACTGCAAACAAACTCCAGGCACATGTGCCCCTTGTGCATCTGGCTTACGCAGGTAGTGGGAATTGGACCAGGGTCCTTAGGCTTCATAGGCAAATGCCTTAACCACTAAACCATTTCCTCAGCCTGTAGGCAAAATATTTTTAAAAATGAATTTTGTTTTGGAGTATTTGTGCTATTACCTGTCGGCTGAATGTATTTTGCACGTGCATCCAGTAGTCTTCAACTGGATCATAGCAGTATATTGCCTTGGTCAGTCCACCAGCAACATAGATCAGGTTGTTTAAGGATACAGCTGTTATACACCTCTTGGCAATTGGGATAGCAGCACGAAGTAGCCAAGAATTGGTTTCTGGATCATAAGATTGAACCTAACAATATATAGAAGTACTGTGTTAAAATATCTAAACAAATATATGTATTTTTTATTTTTATTTTTTGGCTTTTCCAAGGTATGGTATTGCTCTAGCCCAGGCTAACCTGGAATTCACTATGTAGTCTCAGGGTGGCCTTGAACTCATGGCAATCCTCCTACTTATGCCTCCTGAGTGCTGGGATTAAAAGTGTGCACCACCACACCTGGCTTGTATTTGTTTTAAAGATCTATCAATACATAGAATCATGAGTAAAAATCAAATATCAAGCCAGGCGTGGTGATGCAAAGGTAGGAAGACTGCTGTGAGTTTGAGGCCATCCTGAGACTACATAGTGAATTCTAGGTCAGCCTGGGCTACAGTGAGACCCTACCTTCAAAACAAAACAAAACAAAACAAAAATCAAGTATCAATTCAGAGAATTAAAGACTGGGTTGAAGGCCAGGCATGGTGGTGCATGCCTTTAATACCAGCACTCAGGAAGCAGAGGTAGGAGGATTACCATGAGTTTGAGGCCACCCTGAGACTACATAGTGAATTCCAGGTCAGCCTAAGCTAGAGTGAGACCCTACCTCAAAAAACAAACAAACAAAAAAAAAAAAAAAAAAAAAAGAAAGAAAGAAGAAAAGAAAAGAAAGATTAGATTGAAACATGATCACTTGATTCTTAGTGAATAAAATACCTTCTATGCAAAAAAAAGCAGATATATTACTATCAAGCAGAAGATATCAACAACATGCACACAGATCAATTTCTAGGATGAGTGGACACCAAGTCTGCTTTACTTATGTGGGTGTACATATATGTGTATGGGCATGCCAGGCTGACATGGAACTCACAGATCCTCCTACCCAGCTTCCAAAGTGCTGCAATTAAAGGCATGCACTGTAAAACCTAGGTTACTTTTTTTTCTTGAGAAAGGGTCTATGTATGTATGACCTTGAACTTCTAATCCTTTTGTCTCCATCTCCCCAGTGCTGGAATTACAGGCAAGTGTTACCATGCCTAGTTTTGTGTGGTGCTTTGGTGCATGCTAAGCCCACTCACTACCGATCCAGCAGTATCCCCAGTCCTACATGTAATATTTAAATTCTTTAGATGAGAGCAGTAAAACATAAACACTGAGATAGTCTAATTTTAAAACAGTTTAATCACACTTGTTATAGTAAATTGTTATATTTTCCCCATATTGGCAACTCAAAATTCAATGTCCTCCTGGCCCCAAACAGAGTACCAGACAATTTTTTCATTTTGGGTGGGGAGGCAGGGTCTTACTCTGGCCCAAGCTGGCCTAGAACTCATAGTGATCCTCCTGCCTCAGCCTAGGATTACAGATGTGAGCTACTACACCTCCCATTCCAGCTAAATTTTCAAAGATCCTTTACATTAAGCTACCTCGCTATCAATAAACTATCTGTCTCTCCCTGCAGACCATGCATAATGTAAGAAAATAGCCTACAGGGTTGGGGAGATGGCTCAGTAGATAAATTGTTTGCTTGTAAGCATGAGAGGTGGAGTTCAGATTCCTCAGTGGCACATGAAGGCTGGGTGGGCACGAGAGCCACCTGTGATCATAGCACAGGAGGTGGAGACAGGTATCCCTCAGGGCAAGCTGGCTAACTAGACTAGTCCAGTTAGCTCTGGGCTCAAGAAAGAGAACCTGCCTCAGTAAATAAAGAGTGATTGAGGAAGATACCCAAAGTCAACCTCTGGCCTCTACATGCATGCGCGAGGACGGACACACCCACACACGCATGCACACATAGATATGCAACCCCCCTCCAAAAAAAAAAAAAAACACACAGTTTACCTTGTCAGAACAAGTATTATCATCAGGTCCACCACCAATCACAAACAATTTTCCTACACAGCTTGTCACTGCAGGAGAGCTCACTGCTTCCTTAAGAGGGGCAACTTCTGTCCATCGATTTGAGAAGGAATCATAACACTCTACGCTGCTAAGTCTGTTTTGCCCATCATAGCCTCCAACAACATATACCTGCATGTAAAATACATGGAAAAAACTATCAAAAGTTTGAAGAATTAGAAGAATTAGGGGATCCTTGCCCATTAAAAGACCTTAATAGGGCTGTAGTCTCAGCGGTTAAGGCACTTGCCTGCAAAGCCTAATGACCCAGGTTCGATTCCCCAGTACCCACATAAAACCAGAAGCACAAAGTGTGGCACATGCATCTGGAGTTCACTGGCAGTGGCTGGAGGCCCAGGCATGCCCATTCTGTCTTCTCTCTTCTCTATCTCTCTCTCTGTGCTGGCATATAAATAAATAGATAAATAAATAATTTAAAAAGTAGTAGGTAACTTTGACCATTAATTTGAGGTGGTTCTGGACAAACTTTTATTTTTTTAAGATAGTGTCTCTCACTTTAGTCCAGGTTGACCAGGAACTTATTCTGTAGTTCCAGGCTGGCCCTGAACTCATGACGATACTTCTACCTCAGCACCCAGAGTACAGAGATTAAAGGCATGTAGCACCATGCCCAGCTCTAGACTTAACTTTTAAAAAATGGATATAATTTTTTAAATTTGTATTATTTTTTAATGGTTATTTATTTATTTAAGAAAGAGGGAGAGAGAATGGGCACACCAGGGCCTCTAGCCACTGCAAATGAACTCCAGATGTGTGCACCCCCTTGTGCATCTGGCTAACATTAGTCTTGGGGAATTGAACTTGGGACCTTTGGCCTTGCAGGCAAACACCTTAATTGCTAAGCCATCCCGCCAGCCCTATGTTTTTAAAAAGTCCGGATGCCCTGCCTTTGAGCCCCCATGTCAGCGTGTAGCCGTGGGGGTCAAGCTGCAGCACCATAGTATGCGCTCACATATAACTGGGGCTGCTTGCTTACCACAGGTGGCCCCTTTAACCACAAGCCATATCACAATTCCTCAAAAGAAAAAAAGAAAAACCCAAATTGTATGTATTTTATTTTTATATTTTCTTAAAAATATTTTATTTATTTGAGAGAAGGGTGGCAGATAGATAGAGCAAGTGCATCAAGGGCTTCTAGCCACTGCAAATGAACTCCAGACGCATGCCACCACCTTGAGCATATGGCTTATATGGGTATTGGGGAATTGAACTTGGGTCCTTAGGCTTCACAAGCAAGCACTTTAACTGCTAGGCCATCTCTCTAGCCCTCTTTTTATGTTTTTGAAAAGAGGGTCTCACTGGGTAGCCGGGGCTGGCCTGGCACTTTGGTCCTTTTGCCCTTGCCTCCCAAGACCTGGGATTACAGGTGAATGTCACTATGCTGAACTTCTGGCTTATATATATTTTGATACTATCCACTAGTTGCAATCAACAATACATTTCCTTTAAAATATACTAGAGAGCTTATTTTTGTTTTGTCCCTGCTTGTACACATAAAAGATAAAATAACATCATTTAAGATAAATGTTTTTCTGCCTGATTGCCAGAGTCAGTAAAAGGGAAGCCCTTGTGTGGACTAGACACTGGCGTGCTCTCTTAAGTCTTCTTAGGCATTTGGACTCCAGTGATGCATGAAAAATGTGCTGCACTGCCATGAATTTGAAATTGAGAGAACAGAATATCCACTCAAAAAGTACAGTGTTAGACTGTCTGTTTATCTGTGGTTAGGAATGGGAGGAAACAAAATCTGAATCCAAAATACCCAGAGGAACATGAAAGATGTAACAGTGGCATTTACTTTGGAAATATATCAGCAATAGTAATAAGATGTGGTCTCTTACTTTGCCAAGAAGGACAGCCATTTTGTGACGCCATCTGCCTTTATTTAGCGAGGCAACTCTGATCCAAATATTTAACTGTGAGTTATAAATCCAGACATCACGGCTATTGATTCTTCCACCTTTAAATGCAAAACAGTGTACATGCAATAATATATCACCAATATCTTACACCAAAGGATTTATACCAAAATGCCCAAGTAATGATATATGGAATTTATTCATTCAAGAATTTCATATTCAATAAATAAATGAAACAATTTGCCACTATTTAATGGATGTAGTTTTAGAAAGTAGATTTAAAGTTTGACATATTATGCTGAGAAGTAATGATAAGCCTCCTAAAAATAAAATTCAGAAAGTGAATTTAGAAGTAATATATCACCTATCATAAACAAGCTCAAGTTAAGAGTTGTCTTTGAAATAAATCATTTTCTTCTTCTTCTTCTTCTTTTTTTTTTTTTTTGGTTTTTCGAGGTAGGGTTTCGCTCTAGCTCAGGCTGACCTGGAATGCACTATGTAGTCTCAGGGTGGCCTCGAACTCATGGCAATCCTCCTACTTCTGCCTCCCAAGTGCTGGGATTAAAGGAGTGTGCCACCATGCCGGGCTAAATAATATTCTTGTATCTGGCTTTACATGGGTACTGGTGAATTGAATCTGGGCTGACAGACTTTGCAAGCACCTTTAATTGCTGAGCCATCTCCCCAACCCAATAACTCATTCTAAGCACATCAGAGAACACTGAAATATGATTAAAGAAATTTTCTAGTGGATTTTTTTTTGTAGACTGTTCTGCAGCATCTTGTTTTCAAGGAAAAAAAGAATCACTCTCAATTTTATTTGTTATAAAACTGATTTGGCTAAATATTCACATTTCACAAATGAGACACTGTTGTTGTTTTTACTGTGCCCAGACCAAAAGTAGCAGGTACTACAGTAAGTCTTTATTTACCTGAGACCAGAATGTCATTCCTTAGTGCACAGACTGCATATTCTGACTTGGTAAATTCAGGAAGTTTAGCCAAGGACTTCCATTCTCCTGTTACTGGATCATAGCATTCAGTGTATGGAAGATTAAATGCACCAACTCGTTCACAGCCTCCAACCACAACTATTACCTCTGAATAGCCAGTAGACCTAAAATAATTATTGTAAGAATGCACAAAAAAAGTAATGAATTAAAATATAGTCAAGATTGCTTCAAACCCTAAAAACAAACCATACACGAGCATAAACAGTTTGTTCTCTGTGCACATGCCAAACACTAAAGACTGGTAATAATTTTGACATTTATAGGACTATTAATGATGTTAATACATGGAACATGTCTAAAATTATTACTACTATTATTATTATTTATTTATTTATTTTTGGTTTTTCAAGGCAGGATCTTACTCTAGCTTAGGCTGACCTGGAGTTCACTATGTAGTATCAGACTGGCCTCAAACTCACAGCGATCCTCCTACCTCTGCCTCCCAAGTGCTGGGATTAGAGGTGTGTGCCACCACTCCTGGCTCTAAAAATTATTATTATTATTATTATTTTGGTTTTTCAAGGAAGTGTCTCACACTAGCTCAGGCTGACTTGGAATTCACTATGTAGTCTCAGGCTAGCCTCGAACTCATGGTAATCCTCCTACCTCTGCCTCCCGAGTGCTGGGATTAAAGGCATGCACCACCACACCCAGCTACAATTTTTTTTTAAGAGAGAGGGAGGGAGGGAACCGGCATGCCAGGGCTTCAGCCACTGCAATTGAACTCCAGATGTTGCACCACCTAGTGTGCATGTTCAACCTTGTGCCTGCCTCACCTTTGAGCATCTGGCTTACATGGGATCTGGAGAGAGATCAAACATGGGTCCTTAGGTGTTGCAGTCAAGTGCCTTAACTGGTAAGCTATCTCTCCAGCCCTAAAATTATTTTTAAAATATTTTTATTTATTTATTTACAAGCAGAGAAAGATAGGGAAGAGACAGACAGAAAGAATGGGCACACCAGGACCTCCAGCCAAATACCAGATGCATGCATTGCTTTGTGCATCTGGTTGTATGTGGGTACTGGGGAATCGAACCTGGGTCTTTAGGTTTTGCAGGCAGGTAACTTAACCACTGAACCATCCCTCCAGTCCTTTTTGTATTTTAAAAAGCAAAGGAGATTGAGAAAAAGTCAGAAAAGCCCCAAAGTATCAGGGCAAGAGTGCTTAGGATTCTGGCCAGCATCCAAAAAGAAAGGGTGGAGGAGAAAAAGTTGTTTTGGGGGAGGTTGAAAGTCGGTTAGGCAGCTAAGAATACCTTTCTAAGACATTCTTGCCTGCTGCTACATGAGAGTGTGTATGTGTATGTTTGCTGGGAATCATATCCAGGGACTCATAACCTAGCCAAGTATTCTGCCACCGAGCCACATCCTCAGCCCTTAATCCAGGTGCCCTACCACTGAACTGTTTCTGAGCTCTTTTTCTAAATATTTTTTTAAATTTTATTTTATTTGAGAGAGAGAGAGAGAGAGAGAGAGAGAGAGAGAGAGAGAGAGAGTGGGAGGGAGAGAAAATAGGTGCCCCAGGGCTTCCAGCCACTGCATAGGAACTCCAGACACATGCACCCCCTTGTGAATCTGGCTTACGTGGGTCCTGGGGAATCAAACCTGGATCCTTTGGTTTTGCAGGCAGGCACCTTAACTGCTAAGCCATCCCTCCAGTTCTCTCAGCTCTTTTTTTTTTCATTTATATTAACTGTTTTTTTTTGTTTATTTGTTTGAGGAAGAGTTTTGTTCTAGCTCAGGCTGACCTAGAATTAGTATCAGGCTGGCCTCAAACTCAGTGATCCTTCCTCTGCCTCCCAAGTGCTGGGATTAAAGGTGTGCACCACCACAAACAGCTATTTTTTGTTTTGTTGTTGCTTTTGAGGTAGGGTCTCACTCTAGTACTAGCAAATTTAGAACTCACTCTGTAGTCCCAGGCTACTCAATCTCATGAAAATCCTCCTATCTCTGTCTCCCAAGTGCTGGGATTAAAGGCATGCCCCCCGCTTTTTGATACAGGGTCTCTCTGGTCCAGGCTGACCTGGAACTCATCCTGTAGTACAGGTTGGCCTCAAACTCACAGTAATTGTCCTACCACAGTATTGGGATTAAAGGCATGTGCCACCACACCCGGCATCCTTTTTCTATATGTTCCATTTGAGGCAGGGTCTCATTAAGTCATCTAGGCTGGCTTTGACCTCATTTTAGACACACAGTCCTCCTAAATGGTATCACACTTCCTTTTCTATCATTGCAAATTTTCAAAGCAAAAATGACCATGGCCTACTTTTAGAATAGTAAAAAAAAAAAAAGAACTTTAAGACCATTCGGTGAATCCTCATGTTCATTTAAAAAAGGCAAAAGATTTATCTGATCTGAAGAGAAACCAGAGTATGCCAGTGTTCCTTTAGTTATTGGCCTGCCTCTTTTTCTCTCTTGGTTTTTCAAGGTTCTCACTCTGGCCCAGGCTGACCTGGAACTCACACTGTAGCCCAAGGTGGCCTGGAACTCACAGAGATTCTCCTACCTCAACCTCCTGAGTGCTAGAATTAAAGGTGTGAGTCCCCAAGCCCAAATGCTTCTTCTATTTCATAGTGTAAGCTAAAGACGAGACAAGACAATCCAAGCATTTACCCAAGATTTTTTTTTGTTAATATGGTTCAATGGGCAGTTTTTTAATTAAATTAATTTGGGGGGGGTCGAGGTAGGGTTTCACTCTAGCTCAGGCTGACCTGGAATTCACTATGTAATTTCAGGGTGGCCTTGAACTCATGGCAATCCTCCTACCTCTGCCTTCCAAGTGCTGGGATTAAAGGCATGTGCTACCACGCCCAGCATTAAACTAATATTTTTTTGAGGTAGGGTCTTGCTCTAGCCTAGACTGACCTGGAACTAATCTGTAGTTGCAGGGTAGTCTTGAACTCATGGCAATCCTCCTACCTCTGCTTCCAGAGTATTGGGATTAAAGGTGTGCACTACCATGCCCAGCTAATTTATTTATTTGAGAGAGAAAGGGAGAGAGAGAATGGGCATGCCAGGGCACCCAGCCATTACAAATGAACTCCGGACACAAAAGCCATCTTGTGCATCTGGCTTATATGGATTCTGGGGAATTCAACCTGAGTCCTTTGGCTTTGCAGGCATCTTTGCTAAGCCATCTCTCCAGCCCCACAAGTATATCTAAATGAAGATGTCTTAAAATTACAATTAACAGTTGGCTAAAAGTTGTTAAAAAACCAACCAAGCCAGGCATGGTGGCGCATGCCTTTAATCCTAGCATCTGGGAGGCAGAGGTAGGAGGATCACCATGAGTTCAAGGCCAGCCCAAGACTACATAGTGAATTCCAGGCTAGCTTGGGCTAGAGTGAGACCCTACCTCAAAAAAACAAAAACCAAAACAAACAAACAAAAAACTAACTAACAAGGACCCTGGTGTGGTAGCTCACACCTTTAATTCCAGCACTTGGGAGGCAGAGGTAAGGAAGATCACTGTGAGTTTGAGGTTAGCCTGGAACTACAGTAAGCTCCAGGTCAGCATGTGCCAGTGAGACCCTACACCTCAAAACAACAACAACAACAACAACAACAAACCAATAGGCTGAAGAGATGGCTCAGCAGTTAAATGCACTTGTTTGCAAAGCCTGATGACCCAAGTTTGATTCCCCAGTTCCCACGTAAAGCCTGAAGGACAAAGAGGTTCATGTATCTGGAGTTTGTTTACAGTGGCGGTACTGCACGCCTTTAATCCCAGCACTCGGGAGGCAGAGGTAGGATGATCACCATGAGTTTGAGGCCACCCTGAGAATACATAGTGAATTCCAGGTCGGCCTGAGCTAGAGCAAGACCCGACCTCAAAACAAAACAAAACAAAAGCAAATAAACAAACAAAAACAACCAAACAAATGTCAGCAATCCCTCTTCTCTTACTAACTGTAGAGGAACAAGGAGCACACCAGTTCTTGAGTTAATAGTTTTAGTTGTGTGATGACACAGATTTGTACCAGAAAGCAAATATAACAGGTAGCACTGGTGTGGACCTTCTCTGCCAGGCTCCATTTACTCAGAGCCATCAAAGATGACTGAATCACTTACCTATCCTCTGCCAGGCATAGTTTTTCTGCTACAAAATCTTAAGTATATAATAAAACTTTTAAGGAAATTGGTAAATTATATAAACCTTAATCTAGTAAGACACTAAAAACCTATTTTCAGTATTATTCACTATTTTCAAAATATTTCCAACGTGAAAATACTAAAAGCAGAGTACACTGTAAGGGTATTTTAATGATGCTAATACCAGTCCTCTTTCTTTAGAAATATCACTTTAGAAATCCCACTTTAAATACCTCTAGGATAAATACATATGCTACACTTTAAACTCTTATTTATCAAAACAAAAGCATTAAAAATTAATAAATAAAAGATGAGCTAGGGAGGTGGCTCAGTGGTTAAATAACATGCTTCCTTGCAAAGCATATTGGCTCAGGTTCGATTTTCCAGAACCCACATAAAGCCACACACAAAAAATGGTTCAAGTGGGCTGGAGAGATGGCTCAGTGGTTAAGGTGCTTGCCTGCAAAGGCTAATGACCTGGGTTTGATTCTCCAGTACCCATACAAAGCCCAATGCAAAGAGTAGTGCATGCATCTGGAGTTCATTTGCAGTGGCTAGAGGCCCTGGTGTGCCCTTCCTCATTCTCTTGGTCTCTCTCTCTCTCTCTCTGATTACAAATAAATAAATGAATGAATAAATAAAATATTTTTTAAAATGGTGCAAGGATCTGGAATTCATGTGCAGCAGTAAGAGACCCTGGAGTGCCCATCCCCCCCAACAAGCAAATAAAAAAATTTATTTTTTGAGCTAGGGTCTCGCTCTAGCGAGATTTATTTATTATAATTTATTTATATAATTTATATAATTTATTTATTTGAGAGAGAGAAGGAGAAAGAGGGAGAGAGAATGAGCACACCAGGGCTTTTGGCTGCTGCAAACTACAGATGTGCAAGGTGGTACATCTGGCTTCCATGGGTACTGGGGAATCGAACCTGAGTTTTTTGGCTTTGCAAGCAAGTGCCTTAACTGCTAAGCTATCTCTCCAATATCTCCAGCCTAAGCATGTATCTTTATGTATTTAGTTCTATTTTTTTGTTGTTTGTTTTTTTTGAGGTAGGGTTTCACTCTAGCCCAGGCTGACCTGCAATTCACTATGTAGTCTCAGGGTGGCCTTGAACTCTCGGCGATCCTCCTACCTCTGCCTCCCGAGTGCTGGGATTAAAGGCTTGCGCCACCACGCCCGGCTTAATTCTAATTATTTTTTGTGCTACTGAGGACCAAATCTAGGTCTTGTGCATGTTAGGCAAAGACTCTAGCTCTATATTTCCAGTCTTGAAGTTAGTTTCTGAACTTGAAAAAATACTTAAAGAACTGACTGCCATAAAGGGCAAAACAAAGTCAAGAAACAAAACAGTGGATAGTACACGATGAATAAAATTTTAGATACCAATGAATGGAAATTATACTATTCCATTAATTTTTTTTGAGGCAAACCCAACAGACTGGCTTTTTTTTTATGTGAAAGTGAGAGAGAGAGAGAGAATTGGAGTGCCAGGGTCTCTAGCCACTGCAATCAAATTCCAGGCATGTGTGCCCCCATGTGTGCATGTGTGACCTTGTGTGCTTGTGTCACTGTGCGTCTGGCTTATGTGGGACCTGAGGAGTAGAACATGAGTCCTTAGGCTTTGCAGGCAAGCACCTTAACCACTAAGCAATCTCTCCAGTCCCTATTCCATCAATTTTTTTTTTGAGGTAGGGTCTTGCTCTAGTCCAGGCTGACCTGGAATTCACTATGTAGTCTCAGGCTGGCCTCAAACCCACGGTGATACTCCTACCTCAGCCTCCCAAGTGCTGGGATTAAGGGTGTGTGTCAGCACACCTTGCTAATCTATTAATATTTTTAAAAAAATTTATTTATTTGCAAGCAGAGAGAGAGAGAGAGAGAGAAGAAAGAGAGAATGATCATGCCAGTCTGCCAACAGGCTCCAGATGCATGTACCACTTTGTGTACCTGGCTTTATGCGGATGCCGGGGAATCAAACTCAGGTCATTAGGCTTTGCAGGCAAGCACCTTAACTGCTGAGCCATCTCTCCAGCCCCCATAAATTTTTTTGAGGTAGGGTCTATGTAGACCAGGATGGCCTCAAACTTACAGCAATCCTGTCTGTTCTCCCTGATTGCTGGGATTACAGATGTGTGCCCTTGTACCACCATGCTAACCTTTACTAATTCATTTACTCATTTTTTTTTCTTTCGACGTAGAGTCTCACTCTAGCCCAGGCTGACCTGGAATTCACTCTGTATTCTCAGGGTGGCCTCAAACTCATGGCGATCCTCCTACCTCTACCTCCCGAGTGCTGGGATTAAAGGCGTGTGCCACCACGCCCAGCTTACATTTATTCATTTTTTTGGTTAAAAAAAAAAAGCCAGGTATGGTAGCACACACCTTTAATCACAGACTCAGGAGGCAGAAGTAGGAGGATTGCTGTGAGTTCAAGGCCACCCTGAGACTCCATAGTGAATTCCAGGTTAGGCTGGGCTAGAGCAAGACCCTACCTTGAAAAAAACAAACAAACAAACAAAAAAAAAGATAGTTTATTTGCAAGCAGAGAAAGTGAGTGAGTGAGAGAGAGAGAGAGAGAGACAGACAAACACGGAGACAGAGAATTGGCTTGCCAGGGCTTCTTGCCACTGTAAACAATTCCAGATGTGCACTTTGTGCATCTGGCTTTATGTGAGCACTGGGAAATTGAACCTGTGCCAGCAGGTTTTGTAAGCAAACACCTTTAACCTCTTAACCTCTGAGCCATCTCCCCAGCCCTAATTTTTTTTTTTTTTTTTCAAGGTAGGGTTTCACTGTAGCTCAGGCTGACCTGGAACTCAGGCTGGCCTTGAACTCCCAGCGATCCTCCTACCCTGCCTCCCAAGTGCTGAGATTAAAGGCATGCACCAGCACTCTGGGCTCCTAAATTTTTTGTCTGTTTTTCGAGGTAGGGTCTTGCTCTAGCCCAGACTGACCTGGAATTCACTCAGTAGACTCAGCGTAGCCTTGAACTCATGGGGATCTTATTACCTCAGCCTCCTAAGGGCTGGGATTAAGGGCATGTGCCACCACGTCCAGCCCAAATTTTTTTTTAAAGATAGGGTCTAGCTTTAGCCCAGGCTGACATGGAATTCATTATGTACTTTCAGGCTGGCCTCGAACTCATGGCAATCCTACTTCTGCCTCCCGAGTCCTGGAATTAAAGGTGGGCACCACCACGTCTGGCGTAATTTTTTTTTTAATTTGGAGAGAGAGAATGCCCAATTTTTATTTGGTGGGGGGAGAGAGGCAGAGAGAGAGAATGGGTGCACCAGGGCCTCCAGCCACTGTGAAGGAACTCTAGATGTGTGCACCCCTTGTGCACATGTGCCACATTGTGAACTTATGTCACTGCATCGGGCTTACATGGGACCTGGAGATTCAAACACAAGTTCTTAGGCTTTGCAGGCAAGCACCTTAACTGCTAAGCCAACTCTTCGGCCCCTGATTTTTTTGTTTTGTTTTATTTTTTTGAGATGGGGGTCTCACTCTAGCCAAAGTTGAACTGGAATTCGCTATGTAGTCTCAGGATGTCCTCGAACTCCTGGCGATCCTTCTACCTCTGCCTCCTGAGTGCTGGGATTAAAGGTGTGCACCACCACACCCGGCTCTATTTTATTTTATTTTTTTTAGTTTTTCGAGGTAGGGTTTCACTCTAGCCTAGGCTGACCTGGAATTCACTATGTAGACTCAGGGTGTCCTTGAACTCACAGTGATCCTCCTACCTCTGCCTCCCGAGTGCTGGGATTAAAGGCATGCACCACCACGCCTGGCTCTAATTTTTTAAAATTATATATCATATATATAATATCATGTATGCCATATATAATGACATGTATGTATCATATATAATTACATTATTTTTTTATTGTACAGAGATAGAGAGAATGGGCACGCCAGGGGCTTTAGCCACTGCAAATGAACTCCAGACACAGGCACCATGATGTGTATCTGACTTATGTGGGTTCTGGGAAATCGTACCTGGGTCCTTAGGCTTTGCAGGCAAGCGTCTTCACCACTAAGCCATCTCGCCAGCTTTAATTTTTTTTTTAAGGAGACAAGGTCTTATGTAGCTCAGATTGGCCTCAAGCTGTGACATAAGCATATTCAGTGATACTAGTGAAATCAAATGATGCAGACATGCAGGGAAGAAGCAGTCAAGAGGGAGAAAGAACTGGATTCTGATGACTTTTCAGTACCTATAAGATATTGTCTCTTTTTGTCCTTTTAACACATTTCTCTTTTGTGCTTGAGCTGATGAGCTGGCTTCTATTATTTGCAACCAGAATTCTGATACATCAAGCTGGGCGTGGTGGCGCACACTTTAATCTCAGCACTTCGAAGGCAGAGGTAGGAGGCTCACCATGAGTTTGAGGCCACCCCGACACTATAGAGTGAATTCCAAGTCAGCCTGGGCTACAGTGAGACCCTGCCTCTAAAAACAAAAAACAAAACAAAGAATTCTGATAAATCAGGATTCAGTGGGCCGCAGGAAAAAAAAAAAACCTACAAAAACTTTTGAACTCAGAAAAAAAACTTTTAAAAATTTTATTTTAAATGAACTCCACGTGCATGTGCCACTTTATTCATCTGGCTTACATGGGTCCTGGGGAATCAAATCTGGATCCTTCAGATTTATAGGCAAGAACCTTAACTGCTAAGCCACCTCTCCAGTCCAGAAAAAAGATTTTATTTTTATTTTGTTGCGTTTCTTTTGGAAGTTGTTGTTTCTTTTTTTCCTTTCTTTATTTATTGGGGGAGGGAGGGAGAGAACGGGTGCATCAGGACCTCTAGCCACTGCACACAAACTCCAGGTACATGCACCACCTTGTGCATCTGGCTTACATGGGACCTGGAGAATCGAACCTGGATGCTTAGGCTTTGCAGGCAAGTACCTTAATAACTAAGCCATCTCTCCAGCCCCAGAAAAAGTTTTTTAATCTTCTACCTTAAAGCCAGATGCACAAAGTAGCCTATGTGTCTGAAGTTTGTTCTGGTGTGCCCCTATGTTTCTATCCTCGCAAATTAATAAAGAAAATTTTAAAAATGCAAATGAAGAGCTGGAGAGATGGTTTAGTGGTTAAAGTGCCTACCTATAAAGCCTAAGGACCCAGGTTTGATTCCCCAGTACCCATGTAAATCAGATGTACAAGGTGATGCATACATCTAGAGTTTGTGTGCAGTGGCTATAGGCCCTGGCACACCCATTCTCTATCTGCCTCTTTCTCTCTTTCAAATAAATAAAAATATTTAAAAATGCAAATTAGCCAGCTGTGGTGATGCACACCTTTAATCCCAGCACTCGGGAGGCAGAGGTAGGAGGATCACAATAAGTTTGATGCCACCCTGAGACTACATAGTGAATTCCAGGTCAGCCTGAGCTAGGGTGAGACCTTATCTCGAAAAACCAAAAAAAAAAAAAAAAAAAAAAAAAAAAAGCAAATTAAGGGCTGGAGAGATGGTTTAGCAGTTAAGGTACTTGCCTGCAAAAGTCTAAGAACTTGTGTTCAGATGTCCAGATCCCATATAAGCCAGATGCACACTGACGCAAGAACACGATGCTACACATGTGCACAAGGGATGTACACGTCTGGAGTTCATTTGCAGTAGCTGAAGGCCATGACATGCCCTTTCTCTCAAATAAATAAATAAATAAATTAAAAAAAATTCAAATTCAAATTACAAGGAAGGCAGGTGTGGTGGTGCATGCCTTTAATGCCAACACTTTGGAGGTAGAGGAAGAAGGATCGCTCTGAGTTTGAGGCCACCCTGAGACTACATAGTGAATTCCAGGTCAGCCTGGGCTAGCATGAGACCCTACTTCAAAAAAGAAACAAAAAAAATCACATGAAATCAATAATTTTCCTTTTTCAGAGTAGCAAAGACTCAAAAGCCAATGCCAATAAAATACATTAGCAAAGGAGGGCAAAAAAACAGGTATTCTTGCATTTCTCTAGGAAGCATAAATTAAAGGCTCTTTTTCCCCCCAAGGTAGGGTCTCACTCTAGCTCAGGCTGACCTGGAATTCACTAGGTAGTCTCAGGGTTGCCTTGAACTCTCGGTAATCTTCCTACCCCTGCCTCTCAAAATGCTGGGATTAAAGGCATGGGCCACCACGCCTAACAGAGAAGGCGAATTTTAAAATATCTTTAAAAATGTATATTATATATATCTTGTGGCTGAGCAACGAGGCTATAAATTAACACTATACATACACAAAAGCACATGCTCTTGTAAAATACTCACTGTGTTATCTGCAAGAACACCCACAGAAAAACAAATACACTTGCCCAGCATGTCCAATGCCCTGGCTTCAATCCTAAGCACTGACAAAAAAACCAAATGACAAAAACATTTCATTTTGGAAACAAGTCTCCAATGTGTGTTGGAAGTTAGGAGAGGATCAGGGATGCAGGAAAGAGGAAACGAGGAATATTAAGGACACTGAATAAAAGATGAATAAGAACCATGCTTGTAACCCTATCACTCAAGAAGTGGAGGCAGGAGAATCAAAAGTTTCAAGTTCATCCTTAGCTACACAGCTAGCTCTAGGCCAGCATGGGATACACGAGGCCCCGTCAAAATAAAATATGAACTGTGTGTGGTGGCACATGTCTTTAATCCCAGCACTCGGGAGGCAGAGGTAGGAGGATCACTGTGAGTTTGAGGCCACCCTGAGACTACACAGTGAATTCCAGGTCAGCCTGGGCTAGAGTGAGACCCTACCTCAAGAAAAATAAAATAAAATAAAAATAAAAAAAAAGAAATTTGGGCCAAATGCTAGGTTATCTATTTTTGTTGTTGTTTTCAGAGACAAGGTTTCATTCTGTAGACCAGGCTAGCCTGGTATAAGCTCAGGATAGCCTCAAACTCTGAGCAATCTTCCTGCCTCAGTTTCTCCACTACTAGGATTCTAGGCATGTACCACCATGCTGGGTATCAAACCCAGGGCTTCAAACATGGTAGGAAAGCACTCTACCAATTGAGCTACATCCCTAGCCTGAAGTTATGCATTTTTCATAAGGTATTTCTAATCTTCAGAACAATCTTATAAACTGGATGGTACTATGTTTACCTTACAGATGAAGAAGCATAGAGAATGTTAAAATGGAACTGGAGAGATGGCAGGCACTTGCCTGTGAACCATAAGAACAAATGTTCGAATATCCAGGTCTGACATAGCCAGACTCACAGTAACGCAAGCATGCAATGTCACACATGCACACAAGGGGGCACATACATCTGGAGTTCGTTCACAGAGGCTGAAGGCCCTGCCACACCCTATCTCTCTCTCTGCCTCTTTTTCTCTCTCAAAATAAAATAATATTTTTTTTAAAAACCAAGAAAATGTTAAAGTGCCTCATCAAGGTCATGAAGTCATGTGTTCCAAACGATTTTTTAAGTTAGTACTCTTGGGCTGGTGAGATGGCTCAGTGATTAAGGCATTTGTCTGCAAAGCTCAACAATTCAGGTTTGACTCCCCAGTACCCACATAAAGTCATATGTGGCACCTGCATCTGGAGTTCGTTTGTAGTGGCTGGAGGCCCTGGCATACCCATTCTCTCTCTTTGCTTGAAAAATAAATAAATAAAAATATTTAGGGCTGGAGAGACGGCTTAGCAGTTAAGGCTTTTGCCTGCAAAGCCTAAAGGACCCCAGTTTGATTCTCCAGGTCCCACGTACGCCAGATGCACAAGGAGGTGCAAGCATCTGGAGTTCGTTTGCAGTGACGAGAAGCCCTGGTGCACCCATTCTCACTGTCCCTCTCTCTTTTTCTCTCTGTCTCAAATAAATAAATAAATAATAAAATCTTAAAAAAATATCTAAAGTTACTACTTTTTTTTGAATCCCAGGATATCTTAAACATTTTATCTTATTGACAATTTTATAAATGTATATATTTTGATCATATTCACCCCGTTACCTTTTTTTTGTTCTTCTCCCAGAGAAGAGCCAACTTTTAATTCTACGAAACATGCCACTAAATGACACCACACCACTTTTTTGGGCAACTTTTCAACACATCAGAAACATGAAAAAAGAAGTTGTTTTTGAATAAAAAAAAAAGACTTCTTGAAATTAAACAGATGTAATGAGTGATCCTGGATCCAAACTTATCAAAAGACAATTTGGAAAATATTTATATATGGATTGAGTATACAATAATATGAATTATTATTTTTTTAAAATTTTATTATTTTTTATTTATTTTTGGAGAGAGAGACAGAGAGAGATAGGGAGAGGAAGACAGAAATGGGCACGCCAGCAGACTCTCAGCTGCTGTGAACGAAATCCAGATGTGTGCGCCCCCTTGTGGGCAAGTGCAGCATTGTGCCCTTGTGTCACTTTGCATCTGGCTAAACATGGGACCTGGAGATTGGAACTGCTGGACATTGGAACCAGCATTCTTAGGCTTAGCAGGCAGGCGCCTTAGCTGCTATGCCATCTCTCCTGCCCTAATATGAATTATTTTTAAGGGGATGGGGAGACTACATAGTGAATTCCAGGTCAGCCTGAGCTAGGGTGAGACCTTATCTCGAAAAACAAAAAAAAAAAAAAAAAAAAAAAGCAAATTAAGGACTGAGAGATGGTTTAGCAGTTAAGGTACTTGCCTGCAAAAGCCTAAGAACTTGTGTTCAGATGTCCAGATCCCATATAAGCCAGATGCACACTGACGCAAGAACACGATGCTACACATGTGCACAAGGGATGTACACGTCTGGAGTTCATTTTAGTAGCTGAAGGCCATGACATGCCCTTTCTCTCAAATAAATAAATAAATAAATTAAAAAAATTCAAATTCAAATTACAAGGAAGGCAGGTGTGGTGGTGCATGCCTTTAATGCCAACACTTTGGAGGTAGAGGAAGAAGGATCGCTCTGAGTTTGAGGCCACCCTGAGACTACATAGTGAATTCCAGGTCAGCCTGGGCTAGCATGAGACCCTACTTCAAAAAAAGAAACAAAAAAAATCACATGAAATCAATAATTTTCCTTTTTCAGAGTAGCAAAGACTCAAAAGCCAATGCCAATAAAATACATTAGCAAAGGAGGGCAAAAAAATAGGTATTCTTGCATTTCTCTAGGAAGCATAAATTAAAGGCTCTTTTTCCCCCCAAGGTAGGGTCTCACTCTAGCTCAGGCTGACCTGGAATTCACTAGGTAGTCTCAGGGTTGCCTTGAACTCTCGGTAATCTTCCTACCCCTGCCTCTCAAAATGCTGGGATTAAAGGCATGGGCCACCACGCCTAACAGAGAAGGCAAATTTTAAAATATCTTTAAAAATGTATATTATATATATCTTGTGGCTGAGCAACGAGGCTATAAATTAACACTATACATACACAAAAGCACATGCTCTTGTAAAAATACTCACTGTGTTATCTGCAAGAACACCCACAGAAAAACAAATACACTTGCCCAGCATGTCCAATGCCCTGGCTTCAATCCTAAGCACTGACAAAAAAACCAAATGACAAAAACATTTCATTTTGGAAACAAGTCTCCAATGTGTGTTGGAAGTTAGGAGAGGATCAGGGATGCAGGAAAGAGGAAACGAGGAATATTAAGGACACTGAATAAAAGATGAATAAGAACCATGCTTGTAACCCTATCACTCAAGAAGTGGAGGCAGGAGAATCAAAAGTTTCAAGTTCATCCTTAGCTACACAGCTAGCTCTAGGCCAGCATGGGATACACGAGGCCCCGTCAAAATAAAATATGAACTGTGTGTGGTGGCACATGTCTTTAATCCCAGCACTCGGGAGGCAGAGGTAGGAGGATCACTGTGAGTTTGAGGCCACCCTGAGACTACACAGTGAATTCCAGGTCAGCCTGGGCCAGAGTGAGACCCTACCTCAAGAAAAAAATAAAATAAAATAAAATAAAAAAAAAGAAATTTGGGCCAAATGCTAGGTTATCTATTTTTTTGTTGTTGTTTTCAGAGACAAGGTTTCATTCTGTAGACCAGGCTAGCCTGGTATAAGCTCAGGATAGCCTCAAACTCTGAGCAATCTTCCTGCCTCAGTTTCTCCACTACTAGGATTATAGGCATGTACCACCATGCTGGGTATCAAACCCAGGGCTTCAAACATGGTAGGAAAGCACTCTACCAATTGAGCTACATCCCTAGCCTGAAGTTATGCATTTTTCATAAGGTATTTCTAATCTTCAGAACAATCTTATAAACTGATGGTACTAAGTTTACCTTACAGATGAAGAAGCATAGAGAATGTTAAAATGGAACTGAGAGATGGCAGGCACTTGCCTGTGAACCATAAGAACAAATGTTCGAATATCCAGGTCTGACATAGCCAGACTCACAGTAACGCCAAGCATGCAATGTCACACATGCACACAAGGGGGCACATACATCTGAGTTCGTTCACAGAGGCTGAAGGCCCTGCCACACCCTATCTCTCTCTCTGCCTCTTTTTCTCTCTCAAAATAAAATAATATTTTTTTTAAAAACCAAGAAAATGTTAAAGTGCCTCATCAAGGTCATGAAGTCATGTGTTCCAAACGATTTTTTAAGTTAGTACTCTTGGGCTGGTGAGATGGCTCAGTGATTAAGGCATTTGTCTGCAAAGCTCAACAATTCAGGTTTGACTCCCCAGTACCCACATAAAGTCATATGTGGCACCTGCATCTGGAGTTCGTTTGTAGTGGCTGGAGGCCCTGGCATACCCATTCTCTCTCTTTGCTTGAAAAATAAATAAATAAAAATATTTAGGGCTGGAGAGACGGCTTAGCAGTTAAGGCTTTTGCCTGCAAAGCCTAAAGGACCCCAGTTTGATTCTCCAGGTCCCACGTACGCCAGATGCACAAGGAGGTGCAAGCATCTGGAGTTCGTTTGCAGTGACGAGAAGCCCTGGTGCACCCATTCTCACTGTCCCTCTCTCTTTTTCTCTCTGTCTCAAATAAATAAATAAATAATAAAATCTTAAAAATATCTAAAGTTACTACTTTTTTTTGAATCCCAGGATATCTTAAACATTTTATCTTATTGACAATTTTATAAATGTATATATTTTGATCATATTCACCCGTTACCTTTTTTTGTTCTTCTCCCAGAGAAGAGCCAACTTTTAATTCTATGAAACATGCCACTAAATGACACCACACCACTTTTTGGGCAACTTTTCAACACATCAGAAACATGAAAAAAAGTTGTTTTTGAATAAAAAAAAAGACTTCTTGAAATTAAACAGATGTAATGAGTGATCCTGGATCCAAACTTATCAAAAGACAATTTGGAAAATATTTATATATGGATTGAGTATACAATAATATGATTATTTTTTTTAAATTTTATTATTTTTTATTTATTTTTGGAGAGAGAGACAGAGAGAGATAGGGAGAGGAAGACAGAAATGGGCACACCAGCAGACTCTCAGCTGCTGTGAACGAAATCCAGATGTGTGCGCCCCCTTGTGGGCAAGTGCAGCATTGTGCCCTTGTGTCACTTTGCATCTGGCTAAACATGGGACCTGGAGATTGGAACTGCTGGACATTGGAACCAGCATTCTTAGGCTTAGCAGGCAGGCGCCTTAGCTGCTATGCCATCTCTCCTAGCCCTAATATGAATTATTTTTAAGGGGATGGGGGTATGGCTTAGTGGTTAAAGGTGCTTCCCTGCAAAGCCAAAGGACCCAGGGTTTGATTCTCCAGGACCCACATAAGCCAGATGCACAAGGTGGCGCATGTGTCTGGAGTTCATTTGCAGCAGCTAAAGGCCCGGGCATGCCCATTCTCTCCCTCCCTCTTTCTATCTGCCTCTTTCTCTCTCTCCCTCTCAAATAAATAAAATGTGCCTATGCTATTTTTAAAAGATATACAACCAAGTAATATATATAATTTAAAAATAAATTATATAAAATAAAAAGGAGCTGGGTGTGGTAGCACACACCTTTAATCCCAGCACTCGGGAGGCAGAGGTAGGATTGCCATGAGTTAGAGGCCACCCTGAAACTACATAGTTAATTCCAGGTCAGCCTGGGCCAGAGTGAGACTCTACCTTGAAAAACCAAAATAAAAGTAAAATAAAATAAAAAATAAAAAAGAATATTTAAAGTAAAGATATATTTAGTATTTTAAAGGAAATATGAATTAAAAACGAGAAAAATATGTGTTAAGAGTTATGAGTTTGGTAGTTGATAGTACGTAATGTTGGTAATTAAAAGTATGAATCTAGAGCTGGAGAGATGGCTTAGTGGTTAAGGTGCTTGCTTGAGAGGCCTAAGGACCCATGCTTGACTTTCCAGATCCCATGTAAGCCAGACACACAAGGTGATGCAAGGCTGCACATGCACACAAGGTGGTATATATGTCTGGAGTTTGACAGCAGTGGTTGGAGGCCCTGGCATGCCCATTCTTTCTCTCACTTATTAAAAAACATTATAAAAAAGTATGAGTCTAGATGAGATGAGATCATGTAGGAAAATATGTGAGCCAAGACAGAGATGTGAGCTATGCAGGTAATACTCCAAAGACTAGACACAATTACGAATAAAAACCATCAAAACTGAAATAGGATGACCATGAGAGGAAAAGTACTCCAGAAACCAATGAAGGAGAGTTTCAAGGGGAAAATGGCAATTAATGTCAGATCCTGAAGATCATCAAGCTGGATCAGGACTGAAAAGAGCCCAGTAAATAAACAGAAGGTCAGTGATGACCGATGAAGAGGAGTTTCAGCAGTGACTGAAGCAGAAGCAGAGTCAGGGGAAGGCACTTGAGCTGAAGTAGTGGAGACATCGCTCCTCATTCAAAGAAGTTTGTAGTTTTTCAGAGAGATGAAAACCTGTATAAACAATATACATTATTCAGATAATTTCTAGTGATTAATGCTAAAAATACCTTGGGGTTTTGGGGGGGGTAGGGACAGAGTCTTACTCTAATCCTCCTACCTCAGCCTCCTAAATGTTGGGATTAAGGCATGAGCCATCACACCTGGCTCTACCTTGTTTTTTTTTTTTTTTTTTGGTTTTTCGAGGTAGGGTCTCTCTCTGGTCCAGGCTGACCTGGAATTAACTATGTAGTCTCAGGGTGGCCTTGAACTCACGGCGATCCTCCTACCTCTGCCTCCCGAGTGCTGGGATTAAAGGTGTGCGCCACCATGCCCGGCTTTCTACCTTGTTTTTTGAGAGAGAGTCTAGCTGGCCTGAAATTTGTGATGTAGACCAGGACAGCCTTCAGTCTGAGCAATCCTCCAGTGCTGTGATTGCAGGTGTGCATCATCCCATGGGCTATTTCTTTTTTTAAAAACAATTGTGTTGGGGCTGGAGAGATGGCTTAGTGGTTAAGCGCATGCCTGTGAAGCCTAAGGACCCTGGTTCGAGGCTCGATTCCCCAGAACCCACGTAAGCCAGATGCACAAGGGGGCGCACGCATCTGGAGTTCATTTGCAGTGGCACCCATTCTCTCTCTCTACTTGCCTATTTGTGTATCTCTCTCTTTCAAATAAATAAAAAATAAAATATTAAAAAAAAAACACAATTGTGTTTGGCTGTTTTTTTTTTTTTTTTTTTTTTTAATTTTGGTTTTTCGAGGTAGGGTCTCACTCTCTAGCCCAGGATGACCTGGATTCAATATGTAATTTCAGGGTGGCCTTGATTTAGCAATCCATTTACCTCTGTCTCCCGAGTGCTGGGAGTAAAGGTGTGCGCCACCACACCCGGCATGGCTGCTAGTTTCCTTTAAAACAATTGCTTTACGTGGGCATACAGCTCAGTGGTAGAACACTTACTTTCCTAGAATATGCAAGACCCTGGCTTCAATCTCCAGCACTGCACGCAAAACGGTTCCACAAACACCTTACAGTTTCTTTTAATTAAACTTATCTATCTTTAAAAGCCTTGCACATCCTAGGCAAGCACTCTACCACTGAGCGATATCCCTACACTTCACCCTTAAATTTTATTACATTTTTAGATGAGGTCTTGCTATATTGCTCAGGATGGCTCTTCAACTTAAGATCCTCCTGTCTATGCCTCTCAAGCAACTGGGACTATTGGCATACACCACCTCATCTGGGTAGGTGCTTTGAATATATGCTGAATAATACAGGGTTACTGTAATAGGTTCAACGGAAACTCTGAGGAGTAAATACTACTTGTCATAATTCTCATTTCACATAGGAGGAAATGGACTAAATCTATATCTAAACTAGTGCAGATTTCATTTATGTGTGTGTGCACATACGCACGTGTTTAAGTGTGCCAGGGCCTCTTGCCACTGAAAATAGAATGCCAAACCCTTGCTTCATTTCTTGTGCCTGGCTTTATGTGGGTGGCTGGGGAATAGAACACAGGGCTACCAAGCTTTGCAAGAAAGTGATTTTAACCACTGAGCCTTCTCCCCAGCCCCTAGTGTAGATTTCATTTATATTTTTTATTATGTTTTAAATTTTATTTATTTATTTGAGAGCAAAGACAGAGAAACAGAGTATAGGTGTGCCAGGGCCTCTCACCTCTGCAAACAACCTCCAGATGCATGTACCACTTGATGCACCTGGCTTTACGTGGGTACTGGAAAATCGAAGCTGGGCCAGCAGGCTTTGCAAGCTCCTTTAATTGTTGAGCCATCTCTTTAGCATTTCTGGCGTAGATTTTAAAACAAGCTACATTATATGATCAATTTGAGAATGAATTCCAAAACAAAAACACTCAAAATCAAACCTAACTAAGATGTGACTTTGTGCACTATAGTAAGTTTATTTTTAAAATGAGGTTGGAAGCTGAGTGGATGGCTCAATGGTTGAAGGTGCTTGCTTGCAAAGTTTGCCAGCTTGGGTTCAATACCCTAGCACCCACATAAAGCTGGACATAAAAAGTGGCACATGTATCTGGCATATGTTACAATTTCAGGAGACCCTGGCGCATGCATACACATATACATGCAAATAAATAAATAAATGAAAAACTGAGATGGCATGAAAAAATAAATACTGGTTTCATAGCAACATGCATATATCTAACAGCTCAACTGCACAATTAACAAGTGGGTAAGCCAAGAATGTAGCTCATGTTTTTAACCCTAGCTCATTGGAGGCTGAGGTGATGGACTGACATGAGTTTAAGGCCAGCATGGGCTACAGAGTGAGTTCCAGGCCAGCCTGAACTATACAGTGAGACCCTGCTTTCTTAAAAAAAATTATTTATTTATTTATTTATTTATTTATTTATTTATTTATTTATTTATTATTTGTGTGTGTGTGTGAGAGAGAGAGAGAGAGAGGGGGAGGGAGGGAGGAAGGGAGGGAGGAAGGGAGGGAGGGAGAGAATGAACACTCCAGGGCCTCCAGCCAGTGCAAACAAATTCCAGATGCATGCGCCACCTTGTGCATCTGGCTTATGTGGGTACTGGAGAATTGAACCTGGGTCCTTAGGCTCGTAGGCAAGCACCTTAACTGCAAAGCCATCTCTCCAGCCCTAAAGACCCTGCTTTAATAAAACCAGAGAGATATATACATAGATAGGTAGATGATAGACAGATAGAAACATTCAAGTAAAAAGGGACTAGTTGGGTTCGGAAGAAGGGATTCAGTGGGAGGAGGAGGGGGACAAGAGAGTACAGGAGAATAAATATTATCCAGATACATACATGAAACTGTCAATTAAAAACTGGGGATAGGCAAGACTGGAGAAGTGGCTTAGCAGTTAAGGCATGTGCCTGCAAAGCCAAAGGATCCTGGTTCGACTCTCCAGGACCCATGTATGCCAGATGCACAAGGGCACATGCATCTAGAGTTCGTTTGCAGTGGCTGGAGGCCCTGGCATACCCATTCTCTGCCCCCCCCACCTCTTTCTTGCTCTCAAATAAATAAAATATAAAAATAAATAAACAGGGTGGGAGAAATGGCTTAGTGCTTAAGGTGCTTGCCTGTGAAGCCAAAGGATCCAGGTTCGATTCCCCAGAACCCACGTAAGCCAGATGCACAAGGAGGCGCATGCATCTGGAGTTGGTTTGCAGTGGCTAGGGGCCCTGGTGCACCCATTCTCTCTCTGCCCCCCTCCCCCCGCCTAATTCTCTCTCTGAAATAAAGAAAAATAAAATTTAAATAAATAAATAAATAAATAAATAAATAAAAATAAAAATAAAAACTGGGGATAGAGATTTGACTTAGTATAAGAGTGCTTGCCTGGTAAGCACAAGGCCTTGGGCTCACCACTGAAAATAAAACTAAGAAAATCAAAAACAACAAAAAGTATTTAAGGCTGGGCATGGTGGTGTATGCCTTTAATTTCAGTGCTTGGGAGGCAGAGGTAGGAGGATCACCATGAGTTCAAGTCTACCCTGAGACTACATAGTGAATTCCGGGTCAGCCTAGGCTAGAATGAGACCCTACCTCCAACAAAAAAACAAAACAACAAGAAGAAAAATTTAAAAATCAAGACTGACATTAAATAATGTAACTGTGGCAGGAAGATGTGAGACTTGGGCTTTACTTTTGAAAATTCCCATTGCCTACACTTGACTTGCTTCATGTGTGTCAGTCTGTGGCTATGCAGTGTTTTTAATAAGTAGAAGCAGTCCAGGAAAGCTAACTACAGTGCTGTGCTATTCTATATTCCAAAATCCTTTGGAAAGAAGTGCTATGGCTTGAGGTCCTACATAGCTTAAGAGAAATTAGTATAAATATGTTCATACAAGTATAATTGTTAAGATCTTTTGTAATACCATCTGCTATCTCAGAGGAAAAATAAAACAAAATGCTATTATTGTTTAGCTTAGCCTTAGAGTCTTCATTCTTCTGATCCAGCATAAACCTTTCTTTCTTTCTTCCTCTCTTGTGTATTTTTTTTTTTTTTTGAGACTGCATCTCATGTAGCCCAGGCTGGCTTCACTCTATGATCTTGAACTTCTGATTCTCTTGCCTCCACCTACAGAGTGCTGGAATTACAGGAGTATACCCCCATAGCTGATGCCGGGTGTGGTGGCACACGCCTTTAATCCCAACACTTGGGAGGCAGAGGTAGGAGGATTGCTCTGAGTTCGAGGCCATCCTGAGACTAGAGTGAATTGCAGGTCAGCCCTAGGCTAGAATGAGACCCTACCAAGAAAAACGTAAAAAAAAACAACAACAAAAAAACCCAAACCACCATAACTGATTTATGTGGTGCTGGGATTGAACACAAGGCTTCATGCATGCTAGGGAAACATTCTACCAAGTAAAACTACATCTACAAACCCAAAATAGCCCTTAAATTACATTAAAGTTACCTGTAAGATATACCTTTAAATGTACATTGAGATTGAGTTTAAGAGTCAAAAATAGTATTGACACAAAAACTTCTGTTAGCTATATTTGTAAACAGTCTTCTCACCTGCGTGGTCTAGTCCTTGGGGACATCATTTCATTGCCAAGTATGTGGTACCGTCTTGCTTCATGCAACAACTGGTAACACTCAGGAGAATTCTGGATCAATTGGTCCACCTCAACTGTTTGAACAAAGTAGTTGGGATGCAACAGTGGAGTCTCACATGTGTCAGGAGCTCATGTAACAGTGGTCTTCTCAGATCAACAGCTCGATAGACCCAACGCATGACGGCTTCAAAAACCATCTCCTCTTTACCAATAACAAGTTCGTCACTACAAATATAATCAATAAGTTCGTCTTTGTCAAGCTCCAGAAACTCTTCATGCTGGGACACATCCTCAAAAGTCTGCAGTGCAAAGGTCTTGCATTTTGTGAAGAGTGTTTTGAGTGAGTGAGTATCAGCAAAGCGCTGGATCCCTAAGCAATTACAAGGGTCAAGTTGCTCCTCCAAGAACTTGGCACATGCATCACGGAGAACACTAATCTGAAAGAGGCTTGAGGTTTCAAAGAGATACTGGACATTCTCTGTTGTGATCTTCACCTTGCCAGTATACACATACTGCAAAAAACATTCCATAGCTTCAGCCAAAATACCATTGATTTCCACTAACATTTCTCGGCTTTCCCTGTGGTCATTACAGAACATAGCTCTGAAGTAGCTACTACAGGCTGAGAGGACAGCTCTGTGGCAAGGAAATTCTTTTCCTTCCACACAGATGATAACATCTGTGAACAAGCGACTGTCTCGGAATTCATTAAATATCTGGAGTATGTTTTCAGCATGGGATGATCCTGAAGAGAAGTCAAAAAACTCATGACCTGTCAGAGATTTGGGGTCCATTTCAAAAACTTTACGCTTAGTTGCTGGGGAATCACGTACCCCAAGATCCTCTCTGTTTAGTCTGCGTCCCAATATTAGTACCATTGTTACATCAGTTGACTATAAAATTGTTGAGAAATGACTGCCAGGGATCTTCTTTATGCAACTAAAAGGAAAATGAAAACATCTTAATATGTAAAAATTTAATGTTCAAGTTACATAACTTCATTTTGATATAAACGTGACTTTCACATGATTACTATATTCCACATCTGACACAAGACACTAGCTAAACAAAAATTTTTCACTTGTAGGATTAGAACATTAGGGGCAATTTGCAATGTACTCCTGAAATGACATGAAAGGACTTGGTAGTTTTTGAATTACTAAAAGTTTCCATCTCCTCTCTCATACAGCTGGATTTCATGCTACTTATTCACTGCAAAGGTAAGGCAGAATGCTGTAAGACAGAATTTGACTAAAAGAACTTCTTAGTTTTTATTTTTCTGGCATGTATGTATTTGTATGCATGTGTGAGGGTGTGCATGTGTTCAAGTATGTGTGCAACTTTGGGCGTTTTCCTCAGTTACTCTCCACCTAATTCTTTGAGACACAGTCTCTAGCTGATTCTAGAACTCACTGATTCAGCTAGACAAACAAATCAGCCTGTCTCCACCTCTCCAGTGTTGAAATTACAGGCATGGGTCACAATACCTGCCATCTTACATGGGTATGAGGCTGTGAACTCTGGTTCTCATGCTTGCATGTCAAGTGCTTTGTCCCCTGTACCCTCTTCCCAACCCCTAACAGACTCTTTTGTTGTTATTTGTTTTGAGACAAGGTCTCCTATGTATGCAGGCTTACCTAGAACCCACTATGTGGCCTGAAAGTCATGACAACCCTCCTGCACTCCTGAATGCTGTGATTGCAGGGGTGCATCATCATGCATGGCTTACAGTGTGGCTTTTTTATTTTATAGTCAGAATCTTAACATAAGTAATTACTATATTAATATGGCATTGCTAGAAAGGAATTTAGCCTTATCTGTCAACATACTTAAAATATGCATACTATCTGACCACATCATTTTGTTTACAAATCTCCCCTTAGGAAATAATCAGGAAAATGTACATGTATTTATTTATAGAGATGTTCAGTATTGTATTAATATAAAATACTTAAAATAAGCTCAAGGTTCTATAATAGGGGATAAGGTAATCCACATAGTATCTTCTGTGTGAAAAACTTTATTTAGGCATTACAAGTATATGAGCTAGGGTTGGGGATGAAGCTCAGCTGCTAGAGTGCTTGCCTAGCATGCCTGAAGGCCTGGGATCAGCAGTCTCCAGCATGGCGTAAAATGGGGCAGTCAAAAGGAATAAAAAATAAATAAAGTGAAATAAGTACTATAGTACTTTCATCTGAAATCATAAGGTGAAGATTCCTAAAATGACCTGACCTGAAATCCTAGCACCTGGGTGGAGGCAGGAAGATCAGAAATTCAGTCATTCTTGGCTACATAGTGAGTTCAAAGCCAGTCTAGGATACATAAGACCTTGTCTCGCCAGGCATGGTGGAATACAACTTTAATCCCAGAACTTGGGAAGCAGAGGTAGGAGGACTGCAATGAGTTCGAGGCCAGCCTGAGACTATTACATAGTGAATTTCAGTTCAGCCTGGGCTAGACGAGACCCTACCTCAGGAAAAAAGAGAAAAAAAAAAGACCTTGTCTCAAATAAAACAAAAATAAACACAAATAAAGTAACAGCCCCACAATCAGAGGGGCTATGCAAGCATGAAGACCCGAGTTTGATGCCCAGTGCCCATGAAAGAAGCTAGGCATGGCTGCACATGCCTGTGGCCCCGGCACTAGAGGGGAGTGGAGGGAGACAAGGTGGATTACTGGGACTCACTGCTCAGCTAGTCTGACCAAAGAGTGGAGAGCTCCAGGTTCAGTGAAAAACTCTGTCTTAAGAAGTAAGCCAGAAGAGACATAGAAGAGAATACCCAGATATCCTCCCTTGGTATGTGCACAGTGTGGGTCCATACAATAAAAAACTACTCTTGAAGCTAGGGAGATGGCTCAGTGGTTAAAGGCGCTTGCTTGCAAAGCCCACTGGCCCCAGTTCAATTCCTAAACCACCCACTTAAGCAGGTGCAAAAAGTAGTGCAAGTAGAGGTAGGAGGATCACCATGAGTTCAAGGCCACCCTGAGACTACATAGTCAGCCTGAGCTAGAGTGAAACCCTACCTCAAAAAACCAAAAAAGAAGATGAAAGCCGGGCATGGTGGCACACGCCTTTAATCCCAGAACTTGGGAGGCAGAGGTAGGAGGATTGCCGTGAGTTTGAGGCCATACTGAGACTACATAGTTAATTCCAGGTCAGCCTAGACCAGAGTGAGACCCTACCTTAAAAAAAAAAAAAAAGTAGTGCAAGCATCTGGTGTCGATTTGGCAAATATGTATGATCATGCATGCACACACACAAATACATAAATAATTAATTAATTAAAAAAAATATTCTCAGCTGGCCATGGTGGCACACACCTTTAATTTCAGCACTCTGTAGCAGAGGATGGAGGATTACTGTGAGTTCAGGGCCATCCTGGGCTACAGTGAGACTCTACTTTGGAAGAAACAAAAAACAAACAAACAAAACGGTTCAGTCAGTAAAATACCTACTGTGCAAGCATGAGGACCTGAGTTTAGAACCCCCTAGATCCATGTAAATAAATGCCAGGTATAGTAGTGCACCTATAATCTCAGCGCTTGAGAAGCAGAAACAGGAAGATCCCAGGACATGCTGGCTAACATTAGCCCAACAAGTGAGCTCCAGGTTGAGTGAGAGAACTGCTTCAAAAAATACGGTGGACAACTGAGGAAGACATTTTTTGTTTTGTTTTGTTTTGTTTTTCTGAGGTAGGGTTTCACTGTAGCCCAGGCTGACCTGGAATTCACTATGTAATCTCAGGGTGGCCTTGAACTCATGGTGATCCTCCCACCTCTGCCTCCCAAGTGCTGGGATTAAAGGCATCTACCACCACCCCTGGATGACGAAGACATTTTAATTGACTTTTGGCTTCCAAACATGCACACACGTGTGCATGCATGTGCAACACACAGAGATTCTCTTGACTAAGGATACTCTATGTTTTATTTCCAACTGCATAACTCATGTTACAGACCTACTTTCTGCTTGCTAGGTAGATTTAAATTAAATGTATTTGACCTATGACCCAGAAAAATGAGTGGAAATGACCTATTTGGGGTTCTCAGAGACTGGAGAAAATTAGAGGAAGAAGACTGAGATCCTAAGGAAGGAATAGAAAAGGGAGAGTAAATATTTGTATAGAAATGATTGTGGGGGCTGGAGAGATTGCTCAGCGTGTAAGGCGCTTGCTTGTAAAGCCTAATGATCCAGGGTCGATTTCCCAGTTCCCAGGTAAAGCCAGACACACAAATTGTGTCATGCATTTGGAGTTTATCTGCAACAGCTGCAGGCCCTGGTGTGCCCATTTTCTCTGTTTCTCTCCTCTCTATCTCTTCCTGCTTGCAAATAAATTAAAAAATATATTTTAAAAAATGATTGTGGAGCTGGGCATGGTGGCGCATGCCTTTAATCCTAGCACTTGGGAGGCAGAGGTAGGGGGATTGCCATGAGTTCAAGGCCATCTTGAGACTACATAGTGAATTCCAGTTCACCCTCAGCTACAATGAGACTCTACCTTGAAAGACCAAAAAAAAAAAAAAATTGTGGCACTGTCTTTATGGACTTTTTTTGAGATAGGGTGTCACTATGTAGCACAGGCTAGCCTCAAACTCAAAGCACTCTTCCTGCCTCAGTCTTCAGAGTGCTGAGACTACTGGCATGTGCTACCACACCCAGCTCTTTCTGATCTTAAGAATAGAATTGTTATTCTGACTGGCATTAAGTGATCCAAGCTTAAATGAAATGGTTTAAATTCTCTAATAACAATTTTAGATAGCTTACATAAATATTATAAGTATACCTTTGCAGCATTTGCTTGGTCAAAGCCCCAGTCAAAATATTTGTGTTGTTTTAATTTTCACACCTAAAATAGAAGAGTGACACAAATTAGATACAATTGAGCATGTACATTATTTATTAATATCCTGAAAATTTTTCTAGTTTCTGACTGGAAGTTTGCTTTTGTATTGAATATTATTACAAGTAATACTTCCTTAAAGCAAATTAGTTAATTTTATACTCTTACATATGAATTCATTTCTTAATTTTCTTGACAATTTTATCCTGTAGTAAGAGTTATCAAGTAAAAAAGTAAGCAAACATTCATTTTAACAGCAAGTTAAATTTGACACTGAGATGAAAAGTATTTATCATGTGATAATTCAAATGTGGATATTTGAAAAATTTCTACATACTTGTTTCATTTGATTCTGATCTATTAAGATCACCAAAAGTAAACCATTTATCCATTATGTTCTATATATAACTATGGGAACAATTTAAGAAAAACTTCTTCAAAAATAAAAAAAATTCCACGCGGGCATGGTGATGCACACCTTTAATCCCAGCACTTGGGAGGCAGAGTTAGGAGGATCGCAGTGAGTTCAAGGCCATCCTGAGACTACAGAGTGAATTCCAGGTTAGCCTGGGCTAGAGCAAGACCCTACCTCAAAAAAACAACAACAAAAAAATTAGTTACCTACATTTTCTATACAGAATCTCTAAAGTTCTTTTTTTTTTTTTTTTTTTTTCTCTTGAGGGAGGATTTCACTCTATAACAGGCTGACCTGGAACTCATTCTGTATCCCAGGCTGGCCTCAAACTCCCAGCAAACCTGCCTCAAGATTAAAGACGTGAACCACTATACCCAATAAATTCCTTTTTTAAAAAAATTGAGCCAGGAGTGGTGGTGTATGCCTTTAATCCCAGCATTCAGCAGGCAGAGGTAGGAGGATCACTGTGAGTTCGAGGCCACCCTGACAATACATAATGAATTTCAGGTCAGCCTGAGCTAGAGTGAGACCCTGCCTTGAAAAAAACAACAACAACAACAAAGTTTTAAATGTTTTGTTTTTTTTTTTTTTTTTTGGCTAGGTAGAAAAGAGAAATGCTTAAGACAAACTGCTGGAATTTTGAGGTGTGTACACAGTAGCAACAGTATTTAAATACAAGTGCTTTCTAGCCCAGTTATCTATAAATAACACTAATAAATTCTTAGTAAATTCAGGCAAGTTCAAAAGTTGACACCAGCTCTCTCTGCTTGGACCTGTGAAAGCAGGCCAGCTTCTTCTACCATTATGGAACTTCCCCTCTATCTTCAATAAATTCCCTTTCTCCATAAAAAAAAAAATGGCACCAAAAACAACTACAATTTACCAACTGACTTTTCACATCTTTTTTTTTTTTTTTTTTTAATTTGCAAGCAGAGAGAGAGATAGAAGACAGACAGAGAGAGAATGGGCATGCCAGGTCCTCTAGCCACTGCAAACGAACTCAAGATGCATGTGCCCCTTGTGCAGCTGGCTTATGTGGGTCCTGAGGAATCGAACCTGGGTCCTTTGGCTTTGTAGGCAAATGCCTTAACTGCTAAGCCATCTCTTCAGCCCTCAACTGACTTTTTACATATATTACAAATACATCTTTCTACTCAGACTGTTATGATTGTGACATGAATGTTATCGTGTATATTTCCTTTCATTAGTCAGTGTAACTTGTGTATAGCCTTGACAAATAATATTGTAACTTTGTCACATTAGAGGACTATTTTAGTACCTGATAGGTAAATGTTCTTTCTCAATGGACTATCCTAGGCCAATGGAAGGATTCAGATCAACTCAAGAAACCTTTATAGATAGAACCTGGTCGGTGTCTGTCACAGGCAGCAAATATTAGATTAGATCCAATTCTAGACTCTGTACTGTTGGCTAAGACTGGAATAAAAAAAAAACTTTAAGACTAATACTAAAGGGGACTTGAATTCAGAGCATTTCTCTAGCAGAAAACTCAAGCACAAATTGGGATAAATCATGTTTCATTTGATCTAGAATTATACCTCATGAAGTAGAAACGGCTAAACAATTCACCCTGGCATTTTCTGCAGGACTTGCAAGCAATACTTATAATTCTAATAAGTAAGGACAAGGGGCAGAAGTGGTCAAGGTACAAAGTCTAAAGGAGAGGGATAATTTCAGAGTTGCAGTGTAGCTAGACTGCAACAAGCTTCATTTTCCTTTAAAGGAATCCTATACCAAGAGGTTACAACCTGCAGCCTTAAAGATCATATGGATCTAAAAGGGGCTTCCAAAAACAAGATACCAGAAAATATAAGGAATCAACATGGCCCCTGCAACTTATAGTATTAAACCACTGCATGCCATCAAGTTCCATATTACTCTATCTTCTCAAATGTAATCACGGATAAAGAGCCCAGCAGAACAGCCAGAAAGGTTAACCAAGCAGAGGTTTATCTTTAAAGATCTACAGTAACTCAAAGGGAAAGCTAGCAGATGGTTGCAACACACTAAATCCTTTATGTTAAAGTAACCAGGAAACTATTTTAAATGGCTGGCTGAGAGATGGCTTAGCAAAACTAAGGCAGTTTCCAGGACCCACGCAAGCTAAGATGCACAAGGGGTGCATAAGTTTTTGCAGTGGCTGGAGGCCCTGGCATACCCATTCTCTCTCTCTCTCTTTCTCTGCCTATTTCTGTATCTCTCTCTCAAATAAATAAATAAAAATAAAAAATAAAATATTAAAAAAAAAGTACTTTCCAAAACTAAGCAGTTTTATAAATGTCATATATTTTCACTTTATTGTCTGAAAAGTGAATTGTTTGATTTTTTTTTCTTGAAGTTGACCCCAAGGCTTCACACATGCTAAGCATGCACGACCACTAAGTTACATCTCCAGCCTGTTTACCACTTATATAGTCCATTCTTAAAGCTTTTCAACATTTCAAATTTCTTAATGTAATCAAGTCTATTTACTTTATGATACCCACAAACCTTGATTTGTCTAGAAATACAACTGGTGAGTCTTATCCCATGTCAAGGTGGTATCAGATGGGCAATATACTATATAACTTGGTGAGTGAAAGAAATACAAGGTATTTACTGATTATTTTATTTTGTTTTTTTTTTTTTTTTCCTTTTTTGTTTTTTTCATTTTTCGGTTTTTCAAGGTAGGGTCTCACTCTAGCCCAGGCTGACCTGGAATTCACTACATAATCTCAGGGTGGCCTTGAACTCATGGCGATCCTCCTACCTTTGCCTCCCGAATGCTGGGATTAAAGGCGTGCGCCACCATGCCCAGCTTATTTTGTTTTTTTCGAGGTAAGGTTTTGCTCTAGCCCAGGTTGACCTTGAATTTACTATGTAGTCTCAGGGTAGCCTTGAACTCACAGTGATCCTCCTACCTCTGCTCCAAGTGCTGGGATTAAAGGCATGTGCCACCATGCCCAGCTCTAGTGATAATTTAATGTTCTTAAATCACAGGGGAAGAAAAACTAAATCTGTCCACTATGTTTTTCTCCCTTGCTTTAAAATGGACTATTGGCCGATATTCTCCAATCCTAAAGGCAAGTTGGCATTGTACCTGATAGATTCAAGCTGCCCAGCTGTTCTAACAAGCTCTTTACTACACTTGACAATGGAGACAGCATCACTTGGCTATATCTTGCTAACACATTGTTCTTTTTAGGTATTTAGTGTATTTTTTATTATTTTTATTTTTGTTGACAACTTCTTTAATTGTTTTTATTTAAAAAATAAAAACTGGGCTGGAGAGATGGCTTAGCGGTTAAGGCGCCTGCCTCCTAAGCCTAAGAACGCTGGTTCCAATCCCCAGCAGTTCCAATCTCCAGGTCCCACGTTTAGCCAGATGCAAAGTGACGCAAGGGCACAATGCCGCACTTGACCACAAGGGGGCGCACACGTCTGGATTTTGTTCGCAGCAGCTGAGAGACTGCTGGCGCACCCATCTCTATCTTCTATCTGTCTTCCTCTCCCTCTCTCTCTGTTTCTCTCTCTGTGTCTCTCTCCACAGAAAAAAATAAAAATAAAAATAAAAACCTAGCAAGGAACAGTAATGCACACTTGCAACCCCAGAACTCCAGAAGCTGAGACAGGAAGATCATTGCTAGTTCCAAGGCATTCTGGGCTACATTGCAAGTACCAGGCCAGCTAAGACTACATAAAAAGACTATTTAAAGAAAGTAAGGAGGGATGGAGAGATGGCTCAGTGATTAAGGCACTTGCCTGCAAAGCCCAAGGACCAGAGTCCAATTCCCCAATACCCATGTGAAGCCAGATGCACAAGGTGGCTCATTTGCAGTGGCAGGAGGCCCTGGCACATCTGTTCTCTCTTTTTCTCCCTCTCAAATAAATAAATAAATTAATAAAAAGAAAAGAAAAGAAAAAAAGAGAAAGGCCTACAAGATATTACATTTTCTACTAGCAAAATTATTTTGGTTCTTTTATTACCACTAATTAAACATGCTAGGATGCCAACCAGGTGCTCTGAACTTAGACACATTTGAGAACTGGTATTCTAAAATAACAACACTTGTAAGTCAGTGAATTTTAAAAACTTTTTATCTATTTATTATTATTATTATTTTTGGTTTGTCAAGGTAGGGTCTCACTGTAGCCCAGGCTAACCTGGAATTCACTATGTAGTCCCAGGCTGGCCTTGAACTCATGGTGTTCTTCCTTTCTCTGCCTCCTAAGTACTGGGATTAAAGGAGTGTGCCACCATGCCTAGCCCCTTACTTATTTTTACAAGTGTGGTGTGGTGTATGTACATGTGTATGCACATGTGTGTGCAGATGCCCACACTGCATAAACATCTATGTGGAGGCCACAGAATGTTGGTGTCATTTTCTTTATCACTCATCCAGGTACTTCTTTGTGACAGGGCCTCTCCCTCAACTCAGCTGCCATCCTGTTGGGGAGCCATGGTGATTCTGTCTCTCTCCCTATGGGACAAGTTACAGATGTGCGTGGCACACGAGCTTTTTACCTGGGTTCTGAGAGGATCAAACTTGGGTGGTCTCCAGCCTGAGAGGTCCTTATGATTAAGTGGTAAGGCTTTTAACTGCTGAGCCATCTCCCCATTGTCTATGAATGTCCCATGGCACATATATGTATGTTGGCCCTTGCCTTCCACTTTGTTTTGAGGAAAGGTCTCTTATGTTCACTACTGTATTTGCCAGGGAGCTTCAAGATTCTGTTGTTTCAGTCTCCTTTCTCACCATAGACGTGCTCAGATTATAGATGCTCAGGCTACACGTCTGACTTTATGTGGGGTCCTAGGGATCCGAACTCTGGTCTTCAGGCTTACACAACAAGCAATTTACAAAGCCTGTCAATGATTTCCATTTTCCTTAGTGCAAAAATAATTATTTAGATAGAATGTTTAGAAACTGGGGCTGGAGAGATGGCTTAGTGGTTAAGGCATTTGCCTGTGAAGCTTAAGGACCCAGGTTCGATTCTCCAGGACCCACGTAAGCCAGATGCACAAGGTGGCATATATATCTGGAGTTCATTTGCACTGGCTAGAGGCCCTGGTGTGCCCATTCGCTGTCTCTCTCTCTCATACTCACTCACTCAAATACAATAAACAAATATAGAGCTTTTAGAAACTGTAAGTAAAGCCTAAGCACTTTATCTTGAGATGGGTTTCCTTATGTATCCTAGGCTGGCCTTGAACTCTAGATCCTCCTGCTTGGATTACGGGCATGTACTGCTATGCCCTGTTCCTCATCACTTTTAGATGGTCTGTCAACTTGGAATATAGCTCAGTTCTAATATGTGTAAGAAGGCCCTAGGATCAATCCCCAGTACAGATGGAATGGTGGTGGCAAATACTGAAGATTGCTATGAGTTCAAGGCCAGCCTGAGACTACATAGTGAATTCTAGGTCAATTTGGGCTAGAGCAAGACCCTATCTTGAAAAAAAAAAGAAAGAAGGAAGGAAGGAAGGAAGGAAGGAAGGAAGGAAGGAGTAAATGAACTCATATATATTCATACATAAAATGTGGTGTTGAGCTGGATAGATGACTCAGCAGTTAAAGACACTTGCCTGTAAAACCTGATGGGTGGTCTGGGTTACCTGAGTTTGATTCCCCAGTATCCACAAAAAGTCAGATGCACAATATGTTGCATGCATCAAGAGTCTGTTTACAGTGGCAGGAAGCCCTGGAGCACACATTTTATCTTTCTCTCATGGCTTGTAAATAAATAAAGAAAATATTAAAAAATAAATTGTGTTGTGTATATATATATAGTGATGATATTTTATTTATATTTTCCATTATACAGTCTATATCTAAATATCTGTTGAAGAGATCTCCCAAATCTTTACGTAATAGGAGAAAAAAAGTATATGCAAGAATAAATGCAGCAATGTATTTGATACACAGTAGTATTTATCCAAAAGCTTGACCTTTGGGGTTTAATGAAATGGTAGAAAACACGGAAGTTAAAAAAAAAAAGTGTATTGAAAAAGCATTAAGATTTTAAGAACTTGGGCAAAAGCCAGGAAAGTTTTAAGATAAAGCTGATAACCCTAAGTTAGAAACTATTTCTTTTTCCTGTTTAGAGACTAAGTCATAGCCTTTGTTTGAAAAAGCAGGCCTTTATCAAATGGTGGTCTTTTATTTTTAAAAAGGCTAGCCTGTGGCACTTGTACTTATTTAAATATATTAAACACCCTCAGTGTACCAGCAAAGCAGTCCTGATTACTGTCTGTAGTGGTTCATTTTGGTGCAGCTATCTCTACTTGAAACTTGGAAGGTGGAGGCAGGGGATTTGACATTCAAGGTCACTCTAGGAATTCTAGGCCAGCCAGGGCTTTTTTTCCCCTTCAGGAGAAAAAAATATACATGTACGCATTTGATTCCTGCTCTGCTCAGGAAGCTCAATCTTCCTTCTATAAAGATGTACTGTCTTGGTGAATTGCTACAGAGTTTCAGGGAAAGACAAACATAAAGCAGAAGTACATTATCCAAAGGATAAACACTCATCTATAATTCTGAGTTGATTCCTATGTGCACACAACCTCTGGCTGAAAATGACTGGCTTTCCAGATTGTCATCTTAATTTAGATATTTTCAAGAACACACCTACAATTCACTTCTAAAAACTCTGAATTACCTGTAAGACAAGTAATAAAGACCAGGGAAAAAAATAACCAAGATAGAGCATGGAAGAATCTTTTTTGGGTTTTTCGAGGTAGGGTCTTACTCTAACCCAGGATAATCTGGAATTCACTATGTAGTCTCAGGGTGGTCTCAAACTCATGGCAATCCTACCTCTGCTCCCGAGTACTGGAATTAAAGGTGTACACGACCATACCTGGCTTGGGCATAGAAGAATCTTTTTTAAAAAACATTTTATTTTTATTTATTTTTATTTATTTATTTTTTTGGAGAGAGACGGAGAGACAGAGAGAGAGAGGGAGAGGAAGACAGATAGAGATGGGCGCGCCAGCAGTGTCTCAGCTGCTGAGAACGAAATTCAGATGCGTGTGCCCCCTTGTGGTCAAGTGAGGCATTGTGCCCTTGTGTCACTTTACATCTGGCTAAACGTGGGACCTGGAGGTTGGAACCACTGGAGATTGGAACCAGGCTTAGGAGGCAGGTGCCTTAACCACTAAGCCATCTCTCCAGCCCTAGAAGAATCTTTTAAAAAATATTTATTTATTTATTTATTTATTTATTTATTTATTTATTTATTTATGAGAAAGATGCAGGCAGAGAGAGAGAGAGAGAGAGAATGGGCACGCCAGGGCCTCCAGCCACTGCAAAGTCCAGATCCATGCACCCCTTGTGCACTTGGCTTATGTGGGTCCTGGAGAATCGAACTGGGATCCTTTGGCTTTTCAGGCAAATGCCTTAACCACCAAGCCATCTCTCCAGCCCATAGAAGAATCTTTAATTTGTAGGCAAATATACTCAAACCATTCTCCCCCCTTTTTTTAAAAATAGAAGTCTACTTTAAAATCTTACGTGACAATGGACAGACCTTAAATCCATTTTACAGTCATAGTAAAAATCTATCTCTAAGAGCTAGAGAGATAGCTCTGTTGGTGAAGTGCTTGCCCTGCAAAGCATGTAGACCTAAGTTCCTATTCCAAACTGCCACATAAAAGCTAGGTGTGTGTGGGCCCAATGCTAGTCACCAACCCTGAGGAGTTGAAAACAATCCCTAAAGTTTGCTGGTCTAGCCCAATTAGTGACCTCCAGGTTCAGTGAGACCCTGTTTCAAAAATAAAGTGAAGAAGCCAGGCATTGTCGTGCATGCCTTTAATCCCAGCACTGGGGAAGCAGAGGTAGGAGGATGGCCGTGAGTTCAAGACCACCCTGAGACTACATAGTGAATTCCGGGTCAGCCGGGGCTAATGAGACCCAACCTCGAAAAACCAAATTAAATAAATAAATAGAAAGTGGAGACCTGCTGAGGAAGAAGAGCCTCAACACTGACCGCTGGCCTACACACTAGCGTGTGTGCACAGGCAAACACAAACACACACACACACCAAAAACCCCGGCCTCCAGGTGTTTTTTACCAACTAGCTGGTAACAGTGTTTATGAAGTTAATAACAAAAGCAAGCACTACACTACAGCCAGGTGTGGTGGTGCATGCCTTTAATCCCAGCACTAGAGAGGCAAAGGTAGGAGGATCAGGATCACTGTGAGTGTGAGGCCACCCTGAGACTACAGAGTGAGTTCCAGGTCAGCCTGGGCTAGGAGACCCTGCCTCTAAAAGAAAAACAAAAATGTACTACAGTGGCTGGAGAGATGGCTCAGTATTTAAAGGCACTTTCCTAGTACCCACATAATACCAGATGCACAAAGTGGTACATGTATCTGGAGTTCATTTGCAGTGGCAGGAGGCTCTGGCACTTCCATGTCTTTCTTTCTTGCTTACAAATTTTATATGTAAAATTTGTATATATAAATATATAAAACCTAGAAGCTCTGGATTGAGTGACAGATCCCTTCTTAAACTAACAGGTGGAGGAGTCAGAGAGAACACCGTTATGTTCTTCCCCGACCTCCACATGCATGTGTACACACACGTGCACACACCACCCAAGTCCACTTAAGTCAATAGCGAATGGTCTGCCAAAGGGCTGACCGTGAGGCTCACGACAATATGGCCTGGAGCTCTGCTCAGCGGTCTAGGCCTTGTTTACAGAACAGGCAAGGAAAAAAAAAAAAAAACCCTCGCACTTCCTTTGCACTATTCCGGCAAGTGACGCGCCATCAGTTACAGCTGAAGTGACCGTGCTCACAAGCGCTCACAGCCGGGCGCGCTCCCGCACGTCCTCCAGGTCACCTTCAAGGCCCGCGGTGCGGCGCCCGCTCACCTAGCGACCCGCCGGCCTCCACTGCACAAACTCGGAAGTCGCCGGCCGGGGTCAGGCCACTAAGCGCCCAATCCCCGCGGCGTTAAAAGTCTTCGCCCCGGGGTGTGCAGAATTTAGGGGCGGGAACGCTGGGACTATATTAAGCTGCGGAGGCCACGAGTGGAGGGAGGGAAAGTGGAGATGGGAGGCGGGGCCTCGATGCCCGCACCCCGCCCGCGCCTCCCGGGGGACCGTGCCGAGCGAGCCGGGCTCCGGCGCAGTCCTGGTAAACAAAGGCTTGCAGGCGGCGGAGGTGACGGCGGCCGCGGCGGGGGCGGGGGCACGATCCGGTGACAGTGCCAAGCACATTTCGCAATCGCTGTAACGGGGTTCCTCGGGTCCGCAGCCCTACTCCGATCACGTCAGGTCGCCCTCCCCAAAGCGAAAAGCCGGATCTGACACCGCCGCACCCTGGACGCGTCCGGAGCCCGAGCCGCCACAACCCCTAGGACCCGTCCCTCGCCCCTCCCCCGAGCGGACCCGGCTTCTCCCCGTTTCACCCCCGCCCCCACCCCCAGGCCGCGTAGCAATTCCGGGCCCGCAGTGACAGGCCTGCCACCCCGCCTAAGCTGTCGCCACCGAGTCGGGGCCGAAGACCTCGCCTCGGTAAAGGGCCCGCTGTCCTTGCCCAAGACCCTCCAATCCGGCCGGGAGGCCCGCGGGCCGCCGCCGGCTCCTCTCCCGCAGATACCGGGTGGGGAGGACCTGGGACGCCACTCCGCCCTCGAGTGCCCGGGTTCGGGCCGGCTCTGGGTACCTCTGGACGACACGGGAAGAGCGGCCAGCAGCGACGAGCCCCGCGGCGCGGCGAACTCTCCAGCACCCGTGCCTCCTGGAACCACCAGCCTCAGTCGCTGCTCACAACAAAGGAAGCATGTGACCATCCGGCCCAAAACACTGAGCGTCACCCGCCCTTAGCCAATCGGGTGGGCGTCACTTCCCGGGGCATTCTGGGAAATGTAGTTCCCACTCCCCGGCTGGCGCCCTGGGGCCATCTGGGTTCCGCTATAGAGCAAGCAAGCCTTAGTTGTGAACCAAGACAAGACCCAACCCGAGTTCTGCTGAATCCACGTTTTAGATAGAGACAGGTTAAGGAAACCCATATTGTGCAAGGATCCTAGTGAGGTAAACACCATGTAGTATGTTTATTGTAGTTAGAGCTTCCTCCACAGCCCAAGGCTTTTGCACACGAGCAGGAATTCGCAAAACCATAGGGTTTAGAATAAGGCTTAGAGACCTTTTCATTTTTTACCCTTTGTAATAAATACAATTGGAAAATCTGAAGAGTGGAACCCTCGTCTCCAGAAGACTCAGGAGAAACGGCTTTTCTTTGTAAATCTGTTAATGTCTCTGGCATCAAATCCCGTTATCTTTTTATTTTAATCACACATGCAAGTTGAACAAAGTTGTAACAAATCTCCATTTTCCAAGGCAGATAGATATACGTACAGAACATTATTTTTGTCGTTTTCTTTCTAGAAATACTTTTTTTTTTCAAGGCTGACAATACCCCTGCTCTGGAAACCATTTAGCTAGTGTTTAGTTTCTGATGTCAAAATGGTAATCCACCTCTCTTCTACATTTCACTAATACAGCTACACTTCTGTTAAATAATTATTAGAAGCCAGGCGTGGTGGCGCACGCCTTTAATACCAGCACTTGGGAGGCAGAGGTAGGAGGATCGCCATGAGTTCGAGGCCATCCTGAGACTACATAGTTAATTCCAGGTCAGCCTAGGCCAGTGTGAGACTCTACCTTGAAACCCCCCCCCCAAAAAAAAAAAAATTGAGTCTAGGGTCAGAGAATAACCACACAATCCAAAGTTTTGGCAAATCAATGTCTACTTCTACAGAAGGGTACATAACTTTCAAAGAATACAGGCAGGGCTGGGAGATGGCAACCAACCCCTGCATGTGTTCCTTTACACTCTCATGCTCTACATCTCACGTAGGTGAGTGGGTTCCTTTTTTATAGTTTATTTTATTTTTATTTATTTGAGAGAGAGAGGGAGAGAGAGAGAGAGAGAGAGAGAAAGAAAGAAAGAAAGAAAGAAAGAAAGAAAGAGAGAGAGAGAGAGAGAGAGAGAGAGAGAGAGAGAGAGAGAATAGATGCACCAGGGCCTCCAGCCACTGCAAACGAACTCCAGACACATGTGCCACCTTGAGTATCTGGCTTACGTGATTCCTGGGGAATCCAACCTGAGTTCTTCGGCTTTGCAGACAAGTGCCTTAACCACTAAGCCATCTCTTCAGCCCTGTGTTTCTTTAAGATGGGTGAAGAAGGGCTGGAGAGATGTGGTTAAGGCACTTGCCTACAAAACCTAAAGACCCTGGTTTGATTGCCCAGTGCCCATATAAAGCCAGGTTCACAAGACGACACATGCATTTGGAGTTCATTTGCATTTGCTAAAGGCCCTGGACATGCCCATTATCTCTCTCTGCCTCTCTTCTCTCTCTTCTATCTCTCTCTGCTTGCAAATAATAATAAAAAATAAACTTTATGTTCTACTTCCCCAGTGGGCTCTCAGGTCCTGCCTTCTACGTGTGTATGTGTGACCATTCCAGCCTTTCCCTGTATACTAATTTTCCCCAAATGAGCCTGATAATTTAACCTATTCAGAATCTTATTTCTCAATTCTCTGTTGAAATGGACGAGAATCGTCATGCATTGTGGCTCACGCCTTTAATCCCAGCACTTGGGAGGCAGAGGTAGGAGGATCACTGAGTTCAAAGCCACCCTGAGACTACATAGTGAATTCCAGGTCAGCCTGGCCTAAAGTGAGACCCTACCTCAAAAAACCAAATAAATAAATAAATAAAAAAGGACAATGGACAAGAATATAAAAGTTGGGATTCATAGGCCAGGGGATAAAACCCCCAGTACCACAATCCCATAACAATACCTTTCTTCATTCATCATAAGGGGACTTCCAGAGTGGTGTAACCAAAGTAAACTTAATGAGAACAAAATATTACAAATTGATTTAATCAAAGATCCAGTAGTCACTTGGGGGCTAAACTGCAAGAAGAGGTCTTTAGACCCCCTTTGGGATATGGATTTAGGGTGACAACTCAACTCAGAGTCAGGAGGGGAGGGATGGGAGTCCACAAACAGACTTGGAAACACGCAGCCCCAGACACAGGCAAAGGCCTGCTGGTGGGGATGGGACTCTCTAGGCAGACAGAGAGGGAATGCTTTCAGCATTAGTGAAGGGCCCTGATGGTTATGCCTACCCTACTGTCAGTCAATATGGCTGAATAACAGCCTTTTCCTCAGCTGGGGCCTGCACAAAAAGCAGAGCTGTCAGGTCCAGGGGAATTCTGCTGAAATTGTGTGAGATGGCAAGAAAAGTTTGTTTGTGGAAGTGCTGGAGATGGAAATCAGGGTCTTAAGCATGCTAAGTAAGCCTACCTTCAGTTGTCCTATTCCCACTTTGGTCCAGTCATGAGCCTCACTTTGCCAAGCCAGGCAAAGCTTGGGATCAGACATATGAGCGTTAGATTTCAACAAGGAAAAATATAGCTGGAAATTTTCCATTTTAAGATCTTGGTGGGGTGTGGTGGCGCATGCCTTTAATCCCAGCACCCAAGAGGCAGAGGTAGGAAGATTGCTGTGAGTTTGAGGCCAGCCTATTCCTACAGAGTGAATTCCAGGTCAGCCTAGGCTAGAGGGAGACCCTACTTCAAAATAACAGCAGCAACAACAACAACAACAACAAGATCTTGGAAAAGAGGGAAATCTGCCATGTGGAGGTGAGCTTGCCTTACTCTGTCACTGACCTTTTGCCCTCTTAAGTGTAATCTGCTGCTTTCTTACCACTGGAGAAGGAAGTAGCTTTTCCATCTTTATGGAGCATGAGGTGACAATATTTTGTTGATGAAACTTTTATAAGTTGATATAGATGAAGAGCTGGGGCAGTTGGTGCTTTGGTGACTTCAGGGTTTTGTTCATGACCAAATTTGCCATGCTAGATGCTGGTAAGGGTGACTGGTGGTCCGTTAAGCTCAGGGTTCTGACTTCAAGGGGCTAAGGACTAGGTGTGTTCTTTCTCACTGTGACACCAGCCCCAGCTCCAAGAACATCTCACTTTATTGACTTCTCTTCTTCTTGATCATTTCCTCCGGGTGAGAGCTCAGGTGACTGCTCTGCTCTCAGGAAAAGCTGGACTCTTGGGAAAAGTTTTATCATAAATTACCCCTGCTGTGACTGGTCAATGCCAGATTCCCCCAGAGGATTCCTTCTAGCTTCTTCTACATGACTTACTGGAAAATACTCTAAGGTATGAACACTTCTAAAGAACAACTCTGGGGGCTGGAGAGATGGCTGAGTGGCTAAAGGTGTCTGCCTGCAAAATCTGATGGCCCGGCAGTGATTGAAAGTGTCACAAGCATCCGGAGTTTGTTTGCAGTGGCAGGAGGCTCTGGCATGCACATTTCCTCTCTCTCATCCTCATTTTCCCTCTTTTTGTTTCCTTGGAAATAAATAAATTTTTTTAAAAAAAGATCTCAGCTGGGTGTGGTGGCACATGCCTTTAATCCCAGCACTCAGGAGGCAGAGGTAGGAGGATTGTTGTGAGTTCAAGGCCACCCTGAGACTACATAGTGAATTCCAGGTCAGCCTGGGCTAGAGCAAGACCCTACCTTGAAAACCAACCAACCAACCAAACAAACAAAAAATAATAATAACAAAAGATCTCAGCTGGGTGTCATGGCGCATACCTTTAATCCCAGAACTCTGGAGGTAGAGGTAGAGGGATCGCAGTGAGTTCGAGGCCACCCTGAGAGTACATAGTGAATTCCAGGTCAGCCTGGGCTAGAGTAAAACACTACCTTGAAAAAACAAAACAAAACAAAAAAACCAACCAAACAAACAACAAAAAAAGAGCTCTCAGAACAGTCTACACACTGATAGTCCAGTGATCACCCTAATTTGTGCTGCATCATTCTTTTTATTCCTCTGTGTAAATTCTGCTAGTCCCGTTCCTCTGTCTCTCTATGCAAACTTTAAATCTCAATGTTTGCAGTGAGGCTTTGGAGTTGAAAGTTTCAGGTTCAAAATTTAGCTTTGCTCCCTAGTAGCCATGTATCCCTAAGTAAATTAATCTTTCTCAGTCTGTTTTCTCATCTCTAAAATGAAGGTAAGTTTGGGCGTGGTGGTGCACATAGGTGCTCTCAGCACCTGGGAAGTAGAGACAGAAGGAGCAGAAGTTTGAGGTCAGCCTGGGTTACATAGCAAGACCTTGTCTCGAAGAACTAAAAATAAAATAAAAATAAAAATAAAGAAATAGAAATTTAAAAAAATAAAATGAAGCCAGGTATGGGGTGCATGCCTTTAATCCCAGCACTTGGGAGGTAGAGGTAGGATCACCATGAGTTCAAGGCCATTCTGAGACTACATATTGAATTCCAGGTCAGCCTGAGCTAGAGTGAGATGCTATCTTGAAAAATCAAAATTTTTAAAAAATGAAGATAAAATCACCTATTTTATATAATTATGAGGATTAAAAAAGGAAAAAGTATATACGGCACTGGTGATACAGTAAATTCTCAGTAGCAACTAAAATTTTCACTATCCTCTTCCACGTCCACTGTCTTTTATGCTTTGTTCTTTCATTTAAGAACAGTAAGAGTAGAGAAGTAAAGAAATGAAGAGGAAAACAATATATAACATTTATTATATCCATCTAGAAAACAAGTCTAAACAAAGGAAAACTAGAAGCTAAAGCTTTGAACACCCAACCAGAATCCTGACCTCTAAAAAGATATTGCCACCAACTTGGTATATGAAAGTAGTCTGTCTCTGCACTTAAAATATCCACACTGAAAAGCCATATAAGAGAGCTTCTACTATGCTTGACTCAGAATTGAGATTGAGGGGCAAAGAGTCAGGGGTCAAGGACGTCTATATTTCTTCCAATAACCTTTTAATATTAAAAAAAAACAGCTACCATGTGCATATATGTACTATCAAACTATTTGTTTTGTTTATTTGTTTGTAATGCTGGAGGACAGAAAGTAGTGCATTTACTCATGGTAGGCAAGTACTCTACCACTAAGCTACAACCCGAGCCCTTACCTATTTCTTTTAAATGTATTTTAAAGTCTTTGTCTGTTTGCTTCCAGCTCTAGATCACTTTGTAAGTGGCCTAGAAAAGAGTGAGGTCTCTCAGGTCACCAGCACACAGGGACAGAGCCTCTTGACCCTACTTGTGATAGCACCACAAGCACATGCCTGACATATTTTGGAAAGCCTGCCTTGTTCTATTACTGGTGCATGCAAGTTTTGCTCCAGCAGCAAGCCTCTAAATTTAGATGCTTTTCAGGATGAACTGTGTGTCATCTCTGTCCTGAAGAATAGATTGGAGTGAACCTTGCTTTTAATGCACTTATTTGAATGAAAAAGTTGATATTTTATAGAGCAAAGTTTATAAAGATTACTGTATTAGTGAAAAAAAAACCAAATAAATAGAGAGCATCTAAGATTTCTCCTTCATCGTTCTCAGTCCTCTAGATTTAACAAAAGAGAAACCAAATTCTCAGGTAAAGATTTTTTTCCCTGGTAACTCTAAGGAGGATTTATATGATTTAGAAATTTAGTTTTAATATAATGTCTTTATACTTAAGTTTTTCTATTTTATGTGTTTTTTTTCTTTTTTCTTTTTTCTTGAGGTAGGGTCTCACTCTGGCTGTCCTGGAATTCACTATGTACTCTCAGGCTGACCTTGAACTCTTGGTGATTCGGTGATTCTCCTACCTGTGCCTTCTGAGCGCTGGGATTAAAGGTGTGCACCACCACACCCCAGTAATTTTTTCTATTTTAATTAAGGAAATGACAACTTCACAATACATTAAAAAGAAACTGAAAATGGCACACTTCTGTGATCCCAGCACTTGTGAGGCTGAGCCAGGATGATCTCAAGTTCAAGAATAGCCTGGGCTTTATAAACAAGATCCTTTATTTTATTTTATTTCATTTATTTGCACGCACGCTCGCGCGCGTGCACTCGCGCGCTCACACACACACACACAGAAAGCGGGGGGTGGGTGGGAATGGGTGCACAAGAGCTTCTAGCCATATTGTGCATCTAGCTTCATATGAATACCAGGGAATCAAACCCAGGATGTTAGGCTTTGCAGGCAAGCACCTTAACCTCTGAGCCATCTCTCCAGCCCAGAAGATGTTTTTTAAAATAAAAAAAATAGAGAAAAAACCTGTAGGGAATGTTGAATTTTGTAAAAAAAAACAGTTCCTGTTGAGGCCATTCCCAGCAGCATATCTTTATGGATAGTCCAGAATGTACCTTTAGATTCAGACTGACGGAGTTCGAATCCTGTCCCTGCTACTACTGCCTGGCTGATGTTGCGAGGCCTATTTAATGGCTTTGTTGCCCAGCTTCTTTGCCTGAAAATAGAAACTAACAATTCTTCTTGTTTTATTCAGTTATGACATAATGATATCGTTCTGTCAAGTGCAATGACAGGTATACTGTTGTATCCTAATAAAAGAAGATTCTTTTTTTGTTTGTTTTTGTTTTGTGAGGCAGGGTCTCGCTCTAGTCCAGGCTGATCTGGAATTCACTATGTGGTCTCAGGCTAGCCTTGAACTCACAGCCATCTTCCTACCTCTGTCTCCCCAATACTAGGACTTAAAGGTGAGCACCACCATGCCCGGCTCAAAAGAAGATTTTTAACAGTTGCATCATGGAATAATAATGAGAAACAATACCCACAAAGCAGGAGAGGTTCTGGGGAGAAATGTCATGACTTACTCAGCCACCCTGGATCAATCACCTAATGACCTTAGGTTCCCGTTTCCTATCCCTAAAAACAGCTCTGTGCCTTCCACCCAGGAGAGTGTTTGACTAAACTATATCCAAAGATCATATATAAGAATTATTGCTAACAGTGGGGATGACAGGGGATGGGGGGATGTATAGGGAGACTTGTTTGTTTTGTTTTGTTTTGTTTTTCGAGATTGGGTCTTGCTGTAGCTCAGGCTGACCTGGAATTCACTATGTAGTCTCAGGGTGGCCTCGAACCCAGGGCAATCCTTTTACCTCTACCTCCCAAGTGCTGGGACTAAAGGCATGTGCCACCATGCCCGGCAATGAGAAAGAAAACTTTTATCATTGAGCTTATTATAACCCCAGATCTAGTACTCTATATATTTTTAATTTTTTTTTATTTATTTGAGAGTGACAGACAGAGAGAGAAAGAGGCAGAGAGAGAGAATGGGTGCACCAGGGCCTCCAGCCACTGCAAACGAACTCCAGATGCATGCACCACCTTGTGCATCTGGCTTACATGGGTCCTGGAGAATCGAGCCTCGGACCGGGATCCTTAGGCTTCATAGACAAGTGCTACTGCTAAGCCATCTCTCCAGCCCTCCATATACATATATATACATATATATATATATATATATTTTTTTTTTTTGAGGTAGGGTCTCACTCTGGCCCAGGCTGACCTGGAATTCACTATGTAGTCTCAGGGTGGCCTTGAACTCAAGGCGATCCTCCTACCTCTGCCTCCCGAGTGCTGGGATTAAAGGCGTGCGCCACCACGCCCGGCTCCCTCCATATATTTTTTATAAAATATTTTTATTGCCTAGCACTTGGGAGGCAGAGGTAAGAGGATTGCTGTGAGTTTAAGGCCAGTCTAGGACTACAGAGTGATTTCAGATCAGCCTGAGCTAGAGTGAGACCCTGCCTTGAAAAATCAAAAAATAATTTTGAGAAAGTCAGAGAGAGAGAGAGAGAGAGAGAGTAATTATGGGTGCTCCAGGGCCTCCTACCACTGCAAACTTCAGACACATGTACCACTTAGTACATCTGGCTTTAAGTAGGTACTAGAGAGTCAAACTCAAGCTGTCAGGCTTTTCAAGCTTGTGCTTATGACAACTGAGCTGTTGGGCATTGCTAAACATGGGCTGGGACTGCGAGGAAGCTGGCCTGGGCTGTTGGACATGGCCGGGGACCTTGGGCTGTGGGGGTTGCAGCTGGCCTTATCGTAAGGAACCCACTCTGGTGACAGAGCTGGCCCTCCCTTTTCTCAAGGTCGTAGTGTGCCTCATCTTCACCCAGAGGAGGCAGAACCAGCGGGCTCTCCCACCTATCCCAAAGCACCTCAGCATTCCACAGTTTAAGGTTCTGCCCCCCCCCCCCCCACAGTTCCTGACCTTGTGGCCAGCTGCCCAAGAGACCCTTTTATGGCAGTAAACAGTCTCCCTGCAGCTGTAGCCATCCAATATGTGGCTGAAGTCACGTAGCTTTTCCCGCCACTTCTGTTATCTCCCTTGCAGCTTCTCCCTCACAACTTCTGCCTTCCAACACCAGCCAATTAGATAGAGACCAATAAACCTATGTATCCAATCACCTTGTGATCTGTATGTATCTTCTCAACCTTTCTCAAGTGTTTATAAACCCACTCCCCTTTCGAATAAATGAGAGTGTGCTATCCATCAGACAGCCTCCTGGGTGGTTCACTGCCCGTTGCACTCACCTGCTCCGAGACCCTGCTCCCCCAGCTCCTCCTGTGCCTGGGACGTTGGTGGCTAACAACCTCCAGGAGTAGCGAGTACCCTCACTGAGCCATCTCTCCAGCCCAGCCTAGTTCTTTCTCTCTCTCTTATAAATATATGTATATGCACACATACACAAATGTATATAAAATTGGTTTTACAGGTAAGGGTCTGGTTCTAGTCCAGGCTGACCTGGAATTCACTATGTAGCTTCATGGTATCCTCCAACTCATGGCCATCCTCCTACCTCTGCCCTCCAGAGTGCTAGGGTTAAAGGCATGAGCCACCACACCTGGCATCATATTTTTTAAAAATTTTATTTACTTATTTATTTATTTGAGAGAGAGAGGGAAAGAGGCAGAGAGAAGAGAGAGAGAAAAAGGGCACACCAGGGGCTCTAGCCACTGAAAACGAACTCCAGATGCATGTGCCACCTTGTGCATCTGGCTTACGTGGGTTCTGGGGAATGGAACGGAGGTCTTTTGGCTTTGTAGGCAAATGCCTTAACCGCTAAGCCATCTCTCCAGCCCCCTAGCTTCATATTTTTGATTGAAAAGATTAATGGGAAAATTATGTTGTTTCACAATACCCTAATTAGGATGCATGCACCTGAGATCACTCACTCTTTGGAAAAGTAGAGTATGGGTATAACAGGCTACAAGGGGTAAAAAGCCAGCTTTCTTGGCTACTGAGATTTGAGGAGGACATAGCTGGTTACTTTCAGATCAAATGCAATTCATTTGCTATCCTGTCTCTTTAAACACCCATCAACTTAAAAGTAACACCATCCCAAAGGCTTTGCAGCCTGGGTCCTCGAGTGACCTTTTCCTACTGCAGCCCCCATTCTGCAGGGAGAGCCCTGGGCCAAGTTCCCCTCTCTCCAGTCCTACGCATAACAGGAAGTTTGTCCTGCTCATAGCCTCTTGGTAGGGTGCTTTGTCTCTCCAAATTCTATGTTCAGATCTTTCTATTTTTAGTTTCCAACTCACATCTGCTAGGTCAGTTATGTATGACATTACTAGCTGAAGTATGACCCTGTTATTTTTTCATTAATTATCACTTACATTCAAAAGAAGAAATTAGGGACTGAAGAGATGGCTTAGCAGTTAAGGTGCTTGCTTGCAATGCCTAATGACCTGGTGTGGTGATTTGGTTCAGGTGTCCCCCATAGACTTAGATGGTCTGGATGCTAGATTCCCCAGCTGATGGCAAATGGAAATTAAAGCCTCCTGGAGGTGGTGTATTGTTGGGGGCCGGGCTTATGGATGATATAGCCAATTTCCCAAAGCCAGTGTTTGGCACACTCTCCTGTTGTCCATCTGATGTTGACCAGGGGGTGATGTCCACCCTCTGCTCATGCCATTGTTTTCCCTGCCATTATGGAGCTTCTGCCTTCAGCCTATGTGCCAAAATAAACCTCTTTTTTTTTTTTTTCCCCACAAGCTGCTCTTGGTTGGGTGATTTCTACCAGCAATGTGACCCTAACTGCAACAGTAAAGTGGTACCGAGGAGTGGGATTGCTGCTAGACATCTGTGTGGCTTTGGCCTTTTGGAGCTGATTTTCAAGAGGAATGTGGAAGGATTTGAAACCTTTGCTTAAGAGATGCCTTGTAGTGCTGTAAGTACATCTTGATGGGCTGTTCTGGTCAGAGTTGAAAGACCTGAATGCAGTAAAAACTATGGACTGTGAGGTTTGGCTTATGAGGGTGGAAAGAGCTTTTCTTGGATTGTGCTACAGGCAGTTTGTGTGAGAAGTTTGCTGTTATTCCCATGTCCTGAGAAGTTGTGCAGAGTTGCTTTGCTGGGCATGGGGGCGCACGCCTTTAATCCCAGCACTCGGGAGGTAGAGGTAGGAGGATTGTGGTGAGTTCAAGGCCACCCTGAGACTACATAGTTAATTCCAGGTCAGCCTGGGCCAGAGTGAGGCCCTACCTCGAAAAACAAAAACAAAAACAAAAACAAAAAAAACCCACAAAAACCCAACAAAACAAAACAAAACAAAAGAACTGGTGTGAGCAGAGGGATATGGCATAAAAAAAAAATCTTTGGGTGAACTGCTGCCCATTCAGCTGCAATTGAGAGATTACATCTTTTGAGATTGGGCCAGCTGACCTGCACTGGGGCAGCAGGAAGACTGTAGACTCTTTCGAAGGGGCCTGAGTGCTCAAGGAGTGTCCTGTTCTTCAAAGTCTGCTTTATTCCCCCTGGATTAACAAATTGGCACCCTACCTGGTATTGTGGAGTATAAGAAATGCAGGAAAGAGAGGGCCATTGAGTTTGCAACATGGTCTTGGTTTTGGAAATGGCCATGGGCAGTGTGAAGCAGGTTTGCTGGATGCCTGCATGGAGACCCCTGGGGTCATGAGGATGGACTGTGGGTTGCAGTGGAGACCCAGTGGAGATGCCAGGACCATGAGATGGCTGCTACAGAGAGCTGCTGGCCCCGGATGAAGATTTCCATGATGGTGAGTAGCCTAGCTGGAGGGGCAGAATTGGAACTCCAGAGACTTGTTGCTGGTTAGAATTATTGGACTTGGAGATTTGTCACTGGCTAGAGTTTTTGGTCTTGGAGCTACAGAGTTTGATGTTTGCCCTGGTTGTTTTATTAAATCTTGTGTTGGCTGAATATTTCTTTGCTATGCTCAATGCCATCTTTTGCAGTGTGAATGTTTATTCTGTGCCATTATGGGTTTTGGAGGGATTTTTTAGTATTAATGGCTCAGTTAAAAGATCTTGGACTATGGGGATGTATGAACATCATTGGAAGTGATAAAATCTATGGGGACTTTTAAAGTTGGATAACTGTATTGCATTTTACATCATGTATGGTTATCAGTTTATGGGGGCCAGGGGCAGAATGTGGTGGTTTGATTAAGATGTCTCCCATAGCCTTGGGTGTTCTGGATGCTAGGTTCCCTAGCTGATGGCAATTGGAAATTAAAGCCCCCTGGAGGTGGTGTATTGTTGGGGGCGGACTTATGGGTAATGTAGCCAATTTCACAAAGTCAGTGTTTGGCACACTCTCCTGTTCCTGTTGTCCACCTAATGTTGATCAGGGGGGTGATGCCCACCCTTTGTTCATGCCATTGTTTTTCCTGACATCACGAAGCTTCCACCTCGAGCCTGTAAGCCAAAATAAACCTCTTTCTTTCTTTCTTTTTTTTTTTTTTTACCCCCCATAAGCTGCTCTTGGCTGGGTGATTTCTACCAGCAATGAGAACCTGACTGCAACACCTGGGTTCAATTCCCCAGCACCCACATAAAGCCAGATGCACAAAGTGATACATGCATCTGGGAGTTCATTTGCAGTGACTAGAGGCCCTGCACACCCATTCTCTCCCTCTCATCTCTCCTTGCAAAGAAATAAATAAAATACTAAAAAGGAAGAAATTGAGCAGGGCATGGTGGCGCATGCCTTTAATCCCAGCACTCAGGAAGCAAAGGTAGGAGGATCGCCGTGAGTACAAGGCCACCTTGAGACTACATAGTGAATTCCAGGTCAGTCTGGGCTAGAGTGAAACCCTACCTTGAAAAACCAAAAAGAAAAAAGAAAAAAAAGTATTAAAGTTCCTTCCTCCCATACTTAAAGGTATATACCCATTGTAGAAAAGTTTTAAAAGGGTAAACAAAAAACTGGATATTATATATGAGTTTTAGACCCCTAATAGATGCTGTTAGCCAATATTTCCAAGCCTTTATCACTTATTTATTTTTATGTTTTATTTTTATTTATTTGAGAGACACAGAGAAAGAATGGGTGTGCCAGGGCCTCTAGTCACTGCAAATGAACTCCAGACACATGTGTCCCATAGTGCATCTGGCTTACATGAGTTCTGGGGAACTGAACCTGGGTCCTTCGGCTTTGCAGGCAAATGCATTAACTGCTAAGCCATCTCTCAAGCCCTATTTGTTCATTTTAAACTATCTTTAAAATTTATTTGTGAACTGAGAGTGAGTACAGGCATGGCAGGAATTTTTGAGACTGCAAATGGACTCCAGATGCTTGTGCCATTTTGTATAACTGGCCTTACCTGAGGATTGGGAAATTGAATCTAGGCTGGCAGGATTTGCAAGCAAGTGCCTTTAACCACTGAGTTCTCTCTCCAGCCCCTTTCATTATGAGGAATGATTTATTTTGGCTAATGATTTCAGAGGGTTCCATTCATGGTTGTTTGGCTCCATGTGTTTAGACAGAACATTGTGGTGTAATTGTCCTGGCAGGAAGGAAGATATTCTAAAGAGTGTGCTCTTCTTTCATACTTTTAAAAATATATACCCTAAGAAATTGGAATTTCCCCAGGCATCTAATACTGGGAGAAGAGCTGATGCTTGGTGCCAGCCATATGAGAAATTTGCCTAGGAAAAATTTAATAATCTTTCTTTTATTATTATTAAGAACATACTTTGTATGGATGCATCATGTGTTGGTACCAGTAATGAGCAGGCCAGCCTTTATCTGGGATTGCTAAGCCTTGTATTTTAACCCAAACCTCATTTCAGGATCCCAATGACAGACTGGAGGGGCCATCACTGGACCTTTTGGTTCTTCCCAATGTGGTCACATTGAATAAATCTCCCTTTTCTGTTTTGCTTTTCTTTTTCTTTTTTCTTTTTTGTTTTTTTCGAGGTAGGGTTTTGCTTAGCCCAGGCTGACCTGGAATTCACTATGTAGTCTCAGGGTGGCCTCGAACTCACAGCAATCCTCCTACCTCTGCCTCCCAAGTGCTGGGTTTAAAGGTGTGTGCCACCACGCCCAACTCTTTTTTTTTTTTTTTTAATTTTGTTTTTTTTCAAGGTAGGGTCTCACTCTAGCTCAGGCTGACCTGGAATTCACTATGTAGTCTCAGGGTGGCCTTGAACTCATGGTGATCAAGGTGTGCACCACCACACCTGGCTTCCTTTTCTGCTTTTCTATTAATTTAGCTCTTTTTATTTTTTTCCCCCAAGGTAGGTTCTCACTCTGTAGGCCCAGACTGTCCTTGAACTCACAGTGATGCTCCTATCTTTGCCTCCCAGGTGTTGGGATTAAAGAAATGTGCCACTACCCTGAAGCTGTGATTTTAACTTTTTTTTTTTTTTTTTTTTTTTTTTTGAGGCAGTCTTGCTCTAGTACAATCTGACCTGGAATTCAAGGCTGCCCTGAGACTATATAGTAAACTCATGGCGATCTTCCTACCTCTGCCTCCTGAGTGCTGGGATTGAAGGCATGTGCCACTACGACTGGCTTTTTTTTTTTTTTTTTTTTTTTGTTTTGTTTTTGTTTTGGTTTTTTTTTTTTTTTTTTTTTTTTTTTTTTTGAGGTAGAGTCTCACCCTAGCCCAGACTGACCTGGAATTCACTATGTAATCTCAGGGTGGCCTCGAACTCATGGCGAGCCTCCTATCTCTGCCTCCTGAGTGCTGGGATTAAAGGTGTGCGCCAACATGCCCAGCAAGAGCTGTGTTTTAAATGATTATCTATGTCTATCTGTCCATCTACATACTATCTAGCTATCTATGTAGTAGGTGTATGTGGAGGGGTACATGCACATGTGGCACAGTGCATGTTGATCAGAGGACAACCTCAAGCTGTCTTCTTTGAGCTCTATATGAGTATGTATATGAATGAATGTGAGTGTTTTGGCAAAACTTTTTGCTAGAAGCCAGGAATGTAAGGGCTTGTAGGTAGTTCTGTGAAGTGAGTCTTTTTAAATTTTCATTTATTTATTTGCAAGGGGGAGAGAGAGAGGGGAGAACATGTCTGGGTCTCATGCCACTCCACTGCAAACAAACTCCAGATGAATGCACCACTTTGTGCATCTGGCCTTACATGGATACTGGGGAATCCAAGCCAGCTGTCAAGCTTTGCAAGCAAGCACCTTCACCACTGAGTCATTTCTCCAGCCCCTGTGAAGTGATTCCAAGTGTTGCTGGCTGTTCTAAATATAAAGAGGAGAGTACTTGACAAGGTTGGTGTCCTCCAAACTGGAATTGTTAGTGAGGTTAACGTTTTCCAGGTTTTGTCTTTGTATATTTCTAACTGTATTCTGGTTATTATTTTTTTATGAGAGAGAGAGAGAATTGGCACACTAGGCCCTCTAGCCACTACAGTCGAACTCCAGATGTGTGCCACCTTGTGTACATGCATGACCTTGTGCGCATGTGTCACCTTTGCATCTGGCTTACATGGGCTCTGGGGAGTCAAACCTGGGTCCTTAGGCTTCACCAGCAAGCACCTTAACTGCTAAGCCATCTCTCTAGTCCCCGGCTATTATTTTTAAGTTGCAACAATTAGACATATCCTAATTCTTTTTAAAAAATTATTTATTTAGGATATTGTCTACAATTAAGGAAGTTGTCAATTAAAAAAATTAAAAATATTATTTGAGAGAGAGATAGAAAGGGGGGAGAGAGAATTTATGGGTATGCTAGGGCCTTCAACCACTGTAAACAAACTCCAGGTGCATGCACCACCTTGTACATCTGGCTTATATGGGTCCTGGGGAATCGAGCCTTGGTCCTTTGGCTTTGCAGGCAAATGCCTTAATGCTAAGCCATCTCTCCAGCCCCTAATTCTCTCTCTCTTTTTTTAAGCTAATGAGTTCCTTTTAAAAAAGCTCATTTATTTTATTATTTAAAAGAGGGGGGGGGTAGATAGAGAGAATGGGCATACCAAGTCCTTCAGCTGCTGCAAATGAACTTCAGACTCATGCACCACCTTGTGCATCTGGCTTATGTGGGTTCTGGGGAACTGAACCTGGATACTTTGGCTTTGTAGGCAAGCACCTTAACTGCTGAGCCATCTTTCCAACCCACATATCCTAATTCTATCTATTCTGTCAGGTGTGGTGGCTCACACCTATAATCCCAGAACTCAGGAGGTGGAGATAGGAGGATCCTGAGTGTGAGGCCAGCATGGCCTCCATAGTGAGTTTTCGTCAGTCTGGGCTAGAGGGAGACTCTGCCTACAAAAAAAGAAAAACAAACAAACAAAACACAATATTGTGCACTCTAATCAGTGCCTCCTAATAATTAATACATTTTGGATATTGGTTACCTTAAAAACACATCTTTAAACCGGGTGTGGTTGTGCACGCCTTTAATCCCAGCACTTGGGAGGCAAATAGGAGGATCGCTGTGAGTTCAAGGCCACCCTGAGAATACAGAGTGAATTCCAGGTCAGCCTGAACTAGAGTGAGACCCTACCTTGAAACACCCCCCCAAAAATCAAAAAAACCCATATATATATATAAAATCTTTAAATAAGTACTTAATTTTCAAACTAGTTTTCTTTAAATATTTGCCCTTGTTGGTTGTGTTTTTATAAAGTTGTTTTATGACTGTTGTCTTTTCACATTCTACAGAAGAATGTGCTCTTGATGGCTATGTTTGTGTAGCTCCTTGTTAACATTCTGCAGAAGTACACCTTGCAACAAAGGAAACTGAACAATATTTTTGAGATGTTAAGACACGCTCCATAGGTCAGACAGAATGGATTCCATGAATGACGGACCTAAGAGCCATTCCTTCTATACTTCTTAGTTGCTTAAAATAGGCCACAACGAGTTTATTGGCACTAACATCTTGACCTCTGTCACTTATTTCCCCCCCCCTCCACTTTGTGGGGTCAAAACAGACTGATCAGAACTCATTCTGGCAACAAGGGATGGTAGCAATAAAAACTGCCAGATGGATAATTAGTCATGCCTTCAGAGAATAATGTTCAGAGTTGTCAGAATTGAAGTCAAGTCACACTGGACGTGGTAGTGCTTACCATCCATCCCAGCACTTAGGACACTAAAGCAGGATGATCATAAATTTGAGGCCAGCCCTGTCTCAAACCAGCAAGATGGAGTTGCTGATGTCAGCCATTCCAAAGGTAACTAAAGCTAAGAGGTCCTTAGCTTTGTATTGAAAAGAGCCAGTGACAATTAGAATCATTCCACAGAACTATATAGAAGCCCTATATGTATTAAGTCAGTTCTTACTATTGAAGTGATGGTCCTTATACACAGTTATCTGATACTAACTCAACGTGTTCTAACCTTGGTTTCTACTTGTTTGTTTATATTTGTTTTAGACACAGGTTTATTTTACAGCAAGATTGAAATGTTAGAAAAATGGGCAGGAGGAGCATTTTTAAATTTATTTTTATTTATTTTATTTTTTATTTATTTTATTTATTTGAGAGAGAGAGAGAGAGAGAGAGAGAGGCAGATAGAGAGAATGGGTGCATCAGGACCTTCAGCCACTGCAAACAAACTCCAGAAGCATGCACCACCTTGTGCATCTGACTTACATGGGTCCTGGGGAATCAAACCTGGGTTATTTGGTTTTGCAGGCTAGTGCCTTAACCACTAAGCCATCCAGGAGGAGCATTAATAACTTACATTAAAAAAAGATTGATCTGGGCATGGAGGCACATATCTTTAATCCCAGCACTTCAGAGGCAGAGGTAGGAAGATCACTGTGAGTTCGAGGTCACCCTGAGACTACATAGTGAATTCCAGGTCAGCTTGGGCTAGAGTGAGACCCTGCCTCATAAAACAAAAAACAAAAAGAAAAAAGATCGAAAGCTAAGCGTGGTAATACATGCCTTTAATCCCAGAACTCGGGAGGCAGAGGTAGGAGGATTGCCATGAGTTCAAGGCCACCCTGAGACTAAATAGTGAATTCCAGGTTAGCCTGGGTTAGAGTGAGACCCTACCTCGAAACCTGCCCCCTCCACAAAGGTTGAGGGGCAGCTCAGTGGTTGAAGATGCTGGCTTAGAAAGCCTGGAAGTCTGATGGCATGGTTTGATACCGCAGTACCCACTTAAAGCCAGATGCACAAAGTGGTGCATGTGTCTGTGGCTCTTTCAGTCTTCCCGCTCCCTCTTCCACAACAGTCCCTGAGCCTTGGCGGGTGTGTCAGCAGTTTGTTTTAGTGTTAAGTTCGCTGTAACCTCTGTTTGCCAGGAGAGGACTAGCTTTCCTCTCTGTTCCCATGTGGTTTCTTGGTGTTTTGAGATGGTAGCCTGTGGTGTCTTCAGCACTAGTGTCTTACCTTTTCGCTCTGTCAGGTAACCAAGTGCCTGGCAATGGCCTACATTGTTTTGGGGACTGCTCGTTGTGGGGGGGGTAACCCATTCTGGTCCTGGGATTCATAAATTCAAGCCTGTGGTTTTAGGATCAAGTTTTTTCCACCATCTATTGGGCATGTAGTCCGTCCGCCTCCCTTAATTAGGGGTTGTATCTTGTACACTGGTATCCAGAATGAAGGTCCCTAATGTACTACTTCAGTCTTTAGTTTTGTGGAGTTCCCCACCCCTCCTACCCCCAATATTCTTTTCCTCTACTAGTTTGTTTGAAAACCCCTCCTTTCCTTCTTCCCTATTTTCACTTTTTCCTGGTCACATTCTAGTTATATACCCATAGTCCTAATGTTTACTGCCTTTTACTCTCCTCTTCAGGGGTCTATTTTAGGAGCCACATATGAGAGAAAACATGGGGTGTTTGTCTTTCTTAACTTTGTTTAGGATGATATTTCCCAAGTCCACCTATTTTCCTACAAATTTCATAATGTCATTTTTCCTTACTCTGAGTAGACTTCCATTATATATATGTACCACATTTTCATTATCCAGTCATTAGTTGATGAGCATCTGGGTTGATTCCAATTCCTAGCTATTGTGAATAGAGTGGTGATAAACATGGTTGAGCAAGTATCTCTGAAGTAAACAGTGGAGTCTTTAGAGTAAATGTCTAAGAATGGGATAGTTGGGTTAGTCAGTAGATTTATTTTCACCTTTTTTTTCTTTGGTTTTTCGAGGTAGGGTCTCACTCTGGTCCAGGCTGACCTAGAATTAACTATGTAGTCTCAGGGTGGCCTTGAACTCACTGTGATCCTCCTATCTCCACTTTCCGAGTGCTGGGATTAAAGGTGTGTGCCACCACGCTTGGCTCTTGTTTGCTTTTTTGAGGTAGGGTCTCGCCCTAGCCCAGGCTGACCTGGAATTCACTATATAGTCTCAGGATGGCCTTGAACTCAAAGAAATCCTCCTACCTCTCTGCCTCCCGAGTGCTGAGATTAAAGGCGTGCGCCACCAAGCCTGGCTATTTTCACCTTTTTCAGGAGTCTCTATACTGATTTCTGTAATGGCTATCCATGTTTGCACTCCCCATATCCTCACCAACATTTGCTGTCATTTGATTTTTTTTGTTGATTGCCATACTGACAGATGGAATCTCAACATTTTTTAAATTTGCATCTCCCTGATGGCTAAGGATGTTGAATATTTCTTTAAATTAATATTAGCCATTTGTATTTACACCTTTGAGACATCTCTGTTCAGGGTTTCTAGAGATGGCTTAGTGGTAAAGGTGCTTGCCTGCAAAGCCAAAGGACCCAGGTTCGTTCTTTGTTTTTTATTTTTATTTTTTATTGACAACTTCTCTAATTGTAGACAATATCCCATGGTACTTCCCTCCCTCCCCCCATTTTCCCCTTTGAAACTTCACTCTCCATCATATCCCCTCCCCCTCAGTCTCTCTTTTCAGTTTGATGTCATGATCTTTTCCTCCTATTATGATGGTCTTATGTAGGTAGTGTCCGGTACTGTGAGGACATGAATATCCAGGCCATTTTGTGTCTGGAGGAGCACGTTGTAAGGAGTCCTGCTCTTCCTTTGGCTCTTACATTCTTTCCATCCCCTCTTCCACAATGGACCCTGAGCCTTGGAAGGTAGGTTTGAGATGTTTCAGTGCTGAGGACTCCTCTGTCACTTCTCGGCACCATGGTGCCTTCTGAGTCATCCCAAGGTTGCTACTATCTGAAAAGAAAAGCTTCTCTAACCAAAAGTGAGAGTAGCATTAATATATGGGTGTGGACATTAAGAGAAGTGCTTACTGGGCAGTTTGGTGAGCATGGTATATACATTTAGCGAGACACCAGCAGACATTACACCCCTACGGCTCATGACTACCCCTGTTGTCAGTTTTCAGTACCAGGGATGTATTCCCTCCCATGGAGTGGGCCCCCAGTCCAAGTAGAGAGAGGTTGGTTTCCCCCATAAAGACATGCCACTATTGCACCCATTGGCTCATTTGGCCTGGCTGGCCAAATTTAAAGCTTGCAGTGTTCACTGTTGAGTACCTTCACTGGTGTTTTTCTCTCTCCCATTGAACTGCACGCAGCATAGCTTTTTCCAACTTTCTGTCAGCTGAGGTTCTATTCTCCAGTATCCATGTAAAGCCGATGCATAAGGTGGCACATACGTCTGTAGTTAATTTACAGTGGCTAGAGGCCCTGGTGTGCCCATTCTCTCTTTCTATCTGTCTTTTAAAAATATATTTTTTATTTGAGAGAGAGAGAGAGAGAGAGAGAGAGACAGACAGACAGACAGAATGGGCATGACAAAACCTCTAACTGTTGCAAATGAACTCTAGATGCACACGCCACCTTGTCCATCTGGCTTGCATTGGTCCTGGGAAATTAAACCTGGGTCTCTTGGCTTTGCAGGCAAGCCCTGTCATTGCTAAGCCATCTCTCCAGCCCTCTATCTGCCTTTTTAGCTCTCTCTTAAATAAATAAATAAAATATTTAGAATTCTCAGTTCAGTACTTTGCCCCATTTTTGAATGGATTGATTTTTAAAAAAAGATTTATTATTTATTTATTTGAGACAGAAAGACAGAGAGAGAGAGAGTGAGAATGGGCACACCAGGGCCTCTAGGCACTGCAAACGAACTCCAGATGCATGCACCACCATGTGCATCTGGCTTATGTGGGACCTGGAGAATCGAACCTGGGTCCTTAAGCTTTGCAGGCAAGCGCTTTACCTGCTAAGCCATCTCTCAGGCCCTGATTTTTTTTTGTTGTTGTTCTGTTTTTTTTGAGGTAGGGTTTCACTCTAGCCCAGGCTGATCTGGAATTCATTATGTAGTCTTAGCGTGGCCTTGAACTCTCAGTGATCCTCCTACCTCTGCCTCCTGAGTGCTGGGTTTAAAGGCTTGCGCCACCACACCCGGCTTTAGATTGACTTTTTTTTTTTTTTTTTAATTGCTTAGTGTTTTTCTTTTTTTTCAAGGTAGGCTCTTGCTCTAGCCCAGGCTGACCTGGAATTCACTATGCAGTCTCAGGCTGGCCTTGAACTAACAGCAGTTTTCTTACCTCTGCCTCCTGAGTGCTGGGATTGAAGGCACCATGCCTGGTCAAGTTTTTCGAGTTCTTTGTAGATTGTAGATATTAGGCCTCTGATGGAGGTACAGCTGGTGAAGATTTCCTCCCATTCTGTGGGCTGTCTGTTGGCCCTGTTTATGGTATGTCTGTCTGTACAATAAATTTTTAGCTTCATGAGATCCCACTGGTGGAGTGTTTGATTTCTTGGGCAACTGGAGTCTTATTTTTCCACTCCTATATCTTGGAGAGTTTTCCCTATTTTTTCTTTCAGTTGTTTTAGAGTTTCAGGTGTTATGTTGAAATCCTTAATCCATTTGGAATTGATTTTATTTTATTTCTTGCAGGGGGGAGGGTTGAGGTAGGTTCTTGTTCTAGCCCAGGCTGACCTGGAATTCACTATGCAGTCTCAGGCTGGCCTTGAACTAACAGCAATTCTCTTACCTCTGCCTCCTGAATGCTGGGATTAAAGGCATGTACTACCATGCCCAGCTGTAATTGATTTTTGTGTAGTGTGACAGAAGTGGATCTAGATTTGTTTTTCTACATGGGGGTTATCCAATTTCTCCAGCACCATTTGTTAAAGATGTTGTCTTTTCTGCAGTGTGTGGTTGGCTCCTTTGTCAAAGATCAGGTAGCTGTAGTTGCTTGAACTAAGGCCTGGACCTTCTATCCTGTTCCATTGATTTATATGTCTGTTTATGCCAATACCATGCTGTTTTTAATACTATGGCTTTGTAGTATAACTTAAAATTGGGTATGCTGATACCTCTAGAGGTGTTTCTTTTGTTGAGGATAGTTTTAGATATCTGAGGCCTTCCATATGATTTTTTTTTTTTTTTGGCTTTTTTGAGGTAGAGTTTTATTCTAGTTCAGGTTGACTTGAACTCACTCTGTAGCTCAGGCTGGTTTTGAACTCACAGCAATCTACCTACTTTTCCTTCCTGAGTGCTGGGATTAATGTGTGTGCCACCACACCTGTGTGTTTTTTTTAAAAAAATATTTCATTTATTTGCAAGGGGAAAGAGAGCAAGCAAGCGAGCGCGAATGGCTGTCAGGACCTCTTGCCTCTGCACATGAACCCCAAACACATACATCATTTTGTGCATCTGGCTTTATGTGAGTATTGGGGAGTCAAACCTGGGCCATCAGGCTTTGTAAGCAAGCATCTTTAACCACTGATCCATCTCTCCAGACCCCCATATGAATTTTGAGACTGTTTTTTTTTTTTCTACCTCTGTGAAGAATGTTGCTGGAATTTTTATTGGTATTGTGTTGAAATCTTTATATTGCTTTTGGTAGAATGCCATTTTCATAATATTAATTCTACCAATCCATGAGCATAGAAGGTCTTTCCATCTTTTCGTGCCTTCCATAATTTATTTCTTCAAGGTTTTTATGTTTTCATTGTATAGATCTTTCACTTCCTTGGTTAGTGATATTCCAAGATATTTAATTTTTTGTAGCTATTGAAAATGGAACAGAGAATGGGTGTGTTAGGGCCTCGAGCCACTGCAAATGAATTCCAGATGCATGCTCCACTTTGTGCATTTGGCTTTACATGGGTACTGGGTTGTTAGGCTTTGTAGGCAAGCACCTTAATCACTGAGTTATGTCTCCAGCCCTTTATGATCTTTCTTGATCTGCTGTCAGTCTTGATGACACTGACCTGGAACTTACACTGGCTTCCAGTGAAAACCACAGTAAACTCTTGCCCAAGATGCCTCCTCGTTCCCTCTGACCTCTGACCAAGGTTTGTGTCTCCCCTTTGTGGTTCTGCAGGGTTTGGTATATTCTTGCCTCTTGGGAACTGTTAGCAAAAAATTACCTTTTCAGTGGAAGTCATCTTATTTGTTGGCCTCACCATGTCTGAGTAATAATAAAACCTACATTTTTTCATTCTGTATAGGGCCTTATTTTCAGTGATATCTATAAAGTGTATAAAGCTTATATTTGAAAACAGTGTTAATGTTGATGATGATTGACATGGTAGTATGTGAAACACTGTGATAATGTAAACGCATAGCAGGATTGTAAGATATAACTGATAGTAACAGTGGCATTAACTAATGGGGAATAATCCATGATAATTATGATAATTTGTAGCAATAATAACCTCACAAGCATAAGGCTTTATTGCTTCACAGAACACTCACATATTATTTAATTTTTAATGTTTTATTAGGATATATTAATTATACATAATAATGGGTTTAATTATGATATGTTCATTTATGTATGTAATGTATTTCTTTTTTAATATTAATTTATTTGCAAGCAGAGAGAGAGAGAGGAGACAGACAGAGAACTGGTGTGCCAGGACCTCTAGCTATTGCAATCAAACTCCAGACACATGTGCCACCTTGGGTATCTGGCTTACATGAGTCCTGGGGAATCGAACCTGGGTCCTTTGGCTTTGCAGGCAAGCGTCTTAACTGCTAAGCCATCTCTCCAGCCCGTATGTCATGTATTTCAATCATATTCATCCCCTTACCTTTTCTTGTGCTCTTCTATGCTTGCTGATACCATTCCTCTCCTCAACTCTCCCCTTTCCTACTTTCATGTCTTTTCCCCCCCCTTTGGTCACTCATTGAATTTCATTCGGGTTGTTTACATAAGCATGGGGAGAATCTTGGGCACTTTAGCAGTGGCTACACCACTGAAGAAAATCTCTCCCTCCTCCATCAACCACAAATTATACATAAACTTTCAGGAAAGGATGGGCTCTGAGTCTCTCACCCTAATTGGTTTTTTCCTAGCATACACCTGTAGCTATTCTGTCTGATTACAGAATACTCTAGGAGTTCTGGTGAGTTCATAGAACCAGAAATAAAAATTGGATGGAACTCACTAGATCAAATGTCCTCATTATACAATTGAAGAAAGGCCCAGTGTGGGAGAGAGTCTGGCTTTGTCTGACTCCGTCTCTCCTGTCCGTGTTCATCATTTTCTGCTGATTTAGTTCAACCTGACCAGGCACCAAATTACAGCCTGGCAAGAGATGGGGTGGCTCTGCTCAGATGTTCTTGTCCCCGAGGTCTGGCCAATACCCTCTGGTTACCACTCAGAGTGCCTCTCTGCCACGAGCAAGGGTGGAGCCAAGATCTCACATTACATCCTTTTGCCTCTGCTTATACCCCTTGACAAAAGGCTTTCAGCCCCTGTGACAGTGACCGAGAAAGCTGTGGCCCTCCTGAAGGGTGGTTGCCTTCATTTATTGGGATTTGAGACTGATCTGGCATTGGGAATCCAAATGGGGTCAAAGTTACCTGCTTGTCAAGGCAGGGGCTTATTACAGGATATTCCTGTTCTACTAGGCAGTTCAGAATAGAGCTAAGCACAAAACAAGTGGTTGACTCAGGTGCTTGATATTGCCTGAGATAAAACGAACACAAGGTTAGATTGATTTGTCACCCGGAGGTTTAAAGCCCTGCAGGACACTGAGCTGGGCAGTGCTGCTGGAAATATTTACTTCTGCATACTTTACAAGCTCTCAAGATTTGTTCAAGAGCCACTGGTAACTGAGACGTTAGGTCTGATTTAGTTCAGAATCAAAGTTTCCATTTGAGGCAAACTTTAAGGTAACAGCAAAGTTTGGTGGGATAAGAGAGGAGGGGGCAAGGGCAGTCAGAGATGGCAATAGCAAAAAATAGAAAGCCCTGGCACTCTCTGAGGTAGGTTCAGTGCTGTTAACTATAGCCAGGATTGATGCCAACCATTGCTGCTGCTACCACCAGAAGAAATACAAGAGGACTCCCCACCTTGTCTGTATTGCTACCTTCACCAACAAAGTGTTGTGGTGCATTTGTGCTAAGAATGGGACAGACAGCAAGGGAAAGGGTGCTGGCCCAGCAGACTCCAGTTTGAGGGGTAGCTGTGGTGGCCAACAGAGGCAAGAACCACTTTCTAAATATTTTTGTTAGTAACCCTTAGGTTAGTGCTGCTAAGATCAGCCTTGATCACAGAAGTGCCTTTTTGCAGCAGGCAGAGGTTAATGAGGAAACCCATGGCTGGTACAAGTGCTGAGAATAAAGGACTATTGTGTGCTCAGCCATAGGCGGTGAAACGGGGTTTTTAGAGTTCAGGAAAAGTTTATGACCTCCAAACCCTTGGGTTTTTGTCTAATGTTAACAAAGAATTAAAATAGACCACAAAGAACAGATTATAAATTACATTCATTCAGGGGGGGTTTATGAATCCAGGGAGGGGGCTGGAAGGGGGATATGTACCCGTAGGGAGGCAAGACCTGAGCACCCATGTGGGAAGCTGAGTGTGGGTGTGGAGGGAAACATGAAAGGGGTTTTCAGGGAAATTAAAAAAGGGCCAGAGCTTAAAGAAGCGGGAGCGTGTGTGCACACACAGTGGAACAGAAGGATGGAAGCCTTTCACCTTCATGTTAGGAAACAAGCTAAGGGGTCAGTAGTAAGGGTTCCTTCCCCTCATTCTAGCTGTGCTGAGATGAGGTGAGCTACGCATTAGCAGAGACGAACAGCCAAGAGGAGCCTACCCTGTAAGCCCCTATTTATAACTTAGGCGGGCTCAGGTGAGTTCTGAGAGGGAGAGCTGATTGGTTGGACTAAGAGGGTTGGCAGGAAAAGGCCAGCACACCTGAATAGGGGGTGTTGTCATTAAAGGATGAAACTACACTGGGTCAAATGCTGAATTCTCTTTGGGTCTATTCCTAGCTGACTACTTGAAAAGAAGACTATCTGGGGTTGGAGAGATGACTTAGCAGTTAAGATGTTTGCCTGGAAAGCCAAAGGACCTCAGTTTGATTCCCCAGGACCCACGTAAGCCAGATGTACAAGGTGGCATATGCACCTGGAGTTCAGTTGCAATGGCTTGAGGCCCAGGCATGTCCATTGTCTCTCTCTCTCTCAAATAGATAAATAAAAATAAAATATTTTAAAAAAAGAAGCTGGGAGTGGTGGCGCACACCTTAAATCCCAGCACTTGGGAGGCAGAGGTAGGAGGATTGCCATGAATTCGAGGGCACCCTGAGACTACATAGTTAATTCCAGGTCAGCCTGGGCCATAGTGAGACCCTACCTCGAAAAACAAAAAAAGACTATATGACTAATTCTCTCAGTAGGACAACTATATCGCCCTCTTCAAGGTTCAGAGAACATCGTGGAAGAGGGGTCAGAAAGAATGTAAGAACCAGGAGATGTGGAGGAGTACTGTGGAATACTATTTTCTGGATGCAATCTGGTTATTACACTCGTGAACTCACAGCAGCTGTGGTTTCCTGCAGAAGCCCGTCAACATCCCATCATGAATGGGGGCAGGGTGGTCACTCCTCTGAGTAGCTCTTGGCAGTTAGTAATTGCTGGGGGAAGAGAAGTCATGTTATTTAGTGGTATAGCCACTGGTAGGTTGTCCATGCTCCAGTAAACATCCCCCAATCCATGCTCATACAACCCTTATTTAACTCAGTGGGTCATACACACACAAAAGACATGAATTTAGCCGGGCATGGTGGCACACACCTTTAATCCCAACGCTCGGGAGGCAGAGGTAGGAGGATCACCATGAGTTCGAGGCCACCCTGAGACTATGTAGTTAATTCCAGGTCAGTTTCCAGGTCAGTCTGGGCCAGAGTGAAACCCTACTTCAAGGAAAAAAAAAAAAAAAAAAATATATATATATATATATATATATATATATATATACACACACACACACACACAGAGAGATATATATATATATATATATATATATATATATATATATAGGAAAGGGATTAGTTGGAAAGAAGGGATTTAGTGTGAATGGGATAAAAGGTTAATGACGGGGTGTGTGTGTGTGTGAATGTAATCCAAATATACTATATATGTATAAACTTATCAAACATAAAATACAATTAACAAAACAGGGCTATATGGCCGGGCGTGGTGGCGCACGCCTTTAATCCCAGCACTCGGGAGGCAGAGGTAGGAGGATTACTGTGAGTTCAAGGCCACCCTGAGACTACATAGTTAATTCCAGGTCAGCCTGGGCCAGAGTGAGATCCTGCCTTGCAAAAAAAAAAAAAAAAAAAAAAAAAAAAACAGGGCTATAAAGATGGCTCAGTAGTTAAGGTGCTTGCCAGCAAAGCCAAAGGATCCAGGTTAAAAGGACCAAGGTTCTATTCCCCAGTACCCAAGTAAAGCTGGCTTCACGAAGTGGTGTCATTTGTCTCTCTCTCTCTTTTATTTATTTATTTATTTATTTATTTATTTATTTATTTATTTATTTTTGAGGTAGGGTCTCACTCTAGCTCAGGCTGACCTGGAATTCACTCTGTATTCTCAGGGGAGCCTTGAACTCATGGCTATCCTCCTACCTCTGCCTGCTGGGATTAAAGGGGTGAGCCACTGCGCTAGGCCCATTGTGTCTCTTTATCTCCCTCTTTCTCTCCCTCTCTCTCTTTCTCAAAAACAAACAAACCAAAAAACACAAGCCACGTTGGTGGTGCACACCTTTAGTTCCAGCATGGGGAGGCAGAGGTAGGAGGAGCCATGAGTTCCAGGTCACCCTGAGACTTCATAGTGAATTCCAGGTCAGCCTGGGCTAGAGTGAGATCCTATCTCAAAAAGCCAAATGCAAACAAACAAAAAATGCAGGGAGTCAGGAGCCTGTTGGAAGTTATAGGCTGGATTACCAGTGAGCTCAGACAGAAAGTGGGTGAGTTGTGGGCACGAAGAGATCTCAGATCAGTAAGAAATTGGAGGGAAGCCAAATTCTCTGATTTACAAGAGTTGCTGAACCAGAACTGTGGATAAGGCAGAAATGGAAGTCATCACCCCAGCCCGTGTCAGGTCTTTTACATGGGTGTTGAGGTTACAAACTCAGGTACTCATGGTTGTGTGGCAAGTATTTTATTTAGTGAGCTCTCTCCTTAACCCCAAGATCCTATTTAAAAAAACAAAAATAGGCCCATTCCCTCCCTCCCCTCCCTCCCCCTCCCTCTGCCTTTTTTTCTCTCTCTCTCATAAATAAATACATAAAATAAATACATAAAACATTTTTTATAAAAAGGGCTTGCTGGGCATGGTGGTGCACGCCTTGAATCCCAGCACTTGGGAAGCAGAGGTAGGAGGATCACTGTGAGTTCAAGGCCACCCTGAGACTACATAGTGAATTCCAGCTCAGTCTGAACTAGAGTGAAACCCTACCTGGACCCCTGCACCCCCCCCCCCCAAAAAAAAAGGTGGGGGGATGCTGGAGAGGTGAAGCCTAAGGATCCAGGTACAATTCCCCAGTATTCACATAAGCCACATGCACAAGGTGGTGCATGTGTCTGGAGTTTGTTTGCAGTGGCTAGAGACCCTGATGTGCCTATTCTCTCTCTTTATCTGCCTCTTTTTTTCTCTCTCTCTCTCAAATAAATAAATAAAAATATTAAAAAAAAAACAACCCAGGCCAGGTTGGTGGTGCATGCCTTTAATTCCAGCATGGGGAGCTAGGATAGGAGGATTGCTGTGAGTTCAAGGCCAGCCTGGACTACAGAGAGAGTTCTAGGTCAGTCTGAGATATACTGTTCCTCAGTTGGTTCAAAAAGAGCCAACCAAACAAAATAAATAAAAAGAAAATTAAAATGGGCCAGACAGGGTCTCATTGCCCTGGAGCTCACCATTTAGGCCAGAATGGCTGCCCGTCCTTCTTTGTCTTCCCACTGTTGGGATTACAAGTATGTTTCACCATGGCCTACATTTTACATGGGTTCTGGGGATCCTCATGCTTGCAAAGGAAGCACTTTATTGTCTGAGCTATCTTTCCAGCCCCTCCCAGGCACTTTTAATAGTTTATTTTTATTTACTTGACAGAGAAAGAGGGAGAGAGAGAGAATGGAGCCAGGGCCTCCAGCTACTGCAAACAAACTCCAGACGCGTGCGCCCTCTTGTGCACCTGGCTAACATGGGTCCTGGGGAATTGAACTTGGGTCTTTTGGCTTTGCAGGCAAACACCTTAATAGGTAAGCCATCCCTCCAGCCCCCAGGCACTTTTATTTGATATAAATTTCTCATAGTTATGTGCGGTTGTGAAGCTACAGCCTTTCCTTGGGGAGGCTATTTTCTTTCTGTAAGAAGATTGTTTTTAAAGCAGGTCTTTTTAAAAAGTTTATTTATTTGAGAGAGAGAGAGAGAGAGAGAGAGAGAGAGAGAGAGATAGGAGAGAATGGGCGTGCCAGGGCCTCCAGCTGCTGCACACGAACTCCAGATGCACTGGCTACCCTGGGCGTGAGGCTTACGTGGGTACTGGGGAATCAAGCCTGGGTCTTTTGGCTTCGCAGGCAAGCACCTTAACCACTAAGCCATCTCTCCAGCCCTAGAGCAGGTCTTTATACTTGCAAGGGAATGGTGATAAGACTGGATTCCCACCCTTCAACAGAGTAGACACGAGTCCTCTCACTCTTTCTTTGGAGACTGTCCAATGTTGATGTTCTCATAGTTTCCATTGCCACTGATATCATCTGAAAACTCGATATGGTCACAAATTAAACTTGGATCTTCTGACTACTTGCAGATGTACCAGTTTGCTTTCATGCATGATTGTTTTCTGAACCGAGCTCATAACTTAGACCCATTCAGGAGCTGTTCATTCCTGTGCAGCATAGAAGAGCTCAAAGGTCTCATGGTGCTTATTTTCTTGCATCTTCTGCCTCTATTTCCTCATGTTTGCAGGGCCTACAATATTGACTTCAGTTTGCTTTTTCCTTCCACTGAAGTTACTCAGATAATAGAGCAATCCAGGAACTGGGCTGGGAGGGGTGTTTGCTTGCAAAGCCTGTGGCCAGTTTCAATTCTCAAGCCACCCATATCAGCTGGATGCAAAAAGTGGTACAACAGGGGGCTGGAGATACTGCTCAGTGGTTGAGGCGCTTGCCTGCAAAGTCTAAAGACCGGAGTTTGATTCCCCAGTACCCACCTAAAACCAGCTGCACAAGATGGCACATGCATCTGGAGTTCATTTGCAGTGGCTAGAGAACCTGGTGCATCCATCTAATAAATAAATAAAATATTTTAAAAATAAATTTTAAAAGTTTTTTATTGACAACTTTCTTGTTTGTTTGTTTGTTTGTTTGTTTATTTATTTATCCCATGGTACTTCCCTCCCTCCCCAACTTTCCCCTTTGAAACTCCACTCCCCATCATATCCCCTCCCCCTCTCAGTCTCTTTTCATTTTGATGTCATTTTTTTTTTCTCCTATTATGATGCTCTTGTACAGGCACTGCGAGGTCATGGATATCCAGGCCATTTTGTGTCTGGAGGAGCATGTTGTAAGGAGTCCTACCCTTCCTTTGGCTCTTACATTCTTTCCATCCCTTTTCCGCAATGGACCATGAGCCTTGGAAGGTAGGTTTGAGATGTTTCAGTGCTGAGCACTCCTCTGTCCCTTCTCAGCACCATGGTGCCTTCTGAGTCATCCCAAGGTTGTTGCCATCTGAAAAGAGAAGCTTCTTTAATCAAAAGTGAGAGTAGCATTAATATATGGGTGTGGACATTAAGAGAAGTGCTTACTGGACAGTTTGGTGAGCATATTATATACATTTAGCCAGACACCAGGTGACGTTACACCCCTTGGGCTCATGACTCCCCTGCTGTAGATTTTCAATATGAGGGATGTATTCCCTCCCATGGAGCGGGCCTAAATGTTTTTTAAAAAGTGGTACAACAAGCATCTTGCATTTGTTTGCATTGTCAAGAGGCCCTGTCATGCCCCCCCCCCACGCCACACACACATACTCCATGAACATATTGGTCTGGTTTCACATCTGACAAACACCAGTCCAGGGCATCGCTGTACCCCTGTGTTGGTCATCATTATATATATATCATTATATATTGTTGGCCAGATCTAATTCCTAAAGCCTAGCAAAGTTACACAGTCAATTTTGTGACTAGACCTATTCATATAAGACTGATTTAAAAAAATATATTATTTATCTATTTCAAGGAGAGAGAGAATAAATATGGGTGTTCCAGGGCTTCTGGCCACTGCAAACAAACTCCCCATGCATGCACCACTTTGTGGGGATTCACTCTAGCCCAAGTTGACTTGAAACTCACTCTGTAGCCCATTCTGATCAGTGCTGGGATTATAGGCGTGCCCACTACACCTGGCTTTGGTCTAATTTTTATTTTTTATTTTATTTTATTTATTTACTTATTTATTTTGAGGTAGCATTTCACACTAGCCCAGGCTGACCTGGAGCTCACTATGTAGTCTCAGGGTGGCCTCGAACTCACAGCGATCCTTCTACCTCTGCATCCCGAGTGCTGGGATTAAAGGCGTGTGCTACCTGCTTGGTCTTATTTTTATTTTTTAAAATTTTTTATATTTTTACTTATTTATTAGAGACAGTGAGGGGAAAGGGGGGATGAGAGAGAGAGAGAGAATGGGCATGCCAGGGCCTCTAGCCACGGCAAACAAACTCCAGACACATGCACCACCTTGTGCATCTAGCTTACATGGGACCTGGAGAATTAAACCTGGGTCCTTAGGCTTCGCAGGCAAGAGCCTTAACCCCTAAGCCATCTCTCCAGCCCTTGGTCTTAATTTTAATCCATGTTATATAATATCTAATATTGATTGACTCACATAGTCTTCTCATTGAGAAGTGACTATGGGTCACTAGGGCCTCCTGCCACTGCAAATGAACTCCAGACACATGTGTTGCTTTGTGTGTCTGGCTTTACATGGATATTGGAGAATTGAATCTGGGTCATTAGCCATTGCAAGCTGTTAACTGTTGAATCATCTCTCCAGCCTTTTTTTTTTTTTCATTTTTCTCTTCTCTTCTTTTTTCTTTTCTTTTCCACTGCAAACGAATTCCAGGTGTATGCACCACTTTGTGCATTTGGCTTGACATGAGTGCTAGGGAATTGGACCTAGGATTTCAGGATTTACCATCAAGCCCTTTAACCACTGAGCCATCTATAAGCTTTTTTTTTTTTTTTTGTTCAAGATATGGTTTCACTCTAGCCCAGCTGACCTGGAACTCACTATGTAGTCTCAGGGTGGCCTTGAACTCAAGCCAATTCTCCTACCTCTGACATCTGAATGCTGGGATTAAAGGTGTGTGCCACCATCCCCAGACTTACAGTCCCTAGCTTAAAAAAATATATATATGTATATATATTTAATTTTTTTGTGTGTGTATGTCTGTGCATAGGTGTGCCAGGGCCTCTTGCCATTGCAGACAAATGTCAGTCACATGAGCAACATTTTGTGTTTGGTTTTACATGAGTACTGGGGAAATTGAGCACAGGTCAGCAGGCTTTGCAAGCAAGTGCCTTTAACCCCTGAGCTATCTCTACAGATCACGGTGTATTTGTTTGAGAAACTTGCGTACAAATTTACACAGAGGCTGGGTTCATTTATATTCCCACCAGTGGGGTATGAGAACTCCTTTTTGTCTGTCTCCTCAGCAGCATTTGTTGTTTCCTTTTTTCTTAACTTTTTTTTTTCAAGGTGGGGTTTTGCTCTAGCTCAGGCTGACCTGGAATTCACTATGTAGTCTCAGGGTGGCCTTAAACTCTGAGGGATCCTTCACCTCTGCCTCCTGAGTGCTGGGATTAAAGGCGTACACCATCACACACCCGGCCTTTTTTTCTTAAATTTTTGTTTTTTTCTTTTTTTTTTTTAAAAAAACATTTTATTTATTTATCTGAGAAATAAAGGGGGAGGGGGAAGAGGTAGATAGAGAGGGAGAGAGAATGGGCACTCTAGCCAACATGAATGAACTCCAGAAGCTTGTGCCACCTTGTGCATTTGGCTTATGTGGGTACTGGAGAATTGAACCTGGGTTCCTTAGGCTTCTCAGGCAAGCACCTTAACCGCTAAGCCATCTCTCTAGCCTTGTTTGTTTTTGAAATAATGTCACTCTGCAATCCAGGCTAATCTCAAACTGACAGCAATCTTTTTACCTTAGCCTCCCAGGTGCTGGAATTACAGTTGTGAGCCACCATGTTTTAGCCTCAAATTCTTCATTGATAGAACTTGCTTCTTTACTGGAATTGATAAATAAATGTGTACAGGGTCCTTTTGCAATAAAAAATAACTTCTTGCCTGGAGAGACTCAAATTATATAGCATGTAAGAAAGAGTGACATCCATATTGCCTGAAGCTTGACATTCAAAATAGGAGGCAAAAGGAACGACTATCTAACATTGATTCATTGACCAACTGCTTTTGTCCATTTGGATATTTTTGGTGTTTCTTCATCAATACTAAAATGAAGAATTGAAAGAATTAAAGGCATGGATGTCTTTACCAAAGCTGCACTCTTTTTTTTTTTTTTTTTTTTTTTTTTAGCTAGGTGCTTGCTCTAGCCCAGGCTGGCCTCGAACCACAACAATCCCCGTACCTTGGCCAATCCAAGTGCTGGGATTAAAATTGAGTGCCACAACACCCTGCTTAAGCTGCACACATATTTTATTTATTTATATATTTATTTATTTGGGAGAGAAAGAAGTAGAGAGTGAGAGAGAGGGAGAATGGGCGCACCAGGGCTCCAGCCACTGCAAATGAACTCCAGATGCACGCACCTCCTTGTGCATCTAGCTAATGTGGGTTCTGGAGAATTGAACCAGGGTCCTTTGGCTTTGCAGGCAAATGCCTTAACTGCTAAGCTGTCTTCTCCAGCCCCTAAGCTGCACATTTTTGAGCAACAGATAAGAGCTTGTGGAGCTGAGCTGAAAACCTCTTCCCTGTAGACCAGCTGACAGAAAGCTGGATAAAGCTATGCTAAAGTAGCCCTATGGGAGAGGGAAGTCATCAGTGGAGATAAACAACAGTGGACACTGCAAGCCTTAAGTTTGGCCAGCCAGGTCAAATGAGTGAGCAGGTGCAATAGTGGCATGTCTGTTATGGGGGGAACCAACCACTCTCTAATTGAACTGGAGGCCCGCTCCATGGGAGGGAATACATACCTGGTACTGAAAACCTAGTGAAAAGCCTATGACAGCCCGGGCATGGTGGTGCACACCTTTAATCCCAGCACTTGGGAGGCAGAGATAGGAGGATCACTGTGAGTTCAAGGCCACCCTGAGACTACATAGTAAATTCCAGGTCAGCCTGGGCTAGAGTGAGACACTACTTTGGAAAAACAAACACACAAAAAACCTATGACAGGGGAGGTCATGAGCCCTAGCCTAGGGGTGTAACACCTACTCTTATCTGGATAATCCATATATTATGCTCACCAAACTGCCCAATAAGCACTTTTCTTAATGTTCATATTAATGCTATTCTCGCCTTTAGAGAAGTTTCTCTTTTCAGATAGCAGTGACCTCTGGGATGACTGAAAAGACACCATATTGCTGAGAAGAAAGGACAGAGGATTGAAACATGTCTATCACACCTTGCAAGGCTGAAGGTCCATTGCAGAAGAGGTGGTGGAAAGAATGTAGGAGCCAAAGGAAGGGTAGGACTGCTTACAATGCACTCTTTCAGACACAAAATTGCCTTGATTCCATGACCTCGCAATGCATGGTACTACCCACAGGACCCTCATAATAGGAGGAAAAGATGATGGCATCAAAATAAAAGAGAAAGTAATCGAGAGGGGGAGGGGATATGATGGAGAATGGATATGTGAAGGGGAAAGTGGGGGAGAGGAGGGAATTATGGCTTATTGTCTATAATTATAGAAGTTGTCAATATAAAAAGCTTAAGCAGGGCATGGTGGTGCATGCCTTTAATCCCAGGACTCAGAAGGCAGAAGTAGGAGGATCACTGAGAGTTCGAGGCCACCCTGAGACTACATAGTAAATTCCAGGTCAGCCTGAGAGAGGGAGAGAGACCCTACCTAGAAACCACCCCCCCCCCCCAAAAAAAGTTTAAAGAGCTAGGTGTGGTGGTGCATGCCTTTAATCCCAGCACTTGGAAAGCAGAGGTAGGAGGATCACTATGAGTTCGAGGCCACCCTGAGGCTACAAAGTAAATTCCAGGTCAGCTTGGACTAGAGTGACTACCTCAGAAACCTTAAACAGTTTAAAAGAAATGAGCTTGTTAGGGAAGGAAGAGATATCCTACCAAAAAGGGTTTGTTCTAGGTTAAAAAAAAAAAGGCATGCCTCTGTAGACATGCCATGACTGCCTATCATAGACCATCTGGTCAGCACTGATATGTTCCCCACACATCCAGCAGTGCATTGCATAGACTCAAAGCCACAGAGAACAGGTGGCCGCACTTCATGCTTTGCCTAGTTCTCAGGCACCGTTTCATACTCAAGACAGTATGAAGGTTTCGTGTGCCTATGGTAGCTCTCAGTGACTGTGCACTCACCAACAAAATAATCCTTCACGTTCTGAGCACTGTTGTTTGATCTGTTCAGCCTGGGGCTCGCTACAGTGATTTTTTTTTCCCCATCCTGATAAAAATAGTGAGGTCAGGGCTGGAGAGATTGTTCAGCAGTTAAAGGCACTTGCTTGCAAAGCCCAACTGGGTTCAATTTCCCAGTATCCATGAAAAGCCAGATGTGTCTGGAATTAGTTTGCAGTGGCAGAAGGCCCTGGCATGCTCATATTCACTCTATCTGTTTCTCTCTCAAATAAATTTTTTTTTTCGAGGTAGGGTCTCACTCTGGCCCAGGCTGACCTGGAATTAACTATGTAGTCTCAGGGTGGCCTCAAACTCACAGCGATCCTCCTATCTCTGCCTCCTGAGTACTGGGATTAAAGGCATGCACTACCATTCCTGGCTATCAAATAAATAATTTTTTTACATATAAAAAAGCTGGGCATGGTGGCGCATGCCTTTAATCCCAGCACTACAGAGGCAGAGGTAGGAGGATCACTATGAGTACGAGGTCAGCCTGAGTGAATTCCAAGTCAGCCTAGGCTAGACTGAGACCTACCTTGAAAACAAATTTTTAAAAAAAAAAATCTAAAAAAAAAAAGTACTGAGATCAGTTGACCAGTAGCTCTTTCTTGCTATAACAAACTCAGTAGAACTGGTGCAGTGTGCTCCAGGGCCCACTCAAGAGGCAGACACTTCTATTTTACTCCTGTTTATCTTTAGCCCACATTGTTCACATAGGGCTTGTATTGCTGCTCTGGACAAGTTTAATCATTCCTCCCAAGTACTTCTTTTTTCTGCTAAGCTCTGAACAGTAGCAATTCTTTTTTTTCTTCTTCTTCTCCAACTATATCATATTTCATTATCCCGTGGTGGCAACCAGTACAAAAGCGTTCTCCATGGTTGTTAACGAAAGGACATTTTATCTGGTAAGCAAACCAGAACTAGATCTGTTCCCAGGACCCAGGGCATCCAAAAGTAGTCCTGTACACACACAGAATCCTCATCTAGCATGGACTTCTCTGCATATTAAGGACAATTAGCTCACCTTGGGACCCATGTTCAAGCACATAATAATAAAGAGTTGTCAAATAATGGCTGCCTCATTTGTTTGCTCCATTCCCAGGAGCCTTAGCGAGTAGACAACTGAGATGTCCTAACCTTATACTCTTTTTTTTTTTTAAATTTTTATGTGAGAGAGGGAGAGAAATAGGCTGGGGGGAGGGAAGAATGAATGGGTGCACCAGGGCCTCCAGCCACTGCAAATGAACTCCAGATGCATGTGCCCCCTTGTGCATCTGGCTTTCGTGGGTCCTGGGGAATCGAACCTAGGTCCTTTGGCTTTGCAGGCAAGTGCCTTAACCTCTAAGCCATCTCTCCAGCCCCTAACCTTATAATCCTGAATATTTTCTCCTGGAAGCAGTGGGCTCTTACGGGAAACTCACTGGGATCTGGGGTTAGAGACAACTGAGTTAAAAAACCAGTTCTGATCTTACCAGCTGAGTAAGGTTAGGGACGTTCTTTAATCTCAATTTCTATAGCTGTGAAGTGGACATTAATAGGGATGTATGGATTAGGAAAGAAAAGCTTATTTAGAATATGTCAAGGAGAGGTTCTTTCCTGGTCTTATCTCTTTAGTGTTCTAAATGCCTCATATATTTGTATAGGCATCTCTTTCCCTGATTTTGGGAATCTTTCTGTTTTCTTTCTTTATTTATTTTCTTTTTCTTTTTTTGTTTGTTTTTCAAGGTAGGGTCTCAGTCTAGCTCAGGCTAACCTGGAATTCACTATGTATTCTCAGGGTGGCCTTGAACTCATGATGATCCTCCTACCTCTGCCTCCTAAGTGCTGGGATTAAAGGCATGCGCTACCACGCTGGGCTGAAGCAGCATTTTTGTTCATTTCGCCAGTTTCCTTTGTGTTTTCACCTGGGCCTTAGCTGCTGTGCTAGGGGTAAAAAGTTATTTTTATATATTTTCAAGGAGAGAGAGAGAGAGAGAGAGAGAAAGAAAGCACATCAGAGCTTGCAGCTGCTGCAAATGAACTCCAGATGCATAAGCCACTTTTTGCATCTAGCTTTATGTGGGTACTGGGGAATTGAACTCAGGTCATTAGACTTTGCAGGCAAGTGCCTTAACTGCTAAGTCATCTCTCTAGCCCCTTTAAAAAAATTTTAATTAGGGCTGGAGAGATGGCTTAGTGGTTAAGGCGTTTGCCTGTGAAGCCTAAGAACCCCAGTTCGATTCTCCAGGTCCCACGTAAGTCAGATGCACAAGGGGGTGCATGCATCTGGAGTTCGTTTGCAGTGGCTAGAGGCCCTGGCATGCCCATTCTCACTCTCCCTCTCTCTCTCTCCCTCTCTATATCTCTATTAAATAAATAAATAAAAAATAAAAAAGTTTATTTATTTGCAAGGAGAGAGAAAGAGAGCAGAAGAGACCTTTTTCTCTCCTCTCCTCTTCTCTTCTCTCCTCTTCTCTTCTCTTCTTGGTTTTTCGAGGTAGGGTCTGCCTCTAGCCCAGGCTGACCTGGAATTCACTATGTAGTCTCAGGGTGGCCTCGAACTCGTGGTGATCCTCCTACCTTTGCCTCCCAAGTGCTGGGATTAAAGGCTTATGCCACCTCGCCTGGCTTCAAAGACCTTTTTCGAGGCCCTACCTCAAAAAATCAAAAAGCTAAAAAAAACAATACAAAACAAAAACCCAACACACTCTCTCTCTTCCTCCCCCATATAATGTATGTATAATAAAATAGAAGATAATTTGTTCTCAGTCAAGGCTTCTTCCTAGTTAGGTCCTCCTACCCCACTTGAGTATTTACCTTACTTCTCCCCATCCACATACTGCACTGAATTCTGTCACCAACCTTCTGTGATCCATACATCTCCTTCCTGCTATGGCCAGGGTGGGGGAATGTTGGGAATTTCTCAACTTCAGAATCCCTTACCACACAAAGCCTTGGGGTCTGTTGTTCCCATCTAGATGCTGCACCATCTTCAACATTGTGCCACGCTCTTTCCAGGGTCCTGATGGGTCCCTTGCCCCACCAGGCTATCATGAAAATGTGCAGATGATGCATGCTGCAGATTTCTCAGCTTTAGTGTTCCATACCCCTTCTCTGAAGCTGTCTGTGGGTTGCTGAGCCACTTTGCTCTGACAGTAATTTCAGGCAAGGAGGCTGGATTCAGTCTTTGCCAAACTGTTTCCATAGTCCTGTACTCCCATAGTATATGACATGACACACACACACACACACACACACACACACACACTTTTCCACATATAGGAGAAAATATGCCATCTTTGTCCTTCTGACTGGCTTGCTTCATTTATCATCTCCAGTTTCAGGTCAATTGATTTTCAACAAAGATGCCAAGAGAATATAACAGCGAAAGGACAGTACCTTCTACATGTGGTGGATGGCCTGAGCAGAGGGTGGACATCATCTCCTGGCCAAAATCAGGTGGACAACAGGCACAGGAGAGTGTGCCAAACACTGGCAAGGGGAAACTGGCTTTAACACCATAAGCCCGCCCCCAACAATACACCACCTCCAGGAGGCTTTAATTTCCAATTGCCATCAACTAGGGAGACTAGCATTCAGAACACCTAAATTTATGAGGGACACCTAAATCAAACCACCACACTTATAATCTAGGAACACACTTCCTGAGCATTTAACTATCTCCTAGTTAATTACAATGCCAGTAAAATGTAAATGTTGCCTAAATAGTTGTCTTACTAGACCTGGAATACTGATGCTCTGTTGCCTGTCACCATACATGCCAATAGGCTGAGATAGGAATAGTGTAAGTTTTTTATTAAATATTTTTATTTATTTATAAGGAGAGAGAAGAGCTGATAATCTGAGAAGGCAACCAGTTACCATCTATATCAGTTATTTTCTCATGGCTGGGACTAAACACCCAACCTGAATGAAGCACTTAAAGCTTAAAGTTTCGAGGGGAAGGCTCTCCTGATGGGGAAAGCATGGCATGTCAGGAGCATACATCTGGTGTCACACCTTCACACTAGCAGGGAGGAAGTACAGAGTGTAAGGACACCAAGCAGGTCTAGACCTCAAGACCCTCCCCCATGACAGCCTTCTAGCGAGGCTCCACCTCCTAAGGGTTCCATAACCTTTCCAAACAGTGCCACCAACTGGGGATTAAGTTTCCAAACACATGAGTGTTTGGGGGATATTTTACATTCAAACCACACGTATTTGAACATTTGCTGTTTGGGGAAGTGGAGCCTCTCTGGAGGAAATTGAGTCACTAGGGGCAGGCCTCCAGGTTTTTGTTAGCCTAACTTATTTACTGTCTCCTGCCTGCTGACGCAAGGATGTGATGAGCTAGTACCAACTTCTGCCGTGCCTTCCCTGCCCTCATAGACTCTATCCTTTGCAACTATAAGCCACAGTATCTTCTCTTTCCTTCCCTCAATTGCTTCTGGCCAGTCATTTGTTGACAGCAATGAGAAAGTAATTGATATACCACCCTGAAACAACAACAACAACAAACAACAGCAACAGCAGCAGCAGTTTCCTTCCATTTTATCTCTAGCTTGCAAGCTTTATATGGAGGGGCAAAGGCAGTCAGTCATTCTAGAGCTCAGCCTTGCTCCTGTGGTCAGATGGAGTTAGATTTTTGTGGAGAAGAAGAAGAGAGGAGGTTTGAGAAAGAAACTAAGCCAAGTTGAGAGCTTCATTGACTCTGCAGATACCAGAGTGAGGGGCGGAAAGAGCATTTCATCAGCACCCCCACCAGAGGAAGCAAGATGTCCGACTTAGAGTTTCCAAGGGAAGGGGAGGAGCTAGGGAGAGCTTGCCTAACACGTGGCCTTTTCTGCATGTCAGCAGTCAGATTGTCTCTGATTATTGGGTGGGAGAGTATTTGGCTTTTTGTGAGAGCTATAAGGGACAAAATCTGTAGGGTCACAACAGGTGGCCTGTCAGGTCTTTGTAGCAGCTGTGATGGGAGAATGAGGCTACGGGGGCATCTGCATTTCTAACCTTTTTATTTATATGAAAAAAAACAAAACAAATCCAGGATTCTGGAGGCTGAGGTAGGAGGATGTGGTGAGTTCCAGGTCACCCTGAGAAGACATAGTGAATTTCATATGTCTTTAAACCCAGCATTTGGAGGCCGAGGTAGGAGGAGTACAGTGAGTTTGAGGCTACCCTGAAACTACATAGTGAATTCCAGGCCAGCTTGGGCTAGAGCTACCTTGAAAAAAAAAAAAAAAAAAAACACAGAGAAACAATTTTGCAGAAAATGAGATGGGAGGGCCTATGGGAGTGATGGATATAGAAATCAAATGTGGTTACTTCCTGTTGAATTGGGGAGTCATTGGGTTAAGCCTCTCCCATTTTATGGTGGGTGATCTTTAGGGTAGAGGCTGGTATCTGGAAGAATGCAGGCCCCATGTAATACCATTTGAAGTTGAATTTGTTGAATTTTAGAAGAAATGAGCTGCATAAGTTTATTAGAAGATAGCATCATGTGTCAACTGGTAGGACTGATGATAGAACAGGCATTGTCAGAGGAAGGAATGATAGGGTTTCACTTTAGCCCAAGCTGACCTTGAATTCACTATGTAGTCTCAGGCTGACCTAGAACTCACAGCCACCCTCCTGAGTGCTGGGAGTAAAGGTTTATACCACCATGCCTGGCAGAAAGGGGGTGGGGTGGGGATAAAGAATGGGAATGAGCACATCAGGGCCTCTAGTGGTGCAAATTAACTCCAGACATATGCGCCACTTTGTGCATCTGGCTTTACATGGGTACTGGGGAATCAAAACAGGGCTGTCAGGCTTTGCAAGCAAGCAACTTAACTGCTGAGCCATCTCTCTGGCCCTGAATTTTTTTTATGTTTAAATCACTTTATAAAGTAGATTAAGGGAGATTATGGGGGAAATCATCAGAAAGCAAAGATAGTTTTTTTTTTTTTTTTTTTTTTTTTTTTTTAAATTGGCTTGGTTTTTCAAGGTAGGGTCTTGCTCTGGCTCAAGCTGACCTGGAATTCACTATGTAGTCTCCGGGTGGCCTCTAACTCACTGCAATCCTCCTACCTCTGCCTCCTAAGTGCTGGGATTAAAGGTGTGAGCCACCACACCTGGCCCAAAGATAATTTTTTTTTGTTTTGTTTTTTTGAGGTAGGGTCTCACTCTAGCTCAGGCTGACGTGGAATTCACTATGTAGTCTCAGGGTGGCCTTGAACTCACGGTGATCCTTCTACCTCTGCCTCCTGAGTTCTGGGATTAAAGGCATGCGCCACCACGCCTGGCTCAAAGATAATTAAAAAAATTTTTTTTTAATTTTTATTTTTCAAGGTAAGGTCTTACTCTAGCCCAGGATGACTTGGAACTCTATAGTTCCAGGATGGCCTTGGATCCACCATGCTCAGCTCTAAAGATATTTTAAAAAAATTTTAAATTATTATTTTTATTGACTTTTATACTTACATACAAAAAAAAACCACCTGATATTTCCCTTCCCTCCCCCCATTCCACTTTAGAACTCAAGTCTCCATCGTATCCCCTCCCTCTCTCCATTAGTCTCTCTTTTAATTTGATGTCATCATCTTTTTCTTCTATTTTGAGGGTTTTGTGAAGGTTATGCTAGGCACTGCAAGGTCATGGATATCGAGGCCAATTTCTGTCTGGGCAGTTGCATTGTAAGAGGTCATATCCTTCCTTTGGCTCTTCCATTCTATCCGCCCCCTCTTCCACAATGGTCCCTGAGCCTTGGAGGGTGTGACAGAGGTGTTTCAGTGCTGGGCACTCCTCCATCCCTTCTTCTCAGCATAAAGATATTTTTAAAAATAGGATTATTATGGCTGTTCTTAAAGGTTAATGTCATTGGTGTGATAAAGTAGCTTTGAAGTTTTTTCTGGTAAAACAGATGAACCAACAAGTTTTTTTTTTTTTTTTTAAACCTGTGGGCCAGGGCTCTATTATTATACAGGAGGTAATTTGTTAGCTGTATCCCAGGTTAAGTATTAGGTATCATTTCAGATCTCTCCCTCTCTCTCACTTTCACTCTCTCTCATTCTCTCCTCCTGCCCCAACCCCAGTAGCCACACCACTGACTGGAAGAGAAAGGCTCAGCTAAGCTGAGCCCTGGCATACAAAAGAATGATTTCACCCAGAAGGAAGGAAGCAAGCTGTCATGCATAGAGCTAGTATAAGGAGTATTTCTAGATAAACTGTACCCAGAACAGAGGGTGTCTCAACATCCTGAACAATCACAGCTTATCTGGTTGGAGTGTCTTCTGAAAAGGACTTTCAGATCTTTAGTGATTCACAGGAACATGTTGTTTGAGGCAAGTTGTTGGGACTTTCCAGGAGGCCCAGGAACTTGGGGGGGGGTGTTTCTGAGGTAGGGTCTCACTCTATCTCAGGCTGACCTGGGATTCACTATGTAGTCTCAGGCTGGCCTTGAACTTGGCAATTCTCCTACCTCTGCCTCCTGAGAGCTGGGATTAAAGGCATGTGCCTTAACTGCTGATCCATCTATCCAGCCCACATATGTTCGTTCGTTCATTCGTTTGTTCTTTCTCTTTCTTTTTTGAGGCAAGCCCAACAGACTATTTTTATGGGAGGGAGGGAGAAAGAGAGGGAGGGGGAGAAAGAGAGGGAGGGAAAGACAGAGAGAGAGAATGAGAATTGGCATGCTAGGGCCTTCAGCCACTTCAATGGCACTCCAGATGTGTGCACCCCCTTGTGCACCTTATGTCACTGCGTCTGCCTTATGTGGGACCTGGAGAGTCAAACATGTGTCCTTAGGCTTCTCAGGCAAGCATATTAACTGCTCAGCCATCTCTCTAGCCCCTGCTTTTTCTATTTAGGAAGGAGTTTACTTGCTTTTGGCTTTAAGATTTTTAATATATATCTTATTTATTTATTTGAAAAAGAGAGAGAGAGAAAGAGGCAGAGAGAGAGAGAGAGAGAGAGAGAGAGAGAGAGGGAGGGAGGGAGAGAGAATGGGCACATCAGGGTCTCCAGTCACTGCAAATGAACTCCAGACGCATGGGCCCCCTTATGGATCTAGATTACATGGGTCCTGAGAAGTGAACCAGGGTCATTTGGCTTTGTAGGTAAACACCTTAACCGCTATGCCATCACTCCAGCCCTTGGCTTTAAGAGTTTGGATTTACAAAAGAGGTACCCCAGAATGGAGCTTCTTTTGGAAGGTTTAAAATGTTTTTGTCAACTTAAAATTAGATTTTTCAATATAAACTATAGTAATAATGAGAAAAAATTGAATCCTTTTAAACATGAAATTATAGTTTAAATAAGGCAGGAATCTGGATAAGCAAACAGTTATTATAAAACATTATTTTTTAAAAATATATTTATTTGCAAGTAGAGAGAGTGGGTGCACCAGGGCCTCTAGCCACTGCAAGTGGACTCCAGATGCACGCACCACTTTGTGCATTTGGATTTATGTGGGAACTGGGACATCAAACTCCAGTCATTAGGCTTTGCAGGCAAGCACCTTAACCACTGAGCCATTTATTAAGAAAGGACATAATATCCTCATTTGTAGCTTTACTAAGCCATGTTTGGTTAACTTGACTACTTTCATTGTCATGGGTCTTTGAGTGATGGAACCTTTTCTCAGCTCTTAAGTGGGTTTAACCACAGGAACCAGGGTGCCAGACCCTCAAGTCACCAAAGATTTATTGGGTGAGTGGCTCTGAGTTCTTTATCTCATGGAACTTGAAGAATGAATCTCATGGACAGTGAAGGATGAGTTTACAAAAAGAAACTCCAGGGCTGGAGAGATGGTTCAGTGATTAGGGTACTTGCCTGCAAAGCCTAACCACCCAGGCTTGGTTCCTCAGTGCTCACATAAAGCCAGATGCACAGAGTGGTCCATGCATCTGGAGTTCGTATGCAGTGGCTGGAGGCCCTGGTGTGCCCATTCTCTCTCTCTCCCTCCTTGAAAATAAATTAAAAATATTAAAAAAAAAAAAAAGAAAATTTGTTACAGACAGAAAGCAAGTTTAGAGAAAAAGTTTATTGAAAAATGAAAGAAACAGCTTCCTGTGTTAGCAGAGAGGGGACCTGGACAGGTTGCCATTGGATGACTGTTATCTAGGGGTTTATTAGCTTTCTGGCCAGGGAATTAAGTTGTTCTTCAAAATAACTGGACTGAGACATGAAGAACTGTAGTCCTGGCTCAATCATCAATTTTCATGAGGTGTCCAGTCAGGGAACTGGTCCTTTCTGTCTCTGACTGGGCTAGGGGTGGGGTGGGTTCAGCATATACCTGCAATCTTTGCAAGGGAGACATAGAACAAAATCAAGAATGAAAAACAAGGTAGGAGGCTGCCAAGACAGGCTTTGTTGTTCTCCCCAGAGCCCCGTCCCTCCTACTTAGCTGGTCAGTTTGGCTAGCTCAAGCCCAGCTGCAAATCATCTCTTTTTCTACCCTTCTCTTTCCCCTTCCTCTCCTTTTCCTTCTCACTCTTCCTCTTCTCCTTCCCATTCTTTCTCCTCCTCCTCCTCGTCCTCTTCTTCTTCCTCACTATTGCTCACTTCACCATTTGAACCTAACATTCACTTTAGGTGTTACATTTCTAATGTACAGACAAAACACAGAACTGCTACCAAGGTATAGCTGAGCTGCAGCCAAAGGCAGAGCAAGATGGATGACTCTTAAGGGCCCTTCTCTAACTACCTAGCCAGTATCTTCCTCCTCCCATCTTTATTACTCAGGAATATACCAAGTCGAGCGTAGTGGTGCACGCCTTTAATCCCAGCACTCGGGAGGCAGAGGTAGGAGGATCGCCATGAGTTCGAGGCCACCCTGAGACTACATAGTTAATTCCAGGTCAGCCTGGACTAGAGTGAGACCCTACCTCAAAAAACCAAAAAACAAACAAACAAACAAACAAACAAACAAACAAACAAAAAACTAAAAAGGAATATACCAAATAAAAACTGTAAACATGAGAATTTAAATAACCTAAGAAACAAGAGTTAGAAATATTTAGTTCCCTGGGGTATTCAATTGTTGATGTAGTTGAAGATGCATATTATCCAGCTCTTTGAGATTGATGTGGATGTGTACAAACACATTCCCACTGTTTTACACTTACAAAAAGGTGTGCACTTGCCCTGTATAGTGGCATATGCCTTTAATACCCCCACTGGGGAGGCAGAGGTCAGAGGATCGCAGTGATTTCGAGGCCAGCCTGAGACTACAGAGTAAGCTCCAGGTCAGCCTGGGCTAGATCAAGACCCTATATTGAACCCCCCAAAAAAAAGGTGGGCAGGAGTCTGAGCAGGTTGGAGAGTTGGCATCTTGAGTGGGCAGCTCTTGAGGTGGAGGAGGTGAGGGGAGAGGCATTGTGAAGCAGATGTGTGGAAAAAGGCATTTTTGGAAGCCCTTTGGGACCCATGTAAGCCAGATGTACAAGGTGGTGCGTGAGTCAGGAGTTCATTTGCAGCACTGAAGGCCCTGGCATACCCATTCTCTATCTGCCTCTCTTTTGTCCTCTCTCTCTCAAATACATAAAATCAATATTTAAAAAAATTAAAGAAAATATTTATTTATTTGAGGGGGGACACATTAAGAGACAGTGAGTGGGCCAGGGCTGGCTTTACTTGGGTAATGGGGAATCAAATCAGGGTCCTTTGGCTTTGCAGACAGGCACCTTAATTACTGAGCCATCTCTCTGGCCCCTAGATCAGTTATTAGAATGTATTCTAGGGGTGACTTAGGGGGAATGTGGGACACTGTTGGTTCCATTGGTTACAAGTCAGCTGTGAGGGAAAGGGGAACACACCATTCTGGGGAAACTGAAAAAAACATAGCTAAAGCCGGGCGTGGTGGCACACGCCTTTAATCCTAGCACTTGGGAGGTAGAGGTGGGAGGATTGCCATGAGTTCAAGGCCACCCTGAGACTACATGGTGAATTCCAGGTCAGCCTGAGCCAGAGTGAGACCCTACCTCAAAAAACCAACAACCAAAAACCAAAACAAACAAAAGCATAGCTATCTGCAGATCAGGTAATCTTGCTGGGAAGGAATGAGGAGGTAGAAAGCTGCCAGCCCCATGTTCTCATCCCTCTCACTGTGACAAGCAGTGGTGGGTAGAAGAATTGGGAGCAGCAGTTTCCAATCAACATTTTTGTTTGTTTGTTTTTTGAGGTAGGGTCTTGCTCTAGCTCTGGCTGACCTGGAATTCACTCTGTAGTCTCAGGGTGGCTTTGAACTCTTGGCAATCCTCCTACCTCTGCCTTCCAGGTGCTGGGATTAAAGGTGTGTGCCGTGCCCGGCCACCTTTTTCTTTTTTTTTTTTTTTTTTTTTTTTTTTTTTGCTTTGTTTTCCTTGTCGAGGGTGGTAGGCATGCAGTTTGCATAGAGGCAGGGGTGGAGGGCAGTTGAGTGCAGGCCATGAATAGAAGGAGTGTGGGGAGAAAGGAATGAGGGCATTTTTTAGGAGGAAAGACTGAGGGAATTATTACAGAGTGGAGGAGATTCTCAGAAGGAAATGAAGTAGTCCTTTAACCTGATGGAAGGACCAAAAGAAATTCAATTTGTAGGCTACTTGGTCAGTCACCACAAACCCAGAGGTAGGAGGGGCCAATGGGGACAAGGAGACAGAAAGAGGAAGGCCTGAGTACAAAGGGTCCCAGATCTTTTGCCACTGAGAAGAAGGCAGTGACCGAGGGGATCTTTGCATGGGGGTGTGATGAACCAGGCAGCTCTGGAAAGTAAGAGAAAGAAGCTAATGTTTGTCTTTGTGAATATCAAGTTCTCCATGGAAGTGTGGTTAAATCCACAATGAGGACCAAAGTGGAATGCCTAGGGTCCCGGGAATATGCAGGTCTAGATAAAGAGCCTGGAAGAAACCTCTGACCTCACACTAGAGTTCATGGTGTGTCAGTGTGATGGACAAAGGGTCCCAGTAGAGACAGGGAGCTAAAGTTCCTCCAAAGCAGCTGCACATACTTCAAACATCCTTTAAGGCTGATTGGCCAACAGAATAATTATAGAGAGATGGAATGTTTCAGGTTCACAGCCAAATTATCTTCAGCTATTTTTAGTTTCCTTAATAGCCATTTTTGCCATCTCTGTGTCTGACCTAACATTCTTGTACTAACAGACCCCCAGCTCCCTCCAACCCAGAGGCTAAGAACATCATCAAATAGCATCTGAAGCCTACAGCAGAGACTTCCTGCTTTTATCTACAGCCCATCCACCTGAGTTTCCACCAATGCATTTGAAAAGTGCCTTGATGTCACCTTTCATTCTGTAATGATAAAAACTTCCTGAAATTGTGATCATGTTGGCCTATAGAATTTAGGCTAACCTAAATCTGTTCCTAGACCATGCTCACTCATATTTGGCTTCAGAAAAATAAAACTATCTCATTCCCTTTGAGGTGAAAGTTGTATGCTTTGCATCAACAAGATACAGGGAAACTCACAGAGTGGAAATGGAAGAAAAGCCTTGGCTGTAGGGACAGACGCTACAATGTTCAGGGGAAGACAAAATCCCTTGAGTGGAGGGGACTCCTGAGAGAAAAAGGCAGACGGCCTTGGCTGGTAGAGGCCAGAACCCTCTGGGGTTGAGGGGGTGGGAAGACAGATGGACAAAAGCCTAGATTTGAGTGGCCAGGGGAAAAGGTGGGGGGGGGGAGCCTTGGCTGGTAGAGGACAGAAGCCTTGATGGAGCAAAGGCAAAAGGCCTGGCCTTTGTAAGGAGAGTGTGCCGAAGGTTAGAAGCCAAGCGCTTTAGTAAAATTGCAGATAGTATGTAGGGGGTCTGTAGGAGTTTCATCAACATCCTTCTAGAAAAAGCAAGATGTCTGCTTTTACAGGTTTTCCAAGGGAAAAGGAGGAAGCATGGGGAGTCTGGTTAGCGTGTGGTCTATAGTAAGTCCTTGTAGTCAGGTTGTCTCCTATTCCCAAGCAGCAGGGGAAGGGAGAGGATTCTGCTCTTTCTGAGAAAATATTGTTGGGTCACAGCAGATGGTCTGTCAGCTCTTTATAGCAGCTGTGAAAGGAGAAAGAGGCTGCATGGGAGGGTGGTCTGGGCCCTATCGGTGGTCAGCCATGTTTCTGAGATTTATGATGTCTGCTTCCCTCATTATCGTCACTTGCACTCTGCCCGCATTCTCGGGACGCCTGTGTCCAGGCACTTCTTGGAATGCTGAGTCTCATGAATGTCTGCTGGTATCTATGCTGGTATCAACTCTATGCACTTCCTCAGGTGTTACCTAAGGTGGAGAGTTAATTCAGAACAAAAAAGGCATTAGTAGTACATATGTGCTAGTTAGTTAACATGCACCTGCAGATACATTCTTTTCTGCAATATGGAGTACAGAAGTGTCCCTATAGTTTAGAATAGAAAAGTCTCCCTAAACTGGGTGTGGTGGCGCATGCCTTTAATCCCAGCACTTGGGAGGCAGAGGTAGGAGGATCACCATGAGTTCGAGGCCACCCTGAGAATACATAGTTAATTGCAGGTCAGCCTGAGCTACAGTGAGACCCTATCTCAAAAAACAAAACAAAACAAAAACAAACAAAAAAGTCTCCCTGTATATCCCCCTTTCCCTGTCATTCCCACTGTTAGCAATAATTCTTATATATGATCTATTTCATATGAAAGGTGGCATCCTGCCACTGCATTCATTTTATTGTCAGCATGGCTTCTTACTGGTAAAGGAAGTTTCTAGCCTATAGTTGTGCACATCAGAGCACACCATATGCAACAGAAAACAATTATGTTGGGCTGGAGAGATTGCTTAGTGGTTAAGGCACTTGTCTGCAAAGCCTAAGGACACAGGTTCAGTTCCTCAGTACCCACATAAGCCAGATGCACAAGGTAGACCATGCGTCTGGAGTTCATTTGGAGTGGCTAAGGGACCTGGTGTGCCCATTCTGACTCTTCAGTCTTTCTGATTGCAAATAAATAAATATTTAAAAAATATATACAAAAAGAAAACAGTTATGTTGAAGAGATAAAAAGTTCGAAAACTAAGAAGGCTTCCCTGAGTTGTAAAGCTCAAAAGCCAGAGGTAAGAATAGACGTATCGAAACTGAAGAAATCCTATCTTCTTTACATCAGAGACAATTTTATGAACTTTATTAAGCTTTTGCTAGCTATAAACAATTTTTAACACATCCTGTGAAAATAGCACATTCTTTGGCAGGTGAGATAATTGTAATATCTTCCCTCCCACCAGGGCAATCTCAATTCTGTCCCCTGTAGGGAATAATGACTAGAAAAAACAATCTGTACATGTTCAATACAGATGTATTTTCTTTCCTCAAATATTTCTGAACCATAGTTGGCTGAATCCATGTATCTGTGGAACTTATGAATATAGAGGGTGGGCTGTGTTTATTTTCAGAGAAACATCTTGAGGCTTGCAGGAAATGGGTGAATATATTTAGCAATCTGATGGCTTAACTCATGGTAGCTGACATTTGAATAAGAGCTTACATTCTGGTTATTTAAGTAGCTATTTCTGATGAGGTTGAACACATTGTGAGTAGAACTTCTCTCCCCCCAGAAGTGAGATGGAGAAAGCCACTGACGAAAAGCATCACTGAACCAGGAGGTCTGCTTTCTCTGAGTTCTGGTGATTTCTCCAGTCCTTCTATTATTTCTTGGGCCTCTGGTAAGTCATGGCCTTCCTTCCAGTGGCATTTTTTTCCTTCCAAAGTTCTGTAAGCTTTCCTCCTCTACCTCTCTCTCTCTTTCTTTTCCCAGGTAGGATCTCACGCTGGCCCAGGCTGACCTGGAATTCACTCTGTAGTCTCAGGCTGGCCTTGAACTCACAGTGATCCTCCTACCTCTGCCTCCCGAGTGCTGGGATTAAAGGTGTGTGCCCACCATGCCCAGCCTCTTTTTTTTTTTTTTTACAACTGAAAAATCTTTACAAGCTCAAATGTATGCAGTTATCTATTTGGCTTCAACACTCTCCCCACCTTAGAACAAGCTACAGGTGGTGTCAGATACCTCAGGTCTCCAATCTCAGGCAGCCCCTGCTTTCTTCAATCTCGGAAGTCCCAAGTGCAAAGTGAACCCATACTGGCACAGGTTCAATGTGAAATCCTCCTCCCATGAGGGTGAGGGCTCAGGAACCTAGTGGCTGGGGTTCTGAACCAATCCTCCAAACTGTGGTGCACACAAGCTGCCAGCACTTTGTTAGCAATGTGATTATTCATGTGAGACACTTCTTTGAAGCTTCTAGAGCACCTATTCACAACATGCTGCGGTCTACACTTTTCATAGCAGACCTGAAGACAGCCACTCGATTCAAGCTCCCCCTCCTCTTTTTTTTATTTAAATGTGTAGCCCAGGCTTGCCTTGAACTCATGGATCCTCCTGCCTCTACCTCTTCAGCAATTTCCTACTTGCGTGCGCCACCACAACCGGCAAGCTCCCCCTTTTAAAAAACAAGTATTTAGGGCTGGAGGGATGGCTTAGCAGTTAAGGCACTTGCCTGCAAAGCCAAAGGATCCAGGTTGGATTCCCCAGGATCCACGTAAGCCAAATGCACAAGGTGGCATATTCGTCTGGAGTTCATTTGCAGTGGCTGGAGGCCCTGGTGTGCCCATTCTGTCTCTGTCTCTCTTAAATAAATACATTCATTAATTAAAAATATGGCTGGAAAGAAGAAAAAAGAAAAAAGATAAAAATATGGCTGGAGAGATGGCTTAGTGGTCAAGGTGCTATCTGCCTGTTTCTCAAATAAATAAATTTAAAATTTTTTTAAAATTAATTAAAAAAATATTTTATTTTTATTTATTTGACAGAAAGAGGGAGTGTGGTAGTTTGAACCTGCTTTTCAAGGCTATGATTTATTTTGTCCCTGGATTAAGAATATGGCTGTGTCCTGCACACCTGGTATTAGTTTTGGAAGCATGAAAAATGCATGGAGTGGTCATGAATTGCACACGGTTCCAGGAGCCGCTGCTGAGATGCGGCATGAGGCAGGGCATGAAGACCCTCAGGAATAGACTGGAAGAGCTTTTGGAAGATGGATCGTGGTTTGCATGGAGACCTGAAGATGTTTTGGATATACCAGGACTGTGCAAAAGGGCTACCATGGAGTGCAGTGTTGGCATAGGATGAAAGTTTTCCCTGGCGACTCTGCTCAGCTGGAGGGGCGGAATTGGAAAACCTGGAGACTGTTAGTCTCTGGTTATATTGAACTTGAACTGCAGAAGTTTGATGACTGTTGATGGTGGTTGAGTTTAGTTTCTCCTTGCTATGCCTTTTACCAGTTAAAAATGTTTACTCTGTGCCTTTACATGTTGAAAGTATTTAACTTGTTTGATTTTACAGGACTCACTATCTTAAGTTGGTCAAGACTGTGAGAACCTTTGAAATTGGACTGAGTACAATTTACAATGTGTGATAGTTATAAATCTATTGGGGGCCAGGAGCTAAATATATTGGGGGCCAGGGGCAGAATGTGGTAGTTTGAATATATGTCCCCCAATATATTCAGTATTTTATTAGTTATAGTTTGCATCTGCAATCACCTTGCTAGAGGCAATGTCACTGGGGGCTGGTCTTAAGGTGTTAATGGTGGGTTTGAGATTCCATTGTAAAGATATGCAAATGTGCCTAGCAGGAGTTCCTGAAGTGTGCTGTGTGACCTTTTGTCTGTAGTTTTGGCTCTGTGTGCTGTGGTGGCTGGTTGGCTTTCTCTCTCTCTGTTTGGCCCTGTGAAGAGCAGGCTGCTTTTCCTGCCTTTATGGAACTTCCCCTGGATCTGTGAGCTTCAATAAATAATATCCCTTCCTCCATAACTGTGCCTGGTCTGGAAGTTCATCTCAGCGAACCTGAAGCTGTCTGCTACAGGGAGGGAGTGAGAATGGGCATGCCAGGGCCTGCAGCCACTGCAAATGAATTCCAGACACGTGTGCCCCCTTGTGCATCTGGCTGATGTGGGTCCTGGGAAATCAAATCTGGGTTCTTTGGCTTTGCAGGCAAACACCTTAACTGCTAAGCCATCCCTCCAGCCCTAAAAATTAATGTTTTAAAGTATTTTATTTATTCATATGAGAGGGAGAGAGAAAAGGGGAGGAGGAGAAAGTGTGTGTATGTATAGGTATGCCAGGACCTCCTGCCACTGCAACCAAACTCCAGATGCATGTGCCACTTTGTGCACCTGGTTTTACATGGGTACTGAGGAATCAAACCCCGGCCATCAGGCTTTCTGAGCAAGTGTCTATAACCTCTGAGAAAACTCTCCAGCCCATTACTTATTGACAATTTTCTCTTTTAAAAATTTATTTATTTATTTATTTTTATTTATTTATTTGCAAGGGGAGAGAGAAAGAGACAGGACACAGACAGAATGGGTGTGCCAGGGTCTCCAGCCTCTGTGAATGAACTCCATAGGCATGTACCACTTTGTGTATCTGGCTTTACATGGGTACTAGCTAGACTTTGCAGGCAAGTGCCTTAACTGCTGGGCCATCTCTCCAGCCCTATTTATTGACAATTTTTAAACATGTGCATAATGTATTTTGACCATAATCCCCTCCCATTACCTTGTTATTTCCCTGCGTCTGTAGCCCATCCACTGAAATCCTTTTTATTTAGTCCCTATTCTATTTTGATGTTTTTTTTAATTAAAATATTAGAGTGCTGGGCGTGGTGGTGCACACCTTTAATCCCAGCACTCAGGAAGCAGAGGTAGGAAGATCGCTGTGAGTTCGAGGCCACCCTGAGACTACATAGTGAATTCCAGGTCAGCCTGAACTAGAGTGAGACCCTCTCTCAAAAAAACCCCCCAAAAATTATTTGAGAGAGACAGGAGGGGAGAGAAAGAGAAAGAGAGAGAATAGGCATAGAGCTTCTTGCCTCTACAATCAAAGTTAGACATATGCACCACTTTGTGTGTCTGGCTTTACATGGTTACTGGGGAATCATGGCCAGGCCATTAGGCTTTCCAAATACACTTTTATAACCACTAAGCAATCTCTCCAGCCTTTGATGTCTTTTTAAAAATTTTTTGGTCACTCCTTCATTATCCATGTCAAAATGTTGATGGGTCCAATATTCTGCAGGTCTGGGTAGGTAGCAACAACAGGGATTTGGAGTATCTTTGAAAGCAATGGAGCCAGTTTTAGGTCTTGGGTGGGCTTTAACCCAGCAGTTAGGGTGCCGGAAGATCATGGTCACAGGTTGTTATCTTATGAATTTGACAAATGAAATCCACGACCATAGAGGGTGAAGTTTAGAAAGATTGTTTTAAAATATATTTTATCTGGCTGGAGAGATGGCTTAGCAGTTAAGGCTCTTGCCTGCAAAGCCAAAGGACCTCGGTTTGATTCCCCAGGACCCATGTAAGCCAGATGTACAAGGTGGTACATGCATCTGGAGCTCGTTTGCAATGGCTGAAGGCCCTGGCGTGCTCATTCTCTCTCTCTTTCCCCCTCTTTCTCTCTCTCTTTCATGCTCTCAAATAAGTAAGTAAATAAATAAAATATGTTTATTTATTTGAGAGAGAGAGAGAATGGGTGTGCCAGGGTCTCCTGCCACTGCAAGTGAACTCCAGATGCAGACACCCCCCTTGTGCAACTGGCTTACATGGGTCCTGGGGAATCAAACCAGCATCCTTTGACTATGCAGGCAAATGCCTTAACTGCTAAGCCATCTCTCCAGCCCAGAAAGATTTTATTATGCAGCTTAAGAGAGGGAAAGGAGGCAGAGCTCCTGTAAGACAGGAGGGGCTCCCTAGAAACGGAAAAACTTGTCTGGTGATTCGGATTAGGATCTTCTATGGAAATTTACTGGATGGAGATCCTGCTGGTCAGTACAGTTCCCATGTCAGGTGTCTAGGCTCTTTGTAACCTTACTCAAGTTTTCCTGTGAGATTTCTCAGGAAGGTGAACTTGTTTAGGGTAGAAGAGATGAGGAAAAACCAGATCCCAGGTCCCATGTTATGTTTCGGCACCTAAGAGTCTTATTCATACCCTCCTGTCAGGTTTTAGGAGAAAAGAGATAAGGAGAAAACCACACCCCCTCTTACAGGCTCAAGGACATTTCCTGCTGTTGTTCTCTTGGGAGGGCGGTGAGGATGTTACCCTCAGATGCTTAGCCAACTTCTATCTTATTTCCCCTTCTGAAGAGGTCACCCTAACTGCCTCAGCAACTGCTGCTCGGGGTCATGACTGCCATGACCACTGCTTGTCCAGAAGACAACATTCCAAAGCCCTCTCCCCCATCCTCTGGCTCCTCTTCTGCACTGTTCCCTGAGCCTTGGAGGGCATGGTAGGGATGTCTTTTATATACATATACATATATACATATACATATACATATACATATATATATATATATATATATATATATATATATATATATACACATGTGTGTGTATGTATTTTTTGTTTTGTTTTGGTTTTTCGAGATAGGGACTCACTCTGGTCCAGGCTGACCTGGAATTAACTGTGTAGTCTCAGGGTGGCCTCGAACTCATGGAGATCCTCCTACCTCTGCCTCCCGAGTGCTGAGATTAAAGGCGTGCACCACCACACCTGGCAGAGATGTCTTATTTAACACTAAACTCAACAGGCACTTATTATCAGAACTTTGACTAGTTTTAAGTCTCCCCAGTAATCACCACCATCTGCAAAAACAGCCCCTGTCCAAAGGCGAGAATAAACATAAATGTTTAGAGGGCAATTTGATGGGTAGCTTTGTCTGCTCCCCTCCCCTTGCCCTCACCCCAGGCCAGGATCTATGATTTTCCTAACCATAGGTTTTTGAATAGGTTTTCAGTACCAGATTGTAGTAGTTTGAATGTATGTCCCCATTGACTCAGGTGTTAAAATTGAACTTGTAACTTGGATCTCCAGCCTCCTGGCTGGAGGTGTCCCTGGGGGCAGATTCTGGAGTCCAGCCCTAAGGTGTCCCTGGGGGCAGATCTCAATCCTAGCCCAAAAGTGTAGGGAGAGGAGCTTTGAGCTCTGGAGGTCCTGCTTGCTGCAGGTTTGTGTTTGCTGCTTTCTGGTGCTTGTTGGCCTGTGGTGGTTTCTCTCTCTGCTTGGAGTTATGAATGGGAGCCAGCTTCTTCTGCCATTGATGGAACTTCCCCTGGATCTGTAAGCTGGAAATAAAACTCATTTGTCCCATAAGCTGTGTTTGATTGGATGTTTGTCCCAGCATTGTGGAGCTGTCTACTACACAGACATAAGTTCCCTCCCCTGGAACAAGCCTCAAGTCCAATCAGAGAGTATTTGATACCCCTGTAACTGTCATAACGCAGTTGTACCATGGGGCACAGCTTGCTGGGCTATTCGGTTGTGTAGGACATACAGTGGGTACACTGCTGGGCAAGACTTCTATAGTTTTCTCCCCAGCAGACTGTACAGCACTTTCCAGACCTATGGTGGCCAGGTAGCAGAGAAGCCTGTAGCTCAGTTTCGGCTTGATTTCTTAGTGCCTTGAGATGGAAGCATGTGATGTCTTCAGCAGTTGGGACTTACTTAGTTCTGGTTGGCAATCAAGAGCACTGGCAAAGGCCTGTATTGTTTTGGGGGCCCCAAGGACCTCCCTGTCCAACAACTCACTGAGAGGTATTCAACCCTGGCAATGGGATTTTCCTGTAACAACCTATGGCTTATGAGGGCAGCATTATCTACCCCTGCAGAATACTTCTGCCCAGATACACACACATACACTCTCTCAAATTATATTGATTCATTAGCTAACAAAGTAGTTGATTTCCCTGTGGAATTTTTATAACATTGTTAGTTTGTGTACTACTCCCCTGACCCCCTTTTCTACTTTCCTATCCCCCTCCCCTGACCCATTCACTCTTCTTACGTATCTACTATCCCTGCCCCTTAAACTCTCCCTATTTTTTTCTATATTTTATCTTTTTTTGTTTGGTTTTTCAAGGTAGGGTCTCAATCTGGCCCAGGCTGACCTGGAATTAACTATGTAGTCTCAGGGTGGCCTTGAACTCACGGAGATCCTCCTACCTCTGCCTCCCGAGTGCTGGGATTAAAGGCATGCGTCACCACACCTGGCTTATTTTATCTTTTTAAAAAAACTAATTTGCACACATTTGTGTGTGCACATGCGTGTATGGACATGCCAGAGCTCCTTGCCCCTGTCAATGAATACCTAATGCTTGTGCCACTTTTTGCATCTGGCTTACATGGGTGACTTGAGTCTAGACTGGCAAGCTTTGTAAGCAAGCTCCTTTAATCACTGAGCCATCTTCCCAGCCCTAATATCTGTATCTGACATAACATTTATATGTGACATATCATCAGAGTATTATACTTAAAGTTACAACAATCAAAAACACAGTAGAGGGCTGGGGAGATAGCTCAGTGGTTAAAGGTGCTTGCTGAAAAGCCTGCCAGCTCAGGTTCAATTCCCCATTACCCATGTAGATCCAGATGCACAAAGTGGTACTTTTTTTGGGAATTAGTTTGCAGTCACAAGAAGCCCTAGCACACCCATGCTCTTTTTTTCTCTGCTCATAAATAAGTAAATAAAAATACTTTTTAAAAAAGTATGGATTCAAGAAGTAAAGGTAGCAGATGCGGAAAACAGGCATCTTGAGCAACCAAATTAACGTTAAAAATAGATTGACTAAGGCTGGGCATGATGGTGCACACCTTTAATCCCAGCACTCAGGAGGAGAGGTAGGAGGATCGCCATGAGTTTGAGGCTACCCTGAGCCTACATATTGAATTCCAGGTCAGCCTGGGCTGGAGTGAGACCCTACCTCGAAAAACCAAAAAAAAAAAAAAAAAAAAAAAAAAAAAAAAAAAAGATTGACAATATGTTTCTATATAGCTATAGTCATATTTTCATGAATGTTTGGGATATTTAAAGAATTTATGATTTTAATTTTTGTTTTTGCCATTTTGATTCTCTATAGCTATAGCCTCATGTGGAGTAGCTAGCTATATTTTTTTGGGGGGGAAGATTTTTAGGAAATATTGTTCCTTAATATCCAAATTATTGTAACTCTTTCTTAATATTTTATTTATTTCAAAGAGTGAGGGAGAAAGAAAGAGGCAGATAGAGAGAGAATGGTTGCATCAGCTTTCGGGCACTACAAATGAACTCCAGATGCATGTGCCACCTTGTGCATGAGGCTTATGTGGGTCCTGGGGAATCAAACCTGGGTCCTTTGCCTCTGCAGGCAAGTGCCTCAACCACTAAGCCATTTCTCCAGCCTAATTCTAACTATTATTTGTGGATAACTTGATCTGTTCTGTTATCTTGGTATTATAACAAATTTTAGTTTGGGAAAGTAAGTGGAAAGTCACATTACAGAAGAAATTAGGTAACAGTACAAGATCACTTTAAAGCACTTAGTAACAAAATAGTTTTTTCCATGTACCAAATATTTTTAGTGACAGTGTTAGAAATGTCAGACATGTTAGAAATTATGACTTACAGATTTTGTGGGCATAACCAAATATTATTTCTTATCTTAGTCAGGGAAATAGGACTCCAATAAGAGTCATTTTGTAGTATCATTCATTTCCTTTTCATTAGCAAAATATGAGTACTATTTAATTAAAAATTATCCTAGCTAACTGTACTAAAGGTCACCTTGATTATTAACACAAGTTTTGGCTAATCCTTCCTTTCCCTTCTCTGCTGCAACCTGGTTTCACCTTCCCACCCCTGGCATTCCCCTTTCACATTTCTTATCATTTTTAGATCTGTTACCTTCCCTACCAGCCTCATTTTTCACCCCTCTATGGGCTCCTTTCCAGTTCTCTGGCATATTTCTCCCACAATAACACACACATGTATATATATAAAGATTCTAAGCTACCATCTGCACATGAGAAAAACATGTGGTGTTTGTCTTTCTATACCCGAGTTACCTCACTTAACGTGTTTTCCAGTTCCACCCATGTTCCCAGAAAATTTCATGTATTCACTTTTCAACATTTTTTTCATTTACTAATCCATGTTGAGAGTGAGAGAAAGAGAGAGGCAGATAGAGAATGGGCATGCCAGTGCATCTAGTCACTACAGACAAACACTAGATGCATGCACCCCCTTGTGCATCTGGCTTATGTGGGTACTGGGGAATCATACCTGGATCCTTAGGCTTTGTAGGCAAATGCCTTAACTGCTAAGCCATCCCTCCAGCCCTATTTTTTTTGTGGCTGAACAGAATTCCATTGTGCATATGGATCAATTTTCATTATCCATTCCTCCACTAATGAACACCGAGACTTATTCCTTGCTGTTGTGAAGAGAACAATGACCCCTGATGAACAAGTATCTTTGGAGTAGTGTGCAGTCATTTGCTAATATGCCCATGTGTGGTATAGCTGGGTTATATGGTAGTTCTACTTTCAGCTTTTTGAGAAACCTTCATACTGCTCTCCACAGTGAATGCACAAGTTTATACTCCCATTGATAGGGAATAAAGGTTCCCCTTTCCCATGCCAGCATGTGCTATTTCTTTTCCTTGTTAATTTTTTTGTTTACTTACTTAAGAGAGAGAAAGAGAGGAAGGGAGAGAATGGGCCCACCAGAGCCTCTAGCCACTGAAAACGAACTCCAGATGCCTGTGCCACATTACACATCTGGCTCACATGGGTTCTGGGGAGTCAAACCTGGGTCCTTGGGCTTCATAGGCAAGCACCTTAACTGCTAAGCCACCACTCCAGTCCTGCTATTTCTTTTCTTTTTTTTTTTTTATAAGAATTTTTTTTGACAACTTCTATACTTACATACAAAAATGTATGCTATATCTCTCCCCTCACCCCATTCCCCTTTAGAACTCAATCTCTGTCATATCCCCTCCCTCTCTCCATTAGTCTCACTTTTAATTTGATGTCATCATCTTTTTCTTCTATTATGAGGGTCTTGCGAAGGTATTGCTAGGCACTGCAAGGTCATGGTTATCAAGGCCAATTTCTGTCTGGGCAGTTGCATTGTAAGGAGTCATACCCTTCCTTTGGCTCTTCCATTCTATCCGCCCCCTCTTCCGCAATGGTCCCTGAGCCTTGGAGGGTGTGACAGAGGTGTTTCAGAGCTGGGCACTCCTCCATCCCTTCTTCTCAGCACTATGTTGCCTTTTGGGTCATCCCAGTGGTCATTGCCATCTGAAAAGAGAAGCTTCTCTAACCAGAAGTGAGAGTAGAGTTAATATGTGAATATAAACATTAAGCGTAGTGTTTTCAGGGCAGCTTGGTGGGAATAATATATACATTTAGTCAGACAAGAGCAGGCTTTATACCCCTAAGGCTCATGACCTCCCTTGCCATTGACTTTTGCTTAGGTTTTTCAATACCAGGTATGTATTCCTCCCATAGAGAGGGCCTTCAGTCCAATTATGGAGCAGTTGGTTACCCCAAGAGCAGACATGCCACTATTGCACCCGTTCAGTCATTGGGCCTGTATGGCCAAACTTGAATTTTCAGTGTCCACTGTTTTCACTGCTGATGACTTCTGTCTCCCATAGGGCTGCATGCAGTGCAGCTTTTTCCAGCTTTCAGTTGGCTGGTCTACAGGGAGAAGGTTTTCTGCTCAGCACCAGCTTTCTTTCTCAGTGACCTTGCCTCTCAGGCAAGAGATGTTTTCAGCAATAGGGTCTTATCATCTGTTTCTCAAGGGAAACCAGGGGCTTTGGCAAAAGCCTTTAATGTTTTGGAGGCTACCAGGACCTCCTTGGCCAACAACTCCCTGGCAGGTATCCCATCCCAGGCACTGAAAATTTTCTAGTAACAGTCTACAGCTTCTGGATGTGCCAGTATTCAAAAAAGTAGGTTTACATAAGTCTTATTCACACTATCTTGAATTTTGATTGACCTCCCCCTGCCCTTCTTTTACTCATTCTCTTCCCATGGCCTCACTTAGGCCTTTCCCCTCCCTGTAATCTGTTCTTCTACTTACATATGTGCAATACCATCCACTTAACTCCTTCCCTCTCCTGCCTCCCTTATAGACTTTTACCAGCTTACTGGTTTCTAGTAGATATTTTTGGTTCCAGTTCACACATAAGTCTATACATTTGTAGCTAGGATCCACATATGAGAGAGAACATGTGACATTTGGCTTTCTGAGCCTGGGTTACCTCGCTTAATATAATCCTTTCCAGATCCATCCATTTCCCTGCAAATTTCATTTTTCTTTACCACTGAATAGAACTCCATTGTGTAAATGTACCACATCTTCATTATCCTTGCTATTTATTTTCTTGATGAAAGTCCACAAAAGACAAAGATGGAATCTCAAAGTAGTTGTTTTTTTCCAAAGTAGTTTTAATTTGCATTTCTTGATGGCTAAAGGTGTTGGACACTTTTAAAAGTATTTATTGGCCATTTTCTTTTTTTAAAGATTTATTTATTTATTTGAGACAGAAAGAGGGAGAGTGAAATAGAGAATGATCATGCCAGGGCTTCTAGCATGACAGAGATTGGAGGGGGTAGTGTGGGAGATGGAGCCAGTTTGGACAGGGAAGGAACATGTTTGAGGGGTGTTGGGGTTGACTGAGAGGAAGGTTGGGTTATGTGGGGGTGGGGGCAGTGATTCACAGCATAGGGAGGGAATTGGTTCATCCACTGAAAGGAAGATGGAATGGGGAGTGGTGAGTTGTGTGGAGGGGGGAAGAGGATCCATGTAGTCAAAGTCTGTAAAAGTCTCTAGCAAAAAGCAGATTCTGGTTTAAGTTTTGTTTTCTTGAATTGGGGGTTTTGCTCTCTCTCAAAAAAAAAAAATCTTTTTTTTTTTTGAGTCATAGAATCTAGAATGTCGTTCAGAACTGGCAGGGGAAGAAGGGAGAAAAGATAGTGTGTGGCTGATGGCATCTTTGAAGCTTTATGAGAATGTGCAAATTAAATGTAGATGACCTTTTCAAATTATCTCAGGGTTGAGTCAGAGGTGGGCTCTAAGGCGAGAGAGAGAGAGAGAGAGAGAGAGAGATGGGGGGGGAGGGAGGGAGATACCCATGGCGGGTCCTCATGAGACTCATAAAAAAAGTTGAAACCTGGCTGCTGCAGTGGGTGTGGCCTAAGCAGCACCTAGCTTGAGATTTAATAATGTAATATGATAGTATATATTCATTCCAATTGAAAAAGCAACTATTAGCCACATGTGGTCACACATGATTTTAATCCCAGCACTTAAGAAGCTGAGGTTGGAGGATGGCTGTGAGTTCGAGGCCAGGCTGGACTACAGTGAGATCCTACCTTGAAAGAAAGAAACAAACAAATAAAAGTGACTACTATGCATTCTTTTTAAAAAAAATTTATTTATTTGACAGGGAGAGAGAACAGATGGGTGCTCCAGAGCCTCCTGCCACTGCAAATGAACTCCAGATGCATGCACTACTTTGTATTAGGCACTCTTGCATGCCACAAAATAGTAATTATGTGTTTCTTCCACACCAACCAGCTGTTGGTGGATAAATATAGTAATTAAATAAGGAATCAAAACAGCGGTAAGTTAGAAGTGATAAAAATACAGCTTGTCTCTTATTTGAGGGTCTTCTTGGTGATGCCTTTTTCCTTCTCCCATCACCAACAAAATATTCACAAGCTCTAATTCTCAAGAGTCACTTGCCAAGTCAGCACTTAAAATGGTAGACATGTTTGAGACCAAGCATTCCTGCTGCTAGCGCACACACTGCAGACAGGCCCTGGAAGGTCACAGTTTTCTTTAGAGCAGGGAGCAATGACAATGCAGCACTTCCCAGCTACAATGTAACTAGCTCCTGCCTCAGTTTACTATGATCATAACTAGATGTCAATAGCACCTTAATTAGCCATGCTAGGGAAGATCAGCTCTTCAAAACCAGAAACTGAAATCCCTGGCACGAATTTTCTAGAATCCTGGATACCCCTTTTCCTTGTGGTCTACAAAGGACAGCCTGATTGGTCTGCCATCTGTCACAAAGAACAGGGGACATCATTTTTATTTCTATTTTTTTTTAATCGTATTCACCAAAGTTGGAATGAATGGCCATTTGATTCCCACCTCTCATCCCTATTATTGAAGGAGACTACATATTCCATTAATTATGCCTAAACTCAGACCTTACTGTACTAAAGCTTGGAATAAAGAATCAGGGACTTAAGAAGGCTTCATTTCAGTTTTATTTCTGTCTGATAAGGTTGTTTAGTTTTTATTCTTGTGTTTTCTCTGCTACTCTTACAAATATGAAGATGTGATAATAGTTTCTGCAACAGAACCTAGAACTAAAGAAAGCAGAACAACAACAAAAAAATCCCTGGCTATAGATTTTACACATACCAATGAGAAAAAAAATTACTTTCCTTCAAAATTACTGTAAATATTGATTCTTTTAAGGGTTGACCTTTCCTTCTTCAGTCTGACATGGTTCTCTCATGATCTTGATAAATTCCAACATATTAATTAGCATTGCAGCAGAAAGCATCACCGACATTAAAAGAGGTTTAAAGTACGCCCTGCTAGCTCAGTCAGTGGAGCATGAGAATCTTATGAGAGAGGTAAATAACTAGTCATGCTGACAGAGCAACTAAGCAGGGACATAATGTTTGAGACCAAGCGTCCCTGTCTGGCTATAGAGATGAGCTAGACAGAGATTGTTGGAAACACTTGCTCTGGGCAGGGGGAAAGGACAATATAGCACTTCACAGCTATACTGTAAGAATGGACCCAACCTGCCAACTACAGCAAATTCCTGTGCACACCTGCGTACTTATAGTCAACTGCTAGTAAATCTTGTGAATTTCCCTTAATTCCTTGGCTCAACATTTTTGTCTGCTTCATCCAAAACAAACAACATAATGCATGTTGGAAACCTAAAAAAAAAAAAAACAAAAAAAAAACAAAAAAAACTTAAATGTGAGCTGTGCTTGTAAATAGTAGTTTGTGAAGGAGGGAAGGAGAAGAGTGACTTTCTTTTTAAAAATAAATTTATTAGGCTGGAGAAATGGCTTAGCAGGTAAGGCACTTGCCCACAAAACCAAAGGACCCAGGTTCAATTCCCCAGGACCCACATAAGCCAGATGCACTAGGTGGCACATGTGTCTGGAGTTCATTTGTAGTGGCTGGAGGCCCTGGTGCTCCCATTTCCTCTCTCTTTCTCTGTCTCAAATAAATAAACATATTAAAAGTGTTTGTTTATTTATGAGAGACAGAGGAAGACAGTGAGAGTTGTATAGACATGACAGGGCCTCCTGCCACTGCAAATGAACTCCAGATGCATGTGTTACTTAATCTGGCTTTACATGGGCACTGGAGAATCAAACCAGGTTGTCTGGCTTTGTAAGCAAGCATTTTTAACTGCTGAGCCATCTCTCCAACTCAAGAAGAGAAAAGTAACTTTCTAGTGCAGAAACCTGTCAAATATTGAGTCAGCAAAGTAGCTGACTGATATCATCAATCATAACTTTTGATGTGATGGGACAAAAATGACAGTTTACACCTGTGATCTTCTATCCTTAAGCTCCAGAATGCAGGTTTACTCTTAGGGGAAACATCAGACAAATACTAATAGAGGGGAATCATATAAGTTACTTAAGTGTCAAGGTCATTAACAATAAGCTGAGCCATCTCTCCAGCCCCAGCAATCTTTTCAAGACATGATCATTGCCAGGTGTGGTAGTGGATGCCTGTAATTCCTAATTCCTAGAAGCAAGAGGTTCAGGAGTTCAAGGTCATCCTCAGTATTTAGTGAGCTTGAAGACCAGCCTGAATTTTATGAGATTCTGTCTCAAAACAAGAGCAAAAGACATATCATGTCACTCCCTATGTGACAGCAGGAAATTATTTATCCTACTGGGAACATACATCTGTTTATATAAAGATTTAGTGTTGTGAGTGCTAAGCATAGGACCAAGAGAATCGAGTACAAGGGATTTTTAAAAATGTTTTTATTGACAACTTCTATACATACAGACAACATATCATGATAACAGTCCAAAGGGGTGTTTTAAACATCAGAATCAGGGCTGTGGAGATTAACAGTTAAGGCGCTTGCCTGCAAAGCCAAAGGACCTAGGTTCAATTACCTAGGACCCTTGTAAGCCAGATGTACAAAGTGGCACATGTGTCTGGAGTTCGTTTGTAGTGGCTGGAGGCTCTGGTGTGCCCATTTTTCTCTCTTAAATAAATAAATAAATAAATAATAAACTAGATACTTAAAAAAAGTCAGGTGTGGTGGTGCATGCCTTTAGTCCCAGCACTTGGGAGGCAGAAATAGGATCACCATGAGTTCAATGCCAGCTTGAAACTACATAGTGAATTCCAAGCCATGTTGGGCTAGAGCAAGACCCTACCGCAAAACAACAACAACAACAAAAATAACATCAGAATCAATGCCCATTAAGAGACTTATCTGTCCATTGGAAAGGAATTGGTCTTCTTCAGGTTACACTACATAAGCACCTCTTGTTGGGAATGGTGGCTCTGCTGACAGGGTGTCATCCAGGTGTGGAGAGTATTTCTTGACCTTAGAATGGTGGATCCATGAGTTGCGTCCTGAGACCTTAATGGCAGTAGGGGTAGAAAGTATTATACTGTACAGACCTTCTCATGATACATTTAGGGGCGATGACTTTACACATATTAGTTCTCCAGGTTCAAACAGAGGAGTCCCTGACTACTGATATTGGACTCCAAGAAAGGTTTTGATATGGAACTTTCCCAATGATTTCTTTTTTATAAAAAAGTTTTTTGTTTATTTCTTTGAGGTAGGGTCTTGCTCTAGCTCAGAGTTGTCCTGATATTCACTATGTAGTCTCAGGGTGGCCTCGAACTCATGGTGATCCTCCTACCTTGGCCTCCTGAGTGCTAGGATTAAAGACATGTGCCACCAGGCCCGGCTTTTTAAAAAATTTTTTAAGGCAGGGTCTCACTGTGTTACCCAGGCTGGAATGCGGTAGGGGTGTAATCCCACTACTGATCAGCACGGGAGTTCTGACCTGCTCCATTTCCAACCTGAGCTGGTTCATCCCTCAGGCAGCCCGATGGACCCCTGCTCCTGGGAGGTCACCACATTGATGCCAAACTTAGTGCGGACACCTGATCAGCATAGTTCACTACAGAACTCCTGGACTGAAGGAATCCTCCTGCCTCAGCCTCTCGAGTAGCTGGGACTAGAGGCACGCCTCCACCCCCGGCCCCAGTGATGTTTTAGAAGGGCTGAAGTTTCTGAGTCTAATAAAAAGCAATTTATGGGAAAATGTTCTGTATAACACTTCAAAAAGACTTAAACCTTCTTTATGAGAAGTGTTTCTGATTCTTATTAAGTCAATGGGAAGGAGGGCAGTCCATGTGAGATAGATCTCTTAAGAGATCATATTCAGATATCTCTTAAGAACGCCATTGGTTACCTTCCCTGAGGATTATAGCCTCCAGACAGAGTGAAGGTCATAGTCTACCCCAGAGCCTTTGATACAGCCTCATTAACAAGACAGAGATCTTGTATTAATCTTCATTTACCACTAGGCTTTTGGACTTTTTTTTCAAGGTAGGGTTTCCCTCTATCCCAGGCTGACCTGGAATTCACTCTGTAGTCTCAAGGTGGCCTTGAACTCAAGGCAATCCTCCTACCTCTGTGTCCCAAATGCTGGCATTAAAGGCATGCGCCACCAAACTGAGGCTTTTGGACACTTAATATATAGCAAGGTATATAGCAAGGATTACTGCATGGCACTAAAAAAATCCTTGAGCTTTTAAACTGTTATTGGTAGCTGGCCTTTTGGGGCCTCTAGTCCCAAGGATATCGCCTTTGATGGAGGAAGGAAGAAAGGTCCTTTTGTAAATCTGCACAGGTTTTAGTCATAGTAAGAAGGCAGATTCTTTAGGCTCCTGAAATGCTGATAATCAGAGTAACTTTAGTCATCCTTAATCCTCAAATATGCACAGCTGTAAGTGCTTCTGTCTCCAGGTGACAGGAAGATTGTTAGGGTCCCAGCAAGGATCTGTTCCCGGCAGGGCCTGAGGATCTGTCTGACACACTTCTCTTTCTTCTTTCAGGGAGGCATCGCAGGATGTGTATAAATCATCTCAAAATTGTTCTTCTTTCAGGGCCAGCCAAACCTCACCATAGGTTTGGGTCTGATTTAGTAAGAGCATAACATTTTTCCATAGTAGATGAAAATTGTGAGTTCATGTTAGATGAAAAATAAAGTTTTGAAAAACCTGAATACATTTGTCAGGGTCATCTAAAACCCTTCCTAGGGCTGGAAAGATGGCTTAGCAGTTAAGGCACTTGCCTGTGAAGCCTAAGGACCCAGGGTGTTAGTTCTAAAAAGAGACCTTTGGGTGCCTACCAAACAGTAGCCTACCAAACTGGCTCTCTCAGTTGCCTTCAAACTTTTCCCTCAGACTCACACATCTGGAGTCAATGCAGAAGGAATCCAGATCCTCTCCTGGCTGAGAGTCTGGACTCCAAAGTGGGACCTGGGAATCAATAAGGGAGAATTCTGAGGAACCACACACCTGAGTCATTGAAGTCAGCAACTACGCTAATCACATTTAACTGGCTGATGGGTGTCTAAAGGGGCAGTGAGAGACATTAGCTATATGAACAGGTGAAGATTGCAAAAGATTATAGGTTTAGCAAGTTAGTTTACCCTTCAGGTCTTTAAATCTTCAGATCTCAGCCAGGCATGGTGGTGCAGGCCTTTAATCCCAGTACTTGGGAGGCAGAGGTAGGAGGATCGCCATGAATTTGAGGCCACCCTGAGACTACATAGTGAATTCCAGGTCAGACTGGGCTATAGCGAGACCCTACCTCGAAAAATCAAAACAAACAAACAAAATCTTCAGATCTTAATGGGACCTCCAAAATGTCATAGATTTCTAAGGTCAAGTTCATTATCTCCTGAACACAACAAATGACAAGCAAGGATGGTTGAAGGGAAAGCAAGCAAAAAAGGAAAGCTCTCCATGATAGAAAGGGGTCCTAGAAAAATGTGTGGCTTGGCTGGAGAGATGGCTTAGTGGTTAAGGCACTTGCCTATAAAGCCAAAGGATCCAGGTTCAATTTCCCAGTACTCAACATAAGCCAGATGCACAATGTGGTGCATGAGTCTGGAGTTCATTTATGGTGGCTGAAGTCCCTGGTGTGCCCACTCTCTATCTGCCTTTCTCTCTCAAATAAATAAAATAAAAATGATTATTTAAAAAAAAGAAAAATGGGTGGCCAACTAGCATAATGGAATGGGGTTTTCATTTACTAAGAAAGGATTTGGCTGGTTTGTGCCTATATCTAAATTAGGCATTGAGCTGGCATGAACTTTATTGGTTAAACTTAAATACTACTTTGAGGGCTGGGAATTTAGTTCAGTGGTTAAAGGTGCTTGCTTATAAAGCCTGCTGGCCCAGGTTTGATTCCCTAGTAGCTACATAAAAACCCAGTGCACAAAGTGGTGAATGAACCTGGAATTCATTTGCAACAGCAAGAGGCCCTGGTATGCCCATACTCTCTCTCTCTCTCAAAAAATAAATAAATAAATAAATAAAATAAAATAAAAATAAAAAATCAGGCATTGTGGTCCATGCCTTTAATCTCAGCACTGAGTTGGAGGTAGAGGACCACTGTGAGTTTAAGGCCAGCCTGGGCTAGGGAGTAAGACCTTGCTTCAAAACAAAACAACAAAAGGAAAAAGAAAAATGCTGGCAAGGGTGTGGTGAAAGAAGGGCTCTTATTCACCACTGGTGGGGTGGAGTGCAAATTGGTGCAGCCATTATAAAAATCAGTGTAAAGGTTTTCAAAAACATAAAAATAGAGCTAAGCTACTTTTTGGGCTGGAGAGATGGCTTAGCGATTAAAGCACTTGCCTGTGAAGCCTAAGGACCCAGGTTTGATTCTCCAGGTCCCATGTAAGCCAGATACACAAGGTGGTGCATGTGTCTGGAGTCTGTTTGCAGTGGCTAGAGGCCCTGATGCACCTACTCTCTCCCTCTTTCTGTCTCAAATAAATAAAAACTAAAAAAAAAAAAAATAGAGCTAGTTTTTTATTCAAGTATACCACTCCTGGGCATACACCATAAAACTCTATATTCTACTTCAGAGATATTAGCTCAGATATGTTTATTGCTGCTCTATTCACAATAGTTAGGAAATAGAATCAATAGATGCCCATATACTGATGAATGAAGATATGGTACATAAATGCAATACGGTTTTATTCAGCTATAAAGAACTGAAAATTTCAGGAAAATGGATGGAACTGGAAAAGGTCATACTAAGTGGGGAAACTAACTCCTCAGTAACTGGATTAGAGGGCTGCTCCATGGGAAGGAATTCCTACCTAGTACCGTTATGGAGGAAACAAACTGCTCTTTGATTAGACTTGAGGCCCACTTCACAGGAAGGAATTCCTGCTTGGTACGGAAACCTAATCAAAAGACCATAGCTTGGTATGGAAAACGTAATCAAAAGACCATAGCTAGGGAGGTCATAAGCCCTGGGGAGGGGAGAGTAAACTACTATTGTTGTCTGGCTAAATGCATACATTATGCTACCAAACTTCCCTCCAAATATTTATGTTTATGCCCATGTATTGATGCTACTCTCACTTTGGTTAGCAAAGCTTCTCTTTTCAGATGGTGGTGACCACTGGGGTGGTCAAAACTCACCAAAGTGCCAAGAAGAAATGATAGTGGTGTGTGTTCAGCATTGAGATGTCTCTATCACACCCTCCAAGGTTCAGAGACATTGCAGAGGAGGTGGGGGAAAGAAGGTAAGAACCAAAGAAAGGAGAGGAGTGCTTATAATACTGTCCTCCAGATGAAAAGTGGCTATGGTATTCATGACCTCACAGTGGCTGACACTACCTACACAAGATGTGCATAACAGTAAACAAAAAAAACAAAGGCATCAAAATAGAAGAGAGATTAGTTGCCAAGAAGGGGGAATTTAGAAACAGGAGGAAAAGGGAGGGTGGTGGGATGGGGATTATTATGTATGAAGTTCTCAATACAGTTTTTTTAAAATGATTTGCACTAAGGTCCCCTACATGGGTAGACAAAGTTGGTCCCAGAAGCTACTGGTTCTTAGTTGTAAATTCCAGTGCCAGCAATAAGTTACTTCCCAATGTGTTATTGTCAGGGAGGCCATAGAAACCTCTAGGACAATATAGGCCATTGCCATTGCTCTTGGTTGCCCACCAAGACCACAGGATATGTCCCTATTACTACTGACACCACTCGTTTTGGTTATAGGATGGAGAGAAACAAAGACAGAACTGAGCTAGAAGCTTCCTCCCTGTCAACTAGTTTTTTTTTTTTTTTTTTTTTTTTTTTTAAATCAGAAGGTGCTATACAAGCTGCTGGGGGAGAAAAGCCATCAACATTTTGACATGAAAATGTAAAAAACAAAAAACAAGTAAAATTTAAAATAAGAAAAGATGGGCATGGCAGAGGTAGGAGGATCACTGTGAGTTCAAGGCCACCCTGAGACTACATAGTGAATTCCAGGTCAGCCTGAGCTAGAGTGAGACCCCACCTCGAAAAACAAAACAAAAACAAACAAACAAACAAAAGCCAGATACATAAAATAAAATAAAATAAAATAAAATAAAATAAGAATTTAAAAATGTGTATAGGGATCTTGATTGGTTGTTAGGTTAGGGACAACAGCACAGACTCAGAGGTTTTTGGCAGGGAAAAAAAGGGTCTACCAGAAAACTCCTAGGAGGAAACAGCAGGAAATATAGAGAACAGAGGGCTGCCCCTGGTCCCCATCTTGATGAGTCAGGTTTCAGTTCAGACTGGCACCGCCTTCTCTTCTCACCTGTGGTCTCTACTAGCTACCCACAAAACAAGGCTACCTTAGTCCCCGCTCCTACTCTCAATGAATCATCCACCACTGCAGTTTCCACACATGCTGCACTTCAACTTGACCACAATTAACACAAAGGGCACTGATCCTCATGTACCCTGAATGAAAATAAGGTTTCAGTTGATCAATCTGCTGAGATACAGACCTATAAAGAATATCTGCAACCCTAGTTATTGTTTAATTTGAAAGAAAAACTTCACATGTAGAGAGGGGCAGTAATTAAAAAGAAAGATCTGAACAGACCAACTTTTAAGGTCTTATGCTACACTACTCATTTTTTAAATATTTTTTAAATTTAAAATATTTTTATTGAGAACATTTAAATTTTGAGAGAGGGTCTTGGTAACTTGTCCAGACTGTCCTTGAACTCATTCTGTAGTCCAACAGGCTTGAAACTGCAATCCTCCTGCCTCAAATCTCCAAAGTAGCTGGGTTTACATACTATTTTTGACATACTTCTGATGTAAAGAGTAAAGCTATTTTGCCATTGTTGAATGTAAACATAGAAAACTGATTTTGAAGTTTCCTTTACTTGTGATGCATATTCCAAATGTTTTCTCCTAGTCTAGTTTGTTGATTTTAAACAGTATTTATGATATGTTTGGCATGCAAAGTTTTATTGCCTGTGGGTTTCAAGTCCTTACGAGCATTTTTTTGTATGGTTTCATGATTTACATTTAGATCCCTGGTTGATTTGGACTCTGTTTTTGTATGTACTATAAGGTAGAGATCTATTTTTTCCCCAAACTAGGTCTTTCCTATGTTGCTTAGGTTTATCTTGAATTTCTAGGATTAAAATTATCTTCCTGTTTCCTTTTCCCTAGGTCTGACCAATCAAATTTTCTCTCTTCCCAAATAGCCATCGTGCCAGGCATGGTGGTGCATGCCTTTAATCCCAGCACTTGGGAGGTAGAGGTAGGAGGATCACCATGAGTTCAAGGCCAGCCTGTGACTACATAGTGAATTCCAGGTCAGCCTGGGCTAGAGCAGACCCTACCTCAAAAAACAAAAACCAAATAGTCATCCTGTTGGCCCAACTATTTGTTATAGAGTATAGGTCTGTCTCAATGATATGAAATTTTAACAGTCCTTTCCATTTGAGACTACTTGGATTTTTGGTTCTATCCTAATTTTCTTGTATATATTCTAATATTAGCTTATATAATCTTTATAATATAGGGTTTTCTTTGTTTCTTTTTTTTTTGTTGAGGTAGGGTCTTTCTCTAAGCTGACCTAGAATTCACTGTGTAGTCTCAGGCTGGTCTTGAACTCACAGTAATCCTCCTACCTTGGCCTCCCAAATGCTGGGATTAAAGGTGTGAGCCACTATGCCTGGCTATAATATAGTTTTATTATAGAAGCTAAATACAAAAATAAATGATGATCAATATTAAACTCTGCTTAGTTGGTTTGTTTTTACAGTGGTATGGGTTAGCAATTTTGAGACCAATTTATGTGTATTATAGGATTAAGAAAACAAAGTGAATATATTATGGACACAGTAAAAGATTCTATGTCTTGGAACAGGCAGATTCAGTGGGAATCTTAAGATGTTGCATTGGCACAGAGGTGACATGAACTTAATTTTTAAAATATTCATTTAGGGGTTGGGGAGAGGAATGTGTACTGGGGAATTAATTCTGGGCCTTCAAGCTTTGCAAGCAAATACCTTTAACTGCTGAGTCATTGCTCCAGCCCTACTTTTTAAAAAAATGCATGTGTAAGTACAAATATAAACAGAAATTTCTCATATATAGCTCATACATATGTATATTTATATATATGTTATATGTGTGTGTGTATTAATGAATGAGATTTCCTTTGAAGAAATGACGGCTCTGAAGTGCCAGAAAATAGGGAATGAGAGGATACGTGAACAGGAACCAGCTTGAAGGGTCTCCATTAGGTCAAAAACTGGAATAACTGAGCAACATAAATATTGACGGATCATAAATTAAAGGCTAAAATCAGAATCTCTGAGTCATAAAAAATGACAACGAGCCCGGCGTGGTGGCGCACGCCTTTAATCCTAGCACTCGGGAGGCAGAGGTAGGAGGATCGCTGAGTTCGAGGTCAGCCTGGGCTACAGTGAGGGCCTGCATGGGGGGTGGGTAATGACTGGCTAAATAAGGGAGAAGAGGAAACTATGATGGCTGGGTACCCCTCCCACGCAGATTTCACCCTTCTGCCAGGTATCCCTCTGCGCCCAGATCATCGCACCCCACCGTTACCTGGGCGGCGGCCGCGGGCTCCGGCGATGGCCCGGCTCCTTGGGCGCTGCGCCATTTCCGAGCTCCGCCTTGGTCGGCTCTGTGTTTGCAGCATCACTGCGCGCATCCTCGGGCGCCCCCTTGTCCGCCTCAGGCCACCATCCTGATACGAAAGAAGAAGTGAGCCAATCCGGAAGAGGTTTCGGTGGGCACGTCACTGCCAAAACCATTGCTTTCTGGTCAATCTCTGCTTCCGGTTGGGCTGTGGGCGAGGAGTGGTGCCCAGTCTCCCAAGGGCCCGGAGCCTTCCTGTCCCTAATCCGCAAGCTCCACCTCTATGGTGGACACCAGCGTGAGCAAACTCCCGATCTTCACTCTGCACAGAGCATCTGATCCCATTGATGTATAACCCGGGGATATGACCCATATGCAATACATTAATAAATAAACAAACTAGCTGCCTTCTGACTAATACACATGCTGCTTATGTCTTTTTAAGTTTGTTTATTTATTGTCAAGTAGAGAGAGGAGACAGAATGGGTGTACCAGGGCCCCAGCCGCTGCAAATGAGCTCCAGATGCATGCACCACCTTGAGCATCTGGCTTTACGTAGGTACTGGAAAATCAACCACCAGGTGGCTAGGCTCTGCAAGCAAGTGCCTTAACCACTGACCCATCTCTCCAGCCCCTGTCTTTTTTTTTTTTTTTTTTTAATTCATTGTGGAGCTGGGCATGGTGGTGCACGCCTTTAATCTCACCACTTGGGAGACAGAGGTAGGAGGACCGCAGCGAGTTCCAGGCCATCCTGAGACTACATAGTGAATTCTAGGGCAGCCTGAACTAGAGTGAAACCCTACCTCGAAAAACCAAAAATAAATAATAAAAATTCATCATGTATATTCATTATACACAGTAATTGTGCTGCCTAAGGTCATTTTCATACAAGCATATGTTGTGCATTGAGCCTACTTGCTGTCTTCCTGTTTCTGCCCTCCCACTCCCAAGAGTCCTCTTTATTCCCCTACAGTTTGCTTTGACTTTCATGTCATATACATGGCATGTGTGAAAATGCCATAGTTAACCCTTTGTGGGATAAGTTAAAAAATTATTTTTTAAAAAATAAAAGAAAACCATGATATTAGTCTTTCTGCAACAGGCTTAATTTACTTAATATGATTATCTCCATTTCCTATGTCTTTTTGTGTACAATAATTATTTTGAGGTAATTTTAGAAAAGCATTTTATTTAATAAATGAATTTTCACTCTCAAAAAGGGGGGTGTGAAGAGTAAAAACAATCAATAGGAAGGTTTCTTTACAAAGTAAATAAATAACCCTTGCTGGGCGTGGTGGCACACACACCTTTCATCTCAGCACTTGGGGGGCAGAAGTAGGAGGATTGCCCAAGTTTGAGTCCACCCTCAGACTGCATAGTGAATTCCATGTCAACCTGAGCTAGAGTGACACCCTACCTTGTAAAACCAAAACAAACAAAAGCCCTAAAAATATCTGGGTGTGAGATGATGCCTATAATCCCTCCACTGGGGAGACAGAGACAGGAGGATGTCTGTGAGGTGGAGTCCAGCCTAGAGTACCTAGGCAAGGCCTGTTTCAAAAACAAGAAACTACCAATCACTAAAAATTGTACTGCCATAGGATACCATATAACAATGTGTATGAAAATTGTACCGCCATATGACACAATATAACAACACCTGTGCATGAAAATGGCACTGCCATACAACACACCACATTTGCATGAAAATAGTACTGCCATACAGCACACTATAACAATACATATGTGTGAAAATAGTACTACCATATGATACACTATAACAACACATGTGAAAATAGTACTGCCATATGACAAAATAGAACTACTATGTGACAAAATATAACAACACATATGTGTGAAAATACCATAGTTAAATCCATTACTTTGTAGGCTAACTTAAGTAATTAATTGAAAATTGTAAAACCTTTTCAAAATTATAAAAAATGCATTCGGAAATCTTCCCCTTAAGTACCCTCAAGTATAAATTGTTAAATGCTTTAAAAATAAAATAAAGAACACCTTTAATCCCAGCACTTAGGAGGCAGATGTAGGAGGATCACCGTGAATTCAAGGCCACCCTGAGACTACATAGTGAATCCCAGATCAGCTGGGGGGGCGCGGGGAGGGGACCTTGAAAAAAAAAAACAAAAAAGAAAAAGAAACACTCCAAAATGGAAAAAAGATAAAACAGTGCATAGCAGTACCTATGAAATATGTTAATGCTGTACTTAAAAGTATATTAAATGTTCAATTAAAAAATTTAGAAGGAGAAAGCAGAATAAAGAATTAGGAAGGATAAAAGAAGAAACTAACAAATTAGAGAATAGAAGTGTGAACACTACCACATAACAGATCTGAAAATGAATAGCAGAAGAATGGCTAGCTTGATCAAGAAACAAAGAAAAGGGCTGAAGACATGGCTTAGTTGTTAAAGCACTTGCCTGCAAAGCCTAAGGACCCACATTTAAGTCGGCAGATCCCATGTAAACCAGATGCACAAAGTGATGCAAGCACACATAGTCGCACATGTGCCCAAGATGGCACCGTGACTGGAGTTTGCAGTGGCTGGAGGCTCTGGCATGCTAATTCTCTCTCTCTAAAAAAAAAAAAAAAAAAAAAAAAAAAACCCAAAGAGAAGCCCAGAGACAGAATAAGTATAGATACAGAAAATTTAGCAAATTATACGAGATTACTTAACTCTGTGCAGTAGATTTGAAAATCTAAATGAAATGGATGAAATTCCAAGAAAAGATAACCCAACAAAAATTTCAGAGATGGAAGTTCTAAGTAGACCAATTATCAGAATAGATATTGCCAGCAAATTCCATTCTCCCATACCTAAACCCACAAAAGCACCAGGTGAAAGCTATTTCACAGAAAAAGTCTACTGTATAGTGTTAAGGAACAAAGACAGCTGTTATTCATTCTGTCTTGACCACAGAAAAAGAAGGAAATATTCAAAACTCTACAAAGTAAGTATAGCACTAATGCCAAAACCTCATCAACACACAGATATCATACACCTGTATAGTAACCACAAATTCTTATTTGAGTATGAGAAAAATTATGATTAAAATAAGTAGAAAGTATTATAACATAAAAAGAATAGCATGTCATTTTCAGAACTGTAAGAATATAATCAAATCAGTCATCTAAGACAGGAAAACCCATTATCTTCATAAATGCTAAAAAGGCACTTGACAAAGTTCAACATATATTCTCCATTTAAAAAACTTAAAAGAGCTGGAGAGATGGCTTAGCTTTTAAGGCTGTGAAGCCAAAGGACCCAGACTTGACTCCCCAGGACCCGCGTAAACCAGATGCACAAGGTGGCACATGCATCTGAAGTTCATTTGCAGTGGCCGGAGGCCCTGGCATGCCCATTCTCTCTCTCTCCCTCTCCCTCTTTCTCTGTCAAATGAATAAATAAAAAAATATTTTAAAAATGAATAAGCATCTGTAAAATGTAGAGTTGGATTCCAGCTCAGCAATACATACTTCAAATCAAATGAAATCCAGATAAAGAGTAAGGAAAATAAAGCAGGAGTGCATTCAGGAGATTCTGACCCATTCCATAGCAGCATCCAGAAGGCATAAAGAGAAAACAGACTCAAGCCCCCAAAACACTTAAAAGGGGAGCTGGAGAGGTGGCTCAGGGGGTAAAGTGCTTGCCATGAGAGCCTGAGGACCTGAGTTTGGACCAGAACCCACCTTAAATGACAGTTGTGGTGCTCGTGCCTATAATCCCAGTGTTGGGGCGGTGGAAAAAGACAATCCCCGGTGCTCAGGCTCACTAGCTAGCTTTCAAGTGACAGACTGTCTCAGACATGAAGGTGGCCAGCAACTGAGGAAGACCACCCCCCACCACCTATGCTAGTCTCTGGCTTCCACATGAATGTGCACACATGTGGACACCCTACACACATGTTCACACATGTATGTATGTGTACCACACACATGCAAAAAAAATAAGTGGTTAAAAGAACATAAAAAACCAAATAGCATTCTGGGAGAAAAATTTATAACTCATAACTCAGAAACAAGCTCATTAGTACATAAGAAAGTACCTGCAAGGCTGGAGAGATGGCTTAGTGGTTAAGGCGCTTGCCTGTGAAGCCTAAGGACCCAGGTTTTTTTGGGGGTAGGGAATCACTGTAGTCTAGGCTGACCTGGAATTCATTATGTAGTCTCAGGGTAGCCTCGAACTCACGGCAATCCACCTACCTCTAGGACCCAGGTTTGATTCCCTAGTATCCACACAAGCCAGATGCACAAGGTGACGCATGTGTCTGGAGTTCATTTGTAGTGGCTAGAGGCCTTCTTGTGACCATTCTCTATCTGCCTTTTCCTCTCTTCTCTCAGACAAATAAATAAAATATTTTGGAAAAAAAGTACCCACAGATCAATAACATCAGTAGCCACAAGATATGATTCATGGAAGAGGAAGCATAAGTGCATAATAAAAAGCTGAGCCTCAGGCTAAAGAGGTGGCTGAGTAGGTAAAAGCACTTGACTGTGAAGTCTGATGGCCTGGGTTCAATTCCCCAGTACTCATGTAAAGCTAGATGCACAAAGTGGTTCATGTATATAGAGTCCATTTGCGGTGGCAGGAGGCCCTGGTGTGTCCATTCTTTCTCTCTCTTTCATAAATAAATGAATAAATAATTTTTAAAAAATATTTATTTTTATTTATTTATTTATTAGAGACAGAGGGAGGGAGGGAGAGAGAGAGAATGGGCACGCCTGGGGCCTCTAGCAAAGAACTCCAGATGCATGCGCCACCTTGTGCATCTGGCTTATGTGGGTCCTGGGAAATGAACCTGGATCCTTAGGCTGTGCAGACAAGTGCCTTAACCTCTAAGCCATCTGTATAGCCCATAAATGAATAAATACTTTTTAATAAGAAAAATACCATGAAACAGTGGTAAGATATAATTCCACTTACTATACTAGAAAATACCAAACAATTGCTAGATTTACTCTTCTTTTTAAAATTTTTTTATTTGCAAGGAGAGAGAGAGAGGAGAGGGAGACACAGAGAGAATGGGCATGCCAGGGCCTCTAGCCACTGCAAACGAACTCCAGATGCATGTGCCCCTTGTGCATCTGCTTATGTGGGTACTGGAAAATCGAACCAGGATTCTTTGGCTTCGCAGGCAAATGCCTTAACCATTAAGCCATTTCTCCAGCCCCTAGATTTACTCTTATTTGTGAGGTAGCAGGAAAATAGTCATTACCGTGTAAGCAGAGTTGACAATAGCCCATGAAGAACTATATGGCAATATTCATCAAAATTGAAAATTAGCAAACCTTTTTACATAGCAATTTTATTTCTAGGGATTATCTTATAAATGCACTGTATATGATGAATTGATTGGTGATTAAGATATTGCATTGCCATATTCTTTTTAAAATTTTTATTCTTTTTTTTACATCTTAACATTTTCATACATGTATATAATGTATTTTCATCTTATTCTCCTCAATTACCCTCTTTTATCCCCTCTCTTCCCCTCCCCTCCCATTAACACCCTTCTTCCATTAATCTCCATCTTACTTTCATGCCTTTAAAAATAATTTATTTGCCCATGTGTGGTGCTGCATGCCTTTAATCCCAGCACTTGGGAGGCAGAGGTAGGAGGATTGCTGTGAGTTCCGGACCAGCCTGAGACTACATAGTGAATTCCAGGTCAGCCTGGACTGGAGGGAGACCCTACCTTGAAAATAAATATTAATTTATTTGCAAGAAGAGAGGGATGGATGGATGGAGGGTGAGGGAATGAGCATGAAAATGAATGGGCATGCCAGGGCCTCCAGCCACTGCAAACAAACTCCAGATACGTGCACCACTTTGTGCATCTGGCTTTATGTGGGTACTGGGGAATTGAACCCAGGTCATCAGCCTTTGCAAGTGCCTCTAACCACTGAGCAATCTTTCCAACCCTCATACCTTGTTTTGTAATTAATTGAGTGAAATTAGGATTGCTTGCCATGATCATGGGTGCCAGGTTATCTACTACAGAATGATCAACTTACCAGTGGCTACATAAGTGCTGAACCCGACTCCCCATTCTCTTAGCAACCATTAGCTGCCCTTTGCTACTGAGGAAGGTGTGGGGTCTCATGTATCCTTTTCCTGTCAATGGTGAAGAATTGACAAGCTCAGTCTTGAAGGAAACCACAGCTGCGATGAGTGCATGAGTGTAATGGCCACGTCGTATCTAGAAGACAGCATTTGATGTCCCTTCTCCCCATTCTCTTTCTCTTACATTTTTTTCTGCAAGGTTCCACAAGGCATGGAGGGATGGCTTAGATATCCTGCTTGAGGCTGTGCACACAGGAATCACTCACTCTTGGAAAATTTCCCAGCTATGCATTTCATAGGTCATATGCATCTAGAAATTCATCCATTTCATTGAATTTTTACAATTTAGTGAAATATGGGTTTTTAAGGTATGTCCTTACGACTGTATGAGTTTTGTTGGTAACTTGCAATGTCTCCCTTTTCATCTTTAACTTTATTAATTTGAGTCTTCATGTGATTAAATTGGTTGAGTTTGTAAATCTTAACTTTAAAAAAATATTTATTTATTTATTTATTTGAGGGGGGGAGGGAGGGAGGGAGAGAATGGGTGCACCAGGGCCTCCAGCCACTGCAAATGAGCTTGAGATGTTTGTGCTACCTTGTGCATCTGGCTTGCATGGCTCCTGGAGAATCAAATGGAGATCCTTTGCTTTTGCAGGCATGCGCCTTAACTGCTAAGCCATCTCTGCAGCCCTCAGTCTTATCTTTTTAACAACCCAGCTCTTTGTTGCATTGATTATTTGTATTGTTTATTTTCTGTTTCTATTTCATTGATTTCTACCTGAACCATTTTTTTTTGGTATGTGTGATGTGTGTGTGTTGTATTGCTTGTGTATATGTGCTCATGCAGTGCCCTGTGTGCTTGTCTGCAGCACCCTATGGGCGGGCTTACTTGTGGCCAGAGGACAATATTAGGTGCCCCCCTTCATCACTCCTCACCTGCCAGCTTTTCCTTGCAATGGAGTGTTTTTTTTTTTTTTTTTGTTTCTTGTTTACTGATTCCAGAGCTTTCTGTTCATGAGTTATCCAACTTGGGTGGTCTCAGGTCCCCTCAGGCCCTCATACTTGCATAGAAAGTGAACTGCTAAGCTTTTTCTTCAGCCCTCTACTCTGCCCTTAATTATTTATTTCCTTCTATCTTTGGGTTTTGTTTGTTTCTATTTTTCCAAGGATTTGAGGTATACCATTAAGCTATTTACCTGAGTTCTCTCTGATTTTTAAGCTTAGCTATAACTATATTTCTTAAGACTGTCTTCATTGTACCCTATAAGTTTTGGTATACTGTATTTTCATTCATTTCTAGGATTTTCTTTTAGTTCTTTCTTGATTTCTTCAATGATCTATTTATACATTCAATAGTGTATTATTTAATGTCCATGAGCTCATGTATTTTCTGTAAGTTTCTCTTGCTATTAGTTTATAACTTTACTCCAAACAGAATATAAGGAGTTACTTCAATTTTCCTGTATTTGCTGAAACTCAATTTGTGTCCTAATAAGTGATCTATTGTAGAGAATGCTCCATGGGCTGCCGAGAAGAATGTGCATTCTTTAGTGTCTGGATGGAATATTCTGTAAATGTCTACTAAGTCCATGTGATCTATGATGTCATTTAACTCTGATGTGTTTCTCTGTTTGTTTATTTTTTTTGTTCAGATGATCTCTCTTTTGGTGAGACTGATGTATTCAAATCACCCATTATGTGCTTACACAGTATGGCTGGTGACATTAGCAAATGCTCACTCAACTGTAACACAAAAGCAGCATACTACAAGAGATGGAACTGGATCTGCCTCTATTTCCAACAGACTCACATTCAACTTTTGCTCATGAAAATAGTCAGGAAAAGCTACTAATCCTTTTTTTAAAGTTAATCTAAAATCTCAGCCCAAAATACAATAAAATAAAGGACTCTAAAACTTGAGTGACAGCTGGAACAACCCACACTGGTGATGACAGAAGTGGCGAAAGAAATTTCAATCAGTTGATTTTCTGTGGTTGTCGGTCTTTTTGCTAGTCTCACAGTAATGGAGGCCGCACTTTCTTTTGAAGGAACCAAGAAAAGGTAGGAGCTTTGGTTCTCTGGGCAGTAATCTGATGCAAACCAGGGTTCTGGGGTTTTTGCACTATCCAAGGTCTGAATGGAATGTCTTTTGTCATTAAATTTTTAAATTTTGCATTTTTTATTTGCAAGTAGAAAGAGAATAAATGGGTGTGCCAGGGCCTATTGCCACTGCAAACAAATTCCAGAGGTATGCACTACTTTGTGCATCTGGCTTTATGTGGGTACTGGGGAATCAAACTCGGGCTATTTGGCTTTGCAAGCAAGTGCCTTTAACTACTGAATAATCTCTCCAGCCCTTATTATTTATTTGTAAGGAGATAGGGAGAGAGAGAAAGGATAAAAGAACAGAATGGACACAAACTCCAGGTGCATGCATACTTTGTGCATCTGGCTTTACATGGGTACTGGGGAGTCAAACCTGGGTAGTCAGGTTTGCAAGCAAGGGCCTTTAACTACTGAGCAATCGCTTCAGCACCTCCCATTTAAAAATATTTATTTGGGGAGAGAGAGAGGAGGGGAGATGGAATGGGCATGCCAGGGCTTCCTGCTACTGCAAATGATGCCCAGACACATGCACCACTTTTTGCATCTGGCTTTATGTGGGTACTGAGGAATTACACAAAGGCCATATGCTTTACAGCAAGCACTTTTAACTGCTGGGCCATCTCTCCAGCCCCAGGATGTCCTTTTCTTTTTTACTTTTTAAAATATTTTATTTATTTGAGAAAGAGAATATATAGGGGTACTCCAGGGACTCTGGCCACTGCAAAAGAACTCCAGAACATACACCACAGTGTACTTCTGATGTTATGTGGGTACTGGGAAATTGAACTCAGGTCCTTAGATTTGAACATATACTCTTCTCTCCTATGAAGGTCCGCTGCCACGTAGAACCTACAACCCATACCTGTGCCAGAGCATCCTTACCAGAGGACAGTTGGGTTTATTCCCTGAAACGTGATAAATGGGACATATCTCACGTAATTCCTTTGTGATTCCACACCAGGTTGCCTAGTGACAGGCTCTGAGCATGCAAGGCTGCACAGGTCGCAGCCAGCTGCTTCTCAACAATCCTGCAGGGACTCATTTCCTCCCTGGGAATTGCCACAGCCCTCTACTATGCCTTTCTGGGGTTATATGGACACTTAGTTGGGAGGGAGCATGTGGGTCTACTACCATTAAGGTCTATGCCTGGGCCACCAAGCACTTGGCTGCCTTGAAAGCAGCCTCTGTTTCTGGAGTCTAAGGGCACACCAGTTCCCTAAAAAGCTTGAAAAGGCCTGCCATTGTTTCACAGTTTCTGGCCATGGCTAGGCCTGGACTTTGTCCCTAACAGCCTCAGGCAATGTCTTTGTCTTACCTGACCAGGTAACACCCAAGAATTTGACAGATAATTCAGGTCCTTGGATTTTGTCATGTTCACCAGCCCACCCCCATTCACCTAATGTAGGCTGGTTGTGCTGGTCTCCAAATCTGCAAGTGAATCAGAAGCATTATGTCATCAATATAGTGGCACACATGGACAAATGTCAGGTGTTCCTCACAGCAATCTTCTTTCCTCTGCCTCTTGAGTGCTGGGATTAAAGTCATGCACCATGATGCCTGGCATTCTTTTATTTTTCATTTTATTATTTTCTTTTTTTAAGATTTATTTTAATTTATTTATTAGAGAGAGAGAGAGAGAGAGAGAGAGAGAGAGAGAGAGAGAGAATGGGTGCACCAGGGCCTCTAGCCACTGCAAATGAACTCCAGATGCATGTGCCACCATGTGTATCTGGTTTATGTGGGATCTGGAGAATCAAACCTGGGTTCTTAGGCTTCTCAGGTGTGCACCTTAACTGCTAAGCCATCTCTCCAGTCCTCTTTTTCATTTTAATATTTAATTAATTTATTTGCAAACACACACAGAGAGAAACAGACATAAATACACACAGAGAGAATAGGTATGCCATGGCCTCTTGGCACTGCAAATGAACTCCAGATGCATGTGCCACTTTGTGCATGTTACTGGAGAATTGAACCCAGGCCAGCTGCCTTTACAGATGAGGGCAGATGAGGGCTTTAATTGCTGAGCCATCTCTCCAGCCCCATTCCTTCCTTCCTTCTTCTTCTCCTCCTCCTTCTTCTTTTGTTTTCTGAGGTAGGGTCTCGCTCTAGCTCAGGCTGACCTGGGAATGTACTATGTACTCTCAGGGTGGCCTCGAACTCACGGCAATCCTCCTACCTCTGCCTCTCAAGTGCTGGGATTAAAGGAGTGCGCCACCACGCCCGGCCCCCCTCCGTTTTTGATGCACAGTCTCAGTCTACCTCAGTCTAACCTGGAACTCACTCTGAGTCTGAGGCTGGCCTTGAGCTTTGGCAATCCTCCCACCTCAGTCTCCTGAGTGCTGAAAATCATTCCTGGATTTATGCCCATATCTTGAAGTGGGTGCTCTACTTTTTCTTCTAATAATGTCAGAGTTTTAGGACTCTTTAAAAAATATTTTGGGCTGGAGAGATGGCTTAGCAATTAAGGCACTTGTCTATGAAGCCAAAAGACTCAGGTTCAATTCCCCAGGACCCACATAAGCCCGATGCACAAGGGGATATATGCATCTAAGTTATTTTGCAGTGGAGAGAGAGAATATGGATGCACCAGGGCTTCCAGCCACTGCAAATGAGCTCCAGATGCATCTATCACCCTGTGCATCTTGCTTACACGGGTTGTGGGGAATTGAACCTGAGTCCTTAGGCTTCACAGGCAAGTGCCTTAACCACTAAGTCATTTCTCCAGCCCAAGAGTTTTAGGACTCTTTTAGTTTAAGGTTTAAAGTTTGGTTTAAGATATTTGTTCCATTTGGAGTTCATTCTTATGCATGGAGAGAGCTATGTATTTAGTTTTATTCTTCTACATACAGATATCCAGTTTTTCTGGCATCATTTGTTAAGAAACCCATCTTTTCATTGAATATTTTGGCATTTTTGTTAAAAGTCAAGTGGCTGTGGCTGCATGTGTTTATAACTGTATATTCTATTCTATTATATTGATCTACATGTCTGTTTTTGTGCTAGTACCATGCTGTTTTCATAACCATGGCTCTGTAACATATCTTGAAATGATTGCTTATTGCTTTTGCTCAAGATTACTTTAGCTATCTGAGGTCCTTTATGTTTCCAAATGAATTTTAAGATATTTTTTTTCTATTTCAGGGAAGAATGGTGTTGGAATTTTGACAGGAACTGCATTAAACTTTTAGATTGTTTTTGGTGAGGTAGTCATTTTCACAACACTGACTCTCCTGATCTGTAAGCTTGGGGTATCTTTCCACAGTTTCCACCACTCTCATTGGGGCTGGCAGGCAAGGGCAACTGCACTGAAGGGAAGAACTTCCCTGCAGCCTGGCCCCAGCTGACTCATATAGATTAGCAGTATCTCCCTCCTGCTTCTCTGTAGGGATCTTACCTGCTAAATAAGTTCATTGATAGATCTTATCTCGTGCAGAAAAAGAGCATATAGTGTATTATTTTGTCTCTTGTTTCCCCAAGTTCCACGGGTAAGGTTTATGTTCCACCACCATACCCAGTAGTTCTCTCTTTCCTTGTTTTTCAATTTAAAAAATTATTTTATTGATTTATTTATTTGAGAGAGAGAAAGAAGCAGATATATAGAGAGAATGGGTGCACCAGGGTCTCTAGCCACTGCAAATTAACTCTAGATGCATGTGCCAGCCACCTTGTGCATCTGGCTTACTTGGGTACTGGGGATTCAAATCTGGGTCCTTTGGCTTTGCAGGCAAGCACCTTAACCACTAAGCCATCTCTCCAGCCCCTATCTTTTCTTTCTTTCTTTTTTTATTTTTGGAGAGAGACACAGAGAGAGACAGACAGAAAGGGAGAGGAAGACAGAGATGGGCGTGCCAGCAGTCTCTCAGCTGCTGTGGATGAAATCCAGATGCGTGCGCCCCCTTGTGGTCAAGTGCGGCATTGTGCCCTTGCGTCACTGCATCTGGCTAAACGTGGGACCTGGAGATTGGAACTGGGTTCTTAGGCTTAGCAAGCAGGCGCCTTAACCGCTAAGCCATCTCTCCAGCCCCTATCTTTTCTTTATAAAGTAGCATGCATCACATATTCTCTGATAGTAATCTTGAAATGGGCTCATATAATTGTTCAAGAAAGAAGCTGTTGCTTTATACATGTCCACTTCTTCCTTTGCATTGTCCCTGCTTATAGTATTACATCTACAGTAGTCCCTGGTTTTCTCTTCCCATCCAACTGATTGTAGGGATCTCCTCATGAGGCCATAGGTGCAGGCTAGGAGTAAGAATGGAGTGTTACAAGAGTTGAATATTGAGTGTTTTTTAAAAAAAATTTTTAAAAATTATTTTATTTATTTTTGGAGAGAGACACAGAGAGAAACAGATACAGAGGGAGAGGAAGACAGATAGAGAATGGGCATGCCAGCAGTCTCTCAGCTGCTGAGAACGAATTCCAGATGTTTTCGCCCCCTTGTGGGCAAGTGCAGCATTGCGCCCTTGCATCACTTTGCATCTGGCTAAACGTGGGACCTGGAGATTGGAACTGCTAGAGATTGGAACCAGCATTATTAGGCTTAGCAGGCAGGCGCCTTAACCACTAATCCATCTCTCCAGCCCGAATATTGAGTGTTTAAGCCACTTTCTCCAGTATCTAACATAACTTCAGAGATTAGGCTTTATTGCTTATATGTCAGTTCCGTCTGAAGATGGATGGTTGCTGTACACATACAATTTTACAACTTAGGTCAGAAAATACCTAACTGATGATGGTGAGCAGTTCAGGCAGTTCAGGTTGCATGGTAATATGGTAGCCTGTGCTTAAGTGTTCATGTCTACTGAAGCCCAGGAAAATGAACAGTTATCTGCAAAGAGTGGAAAGGCTTTGATAAAAGCTCTTAAGGATTATGTGATAAGTTGACTATAAGGACCTGTCGAAAGCCTCAAAACTGTACCTTCGTGTGACACTGATACCTCAAGAAAAGACCTATTTATTTTTAGATTTTTTTTGAGGGGGGGAGAGAGACAGACAGACAGATAGAGAATGGGCCCACCAGTGGCCTCTCAGCTGCTGTGAACAAACTCCAGATGTGTGCACCCCTGTGGGCAAGTGCAGAATTGCGCCCTTGTGTCACTTTGCATCTGGCTAAACGTGGGACCTGGAGAATCAAATGGGAATTCTTAGCAGGCAGGTGCCTTAACCGCCAAGCCATTTCTCCAGCCCTATTTTTAGGATTTTTGAGGTAGGGTCCTAGCTCAGGCTGACCTGGAATTCACTATGTAGACACAGGCTAGCCTAGAACTCACAGTGATCCTCCTACCTCTGTCTCCTGAAGGCTGGGATTAAAGGCATGTGCCACTATACCCAGCCAGAACAGGCCTTTAACAAAATCCAACATCCCTTCATGACAAAAGCTCTGGAGAAGCTAGGGGTGGAAGGAACATATCTCATACAAATAAAGACTGTATATGACAAGCCTATAGAAAACATCATAGTACATAGAGAAAAATTCAAAGCATTCCAGCATTCCCAATATGATCAGGAACAAGACAAGGGTGTTCAGTCTCTCTATTCCTACTTAGCTATAACAATAAGAAAAGAGAAGGAAATAAAAGGGGTACAAATAGGAAAGAACGAAGTTTAATTATCTTTATTTGTAGATGATGTAGTTATGTACATAAAGGACCCTAAAGACTCTACCACAAAACTCCTGGACCCAATATACCCTTTTATCAAAGTGTCAGGATAAAAAATTAACATTAACAAAAATCAGAGAGAGAGAGAGAGAGAGAGAGAGAGAGAGGGGGCAGGGTCTCACTGTAGCCCAGGTTGCCCTAGAATTCACTCTGGCTGGCCTCAAAGTCACAGTGATCCTCCTACCTCAGCATCTCAGATGCTGGGATTAAAGACATGAGCCACCATGCCTGGCTTAGTAGCTTTTATATACCAATAACAAACATGGAGGAAGAAAATGGGAAACCATCCAATTCACAATAGCCTCAAAAATTACTGATATAAGGACTTCCAGTTAAGATGGCAGCATAAAATAACCATGCCAAAGCAGCCTGGGGGGCAGGAATATAAGCAGAAAAACACCACAATATACTCTACCAAAACGTGAAGGTGTATAAGGGATTATCAACTACAGTAGAGAGTCAGGTGAAATCCAGAGCTTCTAGCAACCACACAAGCAGCCAGAATGAATTCCTGCCAGGGCACCAGTGGTCATGGTCCTCTGGGAAGAGCTACATGCCCTCCCAGCCCTGCCTGAGCCACAAGGGCAGAACCTCAGTGCAAGGACTCTCCACTCACAGTAGCCTCCTTGCAACATCAAAAACACGAAGGAGAAGACAGCAGGAGCCAACTGAGTAGCTTCCAAGGGAGAAGACGAATGGGCCCTACTGTGCAGCTTTGATACAACATCAGGACCCCCTTCCCCAACTGTCAACACCAGCAACCACTGGAGATCTGAGGAAGGGAAATCAGCCACACAGCATCCAGCACAGCCAATCACAACAGTGGGTCCACTGACCCCAGCCAGCCTAGCCAAGCCCATAGCACCACAAAGAGGGACCCAAGTGGGCCTTAGCATAGCTGAGACCAGAAGCCATCCCAAAAGGTAATGGCCTACTTACACTGGGTCAATACCTGCCCCAAAGCCAGGTACATAGGCCTACACTGGAAGTGCTAATCACACCTTCCATGTCAGGGCAGGTTATGTGTTAGATCTGATGGATGGGCCACTTTACCATTCTTGATAAGCTGTATTTTAGGGTTGAATTTTGTGACTTTTGATGTTTCCTGACATATAGTGCCTTTGTCTTTTTCTTCTGTCATTCTTGGGAGCAGGGTATCATTCGGCCACAGGCTGATCTGGAACCCATTACAGACCAGAAATCTCAACCACCCAGTTTACAGGACTAAGGGTGTGGGACAACACACACCTTTAGGGACCTTGAATTTCCTAGATTATCTGTGTGTTTTAGTCCCCACTCTTACATACTCCGTAATGGTTTTGACTGAGTGTGTTTATTGCTCAGTTGAATTTTAGAATTTACCTGTATTTTGCTCCACCCTTTCTCCCTCTCTCTGTCTCTTTCTGTCTCTCAAATAAATAACTAATTCACTTTTTATATTTTTATTTGATTTATCTAAGATTTTACAATCTGCCTTGGAGTTCTATAAGCTGCTAAAAGACATATTTATTGTCACATCTAGGTGTGTCCAGTTACATGCACAGTTCTGCTGGGCATTTATATGGTGAGCAAAGCTAGCCTTTTAATTTATTTTTTTATTTTTAATCTGCATACATATATTTAAGTATATGTTTTTGTCTTATTCTGTTTTGTTATTGTTAAGTTTTTTCATACTATTTTATTTTATTATTTTTTAATAAAAATTTGCATATTTTGTTTCCTACTTTGCTGCATAGCTGCTGCCTCACTGTATAAAAATAGCAGCAAGGGAATGGAGAGATGGCTTAGCGGTTAAAGGTGCCTGCCTCCTAAGCCTAAGAATGCTGGTTCCAATCTCCAGGTCCCACATTTAGCCAGATGCAAAGTGACAAGGGTGCAATGCCGCACTTGACCACAAGGGGGCACACGCATCTGGATTTCCTTCACAGCAGCTGAGAGGCTGCTGGCATGCCCATCTCTGTCTTCCTCTTTTCTCTCCCTCTCTCTCTCTGTCTCTCTCTCTGTCTCTTTCCAAAAAAAAAAAAAAAAAATAGCAGCAAGTAATGTAGTATATTGTAAAATTAAAGTAGCACTGTCCTTCATCTGACATTGTAGTGCAGACCCTTCCCTTCCCTTCCCGTGACTTCAATGGGAAGATCATTACACATTTTGACTGAATTTGACTGGATATAAGCATGTTACAATATTATGCAAGGCTTATGATCACGATGTTATCCTGAAATTTACAACTTCTTTATTTTTTATTTTTGGGAAGAGAGAGAGAGACAGACAGACAGAGAATGGGCGCGCCAGCAGTCTCTCAGCCACTGTGAATGAAATCTGACGCATGCACCCCCTTGTGGTCAAGTGCAGCATTGAGCCCTTGTGTCACTTTGAATCTGGCTAAACTTGGGACCTGGAGATTGGAACTGGGTTCTTAGGCTTAGCAGGCAGGCACCTTAACTGCTAAGCCATCTCTCCAGCCCTGAAATTTACAATTCTTATAACCATTGTTTACCATAAGGTAATTCACAAATTCTGAATACCACAGCTTAATATGCCTAGTTTAAATAGCAAGTCTATAGAGAATTATTGTATTTATTTGCAACCATTATGAAGCTGACAGGGATTTCTTCCAGAATAGTCTCTTTTCCATGGTGTTGCTACCAGTTACCTTGTGATAGAGGTGACACATCTCATGGCAGGCAGTTGGCTATCTTGTCAAATTGCTAGATCTTGTATCTCCCCAGAATTTGCTGCCATCTGTAAAATGAAGCAGATCCTCAAACCAAGCGTGAAAGCAGTTCTGATTAAGGGGGTGTTTTTAAAGGTTTTTATTACCATATTTTGTTATATACAATAATGGATTTCATTAGGCCATTTTCATACATAACATAATGTATTTTGGTTATATTCACTTCATTTCTATCTTGTGCCCCTACTACCACTGATCCCCTTCCTCTTCCCAGCCTCCTCTCTCTCTCTCTCTCTTTTCTTTCCTTTGGTGACTCAGGGAGTTTCATTAGGGTTGCTTATAGAAGCAGGATGAAGGTTTGTGTACAGGAACATGAGCATGTTACCAGTGTTTACGCCACTAAAGAAAACGTCTCTCCCTCCCCATCGCCCATTAACTGCATGTAAATTTTCAGGAATGGGTGGGGCCATGAGCTCCTCACTCCATGATAAGATGCTGCTAAGCCCACCCTTGTGTAGGGGATCACAGCTACTGTGCAATAGCTATGTCATGCCTGGAAGTCAGCAGTCCCCACCACTCCCCAACTGGCTCTTACATTTTCTCAGCCCTTTCTTCCATAATAGTCCTGAGCCTTGGAGGGAGAGAGATACACGTTCCATTTATGGCTGAGCAGCCAAAACCCACCTATTTTCAATACTTTAATCAGTTAAGAGTCTCTGTAATTACCACTGATCACTGCAAAAAGAACTTCTCTGACCCAAACTGATAGCAGCACTAATCTATAGGAATAACATAGTTATTTAGAAGGTATTTTGATGAGCACATGATGTCCATTTAACCAAATAGCAATGGGTTTCCCACCAAGGCCCATGGCCTCCCCAGCCACAGGTGACAGTAATGTTCTATATCTTGAAAGGAGAATAAGTCACAAGAATGTGTCTTTAAAATTTATTTATTTGAAAAAAATCATTTATTTGACAGAGAGAAAGAGACACAGAGACAGTGATAGAGAATGGAAGAAAGTGGGAGTAAGTATGGGTGCACCAGGGCCTGCTGCCACAGGAAACAAACTCCAGACACATGTGCCACTTTGTGCAGCTGGCTTTATGTGAGTATTGGGGCCTATCAGGCTTTGCAGGCATGTGCCTGTTGCTACTGAGCCATATCTCCAGTCTTGGATGTGTCTTTTTTCTCAATGGGTATTCAATACAAGATATATACTCGAAATAAATCAACATGTGCCTATTTTATCCCACTATTTAAAAAATAAAGTTAAAAACTTTTTTTTTCAAAAAAGATTTTCTAGTTTCTTCTTGGCCACTTGTAAGCTATATTATAAAATTTTAACTTGAATGATGCAATTTAAGGTTAGACATTTGTTTAATACCAAACTTTTCACTTGACTGCTTGTTGTTTCTCACTGTGCCCTTTCTTTAAATCTTGGAGCACAACACAAATAAAGAATATCATTAAGCATTAAAAAGAACAAAATGAAATGCATTAGGAAAAAGAGGCTTCTTTGTAAGCACACCATCCTCTTTGTCCACTTCCACAGCTAAACTCTCTTTCTCTTTTTTTAAACTTTAATTAATCAATTAATTTTAGGGAGAGAGAGAGAATGGGTGCGGCAGGGCCTTTCAGCTGCTATGAAGAACTCCAGACATGTGTGCCCCCTTGTTCGTGTGTGACATTGTATGCTTGTATCACTTTTGTGTCTGCCTATATGTGGGACCTGGAGATTCGAACAAGCATTCTTAGGCTTTGCAGGCAAGCGCCTTAACTGCTAAGCCATCTCTCCAGCCCTAAACTCACTTTTTCTTATGTAGTTCTAGGCGAGATCTTGTTGTGCATCCTTCATTTGAGAATCATGATATTGTATTGTACTTGCACCTGGTCTTAGTAGTTCATGGTATAGTCTACACCCCATCTCGGGATCTGAAAGTCTACTGTTTGCTGTGTCAACCTGTGCTGCCTGCCTAGATGGTGAGTTTTGTTGGCTCCAATGTCAAGCCTCTAGATTATTCTTGGGCAGGCTGGTGAAAAAGAAGAGCAGAATTATGACCTGGCAAAGGTTATTTTAAAGATCATCCTTTAAAAACCTTATTCCTGTTATGTGAATTTAAATACCCAATGACCCAATATTTCATGATGTGATTCTTTGTGAAAATTCTGATTTTCAACAGTTCTGGTATTTTCCTCTCTATAATGTCTTCATCCCTCACCTTCCCTGTTGTTTTCAAACGAGGAAGTCTGGTAAAATGTTGGAGCTGTAATACTGTGAGCACTTCCTGATCCCGAGGATCAACTCTCAATAATGAAACGACCTTGAGTGAACTTCAGAAAGATTAGCTGGGGCATAGGATTAAACATCCTGTGAGTGCAGTGTATGGAGAGGAATGGAGAGGGAGGGAGGCCACATGGATTCCTGGGATTCCAGGGGTGCTCAGCACACAAAGTGTGAAGAGGCAGACCTGAGATACGCACCTTACACCTTGGTGCGGATAGGAGAGGCAGAGATGAGGGCTTATCACCGGTTCCTAGGAAGCTGCACCAGTCTAGAATATAAGGCAAAAAAAGGTACCTTGGGAACATGATATATTTGTTTGATATATATGTGGTAATTTATTCTCATTCTTAGTGAAATGATGATTTAATTAAGAAATTTTCTATTTAAATTTTTTTTATTTTGAATTAGCTAATGAGTTTTAAAATGAATGTTTTTTTTAAAAACCACCAATATTGTGTATAAGTATGGAGGTTGTTGATAAAAAGTTAAAAAGAATAAGAGAAGCATCAATTAGCTACTATAATAGCTATGTGTAGGCATAAGCTTATTTTCAAAGCATAGTTATGTATGTACATATGTATATGCATATTAAGTATTAACTGCCAATATGATAATTGGTTCATTATGGGCAAAAGGATGATGTTTTGTTTTTATTTAATTGTAGTGTCTATTTTAAAATGAAAATAAGAATCCAGATTATTATATTCCTGAAGAAAAATGTTACATCTGAAAGGATTCATGTCAGACCAATGAACTAGTAACAGATTGGGTAGAAACAGGCTGAGTAGAAAAGAAGAGCCCTTCCCTGTGACGGGCTGGTGAAAAGTACGCCTTCCATGAATCAGGAAGCCAGCAAGATAAGATGTCTCAGAGCTGAAGTGATTACTTCTGTCTAAGGCTTCTTCTTTATGGAGGGCTTACTGCTGAACTTCTACCTTAGTTTTTTATTTTTTACATTTTGTCCTGAAATGTTTGTATAACACTCATTCCCTGTGGATTATGGAAAAGGTGAGTAAGTCAATGCTTCTGTTTGCCCTTCCTCTTTTTTTCATTACTCTTTATTTACACTTAAAATTTGTTTCTTCTAGAGGAGTGAGAAATTAAATAGAGAAGTATGCTTTTTAAATAGATTTATCAGGCTGGAGAGATGGCTTAGCAGTTAAGGCACTTGCCTGAAAAGCTTAAGGACCCAGGTTTGATTCCCCAGTACCCACGTAAGTCAGATGCACAAGGTGGCGCATGCATCTGGAGTTCATGTGCAGTGGCTAGAGGCCCTGATGCACCCATTTTCTCCCTTCCTCTCTCCAGCTATCTCTCCAGCCCCTAAAAATTATTTAAAATAAATTGATTATTATTCCAGTATACTTTCTGAGACATGATCATGCTGATACTGTGTTCTATACCATATACTTATATATTATTAATACATATACTATATTCTCAAAGGCAAAGGCTGCTACGTATTTAACTACTTAGTGCAAGACCAGTTAGTTGTTCATCATATTTCGTTTTCTGTACTTGAAACACATGTGTGCTCAATTGTACACGCACCAAAATCTTTATAAGGCTTAAATTCAGGTATGAGTTTATGCCCAAATTTTACTAAAGTTAAATCATACTAAAAACCCTACCGTTCTCAACAGGTTATCTAAATCAACCCTTCCGAGGCTCAGGGAGCACTGTGGAGGAGAGGCAGAAAGGATGTAAGAGCAGAAGGAGGAGGGCTGCAATGTTCTGGACGCCGCATTGCTCTTACACTCATGAACTCACAGCAGCTGTGGTTTCCTGCACACAACTCCGCCTGTCAGTATTCCACCACTGCTGGGAGAAAGGTCCATGAAACCCCCACACTTCCCAGAGTGGCTAATGACAGCTAATGGTTGCTGGGAGAGGGGGAGTCAGGTTCATCAGTGCTATAGCCACTGGTAAATTGTCCATTCCACAGTACATAATCTCCCACCATTAGTCATGTGAGCAGCCCTAACTTAACGGGTTACAAAAAAGGCATGAAAGTAACATGGGATTAACGGGGAAGAAGGGTTAGTAGAAGGGGAGAGAGAGAAGAGGCGGTAATTGGGGCAATACGATCAAAATACATTACATACATGTATGAAAATGTTAGAAATGGGAAAATAAAGAAAAATTAAAAGAAACCAAAAATTTTAAGTTTTTAAAAAATATTTATTTATTTATTTATTTGCAAGCAGAGAAAGAGGAGAGAGATAGGCAGAGAGGACATATGTGCCAGGGCCTCCAGCCACTGCAAATGAACTCCAGGTGCATGTGCCACTCTCTTGGTACTCAGGAATCGGACCCAGGTCATTAGGCTTTGCAGGTAAGTACATTAATTGCTGAGATGTTTCCAGCCCTGAAAATACATTTTTGTTAACTGTGAGGAGAGACTGTAATCTGAAAGAATTCAGGAACATCTGAATCCCAAATTCATGGTATAACATGTGCTATTGCTGCTTTTCTGCCTCTTCCAAACAACACTATGAAGTGTTCATCTACTTACTTTTGCTCTCCATCATTTTATTCATCTGGGACTCGGGACAACAATGAAGGTTTGAGCATACTAATATAAGTTTTGTGGCTATCTACATGGCCTTTTCATTTATCTCTATTTTACATTTCATAGAATGTTATCTTGGAATAATACTGACTCCTGGGGATTAGGGGAATTGAAATTCATGAGCTGATATACTGATTGTGAATTTAAGAAGACATAGGACTACATTTCATGTGGTTTGGGGGGCCAGGGAGGTGCAGCTGATGGAGGTTTGCTTTTCCATTAGTTGACCCCCTTTTCCTCTCTTAAATGAAAAAAGTGTATGCAATATTATAAATGAATATAAATGAATGGATATCTAAAGGTTAACATAACACCAATTACTAAACTAAAATTCCAAATTGCAGTGGCTTAGTCCATACTAATATACTGTCCTTGGTCAGAAAGATGTTTTCTTCTCAAAGTATTTCAGGAACTGTGGCTACTTCTATCTTGTGGGTCTGCCATCTCCTAGCTTCAAAGTTGTTACACTGTGCTGTGGAGGAGGGAAAAGAGAGTGGAACACACACTCACTCCTACCCCAACTCAGAAGTAACAAACTTTTATTCACCTGTTGTCATTCACTAGCCACAGGACCATAGCTAGAGGGATGTGGGACTTTGGGTTCCTGGCTAGGCTGCAATGTTCCAATGATAATGCAACTGTGTGGAAGAGGATCTGTGACCCTTTACTAGGCAGCATGCCATCTCTATCTCTGCTCGGTTGTAAAAACATTCAGCTAAGAATTTCTCTCTGATGGCTCAGTGGTTAAGGCACTTGCTTGCAAGCTTGACAGCTCAGGTTTGAATCCCCAGCACCCACATGAAGCCAGATGAACAAAGTGGCGCATGCATCTGGAGTTGGTTTGCAATGCAGTGCCCATTCTCTCTCTCTCTCTTTCTCTCAATCTCTCTCTCCCTGCTTGCAAATAATAATAAATAAATTACAAAATTTAAGAGAAAAAAGAATTTCTTGCTGGGCATAGTGGTGCACACCTTTAATCCCAGCACTTGGGAGGCAGAGGTAGAAGGGTTGCTGTGAGTTCAGGGCCACCCTGAGACTACACAGTGAATTCTATGTCAGCCTGAACTAGAGTGAGACCCTACCTTGGAAAACAAACAAACAAAATTTATCTCTATACATAACACATATATGTATACATACCTATCATAAATGTTAATATACTCAGTTTCTTGCTCTCTTAAGAAACTTAACATAGGGCCTGGAGTGATGGCTTAGTGGTTAAGTGTTTGCCTGTGAAGCCTAAGGACTCTGGTTCAAGGCTCGATTCCCCAGGGCCCACGTAAGCCAGATGTACAAGGTGGTGCATGCAGTGGCTGGAGGCCCTGGCGCACTCATTCTCTCTCTCCTTATCTGCCTTTTTTTCTCTCTGTCTGTTGCTTTCAAATAAATAAATAAATAAAGTAAAAAAACAACAAAAAAACCCCTTAGTTTAAACTTCATTTCATTTTAGTACATATAGAGCAATTTGATTTTATTTAAGAGTGTCATGGTATTACACTGTATGGCTATACCAATATTTATTTAACCAATCTCCTATTAATGGAAATTTATGACAGAAAAGTAAACTATAATAAATATCTTAGTACCTACTTATTTTGCTTTTGTGTAAATATTAAGGAAGTTATTGGCTAAAAACCTACATATTTTGTATTTGAGAGATATTTTCAAATTAATCAGTAGAAAGATGGTTCTAATTTGTTCTTTCATTTATAGAAAATCCATTTACATTTTGTTAAACCTGTGTTACTAATATTTAAAACAATTGCTAAAGTATCCGGCAGAAATGATCTCATCTTGTTTTTTGTGTTCTTTTACAAGTAATATATTTTTAAATTTTTAAAATTCATTTCTTTGAGAGAGAGAGAATGGATGGACACACCAAGGCCTCTAGCCATTGCAAAAGAACTCCAGATGCGCATGCCACCTTGTGCATCTGGCTTTTGTGGGTCCTGGAGAATTAAACCTGGGTCCTTAGGCTTCACAGGCAAGTTCCTTAACTGCTAAGCCATCCCTCCAGCCCTCATTTCTTCTCTTACACGAGGACAAAGTTCATCCCTTTCATCATGTGAGAATGCAACAAGAGGCACCATCTGGAAACAAAGAGCAGCCCTCACCAGTCACTGAATCTTCTGGTGCCTTAATCTTGGATTTCTCAAGTTCTAGAGTCATGAGAAATCAATTTCTACTATTTGTAAATTACTCAGTCTAAGGTATTCTGTTATAGCAGCAGGCACAGATATTGACACATGAGACTGACTCATGTCTTCAATTCATATTTCTTGATTGTTTTTCTCCTGTGAATTGTCTGCAGCTGCCTCAGCACATGACCACAAACTTGATGGCTTACAACAGCATAACTGTATTTTCTTGCTCTCAAGTCCGGAAGTCCCAAACCAAGGTGTTGGCTTTAAGGGAGATTTATTCTCTTATCTCTTCTACCTTCTGGTGGCTTGAGACATCTCTTGGCTGGTGATGCTCAGCTGTATCATATCATTATCTATATATTTTTTTTTTAGATTTTATTTTTATTCATGTATTTATTTGTTAGAGAGACACACACAGAGAGAATGGGCATGCCAGGGTCTCTAGCTAGTACAAATGAACTCCAGACACATGCACCACCATGTGCATCTGGTTTATGTGGGTACTGGAAAATTGAACCTGGGTACTCAGGCTTCCCAGGCAAGTGTCTTAACCACTAAGCCATCTCTCCAGGCCAAAATAATTTTATTTATTTATTTGAGAGGGAGGGAGGAAGGAGAGCGAGAGTGCGAGAGAGAGAGAGAGAAGGGGTGAATGGATGCACCAGGGTCTCTTGCTACTCTTGATGCTTGTGTCACTTTGTGCATCTGGCTTGATGTAGGTACTGGAGAATTGAACCCAGACCATCAGGCTTTGCAAGCAAGTGCCTTTAAAGACTGAGCCATCTCTCTGGACCCTAAATAGCTAATTTATTGAGGAACAGAGTAGTAGACAACCCCAAAACAAATTTCCTCTTAGCTGCATTTTCATAAGCCACAGGAAAGCACAAAGAATAGTTGTAAGATCTGGGAAGCAGGGTGTGCTTGCTTCCACGTTGACCTAGCAACATTGGGAGAGCTTTATAGAAACACAGAATATTTGACCCCATCATGAGCCTACTGAATCAGAACCGAAAGTCTGGATAAAGTCTATGTGATTTGAGAAGCTGCTCTGGGGGAGTGTGTATGATAATGCTGGCAGAGCACCTTAAAATCTAGTATTAACTCAGAAGAGCCTCATGGGGAAGATTGGGCATTTTCTTAATCTCCTCCAGGTAATTGATGCTGTTTTTTTAAGTTTGGGATTACCCAGGTACTAGAGCTGCTTGATAAGGGACTGTCAATGAATACAAGGCTAACCTGGGCTACATCACAAGATCCTGTCTCAGAAACACCAAAAGGGGGAACGTGCTGGGAAGATGGCTCAGTGGGTAAAGTGTTTGCGGTGCAAGTGTGAGTCTCTGAGTTTGGATCCTCAGAACCCATGTAAAATCTGGACGCTGTGGTGGGGATCTGTAATACCAGCTCATCTAGGAGAAGGTAGGCAGAGTCAGGAGAATTTCCTGGAAGCTTGTAGACCCGCTTGTTTAGAGAATGCTGTGGTGGACAATTACAGACGCCGCCTCAAGTGAGGTGGGAGGTGAGGACTAATTCCCCAAGTTTTTCCTTTTACCTCTGTGTGTATATATGTGTCTGCACTCACATATATGAACACATACCCCCCAATACAGCATATAGAAACTCCTCTTACCTCAGCCTCAGTAGACTCTGTCACATAAGATTACATTGTGAAATATTAGCAAAAATTAAGGTTTTAGAAAGAAACAAATTTATCTGCAATTTTAAAAAAGGAGAAAAGAGGTTTGGACAGGCATTCCTGAACAGAGCTGCTTCTGCTTAAAAATGTTTATCATGGGCTAGAGAGCACTTGCCTGTGAAGCCTAATTACCCAATCCAATTCCCCAGGACCCACGTAAGCCAGAAACACAAGGTGGCTCATGTGCCTGGAGTTCATTTGCAATGTCTGGAGGCCCTGGTGCACCCATTCTCTTTTTCTGCTTCTCTCTCACAAATAAATGAATAATGTCAAATAAAAAAAATTAAAAATCTATTAGTTCTTGGGCTGGAGAGATTGCTTAGTGGTTAAGGCGCCTGCCTCCTAAGCCTAAAGAACGCTGGTTCTAATCTCCAGGTCCCATGTTTAGCCAGATGCAAAGTGACGTAAGGGTGCATCATGTGAGAATGCAACAAGAGGCACCATCTGGAAGCAAAGAGCAGCCCTCACCAGTCACTGAATCTTCTGGTGCCTTAATCTTCGATTTCCCAAGTTCTAGAGTCATGAGAAATCAATTTCTACTATTTGTAAATTACTCAGTCTAAGGTATTCTGTTATAGCAGCAGACACAGATATTGACACATGAGACTGACTCATGTCTTCAATTCATATTCCTTGATTGTTTTTCTCCTGTGAATTGTCTGTGGCTGCCTCAGCACATGACCACAAATTTGATGGCTTACAACAGCACAACTATATTTTCTTGCTCTCAAGTCCGGAAGTCCCAAACCAAGGTGTTGGCTTTAAGGGAGATTTATTCTATTATCTCTTCTACCTTCTGGTGGCTTGAGACATCTCTTGGCTGGTGATGCTCAGCTGTATCATGTCATTATCTATATCTTTTTTTTAGATTTTATTTTTATTCATGTATTTATTTATTAGAGAGAGACAGAGAGAGAGAATGGGCATGCCAGGGCCTCTAGCCACTACAAATGAACTCCAGACACATGCACCACCATTTGCATCTGGCTTATGTGGGTACTGGGAAATTGAACCTGGGTACTCAGGCTTCCCAGGCAAGCGTCTTAACCACTAAGCCATCTCTCCAGGCCAAAATAATTTTATTTATTTATTTGAGAGGGAGGGAGGAAGGAGAGCGAGAGCGAGAGAGAGAGAGAGAGAGAGAGAGAAGGGGTGAATGGATGCACCAGGGTCTCTTACTACTCTTGATGCTTGTGTCACTTTGTGCATCTGGCTTGATGTAGGTACTGAAGAATTGAACCCAGACTATCAGGCTTTGCAAGCAAGTGCCTTTAAAGACTGAGCCATCTCTCTGGCCCCTAAGTAGCTATTTTTATTGAATGATAAGAGGAACGGAGTAGTAGACAACCCCAAAACAAATTTCCTCTTAGCTGCATTTTCATAAGCCACAGGAAAGCACAAAGAATAGTCATAAGATCTGGGAAGCAGTGTGTGCTTGCTTCCACGTTGAACCAGCAACATTGGGAGAGCTTTATAGAAACGCAGAATATTTGACCCCACCATGAGCCTACTGAATCAGAACCGAAAGTCTGGATAAAGTCTATGTGATTTGAGAAGCTGCTCTGGGGGAGTGTGTATGATAATGCTGGCAGAGCACCTTAAAATCTAGTATTAACTCAGAAGAGCCTCGTGGGGAAGATTAGGCATTTTCTTAATCTCCTCCAGGTAATTGATGCTGTTTTTTAAAGTTTGGGATTACCCAGGTACTAGAGCTGCTTGATAAGGGACTGTCAATGAATACAAGGCTAACCTGGGCTACATCACAAGATCCTGTCTCAGAAACACCAAAAGAGGGAATGTGCTGGGAAGATGGCTCAGTGGGTAAAGTGTTTGCGGTGCAAGTGTGAGTCTCTGAGTTTGGATCCTCAGAACCCATGTAAAATCTGGACGCTGTGGTGGGGATCTGTAATACCAGCTCATCTAGGAGAAGGTAGGCAGAGTCAGGAGAATTTCCTGGAAGCTTGTAGACCATCTTGTTTAGAGAATGCTGTGGTGGACAATTACAGACACCGCCTCAAGTGAGGTGGGAGGTGAGGACTAATTCCCCAAGTTTTTCCTTTTACCTCTGTGTGTATATATGTGTCTGCACTCACATATATGAACACATACCCCCCCAATACAGCATATAGAAACTCCTCTTACCTCAGCCTCAGTAGACTCTGTCACATAAGATTACATTGTGAAATATTAGCAAAAATTAAGGTTTTAGAAAGAAACAAATTTATCTGCAATTTTTAAAAAGGAGAAAAGAGGTTTGGACAGGCATTCCTGAACAGAGCTGCTTCTGCTTAAAAATGTTTATCATGGGCTAGAGAGCACTTGCCTGTGAAGCCTAATTACACAATCCAATTCCCCAGGACCCACGTAAGCCAGAAACACAAGGTGGCTCATGTGCCTGGAGTTCATTTGCAATGTCTGGAGGCCCTGGTGCACCCATTCTCTTTTTCTGCTTCTCTCTCTCAAATAAATGAATAATGTCAAATAAAAAAAATTAAAAATCTATTAGTTCTTGGGCTGGAGAGATTGCTTAGTGGTTAAGGCGCCTGCCTCCTAAGCCTAAAGAACGCTGGTTCTAATCTCCAGGTCCCATGTTTAGCCAGATGCAAAGTGACGTAAGGGTGCAATGCCGCACTTGACCAGAAGGGGGTGCACACATCTGGATTTCGTTTGCAGCAGCTGAGAGGCTGCTGGCTAGCCCATCTCTATCTGTCTTCTTCTCCCTCTCTCTTTGTCTCTCTCAAAAAAATACATCTTGTAGCTGGGCGTGGTGGCGCACGCCTTTAATACCAGCACTTGGGAGACAGAGGTAGGAGGATCGCTGAGAGTTCGAGGCCATCCTGAGACTACATAGTTAATTCCAGGTCAGCCTGGACCAGAGTGAGACCCTACCTCACAAAACCAAAAAAAAAAAAAAAAATATATATATATGTATATGTGTGTGTGTGTGCATGCTGTTAATAATAATAATAATAATTTTTTTAAAAATCTATTAGTTCTCGAAGCACTTTAAAAATATTTATTTAGGGCTAGAGAGATGGATCAGTGGTTAAGGCATTTACCTGAAGAGCCTAAGGACCTGGGTTCGATTCCCCAGTACCCATGAAAAGTCAGATGCACAAAATAGTGCATGTGTCTGGAGTTTGTTTGCAGTGGCTACAGGCCCTGCTGTGCCCATTCTCTATCTACCTCTTTCTCTCATAAATAAATAAATATTGAAAAAATATTTATTTGAAAGAGAGGGGTGGGGGGAGAGAATGGGTGCATCAGGGTCTCCTGCAACTGTAAATGAACTCCAGATATGTGTGCCATTTTGTGCATCTGGCTTTATGTGGGTACTGAGGAATTGAATCCAGGCTGCAGGCTTTGTAAGCAAGTGCCTTTAACTACTGAGCCATCTCTCCAGCCCTTCAAAGTATTTTTTTAAAATATATATTGTTTTATTTTATTTATTTTCAAGGAGAGAGGCAGGGGAGAGAATGGGTATATTGCCAGGTCCTCCAGCTGCTGCAAACAAACTCCAGATGCATGCACCACTTTGGGCATCTGGCTTTACATGGGTACTGGGGAATTGAACCAAGGTTATCAGGTTTTGCAAGTAAACACTTTCTGAGCCATACTCCACTGAGCCATTCTCCCATCCCTTGAACCACTTTTTAATAGGCTCCCCTCCACAATTTTTAGATCTTGGGGGCAAGAGTACAAATGAAGGCCCACATTCTACTGTTAAATGACATACTCTTAGTATATTTTATTTTATATATTCATACATATTTATACATTTTAGTATATATTCTATTTTTCTACTTTGAAAAACATACTCTCATAACAACTAAATGTATACTAAATATATACATATTTATGTGTGTATATATATAATTACTTTGGTTTTTAGATAACTGAAAATAAGAAAATGTCAAATGTAACCAAGCTGAATGGAACACCCACGTCTGAGTGTTGTTGACTGACCAGTGATACTTGAGTGAGTAACAGATACAGACAAAACTCATAAATCATTAGTTATTCCATGAAATTTTTTCTTGCCTTCATGTCAGCAAGAATCACTATATCACAACGAGATATTTACATGACCTAAGCTCCAGTGAAAACAGTGATCTAAAGTAGTTTAATTTAGGGCTGGAGAGATGGCTTAGCAGTTAAGGGGTTTGCCTGTGAAACCTAGGGACCCAAGTTCGATTCCCTAGTACCCAGGTAAACCAGATGTACAAAGTGGCGCATGCATCTGGATTTCATTTACAGTAGCTAGAGGTCCTAGGGCGTCCACTCTTGCTCTCTATCTGCCTCTCTCTCTCTCTCTCAAAGTAAATAAATAAAATATTTAAAGTGGCTTAATTTAATGTAATTGGTTTTAATGGTCAAAATTTGAACATATTTGCATTGATAATTAGAAAAAAGAAAAAGAATATAATTGGCATTTGGTACTACTGGACATGAGACTTCATTATGTAAGAATCTACAGCATTTGGACTATGTGGAAGGAAGCATTTGACAAGTGGACTAATTTTCCTTTTCTCTCACCCAAGTGCTTCCACTGCTCAAATCTTCCCTGTCCTCTGAAGCTGCATGTGTTCCTGATGTCGGCAGTGCTGCAGCCCATAAAGCGTCGTAGGATTCCGAAAACCTTCTTGTTTTCTGAGGACAGAAACCAAGAGATGTCGAACATCACCCAAGACCTGACCAGCACCAGAGAGTAGATATTCAGGGCTACCATGTACCGGACAGCACTGAGCTCTGGATCCTGGGTGCTGGCAGCACCTGGCTGTTCTTTCATGCATAGGGTTATGAGAGGGAGGTTGATAAGCAGAGTCCTCAGAACTCTAGGGCTTGGGGCAGGGGGTCATGAGGAGACTTTCTAGGAGGATGGAAGTGTTTCCGTCTTAATGTAGATCAATGGTTACATCACTGATATATTTGTCCAAATTTATTCAGCTGTTCACTCAAGATTCTGCTTATAAATTAGGCTTCAATCAGATGTTAGTATAAGAAATAGGGCTGGAGAGATTGCTTAGCAGTTAATGCGTTTGCCTACAAAGCCAAAGGACCCAGGTTCAATTCCCCAGAACCCACATAAGCCAGATGCACAAGGCGGCACATATGTCTGGAATTCGTTTGCAGTGGCTGGATGCTCTGACACACCCATTCTCTCTCTCCCTCCCTCCCTTACTCTCTCTCTGACTCTTTCTCTCTCTCTCAATTAAATATAAATAACAAATATTTTAAAAAAGAAATTACAGCTGGGTGGGGGCTGGAGAGATGGCTTAGAGGTTAAGGCGCTTGCCTGTGAGTGAAGCCTAAGAACCTATGTCTGATTCCCCAGTACCCACATAAAGCCAGATGCACAAGGCTTTAAAAAATGCTAGAAAGGAGTCATGAAGAGGGAGGGGAAGGTAGAGATAAAGGGGAGGAAGATAGTAGATATGTAAGTAGAGGGATGGGTATTGGGGGTGGACATGTCCAAGTGAGATCAGACGAGAAGTATGGAGGAGAGATGAGAGAGTTAACCCAAACTAAAGACTTTATGAATAAACATATGGGAACTTCTTTGTTAGCTAATTAAAAACATAATTCAAAAGATCGTTTGGGCAGAAATGCCCAGCAGGGGTCAATAATGCCATACCCAGAAGCCTTACATCATTACAGGAAGATCTCAGTGCCAGGGGCAGTATGGCTCCCAGTGAGTAGTTGGTCAGGAAGTCACTTGAAGCCCCTACAATAATACAGGCTATTACCAGTGTTTTTGGCTTTCCATCAGAACTACGTGGTGAGACTCTATTCCTGAAGACACCACATGCTTTGGTTGCAGAACACACAAAAATCAAGCTGGAACTGACCTGGAAGCCTCCTCCCTGTTGGCGAGCTGTCATAGGGCTGAAGTGCTGTGCAGGCTGCTGGGGGAGAAAAGTCGTCAACCGCCTTAACCAGTAGTGGACCCTGGGAATGAAACAATCTGCCAGCCGAGCAAGATGTGCCCATTGGTGCAAATAGTGGCATGACTGTTGTGAGGGCAACCAACTCCTTTCTACATCTGAGGCCCACTCCATAGGAAGAAATTCATGCCTGGAACTGAAAACCTAGTCAAAAGCCTATGGCTGGGAAGGTCATAGGCCCTAAGAGAGTGGCTTCTATTGATTGACTATGTGGATGTATCGTTCCCATCAAATTGCCTGCTAAATATTTATGTTTATGCCTATAGAATAGGGCCACACCCACCTTTTTTGGTTTGTTTGTTTTGTTTTTCATTTTCGTTTTGTTTTCTAGCTCAGGCTGACCTAGAATTCACTGTGTAATCTCAGGGTGGCCTTGAACTCATGGAGATCCTCCTACCTCTGCCTCCCAAGTGCTGGGATTAAAGGCGTGCACCACCACGCCTGGCTTTACACTCACCTTTTGTCAGGGAAGTTTATTTTTGCAGATGGTAGTGACTATTGGGGAGACTCAAAACTCTTCAAAGTACTGAGAAGTGACAGCTGCATGTGACATCTCTATTACACCCTCCGAGGCTCAGAGCACATTGCAGAAGAAGTGGTAGAAAGAATGTAAGAGCCCAAAGATGGGGATGAGTAATTGGAAATGTGATCTTCTGGACACAACGTGACCCTTGTCAGGACCTTCCAGCAGCTGTCATTACCTGCAGGAGAACTGCACAATAGCTGGCCCGTCAAATTGTCACATGGATGATGGAGGAGGGGGGAAAAGGGACAACAAAACTAAGAGGGACTAGTTGGAAAGAAGGGATTCAGTGGAAAGGGATGAAGGAGGGGGAAAATAAATAAAAAGACAGAAAAAAGTGATGAGACTACAGAGTACAGTTTTGTGACTATAAACTGCCATTCCATGTATTTCCATCATGTTCACATAACTGTGTCATGTAGTCTCATGTTCACATGCATGTACACAAACATACCATTACTGGTTTGGATGAATGATGAGCAAGGACAGCTGAAAGGCCAGCAAGTCAAGTTTGATTCAAACTAGAAGTCCAGTCCAGAGCAGCTCTCCAGGATGGAGCAACTGGAATGGATTTTGTGTACTGAGGAGCCGGCTGCTCTGTGACTATATGTAAATCAGGCATCCACTTGAGATGGGATCTTTGTTGTTTTGGAGAGTCAAGTCGAAGGAAAGTTTATTTGGAGTGAAAGTTAGCCATAGAGAAATACAGACTCCTTATGAGAGGAGGGGATCCTGAGCGAGTCCTGGGATTAGCTTTTCTGGTTATGTTAGTTCAAATGTATATAACGGACCTTGATTGGTTGGTGAGTCGGTGAGGAGCGTGCACATAGAAAATGAGCCCATTGATGGGGAAAAGGACTCAAAAAAAAAAATCCTTGGAGGAGGAAGGACCAGGAAGTAAAGAGACTAGAGGAGGTGTGAGAAAGTATAATGGTCCATTTTTACTACAAAACTGTCTGAAAGTGAAACTTGAGTGTACAAACATACAAATAATAAGCAGGAAGCCTGGCTCGCGTTCCACCTAGCCTCCCAAACGGAAATTCCCAGACAGCCTGCTATGTGACCAAATGCATGCATGGTTTACGTTAGGGTCTATAGCCAGGAGCTATAGATAAGACCCCATGAGGAACCAAAACAAAGTTAAAGTGAGGAAAGAGGCCAAAGAAATCCAGGTTGGGAATTGCATTAGAAGAGCGGGAAGATTGTCCCCGCCCCCCTCCCCCAACCCCAACCCCACCACCAGTATCCAGTCAAGGAGGAAGAGGAAGAAGGGACCTGCGCTCAGGGATTATAAACAGCTGCTTTCTGCACGCAGACCAGCTATTGTGTTTGGGTTGGTGCCGGACCCTGCAGGATCGAAAGGACCCTGTTTTGTTTTGTTTTGTTTTGTTTTCACAACTCTAGAACTCCTTATGAGGGAGTGGTGGGGAGTCTCATTTCCTACCGCTGGGGCTTGCCTGGGATTTCTGTATTTAGGGGAGAGCCCCGCCCCCCTTCAGTCTCCGGAGGGAGAGGCTCGTCCTCCTGCTCTGCGGGTCCTGCCCCTCCCTCACTCTTCAGAACAGACCTGAGGTGGTTTAGGAGAGATGCAGGGAGACTTGGGGAGCTCGCTGGAAGGAAAGTGACTTAACCACAGCAACCAGGCAACCTTGTGCACCTGCCAAGCTAGAAAAAAGCGAACTCAGCTCTGCCTGGGTGGCTGGGCGGTTTTGGAGGATGAGAGTGTGTGACTGAGATGTGTCACATCCATGAATCTAACACAGAGTGTCGCTCTGAGGTTTTGAGCTCTCATGAGAGAAACAGCTGAAGACCGATGAAAGGGAGTCCAGAAGGGGGCGAGAACCGTTCCGTGTGGGTTGTCGAGCATCTCCAGGAGGGTCTGGTGCACAAGATGTTCCTTGTGGGAGTGAGTACAGAGGAAATAAATTAGTCACAGAAGTACTCTGAAAAGGAGAGACAAAAGCTCTAGACCCAAGGGACAAAAGGGAAAGAACGATGAGGTTACCCCAGTTATTCCCCCAGATCACCTGCTTGGGAGGATGGTAAGATCCTGGAATGATAGTCCCCAAACTAAGGACAAGAAAAAAATTTAAAAAAATGGTTAAACATTGTTTCATCTGGTCACAGGTGCCCATTGATAATGCTTCAGTCTTTTGTCTGAGATTTGACTCAGATGAGAAGTGGGTATGTCCAACTGTAATTCTTAATAAGATCCCATTCTCTCCAGAGAAAACATGTTATGCCTTCTGTTGCCTGAAGGAGTGAACTCCTATGTTTCCTTTAAAAGCTGACAAAGAAGTCTTAGACGATGACAAAAAGCCTTGGGATCCACTGCCCCGCTACCACCTCCGCTAAACTTCACAAAATAGAGTCCCACAGAATGGAGGACACGAATCCCAAAGGGGACCAGGAGGTAAGAAAATGGAGACCCTCAGGAGGAGGAAGACGAGGAAATGTCTCCATGGCCTCCCCACCCCTACCCTGAGGCCCCTCTTCTGGCCTTAGAAGAGAATCAGAATAATGCAAAAAGGACATAGAAAGTTTCCCCTTTCCTCTAGACGGCAGACTCCACAAATGTTCCCACTCTGGTAAGTCCCTGTGAGATAAGAACTGAGTTTATAAAGCTGCCACTTACCAGTGCTGAGGTAAGGAACTTTAAAAAGGACACAAACCCCCTTCTGAATGACCCCCTTGGGTATAGTGGAACAGCTGGACCGATTTTGGGGTCCCAGTTTTTATGCCTGGGCAGAGATGAGTGCATTTTGTATGTGTAGCAGAGTAGCCCTAAATCTTTTGGAAAAGCAACATTCCCCTGGCAGAACAGAAATTCCCCAATACAGAACCTGCATGGAGCACTAATAATCTTGATGATCAGGTTTGAATGCAAGGCCTTAGAGGATAATTATCCAGGACATGAAGAAATTAGCACTTTGGGGCTGGAGAGATGGCTCAGCAGTTAAGGCACTTGCCTGCAAAGCCTAAAAACCCTGGGTTGGATTCCCCAGTACCCATGTAAAGCCAGATGCACAAAGTGGTGCATGCATCTGCAGTTCACTTGCAGCAGCTGGAGGCCCTGGTGTACCAATTCTCTCTTTCTCCCCTTGCAAATAAATAAATAAAATATTTAAAGAAATTAGCACCTTGGGATATATCCAAAGCATTTGAGATCCAACAAGAAAAGAAAGAAGCTGCCTCTCTCTTTAAGGCTCAGGGATCATATGACAAAGTGCTCTAGATTAATCCTAAAGACCCCCTCCCCAAATCCACTGTGTAACTAGGAATTGGCTGGATATTATTAAGAGATGGATGGAATGAAAAGTCAGTTGAAGAATCTGAGGGAAGCTCAAATGTCTTCATCAGAAGAGAAACAACCACAAAAGGCAAAGGTTATGGTTTCCACAGTAGAAAGGGTGGTTAAAAAGGCAATGGGACTGAGGCCCACCTTAGCAGGGAGGAAACTGTCTAGGGGCACCATCCAGGGGAGAACAAGGGGAACTTATGGCCCCCAGAGCACGCCTGGATGTTACTGATGGGGGCAGCCTGGACACATCAAGGGGGAATGTCCTGAATAGGGAAGAGGAGGGGAAGTAATCCCCTTGTGACCTTTGATAGGTCCCATGAGGAGCCCTTGATAAAATTTTTTTTGTGCCACCTTGTGCATTTGGCTTACATGGGTCCTGGGGAATTGAACCTGGGTCCTTAGGCTTCTCAGGCAAGCAAGTGCCTTACTCACTAAGCTGTCTTTCCAGCCCCATTCAGTGTTTCTGCATGAAATTGGGAAGTTGGTCTGAAGAACTCTAAGGGTTCCCAGATCTAAGAGGGATCCAAGCTGACACTGACATCACTATTACATCTGATTTCTCGCTGAATTATTCTGAGCTTATGTTCAGAACAACATCTGAAGATAAAGGGCCATGATTTTCCTGGAATGAGTATGGGTCAAAGCCCAAAGCACACAATATCAATTATAAGCAATGGCCTTAACACCAGGAAAGTGGCAAGATAATGAATTATTTCAAACTGTCAATTTACCCTCTTCTTTTTTTTGGTGGGGGGAACAAGGGATAGATCTAAGGTCTCAAGTATGTTATGCAGCCCTTGATAAATTTAAGCATGGGACCTGAAGAGGAGGAAACCACTTTTCTGGTGGGCTCTGGGGCTGCCCGTTCCTCCCTTTAGTCTTCTCTTCTCTTCTCTTCTCTTCTCTTCTCTTCTCTTCTCTCTTCTCTTCTCTTCTCTTCTCTTCTCTTCCCTTCCCTTCCCTTCCCTTCCCTTCCCTTCCCTTCCCTTCCCTTCCCTTCCCTTCCCTTCCCTTCCATTCCATTTTTTCTTTTCTTGAGAGAGAGAGAGACAGAGAGAGAGGGAGAGGAAGACAGATAGAGATGGGCGTGCCAGCAGCCTCTCAGCTGCTGCGAACGAAATCCAAATGTGTGTGCCCCCTTGTGGGCAAGTGCAGCATTGCGTCCTTTGCATCACTTTGCATCTGGCTAAACGTGGGACCTGGAGATTGGAACCACTGGAGATTGGAACCAGCGTTCTTTAGGCTTAGGAGGCAGGCGCCTTAACCACTAAGCCATCTCTCCAGCCCTCCCTTTAGTTTTCTAACCTAAGCGCATAGAGTTGTCAAAATAAAAACTCTTGGTATCTGGTGTAAAAGGAGAAAGCTTCTGAGTCCCAACCTTCAAGAAAATGCTTCTTAGATCAGGCATAGAACAAATCAGAGAAGCCCTGTTTGTCCCAGAAGTGGGTGTTCATCTCTTGAGATGGGACCTAGTTGTGGATTGGGTCTAGAGTTAGGGGTAGAAGAAGAACAGATCCAAGTGCAAATAAACCTCTTGCTTTTGGATGGGGAAACTCTACAATGGGAGAAAACAATCAGGTGGTTCACAGATCCTAGTTCCTTTCTCTAGGGATAACCTGAATGTGTGCAGGTTGGGACAGCCACCACCTTGCTAATGGAAGAGAGCAGAAAGTTGCCCCGTGGAGGAGGTTTCATAGTGAGTACTCCCTGCCAGGCCAGACATGCCTTACATCAGAGGGCTGGGAGGTGGCTAACTTCTTGGATCCTAAAAGATGGAGCAACACTATTAGAAAGAAAACATTTGGTTTTACCCACAGATACATGCCAAAACTCAGTGTGGTAGTTTGAATGTGAGATTATAACTGTATGGCCCCATAGACTCCAATGATTTATTAAAATTGAGTTTACAACCTCAGCAGGCAGATTCCTGCTACAGAGGGGATGTCTCTGGGGGTGGATCTGAATTCCAGCCCAAAGGTGTGTGCTGAGCAGTTTGAGCTCTGGCAGTTGGTGCTTGCTGCTGCTGTTTCTCTCTGCTTGGATCTATTGGAAGGAATCAGCTGCTTCCACCATTGATGGAGTTTACCCTGGATTTGTAAACTGAAACAAACCCGTTCTTCCCATAAGCTGTGTCTGGTTGGATGTTTGTTCCAGCAATGTGGAGCTGATGACAACACCCAGCAAGCTTTTTGTAGAAGGGAGAAGAAATCCAAGAGACACTTGAACACAATTGCCTAGATTTCATAAACTATCAGACCAATGTCAGAGCAGACCTATGAGGGTCTTCTTTACATGATGGGGTTAAAATGTGTGTGAACAGGTCATCTCTGGTAATCAAAGGAAAAGGGCACAATGGCTATGCCATAATTGATGGGATCAAGCAATCCCATTGCAAGGAGGGGCAGGTTGCCTACTGACTGATCAGCTCAAACTTGTGAACTATATGCTCTCAACCAGGCCTGAAGATTCCTAGAAAAACAGAAGGATAAACTTGCATATGCCTCATAAAAGCAAAGGAAAAGAACTAGGATGTGAAGAATTAACACAAGTCCCAAAGGGTCTCCTGCTTCCAGCTGAAATAGCAGTGGTTCATGTAAATGGCTGCAAGAAAGCAAACTCCATCGAGGCTGTAGGAAACAAGCTCACAGATAAAGCCACAAAGTAAGCTTCTCTAGAGTGGGGAATTAAAACTATGAGCCTGGGCTGGAGAGATGGCTTAGCGGTTAAGGCATTTGCCTGCAAAGCCAAAGGATCCCGGTTCAATTCTCCAGGACCCACGTAAGCCAGATGCATGAGGGGCACATGCAGCTGGAGTTTGTTTGCAGTGGCTAGAGGCCCTGGCACACTCATTCTCTCTGTCTGCCTCTCTTCTATCTCTCTATCTCTGCTTGCAAATAAATAAATAAAAATAAAAATTAAAAAAAAAAACTATGAGCCTATGGAGAGATGGCTTAGCAATTAAGGCACTTGCCTGTGAAGCCAAAGGACCCAGGTTCAATTCCCCAGAATCCACTTTAGCCAGATGCAAGTCTCTGGAGTTTGTTTGCTGGAGTGGCTGGAGGCCCTAGTGTGCCCATTCTGTCTCTCTCTTAAATAATAATAATAAAAAAAAACAGGAGCCCAATCCCTGGGAACTCCTGATGGAAGAAAAATGGCTAACAAGTGCACGAGAGAACCAATATTACACAAGGGGAGTCGCTAGGGACCTTAGGCTATGTGTGATGCAATGCTTACAAGTTATGGTTGCAGGTGTGTGTGTGTGTGTGTGTGTGTGTGTGTGTGTGATGTATGATGTGCCTGGGGATAAACTAAAAGGTACTAAGAAAACAAACCCCAGGTGGAAGGCCTCCAGGACTGAAACCCTTCCCCGGCATCCAGGTGGACTTCACAGAAATGTCCAAGGTCAGGCGACTAGAATATTTTTCAGTGACAATGGATCACCTCTGTGCGTGGGTAGAGGCTCTTCCTTGCTGTTACTGCTGGTAATGTGATCCAAGTTATCTTAGAGCAAGACTTGCCATGATTTGGCCTTGTTGAAAATATAGATTCAGCCTTGGCATGGTGGTGCACGCCTTTAATCCCAGCACTCAGGAGGCCGCGGTAGGAGGAATGCTGTGAGTTTGAGGCCAGGATGAGACTACATAGTAAATTCCAGGTCAGCCTGGGCTAGAGTGAGACCCTACCTTGCAAAAAAGAAAATATAGATTCAGACAGTGGTAGCCACTCTGTCTCCAAAGTATTGTGAAGAAATATGGAAAGTTTAAATACTACTTGGGGCTACCTCACCCCATGTTATCCTTCCTCATCTAGAAAAGTAGAAAGGATGAATCAAACTCTTAAGAAACCTACCACTAAACTTATCCTTAGAACAAGATTGTCTTGAACTGAGTGTCTCCCTGTTGCTCTGCTTAGGATGAAAACAGCTCCAAGAAAGGACTTGGCCTGTTTCCATATGAAATGTTGTATGGTCTCCTCTATGTTAGTGGGGCTTTAGATCTTCCCCCCATGAAAACCAAAAATCAATTTTTAAATAAATATATATTGATCATCCCCTCTGCTTTGTCATCCTCAGGTCTAAAGTGCTTCTTGCTCAGGCCCTGCTCATGGAGTTTGCATCACTTTGGACCTGGAGACCTGATGTTAATAAAGACCTGCAGAGACAAGCTTCAGTGAAATTGGTCAGCTCCCTTCCAGGTGCTTCAGACTGCCAGGACCAGTGTCAGTATATCAACAAAGGGACGGACTCACTACACTAGGGTGAAACGGCCAACAAGCCTTAGGAAGAAAGAGAAGAATCACACCAGTGGGCTGTAGGAGGTTCCTGGGGAGCCTCTAAAGTTAAAATTCAAAAACACTCCCCCCAGATAAAGAGCATTGTGCTCCTCTTTCTATCCAACGTGGTCTATCTGGGCATTGCATTGCTGTTTTCTTACTGATCTTCTTGAGCCTGCTTGCCTCCCTCCCTGAGCTCACCTTGTGGTGTCTGTCTAACCACATAGTTCTTCTGCTCAGTTTCTGGTTAGGTTTGAATACATGATACAGAAAATAGAGGGTTTTCAAGTGGGATGGGGACATGTCCAAGAAGTTATGCCATATTCATTTCCTATTAGTTTAATGATTAATATAACAAAAAACCTCATCACCCCAGATATAAGATTTGTTGCATGCCAAACTTTACCTTCTGGAACTTTAAAAAACAAAGACAGGGCTGGAGAGATGGTTTGGCAGTTAAGGTGCATGCCTGCCAAGCCTAAGAATGCCAGTTCCAATTTCCTGGTCCTACATTTAGCCAGACACAAAAAGTGACATAAGGGTGCAATGTCATACTTGCCCACAAGAGGGCTCATGTGTCTGGAGTTCATTCACAGTGGCTGAGAGGCCGCTGGCACTCCCATTCTCTCTCTCTCTTTAATAATAATAATAAAACAAAGACAGTTGTCACAGGTAGATAAATACCTCTGCCCTGAACCAGTCCCAACTACAAGTTTTGTTTTTGTTATTTTGCCCAATAACTCCTGCCATGACTGGGGTGCTGTATGATGGACTACTCAATTTCAGGGGTTGAAAGCTACCTTTTTAAAAAAATATATATTTTATTTTTATTTATTTGAGAGAGAGAGATAGGCAGGTAGAAAGAGAGTGAAAGAATGGGTGTGCCACAGCCTCCAGCCATTGCAAATGAATTCCAGATGCATGTGCCCCCTTGTGCATCTGGCTTATGTGGATCCTGAGGAATCGAACTTTGGTCCTTTGGCTTTGCAGGCAAATGCCTTAACTGCTAGCCATCTCTCCAGCCCAAAAGCTACCTTTTTTTTTGTTGTTGTTTTTTCAAGGTAGGGTCTAACTGTAGCTCAGACTGACCTGGAAGTCACTATGTAGTCTCAGGGTGGCCTTGAATTCATGGCGACCCTCCTACCTCTGCCTCCCGAGTGCTGGGATTAAAGGTGTGTGCCACTATGCCTGGCTCAAAAACTACCTTTTTCAAAAATATTTTGGGCTGCAGAGATGGCTTAGTGGTTAAGGCACCTGTCTTCTAAGCCCAAGAACTCTGGTTCCAATCTCCAGCGGTTCCAATTTCCAGGTCCCACGTTTAGCCAGATGCAAAGTGATGCAAGGGCGCAATGCTGCACTTGACCACAAGGGGGCGCACACATCTGGATTTCATTCGCAGCAGCTGAGAGGCTGCTGGAGCGCCCATCTCTATCTGTCTTCCTCTCCCTCTCTCTCTGTCTCTCTCTCCAAAAAAAAATATTTGCTTATTAGAGAGAGATACAGAGAGAGAGGCAGATAGAAATAATGAGTGCACCAGGGCCTGAAGCCCCTTCAAATGAACTCCAGACACATGTGCTGCCTTGTACATCTAGCTTACATGGGTCCTGGGGAATCGAACCTGGTCCTTAGGCCTTGCAGGCAGGCATCTTAACTGCTAAACCATCTCTCCAGTCCTAGACAGCTACCTTTAATGGAGTAAGGGAAAGGGAGGCTCCATAAAATCCCAAATACACTTGTCTAAGGGTATTCCACTGGAAGCCAGCCAGGATCTAAAATGAAACCCTATACTTTTGACTATACTGGACCAAGAACCCAAAGTGGGAGGCTGGGAGATGGTTCAGCAGGTAAAGGCACTTGCTTGCAAAGCCTACCAGCCCAGGTTCCCAGAATCCACACAAAGTGGGATACAAAAGAAGAGTGGTACATGTGTCTAGTGGCAAGAGATCTTGGTCTGTCCATATATATATATGCATGTGTGTGTGTTCTCTCCCTCCCTCCCTCCCTCCCTCCTTCCCTCCCTCCCTCCCTCCTTTACACACACACACACACACACACACACACACACACACAAATAAATAAATAAAAGTTTAAAGAAAGAACCTAAAAGGCACCTTGAACATACGGATGGGGCAGATGTCACTGGGAAAGACCCCAGGATGATTTGCCTAACACTAATAACACTTTGACTTAGTAGCAATAATCCCAACTCTGAGTCCTAAGGAACTTGTGTACTTCCTGAGGAATGACTCCAGTAAGGTTGAAATCGTAGGAATAAAAAAAATCTAAGACAGACATTGAAAATAGAGACAGGTGGGCTGGAGAGATGGCTTAGCAGTTAAGGCGCTTGCCTGCAAAGCCTAAGGACTCAGGTTCGATTCTCCAGTACCCACATAAGCCAGATGCACCAGGTGGCACATGCATCTGGAGTTCATTTGCAGTGGCTAGAGGACCTGGCATGCCCATTCTCCCCCCACCCACCCATTTCTTTCTCTAACAAAGACAGAAAGAAAATAGAGATAGGTTGTGGAGAATTTAATGCCTAGGTAGAATGGATCAAATTTATGGTAAGAACACTCAGTAAGAATGGGTGTTATGCCTGTGGGGTGGGGTGGGCCCAAGCCTAAATAGTACCCTTTCCTCTTGGGCGGGCCACTCACTCATCAGGAGTAGGTTGCATGCTAGCTTTATTCCAAGACAAGGATGTCTAGGGAAATGAAACCTGACAGAGCCCGTTGCTCCTGTTTCTGCTGTCCTCTAGAGGATGCCCCATTCTTGACAGTGAGGGTGAATTACTCTTCTTGTCTCCATCTGGCTGGCAGGGGACCTCAAGATCTGAAGGTCTTGAACACTAGAGGGACAAATGGCTACTCCACCCTTCAGCATCTCCCGAGCTGATGTCTGGTTGCACCGTGGAAGGGGGTACCATGTATGACCCTGTTGCCTGATTGGTACAGAACTTGTGCACTGGTCCAGCTGGCTATCTCCCCATACCCTGGCTTCAGTTGTTCTCAGAACAATCCAGCTCACTGATCTAAAAGTTCTATACCAGGATCATTTGACTCTCATGTGAAAAATTAAGTCAAATATGAAATGGGACCAATAAAAGTAAAGAGAGGGCTGGAGAGATGGCTTAGCGGTTAAGGTGCCTGCCTCCTAAGCCTAAGAATGCTGGTTCCAATCGCCAGGTCCTATGTTTAGCCGGATGAAAATTGTTGCAAGGGCATAATGCCACACTTGACCACAAGGGGGCGCATGCATCTGGATTTCGTTTGCAGCTGAGAGGCTGCTGGCGCGCCCATCTCTATCTGTCTTCCTCTCCCTCTCCCTCTCTCTGTGTTTCTCTCCAAAAATTAAAAAAAATAAAGAGAAAGAGAAGAGAATTGTGGAGAGTATATGTTGATCCATTTTCAATATAGAAGTGCCTTCGACAAGGCTGGAGTTTCCAAACTGCAAAAGTACAAACAAACAGAAAAGATTAAATCCCCTTCCATCCAGATCCCTTTGTCTAGCCCCTGAATGATGAATTACTGACAGCTGGCTACATGACCAAGCACACACATAGTCTGTAGCCATTAAGCCACAAGATTTAGATAAGACCTCATGTTCTTAGAATAAGGAAACATAGCTAAATCAAGCTGAACAAAGAAACTAAAGAGTCATGGAGGAGATTACAACAGAAAACCAAGAAGATTGTACCTCCTTAAGTAGCCAGCCAATGGGGAACAGTGGGAAGGGACACGCTATTAGGAATTGTAAAAATGATTCTATGTTCAGGCAGTATGCCCGCCATCTCTTTGGGTTGACGTCTGATCCTGCAGGATTGAAAATGAAACTGCCTGGCTGTCACAACTCAGAGTTTCTTGTACTCACTTATTATGAGGTGGTGGTCTTATTTGCAGCACTTTGACCATGACTAGATAGTCTCAGCCTTCTGCCTTCTACTGTGAGCAGGGGTCTCCAGTGATCAGTTGCCATCCTGCCCAAAGCCCATGTTGCTCTCTCAGAATGAGAGATAGGGAACACTGGGGGAGCTGCTTGCTACCTCAGCTGGATCCCCTTGGGATATTCTGTGCTGTTACCCTGTCATCTAGGAGGCTGGAGGCTGAGTAGTGCCTTTAATGCATTTCTGCATATCTGTAATTGCAAGTCACAGACCGGTAACACAGTCACACTTCTAATATTTATCAAGGATAGATGAGATATATTTTTTTGGAGTGTATTTGTAACTTTGCCCAGAATGGAATTTGGGTTGAAATGAAATTATCTCTTCCCTTTGCCTTCTATGGATTATAAAGAGATAAAGTGTGGTTTACTGAGAGATGAGGCTCTTGATTCATACACGCCAAAAGTGTTTGTCTGCATTAGGCATAGTGGCACACGCCCTTAATCCCAGCACTCAGGAGGCAGAGGTAGGAGGATCACAGTGAGTTTGAGGCCACCCAGAGACTACATAGTAAATTCCAGGTCAGTCTGGTCTAGAGTGAGACCCTACGTTGAAAAAAAGTGTCAGTTTGCATTTGAGAATAGAGGACTCTGAGAGAGTTTCTTAAAGATTTTAGTTAATGCCTGGTGAATCTCCTCTGTGTCTCAGAGAGCTCTTAATTTTCTTTCCTCAATAAAATTTTGCTTGCTTGTCCTTCTATCTGTGTTCAACATTCTTCATGATCATAAGACAATGAACACTAGACAGCAAACCAGTAACAATATCTGTACAGCAGGAGGATATTATCTTTGTGGGTCTGTGTTCCACATTGGACAGTGGTCTGAATGAACTGGGCTCACAGATGGCTTACAAAGAGGCCTGTTGATATCGGAATCAAAATGGTCATTAGAGAGGTGACAACAGGAACCCCCGTTGCCTCCCTGGACAAGAGCTCTTCCTTGCTTCCTTAAGTTCAGGGCTCCCCAAACCCTTTCTTGTCTCCCTGGGCAAGAGCTGTGTCTTCCTTCTCATATGCCTCCCTTCTCTTAAAGCTCTCCCTCCTTAAAGCTCTAAGTCATAATAAAATCATTCTCAATCTTATTCTCTGGTTTGTAGATTTCATTCTTCAAATTCATAAGACAAGGATCCGAGAACACCCAAACATTATCAGTGTGTTAATGAATATTGGTACATTGGCAGAGGAACCCCCCAAATTCTTGTATCAAAGGCTCCATCTCCCAAATTACCATCAGCTGGGGACTAAGTATTCAAGACATATGAATTTTGGAGGGACCTCTGTTTCAAACCACCACAGACAGGAAGGTAGAAATAAAGCTTGAGACACATAAAGGCCAAGAGAAGTTTCTCCTTGCTCTGGGTGAGACTGAATAGTTGAACTGGTAAGACGGGAAGTCAGAAGCTTCCTAAGTTTGATAGTGCTGCATGGAGAGGAGTTAGTTCACTGGGATATTTCTATAGAAAGGCTACTTGTAAAGCAGAGGGAGACTTGTGCTGTTAAGGGCTGTGCATAGTAATGAGTCCAATGATAGACACCCTGGGAGCCATAGGTTTGGAAATTCTAAGGTGTTTGAATGTATGTGCTGTGTAGTTTGGAAACATTGTCTGTTAGAATGACAGTGTCTTTCCAGTCAGTGCTAGAAGATATCTGTTCCTTTTGTGTCCAGAGTGATGCCTGAGAGTTTACCCCAGCCAATAGAGGACTAGGACTGGGATGGTTTTGTATGCAGATGCAGAAAGGGAAGGACAGGGGCTGGAGAGATGGATTAGTGGTTAAGGTGCTTGCCTGTGAAACCTATGGATCTTGGTTCAATTCTCTAGTACTCACATAAGCCAGATGCACAAGGTGGCACATGTGTCTGGAGTTGACTTGCAGTGGCTGGAGGCCCTGGTGTGCCCATTTTTCACCTCTGTCTCTCTCTCGCTCATATAAATAAATGAACAGAAAGGGAAGGACATAACAAGCAACCATGTGTTATTGAGAAGGTGATCAGCAAGATTAAGAGTGTAATTAAGATTAAGCATGTGATTAGGATTAAGAGTGTGATTAGAGATAAGAGCCCCTTTAATTAGAACTTCACATGCAAAGTGAAGCCATAATGAAAACTAGAGCAGAGAGTGTGGGTGTTACTTGTCAGGGTAGACTAGGATCAGAAGAACAAAGGCAAAGAACTCAATTTCAGGTGGGATAAAACCGATGAGATCTTGCTGTAGCCAGCACCAGCAAATAAGGAATTTCAACCTCCGAGGCTGATTGCCAGTGAGAGAGTTCAGAGAAGATTATCTGAAAGAGTCCATCTGCCTTGAAGTACAGAGACACTGGAGGCGGGGCTGGGAGAGGGAATGGTCTCACTAGATTTTATATATATTTTGAAGAAAGGTCTCACTGTAGCCCAGGCTAGCCTGGAATTCACTATGTACTCTCAGGGTGGCTTCAAACTTGCAGTGATCCTCCTGGATAGATTATCTTTCCAATAGGAATTTGGGGTCACAGGACCAGGCTAGTCAAAGGGTGACTCTCCAAGAGTTGTTCTGGGATATTACATTGTGTAGAGATATGTCTGGAGTTTGGAGGAGGGTGGTAGGTAAGCTTGGAGATAGAAAAAAGAGATCACAGAAATTGCTTGTTGAGTTAGAAGGGAGGTTATGTTTTATTTATTTATTTGGTTTCTCAAGGCAGGGTCTCACTCTAGCCCAGGCTAACCTGGAATTTATTATGTAATCTCAGGGTGGCCTCAAACTCACAGCAGTCCTCCTACCTCTGCCTCCCAAGTGCTTGGATTAATGGTGTGCACCACCACTCCTGGATTTATTTTTTATTTTAAAAATTTATTTTATTTCATTTATTTGAGACAGACAGGTAGAGGCAAAGAGTGCAAATGGGTGTGCCAGGGCCTCCTGCTGGTGCAAACAACCTCCAGATTTTTGTGCCACTTTGTGCATCTGGTTTTTACATAGGTACTAGGGAATTGAACCCAGGTCACCAGGCTTTGCAAGCAAGTGCCTTTAACAATGAGTCATCTCTCCAGCACTAGAAGGGGTTTCAAAGAGTGAGAGTTATAGACATGCAGGTAGAGGTAGGGAACCAGATTGAAATTCTCTTGCTTCAGGAGGGGAGTTGCTGATAGAGCTCATAGACAAGAAAGGCACCCTATAATAGTTTTACCCAATTATTTAGAGAAGTAAGCAATTCTCTTCATATTGAGTCCTTCCATTGTCCCCAAAGCTCCAACTCATAACTCTTGTTGGTGCCTGCACGTATGCACAGAAGTGGAAAAGCTTAGAGTAAAAGCTAGAAAAGCTTAGGCAAAGCTAGAATGGGAGCCAGTGTTAAAGCTTCTTTGAGGAGAGAAAAGACCTCTTGGTAAGAGTTAAGATAAAGAAGCTTACGGCGATTCCTTGAAGCCAGTTGGTTCAATTGCTTGGTAAGTGAGCCATAACTGGGGATCCAGAGGCAGAAAAGATAGTCAGACCCAAGGAGGAAAGAAGCTCACTTTTAGAGAGGGAGACCAATATTTCTTCCATGAACTGTCTCCTAGTAGAAGAAAGGAAGTGATTTTAAATCTCTTTTGGGGAGAGGAAGGGGGAAATCTTACATTGTGCTGCATGGGGTGTGGGGGACATGAGGGGTCAAGGAGTGACTCAGGCCCATGTTTTCAGATTGAGTACACCCCCTGTTGAGCTCTGTTGGGGAAGTAAGGCTTAGAGATAATAGGTGGTGGCTGGGGGTGGGGAGGGAGTCTTCTTCCCATTCTTCAGATCACAGAAGAATAAGATGCTAAATTTTCTCTTAAATTTTTACACGTTTTCTAAAAAACACAAAGCCTAAGACAAATCACACAGAGAAAATGCAATTGGTTTTAGTTTTACCCAATACCAAGGCATTTTACTAAGTCACATTTCTTTCCTCCTTTAAATCACTCTTCATGTGCTCAAACACCGTCCCACTGGAGCAAAGTCTCTTTACAGCCTTCTTGCAGTGCTTCCAGGGTCAAAATGGACATATACCCCTTCCTATAACCAGGTAATTATTACCTGGAAGCCACTCTGCATGTTCTCAGTGAATTTGCTATGTATCCAAGTTCAAGGTTTACCTAGGAAACATGAGCATATTAGTGTAGTTAAAACACTCTAGATTTAGGACACAGACAGTTTTGGGCTCACATTCAACTTTGCTTTGAATATCAGTTTGACACTGTAAAATGAATTATATTCAGGACAGGTACTCAGCAATCAAGGGCCTTTAACCACTGTGCAACCTCCCCAAACCTAGATAATAAGATGATAATTATTACTCCTCCTCTTCCTTAGTTTTTTAACAGATGGAAGTTCCTTTATATGACAGAGTTGATGGCTTTTTTTTTAAGAGTTAATAGTCACATTGATTCTAAGTATGCTGTCCTGGTCCTCCATGCTCATGTCATTATTTGCAATGTGAGGCATTTGGTCTCAATCTCATCCCCTATAGTCTTTCCTCCTTCAGAAATTATAGTAATGCACTGCAAAGGGAGTCAAAAGGGGCTAAATGAAACCTCAGAGGCAAATGGGTTGACTGATCAGGCTTTCAAGGCTGCTGCTAACAGTTTATATTCTTTCTTCCTCTTAAGCTCTGTAAGCTCCATCTCTTTAAGCCACTTAATAAATTTTTCTAAACCTTATCCTCTGGTTAGTAGGTTTCATTCATCAAAATTCATAAGACCAGAACCCAGAGGCCACTAATTCAGTGGAAGCTCTATGTGACCATGTGTGTCAGTCAGCCACCTCACTCTTGCTACTTGCTCCATAGTAATGTGAAGATGTGATACTCGGCGGTCTGCTCCTGCCATGATGAAACATCCCCTTGAAAGCTAACTGACATCAATCTATGTCTAAACCAAAAAGAAGGAAAAGGTGCGATGTTGGTTTTTTTTGTTCTTTTTACTAAAAGCAGAAAAATTTCCAGAACATTTTACTAATTTCTGCTTGTGTCCTAATCCAGAATTATGTCCATCAGCCATACCCAGCAGCAAGCAGTGAGGGACTACAAGAAGGCATGCATTTAGCTTTCTAACTGCCATAGTGGAAGATAGTCAAGGAAAGGGGAATTGAGAATTAATTAGTAGTTTATCAATGTCTTCCATAATGCTTTCTCGTAATTATGAAAATTTATATATTAGTTACTTTCTTATTGCTGGGACAAAATGCCTGACCAGAAGCAGCTTATGGAAGTAAAGCATTTATTTTCATAACTGCAGACAATAACCCATAGTAATTCCCTCTCTCCCTCCACTTTCCCCTTTGAAACTCCACTCTCCATCATACCCCTTCCCACTCTCAATCACTCTCTTATTTTGATGTCATCATCTTTTCCTAATATTATGATGGTCTTGTGTGGGTAGTGTCAGGCACTATGAGGTCATGGATATCCAGGCCATTTTGTGTCTGGAGGAGCACGTTGTAAGGAGTCCTACCCTTCCTTTGGCTCTTACATCCTTTCTACCACTTCTTCCGCAATGGACCCTAAGCCTTGGAAGGTGTGATAGAAATGTTTCAGTGCTGAGCACTCCTCTGTCCCTTCTTCTCAGCACCATGGTGCCTTCTGAGTCATCCCATGGTCACCACCATCTGAAATGAGAAGCTTCTCTAACCAAAAGTGGGAGTAGCATTAACATATGGGTATGAACATTAAGAGAAGTGCTTACCAGGCAGTTTGGTGAACAAAGTATATACATTTAACCAGACACCAGCAGACATTATACCCCTAGGGCTCATGACTACTAGGTTTTCAGTATCAGGGATGTATTCCTACCCATGGATCGGGCCTCCCATCCAATTAGAGAGCGGTTGGTTTCCCCCATAATAGACATGCCACTATTGCACCTGTTGGTTCATTTGGCTTGGCTGGCCAAGTTTAAGGCTTGCAGTGTCTACTGTTGAGTATCTCACTGGTAATTTTTCTTTCTCCCATTGAACTACATGAAGCATAGCATTTTTTTTTCAGCTCAGCTCCAGCAGGATTTCTCAGTGACCTTGCAGCCCAAGTATGTGGAGTCTTCAGCAACAAGGTCTTACCATTTATTCCTGGTGGGAAACCAAGAGCCTTGGCAATGGCCTGTTATGTTTTGGGGGCATCAGTGACCTCCTGGCCAACAACTCATCGGAAGGTATCACATTCCTAACACTAAAAATTTTCTAGTAACAATCTATGGCTTCTGGGTGTTCCATTGTCCAAAAAAGAAGGTTTTCTTATGACTTATTTACATCTTCTTAGATTTAAATTAGCCCTCCTTCCACCTTTTTTTTACTCAATCTTTTTCCCTGACCTCACTTAGGCCTTTTCACCCCCATTAATCTGTTCTTCTACTTACATATATACAATACTATCCTATTAAGTCCCCCTCCCTCCCTTTCTATTCCCTTTATAGCCTCTTTCTAGCTTACTGGCTTCTGCTACTGAATTTTATTCCTACTCACATAGAAGTCCAATCATTTGTAGCTAGGATCTACATATGAAAGAGAATATGTGACATTTGGCTTTCTGGGCCTGGATTACCTCACTAAGTATAATCCTTTCCAGGTCCATCCATTTTCCTGCAAATTTCATAATTTCATTTTTCTTTACCACTGAATAGAACTCCATTGTGTAAATGTGTCACATCTTCATTATCCACTCATCAGTTGAGGGATATTTAGGCTGGTTCCATTTCCTAGCTATTATGAGTAGAGTGGCAATAAACATGGTTGAGCAAGTATCCCTAAACCATTGTGGAAATCAGTGTGGAGGTGCCTGAGACAGCTAAAAATAGATTTACCATATGACTCAGCTATACCACTACTAGGCATATATCCTATTTTTTATAATATGTTAAAAATATTTTATTTAATTATTTGAGAGAGAGAGAGAGAGAGAGAGAGAGAGAGAGAGAGAGAGAGAGAGGCAGACCCAGAGAGAGTGAGTATGGGCATGCCAAGGCCTCCATGTCACTGCAAATTAACTGTAGATGCATGTGATACTTTGTGCTTTGTGTGAGTACTAGGGAACTGAACCTGTGCCATCAGGCTTTGCAAACAAGTGCCTTTAATGGCTTAGCCACCTCTACAGCCCTACCCATGACTATTAAAATAAATAAAACTTAGACAAGATATCTAACAATTTATATTTTAATGGTATCAGTGTTGTTTATAAATAACAGATTCCAGTGTTGTAAAGCACTTTAACCCAAGATTTGTGGATAGGGCCCCACAACATGTCTTAAAATTGAGAAAGCATAGAGACTAACAGAACATGGGTGAGCTTCCCTTGCATTTCTAAGAACAAAAATCACAAGGAATAAAACTAGATTATTGGGGCTGGAGAGATGTCTTAGTGGTTAAGATGATTGCCTGCAAAACCTAAGGACCCATATTCAACTTTCCAGATCCCACATAAGCGAGATGCACAAGATGATGCAAGCGCTAGGTTGCACATGCACACAAGGTGGTGGATGTGTTTAGAGTTTGATTGCAGTGGCTGGAGGCCCTGGTGCACCAATTCTCTCTCTTTCTCTCTCTCTGTGTCACTCTCTGTCATACAAACACATAAAATAAAACTAAATTATTCCTTTTATAAAACTTACATACCCAGTAATGACCACTTAGCAGAATTAGGACTTTTAGATATAATTTCTTTACTTTTTAAAAAATATTTTAAAAATTTTATTTATTTATTTATTTGTAAGCAGAGAGAGGAGAGAGAGAGAGAGAGAGAGAGAGAGAGAGAGAAGAGAGGTAGACAGAGATAGACAGAATGGGCACACCAGGGCCTCTAGCCCCTGTAACGAACTCCAGATGCATGTGCCCCTTGTGCATTTGGCTTACGTGGGTCCTGGAGAATCGAACTGGGATCCTTTGGCTTTGCAGGCAAACACCTTAACTACTAAGCCATTCTCCAGCCCATTTCTTTACTTTTTTATTGGCAACATTCATAATTATTCATGATAAACCATGATAATTCCCTCCTTCACCCACTTTCCTCTTCACAAATCCACTTTCCATCATATCCTCTCACTCTCCCAGTTAGTCTCTTTTATTTTGATGTCATAATCTTTTCTTCCTATTATGAGGTCTTGTGAAGGTAGTACTAGGCACTGTGAGGTCTGGATATCGAGGCTAATTTCTGTGTGAATGATTTCATTGTAAGCAGTTCTACCTTTCCTTTGGCTCTTACATTCTTTCTCCCACATCTTCTGCAATGGATTGTGAGCCTTGCAAGGTTTGATAGAGATATTTCAGTACTGAATACTCCTCTGTTATTTAATTAACCCAAGATGCAAAAATCTCTACACTATAAGAAACACAAAAAATCAAGACAATATAATTCCCCCAAAAAATATAAATACATCAGAAGTGACCTCTAGTGAGGATGATTCAGATGAAATGCATGACAAAGAATTCAAAAGAATGATTATATCTATTTTCAAAGAAATCAAAGGAATCAAAGAAGAAAACAAACTCCTAAAGGAGAATACAGGAAACCAACTTAATGAAATAAGGAGGTCAATAGAAGACATGAGTAAGGAAATAAAAATACTGAAGAAAAACAATCAGAAATACTGGAAATGAAAAACACAGTAAGTCAAATAAAAAATTCTGTAGAAATTCTCACCAATAGAATGGATCAAGGAGAGGTCAGAATATCTAAATTAGAAGACCAGATGGCAGATTTAATATAGTCCAACAAAAAGAAAGACAAGCTAATAGGAAGGTGTGAGTGGAAATTTCAAGACATTCAGAACACTACAAAAAGATCAAACACAAGAATTCAGGATATAGTAAAAGGAGAATTTCACTCCAAAGGCATAGTAGGTGTTTTCAACAAAATCACAGAAGAAAATTTCCCCCAAGTTGAGAACAAGATGCCAATCCTGATACAGGATGACTTTAGAACACCAAACAGGCAAAACATAGAAAGAACCACTCCTTGACATAATTAAACTACTAAACACACAAAAACAAGAAAATGAATTGAAAGCAATTAGAGAGAAAAAGCAAGTCACTTATAAAGGCAAGCCCATCAAGATAATAGCAAATTACTCAACACAAGCTTTAAAAGCCAAAAGGTCTTGGAATGATATATTCCAAGTTCTGAAAGATGACAACTGTCAATTGAGATTACTTTATCCAGCAAAGCTATCCAGCCAAATTGATAGAGAAATAAGGACATGCCCCAACAAAAACAGGCTAAAGGAATACATGAAGACAAAACCAGCTCTATGGAAAATACTTGAAAGAATACTCCATGTTGAAGAGAAAGGAAAGCACACACATGAGGAAACAGGGAAAAATAAACCATACTTAAATACTAGTTAATACAAGAGAATAAAGGGAAAACAGGAAGCACTACAAAACATGAAGAATGGTGAGAATAAATGTGCACCTTTCAATAATAACTCAATATCAATGGCCTCAATGGCCCAACAAAAAGACAGGCTTGCAGACTGGATTTAAAGGCAGGATCCTTCTGTTTGTTGCCTCCAAGAAATGTACCTCTCCATAAAAGACAGACACTATCTTTGGGTGAAAGGATGGAAAATAGTATTTCAAGCAAATGAGCCTAGGAAACAAGCAGTGTTGCTATCCTAATATCTGACAAGATAGACTTCAAACCAACATTAGTGGAAAAGATAAATAAGGTCACCTTGTATTTATTAAAGGAACAATTCAACAGGAAGACATTACAATTCTAAACATATATGCACCTAACATGGGTCCTCAAATTTCATCAAAAAACACCATTAGACTTAAGGTCACAGATAACACCAAGCACAATTGTAGTTGGCAAATTTAACAACCTACTCTCATCAATTGACAGGTCATCCCAGCAAAAAATAAGCAGAGAGAGATCTGGATTAAATTATGACTTAGAACAAATGGACCTATGTCAATGTAATGTATAAGATATCTACAGAACATTCCATCCAAATGCTTCAGAATACACATTATTTTCAGTAGCACGTGGAATATTCTCTAAAATAGATCATATATTAAGACACAAAGCAAATCTTAACAAATACAGGAAAATTGAAATAATTCCCTATATTCTATCTGATCACAATGGGATTAAAGTACAAATCAGCAACAAGAAAAACTACAGAGCATACACAAAATCATGGAAACTAAACATTACACTACTGAATGATGAATGGGACATTAAAGAAATCAAAAAGAAAATTTAAAAATTTATAGAATTAAGTGATAATGATAACACAACATACCAAAACCTGAGAGGGAAATTTATAGCTATAAGTGCCTATATTAAGAAATTAAAAAGGTTACAAGTAGACAACTTAATGCTTCACCTTAAGGCCTTGGAAAAAGAATAAGACAAACCAAAAATCAGTACATGGGAAGAAATAATAAAGACTAGGGCAGAAATTAATGAACTAGGAACAACAACAAAAAAAAAAAATACAAAGAATCAATGAAACAAAGAGTTGGTTCTTTGAAAGGATAAACAAGATTGATAAACACTTAGCAAATCTGGCCAAAAGAAAGAGAGAAGAGACACAAATTAATAAAATTAGACAAGAAAATAGATCCTTATCTCTCTCCATGCATAAAAATCAAGTCCAAATGGATCAAAACTGTAATATCAGACCTGAAAAATCTGAAATGGCTAGATAAAAAGTAGAGGACGCACTTCAACATATTGGCATAGGCAATGACTTTGTGAATATAACCCCAGTTGCTCAGGAAACAAAACCACTAATCAACCACTGGAACCTCAAGAAATTATAAAGCTTTTGTACAGCAAAGGACACTGTGAATAGAGCAAAGAGGCAACCTACAGAATGGGAGAGAATCTTTGCCAGCTATACATCTTACAGAGGATTAATATCCAGAATATACAGAGAACTCAAAAATATCAGATAACAAATCAAACAACCCAATTAAAAATGGGCTATGGAACTAAATAGAAAGTTCTCAAAAGAAGAAATACAGATGGCATATAAACATCTACAAAAATGTTCTATGGGGCTGGAGAGATGGCTTAGCTAGCGGTTAAGGCGTTTGCCTGCAACTATAGATACTCACCAAAAAACTATCTCCAAGGTCCCTTAGAGCACCCTGTAAAAATCACAGGTTATAACACTACCAAGGAGGCTGCTGTCTGCAGCACACTGGGCCACCATGAGGAAAGGAACCGGTAGGCTTAATTGGCTGCAGATTTTCTTTTGTGTTTTTCAAGGTAGGAACTCACTGTAATCCAGGCTGATCTGGAACTCACTCTGCAGTCCTAGGCTGGCCTCAAACTCACAGTGCTTCTCCTCTCTGCCTCCTTAGTGCTAGGATTAAAAGTATGTGCCACCACATCCAGCTCTAGCCACTGTAAGTGAATGAGGCTACTAATTCAGTGGAAGCTTTGTATGACCTTGTATGTCTGGCACCCTAGCTCCTTGGGTGGGCAATACTCAGGAGCTAGGGTGCCAGACATACAAGGTCATACAAAGCTTCTTAAGAAATTTGATGGATGATACCCACAGACCAGAGGATAAAGTTTAGAAACATTTTATTATAGAGCCTAAGAGGAGGAAAGAATACAGACTCCTGACCAAAGAGGTGATAAGAGGGAGTTCCAAGAAAATGGGAACTTCCACCTAGAGACCCAGAATGGGGGGTCTTTTTCTTTTTTTCTTTTTTCTTTTTTGGTTTTTCGAGGTAGGGTCTCACCACTCTGGCCCAGGCTGACCTGGAATTAACCTTGTAGTCTCAGGGTGGCCTCGAACTCACAGCAATCCTCCTACCTCTGCCTCCCAAGTGCTAGGATTAAAGGCATGCACCACCACGCCCAGCCAGAATGGGGTCTTTTATAGGGAGTTTACAGGATGGGGACTGGTTAGTCTAGCCCTAACTCCAGGTGTCTGGGTGCGGCCAGGTTTTCAGGAAGGGGAGTAATTACATCTCTTAATTTTCTCTTCTAGAAATAAAGAGGTAAAGGAAAACCAGATTCTCCCCTAGCATTCCTGGCTTCCAGCAGAGTGGAGTCTGGGAGGACTGCTTTACAGGGAAGGAGATAAGGACGACCCAGATTTCCCCCCCACCCCACCCCCAAGGTTCAAGGAAATTCCTCGCTTTTACATTTGGGGCCCTGTCACTTAAGGTCTTTCATTAGGAGGAGTGAAGTTTATTTAAGTCAGCATTTTACTTAATACCAAAGGGATTCATTGTCTTCCATGAATGGGACTTTGAGACAATAGCTTTTCCCCTCTTGCATTATAGTATTTTATCACAAGGTGGCACTAAATGGCTTATTGTGGTGGTCAGTAATTGTACATTGGCCTGTTTTGTTTCATGGAGGCTTCTGTCTTGTAAAATGAATATACAACATCTATACAATATCTATACAATAGCGGGGCCTCACTGGTATTCAGAATTGGAAGTAACTGAGGCATAAGAAAACTTCAACCACCCTTCTCCATTTAGGTAGCTAGCTTTATATCTGCTGAGTATAAAAAGTAAGATTAGAGGACTGAGGACTTAACTCAGTGGTAGAACACTTGACTAGCATGAATAAGGCCTTGAGTTCCATGTCCAGTACTGAAAAAAAAGGTTATAGGGTAAAATAGCATAATCATATCCTAATGAATATTTATTTTATTTTGAGGCAAGTCCAACAGACTGGCTTTTTTTTTTTTTTTTTTTTTTTTTTTTTTAATATGAGAGGGTGAGGGTGAGAGCAAGAGCAGGAGTGAGAGAGAGAGAATTGGCATGCCAGGGCCTCCAGCCACTGTCATTGAACTCCAGACGCATGTGCCACCTTGTGCACATGTGCAGCCTTGCACACTTGAGTCACCTTGTGTGTCTGGCTTACTTGGGACCTGGAGAATAGAACATGGGTCCTTAGGCTTCACAGGCAAGCGTCTTATCTGTTAAGCCATCTCTCCAGTCCTATTCTAATGAATATTTTAGGGCATTTGGTTCTTTGAGCCATTCACTCAGTAAATATACAGTTATATAATTAATATGGTATTCTAAGGCATCTAAATTTAGCCTTACTGGGAACCAAATTCTCTTAATTCACAGTTATCTGAAACTCACTATAGCTATGAAAGTGCCAAGAAGAATACAGAGTGATAAGATGCTGTTTGGATATTGTGGTAGTTTGAATATATGTCCCCCAATATATTCAGTGTTATATTATTTTATAGTTTGCATCTGCAATCACCTTGCTAGAGGCAAGGTCACTGGGGGCCCGGTCTTAAGGTGTGGTGATGGTTTGAGAGTCCATTGTAAAGATATGCAAATGTGCCTAGCAGGAGTTCCTGAAGTGTGCTGTGTGACCTTTTGGCTGTAGTTTTTGCTCTGTGTGCTGTGGTGGCTGGTTGGCTTTTTCTCTCTGCTTGGCCCTGTTGAAAGCAGGCTGCTTTTCCTGCCTTTATGGAACTTCCCCTGGATCTGTAAGCTTCAATAAATAATATCCCTTCCTCCATAACTGTGCCTGGTCTGGAAGTTCATCTCAGCGAACCTGAAACTGTCTGCTACAGTAAAGTGGTACCGAGGAGTGTGGGGTGAGATGAACCTGACCGTGTGGATATTCGTCTTTTGGAACTTTTGTTTTGGAGGAATGGGCATGGACTTGGTGCTTGCAACTGAAGATGCCTTCTGGAGTGGTAAGCCAAGTTTTATGGACTATTCTGATGAGAGTTTGAGAATGCTAAGTGCAGATAGTATTGAACTTCGAGGCTTGGCTTATGAGGTTTCTAAGGGGAAGGAAAGACTGCAGAGGACTTTGTTGGAACTGGGCTACTGGCATAAGGGATGGCTACGTTCTGCTATCCAGGCCCAGAAAGTTTGATCAAGGTTAAATTTGTAATGGACTGATATGCTTGGCTAAAGGTATTGGACTGAGATTTTAAGATTTTAAGTTGGAAAAACTCAAGCAAGGTAAAAGTAGAGGCACCAAGACTGGTTTCAGGTTACTGGAGCTGCTATTGTCAAACACATTAGCAATCTTAAGGAAGGTGGAAGGAAGGTGGCCAGACTTGATTTACATTAAAACAATGGAGAGGATGCCTGAGGAAAGACTGTTAAAAATGCAAATTCTTGGAAAGAGCTGACTGGAGAAGGAACCTGCTTTTCAAGGCTATGGTTTATTTTGTCCCTGGATTAAGAATATGGCTGTGTCCTGCACACCTGGTATTAGTTTTGGAAGCATGAAAAATGCATGGAGTGGTCATGAGTTGCGCACGGTTCCAGGAGCCGCTGCTGAGATGCAGCATGAGGCAGGGCATGAAGACCCTCAGGAATAGGCTGCAAGAGCCTTTTGGAAGATGGACCGTGGTTTGCATGGAGACCTGAAGATGTTTTGGATATACCAGGACTGTGCAAAAGGGCTACCATGGAGTGCAGTGTTGGCATAGGATGAAAGTTTTCCCTGGCGACTCTGCCCAGCTGGAGGGGCGGAATTGGAAAACCTGGAGACTGTCAGTCTCTGGTTATATTGAACTTGAACTGCAGAAGTTTGATGACGGCTGATGGTGGTTGAATTTTCATTGTTCCAGTCTCTCCTTGCTATTCCTTATACAGTTAAAATGTTTACTCTGTGCCTTTACATGTTGAAAGTATTTAACTTGTTTGATTTTACTATCTTAAGTTGGTCAAGACTGTGAGAACCTTTGAAATTGGACTGAGTACAATTTACAATGTGTGATAGTTATAAATCTATTGGGGGCCAGGAGCTAAATATATTGGGGGCCAGGGGCGGAATGTGGTAGTTTGAATATATGTCCCCCAATATATTCAGTGTTATATTATTTTATAGTTTGCATCTGCAATCACCTTGCTAGAGGCAAGGTCACTGGGGGCCCGGTCTTAAGGTGTGGTGATGGTTTGAGAGTCCATTGTAAAGATATGCAAATGTGCCTAGCAGGAGTTCCTGAAGTGTGCTGTGTGACCTTTTGGCTGTAGTTTTTGCTCTGTGTGCTGTGGTGGCTGGTTGGCTTTTTCTCTCTGCTTGGCCCTGTTGAAAGCAGGCTGCTTTTCCTGCCTTTATGGAACTTCCCCTGGATCTGTAAGCTTCAATAAATAATATCCCTTCCTCCATAACTGTGCCTGGTCTGGAAGTTCATCTCAGTGAACCTGAAGCTATCTGCAACAGATATCACAGTGAGGCAGCTCAATATCCTTGTCATAAAAGAAAGTAAAAGGGCTGGAGAGATGGCCCAAGTTTGAACCCAAGTTCAATTCCCCAGTACCCACGTAAAGCCAGATGTGCAAAGTAGCGCATGTGTCTGGAGTCGTTTGCAGTGGCTAAATAAAAAACGTTTTTTAAGTTAAAAAATAAAAAACGCAAAGAAAAGCAAGTAAATAACAGTATATATAAAAATAACGAATATTTACTGAGCATTGATATGTGTTAGACAAGTGCTTGACCACTGAACTCTATCTTCAGTTCTGAGCATTGATATGTAGTAAGTATTTCATTTATGTGCTTTTCATTCAGGTTTATACTTAATCCCAACAACAGCTCTTGACAAAGTACAAGTAAGGTTCTTATTATTTATATGAGCATATGTAGATAGACAAGTAGCTAGAGCGATAAGAAAACTCCTACTTATGATAAATATCTTGCTCCAAATCATTCAGTAATTAAATGGCAAAGTGAGATGTTAGTCAAGCTGTCTGATTTTAGAGTTCGCCTACTGCCATTCCACACTACCTAATGACTACAGAAATGAACAATAATTAATATATATATGCATTTTAAAGTTGGAAACTTTACTTTGTGAACATACAGTAATCTGGTCATGTTCCTGTCCCACTCTTCTCTTTTGTCCCCTCTCCCCCACCTCCCATCCACTGAGGACCATCCTCTTTCAAGATAGTTCTTCCTCTGTTTTGTTGTCCTGTTCCTTTTCTCCTCTTCCACCTTTCATGTCAAAATGTTAATGGACTCAGAACACACACTCAGGAAACAGAGAGATGACAGAAAAGTACAAAGAAATACATGCACTTGAGTCAGCAGAAACAAAAAACAAAAAAAGATCAAAAAGAATGGTGCTAGGGTTTGTATGTCCATATCGTTGGGGAATGGTGGACTAACCAGTGGGAGGGGGGTTTGTGGGCATGTGTGCCAGTGCTCCAGGAAGGAGACTGGTGGCTGGATCCTCTCCCAGCCCAGGAGAGAGCAGCCCTTTGAAGGAAGACCTCAGTTTTGGCCATTTGGGAGGGGGAGGGAGCTGAGACTGACAGTTCTGTCTTATGACTTGCTGTCGTTGCCCCACACATTCTGTGTGGTGGGGCTGTCTAGGTGGGGATAGAATCATGCCTGGCACAGTTCATGCTTACTAATGACTCAGCAGTGTCTCTCGCCCATCAGTCAGGAATAATGGATGTGTAAACAGTGGCTCATCCAACAGTGGCAACAGGCACCAGTTGTGACAGTGTTTAGACACTGCGGAGGGAATGAAAAACTGACTGGACTGCGGATGCTTCTGGGGTTTCTGCCTCATGGTTTGGGTTAGGGCTGATCTAGATTCCTGCATAATGCTTCCTATAACGTGTGACCACTGTTCAAGTGGCCCTATCACAGCAAGCACTATTTACTCTCTCTCCTAAATAGAGATTGGGGTCCAGATTTTATACTTATTGTCCAATGGAGAAACGAAGGCCCAGATCCAGGAATCTAAAAGACCAGGATTAAAAACTGTGCTCATAGCCCATCCCATGAGAGGAATGTTTCCCTGCATCCGCTGCTTCGGCTCCTCCAGTCCAGACATCACATCTGTATGCTGCTTTAGTGAACACATGCCCAGGTATCCAAGGCATGGAGTGTGGGACAGAGTCTGCATTGGTCACCATATTTCACAGACAGAGACAGAGCTGGGCATGGGGTGTGAACCCTGATTCTGAACTGGGCTGAGTGCCTTCTCCTTGCCCAGCACAAGTTTGTACTGCTCATGACAGTCATCCCTCCCTTAACATCTGGTTAAGGTTTCCACAAAGGCCATGGATCTGCTCACTGTAGACTTGCTTTCCTTCAGCCATCTACGATTTAGAGGTAAACGCCAGCTTTATCACCAAGAGACTACCTGGTGTCTGATCCCGCCTGAGGAGGCCATGTGGAGTGCTTTAGCCAGACCTAGTGTAAAAAAGATTACAGCTTTGTTTTCCCTTTACTTCTTTAGAGATTTCCCTTTTTCTTTTTCTTTTCTTTTCTTTTCTTTCTTTCTTTCTTTCTTTCTTTCTTTCTTTCTTTTTTTTTTTTTTTAGACAAGTCCAACAGACTGGCCTTATTATTTTTTTTGTGTGAGAGAGAGAGCAAAAGTGAGCGTGACAGTGAAAGCATGTGCACGAGACAGAATTGGCATGCCAGGGCCTTCAGCCACTGTCATCAAACTCTAGATGTGTGTGCCATTTTGCACCTGCATCACCTTGTATGTCTGGCTGATGTGGGATCTGGGGAGTCAAACATGGGTCCTTAGGCTTTGCAGGCAAGTGCCTTAACTGCTAAGCCATCTCTCCAGCCTAGAGGTTTCTTTTTAATTCACTTCATTAAAGTTCAGTATTCATACTTTATTTCACCAATTCCTTGGTCTCCTCTGCCACCCTTGCCTCCAAATATATGTCCTAGCACAAGCACATGTGTGAAAACATGAGCATCCAGGGAGACCCCTGGCGCATGGATGAAGGGTACAGTACATTTTCTGGGCTTTGCTCACACCGTTCTCTACAAGGAACATCCTTGCCACTCCTCTAGGAGACTCTCGCATAGGTCTTCAGCTTTGATCCCATGTCTTCAGGAAAGCCACCCCTGACCCAGTTCTGCTCAGACATCTTCTTGGTTTCCCAAGGACCTTGAACTTTCACCTTGTAGAACACCATAGTATATGTAAATAAGTTATTTCTGCTTCTCCCACAAGCCTGTGAATCTCACAAGAGGAGGAACTGGTGCTTTTTAATTTTGTTTTGTTTTTCTACATAGGGTCTTGGAATTAGTCTCGAGCTGGCATCAAACTCTCAGCGATCCTACCACCTCAGCCTCCTGAATGTTGGGATTAAAGGTGCGTGCCTCCACACCCAGCAGATTGGGTGCTTTTTCATTTATTTTTGTTTTTCTGTCTCCACCCTGATCACAATGTCCTAGCACATGGTAGGTTCTCAAGAAGCAGTGTCTGTAAGACTCCCACTTTTGATAACACTTCATTCCCAAAAGTGTTTGCTGTAGGGCACAGGGGTGCACTGATAGCCCTGACTTCTCTTGGCTTCTTCTCCTTTGTTGGCCCCAATACATTTCAGGACAATGATTTATCAGTTTAGCAAGTTCTTCTTCCAGTTAGCAACCAAAGGCTAAATCACCTTACATTTCAGACTTTTCAGAGCCTGTACATTAGTCCTCTGAACCACTGTTAATAAACAAGGAGTGTTACACTGCGCCTCATTTCTTTTCTTCCGCTTTAAGTTCCTTGTTTAGTTTTGTGTGTGTGTGTGTGTAAACTGAGAGGCTATTCCTTTCCTAGAATGTTGAAAAAGAGTAGCTAGCTATTAGACTAGTTATTCCCCTTTTCTCATCCTGGTTTTGTCTCCACACTACTTGCTGCCCCACCTCTTCCTCCTTTCAGCATCAAGTAGAGACAAAGGGTAAGAAGGACTGAAAGAGGAATTTGACCTGCAGCTTGGTTTGTAGTGTGGGGTTCAGGTTCCAAAGAATGAAACCACCCTTGTTTCATGGCCCCTTCTTGTCATGATTCTCATCTTCCTGAATGTACCTGTTGACCAGGCACCAGAGCTCTTTCCAGGCTGAAAAACATTTTCTAAGAAGTTGGAAGAGGGAATAGGAAAATGGGAGGGTGCTCAGGGCTGGGGGGAGAGGGGATGGGGGCGGTGTGGGGCATCCCTGTGCATGAAATTAGCATGGATCTCCTCTTGTGGCTGACCCGTGTCAGAGCAGAAAGGCTTCTCTTCTTCAGCAGGTCTCTTTTGAATGCCAACTGTGTGTAGGGTACGGTTGCAAGGTGCTATCATGACCAAAAAGGCCATGAAGCAATACCATTAACCTTGGGAAACAAGGCAGGAACATCTTTGCTGGGATAGGTACAGTGTGGAGGGTAATGAGGTGTCAGTAGAGTAGGGGGGCTAGGTAGAAAGAGGTGGATAGGAAAGACAGGGAGGAAGGGAAATATGTGAGCAATCTTACAATCATATCTGTCAGGGTGTGTGAATCCAGGCTATGTTTGGGATCTGATGGCCTCACTTGGTTCTACTTTATTGCTTTCCTTGGCTTTCACTTATCAAAGCACACTAGGACCGTTATCAACCTTGGCTATATATTAAGATGCTTGGGGAGTTCTTCAAGATCCAGATGCCGAAACTATTATTCAGACTAACTAAATCAAAGTTTTGGGATTTGGAACCTGGGACTCTATGCACTTAAAGCTTTCAAGGTTACTTTGCTGGGTATCCAGGGGTTTGTCACTGTGCAGCAGCTGAGAAAAAGATGTGATGAGATGCAAGGATTTGGGATGAGAAAAAGGAGGAAGACAGTCTGGATTCAGTCTTAGTTTTGGCATAAAGTGAGGTTGGGGGGAATTTGAGAAACTGAAAGACTGAGAAAAGGCTATGCCTGGCTCCTTAGCTTTGGTTTTCATGGTTTGTAATTCTGCTCTTCAAATGCCATCTACGCAAAACAAAGCAAAACAAAACAAAACACTTTCTGAGGATCTTGACTCTTTGGATTTCTTTGTAAACTATTTAAAGCACATAAGCAACTACTGAATTATAAACCTTCACATAAGGATTTCATAGTATCAAAGTAAATAAAATACAAATGTACGCGTGTGCGCGCACACACACATGATCCATCATCATCACCATCACCATTCAGTTTCCAAAACGACCGAGGGCCTATTTCAACCTCTCATTTTCCATCCACTATGTAATAGTCATCAACTTAAACCAATAATAGAATAAGTCCCAGGCTTCAGCTTCTCAGAACTTATGCAAGTGCTGTATTTTAGATCTGAGATGTCCTCTAAAGGCTCATATGTTAAAGACCTTGTGGTAGTTTGAATAGATGCCCCCAATATATTCAGTGTTTTATTAGTTTCTAGTTTGTATGTGCAGCCACCTGGCTAGAGGCAGTGTCACTGGGCAGATCTTAAGGTGTGGTGGTAGGTTTGAGATTTCAATCTAAAGATATGCAAAGTGTGTCTAGCTGGAGTTCCTGAAGTGTGTGTTGTGCTGTGTGGCTTGTGGCTTTGCTCTCTGTATTTGGTCCTGTGAAAGCAGCTTCTTCTGCCATTATGGAACTTCCCCTGGATCTATAAACTTCAATAAATATCCCTTCCTCCATAACTTTGCCTGGGAAAGTTCATCTCAGTGAACCTGAAGCTGTCTGCTACAGACCTAATCACCAGCTTGGTACTCCTGTTAGAGTCCATAAGAGATGGGGACTAGTGTGAGGTCTGCAGGTCATGGGGAGGGATGCATTCTTAAAGTGCAGAGTACAACCCTGGCCTCTTTCTAGGCATGAAGTGAGTTGCTGTTCACTGTACCACATACCTCTGCCATGATGTACTGTTTTACCACAGGTGCAAGAACAGTAAGACCAACTGACCATGTGAACTGAAGTCACCAAAACTGAACCAAACATGTTGGTTGCCTTTACTATTTGTTACATTAACAGAAAGCTGACCATGAAGTGAGATATTGTCACTTACAGCATGTGGCCTGAAGCCAAGTGGTTTGAAAAGGCATTAATAAAATACTCGGGAGCTGGGAGAGATGGCTCAGCACTTAAGGCACTTACCTGCAAAATTTAAGGACTTAGGTTTGATTCCCTAATATCCACATAAAGTCAGATGCACAAGGTGGTGCATGCATCTGCTGTTCATTTGCAGTGATTGGAGACCCTGGAGAGCCCATTCTCTCTCTCTCTCTCTCTCTCTCTCTCTAAAAGATCTCCTAATTCAGCTCCCAAATGCTAGGATTATAGGCATGAGCCACCATGCCCAGCTTAATCACTTTATTGACAGTTCTAAATTCATTATTAGAAAGAAATTTTAAACCAGTACTTTAATTGAGGGTACGATAACCAAGGTTAATTTTATGATTGTTTACTATTCCTAAAGGAATTTTCTTTGCAATATCTTCTTTTACAACAAGTGGCCTGGTGTGTGATCTTATGCATGTACTGATACTCGGACTTAGGAAGGGCTAGGAGGAGAACGGTATTGCTATTGGGCCTTTAAATTGTGATGAGACTTGCTCCTTTATACTGTAAGACTGCATGGAACTATCATAACTTCTCAGCTTTAGAAATAATCTTCACTAGAAATGTGAATCCAGCCCAGGCCGCTTACTGTTTATGATGGCCACAAGAAAGTCCTCTTCCCTCATTTTTTGTTGTTATTGGCTCTTGAGACAGGGTTTATGTAGTAGCCCAGGCTGGTTTTGAACTCAGGCGATCTTCCTGCCACAGTGTTCATGTGCTGGGATTATAGGCATGAACCACCATGCCTGGATGAAAATTTTTAATGTCACTGAACAGCAGGAAGGGAGAAAAGTGCTGCTTTGATTGAGTAGTGAGAGTGTAAAAGGGTTGTACCTGGGCTGTCTATGGGATGTATATGGAAGAGTCAGGGTAATGGAGTCATTTGTTTGAGAACAAAGGAGAGAGGTTGTTGGGTGAAACTTTTTCCTGGGGAGACATGAACACAGAGATGTTCACCCCAGATAGGATGCAGACAACAGACCAATGCACATTCACACCAAAATCAGTTTTGGTGAAGCAATGAGGTCATTGAGGTGACTTATAGAGCAGGGTGAAGGGTTGCTTAGAGGAGCATGGGTGACCCAAAGGCAGCTGTATCACCAAAAAGTCCACTCCAGCATACGTGACAACTCACAGAAGCTGCAACTCTGGAGCTCACTGCACTATCTGCAGACAGCTTGGCTGGTCAGAGTCTCTTCTCAAGCAGTTGATTTTTCTTTAACCTTAGGGAAGGGTCTCCCAACCTCTTTCCCAGACTTGTTAATATTTCACTTATTTATTTGAGAGGGGGGGGAGGGAGAATGGGTGTGCCGGGGCCTCTAGCCACTAGAAATGAATTCTAGCTGCATGTGTCTCTGTGCATCTGGCTTTATGTGGGTACTGGGGAATTGAACCTGGGACCTTTGGCTTTGTAGGCAAGCGCCTTAACTACTAAGCAATCTCTCCAGCCTTTTCCTAGACTTCTTGATCTCCTGAGTCTTCTGAGCTTTCCTCCTCCCTCTAGGAAGGAATGTTTCAATGCTGAGAAAATGGTTACACAACATTGATCAGGGTCTGCCCTTCAAGTTATTGATCACTACTATAACCTTGAGAGTGGTAATATGACCTTATAAGTTTAGCCTCCTGAGCCTCCCTCCTCCTCAGGAGGGAGCACTTCAATTCTGAGGAATTTGCTATGCAACAGGGGTAGATAGACTGGGCCGTCTTGTACTGCTGCATCACCCACAGTGGACAGGTTTGCTTCACAGCTCTTAGGAAGAATACCTGAGAGGCCACACCTTGATCCCTCAAATGATGCTTGAAATTAAAGAGCACCCACAGATTCACAGATTTCTATTAATAAATGCTTGCTAGTAAGGAAGTGTTATATGGCAAGAGAAAATTCAAGGAAGTTTTATAAGGGGCAAAAATATTTATTCAACATGCCAGGATTTTGTCCTTCCCTGGTTAGGAACTAGGGTTCTGAAGTTACTTTTTCCGAGTAGCCTGACTTTGTCTAATTGCCTGTCTCAGTTCATTTGTTCCAGTGATAGTTTTCAAATACCTCCTTTACATCCTGCCTTTGTATCAACTGTCCTATTAGGATACAGACCTGCTTTCTCTTTTTCCAAAAAATTATTTATTGACAATTTTTAAAGATAAATGATGTATTTTGACCATATTAACCTCCCATTATCTTCTCTTGTCCCCCACTCCCTCCTGCTATGCTCCTACTCCTCTAACTTGTCTCACTTCTACAATAATGTCGTGTGTGTGTGTGTGTGTGTGTGTGTGTGTGTGTGTGTGTAGGAGCTAGACAGTTTCCTTGGCAAAGCAGACAGAGAGGGAAAAGGGACCCTTGATAGATGGCTATATTCTAGAGCACCCTTAAGATGGCAAAGAAGGTGATCCAATCCCAACTTCTTCCCTGTATAAATGACTTTTCCCACCAAAAGGCTTGCTTGGTGGGATTTTTGAGACTTGTATAGTACCGGATGCATCATAGACCAACCAGTGCCCCTTTCATCTTTGTTTAAGCCAATCAATCATGGGCTCTGGATAGGAGGGCTTTCCTCGTTCAATAGAAGTCTGGCTCCCACTGAAGACAGATTGTCCAGCTCTGGAGTCCCCTCCTCCATGAGTCTGTGTTCTCATTGCTTTCTTCACTTTTTACCTTTAAAATGAACTTTGCTCTTTTAAACACTTTCTTGTCCTTAATTCTTTAATTGGCAAAGAAAACAAACCCAACCCCTGGGTAGTGTCAGGTGACCAACTGAGTCTGATTAGTGCTCCTTACAGAAACGTGGGGGAGGGGAGAGCATATTTACTAGGCTAGCTTACAGGTAGCTAAGCCAATGAAGAAAATGTCTCTACCTCCTTCCGCAGCCATTAACTTCCAACAGTTCCTCAGGAAGGGACTCCCAGCCTCCTCCAAGTCCATGATGCAATGTTGATGGGCCCACTTTCTTCAGCAATCGTTATCAAGGAGGTGTGTTGATTTTGTCAAATGCATTTTCTGCATTTATTGAGATGATCATGTGATTTTTTGTTTTTATATATGGAGTAACACACTTATGCATTTACATGTGGAATATTCCTGAATCTCTGGAATCCAATCCGTTTGGAAATTGTTAACGATCTTTCTGATGTGTTTCTGTAATGAGAGTTTCGGGGCTCCTTACTAATGCCCATTGCGCCAATAAATTTAGGGTGTCCTGGATCGTTGTGAATTTAAAGAATTAAATCCATGAACCAGAGTAGGTAAGATGTAGAGACCTTATTAGATTAAGAAGGGAAAAATTTTAGCAAAGAGAGAGAGAGAAGAAACTACATAAAGCTCCTGCCATGTGGAAGGCAGGAGGAGGTAGAGAGCCCACGTGGGCTGCTCACCAGAGCAGGGACCTGGAAGTTCAGGAGAGGTGAAAAGCCAACAAGGGGCACACCAGGGGACCAAGATTTGGTACTGAATAGTGAGTGTCTCCCCTCTCCCCACCTGCTTGGGGGAAGGGAGGGCTCTCGTTACCTACCTAGGTATTTTTTTTTTTTTCCACGTAGGGTCTCTCTGTAGCCCAGGCTGACCTGGAATTCATTATGTAGTGTCAGGGTGGCCTTGAACTCAAGGTTCTCCTACCTCTGCCTCCCAGATGCTAGGACTAAAGGCGTGAGCCACCACCCCCAGCTCGGGGTACTTTTATGTTTGTTCCGCACATGTATTCTGTTTCCAGGTGCCTTTTTCGCTTTGTTATGGTTTTCCTCTACACTCTGGGTCTACCACATATGTAACAACTCTCTTGATTTTCTTTACTACTGATTTTCCAGGCATCTGAATTTTCCAGTCCCTGCATTGATGCTTTCTCTCTGCTATCCTTTGTTAAGCTCTGAGTCTATCACTACTTAATCTCTTCACTTGCTTCTATGTGGAGGCACAAGGCTGATGCCTTTATGCTTTGTTCCCACATGAGTTTGTGAGCATTTCTTCTAAATATTTTGGCATGGGCTTCTAGGTCCCATCTTTCATATTCCAGCTTTCCCTAGATACCAATTATTTATTTATTTACTTATTTATTTATTTATTCAAGAGAGAGAGAATGAATGGGCACACCAGGGCCTTCAGCCACTGCAAATGAACTCCAGATATATGTGCCACCTCGTGCAACTGGCTTGCGTGGGTACTGGGGAATCAAGCCTCGAACCGGGGTCCTTAGGCTTCACAGGCAAGCGCTTAACCGCTAAACCATCTCTCTAGCTCCTAGATACCAATTTTACCTGAACAAACATTATAATTCATAATTTCTCCCTAAATAAACTGAAAAGTTCATAATTTATCCTCAATATGCTTTTTTCCCCAATTCTTTGTTAAAATAGAGAGCCTAAAAGTTGGAGTTCATAAATCTTCCAAGAATTCCAAAATCCTACATTTCTGCCACCTGACCATGCTAGGCCTGGGTCTGAGACTACCTCCCTTGCTTCCCCAAATTCCCACCTCTATAGACCACCCAAGACCCCTTCCTGATGGGGCATTAAATAATCTTTCTGGGCCCTCGCTTGCTCTAGTTTCAGCTCTCTGCTGTAGTGCATGCACTACCCACTTTCTCCCCTCTTTTTTCTCTCTATCCTTCCTTCTCTCTCACTCTCCCTAGTGCATGAATTCCCTTTCTCTTTATCTGTCTCCCTCTTTCCCTCTCTCTCTTCCACCCTTCTCCCTCTCCCCCATTATAATAAAGTCATGGATCCAAGAAATTGTCTGTATGTTCCCTGATTTGAAGCTTCCCTCCCTTTTCATTTCTTTTTTTTTCCTTTTTTATTTTTTTGTTGTTTTTTCGAGGTAGGGTCTCACTCTAAGTCCAAGCTGACCTGGAATTCACTATGTAGTCTCAGGGTGGTCCTCCTACCTCTGCCTCCCAAGTGCTGGGATTAAAAGTATGTGCCACCATGCCTGGCTTTCCCTGCCATTTTATTCTGATGTTAACTAAGACCCCAAGCCCAAGATACTGTCTGTATTTGTCCTCCATTGTGAACCTCAAACCTAACAGTTGCAGCTAGATGTCACAGAAGCTCATGATAGCAAAGTTTGGCACACACTGTTTGAAATGATCATAGATGGGGGCCACACCTTGAGGAGCCAGAGCTGTGCTTCAGAGAGGCAAGCATATGTGGTTGCACTTGGTTTCCTCAAGGCACCCATAAGTGTTCAAAGCAGTCGGCATGACCATTTGGCTGACAGTACTTTACCAAATGCAGCTAGGACGCTAGGGAGTGTTCTAACAGGTGTCAGAGAGAGGGGAAAAAAAGTCCCATTCCCCAACATCTTATTTTAGTTGCAGGAAAAATAAACATCAAAAGGAGTGACTTATAGTAAGGATGATCATGAGCATCAATAGGAATGTCTAATAGTGTGTGACAGTGCTTTAATAATTAAAACCTATTGAGCACTGCAGGAAGAGAGCCATCCCTATAATCTGTCTCACATTGAATTTGTTTAGGATTCTGGAAAAAGAGAAAAATCTCTAGAAATCTGAAAAGTTAACTCTGTGGTGGTAAAGAAAACGATATTTAAAGGAAAACTTAGAATAGATCAAGGGAAGGAAAGAACGCCTGACCTTGAAGACAAGGTGGAGGAAATGGAACATTCCAATAAGCACAAAGATAAATTAGCAAGAAGGCATATGTGGTGGTTTCAAGATATATGGTACACCATGAAAAGATAAAATCTAAGAATTATGGACATAGAAGAAAGACAAGAATTTTACCCCAAAGGCATAGTAAACATATACAATAAAATCAGAATAAAATTTCCAAAAATTAGGGTAAAAAGATGTCAATCCAGATACAGGGAAGCATTTAGAACACATATCAGACAAAAATTGAAATAAGCTCTTATCATTATATTATTATTTAACCAGGAAATATGCAGACCAAAGAAAGCATTTTGAAAGTGGCAAAAGATGCATTGGAGAAATGGATTAGAGATTGGGAGCATTTCCTGTGCAAGCATGAGGGTCAGAGGAAGCCTGAGAGACTGCTTGAGTTTGAATCCCAGGACCCACATAAACAGCTGGGTGTGGCCATGGGCACCTGTAGCTCCATTCCCACAGAGAAGCAGAGATGGGAGAATTGCTGAAACACACACACACACACACACACACACACACACACACACGGCAAGCTCCAGGATCACTAAGAAGTTCTAATTCAAATAAGAATGAGCAGAAGGGGCTGGAGAGATGGCATAGCAGTTAAGGCACTTGCCCGCAAAGCCAAAGGACTCAGGTTTGATTGCCCATGTCCCACATAAGCCAGGTTCACAACATGCCACATGCATCTAGAGTTTGATTGCCGTGGCTGGAGGCCCTGGTGCGCCCATTCTCTCTTTCTCTCAAATTAAAAATAAAATATAAAAAAAGAATGAGCTGAATGATGGAGCGGGTCACCTGATATTCCACTCTGGCCACCTCAGGTGAGAACATCCCACCACAGTGACTGCATGGGTGCTGCATAGGCACATGTGCCCCCCCCCACATTCACACACAGAAAAAGGGGCTGGAGAGATGGCTTAGCAGTTAAGGCACTTGCCTGCAAAGTCAAAGGACCCAGGTTTTATTCCTCAGTACCCATGTAAGCCAGATGCCCAAGGCAGCGCATGTGTCTGGAGTTCATTTGCAGTGGCTGGAGGTCCTGGCATGCCCATTCTCTATCTACCTCTCTTTCTCTCAAATAAATAAAATTTTAAAAGTATATGAAAAAAGAAAAAGAAAGTGACAACAGTGAAGGGCCCAATCATACTTACAAAGACAGGTTCATCCGAGTAACAAGAGATTTCTCAACAGAAATATAGATATCAGAAGAAGAAATGCAGCTGGACATGGTGGCCCATGCCTTTAATCCCAGCACTCAAGAGGCAGAGGTAGGAGGATCACCAAGAGTTTGAGGCCACCCTGAGACTACATAGTGAATTCCAGGTCAGCCTGGACTAGAAGGAAACCCAACTCAATAAAACCAAAAAAAGGGGGCTGGAGAGATAGCTTAGCAGTTAAAGCCTTTGCCTGCAAAGCCAAAGGACCAAGGTTCGATTCCCCAGGACCCACGTAAGCCATATGCACAAGGTGGCACATACATCTGGAGTTTGTTTGCAGTAGCTGCAGGTCTGGCATGCCCATTCTCTCTCTCTGCCTCTCTCTCAAATTTAAAAAAAAAAAAGAAAAGAAATATAGATTTTTTATAGATAGATAGATAGATAGTTTTAGCTAATTTGGGCTGGAGAGATGGCTTAGTGGTTAAGCATTTGCCTACAAAGCCAAAGGATCATGGTTCAATTCTCCAGGACCCATGTAAGCCAGATGCACAAGGGGGCACATGCATCTGGAGTTTGTTTGCAGTGGCTGGAGGCCCGGGCATGCCCATTCTCTCTCTCTCTCTGCCTCTTTCTCTCTTGCAAATAAATAAATAAATAAAATATATTAATAAAAAGTTTTAAGTTTATTTATTAGAGAGAAGTAGGCTGAAAGAGAGAATAGAAAGAGAGAATGGGCTTACCAGGGCATTCAGCCAGTGCAAACTAATTCCAGACACATGTGCCACCATGTGCATCTGGCTTATGTGGATCCTGGGAAATCGAACCTGGGTCCTTTGATCAGGTAAGGGCTGACCTGGAATTCACTCTGTAGTCTCAGGCTGGCTTCAAACTCACGGGGATCCTCCTACCTCTGCCTCCTGACTTCTGGGATTAAAGGCATGTGCCACTACACCCAGCTACTGAGGAGATTTCTAAGAAAACTAACATAAGTGATACCATATTACCCAGCATAACTGTAACTGACCTGGCTAGAAGGAAGATAATCTAAAGAGACATGTATGTCCTTCCTTTGGCTATCAGACTATGGAAACAATGAATCCCAAGAAAATGGAATTTCCCCTGGATTTTCTGCTTTTCACTATTAATTTATCTCCTTAAATTTGGAATATTGAAGATGAGTGACAAAGTCTTGTATGTTTGGACTGCCAAGGCACAGGTTCTGAGCCTAACTTTGTAACTATTTTGATGGATCACAACAGGAGAAAAAGACACATTTTGGGTTATTGTCAGCCACATGCAGCAGGTTGATCCTGGATGGAATGGAAAGATATTGAAAAGTCCCCAAGCAACTGTGAGGTCATTTTATTCCAGGGACTTTTTCTTAATCTTTCCTTGTCAGCTGGCATTAGATGCTTTTAACCGCTATTTGTGAAGCAGAAAAAGGAGTACTTGAACTCTCAAGCAAATTTGACCTTTAGTAAGTTTCTCTCTGATCAGTACACCTCAGACTTTGCCTTTTTGTTTGTTTTTGGGCTTCTCTGAGCTGTTTTTGGAATTCTTTTGAACCGTGTTGACTTTGTTTTACTGTGAATGATTTTGGGATATTTTGCCATTTGCATGAGGGACTTACACTATTTCAGTGTTTCCCATGTGACAGGGTTTTGACACTTTATGAATGAGTCATTGAGGTTCGGGTGAATTATGTGAGATGGAAAAACAAAGGTGTTGACGAGATCTCTGTTGCGATTTGTGTAACCATGGAAAAATACTAAGCATTTACTATTTTAATACCCCTTAGGAAAATTATGGCTAACTAATATTCTATAAACTTAGTATAATATTTAAAACATCAGCCAGAATCCAAAGATAGGGTGAAAAAAATCTACCCCTGGTACCCAGAGGGAGTCAGGTAGCTCTCTTAGGCAGTTAGGGTGACTGGGCCCCTATAAGTATCTTTGCAGTCTCCACTTTGTTAGAGATCAAAGTGTTAATTTGACTTCTTATCTTTTCCCTAGATCTGTTTTTCCACAAACAACCTGGGCCCTTCCTGGAAGAAAGGTCTTTCCTAGGATTTAAATCTAATCCTAACATTGTGGTTGGTCAAGTTCAGACCCCAGAACTTGGTGTCATAGCTGGCCTCTTCCTGAGACAGCCCCTAGCACAGACCAATCAGAGGTCCCTCTGGCTCACCTGAGCCAGAAGGTAGGGCCCACCACCATAAGGTTGTAAATACGTTTGTGGGGAGAGGGCAAACTGATCACTCTGTGAACCTCCAGCTGCTGGTGAGTTTCTCCTGGTCTCAGCCCGGCTGGGTGGAGGCACGGGGAGAACCCCTAACCCCTACTCCCACATGGTCTCTTTACCCCTCCTGCTCTCCACCGGGCAGGAGCTCTTTGAATTTTCTTTTCTGTCCTCTCCACGGTTTTTCCAGGCCCTCCACATGGGCTCTCAAGCCACATAGCTATATCCATTTTCTTTCTTCTGCTTCTGTACTTCCCTAAATAAATATAATAATTTAATAATTATCCTCAGTTTGGTTTGCCCAATTCTTTGGCTAAATGCAAATGTAAACCCAAAGTTTGAGGTTCAAGAACTTTCCTGAACCCTTGGCACCCTGTCTTAGAACTTATAAAAATAACTGAGTAATAAACCTTTGGCCACTTCACTTTTGCATTTTTTAAATTTATTTTTTATTGACAGTTTTATGTTTATAATCTCCTCCCGTTACCTGCTCTTGACCCCTCTCCCTATCCTTTTTCTTCCCAACTGATGACTGTTTTTGTGCCAGTACCCTGCTGTCTTTATTGCCGTGTCTCTGTACTATCACTTGGAATCAGGTATGGTAATACCTGGAACAGTATTGTTCTTGCTCAAGATGGCTTTGGCTATCTAGGGACCTTTGTGCTTCCATGTGAATTTGAACATTCTTTTTCTGTTTCGGTGAAGTATGGTAATGGAGTTTTGATGTGGTCTGCATTGAATCTATAGATTGCTTTTTGTAAGATGGCCATTTTCACAATATTGATTCTTCCAATCCATAAGCATGGGACATGTTTCCATCTTTTAGTGTTTTCTTCAGTTTCCTTCTTTGGTGTTTTAACATTTTCATCTTAAAGGTCTCTCACGTCCATGGTTAGGGATAGTCCATGGTATTTAATTTTTTGTGGATATTGTGAATGGGACTCTCTCTAATTTCTTTTTTCTTTTTCTTTTCTTTTCTTTTTCTTTCTTTTTTTTTTTTACTGTATGAGGCATTTCCAATGACGCGTGGCTACTGGAAAAGCCCCATCAGGATAGACCTCAATCTCTAATTTCTTTCTCTATGTGTTTGTCATTAGTATATAAGAGTGCTGCTGATTTTTTATATTCTTTTTCTAACCTTATGTTTGGGTGAAAGTGTCTATCAGTAATAGGAGTTTTCTGGTAGTGTCTTTAAGGTCTCATTTGTATAGGATCATACCATCTCCAAATAGGGATAGTTTGATATCTTCCTTTCCTTTTATTTCTTTGTCTGGAAATATTGTGCTTGCTAAGATTTAAGCACTACATTAAACAGGAGTGGAGAGAGTAGAGTCCCTTGTCTTGTTTCTGATCTTAGTGGAAATACTTTGGGTTTTTCTCCATTTAATAGCAAGTTGGCTATAGGTTTGTCACATATAGCCTTTATTATGTTGACATATGTCCCACCATTTCTAGTCTCTCTTCCATTTTTATCATGAAGGGATATTGAATTTTGTCAAAGACCTTTTCTACATCTATTGAGATCATCATGCAATTTCTGTCTTTGAGTCTATTTATGTAATATATTGCATGTATTGATTTATATATGTTGAATTATCCCTTCATCTCTGGAATGAATCCAACTTTATCTAAGTGAATGATCTTTCTGAGGTGTTCTTGAATTTAGTTTTGCTTCTACATTCATCATGGATACTGGTCTGTAGTGTATGTGTGTATGTGTGTGTCTGGTTTAGCTACTAGTTTAATGTTGTGTTGTTAAAAGGAGTTAGGGAGTATTCCTTCTTTTTCTTTTTTTAAAAATTTTTAAAAAATTATTTTATTTATTTTTGGAGAGAGACACAGAGAGAGACAGACAGAGAGGGAGAGGGAGACAGAGATGGGTGCGCCAGCAGTCTCTCAGTTGCTGTGAATGAACTCCAGATGTGTGCGCCCCCTTGTGGGCAAGTGCGGCATTGCGCCCTTGCGTCACTTTGCATCTGGCTAAACGTGGGACCTGAAGATTGGAACCAGCGTCCTTAGGCTTAGGAGGTAGGCGCCTTAACTGTTAAGTCATCTCTCCAGCCCTCTTTTTCTTTTTTTTTTTTTTTTTAAATTTTGTTAGACAGAGACACAGAGAGAGGATTGGCACACCAGGGCCTCAGCCACTGAAATCCAAATCCAGATGCTTGTGCCACCTAATGGGCATGTGTGACCTTGCACTTGCCTCACCTTTGTGTGTCTGGCTAATGTAGGATCTGGAGAGTAGAACATGAGTCCTTAGGCCTCACAGGCAAGTGCCTTAACCACTAAGCCATCTCTCTAGCCCATTCCTTCCTTTTCTATTTTATCAATTACTTCAAGAGGCGTTGGTTTTAGTTCTTCTTTAAAAGTCTAATGGAGGCTGGAGAGAAGGCTCCATGGTAAAGGCATTTGGTTGCAAAGCCCAGTGATCCAGGTTTAATTCCCCAGTACCTACATAAAGCCAAGTGCACAAAGTGGTGCATGCATCTGGAGTTCATTTGCAGTGGCTAGAGACCTTGGTGTGCTCATTCTCTCTCTCTCTCTCTCTCTCTCTCTCTCTCTGGATCTCTTCTCTCTGTCTCTCGCTGTGTGCAACTAACTAAATAAAATTTTTATTAAAGTTTGTAGCAAAAGTCTAATAGAATTTTGCAGTGAATCCATCTGGACCTGGCCTTTTTTTGTTTGTTTGTTTGTTTGTTTTTGGCTAAGAGTTTTATTTTATATTTTTTATTTATTTATTAGAAAGAGAGAAGCAGAGAGAGAGAATGGGCACGCCAGGGCCTCAAGCCACTGCAAACAAACTCCAGATGCATGTGCCATCATGTGCATCTGGCTTACATGGGATCTGGAGAATTGAACCTGGATCCTTGGGCTTCACAGGCAATTGCCTTAACCACTAAGCCATCCCTCCAGCCCAAGTTTTTGTTTTTTTAATTATCACTTCAATCTCTGTGATTATAATAGAGCTGTTTAAATCATCTCATTCTGCTTTAGCTTTGGTAGATTATCTGAATCTAGAAATTCATCAGTTTAAATTTTCCAGTTTCTTAGAATATAGATTTTTTTTTTTTTTTTTTTTTTTTCGAGGTAGGGTTTCACTCTGGTCCATGCTGACCTGGAATTAGCTGTGTAGTCTCAGGGTGGCCTCGAACTCATGGCAATCCTCCTACCTCTGCCTCCTGAGTGCTGGGATTAAAGGCGTGCTCCACCACGCCCGGCTAGAATATAGATTTTTGAAGTATGTCCTGATGGTTTTCTTGATCTCAATGGTATCCATTGTGAAATTAAATCAAATCAAATGTGAAGCCCTATTTTTCCTTCTTCTCCTGTCACTTGGCAGCCACTGAGCGTTTGAGAGCTTATAAATAAGCAGTATCTGAAGAGAGAAATATTTGCAGGCTAGTGAGTTTTAGAGCTAGGGAAAATATCCCAGGGAAGGCTAATTCCTTCTAGATCGCACTGGCTGATTGAGGTATATGAGCATCTACCTGGTTCCAGCAGCACTCCCTCTACCCTGCTCAGAACAGAGCAAGAGAATGTGCTGAAATTACAGAGGGAAGAGGATTGACTCAAAGTATGAGCTTTCAGCACAAGACCTCTGGAAGAACTGCAGAGCAGTTAATTAGGACCAAGGATGATGGGAAAGACACTGAGGGTGGAGGTCTGTGAGCCATCAAAATTCCCTAAGTGATGAAAAGTTTTTGTTTTAACTACGAAAACTGAAGCTCTGTTTTTGGGCTGGGCAGTTTACCATTATACTCTAAAAATCAAAGTTCTAACATATTTCCCACTGTGTTAATAACGCTAGATTTTTGTGAACCCACTGAAACTGACCATGTGGTTCATCAGGCCACAAGTTTTGCTTATGTGTGTGTGTGTGTGTGTGTTAAACAGTGTCAAGTGGATTCATAGTATACGAAATCATTTCTAGTTTCATATCTCTCCTTTATGCTCTGAGGCCCTGTAAGTTTATTTCTCTGTTCACCTTCCCTCCTCCAATGTCTTCTGTCCTGGCTATAACTCTCTTCGCCTTTAGATTCTTCAAACTTTCTTTCCATATCGGCATCACAAAAGTGCATATGTATATATGTAAGTCTAATGTATAATTCCAGAAATTCCCTGTGAGCTCAGGAGCAAATGTTGGAAAACCCAGAATGTTCTTGAGTGGCTAGGAGGAAGAAAGGATTTAAAACATTGACACATGACTACTTCCCCCATCATATCTGATTTGTCTTTATTCCTTTGCAATTTGGTTTCTTCCTGATTATTAATTTATCTATACTACAAATACTTAATGTGTATTGATCTGATAAGAAGAAATGAAAACTAATACTTGAGAATGGAAAAGAAGAGATATATCCAATTCCCAGGCACGAGAGTCGGTCGAGTGACTGACTTGGGCCATTGCCTGGAGTGGACAGAGCCAAGGGGATCCAAGAGTTCTGAGGGGCTGTCACAGAGAAGTGAAGGATACGAACAACCAGGTCCAGGGACAAATTTAAGACTACATATGGAGGAGCTGGAGACATATCTTCATAGTTAAGGTACTTGCTGTGTAGTCTCAGGGTGGCCTCGAACTCATGGCAATCCTCCTACCTCTGCCTCCTGAGTGCTGGGATTAAAGGCGTGCTCCACCACGCCCGGCTAGAATATAGATTTTTGAAGTATGTCCTGATGGTTTTCTTGATCTCAATGGTATCCATTGTGAAATTAAATCAAATCAAATGTGAAGCCCTATTTTTCCTTCTTCTCCTGTCACTTGGCAGCCACTGAGCGTTTGAGAGCTTATAAATAAGCAGTATCTGAAGAGAGAAATATTTGCAGGCTAGTGAGTTTTAGAACTAGGGAAAATATCCCAGGGAAGGCTAATTCCTTCTAGATCGCACTGGCTGATTGAGGTATATGAGCATCTACCTGGTTCCAGCAGCACTCCCTCTACCCTGCTCAGAACAGAGGAAGAGAATGTGCTGAAATTACAGAGGGAAGAGGATTGACTCAAAGTATGAGCTTTCAGCACAAGACCTCTGGAAGAACTGCAGAGCAGTTAATTAGGACCAAGGATGATGGGAAAGACACTGAGGGTGGAGGTCTGTGAGCCATCAAAATTCCCTAAGTGATGAAAAGTTTTTGTTTTAACTATGAAAACTGAAGCTCTGTTTTTGGGCTGGGCAGTTTACCATTATACTCTAAAAATCAAAGTTCTAACATATTTCCCACTGTGTTAATAACGCTAGATTTTTGTGAACCCACTGAAACTGACCATGTGGTTCATCAGGCCACAAGTTTTGCTTGTGTGTGTGTGTGTGTGTTAAACAGTGTGAAGTGGATTCATAGTATATGAAATCATTTCTAGTTTCATATCTCTCCTTTATGCTCTGAGGCCCTGTAAGTTTATTTCTCTGTTCACCTTCCCTCCTCCAATGTCTTCTGTCCTGGCTATAACTCTCTTCGCCTTTAGATTCTTCAAACTTTCTTTCCATATCGGCATCACAAAAGTGCATATGTATATATGTAAGTCTAATGTATAATTCCAGAAATTCCCTGTGAGCTCAGGAGCAATTGTTGGAAAACCCAGAATGTTCTTGAGTGGCTAGGAGGAAGAAAGGATTTAAAACATTGACACATGACTACTTCCCCCATCATATCTGATTTGTCTTTATTCCTTTGCAATTTGGTTTCTTCCTGATTATTAATTTATCTATACTACAAATACTTAATGTGTATTGATCTGATAAGAAGAAATGAAAACCAATACTTGAGAATGGAAAAGAAGAGATATATCCAATTCCCAGGCACGAGAGTCGGTCGAGTGACTGACTTGGGCCATTGCCTGGAGTGGACAGAGCCAAGGGGATCCAAGAGTTCTGAGTGGCTGTCACAGAGAAGTGAAGGATACGAACAACCAGGTCCAGGGACAAATTTAAGACTACATATGGAGGAGCTGGAGACATATCTTCATAGTTAAGGTACTTGCCTGCAAACCCTAAGGATCCAGGTTGAATTCCTCAGTACCTACATAAAGCCAGATGCACAAAGTTGGCACATGCATTTGAAGTTTATTTGTAATAGCTAGAGGATCGTAATAGCTAGAGGCCCTTGCATGCGCATTCTCTCTCTCTCTCTCTTTTTCTCTCTCTCTGCAAATAAATAAATAAATATTTAAAAACTAAAATAAAACAAGATTAAGTATGGACAACATAACCTTTCTGAGAGAAATATTATGAGAAGGTAGAAAAGAAACAAAGATGTGAAGCTGAGAGGGCCCAGGTCCTCCTTTAGTCTGAATGGGGAAGTATAGAATTCCTCACACAGGGGATGGGCTTTAGGCTGTGTGAAGGCTGAAGAGATAGCTGTTCCTAGAAAACGAGGCTCAGTGTTCATGTACACAGAGGTTACCATTTGGCTTGGTTCTTAGAAATGTGGGATTATTCTAACACTTAAGCATATACCAAACCATTATCTGTGACCCAGGAACCAAACCAAGACTTCCCAAGAATAAAATTCTATATACACCCTCTGGGGAAGACTCCGGTGTTAATGCATCTTCAAAGAATCCTTTCCTTTATTTTCAGCTAAAGCTTTTAGAGTACATGCTAAGTATGCCCAGAAGCATTTCTAATGTTTTCCATATTTGTTCCGTGACTTTTGAGTTAAGCATATGGAACAAGTGTCTGCCATCTTTTCTAAAGAAATTATGACCTCAACTGAGCATGCTGAAGAATTGGACCACTCCCGGCTGGGGAGATTGCTCAGTGACTAAACCCTGGGTTTGATTCTGCAGTGCCCACATCAAGCCAGATGCACAAAGTGAGGCATGCATTTGGAGTTGGTTTGTAGCAGCAAAAGACCCTTGTGCACCCATGCTCTCTAATAAATAAAGAAAATATATATATATATATATTTTTGGTTTTTCGAGGTAGGGTCTCACTCTGGTCCAGGCTGACCTGGAATTAGCTATGTAGTCTCAGGGTGGCCTCGAACTCATGGCAATCCTCCTACCTCTGCCTCCCGAGTGCTGGGATTAAAGGCGTGTGCCACCACGCCTGGCTAAGAAAATATTTTTAAAGAAAAGAACTGGCCCACCCATATATGAATATGTATATGCCTCCTAAATAAAACCCCCAAGCTTCCTATGTTTCCCTGAGTATTTTGTGTTTTACTTTGAAGATGACTCCAACACTCTCCTTATCTGCTACAAGTAATAAATCTTACACTTTCATATCTTGGCCATGTTACTCCAACACACTCTCCTTATCTGCCACAGGTAATAAATCATTCTCAATCTTTATTGACTCTGCTACTGGCACACTCTCATTATTTGTTGCAGGTAATATACTTTCTCTATTTATTTTGGTTTTGTACTCACCACGAGGTAAGACCATTGTGTTTGGTTACACACTGAACCATAAGCTTGATACAAGTGACATGGTCTTTAATAATGCAGAGATTGCCACAATTGCACCAGGGGAAAACAGGTATTTGTCATGCATGGTGAGGCAAGGCTGGGGTTGAGGCAGGAGTATTGTGAATTTAAGATCAGCCTCAGCTACATAGTGAGTTTGAGGCCTGGGCTACAAAGTAAGGCACTGCCTCAAATAGCAAGCAAGCAAGGAAGAAAGGAAGAGAAAGAAGGAGGAAGGAAGGAAGGAAGGGAGGGAAAAGAAGGAAACATAGATGGTATATTTGTGAGTATATGACCTATGTGGACTCCCACAGAAATGAATGCTAATATGAAGCCACTTTTTCTTGAAAGGTTATGACTTAATTGGATGAAACACAAAAGCCTTTAACCAGAGCATCATCTGAAACTTGGCCAATGCCTACAACTCCTGTACTTTGAGCACACTTTTTATAAGGTATTGCTTCTTTTTAATATAACATCCTTTTTTGGTACGGGCTTCCAGTTTTCCCTCTCCTCATGGATGCTTCAGGTTTGGAAATATAGCTCCTTCTTTGTATACTGCTTCTCCATTTATTTATTTATTTATTTATGAGAGAGAGAGACAGAGAGAGAGAGAGAGAGAGAATGGGTGCCAGGGCCACTACGAATGAACTCTCCAGATGCATGTGCCACCTTGTACATCTGGCTTATGTGGGACCTGGAGAATTGAACCTGGGTCCTTAGGCTTCACAGACAAATACCTTAACTGCTAAGCCATATCTCCAGCCCTGTATACTGCTTCTTAACACATCCCTTCTTCCCACTTTTCAGTAGGGTTTCTAGAATCCCTCTTGCCTTTTACTATTCATGGCATTTCAATGATGGTTCACCATTGCTTGTTGGCAAATAATCTATTGAATGTTGTCTAATCCACTTATGTAAGGTGCTTCTGAGTCCTCCAATTTAATCTGAAAGATAAAAAAAAGTTGAAAAAAGGAAAGGGAGGGAGGAAAGGAGGAAGGGAGAGTGAAAAGAAGAAGAAGAGGAGGAGGAGGAGGAGAACCAGGTACCCATATACATGTAAACCCTAATCCTTTTAGATTTTCTACTTTTCTTAGGGCATGGTAAACCTATGGCTCCAGATGAGTGCATTGGTTTACTTCTTCACAGTTTTAATCTGTCCTGTAGGGTAAGCTTCATCCTGCATAACTTGTTGGAAAAGGAAACAGAGTTTACTGGCAGTATGATGCATGTGAAGCAACTTCTTCAAGAACACAAACAACTGGAGGAAAAAGGCCAGTTTGTGTTTTGATGTTTTCATGTACTGGTAAGTAAGTCACCGTGGATGATGGCAGGTCATGTCCTATCATTGCTGTTGGAGTGTTGCTTAAATGACATAGGAATGCTTCAATCCTGTGCTTTAGCCATCCCACCCCAAAGACTTGTGCATGTTAACAACTATCAGTAACAACATCACCAGCATCAGGCAAGCCCCTCCTCCACTGCAGAGGTGCCCATGATCTGCCCTTGAGGCCAGGACCAGCAAGGGAGTCTGAGCACTCAGATTCCTCCTGGACCCCCTTCTTCCACTGTGGGGTGCCAATGATTGTTCACTTGGGCTGGGAGTTGCTCAAGAATTCAAACACTTGGATTACTTCAAGGAACCACCACCACACCTCACCACTGAGGGAATACTTGCAATCTGACATTGGTGTGGGGACCTGTTGCAGTTACCTTCAAATTGTTGGACAAACACCCAACCAGAAATAGCTTATCAGAGGAAGGGAGTTTATTTCAGGCTTACAGATTCCAGGGGAATCAATGGCAGAAGAAGCTGGCTCACTTCTATAGATTTCAAGCAGAGAGACACCACCAAGATCCAGCACTACATGACAACCAGAGCTCAAACCACTCTGAACACACCTGGTAGGGCTGGACTACAAGATCCACCCCTGGTGACATACATCTTTTCCTCAGCAGGGCCCTGACCATTGGAGACTCAAGTTGTAAACTCAATCTTAATAAACCACCTGAATCTATAGGTCCATACATTTAAACTACCACAGGACCTATGCATGAGTTCCAGCACTTGGATTTCCCCTGGCAATCCCTTCTCCCTCTCCTGTAGGAGCACTAACAATCTGACATTTGAACTATGACCCAAGTGTGAGGTTGAGCCCAGCTGCAACTGAGTTGAGGCCAATCTACCCTATCTACCCCATCTACAAAGCAGTACTAAGTATTCCCAAGACTAACTCCAAGCACCACAGAGCAGAACACAAAGACACATCAACACTGTTGCATTAGCTTCTCATCGCTGGGATAAAACACCTGACCAAAAGATGCATATGGAAGGAAAGGGTTTGTTTTAGAGTATAGTCTTTTTTATTTGTTTATTTTTTATTGTTTTTTTGGAGAGAGACACAGAGAGACAGAGAGAGAGAGAGAGAGAGGGAGAGGAAGACAGAGATGGGCGTGCCAGCAGTGTCTCAGCTGCTGTGAACGAAATGCAGGTGCATGCGCCCCCTTGTGGTCAAGTGCGGCATTGCACCCTTGCGTCACTTTGCATCTGGCTAAACGTGGGACCTGGAGATTGGAACCGCAGGAGATTGGAACCAGTGTTCTTAGGCTTAGGAGGCAGGCGCCTTAACCCCTAAGCCATCTCTCCAGCCCTAGAGTATAGTCTTGATGGGAGGTTTCACCATGGTGGGGAAAGTGTGGTAGGCCTGAGCAGAAAGCCTGGGTCCCATTTTGTCATAGTAGCTGGAAGGAAGTAGACTCAGTGTGCCTGTTCTGAGCACCCATGGGCTAGACTAATAACTCTCAAGGTCTCCCTCTAATGGCACACCTCTTCCAGCAAGGCTCCGCAGCTTTCCCAAATTGCCACCAGCTGGGGACCAAGTATTCAACCACACGAAGCTATGGGGGACATTTATTTTCAACCACCACAAGCACCATGCCAAACGCATAACACAGGTGTGCTAGAAAGACCTGCCTAGCATACTGTCTCCAGATCGTGATGTCTCATGGAAAGATGGATAATGTAAAACACAATGCCAATATGTCTCCTCCAATAAAGAGCAATCCTAGTAGAGGACCCCTATGAAGGCTAATTAGATGAAATGCTAGAAAAGACTCAAAAGAATGATTATACATATGTACAAAGAACCCAAAGAGGACATGGATAAATGAAGGAATGAAATCCTGAATAAATTCATAGAGGAAACAAATAAATGTCTGAATAAATCCCAGAGAACAACACACATACACACAACGAGGTGATATGAGGAAGTCAAACCAGGATAGGAAAACGAAACCTGGGGCTGAAGAGATGGCTCAGCAGTTAAAGGTGCTTGCTTAAAAATGAAATTCAATGAAGATAGAAATCCTGAAGAAAAGCCAAACTGAAATAAACTTGAAAATAAAAACACAATAAGTCAAACAAACAGTTCTATGGAAAACTTCACCAATAGAATGGATCAAGTAGAAGCCACAATGTCAGGCTTTGAAGACCAAGTAGAGGAATTGGGTCAATTAGTGAAAAACAATGAGAAGTTTGAAAAAAGATCTGATGAATGGAACATGAGAGAGATGTGTGACATCATGAAAAGATCAAACGTTGAAATAATGGTCATAGAAGAAGAAAAGCCGGCATGATGGCGCACGCCTTTAATCCCAGCATTTGGGAGACAGAGGTAAGAGTTCATTGTAAGTTCAAGGGCAGTGTGGGTTACAGAGTGATTTAAGGTCAGCCTGGGCTACAGTGAGACCCTACCTTAAAAACAAGCAAACATTTGGGTGTGGTGGCACCTACATTTAATTCTAACATCAAGATGCAGAGGTAGGAGGATCACCATGAGTTTGAGGCCATCTTGAGACTATATAGGGAATTCCAGGTCAGCCTGGGCTAGAGCAAAACCCTACCTTGAAAAATAAAAGCAAACAAACAAATAAACAACAAAAACAACAAAAAGGAGAACTTTAGATCAATGGCATAAAAATATTGTCAATAAAAGTATAGACAAAAATTTCTCAAATATAGGAAAAAAGATGTCCATCCATGAACAAGAGTCATACAGAACAGCAAATAGGACCAGAAAAGAAATTCCCCACCTCATTATATCAAAACACTAAATAAGCATACCAGAAAAGGATACTGAAAGCTGCAAAGAGAAATATCTGGTCATATATAAAGGTAGGTCCATCGGAATGTTATTCTGAATTTTCTATGGAAACCTAATGCCAGAAGGGATTGGAATGATGTAGTTGAAGAATTTCAAATGAGATAGGGCATGTTCAGAGTGGTATGGCCATAGACTATTTCAAGACCACATCTGCCAACCCAAACTACTATACCCAGCAAAATTATATCTCTTAGTAGAGGGAAAAAGGAAAACTTTCCATGAAAAACCAGAATAGGGCTGGGGAGATGGCTTAGTGGTTAAGGTGCCGGCCTGCCAAGCCTAAGAATGTCCATTCGATCTCCAGGTCCCACGTTTAGCCAGATGCAAAAGTGACACACGTACACAATGCCATGCTTGCCCACAAGGGGGGGTCATATGTCTGGAGTTTGTTCACAGTGGCTGAGAGGCCACTGGCACACCCATTCTCTCTCTCTCTCTCTGTCTTTCTCAAATAAAAAATTAAAAAGCAGACTAGAGGAATTTATAAGCAGTAAGACAGCCCTACAGAGGGTTCTGGCAATACTTCATGCCAAAGAGAAGGATAAACATACTCAGAGGCTCCAGGAAGAAAAAAACAATAACCAATGCTAGAACAGATATTAAGCGAATGAAGACCAAGAAAATACCAAACTCCACAAAATAATATAATAGGGATTAATAAACACTTTTCAGTAATAACTTTGAATATTAATGGCCTCAGCTCCTCAATCAAAAGACACAGATTAATAGGCTGTATCAGAAAATAGGATCCACCTTTCTGCTGTCTTCAGAAAACTCACTTCAGGGAATAGGGAGCTGGATCAGTAACCAAAGGCATTTGCTTTCCTAGCCTGCTGGCCAGGGTTCAACTCCCCATCCCGTAAAGCCAGATGCACAAAGTGGTGCATAAATCTGGAGTTTGTTTTCAGTGGCAAGAGGCCATGGTATACTCATTCTCTATCTCTCTGTTCTCTGTCTCTCTCAATCTCTATTCATAAATAAATAAATAGATAATATTTCAAGAAAAAGAAACTCACTTCATCATCAAAGATAGACACTTCCTTAAGGTGAAAGATATTCCAAGAAAGTGAAAACAGGAATGAATCAGATGTCACTATTTTGATATTTGACAAAATAGATTCAAACAAAAATTAACTGGAGAGAATAGAGAAGGTCATTTCATACCAACCAAGGAAAAACATTACAAGAAGATATTACAATTTAAAATATATATGCATCAAACACAGGTGCATCTAATTCTATAAAAAATACTACTAGATATAAAGTCAAAGATAAATTCCAACAAAATAATAGTAAGCAACTTCAGTGTACTGCTTTCACCAATAGATAGGATTCTGGACAAAAATAATAAGCAGAGAAACAATGGAGTCAAATGATATCATAGATTAAATGAACCTAACAGACATTTACAGATAATTCCATCCAAACACTTCAACAATCTTTCCTTGCTATGTCAAATATCACCTTTTGCAGTATTGAATGCTTATTCTGTGCCATTATGTTTTTTGGTTAAGAGACCTTGGACTATGATCCCCATAATGAATAATGCTGTGATTGATAAAACACTATGGGGACTTTTAAAGCTGAACTGTATGCATTGCATTTTACATTATGGATGGATATCAGTTTATGTGAGCCAGAGGCAGAATATGGTGGTTTGAATTAGTTGTCCCCCATAAACTCATGTGTTCTGAATGCAGTTCCCCAGCTGGTGACAATTTGGGAACTGGAGCCTTGTTGGAGGAGGCTCAGAAGGACATACATACTAAAGGGGAAAGCAACTACTTTTGTTGACTAAATGGATATGTTGTGCTCATCAAATTGCCACCTAAAAATTTATATCATGTTTGGGCCTATAGATTAGTGGTGCTCTCACCATTGGTCAGAGAAACTTCTTTTTTAGATAGTGCTGACTACTGGGGAGACTTGAAACTCATCAAAGTGCTGAGAATAAGCGACTCTTGAGTGCTCATTGCTAAATGAGACTTCTCTACCACACCACATCCAAGGCTTAGGACACATTCCAGAAAGAGGACAGGAGAAAATGTAATAGGAGGAGTATTTTGAAATGCTATCTTCTGCACACAAAGTGGTCATTGCATTTATGACCTCCCAACAGTTGTTACCTACACAAGACCTGCACAATGTGGGGCCCATCAGCATTTCAGCATGGATGACAGAGAAGGAGAAAAAAAATAGAAACCTCAAAATAGAAGAGAGACTAGTTGGACAGAAGTTCTTGGTGGAATGGGGACAAGAGAGGTGGGACAAAAGAAGGCAGTGGGAGGGGATTTTGATCAAGTTATAGTATGTTCATAAATAAAAAGTTCTCCCTAAGAAAGTTTGTAAAAAGAATTCTAGGACTGGAGAGACAGCTTAGCGGTTAAAGTGCTTGCCTGTGAAGTCTAAGAACTCATGTTTGACTCTTCAGGTCCCACATAAGCCAGACACACAAAGCAATGCAAGTGTGCAAGGTTGCACATGTGCACAAGGGGGATGCACATGAGTGGAGTTTGATTGTAGTGGATGGAGGCCCAATCCTCTCTCTCTCTCTCTCTGTCTCTCTCTTGTATAAAAAAAGGCCAGTGTGTTGGGCTCACCTCAAAAAAAAAAAAAAAAAAAAAAAAAAAAAAAGAAAGAAAGAAAGAAAGAAAGACAGAAAGAAAAAGAAAAAGAAAAAAAGAAAAGAATTATAGCAATAGCAGAGAGTCTTATTAAAAGTGGCAGGACATACGGCTCAGGGGTGGATAGGACTCAGGCTATTGCTCATGGGGTCAGTCACCAAATGTGAAAAGGTTGCAGTGGGATGAAACGCTCACCAAGCAGTAGCAATTAATTTATAGCTCCTCCCTGGGCCCACATGTTTGGGTAGGGAGGGTGGAAAACAGGGGGAGCTTTAAATGGGAAACAAGAAAAAGAAGCCAACAATAACTAAAGCAAAGACTTTAAATGGGGAAAATTGGTGCACAGAAGACCTGTTGCTATACATAATTGATGAAAGCTTTCTCCTTGCCCGTGCCTTTGGACTTGTAAGTATCGGATTTATGAAGGAGTATGAATTTAGTTTCCCAGATCTACAAACAAGAAGTGTTTCTAAATTCTTACAGATTTAGCTCATAACGGATTAAGAGAAATGAGTAGAAACTTTGTATGGACACCTCTTGTACAGACTCCACACCCACATTGCTGCTGCAGCTGCCACAGCTGAGGCAAAGAAAAATGTTGCTTAAATCCCGCGTCACCATTGCTGCTGCTGAGAAAAGTTGTCACTTTTCAATTCAGCTCGCCTCTCACTCCCTCTCTCCACTACCGTAATCCATTTATAAACTAATTTGGGCTCGCATATAAAACACAAGGCTGTTGATATGTTTTGCCTATATTTACAACTGTTAGGATACTATATGTATACTTTTAGTGTTTCAGATAGAGTGCTTTCAATTTAAACATTTAAAAGTATTTCTCACTAGGCATGGTGGTGCACGCCTTTAATCCCAGCACTCAGGAGGCAGTGATAGGAGGAGCGCTGTGAGTTGGAGACAAATCTGAGACTACATATCCTGGGTTATGGTGAGATCCTACCTTAAAAATCAAAAACTAAAAAAAAGTACTTAATACAGCTTCCTGGATTTTCACTTAAAAAGAGATATAAAAGTCATAATGCACATTTTTTTTTTTTTTTTTGGTTTTTCGAGGTAGGGTTTCACTCTAGCCAGGCTGACCTGGAATTCACTCTGTAGTCTCAGGGTGGCCTTGAATTCATGGTGATCCTCCGACCTCTGCCTCCCGGGTGCTGGGATTAAAGGTGTGCGCCACCATGCCTGGCTCATAATGTGCATTTCTTATGAAAAAGTTAAATAAAAGGTTACATAAAGGTTATTAAATTTCTGATTAAGGTATATTTGGAGTTAAACTGAAAAAGGTGATGTAGTTATAATGAATTTATTTATCATTAAAGGTTATCAAGATTCTTCTAAAGTCAAAATTTGTTTACAACAATAAGGTTTTCTTAAATATTATTGTGCTCTTAATAATGCTTAGAAACATGGATTACAAACAATAATTTTATGTTTGATCATTTTATTAAATGAAACATTCTTATCCAAAAACCTTTATTTGTTGGATAGAAGATTTATTCTAATAGATAAAATTTTAAAATCTCTTTCTAAAATTTGGCACATTATACAAAGTTTCATTTGTGCCTAGCACCATTAATCCTCTGCACTGGTGGTCCAAGAAACAACTGGCAATAATAAACTAAATTAACTAAAGCTTTTATCTTTTTTTAGCCTGATATACTTTCATTAGTTCTTCTAATCTAATTCGAGTAAAAGCTATGAGCCATCTCTATTGAAGGCTGTTATAAGGGACTTTTAAGCCTGATAACTAAAAACTTCAAAATTGGTTAATTTATTAAACTCTTTCATCTTTAAATAATTTTAAACTACCCAAGGAATTTCAACTACCACTTGATACATTCCTAAATGATATATCACCTGTAAATGTCACAATATAAAAAAACATATATACATATATATTTATTTAAGATATGTATCATAATGGTAAATAAAGTAATGTGATCCAGGAATTTCTTTTCTCATGGCTTATATGTCAGACAATAGGAATAAACCTCCTAGCCATGTGTCACAATGACAATCTTTACCAAGTACACAAAATATGATGTGATGCCTGGCCAAAGGGGAACCAAAATCTGAGCTCTTAGAAGAAGCCACACCTGTATTATTAAAACTTCAATTAAAACTTCAAAATATTATTGAAATTATTATGACTGACTTCAGCCATAGTGGATAGTTAAATGTTACGGGTCCAGAGCTAAAATTTTCATGGGCTATATTAGCTTTTAAAAGTAGCCAACTTATCATCTTTTTCTGTGTGTGACTTGACATCTCTGTAACCAGCTGTGGTGGTTTGAATGTGCAGTGTCACCCACAGCCTTATATATTTGTCATTAAGTCTCCATACTTCATTCCCATCCATTGAGAGCCTTTGGGAGGTGGAGCCTTACTGGAGGAGGAGTGTCATTTGGGGTGGGACTTTATCATCCATCCCCTCTTGTCAGTGCTAGAAATTCACTTTTGCTGCTTCTTCACTGATGCTGCGACCGGATGTGATATTCTGGCTCCCTCTGTGGATTCAAATCCCACCAGTCTCTCCTAGCATTAAATAAAATCTGGGGCTCAACAAATTTGCCTCTTGTTCCTCTATCCTGAACTCCAAACCTGAAACTTTATTGGTTAGTAACATTACTGTAATAAACATTTCTCACAAAGAAAGAAACCTGCCTAAGCGTTTCTCTCCACTGAAAAGTTCTTTCCCCAGCTGGAGAGATGGCTCAGAAGTTAAAGGCTCTTGCTTGCAAGGCCTGAAGGCCTGGGTTAGATTTCCCAGTACCCTTGTCAAGCCAGATGCACAGAGTGGCACATGCTTCTGGAGTTCATTTGCAGTGGCAAGAGGCCCTGGTGCTCCCATCTCCCATAGTCTCTCTCACTCAAATAAATAAAATAATTTTTTGAAGTTCTTTCCCTTTCAATCAATTTTATTTAACATAAATGGTATTTGACAGCTTTGCTGTCACACATTTCTTTTTCTTTATGAGGAACTCTTACCTTTCACCTGCTGCTCACAAAGTACCACGTAATTAAGAGGAAGACTGGAACACTACAGGAGACTGACAGTGTCCTTGGCTAGGCAGACAGATAGAGAAAAATGGTCCCTGGTAGGTGATTCGATTTTAACCCAAGATGGCAAACGGGGTGACCCCACATCTTCTCTCTTGTTCCTGGGCTAGGTTATCTTTCCTGTCTGTAGGCTAGATTGGCTGACTTGCTGAGGCGTTTTTTGGGACCTGCTCAGTACTGGATGCATCATGGACCAACCAGCACCTTCTCCTTCATTTAAGCTGACCAATGGTGGACTCTGGATGGGCCAGCTTCCTCCATTCAAGAAAAGTCCAATGCCCATCAGGGCTGTCAGGCTTTGCAAACAAGTGCCTTTAACTGCTGAGCCATCTCCCGAAACCCCAGACAGACCTTTTAAGGACCAGTTCTCTGGCTGTGGGAACAGGTATAAGGTCCCATTGGTAAAAATGTAAATCCCGTAGGCTTTTTAAAGCCCTGTCAGTGAGAATTTTAGTCTGTAGGTCCAATTTAAGGCTCTATTGATGAGAATTTAAATCCATAGGCCCTAGACTTCCAAGCACAACTTTAAAGCTGCTTTATATGTAGGCTCTCTTTGCTCTAGAATGCTTTGCTACCTCTTGGCTGCCATGGGGCCTCATGTGCCCTGGCTTATGGACATTATCTCAAGGGCCCCAGGGCTAACCAGATAGAAGCGTCACACATGACTACAGAACTTGTCTCTCATACATGAAGAGAAAATCCCTCCCTAGGGTCAGCCTGCTAGCTCTGGGTCCAACTAGGTTTTAGGCTTTCAGCGATGACATCAGATACTGCAGATGTTGCAGTCAGCTTTGCATTGCTGGCAGAAAACACCCAACCAAGAGCAGCTTATGGGAAGAAAGGGTTTATTTTGGCTTACAGACTCAGGGGGAAGCTCCCTGATAGCAGGGAAAATGATGGTATGAGCAGAGGGTGGACATCACCTCCTGGTCGTTAGGTGGACAACAGCAGCAGGAGAGTGTGCCAAACTGGCAAGGGGAAGCTGGCTATAACAACCATAAGCCCACCACCAACAGTACACCGCCTCCAGGAGGATCCAATTCCTAAATTGTCACCAGCTGGGGAGCCTAGCATTGAGAGCATAGTTTATGGGGGATGGCGGAATCAAACCACCACAGCAGGGATATAAGACAAGTAAATAAGGAAATGCATTAGGAGGTCACACTGGTATGGTGGACCCAACCCAGACAGACCTTTTGATGTTCTGTTCCCTGGTGACAGGAATGTGTACAGAGCACACAGAGAGATGTCTTTTCATGCAAGAGCTGAGGCCTTGCTAGAGACACCTAGATATGGTAGTTAAGCTTGTATTTCCCTCACTCTACAGATGGGATCAGCCTCCTCCAATGTTAAATGAGGAACCCTCCACCCTTGTCTGCTAGAGCATTGGGAAGAATTGGACCCCCAGAGCCCAGAAAAGAAAAGGCTAAGTTTCTATTGCAATGAAGCATGGCCCAATATCCTTTGGGGCAATGAAGAAAAATGGCCCGAGGGTAGCCCCCTCAACCATAATATCATCCTGCAGCTAGACCTGTTTTATGAAAAATGGGCTGGCATCCCCCAGGTCCAACTCTTTGCCTCCTACCCACTCCCTGAGAACCCAAGAAATTTAGAGGATTATTGGGAATGACAAGTTTCTGTCAGGTGTGGAGCCTCACCCATTCAATCCCAGCACTTGAGAGGTGGAGGCAGCAGGAGCCAGAGTTCAAGGCCAGCTTGCTTCCAGGCATGACCACAGAAGCTGACTTGGTGGACTTGTTCAGTGGGCTTTCTGGGATCTGTGCAGTACTGGATTCATCACGGATGAACCCGAGCCTTCACCTTCACTTGAGCTGACCAGTTGTGTTCTCTGGATAGGTGGGCTTCCCTCACTCAATGAAAGTTCACTTTCCATTGGGCCTGGAGTTTTATAGCTCTGGAGATCCACATCTCCCAGAGGAGACTGTGCTTTCTGCCTTCTTTCCCTCTTACCCTGAAATACTCTGAAATAAACTTTATTCTTTTAAACACTTTTCTAAAATTATTATTTGAGAGAGAGAGAGGGAGAGAGAGAGAATGGGCATGCCAGTGGCCTCTCAGCAGCTGTGAACGAACTCCAGATGCATGCGCCCCCTTGTGGTCAAGTGCGGCATTGTGCCCTTGCATCACTTTATGTCTGGCTAAATGTGGGACCTGGAGAAACGAGCGGGTGTTCTTAGGCTTAGCAGGCAGGTGCCTTAACCACTAAGCCATCTCTCCAGCCCTAAACACTTTTCTTAATCAGCAGAGAAAATGAACCCAACACTCCTAGCAGGTATCAAGATATCTCTCATTGCCCTCTATAAAACCTTTTCTATCCTCTCCACTACTTTTCTCTTTCTCTCTCCCTCACTACTGATTTGTGGCCAGTCTTAGTTTGTGAGTACTCCCTGGTTGGTCTGGCCTGACCACCTGGACATGTGGTCTCCAAAATGAATCCAAGTTTCATCACCAATCCTTTATAACCCTTATTGGGTCTGTCTTCCCAAATCTCCCCCTCTCCATGGAGGCTTTTGTCTCCTCCACTCTTCCTCCCTCCCTCTGTAGCGCTGAGATTTGAACCCAAGCCTTATGCATGCTAGGCAAGTGCTATACCACTGAGCTACACCTGAGCCCTTTAGCCAAGACTTCTTTTTAATTTTATTTATTTTTATCTTTTTAAAAAATATTTTATTTTTATTTATTTATTTGAAGCTACAGACACAGAAAGAGGCAGAGAGTGAGAGAGAGAGAGAGAGAGAGAGAATGGGTATGCCAGGTCCTCTAGCCACTGCAAGTGAACTCTAGATGCATATGCCCCCTTGTGCATCTGGCTTACGTGGGTCCTAGGGAGTCGAACCTGGGTCCTTTGGCTTTGCAGGCAAGTGCCTTAACTGCTAAGCCATCTCTCCAGCCCCTTTTTAATTTTTTTAGTGATAACAAGAGAGAGAAAGAGAGTGCCAGGCATGGTGGCGCATGCCTTTAATCCCAGCACTTGGGAGGCAGAGGTAGGAGGATCGCCGAGAGTTCGAGGCCACCCTGAGACTACATAGTTAATTCCAGGTCAGCCTGGGCTAAGCAAAACCCTACCTTGCAAAAAAAAAAAAAAAAAAAAAGAGAGAGAGAGAATTGGTGTGCCAGGGCCTCAGCCACTGAATTGAACTCCAGACACTTGAGCCACCTAGTGGGCATGTGCAATCTTGTGCTTGTCTCACCTTTGTGCATCTGGCTTATGTGGGATCTGGAGAGTCAAACACGGGTCCATAGGCTTTGCAGGCAAGTGCCTTAACTGCTAAGCTATCTCTTCAGCCCTAGCCAAGACTTTTTGATTATCCATGGCCTCTGCTATTATTTCAATATTTAGCAGTCCATGATTTCTACAAGCCTGTATGTCCTTCCACAGCACCTACCTGTCCATGTCTTCTTCCATTTTTCAATTTGGTGTGGCATTCCATAGCATTTCAATGCCCAGAAACTCCAGAACTTCTAGCCCTTCTCGCTGCTACCACTGCAGCTGTCTACTTCCTGGACAGGAGGATTTTCAGTTGAGACCCCTGCTGTGCAATGGTAGACTATGTCTGCTCTTCCTTTTCCAAACCTACCTGACCGCCTAAACTTGCACTATTTGTTTCCTAGGCTCCTTTGCCCCTCCCACTCTTCAATCTAGGATACATTACTCACTAGCTACCAATCACCTTTCCTTCTTTCTTAAAGTCCTTCAAAGCACACTATAATAGATAGATTGATTGATTTGACAGAGACACAGAGAGAGAATGGGTGCAGCAGGACCTCCAGCCACTGAAAATGAACTCCAGATGTATATACCACCGTGTGCATCTGGCTTACATGGGTCCTAGGGAATTGAATCTGGATCCTTTGGCTTTGCAGGCAAGTGCCTTAACTGCTAAGCCATCCCTGAAGCCCCACAGTATGATTTTTACCGTGGTTATAAGCTGCTCTTTCTGTTGGTTTTCTTTGTACCTGTTCAACCCACCACCATACCTCAATACTTTCACAACTTTTTCTCAGCTATTAAACCTGAAATCTGGCTCAAACTTTCCTCAGTCTGGAAAACCTTTAACACCTTCCCCAATGCTTTAAAAAAAAAAAAATCTGCTCCTGAATCTAAAGGGTTAAATTTCTCCCTAATAATGAGTTGAATGCCTCTACTCACAAACTTCAAAGGGCCTCAGAGTTCAGATAATAACCAGCGCTCAAGAAATTTCACAAGCTTTTTCTTAACATCAAATGCTCCTACATTCCAAACTCCTCTTCTCTCCCTGTTCCAAATACCCAGGCTCCCTGTCCTGGTGTACCCTATCCCTTCATACGAGGGAAATGCACTAATTGAAAGCAATTATATTATGAATTTCTTCTTTTGTTTTTTACAACGTTCATAATTATCTTCATGTAATCATGTCATCCTGATGTGTGCTGGGCAGCTAATGTTAAATGCTCTTGTTCATCAGTTTATTGTCTTTATGTGTGTCTTTAAGACTTTTCAGTGTAAAGGTCTTGGGATATTTTATATAACATTCACAGATGAGCCACTGTCAGCTGGTATGATTAACTAAAATATAAAAATGGTTATACATGGGTTTTGCTTCAATCAGACCTAACTAAAATGTTAACCAAGTTAAATCTTTATTTTTAGCTTCCTTTCTGATTTAATGGCTTAAGCTTAATACTTAAGCCATTGTAAAAAAACAAAACAAAACAGAATCCAAGAAAATTCTTGCTAATGGATTTATAGGAGATAAGATGATTTAGGGGCTAGAGAAATTACTCAGTGGTTTAGGTGCTTGCTTGCAAAACCTAAAGGCCTAGGTTCAATTCCACAGTAGCCACGTAAAGCCAGATGCATAGAGAGACACATGCATCTGGAGTCCGTTTGCAGTGGCTGGAGATCCTAGTAACCTATTCTTTCTCTGCCTTTCTCTGCTTTAAAATAAATTAAAATACTTAAAAAATGATTTATAGAGAGAGTGGGCACTCCAGGGCCTCTAGCCACTGCAAATTAACTCCAGATGCATGCGCCACCTTGTGTATATGGCTGATGTGGGTACTGGGAAATCAAACCTGGGTCCTTAGGCTTTGCAGGCAAGCACCTTAGTCACTCAGCTACCTCCCCAGCCCCAGCAACTGCTGTTCTTTACTGTGCCCGTGATCCCAGACTAGACTAGACTTCCCGAGACTTGAAGCCACCTGGAAGCTTTCCCAACTAGGTCTGGGGTCAGCAATACCTCCACAGCCTGGAGGTTTGGAGCATATAGTACCAGACAGTTATCATCAGCCCTGGATTTGATTCAAAGCCGCTCATGTTTTGCTTTGGCTGTGGATGTCAATTTTGCAAGAGCCATTGAAGTAGTCCCATTTTCTTGTACTGGCTGAGGACCTGCTCATTCAAAGCCACCATTATGCAGTGGAGCTCAGGCAATTCTGTGATGACTTCACTGATGGAGGAAAGTCTTTGGAGTTGCATAGACAGCTAGACAAGGTGAACAAAACAAAGCTATGACTCTCTATCACTTGCTGAGCACCTTACTCTGTTCCTACCAGGAGAATAATTATGTCATCTATCTAATTCTCAAGACAGCCTGTGGGGAAGGTGTTCATGACTGCATTGTACAGGGGCAGAAACTGGTACTCAGCATAAGGAAGCCAGCAGATCTCAGAACCTGGTATGTGAGAATTATCTAGCAAGCTGGTTATAACCAGATTCTCTGATGTACCACCTCAGAGAGTCAGGTTCAGCAGGTCTGAAATGATGGCTACAAATCCATAGTTTAATCACATGCCCGAGGGATTCTGGTGCTGATGTTGCTTGTGGTACAGGGTGACACTGAGCACCTGGGATACCCCAGTATCATCCAGAAGTAATTGCTAGGGCAAGTTCCCAGTTAGTCTAAGCAGTGACTTCTGGAGCCTTCCCTGTCAGCTGTTCCCTGTGACCACGAGTCAGCATGATCCATTCCCACAGCTATTTCTATCTCACAGTTAGGGCACCCAACCAGGCTGTTTCCATCATCCATTTGCCAGAGGGATTTGAATACTAATGAAATGCAGTTGTTCCAGAAGCAAGTGGCTCAGAAGCAGCTGATGAGCAGCCTGCCTGTGGTGCTGAGCTTGCTGCCTAATCAGCACCTGCTTTCTTTTCCTTTTTGACAACTTCATACATGTATACGGCACATATTGACCTTATTCATCCCCACTGCCTTCCCTAAACCCTTCCCCCCACTAGACCCCTTTTTCTTTTTTTAAAATATTTACTTATTTATTTATTTATTTTCTGGATTTTTGAGGTAGGGTCTCACTCTAGTCCAGGCTGACCTGGAATTCACTCTGTATTCTCAGGGTGGCCTCGACCTCATGGTGATCCTCCTACCTCTGCCTCCCGAGTGTTGGGATTAAAGGCGTGAGCCACCATGCCCGGCACAAATATTTACTTATTTATTTGAGAGAGAGAGAGGGAGGGAATGGGCACACCAGGGCCTCTAGCCACAGCAAATGAACTCCAGAAATATGCACCACCTTGTGCATCTGGCTTACATGGGTACTGGGAAATTGAACCTGGGTCCTTAGGCATCACAGCAAGTGCTTTAAACGCTAATCCATCTCTCAATCCCTAAACCCATTTTTCTTCCCAATGAATCTTCCTACTTTGATGCTATATAAAAAAAATTTTGCTGGGCGTGGTGGCGCATGCCTTTAATCCCAGCACTCAGGAGGCAGAGGTAGGAGGATCTCTGTGAGTTCGAGGCCACCCTGAGACTACATTCCAGGTCAGCCTGAGCCAGATTGAGACCCTACCTCGAAAAAAAAAATTATTTTTTAAATTTTTACTTATTTGAGAGAGAGAAACAGAGAGAATGGGTGCACCAGGGCCTCCAGCCACTGCAAACAAACTCCAGATGCATACATCACTTTGTGCATCTGGCTTACGTGGGTCCTGGAGAATTGAACCCAGGTCCTTTGGCATTGGAGGCAACCACTTTAACTGCTAAACCATCCCTCCAGTCCCTTGATGCTATATTTTTCATGTTTGACCCACTGAGTTAAATTAGGGTTTCTTGCATGAGCACGGGTGGGAAGTTATTTACTGGAGTATGGGCTACCCATGACTACACCACTGAAGAACATGGCTCCCCCTCCCTTAGCATCTAGTAGCTGCCAATAGTTACTCTGGGAGGAGTTGGGGCCTGTGAGCCCCTCCCTCACCCATGATGAACTATTAAAGGGCTCAGACTTGTGCAGGAAACCACAGCTGCTGTGAGTTCATGAGTGTAATGGCCATGTTGTGTCTGGAAGACAGGGTTACATAGCTCTCCTCCCCATCCTCCAGCTCTTACATCATTTCCACTCCCTCTTCTGTGAGCACCCCCAGCCTTAGATGAGGTGGTTTACATGTCTGGTTAAGAGATGGGTGCACAATCATTTCCCCATTCCAATCCATTCCATTCCATTCCATTCCGTTCCGTTCCGTTCCGTTCCGTTCCGTTCCATTCCATTCCATTCCATTCCATTCCATTCCATTCCATTCCATTCATGTCGCTCTGAGAAGACTGCTGCTTAATTTTTTTTGCAGATCTAGGCATTGTGTTTTAAGAGAATCTTTTCACCATGCAGACCAAAGAATGACATCTTATTATTTTGAAAATCCAAAAATGTAGAAAGAAGGGGAAACATTTAATCATGGATGCCTACATAGTCCTATCCCATATTCACACAGTAGTAATCATTAATTCTAAGATATATTTATTATTTTTTGCTATTCTGTATGTAGTAAAAATTCAGTGTAGATAATTTAAGGGAAAATAAAAGCAAAAATTTTAATCTGTTTATAATTTTCACACATAGAAATAAGTAGTTTGAGGCTGGGTGTGCTGTGTAAACTTTAATCCCAGCATTCCACTTGGGAGGCACAGGTAGGATTACTGTGAGTTCAAGGCCACCCTTAAACTACATAGTGATTCCAGGTCAGCCTGGGCTAGAGTGAGACCCTACCTCGAAAAAAAAAAGAAAGAAAGAAAAAAGAAAAGAAAAAGAAATAAGTACATTGGAGTAGTCCTTTAAAAAACATTATTTATATGCACGTGTGTGTATGGGCATGCCCGGGATCTCTTGTTACTGCAAATGATTTGCAAGTAAGCACCTTTAACCAGCAAGCCACCTCCTAGCCCCAGAGTGTTCCTTTTTGATCTGTTTTCTCTGTGTAGGCATTTTATATAGTTCTTCAAAGCAGATGGTTTTTTTTTTTTTTTTTTTTTTTTCATTTTTGGCTTTTCAAGGTAAGGTCTCACTCTAGCCCAGGCTGACCTGGAATTCACTATGTAATCTCAGGGTGGCCTCAAACTCATGGCGATCCTCCCACCTTTGCCTCCCGAATGCTGGGATTAAAGGCGTGTGCCACCACGCCCGGCCCAAAGCAGATGTTTTTACAGTGGACGTTTCTTCTTATGTGTGTGTGGGAAAGAAGGGTACTGGGGATTACCAGGCCCTTACACATGTTAAGCAAGTGATTTACCACTGAGCTACATCTCCAGTCCTTTTTATTCCCCATTTATTTGTTTATTTTTAAAATATTTCATTTATTTATTTGCTAGGAGAGAGAGAAGGGGGAAAGGGAGGGAGGAAGAGAATGGACATACCAGGGCCTCTTCCACTGCAAACAAACTCCAGATGCATATTCCACTTTGTGCATCTGGTTTTATGTAGGTACTTGGAGAATTGAACCTGGGCATTCACACTTTGAAAGCAATCGCTTTTAACACTAAGCCATCTCTCCAGCCCCTGTGCCATTTATTTTGAGACAGGGTCTCACTGGTTGCCCATGAAGACCTTGAATTTATAATTTACCTGCCTGAGCCTCTCAAGTAGCTGGAATTGCACACCTGAGTTTAGGAAACCCATTTGGAAGCTTCTTTTCATACAAATACTTAGGCAGTAGAAGTTCACTGTTTTACTATTCACGTGTCTCAGTGAAGTTCAAAAGAACAAAGAAAATAAATCTTTCAAAGAACCATATTTTTAGGGAGTATTTACTTGCAAAGCCTGACAGCCTGGGTTCCATTCCATGTAAAGCCAGATGCACAATGTGGAGGCTGTGGCACACCCATATCCATTCTTAGCAGTCAAGGTGCTTGCCTGAAAAGCCTAACAACCTGGGTTTGATTCCTTAGTACCCACATAAAGCCCAATGCACAAAGAAGTGGCGCATGCATCTGGAGTACATTTGCAATGACTAAAGGTCTTGGGGTGCCCATTCTCTCTCCCCTTTTCTATTTTCAAATTACAAAAAAATTTTTTAAAGGGCCAGATGTGATAGCTCATGCCTTTAATCCCAGTACATTGAAAGGCTGAGATAGGAGGATTGCTGTGAGTTTGAGGTCAGCCTGAGACTAATCCCAGGTCAGCCTGGGCTAGCACAAGACCCTACCTTAAAAAAATCAAAGGGGGGGGGAGCAAGCGAGAGAGAATTTAAGTTTTAGAATTTATTTCTATCTGATTAAATCCTAGGATTCAGAAAATTTGAATATTACTTTTCTAAGTTACAACGCTTTGCATTCTTGGATGCTTTTGTGGGAAACAAAAAGCAATAAATGCACATTGAGGATCACCTAGAAATCTAAAGAGGAAAGTGGTTTTTGTTAAAAGGGACGTTCCCTCCACATCAGGCCATGTACAGGCCAGTCCTAACTGCCTCATGAATGACCCCTGTATTCTTGTAACCAGTTTCATCTAAGGTAAATGGCTTAGCAGATAAACTCAGAAAACCACCTATTGCATTTCTCTATGGTTGGCCAGCATTAGATATAGTTCTTTCTCTCCCTAGAGATGTATCAACTACCATAAGTGGAAAAGAGCAAAATGTTTGTATAATTAATTTTAATGATTGACTTCCTTGACTTTGAGCTAGTCCAAATCATAGTTACACTGATTAGACCTTAAACTTTATTCTGTTGCCTTACAATTTCTCATTGCCCCAGAATGCTTGCAGGCCTCAGAGGAGCTCAGGTTTCCTGAGGATCGTGGTGGCTGTGAGTTGTGACCAGGTAAACTGCACTGTGTTTCTTTTCAAAGGTCAGTCAGTGCTTTGGAGCAGGTATCTACCTTTTGGCTTCCCAAGCTGTAGACAAATGCCAGTCTCAAGAAGGCGTTATTTCTATGAATGACATGAAGACATTCCTGGGCACTTCCAAAGAGTACCAGATGTTCAACCTCAAGGAAGTCTGCACCCAGTATGAGTTGGTACTCACCCTTTATATAAAGGTGATACAACTGGGTTCTTTTTATCCTGTGCCTGGGAAAGGAATAAAGGTGGGGATGGACTTTGCCTGTTGCCTAGAAAGGTCCCTGCAGGACATATTAACCAGGCTGGACTGAGCAGAGTAACAGGTCCTGAGCTCTCAAATGGCCTTTCAGACACTTAGCTTGAATTGTTATGGGAAACTGAGTCACTCAGAGATGGCAGCAGAGGTAGAGGGGATAATCAGAAAATTAATTCATGTCAACATGAAATCAGGGGAATAAGTTCCAAAGCCTGAGTACTGAGCTCTGATGGCTCAGAATTTTTATAGACAGTGTACGGGCAGTCTGACATCATCTTGATTTCTTTACACTACAAGTTACAAGTTTCTAAGGTTATATGACTTTGGGGCACAAATAGAAAATTCCTTAGCAATCAGTCAATGATAAGGAAGTACAAATGTAGAACAGAAAGCTATTTGTTCGTGAAGTATTGTTACCCATGGTTTGGTCTTGTAAGATATCTGACTGGGGCTAGAGAGATGGTTTAGTGGTTAAGGCACTTGCCTGCAGTGGCTACAGGTCCTGGCATAACAATTTTCATTCTCCCTCTCATAAAAATTTTATTTATTTATTTATTTATTTATTTATTTATTTATTTATTTAAGAGAGAGAGAGAAAGAGATGGGGGGGGGGGAGAGGGAGAGAGAATGGGCATGCCAGGGCCTCCAGCCACTGCAAACAAACTCCAGATGCATGTTCCCCCTTGTGCATCTGGCTTACATGGGTACTGGGGATCGAACCAGGATCCTTTGGCTTTGTAGGCAAACACCTTAACTGCTAAGCCATCTCTCTAGCCCTCATAAAATTTTTAAAAGAGATATCTGACTGACCCAGGATGGGACTCAATGACATGGTTGTGCTGGGTTATGATAAGAACAATATAAGGTTGTTTACATTCTTTTCAGCTTAGAATCTGAGGTGTTTGGAAAACACTGCTCAGCACAGAAAAGAGGAGAGGGGCTTTAGTCTGATTGAAATCTCCACCACAGAATGTCTTGGCAAACTGATTTTCATGGTCTGACCCAAATAGTATGTTCAGGCAGTCATTTCTCTTCAAATAGTTATGAATGACTCTTGGATCATGCAGTGCTCTGAATGCTAGGAACACAAAAGTGAGCAGAAGTAGGTATATTTCCACCCCATATAGAACTTATAGTTTAGTGGGACACTAATAAAATAATAAGACAAAAAAGTGTTATATAAGGGGGCTGAAGAAATGGCTTAGCATTTAAGGTGCTTGCCTGTGAAACCTAAGGACCCAGGTTTGACTCCCCAGTACCTTCATAAGCCAGATGCACAAGGTGGCACATGCATCTGGAGTTTGTTTGCAGTGACTACAGGCCCTGTCGTGCCCATTCTCTCTCTATCTGTCTCTCTCTCTCCCTCAAGTAAATAAATAAAATATTTTTAAAATTTTATTTATTTATTTGAGAGAGTCAGAGAAATAGGCAGAGAGACAGACAGAGAGAGACAGAGAAAGAGAATGGGTGCTTAAGGGCCTCCAGCCACTGCAGACGAACTCCAGATGTGTGTACCTCCTTGTGCATTTGGCTTATGTGGATCCTGGGGAATTGAACCTGGGTCCTTTGGCTTTGCAGGCAAGTGCCTTAACCACTAAGCCATCTCTCCAGCCCCATAAGATTTTTTTTTTTTAATGTGTAATGAGCTGAAATTAGTTCTCTGAAGCAGGGATGCCTCACAAATTCTAAGATGTCTTGGCCTCCAGCCCTGAAATAAGGTTATGAAACCCACGTCTATTTATTTTGTGTGTGTGTGATGGTTGATCTCTGGTTTACAATCACCATGGAAACAAGACTCTGGTCATGTTTGTGAGGGATTTTCTAGATTAGATTAGTTGAGGTGGAAGGAGCTACCCTAACTGTACCATCCCACAGATTGAGTTCTTGAACTGTGAGCTTTTGACATCCATCACTCATTCTACTTCCTCCCTGCTGATGTGATGATGTGGCACTGCCTTCCTGCTCCTGCCATGTTTTCCCATGCATTTTGTCATGATGGACTTCCCCCAGAAACTATAAGCCACAATAAACCCTTTTCTTCCTTAATCTGCTTCTGGTCAGGAATTTTGTCCCAACAACAAGGTAACTGACATACTGCTCAAAAGCTAATAGGACATGGGAACTGGTGGAAAGGGCATCAGATTTATTCAAGGACTGGCACTTTAAGAGGATGAGAAAGGCTGTCACCCTCCACAAAAAGACTATTTTAGGAAACTCAGGTATACAGCAGGGCTTTCCTGTGGACTGGAAGACTTCATGCTGAATGGCACATTCATCTTCCAGGATGTGTGTCTTTTTTTTCTTTTCTCTTCTTTTCTTTGGGGGAGGAAAGTTGGAACATTGCAATTGACCTCAACCTCCTGAGGTGAGTTCCTATAATTCTTTAGACAACTATATTGCTTTCCTGTGAGTTAAACTTCATAGCGGTTTACTTCATAACTTTGTGGTGGTAGATGCACGGTGCTGAAGAACAGTGTTCACATTCTGATGTTATCTGAAGGTCACCAGGTATTCTGGGCTCTGTAACACTAAGGAAAATTATTTAGCAGGTCACAGTTAATCACTTAAGCAGGGGTTTTCTTTAGACTTGATAATGCCAAGCAAAGGGAAGTGAAAGGATAACCAGCAAAAACCACCCACTGTTAGAATAATTTTGTTTTTCATAAATAGGCCAGTCTCAGATATGCTATTGTAGCATCAAGAAAGAGATAAAGTAACTTCTATTTTCTTTTTTTTGCCTTGAAGGAAGATTCTAGGTTCTAAGATTTAAGTATGCAGAACCAGAGAGTTAACTCAGTGGTTAAGTGCACTTTCTGCACAAGCATGAGGGCTTGAGGGGGACTGAAACTGCCTGCATCTTCAGATCCCACATAAAGAGCTGGGCATGGCCATGCACACCTGTGACCCATGTCCCACAAAAGAGAGCAGAGACCAGTGTCAGTGAGAGACTCCTGCTCAAAAAAGAACAATTGGAAGAGTGCTGGAGTGGGACACCAAAGTTCTGCTCTGGCCACTGCAAGCAATCCCCTAAGCCTTAGACAGGGCACATATATGTGCATACAACACACACATCACGTCCCCCACCCCACTCTCCCACACACAGAGATTTAAGTCTATGATTGGGTCAAAGAGTGAGTTTTGTTCATTGTGTGGTAATGACTTTGTGGTCAACATTAGTATTGTATACATCTAGAAACATCCTAAGATATATGTAGGTGTATGTGTGTGTTGGTCTAAACAAATGAGCAATGAGACCATAGTAAGAATGTGCAGCACCAAGACATTGTAGCCTAATATCATTCTCTACTAAGAAAAACAAAGTGAATCAGATTTCCTTGAAGGCAAGGTTGCTTCTAGGAGTAGGGTAAGAATATATAAAAATGGACCTTGTATCTACTTGAAGTGTCAGGAAGGAAGGTGCTCTATAAAATCAGGATGAAGGCTGGGCATGGTGGCACATGCCTTTAATCCCGGCACTCTGGAGGCAGAGGTAGGAGGATTGCTGTGAATTTGAGGCCACTCTGAGACTACTTAGTGAGTTCTAGGTCAGCCTGGGCTAGAGTGAGACCCTACCTCAAAACAAAAAACAAAAAAAACAAAACAAAACAACAACAACAAAAAAAAAAACCAAGATGAAGCACAACAACATGGCATGATGATGTGACATGGGAGCCAAGTAAGAGACCTCAGTTGTTAGTGCTGACACAATTTGAGCAGCAAGATTAATAAAGGAGTGTAAGAGTATAAAGAAATAAGTATGAGAGCTGGACGTGGTGGTGCACGCCTTTAATCTCAGCACTCGGGAGGCAGAGGTAGGAGAATCGCCGTGAGTTCAAGGCCACCCTGAGACTAGTGAACTCTAGGTCAGCCTGGGCTAGAGTGAGACCCTACCTCGAAAAACTTAAAAATAAATAAATAAAATAATAAAGAAATAAGTATGACACAGATATGCATGTAGAAAATACTTATCTATTGAGGCTGGGAAAATGGCTCAGTAGATAAAGCACTTGCATTCAGGTAGGACTACCCAAGTTTGAACCCGTTATAGTTTGAATGGTTGTCCCCCAACCCATTCAGGAGTTTTATTAAAGATTGTAATTTGGAAGCTGGGCGTGGTGGCGCACGCCTTTAATCCCAGCACTTGGGAGGCAGAGGTAGGAGGATTGCCATGAGTTCGAGGCCACCCTGAGACTACATAGCTAATTCCAGGTCAGCCTGGACCAGAGTGAGACCCTACCTTGAAAAACCAAAAAAAAAAAAAAAAAAAAAAAAAGATTGTAATTTGGTGTCACTGTGGGTGGATCCTAGGTTCCAGCCCTAAGGTGTGGGAGCAGACCCAGAATTCCAATTTAAAGATATGCAAAGTGCTTGAATTCTGCATTCTGGGTTCCTTGAATGTGCTTGCTTGTGCTGGTGGTGGTTGCTTTGCTTTCTCTGTGTGGGCCTATGAAAGTCTGCCATCATAGAACTTCCCCTCTATATGTAAGCTTTAATAAATTCCTTCCTCCCATAACTGTGCCTGGTTCAGAAGTTCATCCCAGTAACCTAAGGCTGTCTACTACAGAATTGGTACCAGAAGTGGGATGTGGCTTAGATGAATCTGACCATATGGATTTTAGTCTTTTTGGAACTTTAGTTTTGGAGGACTGGGCATGGACTTGATACTTGCAACTGAATACACCTTCCAGAGCAGTAAGCCAAGTATTATGGACTATTCTGATGAGAGTTTGAAAATGCTAAGTGCAGAGAGAATTGTATTTGGAAGTTTGGCTTATAAACTTTCTAAAGGGAAGACTACAAAAAACTTTGTTGGAACTGGGCTACTGGCATGACAGCTGGCTGCATTCTGCTACCCAGACCCAGAGAGTTTGATCAAGGTTAAATTTGTAATGGACTAATATGCTTGGTTAAAGATATGGGAGTGAGAAACTTAAGATTTAAAGATGGAAAAATTCAAGCCAGGTGCAGTAGTGCATGCCTTTAATCCCAGCACTTGGGAGGCAGAGGTAGGAGGATTGCTGTGAGTTCAAGGCCACCCTGAGACTACATAGTTAATTCCAGGTCAGCCTGGACCAGAGTGAAACCCTACCTCGAAAAAAAAAAAAAAGATGGAAAAATTCAAACAAGTTTAAAATTACTGGCACAGAAACTGGCTGCTAAAGCTGCTATTGTCAAATATATTAACATTTGGAAGAAAGATGGCACAACTACTTTCCAGTGTGGACTGAAGAGCAGCATCTCTCTAGGACACCTCCAGGCCTTCAGTACCAGATTGGAACTGCTTAGGCATCCAGCCTTGTGAACTGAGCCGCTACCATGTTCCTTGACTCTCAGGCCTACAACCTGCAATTGTTGGACTGTCATAAGCTAATCCAATAAATTCCCTTTTAATACAATTCATTCTATCAGTTCTGCTCCTCTAGAGAACCCTGACTAATACAGATTATGGTACCAGGAGTGGTTCTAGAGAAACAGAATTGTAAGGATGGATTTCCCTAGTGGGCTTGGTGCTCTCTGGAGTTGGTTCTCCAACTTCAGTGCCACTAAAGGCTCTACTGGTAATAAGGAGAGGGATTTTCCTGGTAATAAGGAGGGCACTAATAATCCATGGTTTGAACTATTTAAAGAACTCCATGAGATAAATGTATTTGGTGATCCTAAGTCATATCTTGTGAATAGTAAGGAATTTAGTGACTCTGTATCTAGAACTGTAAGGAAAGTGTAGGAGAAAAGCAAGAAAGAACACGGGACTTGATCTCTACAGATTGTTTATTGGGAGGTAGTGAGGGGCAGCAGCCTTCCCATGGAATGAAGGCTGAAACACTGAGTCAGGCTGGGGTTCAAACTTATAAGGAGTATCCTAAGGCTAACAGACTTAATTAGCTGCAGGTGTAAGGTAGTAGATAAGGCATCAAAGTTATTTGCTCGGAATAGGCTCTTTATCAGAGTTGACTAGGGAGGACTGGATGTCTCCATTCTTTATGGCCTTCTCATCTTAAGGTTAGTTATTAACTCTTTACTTCCCTCTAGTTTTCAGGGAAGGCTATTAACCCTTCAGTCCAGACTCTGGAAGGATAAAAAAGATTAGGGAGAACTGGGGATGACTGGGGTATTTAGGGGCTTTTTGGGGTTAAGGGCTCTCTTAGACTATTTCCTGCTGGAGGGAGGGGGCAGTAGATCTTGAGCTGGCCCACAAAGTCCTGTGGAGGTTGGATGCCAGGGGCTGATATTCAGTGGCCATGAAAAATTTAGTGACTCGCTGTGAACTGAAGGCATGTATTCTGTCTTGGAGGAATTCAGTGATGTATCTGAGTATGCAAGGACCATTAGAAAGAGTGAATATTATCATAATCAGGAGAATAAAGTACATGTCAGAGACAGGATAGGTTTAACTTGAAGGTAGTAGAGTTGTGAGATTTTTTTTTAATTTAAAACAATAGGTTTTTTTATTTTTAAATATATATATATATATATTTTTTATATTATTCTGATTTTACATTCATAGTATTGGTTCCATTGTCCTCCTCCCTGTCCTCCCACTTTCAAAGGGACCCTCATCAATGGGGAATGTGGGTTGTGCATTGTGAGGTTAGTCAAGAGTTCTGGGGGGTTTGCCCCAGTCTCTGTGCATAATGCCCCAACTTGTGATTCTAACAATCTTTCCATCCCCTCTTCCGCGAGTTTCCCTGAGCCACATTGGTAGTTCTACTTCAGTGATGAGGTTTGGGTGCCTCTTTTTTTTTTTGGTTTTGCAAGGTAGGGTCTCACTCTGGGCCAGGCTGACCTGGAATTAACTATGTAGGCTCAGGGTGGCCTCGAACTCTTGGCGATCTTCCTACCTCTGCCTCCCGAGTGCTGGGATTAAAGGTGTGCGCCACCACGCCCAGCAACAATAGATGTTTTAGCTGGTCACAGAGAGATGTCAAGTTATATGCAGAGAAATAATATTATTGGCCATCAAAAAGGCTAATACAGCCCAAAATATTATTGGCTCTGGAATGGTATCATTTATTTCTCCACAATTGCTGCAGTCCAATGTTGACATTTTAGTCCCAAGGTGTGGATTCTGAGAGTCTCAATGTTCAGTTTTTTATTTGATTTTGTACCTTGTATACATAGCAGGCTGTGGTTTTACATGGCTTTTATTATATTAAGGACTAAGCGTTCCTCAAGGAACCTTGCTTGTGTTGGGGTGGGGGGGGGAAGATTGTGCATTTCTAGTTGTACGAGGGATAGTTACATCATGTTAGGCAGAATTATGACCTTATTACTGTCTTCATTTGGAAATTAAGTATGATGTAAGGAGATATGGTTTGGTGTCAAGTTGACAAGGGGTGGACTTGTGATGGTTAAGTTTGTGTCAACTTGATCTGTTTAGGAATCCATAGACATTCCTCATAAGTGGGTCTCTGAGGTTGCTTCCAGCAAGAATTAACTAAAGAAGAAAGCCTTTTCCCCAGAGTGGGTGGGCCTGCTTGAGGGGGTCTTTATCTAAGGAAGCTCTGGGAAGGAAAGGATACCCTCCTTCCACCTGGCTGCCGGTGCTGCTTGTGGCTTTTCAGTGTAGACTGAAGAAGAACAGCGTGGACTGAAGAGCAGCATCTCTCCAGGATGCCTCCAGACCTTCAGTGTGGGATCGGGACTGCTGAGGCATCCAGCCTCATGCACTGAGCAGCTACCAGCTTCCTTGACTCTCAGGCCTGCAACCTGCTATTGTTGGACTGCCATAAGCTAATATAAGCTAATACAATAAATCCCCTTTTAATACAATACATTCTGTTGGTTCTGTTCCTCTAGAAAACCTTAACTCATACACACACACACACACACACACACACATACTCTCACATGCACGTACATAAAAATTCATAATAAAAATTCAAATGGATATCCACAAATTCATACTGATACAAATATATGATGGAATAAATAAATAAGAAAGAGGAAACTAATTCCTGCTATTATAAACCCCTGTAGATTACTTGTGTACTCTGCCCTCAGGGAGGGAAGATAACTCCCCATTTAAGTGTGGATGTACATTGTAGCTTATTTCAAAAGAATATAGCAAGGCAGAAATAAAACTCTATTAATGAAGAAGCCTAACAAATACCACCTTACTCAGGTGATTTGGGGTCAACATCAATAGTCATAACTCATGGAGACACTGTGCACTTTTTATATGATAGAGTGAAAATGGAACCTTACTTCTATGGTTTTCCTACCCAAAACCCATAGTCCAGTTAAATCATGAGTAAAGCATTTGCCTAATACAAGTTGAGGAGCATTCTACACAACACTTGACCAATACTTTTTTTAAAATTTGGTTTTTATTTATTTATTTGAGAGAGAGAGAAAGAGAGAGAATGAGTGCACCAGGGCCTTCAGCTGCTGCAAATGAACTACAGATGCATGCACCACCATGTGTATCTGGCTTACATGGGTCCTAGGGAATCAAACCTGGGTCCTTTGACTTTGCAGGCAAGTGCCTTAACTGCTAAGCCATCTCTCCAGCCCCCATACTTTAAAAATTATTTATTTATTTATTTATATTTTTTTGAGAGAGACACAGAGAGAGAGAGAGAAGAAGACAGAGATGGGTGCGCCAGCAGTGTCTCAGCTGCTGAGAACGAAATCCAGATGTGTGCGCCCCCTTGTGGTCAAGTGAGGCATTGTGTCCTTGCGTCACTTTGCATCTGGCTAAACGTGGGACCTGGAGATTGGAACTGCTGGAGATTGGAACCAGCATTCTTAGGCTTAGGAGGCAGGCGCCTTAACCCCTAAGCCATCTCTCCAGCACCCCCATACTTTTTAAAATAGTCATGGTCATCAAAACCAAGAAACATCTTGAGAACTGTCACAGCTAATAAAGCCTAAGAAGGCATAACCACTTGTGATGTTTTATCATAGAGAGAAAAGTATATTAGGTAAAAACTAAAGAAATATGAAGTATCAACTTTATTGTAACAACTATATCATATTAATTTAAGTTGTTAGCAGTTCTGGTTTGTGTCTCAAACAATGAATTGCACAAGATATGTAATAGCAGCAGTAGTAGTGAAAGTATGAATTTACTTATTTATTTTAAATGTATTTATTTATGTATGCATGAGTGAGTGATGTGTGTGTGTGTGTGTGTGTGTGTGTGTGTGTGTGTGTGTACACCCCAGGGCCTCTTGCCACTGCAAATGAACACTGCAAAAATCCCTCCTTCCCTCCCTCCCTTTTCTCTTTTTCCTTTGTTTCTTCCTTTTCCCTTCCTTCCTTTCTTTCTTTCTTTCTTTCTTTCTTTCTTTCTTTCTTTCTTTCTTTCTTTCTTTCTTTCTTTCTTTCTTTCTTTCTGCATTCAGCTTACATGGGTGTCTTGGGAATTTAAGCCAGACTCCACAAACAAGCACCTTTAGCCACTAAACAACCTTCCCAGCGCTCCCTGCTCCAAAAGCATGGATTTATTAAAAGAATTAGCAAAACTATAGAATACACTCAACAGGGAGGGAGTGGGCTCAAGTACATACATGGCTCATGCACTCTGGGTTCTTTTCTGAGACTCTTTTAAAAATATCTTATTTATTTGATGGGCTGGAGAGATGACTTAGTGGTTTAGGCGCCTACCTGCTAAGCCTAAGAACACTGGTTCCAATCTCCAGCGGTTCCAATCTCCAGGTCCCACATTTAGCCAGATGCCAAGTGACACAAGGGCACAATGCTGCACTTGCCCACAAGGGGGCGCACACATCTGGATTTCGTTCACAGCAGCTGAGAGACTGCTGGTGCACCCATCTCTATCTGTCTCCCTCTCTGTCAGTCTCTTTCTCTGTGTCTCTCTCCAAAAATAAATAAAATAATTAAAAATTTTAAAAAATATCTTATTTATTTGAGAGAAAGAGGCAGAGAGAGCCAGAGAGAATGGGTGTGCCAGGCCTTCTATCCACTGCAGATGAATTCCAAACACATGCACCACCTTGTGCATCTGGCTTACTTGGGTACTGGGGAATCAAACCTGGGTCCTTAGGCTTTGCAAGCAAGTGCCTTAACTACTAAGTAATCTCTCCAGCCACATTTTCTGATTTTATTACTTTAGGTGGAGGGATGATGTTATCCCCAGGAGTGAGTCCCTATTTTGATTGATAGATGGTCTGTTATACAATGTTGAATGGTCCGTGCATTCATGGACAATACAACCCACAATTTTAATTACATGTATACCCCATCATGCATACACATGAGATGGTAAATGTGGCCTTTGCTAATTGGTAACAAAGATTGGCCTTCACTGTACTTGTGACCAACATTGGTCTAAGCGGCCCTTTCTTACTTCTTCTACCAGGATGTGTCTGACTACAAATTCCCCACAGGCAGGGAGGTTCTAGGTGATGCCCTACTGACAGGGGCTACCAAGGGCAGGTGCTCCAAGTGGCTGGACTGTCCCTATGTTTGCCTATCTCAATTGCCCCCTAAGAGACCTTTCTCCCTAAATCTTTAGGGGTCCAGAAGGGTATAGAGCCATCGTTAGTAACTGCTGAAACAGGGGCATTGAAAAGTCCTACTACTGTCCCTTATAAAAAGCTGGCTGGGGCAGGGTCACAGACTGTGAAATTTGTTTGCCAGATGGTTGAGCGGGGAAGAGAAATTCTTTCCATTGAATCTGCGAGACAGCTATTTGTGTTGGCCCAATAGAGTCATCAGGATCTCTGGGTCTCTTTCTGGCATTGGCCTGAAGCCACATTGTAGCACCAGTTGGTCTTTGTGACAGCTTCCAGGTGAAAAGAAACACATGTTGTTAAGAGGTTTAATAGAAAAAGTCTGAACAATAGGATCCTGATAAGGGAAGAAATAAGATATATAATAATAAACTTCAGACTATGTGTCCCATGATTCCAATAGCTGCTGGCAAATTTTGGAGTCAAGGCCTACAAAGTTTCATGCAGCATCTTTGACTAATCAAGCTTGGTTAACATACATTGTCTAATGATTTTCGTAGTGCTTCCAAGGATGCTAGGTCACATACAGAGGAGAGCAATATGGCTAGGAGGCTAAAGATAGCCCAAGATAGTTTTGGCTTTCAACTTATAACATTTTAGCTCTCCACAGTCAGTCAGTCAACCTTGTAAAATATTTAGCACAGTTGTGGCTTCCTTTGGGAATTTCAGTTCACAGTTCCTTGTGTTGGTCAAACATCGCATTTTGTGTATGCTGAATATTATTTTATGTTCCATGCTGCCAAGAGGGCTCATTTCTAATATCTAATGCTGAAAATGAAGCTGAGCAGGTAGGAAAATGGTCTTCAAGAGCAAGATATAATTGATAAAACCATTAAGGAAAAAATCCCTATATCATATCAGGTCTACTAGCTATCATGATCTGGGTCTGAATTATTTGTCCTCTGTATCTGGCATAGCATTTACATGCAACATAGAATAGAAGTATTATACCTAAAGTCAAAACAGTATGTCCTCTAGGAGAAAAGGTAGCACATGAGAGAACCAATCAAAATCACATTTTTAATTAGATTGACAAAAACATGGTCAATGAAAGAACATAACATCATCCTTTTAGTAACTTCACCAAAAGCAAAATTAGCATTATTTTTATCAATCAGGAGTACATCAAGGAAAATTCCAGGGGTTAAAGAGTGGTTAAAGGCACTTGCTTGCAAAACCTGATGACCTGGTTTAAATTCCCCAGTATCCACGTAAAGCTAAATGCACAAAGTGGCACATATGTCTGGAGTTCATTTGCAATGGCAAGACACCTTGGTGTGCTTATTTTCTCTCCTTGCAAATAAATAAATAAGAAAATTCTAGATATCTTACATAATTTTTGTTTGTTTTTTGAAGCATGGTCTCACTCTAACCCAGGCTGACCTGGAATTCATTAAGTAGTCTCTGGGTGGCCTTGAACTCACAGTGATCCTCCTACCTCTGCCTTCCGAGTGCTGGGATTAAAGGTGTGTGCCTCCAGACCTGGCTTCTTACATGTTTTATAAAATACTGAAACATAGAGCAAGGCATGGTGGTGCACACCTTTAATCCCAGCACTCGGGAGACTAAGGAGAAATTACTGTGAGTTTGAGGCCAGCCTTACCTCAAAAAAAAAAAAAAAAAAAAAAGAAAGAAAGAAAGAAAGAAAGAAAGAAAAGAAAGAAAGAAAGAAAGAAAGAAAGAAAGAAAGAAAGAAACTTAGAATTAGTCACTCAGGGCTGGAGAGATTGCTTAGTAGTTAATGCATTTGCCTGCAAAGCCTAAGGACTAGGTTCAGCTCCCCAGAACCCACATAAGCCAGATGCACATGATGGTGCATGTATCTGGAGTTCATTTGCAGAGACTAGATGCCCTGGTATGCCCATTCTCTCTTCCAAATAATGAAAAATTGTTATTTAGAATTAGTTACTTGGGTTGCCCAGTTGCTGATGGGTTGAAGAAAGGATCATCCAGCATTTTCAGTCCAATGTGTTTGTGTTCTCAGAAGAATTTGGTACAAGTCTGAGGTGAGAAATAAAAATCTAGGAGTTTATCTCTGAGAGTTTTACAGTATAGGAAATGGTTATAAGTAGCTGCTGGAGTCCCTTTTCTCCAGGCTGAAGGAAGTCTTTGCTAAGATGTATTTTTTAATTGATGAAATCGCCTGGTTTTAGTTTTCCTTTCTTTAATTTTTATCTTCCCAAAATAGCTCATTGTGGAAAGATTCGAGGTTTGATCAAGATAAGGACCTAGAAAAAACATCAAAGGGAAGATGAGAGTTTATTCTGGAATCAAATATAAGTGATCATGATCCAGAAACACAGATTTAGGTCACACCAACTCCATGTTCCCACATGGTAATGGTTTTATGAAGTTTCTTTCATAGTAACTCAACAAAGAATGTTATAAATACGGATATATTTAAATATATTGGTAGAAAAGTCTGGTAAGACAGTTCTAGCAAATGGGGAAATCTCTGTTATAGGCTTTAGATGCTACCTGATGACATTTTCAGCCTTTGGGTTGGTTGATGAAGCACTAATGGCAAACTGTGCATGTTGTGGCCCTCTCAGGAGTGAGTCAGCGCCAATGTGGACCAGGTTGGGGTACACTTTCTTTTGGGCTTCCCTGCCTCCTTTGTAAAGGGAGGGATCTTGGTAGAAGGCATAAAGTCTTGTATGTATAGACAATTTACCTTATCTCATAAAATGTCTAATTGTGATATGATGTTGTAATCAAGGCTGCCATTAAGTGATCATCACTCTGGGCTAATCAACTTATATTGTGGCCAGGTTATATTTCATAGAAAAACAAGGCACTTTCTTTTTAGATTATTGGAGCCAAACTGTCTTTAGTACAGAGCCAAGTGGAGATACTGGTGGGATTGGGGATCTAAAGACAAGGAGGGGAGAAAGCCTAGAGGTCCAAGAGTCCCTGTAGAGGCATTCCTCTCAGAGGTCTCTAGATGGGGGAAATCCCTGTCCATGACTCAGTTTTGGGTTGCCAGATGTCTTTGACACATAGCTAAACATGGGTTCCACTTCCTTTGGAGCAACCTCTACAGGGTGTGTCATATTTCTGAGTGTCTTAACTTAGCAGTCCTTAGCATTGTCTGCCCTTGGTAGACATTAGCATCCTACCAGTTCCAATATATCATCTCCATTCAGGATTTCTTTTATTTTTATTTTTATTTTTATTTTTATTTTTGTACATTTATTTGAGAGACAGAGAGAGAATGGGCATGCCAGGGCCTCCAGCCATGACAAACAAAATCCAGATACATGTGCCACCTTCTGGCTTTATTTTAGTGGGTACCAGGGAATTGAATCTGGGACCTTAGGCCTTGCAGGCAAATGCCTTAACTACTGAATCATCTCTCTATCTAGGATTTCTTTTAAAATATTTTTTATTTTCTTAAATTTGTTTGCAAGCACAGAGAGAAAGAGAGAGAGAGAGAGAGAGAAGAGAGACAGACAGAGAGAGAATGGGCACACCAGGGCCTCCAGCCACTGCAAACAAACTCCAGATGCATGTGCCCCTTGTTCATCTGGCTTATGTGGGTCCTGGGGAATCGAACTAGGTCCTTTGGCTTCACAGGCAAATGCCTTAACTGCTAAGCCATCCCTCCAGCCCTCCATCCAGAATTTCTAAAGAGATAAAGTTTTAGTAATATGCCTAGTTGTAGCCAAAATGAGGAAGAATTTTTCCTTTTGTCATACTGAATGACATAGTTCATTTATTCTATATAGAGTAAATTTACCCAGATTTGGAGTGCCACTATTTGTTGGGCTCATATCTCCTGTAACCTTTACTGTGAAAAGGAAACTCAACACAATGATCTCTGACAATCATACACTGCCATCCCCTTACTTGTGTCACAGCTTTAACAAAAATCTCACACCTGACCTGGGTGTAGTGGCGCACGCCTTTAATCCCAGCACTTGGGAGGCAGAGGTAGGAGGATCGCCATGAGTTTGAGGCCACCTTGAGACTACATAGTGAATTCCAGGTCAGCCTGAGCTAGAGTGAGATTCTACCATCAAAACAACAACAACAACAATAATAAAAAAAAAAAACCTCACACCTGAAGCTGGACAGATGGCTCAGCAATTAAGGTGCTTGCCTAAAGCCTAATGACCTGGGTTGGATTCCGCAGTACCCACTTAAAGCCAGATGCACAAACTGGCACATGCATCTGGAGTTTGTTTGCAGTGGCTAGAGGCCCTGATGTACCTATTCTCTCTCTCTCTCTCTCTCTCTCACTCCCTCCCTCTTCTCTCTGTTTCTCTCTGCTTGCAAATAAGTAAATAAAACAATTTTTAAAAGGGCTAAAAAGATGGCTTAGTGGTTTGGGTGCTTGCCTGCCAAACCTAATGACCCAAGTTCAATTCCCCAGTACCCACATAAGCCAGATGCATAGAGAAGTGCATGTTTCTGGACTTTGTTTGCAGTGTCTGAAGACCCTGGATGCCCATTCTCTCCCTGTGTCTCTCTCTGTCTGCATCTCTCTGCTTGCAAATCACACACACACACACACACACACACACACACACACACACACACACACATATGTTAGTTTCTTTTTTCAAGGTAGGGTCTCACTCTGGCCCAGGCTTACCTGGAATTAACTATGTAGTCTCAGGGTGTCCTCGAATTATGGTGATTCTCCTCCTTCTGCCTCCTGAGTGCTGGGATTAAAGGCATGTGCCACCACACCCAGCTAAATAAAATATTTTTTAAAAATTAAAAATCTCACACCCACCATGTGTACACTGAGAACACTCATGGGAAAAAAATCTGCAGCAATCAATCCACAGAAGGCTTCCTAGTGGACATTATGTAGAGGTATTTGCTTTTCACAAAGCATTCTGTATAGGATGCAATTCTAAGCAATTTTATCCTTAGGATACTCTTAAGTTTTAAAAAACTTAGAAAGGACAGCTTTTATTCTAGTGTATATTTTTTGAGGTTTTAATGGAGGAATAAACCTTTATTTACCCTGAGGAGATGTTGGCAAACATCAGAAAATATTTATATTCTTGAAAGGGAAATATTTGAACAAAATAGGTCACCCTTTGTTTTTTGTCCTTTGTACAAGGCTAAGTAAGAGCAGGCAGTGATGTGCAGACATCTCTGTGGTAGGACACAAAGTCCTTAGGAAATATGCCTAGGAGTAGCTGGGTCATGTGGCACTTCTGTTTCTAATTTTTTCTTTTAGAAACCTCCATACTGATCTCCATAATGGCTGCACTAGTTTGTGTTCCTACCAGCAGTGAATAAGAGCTCCTCTCTCCCCATTCCCTTGACAGCAGTTGTTGTCAGTTTTCTTTATAATATTCTTGTTTTAGGTGATTCCCTCCCCTATCTCTCCCATCTCTTGGTAGTGCCACTGGCTAGTTTTGGGTTGAAGTCTACTTTATCTGACATAAAACAGCTACTCCTGCTTGTTTATAGCACATCTATTTTCTTGGTAGTTTTTTAAGTTTAGAGGGACTTTATTAGTTTAAGAGACGGAAGGAGGACGTAGTGTGATGAACATGAGATGGCAGGAGTGGGTGAAGCCCCTTCCTCGGTAGTGTGATTTCCACGCTTGAGACTTGAATTTGGATCTTTGCTAGGCATGTGTGTTTCTTAGAGTCAACAGATAGTTCATTCCTCTTTGAAATCCAGTCATCCAGCCTGTGTCTTTTCATTCATGATCTGGGGCCACTTACACTTAAGGTTATTACTGAGAGAGGCTTCCTCTTTCCTGATATTTTGTTGGGTCATCATGATAGTTAATCTCTGGTTTTCAACTAGACAGAGTCTAGAATTACCATGGAAACAACTCTTTGGGAATGTCTGTGAGGAATTTTCTAGATGAGACCAATTGAGGTTGGAGGATGTACCTTGACTGTAAGCAGCACCCTTGTGTGTGCTAGGGTCCCAAGCTGAATTAAAAAAAAATGAGAAAAGGAACTGAGCAGCATTCTTCATCACTCTGCTTACTCATTGTGGGCTGCAGCTGCCTGGAGCTTCTACTGTCATGCCTTCCATACCATGAAAGATTGTTATCTTGAACTCTAAGCTGTTTAAAAAAAAAAAAAAACCTGTCTTCTTTTAAATTGCTTCTTATTGGTCATTGGCCACAGTAACAAGAAAGCAACTAATACAGAAAATTGGTACCAAGTGGTGGAGCCGTTGCTGTGATAAAACTGACTGTGAGGTACATAGATCTTTGGAACTGTTTTGCTGAAGCAATATTGAAGAGTTTGGACCTCTGGGTTAGAAAATCCTTGAATATTGTAAGGAGAGATTAATGGGTCCTTCTGGTAGACGCTGGGAAGAATTCTGAGAGCAATGTGCACAGCAATGTGCACAGCACATGAGGTTTCCGAGTGGATCAATGACTCTATCAAGCCCTGGGCTACAGGCAGTTCATGTTACATGCTGACAAAGAAATAGGTTGTGTTCTGAGAACTTAAATGATGCTGAACCCAAAAGTAATAGGTTAATTTGTTTCACAGAAAAAAAAATATCTCAAGACAAGATAATAATCATGCTGGTGAAAACAACTGTAATTGTTGAAGAGATCAGCACCATTGAAGAGAAACTCTGACACTGCTCTGAGATGATAGGAAAAGTGTCCTGACGACAAAATGCCACCAGCCAATCTAAATGCAATCTAAATTCACTTGAAGAATAAAATCTGAACTGAGGTGGTTTCTTGCTCAAACACAACTGCCTAGGGAGATGTTTTTGCCTAGTCGGCCTGGAAAGCAGACAGAGCCTCCTACAGCTGTAGTGGAAGGAGGCCAGGTTCCATCCAGAGCTGGGAGCAGAACTTGACCACAATATCCATGTGCTATAGTTTGGAGGCATGAAAGATGCAAAATTGGGGTAGGGGGGATGGGTCATGGTGTCTTTCTCCATAGTTCTGGAGAGCGGCTGAGGCTAGGCAATGTGTGACAGGGTCAGTGTCCCATGACAAGCCCCTGAGAGGCCACTGCATGAAGCTATGAAGGTGAACTACAGCTTGCAGTAGAGATTCTAGAATGTTGGAGATGCCAGAACTATAGGACATCTGCTGAGGAAAGCTGCAGGGTGAGAGTGGAGCTGACCACAGACAGAGACTATGAGTGCTACAGGCAGCAGAGCTGGAGGAATCTGGCTACCCAAGCACTGTGGAGCACAAAGTATTCCATCACCCACCAGCTTGAGAAGCCAGACATAGGGCTGCAGGACATGGAGTTTGTCCTGCTTGGTCTTAGTCTTTCCTTGCTATGCCCAATTCCTCCCTTTTGGAATTGGGAATATTTATTCTGTGCCATTCTATGTTGGAAGAATGTAACTTTTTTATGGAAAAATGTTATCCATGTATATAAAGTGTTTTGACTACAATCCCATCCTGTTCCTATTCTTGTCCCCCATCCCAGTCCCACTTCCACTGACACCTTTCTTTTTCCAATGAGTCCCTCTTCCACTTTGATTTTCTTTTTTCTTTCATTTTTTGCCTTCTCCACCATACATAACGGAATGTTGATGGGCCCATAATTGTTCAGGTCTTGTTCAGATAATGACATTGTCTGTGAAGTCATGAATACAAGTGACTACTTCATGGCCAGAAAACAGTATGCCATAGCACTCTTCACCTTCTGGCTTTACACTCTTTCGGCCCCTCTTCTGCAATGTTCCCTGCAAGTGAGACTAGGCCAGGGTCTCACTTATTGCTGAGCACTCAACACTCATATATTTTTAGTACTTAGATGAGTTTTAAGTCTGCTGTACAGTCACTACCACCTGCAAAAAGAAGCTTCTCTGACCCAAAGGAGAAGAGCACTAATCTCGGACCATAAATACAAACATTTAGAGGTCAGTTTGATAGGCAAAATATATCCATTTAGTTAAACCATAGTAGCTTCACTCCTATGGTATGTAACCTTCTCAGCCATAGGCTTTTGACTAAGTTTTCAGAACCAGGCATGAATTCCTTCCTGTGGAGCAGGCTAGTTACCTCCATAACAGACACGCCACTATTGCACCAGTGGTCACATCTTGCCTGGATGTTGGTTGTATAGCTTGTAGGGACCATTATGGGGTAAGACCACTGTAGGACTTTTATTCCCAGCAGCCTGCACAGTATTTTCCAGCACTGTGACAGCTAACCCTCATCGAGGAAGCTTCCATCTCAGGTCCAGCTTGATTTCTCAGTGTCCTACAAGTGAAGCATGTAGTGTCTTCAACAGTGGGTCTTGCCAACTGCTTACAGTGGGCAACTAAAAGGACTGGCAAATTACCTGTATTGTTTGGAGGACCAATGAGGCCTCCCTGACCAATAACTCACTGGGATATGTTCAACCACTGGCACTGGGATTTTCCTATAGCATCTATAGCTTCTATAAGCAGTGTCTTCCACCCACACAGGGTACTTCTCTCAAATTCATGTGTTTTTTAAAATTTTTATTGACAATTTCCATAATTATAGACAATAAACCATGATAATTTCCTTCCCCCTTCACTTTCCCTTTTGCAACTCCACTCTCCATCATATTCCCTGCCCCTCTTAATGAGTCTCTCTTTTATTTTGATGTCATGATCTTTTCCTCTTATTATGAGGGTCTTGGGTAGGTAGTGCCAGGCACTGTGAGGTCATGGATATCCAGGCCATTTTGTGTCTGGAAGATAGTATTGTAAGGAGTCCTACCTTTCCTTTGGCTTTTACATTCTTTCTGCCATCTCTTCTGCAATGGACTCTGAAGATTGGATGGTGTGATAGAGATGTAGCAGTGCTGAACACTCCTCTGTCCCTTCTTCTCAGCACTATGGTTTCTGCTGAGTCATCTCAGAGGTCCCCACCATCTGAAAAGAGAAGCTTCTGTAACCAACAGAAAGAGTAGCATGAATATATGGAGATGAACATGAAGAGAAGTGCTTACTGGACAGTTTGGTGGGCATAATATATGCATTTAGCCAGACACCAGCAGGTGCTACACTCCTAGGGCTCATGACCTCCCTCATCATAGGTTTTCAGTACCAGAAATGTATTCCTTCCCATGGAGTGGGCCTCCCAGTCCAATTAGAGAGCAGTTGGTTTCCCCCATAACAGACATGCCACTATTGTACCATTGGCTAATCAGGCCTGGGTGGCCAAACTTATGACTTATAGTGCCCACTGTTATTTATCTCTACTGATGATTTTTCTCTCTCCTATAGAGCTGCATGCAGTGTTAAACTCATGTTTTAAAATTATATTTTAAAATTAGCTAACAAAGAAGTAGGTTTCCCTATGGCTTTTTCATGGTTTTCTGTTTTAGTTAATACTTGTCCTCACCCCATCCCTCCTCCATCCCCACTTTATTCCCACTTAAACCTTTCAACCCTCAGTATTCTGCCACTCTACTTTCATATCTGCTACTCCCACCCCTTAAGCCCTCTTCCTCACCCTATGACTCCTTTTTAGCTTCCTGGCCTATACTGAATTTTACTCCAACTTACATACAAATAAAAAAGAATTGGTAGTGGGATCTGCATATGAGAGAGAACATGCAGCATCTGACTTTCTGGGACTGGATTTCCTCATTTAGTATATTTTCCAGATCCATTCATTTTCATGCAAATTTCATTTTTATTTACAGCTGAATAAAACTCCATGGTGTACATGTACTATGTCTTCATTATCTGTTTCTCAGTTGATGGGCATCTGGGCTGATTCCAGTTACTAGCTATTGTGAAGAGAGCCACAATAAACATGGCTGAGCAAGTACTGTACTCTACAGTAAAGAGTAGAGTCCTTAGGGTATATGCCCAGGGGTGGTATATCTGGGTCATATGGTAGTTATATTCTTAGTTGATTTCTGTAATGGCTGCATCAGTTTGCACTCCCACCAATAGTGAAGATAGGTTCCTCTTTTCCCACACACTTGCCAGCACTTGTTTTCTCTTGATTTCTTAATGATGGACTGTCAGTTATTTTAGTTTTTATTTCCATGATGGCTGAGGATGTTTATCATTCTTTTTGAACTAGTTATTCACCATTTGTGTTTCTTCTTTGGATAATCTCTGGTTCCATACCTTATTTTAGTAATTACTTAGTTGATTTTTTTTTATTACTTAGTCTTGACTTCTAGCTATTAATCCAGTGTTGGCTATATAGCTGGTAATGGTTTTCTGCTATTTTTAAAATTTTTTTTAGAATTTTTTTTTTATTTTTGGAGAGAGACACAGAGAGAGATAGAGAAAGGGAGAGGGAGACAGATAGAGATGGGCGCACCAGCAGTCTCTCAGCTGCTGTGAACGAAATCAGGATGCATGTGCCCCCTTGTGGTCAAGTGCGGCGTTGTGCCCTTGCGTCACTTTGCATCTGGCTGAACGTGGGACCTGGAGATTGGAACCACTGTAGATTGGAACCAGTGTTCTTAGGCTTAGGAGGCAGGCGCCTTAACCGCTAAGCCATCTCTCCAGCCCGGTTTTCTGTATTTTGTAGGCTGCCTCTTCCCTTGATCAACAATTTCCTTTGCTGTACAAAAGTTTTTTTTTTTAAGATTTGTTTTTATTTAATTTATTTATTAGAGAGAGAGGGGGGTGGAGAGAATGGGTATACCAGGGCCTCTAGCCACTGCAAATGAACTCGAGATGCATGCACCACCTTGTGCATCTGGCTTCTGTGGGACCTGGAGAATCGAACCTGGATCCTTAGGCTTCACAGGCAAGGGTCTTAAATGTTAAGCCATCTCTCCAGCCCTACAAAAGCCTTTTAATGTCATGACGTCTCAATAGTAGATTGTTGGCCATATTTCCTGAACAACTGCAATCCTATTCAGAAAATCCTTACCTATGCTTGTATTTTTACATGTTTCTCTTACTTTTTTTCTCAAGCACTTTCAGAGGTCTTTGATAAATTTAGAGTAGACACTTGTGCCTGGAAAGTAATAAGCATCTATTTTCATTCGTCTATAAATAGATATGCAGTTTCCCCAACAACAACATTTGTTAAAGAGGCTGCCTTTACTGAAATATTTTGATATTTTTGACAAAAATCATATGGCTGGAGCTGCATAGGCTTATATGTAAATTTTATTTTATTTTCAGTTTTGTGCCAGTACCATGCTGTATTTATCTTTATTACTCTGTAATATACCTGGAATGAAGTATGGTGATATCTATACTCTTGGCTTCCCCTCCCCCTCAGTATTGCTTTTGCTATCTAAGATGTTGTGTGCTTCCAAATGAATTTTAAAAATATTTTTCTATTTAGTGAAGAATGACATTGGAATTTTGATGGGAATTACTTTTTGTAAGATGCCTAGTTTCACAATACTGATTCTTCTAATCCAAAAACAAGGTATGTGTTTCCATTTCCTAGTGTCTTTGTCAATTTCTCTCCTGAGTGTTTTAAAGTTTTCATTGCACAAGATTTTCAGTTCCTTCATTGCATTTATTATTTGTGAATGAGATGGTCTCCCTGATTTCTGTGTGTTAATTTTGTATCTTGCTGTTTTTCTGAAAGTGTTTTCAACTCTAAGTTTTCTCATGAAGTTCCCAGGGTCTCTTATGTCTAGAATCATATAATATGCAAATAAGGATAATTTCCTTCTTTTATGCTATTGCTCTGTATGTCTGGTATAACACTGAATAAGGTGTCTTCCTGATTTTAGTGAAAGTGCTTGAGGTTTTTCCCCACTGAGTATAATGTTGGCTATAGGTTTGTCATATATACCCTTTCTTTTATAGAAATATGTTCTTTGTTAATTCAGGATTTTCTCATAAAGGGAACTGCATTTTTTCATTTTTTTCTGTATCCATTGAGATGATTGTTATTTTTGTTCTTGAGTCCATTTATATGTTATATTTCATTTATTGATTTGTGTATGTTGAACCATCCCTGCATCTCTGGAATAAAAACAAGTTGATCATGGTGAATAATGTTTTTAATTTATTCCTATATTTGGCTTGCAAGTATTTATTGAGATTGTTTTCATCTGTGCTCATGAGGTATTTTAGTCTGTAATTTTCTTTTCTGTTGTTTCTTTTCTTTTCTTTTCTTTTTTTTTTTTTTTTTTTTTTTTTTTTTTTTTTTTTTTTTTTCGAGGTAGGGTCTCACTCTGGTCCAGGCTGACCTGGAATTCACTGTGTATTCTCAGGGTGGCCTTGAACTCTCTGCGATCCTCCTACCTCTGCCTCCCGAGTGCTGGGATTAAAGGCGTGCGCCACCACGCCCGGCTTTCTGTTGTTGTTTCTTTTAAAAATATTTTTACTTATTTATCTGTAAGTAGAGAGAGAGAGAAAGAGGGAGAAAATGAGACTTAGTGCACCATGGCCTCTCACCACTGCAAATGAACTCCAGATGCATGCACCACATGTGCATCTCATTTTACATGTGCGCTAGGGAATTGAACCTGGGTACACAGGATTTGAAAGCAGCTCCTTTAACCACTGAGCCATCTCCCCAGCCTGTTGTTGTTTCTTTATCTCATTTTGGTATACTGACTTCATAAAAAGAATTTAGTAGTGTTCCTTTTTTCTGCCTTGATCTTGATTATTTCTTTCTATTGTTTTATTGGCTGGCCTTATTCTTCTATTTCCACAGCTCTAAGGTGTATTATTAAGTTATTTATATGAGATCTCCCTGGTTTATTTTTTTTCTTTTTTCTGATTTCTTAATATAGGCATTTAAGGTTATTATCTTCCCTCTTAGAATTACCTTCATTGTATCCCAAATGTTTTGGCATGTTATAATTTCATTATCATTTCATTCTAGGAATTTAAAAATTTTTCTTCTTAGTTTTTTTAATGATCCATTCATCATTAAGTATGTATTATTTAACTTCCATGGGTTTGTGTATGTCCTGTAGTTTCTCTTGCTATTGATTAATAGTTTTGTTCCATTGTGATCATATAGAATATAAGGAATTATTTCAAGTTTTCTATATTTGTTAAGATTTTCTCTGTGTCTGGTTTAGAGAAATGCTCTTCTAATAAGAATGTGTATTCTGCAGTATTTTGATGCACTCAATGTCTTGTAGATCTCTATTAAGTCCATGTGTTGTTATTTTGTCATTCAATATAGATGCTTCTCTATTAATTTTTTCCTTGGATGACCCATATTGTAATTACTTTCTCATTGTTGGGATAAAACACTGGACCAAGCCAGGCATGGTGGCACATGCCTTTAATCCCAGCACTCAGGAGGCAGAGGTAGGAGGATTGCCGTGAGTTCGAGGCCACCCTGAGACTACACAGTGAATTCCAGGTCAGCCTGAGCTAGAGTAAGACCCTAACTCGGAAAAACCAGAAAAAAAGGAAAAGAAAAAGAAAACAATTAGAGAAAATCAAATCTCACAGTTCGATGCCTGGCATGTAGGCCCTGTGATAAAATCTCTGGGGTTTTAATTCTGCCCCCACCTCAGGGAAAACTCCATCCCAAGCCAGCAGCTCTCCTTGGCAGCTGTCCCACAGTCCTGATATCTCCAAAATTCTGGTGTCTCGACTGTAACCCATAGTTCCATGCCTTAGTCTTCGAAAGCCTTCACAAAAGTACTTCAACAACCCTGCCTCATGTCGCCCAGTGACCATTTCTAAAAGAAATTAGTGGAAAATCCAATAACCATTTATTTCTTGCATTTGTTATACTCCTGTAATACCAGATTAGCTACCAAATTTGTGAATCCACAGGGGGAATAAAGTTGATTTTGATGGCAGGAAAACTCCTTCAGCATTCTTCCTGTTGTCCTAATACAGAACAGTTGAGAGGCCCGATCTCATTGGTGTTACAGTGGATTTGAATGTCATGTCCCCATAGCTTCAGGTGTTTCTGATTACGTTTCCTACGTAGTCCCCACATAGGAGAGCATTTAGGAGGTGGAGCCACACTGAAGGAAGTGTGTCACCAGGAGTACACCTTGGAGTTGTGTCTAGCCCTGTGTCTTCAGAGTCAGCTCATACTTTCTGGTGCTTGCTGTGTTCTCTCACTGCTGTGGATGTATGATGAAGTGAGACAGCTTCTTCTGCCGTGAAGAAGCTGCCCCTGGAAAATGTAGGCCTGAAATAAACCTTGTCCTCCTATAAGTGGCTTTGGTTGGGTGTTTGTCTCAGCAAAGTGAATGTAACTGCAATAGGCAGTAATCTTTCAAACAATTGTAGGTGAAGTGGCCCAAACTTTCTTTTTGTGTTATGTCCTCTGCTCACACCAGTCCATTTCTTCTAGTCTCAATCCTACTCAGGTTCTCAGGACATGGGCAAAATGCAGCCAGACTCTTGCACAAATTGACTGTAGTAAAATCTAGACAAAGCTTGTCTCCTTATAAGGCAAGCCTCACAGTGCACAGTTCTTCCTGCATTTAGGCCTTTCAACCTCACCAGGATGCTCTATCAAGCTCTGTTAGTGCGTTGCAAAGCATCTTTTTTTTTTTTTGACACTGTCTTGTGTTTATTCACATGGAGGAATAAAGAGTTGATACAAATAACAGACATTGCTTTAAATACAAATAAATAGTTCTAGTTTCTAGAGGAAACAATTCTATTTAATCCTACGCATTCGCTAATTTCCTACTAAAAATAGAAGGCTATTGCATCAAGTTCTACTCCATCATATCACTCTAAGGATTTCAAGATAAAATGGTAAATTCCATATTCCAAGTCACCAGAGAAAAAGGGAGACAGTACTTCTACCTCCCTGAACTATCCCTGAAGTGAAAGGAGAGTTACTAGTATCATAGATACATGTAGCTAATATATTCTCAAAGTATTTAATATCTAAAGACAGCTAAAAGACTGACTTTGGGAAAAAGGACAAGAATTTCTCCAAACCAGTTCTATAGACTCTAAAACCTCATTACACCGAAGTTTTAATTCAGTGTCTTAAGCTCATGTACACTGAGGAAGACTTAAATTTCTATAATGAAAGTCTCTCACTGTGAGGAACCATGATGGTAATCAGTCTTTAATCACCATGAATGGCATCTACAGTAACAAAGTGATTTACCTAGAGAAGAACAGTGCTGCCCAACGAAACAGTCCATCAAGCCTGACACCAAAATGTCCTGAAGAAATACATCCCTAAGTCTATTGGTTTATGCATGTTTCTATGCAGGATGTCCAAAGAGGCAAAAATATTTAGGAAGAAGTATGTTTATGTTCTATGAACAAAGGATCATTTAAGCCATGCAGTCTTTCTCAAACTACACACAACACAAAGTGATCGGGTTCTTGGTGCCAGAGTAGTGGCTGTTCTACCACACTTCCTGTGTGCACTTTCCTTTCCTTCTCATCCTGCACAAGATCCTTACCACTTCTACTTAGACCTCTACACTGTTGTTAGAAAATAATGTTTGATAGGGACCAATATAGTATTTAGGCTTTCAAAGAAATTTGGCTTTTCTATTTGGTTTAACCATAATACACTTCTAGTTGGAACAATCTCATGCTATGAAAACAATCTCATGCAATAAGTGCCTTTTCAAAGTTCCATGTTAATAATATTTGGTATATAGAAGGCAGGATTAGATGTAAAAAGCATGATTACTATAGAAAGAAAGGTGGTTTCCAAAAAGAATTTCTGTTTATTGGTGTAAACAATTTTAAGATATATACCATGTTTTTTCCTAATTGGGATTTTGAAACAATAAGCATAATTCTTTTACTACATGTGCTCAAAGAACCAGTTTCTTTTTGCCAAGAATTCTCTTTTTTAGTCCGATTGGAAGGATTTCCACTCTAAATTCTCAAACAGAAGATTTAATAATGGTTAAAATCTGTCTCTCACTTCCTACCCTCATTTTCTTCTTTATGTTGAAAGATGTATACATAGAAAAATGCTCTACTTTTAGACGGATATTAATAAAGTTGGTTTCCTGATTTAAATAACATTTTGTATGTTTGCTTTTCTCTCTGGCACACAATATGATGTTCCTGGAGTTTCAAACCCAAACAAACCAGCCAACTAGAGCATTTCAGTGTTCAAATCACAGTTTTGGACACAATGCTATTTATTCTGGATGATGCTCAATTTCACACATAGTTCAGGGAAGATACATCCATAAGAACATCCAAAAATGTTGTTGGCAAACTCTCTACATGTGATTGTGCTCTGTTGGATAGTACCATTCACATCTACAAAGTACAAAGGCAAAGGAGTTCAGGTGTGGAGACCAATACACTTTTACTGCTCCAGTAATTCACAACCATCATCTTCGAGACTTCCATGCTGTTCTAGAGTAAGGAGTAGTCCTCTTTTTATCTGGTGGTTTAAAGTAGGAATAAACAGGTGCTGCTGGATATTCTGCATCAGGATTTTCTGCCATCATTTTCAGCTTTGCTTCAATGGCTTTTATCTTTGCAGTGACACTTAGGTTAGACTGAGTAGGCTCAAGACTGATTGGAAGGATCTTATCATTCTTGCTATGATCATACCTCTTTACTTGGGCATGTGCCCATCGCACCACCAGCTTCTTAGACAGTGCCAGCTTGCCATTGAGACACTGGATGGCTTGCTCTGCTTCCTGCTTAGTCTCAAAGTTGACCAAACAGTACCCTCGAGGCTGGCCCTCCAAAGCACCTGACTTGTGAAGGAGGAGTTTGAGGAGGTGGTATTCTGTGATTTTGGGGTCCAGGTTGCCAGTCCATAATCAGTGGCCTTCTTGTAGAGAGCCCTCTGAAAGGATGGATGCATTTTCCAGGGGAAGAGTTTTGGTTTCTGCTTCCATCAATCTCTATGAAATACTGCTGGCCTCGGCCCTGTGCCCCCAACTCATGCCCCAGAAAGCAGCTTCTGTCGCCGGGGTCTCAGGGACATACGGTGGCGTCGATCTTCACACCGCTCGCTGCCCGGGCCGCCAGTGACGCGCTATGCCTGCCTGCAAAGCATCTTTTAATCCAAGGTTTCAAATGCTCCCATATTCAAGTTTCCTAAATTTGTTGAGACTTGTTTTGTGTCCTAATAAGTGATCTGTTACAGAAAAAGTTAAAAGAGCTACTGAAAAGAATGTGAATTCTGAGGTGATTTGGTGGGATATTCTGAAAATATTTGTTAAATCCATTTGATCTATGATGTCATTGAACTTCAGTTTGTTTTTGTCCAGATGACCTATTATTAGTGAGACTGATAGATTCAAGCCACTCACTGTGACTGTGTTGGGCTTGATCTCTGACTTTTATACAGTAGTATATGTTTTATGAAATTAGGTATACCTCCATTAAGTGCATACATATTTAGCCAGAAGGAAAACCTGTTTATCAATCAGAAAATTCATATTGGAGAGAAACCTTTTGAGTGTAAAGCGTGTGGAAGAGCTTTTATTCAGAAGCCAAACATCATTAGATAGTGAAGAACTCACACAGGAGAAAATCTCTTCATATATAAGCATGTGGAAAACCTTTGGTGCAAATCAAGCATTAGTTAGAAACTAGAAAGATGGCTCAGCAGCTAAAGGTGCTTGTTCACAAAGCCTGCCAATCCAGGTTCAATTTCCCAGCAGCCATATAAAGCCAGATGCCAAATGGCATGTGCTTCTGTGATTCCCAACACACCTCCCAGGTCAGTTATACAGACCAGGTAGTCTGGAAGTTTGTTTCCAGTGACAAGAGACCTTACTATCTTTATTTTTATTTTTATTTTTTGGTTTTTGTGAGGTAGGGTTCCACTCTAGGCCAAGCTGACGTAGAATTCACTATGTAGTCTCAGGGTGGTCTTGAACTCACAGCGATCCTCCTCCCGAGTGCTGGGATTAAAGGTGTGCGCCACACGCCCGGCTGAGACCTTACTATCTTAAAGAAGGTGGAGCACAGATACCTCAGAGTTGTCCCTGACCTCCATACATGTGCCTCCCCCATGAATAAATGAATAAATATTATAAAAACCTATGGAGCATGAGAAAATTCATATTGAAAGAAAATTCCTTAAATGTAATGAACGTGAAATATCTTTTGGCCAGAATCACCTTGTTTCAACAGACATGGCATTTTACATGTGAAAATTCATTCAATTGATAAACCTTGTGAATACAACTTATGTGAAACAGAGTTCATCTCCCACGGTGCATTCTGAGGTAAGAAGCCATGTAATTGTAACATATGTGGGAAAACTTTTTCTCAGTTCTCAACCCTATTTCTGCATTTGAGAATAGACATGGGTTAGAAACCTTGTCCAGGTTGAGTGAGGGAAGGCTTACAGCGAGAAATCATACCATATTAGAAACCCATAAATTCATGCTTACTAAACACCCCATGAATATCTTCAATATAAGAAAATATTCATTAAGAATTTATACTCTGGGCTGGAGAGTTAAGGCACTTGCCTGCAAAGCATAAGGACCCAGGTCCTAACCCCAGGACCCACATAAAGCCAGATGCACATGGTGGCACATGTGTCTGGAGTTCACTTGCAGTGGCCTGAGGCCCTGGTGCACCCATTCTCACTTACTCTCTCTTCCCCTCTCTCTGTCTTAAATAAATAAATAAATAGATATCTTTAAAAATTAATTTAAAAAATTTATACTCCGCAGAACATCACTCAATCATTCTGTGATGAAGCTATTTTCTGTTTTCAATTTTAATTTTTACTTTTGACACTTTAATACATAAATATAATGTACTTTGATATTATTCATCTATAATTACCCTCTTTTATCCTTTTCCCTCCCACGAAAACCCTTCCCTTTCAATTAATCACCATCCTTCTCTCATGTCTTGTTGGTTTTGTTTTGCTGGAGTTTTTAAACAGTTGAGCCTTTTGGGCTGGGCTGACCATACACAAATTCCCACAAGTTTTCTTTCTTTTTTTTTTTAACATTTTCTTTTTCTTTTATTTATTTGAGAGAGAGAGAGAGAGGGAGAGAGAGATACAGAAATAGGTAAGTAGAGACAGAGAGAGAGAGAGCGAGAGAGAGAGAGAGTGAGAGAGAGAGAGAGAGAGAATGGGTGTGCCAGAGCCTCCAGCCACTGCAAACGAACTCCAGATGCATGCACTCCCTTGTGTATCTGGCTTACGTGGACCTGGAGAATCGAACTGGGATCCTTTGGCTTTGCAGGCAAGCACCTTAATCACTAAGCAATCTCTCCAGCCCCTGGATTTTTTTTGACACACCCAAATTAGAGTTACTTATATGATCATGGGCGGGAGGTTACATAGAATAGAATGGGCAACTTGCCAATAGCTACACCACTCTCCCTTTCCCAACAACTATTAGCTACCATTACCTATTTTGAAAGGTGTGGAATTTTATAGATCCTTCTATTTTAAAAAATATTTTATTTATTTATTTGTAAGGAGAGAGAGAGAATGGGTATGCCAGGGTTTCTGACCACTGTAAACAAACTCCAGATGCATGCATCACTTTGTGCCTCTGGCTTTCCATGGGTACTGCAGAATGGAACCTGGGTTGTCAGGCATTGCAAGGAAGCACCTTAACCACTGAGCCATCTCTCCAGCCCCCTTCTCCTATTTTTGATGAAATATTGGAAGGCTCAGTGTTGTGCAGGAAACCACAGCTGTTATGAGCTCATGAGCTTCATATCAAGAAGATAGAAGTTAGCTGGACATGGTGCTGCACGCCTTTAGTCCCAGCACTTGGGAGGCAGAGGTAGGCGGATTGCCTTGAGTTCAAGGCCACCCTGAGACTATCCAGGTCAGCCTGAGCTACAGTGAGACCCTGCCTTGAGAAACCAAAGCATGAGAGAGAGAGAGAGACAGAGAGAGAGAGAGAAAGAGAGAGAGAGAGACAGAGAGAAGATAGAATTTGACAGTACTCCTTCTCATTCTCCTGACCTTACATTCTTTCTGCCCTCTCTTCTGTGAGGTTCCCTGGCATTGGAGGGGGTAGTTTATATGTTCTAATTAGGGCTGAGCACACAATAAACATCAATTCTTAGACATTTTACCAGGCATGTACCTCTCTGCATGTTAACTTCTGCCCCTTTCAGGAAAAAAAAAAAAAGAAAGAAAATGCTTTTTGTGATTCAGCTGTACTAATCTATACAAATAACCATATATTTAGAAGGCAATTTGACATGCTGTTCATTTAGCATAGCCATAGTAGAAGGTTCCCCCTAGAGTCTATGTCCCTAGCCATAGGCTTTTGACCAGGTTTACAGTACCAGACAGGCCTTAAAGTGTGTCATAAAGAGTTGGTTACTCCTATAACATTCACACCACTATTGCACCAGTGGACACATCTTGTCTGGCAGGTTGATTGTGGAATACATAGGGTCTATAGCTTGGTAGAACTGTTGATGGCTTCTCTCTACCAGCAGCTTGCATAACACCTTTGGGCATAAAGAAAGCTAGCTAGAAGGGAACAAGTTTCCAGCTTGGTTTATCAACATTCTACAACTGAAGAGTATGGTGTCTTCAACAACAGAGATGTGCAGTTGAGTTTAGTAGGCAGCCAAAAACAATGGCAATAGCCTAGACAACAATAGCCTAGGCCTTTGTAGCTTACCCAACCAACAAGTCATTGAGGATGAGGTTTCTCATCCCTGGCACTAGAATTTATGATTGATAAGCTTTGGCTTCTGAGAGCAACTTTATCTACCCACATAGGGAACCTTCATTCAAAATCATTTTAAACTTGTATTTATTTATTTATTTATTGAAGAGAGAGAGAAAGAGAGAGAGGCAGACACAGAGTGTGAATGAATATGGGCACTACAAGGGCCTCCTGCCACTGCAAACAAACTCCAGATTCATGCGTCACTTTGTGCATCTGACTTGGTGTAGGTACTAGGGAATCAAACCAAGGCAATCAGGCTTTGCAGCCAAGCATCTTTAACTGCTGCCATCTTTCTAGTCCCAAAGCCTTTCTTTTTTTTTTTTTTTTTTTTTGGTTTTGCAAGGTAGGGTCTCACTCTGGTCCAGGCTGACCTGGAATTCATTATGTAGTCTCAGGTCTCAGGGTGGCCTCGAACTCTCGGCGATCCTCCTACCTCTGCCTCCCGAGTGCTGGGATTAAAGGCATGCGCCACCACGCCCGGCTACCTTTCTTTTTTTTTAATGTTGTAATTGTCTTAACAAGTAGTAGGTTTCTATAAGGGTTATTCACATATATTTTGTTTTGATTTATCTGTCCATCACCTGCTTCTCTCCTTCATACTTCCTGGCCCATCCTTGCTTAAATCTTTCCCTTCCACTACTACATATAGTAAAACACATGTTCCATGTGTTTTACTACACTCCCACAAGATCTCTCCCCATGGCTCCTTTTCTAGCTTCTTGGCCCATACAGACATTGGCTTAGAGCCACTAATCTAGACATTTGAAACTAGGATCCACATATGAAAGAGAATATGTGGCATTTGTGTTACCAGAAGCAGGAAGGAAAGGGTTTATTTCAGCTTATAATCTTGAGAAGTCTATCATGCAGAGAAAGCCTGTGGCAGGGGAGGTCATGAGCTTTAGAGGTATAAAGCCTGCTCTTGTCTGGTTAAATGCATATATTATGATCACCAAACTGCCATTTAAGCACTACACTTAATGTTCATATTCATCCATTAATGCTACTCTCACTTCTGGTTAGAGTCAGATGATGATGACCACTGGGATGACCCAAAGGCAACATAGTACTGAGAAGAAGTGACAGAGGAGTGTCCAGCACTGAAACATCTCTATCACATCCTCCAAGGCTCAGGGTCCATTGCAGAAGAGGTGGGGGAAAGAATGTAAGAGCCAAAGGAAGGGGACCATTCCTTATAATGCAACTGCCCAGACAGAAATTGGCCTTGATATCTGGGACCTTACAGTGCCTAGCCTCTCATAATAGGAGAAAAAGACAATGACATCAAGATAAAAGAGAGACTAATGGAGAGAAGGAGGGGATATAATAGTGGAGCTGTGAAGGAGAAAGTGGGGGAGGGGAGGGAATTATCATGGTTTATTGTCTGTAAGTATAGAAGTTGTCAGTAAAAAATTTTTAAAAAATACTTAGGAATCTAGAGAGATGGCTCAGCAATTAAGGCACTTTGCCTGCAAAGCCTAATGACCTGGGTTTGATTTCCCATTACTTAAGTAAAGCAAGATGCACAAAGAAGCACTGTAGCAGACAGCTTCAGGTTCGCTGAGATGAACTTCCAGACCAGACACAGTTATGGAGGAAGGGATATTATTTATTGAAGCTTACAGACCCAAAGGAAGTTCCATAATGGCAGGAGAAGTTGGCCTGCTCTTACAGGACCAGGCAAGTGAGAAAAAAGCCACCAGCCACACAGCACACTTCAGGAACTCCCACTGGGCACACTTTGCATATCTTTACAATGGAATCTCAAACCCACCATTAACACCTTAAGATCTGCCTAGTGGCATTGCCTCCAGCCAGGTGGCTGCAGATGCAAACTATAAACTAATAAAACATTGAATATATTGGGGGCCATATATTCAAACTATCACATAGCACATGCATCTAGAGTTCATTTCCTATGGTAGGAAGTCCTGGAGTGCCCATTCTCTCTCTCACTCACTCTCCTCTCTTTCTATCTCTGCAAATAAATAAAATACAAAAAACAATACTTAGCAGTTCTCATGAGTATGTATATTCAGGAAAAATACATCAAAATGGAAGGGGAGGCTGGAGAGATTGCTTAGTGGTTAAGGCACTGCCTGCAAAGCCTAAGGATTCTGGTTTGATTCCCCAGTACCCACATAAGCCAGATGCACAAGGTGGTGCATACCACCTTGTGCATCTGCCTTTTACTTTATCTGCCTCTTTCTCTCTCTCTGAAATAATAAAATAAAATATTTTAAAAAATAGAAGAGGAACTAGTTGGAAAGAAGAAGAGTGTCAATTGATGGGGATAGGGAATGTGCGCAAAGCACAGTAACAGGAAGGGATTACATTCAAAATACATTATGCACATGTATGAAAATTATCAATTAAAATGTTAAAAAATTAGTTCTGCCACAATTTAGTTATTTTTATTTTTTTATTATTATTTTTGGAGAGAGACACAGAGAGAGACAGACAGAGGGAGAGGGAGAGGGAGAGGGAGACAGATAGAGAATGGGCGCGCCAGCAGTCTCTCAGCTGCTGTGAAGGAAATACAGATGTGTGCGCCCCCTTGTGGGCAAGTGCGGCATTGCGCCCTTGCATCACTTTGCATGTGGCTAAACATGGGACCTGGAGATTGGAACGGGGTTCTTAGGCTTAGCAGGCAGGCGCCTTAACTGCTAAGCCATCTCTCCAGCCCAAGATTTAGTTATTTTTAAAAAGCCCATTTATCTCAATATGCAATTTGCTTTCTTCTTTAATAAATGCTAAAATTATATGTATACCAAAGAATTGTTTTAGATAAATTTCTTTGTGATTTATTAATGTTTGTATACCTTTTTTTATTTCAGAGAGGCAGAACAAGAGAGAGATAGAGAATGGGCGCACCAGCGGCCTCTCAGCTGCTGTGAACAAACTCCGGACGCATGTGCCCCCTTGTGGGCAAGTGCAGCATTATGCCCTTGTGTCACCTTTTCTGTCTGGCTAAACATGGGACCTGGAGATTGGAACTGGCATTCTTAGGCTTGGCAGGCAGGCGCTTTAACTGCTAAGCTAAGATGTCTCCAGCCCTGTATACCTATTTTATATAAGTATATACATAGGGTCATGTAAAAATTTCTCAAGCAAAATGGGCGTGATGAATAAGAAATGTTTAAGAAGTCTTGCTCTAGGTCACAAAACAAAGACATGGCCATGACTCCCAAAAGTCTCAAGTGGGAGACACAGGCTTCTAGAAGCACAGTTCTAGAGCCCAGTGGGACATGTCTTAGGATGACCTGCAGGAATGGGGAGATGGCTTAGTGGGTCAAGTGCTTGCTGTGCAAGCATGAGGACCTGAGTTCATATCCCTAGCACCCATGTGAAATGTTGGGTGTGGTAGTACATACCTGTAGTCCCAGTACAGGGGAAGCAGGGACAGGTGAATTGCTAGGGCTTGCTGGCTTGTCTAGCTGAATCAGTGAGCTCAACTCAGTGAGACACCTTGTCTCTAAAAGGAAATAAAGTGAAGAGTGATAGAGGTGACACCTGACAGTGACCTCTGGCCTCCACACTCATTTTCACACTCACATAAATACATATGAGTATACACACACACACACAGAGAGAGAGAGAGAGAGAGAGAGAGAGAGAATGGTCAGGTGTGGTGGTACACACATTAATCCCAGCACTCGGGAGGCTGAGATAGGAGGATCACCATGAGTTTGAGGCCAGCCATGACTGCACCATGAGTTCCAGGTGAGTGTGGACTAGAGTGAGATTCTGCCTCAACCTCCCCACCACTACAAAAAATGGCTCGCATGAGATAATGCCCAGAGAAGGATTAACTGGAGGAGGCAAAGATGGATGGAGGGAAGACAGAAGTGGAATGCTTCCCATCTTCAGGCTACAGCAGAGACCTGTGCATCATGACTTGCCTTTTGGCTCCTTCTGGCCAAATCCCAGAAGATCCAGCAGGGTTTGACAATGTTCAGGAAATAGTCACAAGAGACAGGTGTCTGAAGAAACAGGCGATCCAACAGATTTGCCCAGTGCAATGAGTGGCCTGGCTATCCCAAGTCCTCTCCAAAACAGGTGTCACCCCAAACCAGCCTTTAGTAGGTCATTTGGGAGGAGGCAGCTTTGTGGATTTGAATTTTATCAGTGCCAGGTATGATTTTAAACAAACTACAAGGTATGGCGTAATGTGCATGCTGCAGGCTTTCATAGGTACTTAGATCTAAGCCTTTGGATGCCAGGAGGAGCTCATGATCTACGGGAAGAAGTAATACAAGTGCACAAATATGACCATGAGATAGAATTCATGAAGGGTTTTTAAAATATCACAATTAGGGGCTGGAAAGATTGCTCAGTGGTTAAAGGTGCTTGCTTGCAAAGTCTGATGGACTGCATTTAATTCCCCAGTAGTAAAGCCAGATGCATGCATGAGGTGGTGCATGTGTCTGGAATTCATTTGCAGAGGCAGGAGGCCTTGGCACATTCCTTTTATCTCTCTCGCTCTCTCTCACAAATAAATAAACATTAAAAAAAACAGATTCACTTATGTAAGTGTACCAACTTTGCTCCTTTTCAAGATTGTTTGGTCATTTCAAGTCCTGTTTGTTTCCATATAAATTGTACAATCACATTTCAATTGCCGCCGGAATTATGTTGGTGAATGCACCGAACATATGTGTCAATTGGGGGAGATCTGTTGTCTCACCACTATTGAGTTTTTAATTCATTAATATGTTTTTATTCACCATTTACTTAGGTAATCTTTAATTTAGTATGTATAATTAGTGTGTTTCTGTATATTAGGATATTTTAGATAACAGTCATGTCATCTGAAGATAATTTTACTTCTTCTCTTTTAGGCCCTGTGTTTCTTTTCCTTTGTCTTATTTCATGGTGGAATCTCCAGTTCAATGTCAAATAGGCATGGTTAAAGCAGGCATTCTTGAGTTTTCCTATTAGATAAGGGTCCAGGGTTCACCTTTAATCGTGACGTCAGCTGTCCATTTCTGTTGATGCCTTCCATCAGCTTTCAAAATTTTCCTCTGATTCCTCGTTTTTTATTTTTGAAAGTTCTTATCAAGAATTTTGAATTTTGAGATGTAGGAGGATCACTGAGAGTTTTGTTAATTCCAGGTCAGCCTGGACCAGAGTGAAACCCTACCTCAAAAAAAAAAAAAAGAATTTTGAATTTTGAGATGCTCCTTTTGGACACATACATTGAAATGGTCCCATGGCTTTCCTCCATGCAACCCAGTGTTAATATGCTGGATTTTAATGGTTGTTTTCCATTGTGGAAACAACTGTGCTTTCCTGGGATAAACTGCTCATGTCCATGACATTTGCCATTTGTTGGATCATGTATTTGAAGCTCTGCTGGCAAACATACACGTCTTCATATTTTTATGCCACCCAGACATATTAGCCCTTTTATAATCATGTGATGTCTCTCCTTCCATCCCTTATCTCTAGTAATGTTCTTTCAGTATGTTGTCTGACATTAATGTAATATAGCAGCCATTTCTTTTCCTTATGCTTAATGTTTATGTCTCATGTCTGTTTCCGTTCTTCTGTCTTAATATTCATAGCATGTTTCTTGTAGAAGCACATATTTACATTTTACCTTTGTAACAGATTTTGTTCCCATCCATCTTTTATTTGGAGTGTTTTGGTTCATTTGTTTACAATGTGATTATTCTGTTTTAACTCTTTTACTGGCCTGTTAGCATGCTTCTCTTCATTATTCCTCTCCTCCAGTGTTTCTCTAGGAATTGTTATCTAGGGAGCATTAATTTATTATAACATACCTTGAATTTGTGTCTTATCACTGCATGTAAAATGTAGGACATTTAAGGCTGGAGAGATGGCTTAGAAGTTATGGCGCCTGCCTATGAAGCCTAAGGACCCATGTTCCAGATACCACATAAGCCAGACACACAAGGTGATGCAGGCACAAGGTTGCACATGTGTATGAGGTGGCACACTTATTTGGAGTTCAATTGTAGTGTCTGGAGGCCCTGGCACACCAATTCTCTCTCTCTCTTGCTCTCTCTCATAAAAAAATAAAATGTAGGATTATTTTTTAAAGTACAATTTTTAATATTTTATTTTATTTATTTATTAGAGAGAGGACACCAGGGCCTCAAGCTACTGAAAATGAACTCCAGACACACGCACCACCTTGTGCATCTGGCTTACATGGGTACTAGGGAATGAAACCTGGGTCCTTAGGCTTCGCAGGCAAGCGCCTTAGCTGATGAACCATCGCTCTAGCCCCAAAATCCAATTTATAAGGTATAATTTGCAAGTAAAAGTTCTATGATCTCTGTGTTATTCTTATCAAAGTATGACATTTATATATGTTAAAGTTCTTGCTATGGTATTAGGATTTTGAATTTTTTGTCAGGGAGAGGTTAAGGCAAGGTCTCGCTCTAGCCCAGGCTGACCTAGAATTCACTCTGTAGCCTAGGCTGGCATTGAACTCTCAGTGATCCTCCTACCTTTGCCTCCCTAGTACTGGGACTAAAGGCATTCACCACCACCATGTCCAGCCTTGTTTTTTTATTTTGATTTGTTTTTTTTTTCATGGTGCTGGGGATGGACCCTAGGATCTTATGTTTGCTAGGCAAATGTTCTAGCACTAAGCTATATCTCTAGCCTTGGTGTTATAATTTTTAGATAATCATTTATCTTTTTTAAAAAATATTTTATTTTTTATTTTTTAGAGAGAGACACAGAGACAGACAGAGAGCAAGAGAGAGAGAGAGAGACAGATAGAGAATGGGCGCGCCAACAGTCTCTCAGTTGCCTTGTGGGCAAGTGTGGCATTGCGCCCTTGCATCACTTTGCATCTGGCTAAACATGGGACCTGGAGATTGGAACCGGCGTTCTTAGGCTTAGGAGGCAGGTGCCTTAACCGCTAAGCCATCTCTCCAGCCCTCATTATCTTTTAATAAAATTCAGAGGAGTGACTCAAAACTCACCACAGTGCTGAGAAGAAATGACAGTGGTGTGTTGGACAATGAGACATCCCTACCACACCTTCTAAGACTCAGGGACCATCGTGAAGGAGGTGTCAGAAAGAATGTTAAGAGACAAAATAGCCGGACATGGTAGTGCACACCTTTAATCCTAGCACGTGGAAGGCAAGGGTAGGAGACTTGCCATGAGTTCAAAGCCACCCTGAGACAAGTTCAAGGCCACCTGAGACTACATAGTGAATTCCAGGTCAGCCTAGGCTAGAACAAAACTCAACCTCAAAAAACAAGACAAACAAATAAAAGAGCCAAAAGAAGGGGAGGAATGCTTTACAATACTGTCTTCCAGACACAAAGTGGCTATGGTATTCATGACTTCACAGTGGCTGCTGCTACCTACATAAGACCTGCATAATAGGAGGGAAAAATTATGATATCAAAATAGAAGCGAGGCCAGGCATGGTAGGTAGCACACGCCTTTAATTCCAGCACTTGGAAAGCAGAAGGAAGTGGATCACTGTGAGATTGAGGACAGCCTGGGACTACATAGTGAATTCCAGGAGGTCAGCTAGAGCAAGCCCCTACCTCAAAAAAAAAAAAAAAAAATAGAAGAGAGACTAGTTGGAAAGAAGGGATTCAATGTAGGGGGAATTTGGGAGGGGGAAAAGGGAGGTTGGTGGGAGCGGATTATTATCATGGTGTTTACGTGTACAGGTGTGTGTGTGTTGCCTTTTATTTTTACTCTCTTCACTATTTCTGGTATTCTTCATTCCTTATTATAGACCTGAATTATCACCTCGAATCATTTCTCTGGAGTATAAGAAACTTGTGTTAGTATTTTTTAGGGGGCGGCGGTCTGTTAATAAATTCTTTTAGTTTTTGTTTACTCTCAAATTAAAGTCTTAGAAAATTCTCCATTTAGTATAATTTATGGTTTGTTTAATAAGTAAGCCTTGATAACAGTTTAGTGCAATTCTTTTAGCTGCTGAGCCATTTCTCTAGCTCTAGATTAGTATAGCTCTTTTTGGAATCTTTTTAAAAAATATTTTATTTATTTATTTGAGAAAATAAAACCAGACTGAGAGGGAGAAAGAAAGTGAATATGGGCATGCCAGGGCCTCCTGCCCCTGGAACTCCAGACCCATGTGCCACTTTGTGCCTATGGCTTTACATGGGTACTGGGGAATTGAATCTGGGCCATAACGCTTTGCAAGCAAGTGCCTTTAAGAGCTAAGTCATCTCTCCAGCCCCCTTTCTGATTTTTTCTATGCTTATATTGACATACAAACTCAGACACACCTGTACATATTTGACACACACATACACCCTTCTTGGATGTTGAAAAACAGGACTTTGTTCTCCTGACTGCTCACTCTCCCTTTAACTAAACTTAACTGAGTTGGCCTCTTCCATTGTTTCAAAACACATCTGTTAGTTACAAATAAATAAAGCAAGACCAGTAGATTGTTTCAGCTGTTGAAACACACACAATTCATGAGATAAGGCCCTTTCCAAAGGCAGACAAATCATCATATCTGAACAGGCAACTAGTTCAATTTGCAGAATAACACTACATTTTTGTTCATTTGGGGCAAATGACCACTGAGTGCAGGCTCAAGGGCTTTAAATGCTCTGGCTTTTCTTTAGTAACTGAATCTATTCCAATATCTAAAAAATATACATTTTATAGTATAAAAGTGTAGGTAAAGGAGCTTGGCAATGACAGCTACATTCTAAGTGCTGACTGCTGTCAATTCATTACCTCTGATGCAGCATTAGACTTCTGAAATTTGTACAGAATGTGAAGAAACTTCTTTTTTCATCTTTTAAAATTAATTAATTATTTTTTTGTTTTTTAAAACTTTTTTATTGACAGTTTTCGTAATTGTAGACAATAAACCATGGTAATTCCCTCCCTCCCCCCACTTTCCCCTTTGCAACTTCACTCTCCATCATGCACCCCTTCCCCCCTCAATCAGTCTCGCTTTTATTTTGATGTCATCATCTTTTCCTTCTTTTATGATGGTCTTGTGTATGTAGTGTCAGGTACTGTGAAGTCATGGATATCCAGGCCATTTTGTGTCTGGAGAAGCATGTTGTAAGGAGTCCTACCCTTCCTTTGGCTCTTACATTCTTTCCACCACCTCTTCCACAATGGACCCTGAGCCTTGGAAGGTGTGATAGAGATGTTTCCGTGCTGAGCACTCCTCTATCACTTCTTCTCAGCACCATGGTGCCTTCTGAGTCATCACAAGATCACCATCTGAAAAGAGAGGCTTCTCTAACCAAAAGTGAGAGTAGCATTAATATATGGGTGTGGACATTAAGAGAAGTGCTTACTGGGCAGTTTGGTGAGCATAGTATATACATTTATCCAGACACCAGCAGACGTTACACCCCTAGGGCTCATGACTACCCCTGTTGTAGGTTTTCACTATCATGCATGTATTCCCTCCTGTGGAGCTGGCCTCCAGTCCAATTAGAGAGTGGTTGGTTTCCCCCATAACAGACATGACACTATTGCACCCATTGGCTCATTTGGCCTGGCTGGCTAAATTAAGGCTTGCAGTATCCACTGTTGAGTATCTCCACTAGTGAGTTATCTCTCTCTCTCTTCTCTCTCTCTCTCTCTCTCTCATCTCTTTCCCATTGAACTGCATGCAGTGTAGCTTTTTACAGCTTTCTATCAACTAGTCTACATGGAGGAGATTTTCAGCTCAGCTCCAGCAAGATTTCTCAGTGACCTAGCGGAACAAGTGGACTCTTCAGCAACAGAGTCTTACCATCTATTCCTGGTGGAAAACCAAGGGCCTTGGTAATGGCCTGTAATGTATAAGAGAGCTCCCTGGCCAACAAGTCATGGGAAGGTATCCCATCCCTGGCATTGCAAATTTTCTAGTAACAATCTATGACTTCTGAGTGTTCCATAGTCCAGAAAGGTAGGTTTCCATATGACTTATTTATATCCTCTTAGATTTTGATTAGCCCTCCCTCCACAATTCCTTTACTCAATTTCTTCCCCTGACCACACTTAGGTCTTTTCATTCCCTTTAATCTGTTCTTCTGCTTACATATATACAATACCATCCTATTAAGTCTCCCCTCCCTCCCTATATCCTTTATATCCCCTTTCTAGCTTACTGAACTCTGCTACTGAGTTTTATTCACATAGAAGTCCAATCATTTGTAGCTAAGATCCACATATGAGAGAGAACATGTGGCATTTGGCTTTCTGGGCCTGGGTTACCTCACTAAGTATAATCCTTTCCAGATCCATCCATTTCCCTGCAAATTTCATAATTTCATTTTTCTTCACTGCTGAGCAGAACTTCATTGTGTAAATGTGCCACATCTTCATTATCCACTTATCAGTTGAGGGACATCTATGCTGGTTCCATTTCCCAGCTGTTGTGAACAGAGCAGCAATAAACATGGTTGAGCAGGTATCTCTAAGGTAGTGTGAGACGAGTCCTTAGGATATATGTCTAGGAGTGGTAAATCTATTTTTAGCTGTCTCAGGAATCCTGCACTGATTTCCACAATGGCTGGACCAGATTGCATTCCCACCAACAGTGCAGAAGGGTTCCTCTTTCTCTGTATCCTCGCCAGCAATTGTTGTCATTTGTTTTCATGATGGTAGCCATTCTGACAGGAGTGAGATGGAATCTCAATGCAGTTTTAATTTGCATCTCTCTAATGGCTAATGTTGAACATTTTTTATGTTTATATGCCATCTGTATTTCTTCTTTTGAGAACTCTCTAGTTCCATAGCACATTTTTAATTGGGTTGTTTAATTTATTTTTATTTAGTTTTTTTAATATTATTTATTTATTTATTTGAGAGAGAGTGAGAAAGAGAGAGGCAGATAGACAGAAAGAGAATGGGTGCACCAGGGCCTCTAGCCACTGCAAACAAACTCCAGACGCATGCGCCACCATGTGCATCTGGCTTTATGTGGGTCCTGGGGAATCAAACCTGGGTCCTTTGGCTTTGCAGGCAAGCACCTTAACTGCTAAACCATTTCTCCAGCTCCATTGTTTAGTTTTTTTGAGTTCTTTGTATATCCTGGATATTAATCCTCTGTCATATGTATACCTGGCAAAGATTTTCTCCCATTCTATAGGTTGCCTCTTTGCTCTATTCAGTGTTCTTTGCTGTATGAAAGCTTTGTAATTTCATGATATTGCAGTGGTTTATCAGTGGTTTTATTTCTTGAGCAATTTTTCCTCTAGCAATTTCAGAATTTTGGGTCTGATATTAAGGTCTTTGATCCAGTTGGACTTAATTCTTGTGCATGAAAAGAGAAAAGGATCTATTTTCATCTTTCAACAGATACATATCCAGTTTTCCCAGCACCATTTGTTGAAGAGGCTCTATTCTCCCATGAGTAGTTTTGGCATTTTTGTTGAAGATCAGGTGGCTGTAGCAACCCGGACTTACATCTGAGTCCTCTATTCTGTTTCATTGATCTGCATGTTTGTTTTTGTGCCAGTACCATGCTGTTTTGTTACTATGGCTCTGTAATATAGGTTGAAATCAGGTATAGTGGGCAAGAGAGATGGCATAGTGGTTAAAGCATTTGCCTGCAAAGCCAAAGGAACTCGGTTTGGTTACCCAGGACCCATGTAAGCCAGATGCATAAGGTGGCACATGCATCTAGAATTTGTTTGCAGTGGCTGGAGGCCCTGGTGTGCCCATTCTCTCTCTCTCTCTGTGTGTGTGTGTCTGCCTCTTTTCCTCTCTTGCTCTCTCAAATAAATAAATAAATTTTAATTTTTTAAAATCAGGTATGGTGATACCACCAGTCTTATTTTTTTAAAATTTATTTATTAGAGACAGAGAGAGGGGAGAGAGAGATAGAGAGAGAGTGAGAATGGGTGTGGTAGGGCTTCCAGCCACTGCAAACAAACTCCAGACATAGGCACCACCATGTGCATCTGGCTTACATGGGACCTGGAGAAAAGAATCTGGCTTCGCAGGCATGTGTCTTAACTGCTAAGCCATCTCTCCAGCCCCACCAGTCTTATTTTTGCTGCTCAAAATTGTGTTAGATAGTCAAGGGTTTTTTTTGTGCTTCCAAATGAATTTTTGGATTTTTTTTTCTATTTTGTGAAGAATGCCATTGGAATTTTGATATGGATTGCATTAAATGTATAGATTGCTTTTGGTAAGATTGCCATTTTTACAATATTGATTCTTCCAATCCAAGAACATGGGATATCTTTCCATTTCCTAGTGTCTTCTGCAATTTCTCTCTTGAGTGTTTTAAAGTTTTCATTGTAGAGATCCTTCACTCACTTGGTTAGGTTTATTCCAAGGTACATTATTTATTTTTTCATGTAATTGTGAATGGGAGCAATTCTCTGATTTCATCCTCTGAGCGTTTATTGTTAGCATATAGGAAGGCTACTGATTTCTCTGTGTTTATTTTGTATTCTGCTACATGGCTATAGGTATTTATCAGCTTTAACAGTTTGCTGGTAGAGTCTCTAGGGTCCTTTACGTATAGAATCATATCATCTGCAAATAATGATAATTTGATTTCTTCCTTTCCAGTTTGTATCTCTTTTATGTGTGTCTCTTGCCTTATTGCTATGGCTAAGACTTCTAGTACTATATTGAATAAAAATGGGGACAGTGGAAAGCCTTGTCTTGTTCCTGATTTTGGTGGAAAAGCTTGAAGATTTTCTCCATTTAGTATTATGTTGGCTGTAGGTTTGTCATAAATAGCCCTTATTATGTTGCAATATGTTCATTCTATTCCAAGTTTCTGTAGGACTTTTATCATGAAGGGATGTTGTATTTTATCAAATGCTTTTCTGCATCTAATAAGATGATCATGTGATTTTTGTCCTTCAGTCCATTTATATAATGTATTACATTTATCGATTTGTATATGTTGAACCACCCCTGCCTCCCTAGGATAAAGCCTACTTGGTCAGGATGAATGATCTTTCTGATATATTCTTGTATTCTTTTTGCCAATATTTTGTTGAAAAATTTTGCATCTATGTTCATGAGGGAGATTGGTCTGTAATTTTCTTTTCTTTTCTTTCTTTCTTTCTTTTTTTTTTTGTTTTGTTCTATCTTTGTCTGGTTTTGGTATCAGGGTGATTCTGGCTTCATAGGAAGACTTTGGTACGATTTCTTCCTCTTCTATTTTATGGAAAAGTTTGAGAAGCATTGGTGTTAGTTCTTCCATGAAGGTCTTGTAAAATTCATCAGTGAATCCATCTAGGCCTGGACTTTTTGTAGTTGGGAGATTTTTTTTTATAACTGCTTGGATCTCCATACTTATTATAGGTCTATTTAAGTGGTTAATCTCATCTTGATTTAATTTTGGTAGGTCATATAAATCAAGGAAATCATCCATTTCTTTCAGATTTTCAAACTTAGTGGAGTATATGTTCTTATAGTATGCTCCTGTGATTTTAGGAATTTCTCTGGTGTCTGTCGTAATGTTGCCTTTTCATCTCAATTTTGTTAATTTGTGTCTCTTCTCTGTTTCTTTTGGTCAGATTTGCTAATGGTTTATCAATCTTGTTTATCCTTTCAAAGAACCAATTCTTTGTTTTATTAATTCTTTGGATTGTTTATTTTGGTTTCTATTTCATTAATCTCTGCCCTAATCTTTATTATTTCTTCCCGTCTACTGATTTGTGGTTTGCCTTTTTCTTCTTTTACCAAGGCGTTAAGGAGAAGCATTAAGTTGTTTACTTGTGACCTTTCTAATTTCTTAATATAGGCACTTAAAGCTATAAATTTTCCTCTTAGGACTGCCTTCATTGTGTCCCAAAGGTTTTGGTATGTTGTGTTCTCATTATTATTTGATTCTATGAATTTCTTGATTTCCTTCTTTATTTCTTCATTGGCCCAATCATCATTTAGTAGTGTACTGTTTAGTTTCCAAGATTTTGTGTATGTTCTATAGCTTTTCTTGCTGGCAAGTTGTAGTTTAATTTCATTGTGATCAGATAGAGTGAAAGGAATTATTTCAATTTTCCTGTATTTGTTAAGATTTGCTTTGTGTCCTAATATATGATCTATTTTAGAGAATGTTCCATGTGCTGCTGAAAAGAATGTGTATTCTGCATCATTTGGATGAAATGTTCTATAGATATCTGTTAGGCCCATTTGTTCTGTGACCTCATTTAATCCAGATGCATCTCTGTTTATTTTTTGCCAGGATGATCTGTCAATTGATGAGAGTGGGATATTGAAGTCACCCACTACAATTGTATTTGGTGTTATCTGTGACCTTAAGTTATCTGTGACTTAATGTTTGTTTGGTAAAATTGGGAGCTCTATGTTAGGTGCATATACGTTTAGGATTGTAATGTCCTCCTGTGGGAGTGTTCCTTTAATCAATATAAAGTGACCTTCCTTATCTTTCCTAACTAATGTTGGTCTGAAGTCTACCCTGTCAGATATTAGGATAGTGAGACCTGTTTGTTTTCTAGGTCCATTTTCTGGAAACACTGTTTTCCCACCTTTCACCCTAAGATAGTGTCCATCTTTTGTGGAAAGGTGAGTTTCTTGGAGGCAACAAATTGAAGGATCCTGCTTTTTAACCCAGTTTGCAAACATTGTCTTTTGTTTGGGGCATTGAGGCCATTGATATTAAGAGTTATTATTGAAAGGATGTTTATGTATTTTTTTTTGCCAGTTTTCTTGTTTTGTAGTTTTTCTGGTTTTACCTTTGCTCTCTTGTATAAACTAGTATTTGAGTATTTTTTTTTTCTTTTTGGTCTTTTGAGGTAGGGTCTTCCTCTGGCCCAGGCTGACCTGGAATTCACTATGTTGTCTCAGGGTGGCCTCAAACTCATGGCAATCCTCCTACCTCTGCCTCCTGAGTGCTGGGATTAAAGGCGTGTGCCACCACACCTGGGTGGTTTGTTTTTTTTCAGGTTCCTTATGTGTGCTTTTCTTTCTCTTCACTATAGGGGATCCTTTCACGTATTTTCTATAGAGATGGTTTAGTCTTATATTCTTTTAGCTTGTTTTTGTTGTGGAATGTTCTTAGTTCTCTGTCTATTTGAATGGATAGCTTTGCAGGATAAAGTAGTCTTGGTTGACTCTTGTAATTTTTCAGAACTTAGAATACATCATTTCAAGCCCTCCTGTGTTGAGTAATCTGATGTTACCCTGATGGACTTGCCTTTGTATATAACTTGATTTTTCTCTCTAACTGTTTGGTGTTCTATAGGCTTCATGTATCTATATTGGCATCACTTTCACCTACTTGGGAGAAGATTTCTTCTATAATTTTGTTGAAAATACCTGTTATGCCTTTGGAGTGAATTTCTTTTCCTTTTACTATACCCTGAATTCTTATGTTTGATCTCCTCATAGTGTCCCAAATGTCTTGAAATTCCCATTCATGCCTTCCTATTAGTTTGTCTTTCTCTTTGTTGGACTGTATCAGATCTTCCATCTGGTCTTCTAATTTATATATTCTGTCCTTTCCTAGATCCATTCTACTGGTGAGACTTTCTATAGAGTTTTCTGTTTTTTGTTTTTCATTTCTAGTATTTCTGATTGGTATTTTTTTTTCTATTTCTTTACTTGTATTTTGTGTTACTTCCTTATTTCATTAATTTTGTTTCCTGTGTTCTCCTTCAGGAATTGGTTTTCTTCTTTGATTCTTTTATTTCTTCTTTGATTTCTTTGAACATAGATATAAATTTTTTTTTTTTTGGTTTTGCGAGGTAGGGTCTCACTCTGGTCCAGGCTGACCTTTTATTCTCTTCTTTGATTTCTGGGATTTGAACATAGATATAAATTTTTGAAGTCTTTGTCAGGCATTTCATCTAAGTCAGTCTCACTGGAGGTCATTTCTGATGGACTTGTAATTTTGGGTGGGTGTTGCAGTATGGCTCACATTGCTGGCAGAAATTACCCGACTAAGAGCAGCTTTTGGGAAGAAAGGGTTTATTTTGGCTTATAAACTCGAGAGGAAGCTCCATGATGGAAGGGGAAAATGATGGCATGAGCAGAGGTTGGACATCACCTCCTGGCCAACATTAGATGGACAATAGCAACAGGAGAGTGTGCTAAACACTGGCAAGGGGACACTGGCTATAATACATATAAACCCACCCCCAAGAATACACTGCCTCCAGGAGGCATTAATTTCCAAATTGCCATCAACTGGGGACCTAACATTCAGAACACCTAAGTTTATGGGGGACAACTGAATCAAAACCACCACATTCTGCCCCTGGCCCCCATAAACTGATAACTATCCATGATGTAAAATGCAATGCATTCAGTCCAATTTTAAAAGTCCCCATTTTTTTTTTTATCAATCCTAATGATGTTCAAACATCCCTATAACCCAAGGTCTTTTAACTGAGCCATAATACCAAACTCATAATAGCATAGAATAAACATTTACATTGCAAAAGATGGCATTGGGCCTAGCAAAGAAATAGTCAACCAATAAAGATTTAAAACAACCAGGGCAAACATTAAACTCTGTAGCTCCAAGTCCAATAACTCTAGTCAATGAAAAGTCTCCAAGTCCAATAATTCTAATCATTGACAAGTCTCTGGAGTTCCAATTCTGCCCCTCCAGCTAGGCTACTCACAGTCCTGGAAAACTTCATCCAGGGCCAGCTGATCTCCTTAGCAGCCATCTTGTGATCCTGGAATCTCCACTGGGTCTCCACCGTAACCCACAGTTCATCCTCATGGCTCCATTGGGTCTCCATGCAGACATGCAGCGAACCTGCTTCACACTGCCCATGGTAATTTCCAAAACACAAGACCATGTTGAAAACTCAATTACCCTCTCTTTCCCACATTTCTTATACTCCATAACACCAGATAGGGTGCCAATTTGTTAATCCAGGGGGGAATAAAGCAGACTTTGAAGAACAGGACACTCCTTGAGCACTCAGGCCCTTTCAAAAGAATGTACATTCTTCCGGTTGCTCCAGTGCAGGTTAGCTGGCTCAATCTCAAAGGTTGTAATCTCATATAAGTGAAGCTGGAAGGGCAGAAGTTTCAGCCCAAAGATTTTATTTCTGTGCCATATCCATCTACTCATACCAGTCCATTTCAACATAATGCAACCCTATACAAATTCTTGGGACAGGGGCATAACAGCAAGCCTCTCACACAAACTGTTTCTAGCCCAGTCCACGCAAAGCTCTTTCTCACCCTCATAAGCCAAACTTCACAGTCCATAGTTCTTACTGCATTCAGGTCTTTCAACTCTGACCAGAGTTGTCCATCAAGCTGTACATACAGCACTGCAAGGCATGTCTTAGGCCAAGGTTTCAAATCCTTCCACATTCCTCTCAAAAATCATCTCCAAAAGGCCAAAACCACACAGTCAGGTGTCTAGCAGTCCTCAACCCCCCCCCCGCCCCCCACTCTCGGTACCAACTTTACTGTTGCAGTCAGGTTCTCATTCCTGGCAGAAATCAGCAGTGTGAACCTGATTGCAATAGTAAAATTGGTAGTGAGAAGTCAGATCATTGCTACTAGTCACCTAACTGTGTGGCTCTGGCCTTTTGGAGATGAGTTGAAAGACCTGAATGTAGTAAGAACTATGGACTGTAAATTTGGCTTATGAGGGTGAGAAAGAGCTTTGTCTGGACTGGACTAGAAGTAGTTTGTGTGAGAGGCTTGCTGTTATGCCCATGTCCTGAGAACTTGTGCAGGGTTGCATTGAGTAGAAATGGACTGGTGTGAGTAGAGTGATATGGCACAGAAAAAATGAAATCTTTGGGTCCAAACTGCTGCCTGTCAGCTGCAATTGTATGAGAGATTACAACCTTTGAGATTGGGCCAGCTGACTTGCATTGGGTCAACAGGAAGAATTCAGACTCTTTTGACATGGCCCAAATAATGAAGGCGTGTCCTGTTTTTCAAAGTCTGCTTTATTCCCCTCTGGATTAACAAATTGGCAGCCCACCTGGTATTATGGAGTATAAGAAATGCAGGAAAGAGAGGATAATTGAATTTGAAACATGGTTTTGCATTTTGGAAATGGCTTGTTGAATTACCTATGTGGAGACTCAATGGAGCTGTGAGGATGAGCCATGGGTTGCAGTGGAGACCCAATGGAGATGCAGAGACTACTGGATGGCTACCAAGAGGAGCTGCTGGTATTGTAGAAATTCTCTGGAAAGATCACTCCAATATCCGTATATGTGAAAGTAGAGGAGTTTATTACGGGGTGGGGGGGAGGGAGGGAAGGAGTTTGAGGTAGCCCTGGCCTTCCTAAGAAGCTTTGGCCCTGAGCTGAGATTTTATTTCCTTTTTATAGTTCTTGTAGAAAGGGGAGGGGTATGTGAACAAACAAGATGTGGCAATTTGCATATCAATTATTTCTGTAGTCAGGCCACTCTAACAATGAACTCTATTTTACTTTGTTTTAGCCTAAACTGTCTTTTCTTCTTATCATCCCTTTGGGCCCTTTCTGGACAGTTCCTTCTTTGGGATTTTTCCATCTGCTGACAAAGAGAAGTTTCAGCTCCTCAGTAATTAACTCTTTCAGTAACTCAGTGAATCAGCTCAACTTTTAGCTTCTTTTCTACCACACTGACACCAGATGAAGTTTTCCAGGACTGTGAGTAGCCTAGCTGGTGGTAAGGAATTGGAACTGCAGAGACTTGTCACTCGTTAGAATTATCCAACTTAGAGACTCATCACTGACTAGAGTTGTTGGACTTGGAGCTCCAGATTTTGGTGTTCACCCTGTTTAAATCTTGTATTGGTTGAATATTTCTTTGCTATGCTCAGTGCCATCCTTTGCAGTGTGAATGTTTATTCTGTGCCATTATGGTTTTTTTTTTGTTGTTGTTGTTGTTCATTTTTAGTATTATGGCTCAGTTCAAAGATCTTGGACTGTGGGGATGTATGAACATCACTGGGATTGATAAAAATTATGGGGACTTTTAAAGTTGGGCTGAATGCATTGTATTTATATCATGTATGGTTATCAGTTTATGGGGGCCAGGGGCAGAATGTGGTGGTTTGATTCAGGTGTCCCCATAAACTTACATGTTCTGAGGACCTACAGGTCCTCAGCTGGTGGCAATTTGGGAATTGAAACTTCCCAGAGGCAGTATATTTTGGGGGGTGGGCTTATGGGTATCATAACCAGCTTCCTCTTGCCAGTATTTGGCACACTCTCCTGTTGCTGTTGTCCACCTGATGTTGGCCAGAAGGTGACATCCACCCTCTGCTCATGCCACTGTTTCCCCCTGTCGTCATGGATGATGTGTGTGAGCCAAAACAAACCATTTTTTTCCCACAAGCTGCTCTTGGTAGGGTGTTCGCAGCAATGCAAACCTGATTGCAACCGTCGGTGAACTGCATCAATATGGTCCTATTAGTATGCCAAGTCAACAAACTGCTCTGAGTTATAATCTATAAGTCAAATAACCAAACTAAGGGCATGTTTGCTCTGCTTCTTGTCCTCCTCAGAAGCGGAGCCTTGCTCTCTGTGTGCTGGCAGGTCCCCACCAGTGTAGGCGCTGTGGAGCACAAGTGCCTGGTGCCTTCGTTGTTTTGTCTCATGTGGTTGACTTGTGTATTTGAAGAAGGGATTTTTTCTCACCATTGCATGGATGTGAACAGTCAGTTGGAGGAAGTAGAGCAGGAACATGCTTGTCAAACTTCTGCCTGTAAAGATGTGTCAGAAAGTCCTCTGAATTGAAATATTTCCTCCTGAAGAGAGGAAGGAGGCTCTGGGGATTCAGGAAGTCAAGTCTGAGAGACAGGTCTTAAAAGGTCACAGGACCATGTTCAAGGCTATAGGAGTGATTATAGGTCAGACTTTGACCAATGTCAATTAGAAATGGAGACAGGGGGCTGGAGAAATGGCTTAGCAGTTAAGCACTTGCCTGTGAAGACTAAGGACCCTGGTTCCAGGCTCAATTCCCCAGTGCCCACGTAAGCCAGATGCACAAGGAGGCGCACACATCTGGAGTTCATTTGCAGTGGCTGGAGGCCCTGGTGTGCCCATTCTCTCTCTCTTTCTCTCTCTCAAATAAATAAGTAAAAATAAAAAAAAAAAAAAAGAAATGGAAACAGGAAGTCTGGGAGAAGGTTACAGGACCCCACCCTAAGGCTCTATAACGGGAAAGCAACTGCTTGGGGCTGAGAGACTATCAGATTGAGTGGACTACAAGTCATATAGTGTGTCCAAGACTTCCCAACCAGCCGAGCTGCCTGCAGGTTGTACAGTGAGCCCCAGAGCCACATCTTCTAGATCACCTATGCTGGTGTGGCCTCTCCCGTGATGCAGCTTGCCTTTGAGTCAAAGCAGGTAGGGAGAGGTCAGCAAAGAGGATGACATGAGCCGTCTCCATGGTGTGGCTCTTTGGGGTCTCCATACTCTGTGAGTCCTCACCCTAAGGCTGAGGGAAGAACATTCCCAAGGCTAACCCTGACATGTGGAGCTCCATCCAAGTGGCTATGGCAGGTCATTATCCAGGATGGGATGAGGCTTCAGGGTAGTGTGACTGCTTTGGGGTCTCCATTGCTTTTATAAGCAACCCTTCACCCTGGTGAATTAATTTCTTCACCAAACTGGTTTGGTTTGTCATCTATGCCCTCTCTGGGGATGAATATGTGTGTTTGCATTGCCCCAGTGAAAAAGTTTCCCATGACAACAGAGCATGGCTGTGAGAAAAAAAATGTAAGCAGATTGTATGGTCATGGGCAACCTGAAGGGGTAATGACTCTCCCTGAATACCAGAGGGACCTAAAGGGTTAATGACTGTCCGTAAGACTAGAATGCCTTTTAAGAAATATCAGAGGCATTCAGTCCCAGACAACCTGACAACTCCCCTGAGGGATAAACGTCCCTTAACTCAGAAAGCCTTGAAGGTACAGAAACCATGGGTTATCCTCCCTAGACAATCCTGCTAAACAAACAAACAAACAAACAAACAAACAAACAAACAAACAAACAAACAAACAGGCTTATTCTGAACAAGGACACCAATGACTACAAGTTCCATGTCTATTTCCCTTGGACCTAGACCTGGTCCAGCCTGTCTTTCTTAGGATCTTCCTTCTAAGCTTGAACCCCAGCGTAGCTCAGTGCGTCAGCCTCCATCCCGCGGGGAGACTACAGCCCCTCACTGTACTTTAATAAACAACCTCTCTCTGTTGAGATCAAGTCCAGTGTTTTCCTTTGCTTTTACTTTCCTTACACAAACCAAGTAGGAAGAAGTGGATTTTGTATAAAAGTCCCAAATCCTACACTGAAAAGTTAATTTAGGATCAATATAATATCTATTACACATATCTAATTATAATATATGTAATTAGCATTTTACCAGCTGGGTAATATGACCAGGAAAGTTATGTAAGAAAGTTAGTAAGAAAAAGGTTGGGGGGGGTGGAGTTTAAATTCATGTTTACATGGACTATGGTTTATAAAAAGTGGGGAAAGGCAGTCGGATGGCATTGAGAACTGCTTGTGTTTTGTGCCCAGTCCAGGATAGGTAACTAGGATGTCCAGAGCTTGCCTCTGACTCTGGGTGGCAATTCTGACACCCTTTTGGCTTTAGGCCTAGAACTTAAAAATGAAATGAAATCACAAGCCAGAGTGGTAGAATGAGTCATAACAGTGTGATAAATGTCACCTGTTGTCCTCAAGAGCAAGCACTCAGAGAGACAGAGAGAAAAGCTGTGAATCAAACCCATTCATCCTTGTTACAGGATACTCCCTGCCTACATGACCTCATGACAGGGATTCATCATTTTCACAGAGGGACACACTCCTTTCTGGTGGGGTGAGCCTTGCTGTGTCAATTCTCAGGAACTTGACAAGCCGAACCTGACAGGCTGACTGAGGTGTCTCCAGGCCATCTGGCAGCAGTGCTGCCATGTGCTCCGTTTGCAGGACAAGTCTGGAGGTGGAGACTTGCTAGGGCTGCTGGCAATAGCGCTGCGTCTGTTTGCTAATCGTCATGTCACAACCGGGAGCTGAAAGTCTGACTCACACAAGTGGCTCTCCTGTACTGCATCCATTGCAACCTCTTTGGAAGACAGGAGGAAATTAGAGGCTAACAGGAACTCATTTTCCCTGAGTTGAGTTCACAGAACATAGGAAGTGAAAGGAAGCCCTAAACAGTTTTAAAGTGTTTGAAAGTAGCAGAGGCCTTTTCAGAACAAACAGTAGCGAGTTCATGGGCATTGGATTACACATGACACATGTGAAAGCACCTAGCGTGGTGCCTGATGTGTGGCAGGTTCTTAGTGAACCTTAGTTTTTCAGTCCTATGTTTGTAGAGAGGATGTTCTAGATAAAGGATAGAAAGAAGGTGAAGAAAGGTAAGATTCAGACCTTAATGCATTTGCCCTCTTTTGCCAAATGATTACAGATTAGTGACCTTATTTAGTTTCTTGTCTTCTCATGGCTCGAGTCCCAAAAGTTTTGATTCAAGCTTGAGTGTCACCTCTGGTGATATGTAGTGTCTACTGAGTGGTAAAGCTAACAGAAGACACAGGGACCCCACTGTATCCTTGAGGCAGCCCCCAGCCAACCTAACTGAAGACTTCTCAGTACAAAGATTCTTGAAATGTCCTACACACCACATCCCTGAGGTACAGATTCCCAGGTTCAATCAGAGATTCTGATTAAGGAGGACTGGGGGGTGGGTCCACGAATGCCAGTGAAGTTTCACATTTGGTGAAAAGTGCCCAGGACACAAAGACTGCACTTCTATGACACGGCCAGAGGCTTCAGCCACAGCCATGATGAGCTGGGACAAAGGAGGACCTAGTGAGTTGGATGTGGAGCTCTCAGACTAATGTGGAATTCAAATTTTCAGCAAGTGGTGATGATATTATGCTATGAGACTGAAGGTTCTCCAGGAAAGCTAATGAGAAAAAAAGAATTAAGTTTAAGATCTCCTTTGGCCCGACTTTTGACCAACTAAACAAACAACTGGTCTGACATAAATGTTTGAAAGCTGTGATTTGGGCTGCTTATTCAGCTTAATTTAATGTATTTTTTGCTGTATGTCATATGAAAATTATTCTATCATTGGGATAAACTCTAGAAACTCACAAATTTCATAGAGAAATACACATATTTTGTAGTCTGACAGACACGCCCACAAGAAAAGGGAAATAATGTGTTAGAGAACTGAGAGAGAGGAGTTCATAGCAAGGATGTTCAGGAATTATTTTCAGGGGAGAGGCAGCATTGACCTTAATTTTGAAGGGGAAGTGCCACTCTGAAAGGACAGAAATGGGTACTCCAGAATGGAGAAGTGTATAAAGTCACAGGAGTCTAAACAGGGAAGGAAGACTAGAGACAGGTTGTTGAATACTTTGGTTGAGGCTTATTTTAAATTAATTCTTTATTAATTAATTTATTTGCACATGTTTGGGGTGTGTGTGCGCGCATAGGCACACAAAGTCTCTTGCTGTAAACACCAGATGCTTGAACCACTTTTTGCATCTGGTTTCACATGGGTGGTTTGAGACTTGAACCCCACCTGGCAAGCTTTGTAAGCAAACACCTTTAACTGCTGAGCCATCTTCTAAGTCCCCAGTTGTGGTGGTTTGATTCAGGTGGCCCCCATAAACTTAGGTGTTCTGAATGCTAGGTCCTCAGCTGAGAGCAATTTGTGTATTGAATCCTCCTGGAGGCAGAGTATTGTTGGGGGCAGGCCTATGGATATTAATCAGCTTGCTCTTCCCAGTGTTTGGCACACTCTCTCGTTGCTGTTGTCCAGGAGGTGATGTCCACTCTCTGCTCATACTATTGTTTTCACCTGCCATCATGGACCTCCCCCTCCAGTCTGTAAACCAAAATAAACCCCCATACAAGCTGCTCTTGCTTGGGTGTTTTCTGCCAGCAATGCGACCTGACTGCAACACCAGTTGAGGATTTTTGACAGAAGAAGCGGGTACCTGTGTACTAGAAAGTTAAATCTGATCAGCAGGAAAGAATAAAGACAGGTGACAGTTGCTACAGTCTAAGTGACACTTCAATGGTGAGATTTTCCTGGTGGCAGTAGCAAAGAAGAAGGGTAGAAATCCTAGCCATTGGCCCAAATGTTCTTTTTATGACCTGGATCATACTAGACTTACAGATAAAGTCTGGTGAATGAAGGAGTAGATTGAGGCAGACCCAATAAAGGGAGAGATCTGATAGGAGGGAATGAAATTTTTGAGGGTGCCATCATAGATTTGTCATGGGATGACTTTTTGGGCTCAGCTAATGTTTTCTGGGGGAACAAAGGATATGGAACTTGTGAAGGAAGGTTCCACAAAGTCTCAGAGATCTGATACAGCAACAACCTCCTTCTCTGTTTGTCAGAGAAACTAATGCTTTCTGGAGGCTGTGGTCCTCCCCACATCATTGGTGTTCCAACTATATGGACACTGTTTATGAACCAGTTTAGGGACCAGATTTGCAAAGCTAAAGATTGGCCTAATAAAGCACTTTCCTGATTTGTAATTTTATTGGTTAGTTCACATTTACATACATAAACATTAAGTTGCAGTAAAATTTATGCTTTGAAGTTAAAGTTACATGACATCAAACTGTGAGAAAATTCAAGATGGGCAGACAACTTCTTTCAATATCACTGGCATGTTTATTTCCTTTACATTCCCTTTCAAAAATTATCATTTATTTGCAAGCAGCCAGATAGAGAGGGAGGGGGAAAGAGAGAGAGAAAAGAAAGAATATGGGCACACCAGGGCCTCCAGGCACTGCAAATGAACTTTAGACACATGTGCCACCTTGTACATCTGGCTTTATGTAGGTACTGGGGAATTGAACCCCGGTCCTTAGGTTTCATAGGCAAGCTCCTTAACTGCTGAGTCATCATTCCAGTCCTCTTTTGATTTCTTTTATTTTTATATTTTTCCTTTTTATTGACAGCTTCCATACTTATAGAAAAAATTATAATTCCCTCCCCTCCGCCACTTTCCCCCTCACAGCTCTATACTCTGTCATATGCCAACCTCTCTTCATTAGTCTTTTATTTTGATGTCATCTTTTCTTCCTATTATGAGGGTCTTGTGAAGATAGTGCTAGGCACTGCAAGGTCATGGATATCAAGGCCAATTTCTGTCTGGTCAATTGCATTGTAAGCAGTCCTACCCTTGCTTTGGTTCTTACATTCTTTCTGCCACCTCTTCCGCAATGGACCCTGAGCCTTGGAAGGTGTGCTAGAGATGTTTTAGTGCTGAATACTCCTCTGTCACATTTTCTCAGCACTATGGTGCCTTTTGGGTCATCCCAATGGTCACCATCTGAAAAGAGAAGCTTCTCTAACCAAAAGTGAGAGTAGCATTAATATATGGGTATGAATATTAAGTAAAGTGCTTACAGGGAAGATTGGTGAGCAAAATATATACATTTAGCCAGGCAAGAGCAGGCATTACACTCCTAATACTCATGATCTCCTCCATCATAGGCTTTTGATTAGGTTTTCAGTAGTAGGTATGTATTCCCTCCCATAGAACAGTCTCCAGTCCAGTTAAAGAGCAATTGGTTTCCCCCATAACAGACATGCCACTACTGCACCTGTTGGCTCATTTGGCCTGGCTGGCCAAACTTGAAACTTGCAGGCTCCACTGCTTTTACCACTGATAGTTTCTGTCTCTCTTAAGGCTACATGCAGTATAGCTTTTCCAACTTTCAGTCAGCTGGTCTACTGGGAGAAGGTTTTCAGCTCAGCCCAAGTTTGATTTCTTGGTGCCTTGCAGCACAGACATGTGGAGTCTTCACTAATAGAGTCTTATCATCTACTACTGGTAGGAAATGAAGAGCCTTGGCAATAGTCTGTAATAATTTGGGGGCATCAAGAACCCCCCTCCTAAAAACTCACTGGAAAGTATCCCATTCTTGGCACTGAAATTTTTCTAGTCTATGGCTTCTGGGTGTGCTATTAACCCAAAAAAGTAGGTTATCATGTGGATTATTCACAGTATTCTGAATTTTGATTATCCCTCCCCCCACATTCCTTTTACTCAATCCCTTCCCCTGACCCTTTCCAGATCCATCCATTTCCTTGCAAATTTCACTTTTCTCTACCACTGAATAGAACTCCATTGTGTAAATGTACCACATCTTTATTAGCCATTCATCTGTTGAAGGACACCTAGGCTGGTTCCATTTCCTAGCTATTGTGAATAGAGCAGCAATAAACATTGCTGTGCAAGTATCTCTAAGGTAGTGAGAAGAGTCCTTAGGATATATGCCTAGGAGTTCTGTAGCTGGAGCATATGGTAAATCAATTTTTAGCTGTCTCAGGAACCTCCACATTGATTTCCACAATGGCTGTACCAGATTACATTCCCACCAACAGTATAGAAGAATTCACCTTTTTCCACATCCTCGCCAACATTTCTTGTCATTTGATTTTTTGATGATAGCCATTTTTTGATGACAGGAGTGAGATGGGATCACAAATTGGTTTTAATTTGCATTTCCCTGATGGCCAAGGATGTAGAACACTTTTTCAGTTATTTATATTCCATCTGTATTTTTTCTTTTGAGAACTCTCTATTTAGTTCCATAGCCCACTTTTTAAATGGGTTGTTGAATGTCTTATTGTTTAGTTTTTTGAGTTCTTTGTATATCCTGGTGTTTGTAGGTGACTTGCTTTCTCCCTCTAACTACTTTCAATATATTTTCTTTGGTTTGTGTGTTTAGTAGTTTAATTATAACATGGCAAGGAGAGGTTCTTTCCAGGTTTTGTCTGTTTGGTGTTCTAAAAGCTTCCTGTATTTGCATTAGCATCTCTTTCCCAATGTTGAGAAAATTTTCTTCTATGATTTTTTTGAACACACCTACTATACCTTTGGAGTGACATTCTTCTCCTTCTCCTATACCCTGAATTCTCATGTTTGATCTTTTCATAGTGTCCTGAATATCTTAAAATTCCCATTCATACCTTTGTATTATCTTGTCTTTCTGTTTGTTGGACTGTATTAGGTTTGCCACCTGGTCTTCTAGTCTTTCCTTCATTCATTCTATTGCTGAGACTTTCCACAGAGTTTTTATCTGACTGACTGTGTTTTTCAGTGCTAGTATTTGTGCCTGGTTTTTCTTCAGTATTTCTATTTCCTTGCTCATGTCTTATAATGACCTTATTTCATTAAGCTCATTTCCTTCTCTTTCAGAAGTTTTAAAATTCTTTAATTCCTTTGTTTTCTTCTTTGATTCCTTTGATTTCTTCTTTCATTTCTTTTAATTTATAGTTTATTTATTTATTTGAGAGTAAGATGCACAGAGAAAGAGATGGGGGATGGGTGCACCAGTGCCTCCAGCCACTGCAAGCAAACTCCAGATGCATGTGCCCCTGTGTGCATCTGGATTACATGGGTTCTGGAGAATCAAACTGGGGTCCTTAGGCTTTGCAGGCAACCACCTTAACCACTAAGCCATCTCTCCAGCCCTCTACTTTGATTTCTTTGAGTATAGATAAAATCATTTTTTTTTTTGAAATCTTTGTCAGGCATTTCATCTAAAGCAGTCTCATTGGGGATCATTTTTGATGGATTTATAATTTTTGGTGGGATTGTATTGTCTTGATTCTTTATGTTTCTTGTATTATAATGTAGCAACATTTGCATCCTGAGTTGATTTGATGCTTGGGTTTTCTACTTTTCTGCAGTGTTCTTAGATGTGGAGATTCAACTTTATATACCTTCAGGATATGAGTTTAAGGTGCCAAGTGTAGCTCCTGTACCCCAATCCAACCACAGGTGTTGAGTTTGCCTGCTATTCAAGTATTCTAGTGGGCTGGGTGGAACAATTTACTGGCAGATTCTAAACTTCAACTGAGTAATATACACATTCAATAAAAACCAGCACAGATTATGCAAGTGTGGGGATTAAAACAGACAACCTTATAAAGCCCAAATCCCTAAGGGTATGTGTTGCTCTACACCCTTAATCCTGTCAGCTAGGAGATAGAGAATTCTGTTCTGAATTGGGTTCCAGGTCAGCCTGGATTTGAATCAGACCCTGCCCACAATAATGACAGAAGCAAAAGACAAAGGCCGTATAAATCTGAAAGCATCAAAGGCAACAATAGTCAACCCCCAAATACAGCTTAATTGAGAATGCTAAAGCCCAACCAAGAATATGTAACCCATAACCTGCCCTGACATGGAAAGAGAGATTAGCACTTCCAGTGTAGGCCTATGTACCTGCTTTTTTGTCAGTCCACCTCATTACCTTTTGGGGTGGCTTCAGATCTCACCAATGCTGAATGTCAACCTCAATCTCTCCATGTTGAGATGTGAATCTGGTGCTCTGATCAGCTGTGCTGGATGCCCTGCCACTGGGGCCTGAATGTGTTCTCTGGAGGTTCATGGTTCTGATGGTTGGGGGATGGGAGAACACAGGAAGTCTGGAGTTGTACTGAAGTTGCTCACATAGTCCCATCTGTATCCCTTTCAGCAGCTCCTTAGCTCATCGCTGCCATCTCCCCTTCAGGTTTCTTGACTTTGTAAGGAGGCTGATGAGGTTGGAAAATCCCCTTGTTTGGTCTCTGCTCCTGCAGCTCAGTGCTGTGCTGGGCGGGTTTGCAGATCGTGCAGATCTGGCCACAAGCACCTCAGTGGAATTATGGTCATTTTCCTCCTTTCTGGGGGATCTTGGTTTCTCTTGCTTTTCCTTTGTGGCTAATAAAATCCCATACACCTTCGCTTTTTAGATGAAGAGTATATTTTGCTATGGTTTTGCTTAAATCCTTCCTTAGGCTGGATTGGTGTGACTCCTGTGCCGCCATCTTAACACAATCCCAGCACTCTGGAGGCAGAGGTAGGAGGATCGCCATGAGTTCAAGGCCACCCTGAGACTACATAGTGAATTCCAGGTCAGCCTGAGCTAGAATGAGACCCTACCTCAAAAAACAAAAACAAAACATAAAAAAAATTCACTTTCTTTTGGGAGAAGAAAAAATAACAATCAACTAAAGATTAGCTTTCAATATTTTTCAAAATGCACAGGTTTTGGTTTCCTTTGAAGCAAAGTCTTACTCTAGCCCAGGTTGACCTGGAACTCACACTGTAGCCCAGGCTGACCTTGAACTCATGGCAATCCTCGTACCTCAGCCTCCCTAATGCTATGATTATAGGCACAAGTCACCACAGCCACCTAAAATATACATTTTAAAAATATTTATAGGTTCTTTAAAGAAATTTAACTAAAAGGAATTTATAAAATTCCTTCAGGATAGGAATTAGCCTGATTTTCATTGTTGTTGTTTGTTTTCAATTTTGAAACCACATATTTCTTCAAAATATAGGGAGGACAGCATTAGATTTTATCAGTTTGTTGAGACCACATAAGAATCAGTCTTCATGGTGTTGCTGAAGTTGTATCTTAGTTGGTGAAACTGGAGAGAGGCCGGGATGGAGTTGGAGTTGAGGGGAGTGACTGCTGATAGCAGTCCCAGTCTGCCTTCATTGTCATCTTTGTTCTTGAGGACAAAATGGTCAAAAGGGAGAGGAGTTGTCACACCAGGTTGATCTTTAGGTGAGGAAGTTGGTGAGTTGCTTCCCTCTCTTAAAGCACCAGTTGGCTAAGCAACTTTCCCCCCTTCACTCCTAAACCCCAAGGACAATTCTAAGTCCAGATAACTTTAAGGAAATGGGATATGATTTCATGAGAATCTATTCTTGCTCTGCTTTAAAACAGTATCATTTAGGCTGGTGTGGTGGTTTGATTCAAGTGTCCCCCATAACCTTAGGTGTTCTGAAAGCTAGATTCCCAGCTGATGATAAATTGGGAATTAAAGCTTCCTGGAGGCAGTGTATTATTTGGGGCGGGCTTATGGGTATTATAGCCAGCTTCCTCTTGTTTGGCACACTCTGTTGCTGTTGTCCACCTGATATTGACCAGCAGGTGATGTCCACCCTCTGCTCATGCCATTGTTTTCCCCTACCATCATGGAGCTTCCCCTTGAGTCTGTAAGCCAAAATAAGCTCTCTTTCTCCACAAGCTGCTCTTGGTCGAGTGTTTTCTGCCAGCAATGCAAACCTGACTGCAACAGCTGGGGAGATGGCTTGGTGGTTAAACGTGTTTGCTTGCAAAGCCTGCCAGTTCGGGTTCAATTCCCCAGTACCCACGTACAGCAAATGCACAAAGTGGTACATGCATCTGGAGTTTGTTTGTAGTGGCAAAGGCCCTGATGCACCCAGACACTTACTTTCTCTCTCTCTCTCTTTCTCTGCTTGCAAATAAATAAATGAAAATATTTTAAAATAAAAACAAAATGGTATCACCTCATAATTCAATGGAGCTCAAAAGGAATTGCTAATAAAGAAATACAGCACCCATTTAGTGTGGCTGGTCAATGTTCCGTTTTCTTGGTATAATACTTGATAAGCAAGCTTTGACTTGAATATCTAGTCTCATCCTCCTAAAACTTTTAGCAAGTGTAATTAAACATTTTTCTGAAAGCTATAGTTCAAATTTCATATCAAAATCAGAAGCAATGGTTCCTATTGTAGTCTGTTATGTTATAAGCAGAGGGATGTTTCACAGCCACATCCCTCATCCTACCCAGAATAAAATGGATGCCATGGACACTGAATGATGCAGCAAATGTCTCACAGTAATGAGAAATATGAGTCCATTTCATACACAGCAGGGAACTACTGCTTGACAGAACCTTACTTCATCCTCACAAGGTGAGGATTAAAGAGTCTGCCAAGGGGCTGGAGAGATGACTCAGTGGTTAAAGGCACTTGCTTGCAAAGCCTGATAGCCTAGGTTCGATTCCCCAGTACCCACATAAGCCAGATGCACAAAGTGGCACATGCATCTGGATTTTGTTTACAGTGGCAAGAAGCCCTGGTATGTCCATTCCCTGCTCGGCTTGCAAATAAATAAATAAAATATTTTTTAAAAAAGAGTTACCTAAGAATTTCACTTTTACTTTTAAACACATTACCTCTAATTAATCTATTGGTTCTCTTACACAGACATAATATTCTCTATTTTACAGATGAGATAACTAAAAACACAAATTTTTTTACCCAAGGCTACATTTAAATAAAAATTGGGCTGAAGACATTGCTCAGTGGTTAAGGTGCTTGCCTGCAATGCCTAATGACCCAAGTTCCATTCCCCAGTACCCATGTAAAGCCAGAGACATAAAGTGGTATATGCATCTGGAGACTGTTTGCAGCAGCTGGAGGACCCATACAAAGCTCATTCTCCAGGTCATCCACACCGCAGCTGCCCTACTGCCCTCCCTATCTCCAGCATCCTGGACCCATACAGAGCTCATTCCCCAGGTCAGGTCAGGCCACACCACAGTCACCCTGTTACAACACCCATCCCCAGCATCTTGGGACCTGAGTGGAGCTTGATCTCCAGTTCAGAAGCCACAGCACCACCACCCTCCAGACACCCACTCAACACTGGTGGACCAGAACCACATACCCAAAGCCACAAACAATGAATGAGCTCCAGATGTGAAAGTCCAAACATAAAAATACAAGCAACATAAACAAGCAAAACAATGTGTCACCTGCATTTCCCATAGAAATGCTCCCAATGAGAGCAACTTAGAACTCCACACAAAGAATTCAAAAGAGCGATTATAAATGTGCTCAAAGAAGTCAAAGAGGACAGTCTTAAACTCCTCACTGAAACTCAAGAGAACATAAACAGCTGAATGAAAGATGGAAGACTTTTCAGATGAAAAATAATTCAATAAAGTTATAGAAATACTGATAAAAGCAAACTGAAATAGAGCTGGAAGTAAAAATTTCAATAAATCAAATAAAAAGATCAGAGGAAAGCCTCATTAAAAGATTGGATCTTGTGGAAGACAAAATATCAGGATTTCAAGAATGGGATCATTCATTTAAAATAAATAATAATTCTTAAAAATACATAAGTGGAACACACAAAGTCTATGGGATGCCATGAAAAGACAAAATCTTTGAACATAAAAGAAGGAGAATTCCATGCCAAAAGAACAGAAAATATTTTCAGTAAAATCTTGGAAGAAAATTTCCCAAATATAGGGAAAAAGAGGCCCATACAGGTACATACAGAACACCAAATAGCCAGGCATGGTGATATACATCTTTAATCCCAGCATTGGGGGATTATGATTGTCATGAATCTGATGAGTCTTGTCAAAAAAAAAAAAAAAAAAAAAAAAATGAATCTGTGGGACAGTCTGGGCAGTCTGGGCCACCTGAGACACAGTTAATTCCAGGTCAGTCCCTGAGACCCTCCTCAAAAAAAAAAAAAAAAAAAAAAAAAAAAGAAGAAAGAGCACATCAAATAGGAATAGAAGAGAAACTTCTCATGTTATAGTATACATTAAATATTAAAAATAAATGTAAACTTTTAAAATAATTAAAATAATGATAAGCATTAATATTAAATGTTAAGATATGTTATATATTAAAACACTATACTAAGTAGAATGAAAGTTGTACAACAGAAAGACTACATCACATATAAAGGAAGGTCCATCAGAATAACAACTGGTTTTTCAATGGCAAGTTTAAAAGCCAGAAAGGTTTGTCTTTCAAGCTCTGAAAGACCTGTTGCTAACCCATACCACTATACCCAGAAAAATCACCTGTTTCTAATTGATAAAAGCAGGCTAAAGGAAATTTTGACTACCAAGCCAGCTCTGCAGAGGATACTAGAATAAACATATTCAAAAAGCTACCAGGAGGGCTGGAAAGATGCCCTAGTGGTTAAGGCACACTTGCCTACAAACTCTATCAGCCCATGTTTAGTTCCCCAGTACTCATGTAAAGCCAGATGCACAAAGCGGTGCATGCATCTGAAGTCTCTCTCTCTCTCTCTTTTGCAGTGGCTAGAGGCCCTGACATGCCCTTCCTTTCTTCCTTCCTCTCTCTTTTTCTCCTTGAAAATAAATGAAATTAAGTTACCTATTTTTTTTTGAGAGAGAGAGAGAGAATGGGCATACCAGTGGCCTCTCAGCCACTGTGAATAAATTCCAGATGCATGCGCCCCCTTGTGGGCAAGTGCAGCATTATGCCTTGTGCATCACTTTACGTCTGGCTAAATGTGGGACCTGGAGAATCAAACGGGCATTCTTAGGTTTGGCAGGCAGGCACCTTAACTGCTAAGCCATCTCTCCAGCCCAAGTTAACTAATTTTTAAAGTTATAAGGAAAAAATAATCAATGATAGACTAGTTGTTAATCAAATGAAGACCAAGCAAAATATTATAATCATCAAATTACAGGAATTAATACACATTTTTCAATAATAACTCTGAATAATAATGTTCTCAATTCCCCAATCAAAAGATATACTAGCAGACTGGATTATAAAATAAAACCCATCTTTTAAAAAAAGTATATTTTATTTATTAATTTGAGAGAGAGAGAGAGAAAGAGGCAGAGAGAAAAAGAGAAAGAGAGGAAGGGAGAGAATGGGCACGTCAGGGTCTCCAGGCACTGCAAATGAACTCCAGATGCATGCACCCCCCTTGTGCATCTGGCTTACATGGATCCTGGATAATTGAACCAGGATCTTTTGGCTTTTCAGGCAAATGCCTTAACCACTAAACCATCTCTCCAGCCCAAGACCATCTTTCTGATGTCTTCAAGAAACTAAACCTTACCATCAAAGACTGACATTACCTTAGGGTAAAAAGATGGGAAAAGGTATTCTAAGCAAATGGAACAAGGAAACAAGCAGGAGTTGCTATTCCAATATCTGACAAAATAGATTTCATACTAAAACTAGTGAGAGGAGACAAAGAAAGCTGTGTCATCTTGACTATGGGAACAATCCATGAAGAGGACATTACAATTCTAAATATATGTGCAACAGGGGCACCCAACTTCATGAAACAAACACTGCTAGATATGAAGTCTCAAATAGACCCAACACATTATTAATAGGCAATGTCAACACCCTCTCTCACAAAGAAACAAGTCATTCAAACAAGAATAGAGTAACATTAGAGTGAACTGACACCATAAAACAAATAGATGTAAGAGACCTCTACAGAACATTCCACCAAGATATTACAGACATACATTCTTTCAGCAGTCCATGGGACTTACTCTAAAATAGGTACCATATTAGGACACAAAGAAAGTCTCAACAAGTTTTAGGAAGCTGAAATAACCTCTTGTATTTTAACTGACAATAATGGAATAAAGCTGGAAGTCAATAACAAGAAATTATGGAACACACACAAACCCATGGAGGTTAAACAACACACTATTGAATAATGAATGGAACATTGCAGAAGTCAAAAAGGAAATCAAAAAGTTCTTAGAACTGAATTAAAATAGAAACACAACATACTAATCATATCTATGGGATACAATAAAGGCAGTCTTAAAGTTGGGAAGCTAATAGTGCTGAGTACCTACTTCACAAATTCAGAATTATCCCAAACAAAGACTTAAGGGTGTACCTACAAATCTTGGGAAAAAAGAAGAAACCAAAGCCAAAAGTAATAGACAAGAAATAATTAGGATCACAGCAGAAATCAATAAGACAGAACTGGGAAAAAAGGAGAGAAAGAAAAAGAATCAATGGAATGATAAGTGAGATTGGCAAACCCTTAACCAAATTAACCAAAAGAAAGAGAAGAAACAAATTAATAATATAGAAATGCAAAGGAGATATTAAATATCAAACTGGGCATTATGGCACATGCTTTTTTAAAAAAAAAAATCCCAGCACTTTAGAGGCAGAGGTAAGAGGATTGCTGTGAGTTTGAGGCCAGCCTGAGAATGTATATTGAATTCCAGACTGGCCTGGGCTAGAGCAAGACCTACCTCAAAAAGCCAAAAAATAAAATAAAATAGAAAGACATCAATGGGATGCAAAAATTATCAAGGAATGCTTAAAAACCTAAATCAGGTAATCTGGCAGAAATGATTGAATTTCTAGATGCATATGCCCTATCAAATTTAAACCAAGATGAGACAGGTAATTTAAACATTCATTACAAGCAATGTGATTGAAGCAGTAATAACATTTAAAAGCTCCTGAATAGAAAAAGGTCCTGGTCCAGATGGATAAACAGCCGAATTCTACCAGATCTTCAAAGAGCTAGAACCAATTCTACTCAAATTGATCCATAAATAAAGAATGCTTCCAAATTCTATACAGATAGCATTGCACTGAGAGAAAAATCAGATAGAGACAAAAAAAAAAAAAAAAGAAAAGACTAATGTTCCTGATGAACACAGATATAAAAATTCTCAATAAAATACTTGTCTTCAAAATTCAAGAACACATCAAAAACATCCTTCAGGGCTGGAGAGATGGCTTAGTGGTTAAGCACTTGCCTGTGAAGCCTCAGGACCCCGGTAAGAGGCTCGATTCACCAGGGACCACATAAGCCAGATGCACAAGGGGCACATGCATCTGGAATTTGTTTGCAGTGGCTGGAGGCCCTGGCATGCCCATTCTCTATCTATCTGCCTCTTTCTCTATCTGCCAATCTCAAATAAATAAATAAAAAAAATAAAATTAAAGAAAATCATTCACATTGGCCTACTTTTAGTCTATGAAGTGTTAAGAGATTTATAAAGATTACTCAAAACACATCTGAAATGAATAGACCTGGAGCCACAACCTTTGGAGGAACAACAGAAAGATGACTATGGCCCTGTACTGATGCCTACACAAGTTTTTATTGGGATAGACAAAGAACAGGGGTTAGAGAAAGAAAGGGTCTAAGGTCACTCTCTAAGGCCAGGAAAGATTAGATATCAGGCAAATAAATCTCCATAGGCCAGCAGGTTGTTTGTTCAGGTCTCTGTGGTCTGTAAACATCCTGTATTTTTTTCTTGCAAGGGAATCTTGAACATCCTGATGGCAGCAGATTACAAGACGGTGTTCCAGCATCATGTACTGTGTTCAGTAACTGCTTCCCTGTCTGCTGTTATGTGGGTGGTTTGCATGGCTAAAAAGGAATCTCCTACAACTAAGATCAAGTTGGCTTCATTCCAGAGATGCAGGGATGGTGCAAAAAAAATAAATCAATAAGTTCAATACATCACATAGATGGACTCAAAGACAGAAATCATAAGATCATCCCAATATGTGCAGAAAAGGCCTTTGAAAAAAATCCAACATCCTTTTATGATAAAAACTCTGGACAGACTAGGGATTGAGGAACATATCTGAACATACAAAAAGTTGTACATAACAAACTTATAGCTAACATCATGCTCTAATGGAAAAATCTTGAAACATTTCCACTAAGATCATAAGACAAAGGTGTTGAATCTTACCACTCCTATTCAATATGGTGCTTGAAATACAGTGAGGGCTATTAAATAAGAGAAGGAAATGCAAGAGATATAGATCATAAAGGAAAAAGTCAAAGTATACTTATTTGCAGATAATATGAGTCTAAAAAAGAAATCAAACAAAAAGGACTTTACAAAAACTCCTTCAGCTAATACACATTCTTACCAAAATGGCAGGATTCAAAATTTACAAAAACCTTCTTATATACCAATGACAAACATACTGAGAAAGAAATCAGGAAATCACATTCCTTGTAACCTCAAAAAAATAAAAGAAAATGTTGGAATGAACCTAACCAAAGAAGGGAAAGGCCTATACAAAGACAACTATAAAATACTGAAGAAAGAACTAGAGAAAGACACCAAAAGATGGAAAGACCTCCCAGGCTACTGAACTGAAAAAATTAACATTAAGAAATCAGCCATTTTTGAGTTCTATTCAGTGGTAAAGAAAAATGGAATTATGAAATTTGCAGGAAAATGGATGGATTCAGAAAGGATTATACTAAGTGAGGTAACCCAGGCTCAGAAAGCCATAAGTCACATGTTCTCTCTCATATGTGGATCCTAGCTACAAATGTATAGACTTGTGTGTGAACTGGAACCAAAAAATCGGCAGCAGAAGCCAGTAAGCTGGTAAAAGGCTATAAGGGAGGGAGGAGAGGGAAGGACTTAAGGGTATGGTAATGCACATATGTAAGTGGAAGAACTGATTACAGGGAGGGGAAAGGCCTAAGTGAGGCCAGGGGAAGAAAATGCATAAAAGAAGGGCAGGGGGAGGGTCAATCAAAATTCAAGATAGTCTGAATAAGACTTATGTAAACCTTCTTTTTTGAATAATGGCACATCCAGAAGCTATAGATTGTTACTAGAAAATTTTCAGTGCCTGGGATGGGATACCTTCCAGTGAGTTGTTGGCCAAGGAGGCCCCGTAGCCTCCAAAACATTAAGGGCTATTGCCAAGGCCCTTGGTTTCCCTTGAGAAACAGATGGTAAGACCCTATTGCTGAAGACATCTCTTGCCTGAGAAGCAAGGTCACTGAGAAAGCAAGCTGGTGCTGAGCAGAAAACCTTCTCCCTGTAGACCAGCCAACTGAAAGCTGGAAAAGACTGCACTGCATGCAGCCATATGGGAGACAGAAGTCATCAGCGGTGAAAACAGTGGATACAGGAAAATTCAAGTTTGTCCAGATAGGCCCAATGACCGAATGGGTGCAATAGTGGCATGTATGTTCTTGGGGAAACCAACTGCTCCCTAATTGGACTGAAGGCCCTCTCTATGGGAGAGAATACATGCCTGGTACTGAAAAAACTAATCAAAAGTCTATGCCAGGGGAGATCTTGAGCCTCAGGGGTATAAAGCCTGCTCTTGTCTGGCTAGGTGTATATATTATTCCCACCAAACTGCCCTGAAAGCACTACACTTAATGTTCATATTCACATATTAATGCTCTTCACTTCTGGTTAGAGAATCTTCTCTTTTCAGATGGCAATGACTACTGGGATGACCCAAAAAGCAACATGAGAAGAAGGGACAGAGGGGTGTCCATCACTGAAACATCTCTGTCACACCCTCCCAGGCTCAGGGCCCATTGCAGAAGAGGTGGTGGAAAGAATGTAAGAGCCAAAGGAAGGGTACAACTCCTTACAAAGCAACTGTCCAGACAGAAATTGGCCTTGATATCCATGACCTTGCAGTGCCTAGCAATACCTTTGCAAGACCCTCATAATGGGAGAAAAAGATGATGACATCAATTTAAAAGACAGACTAATGGACAGAGGGAGGGGATATGACAGAGAGTGGAGTTCTGAAGGGGAATGGGGGGAGGGGAGGGAAATATGGTTTATTGTCTGTAAGTATAGAAGTTGTCAATAAAAAATTAAAAAAAAAGAAATCAGCCATCTTTATAGAAATATAAAAAAATTAACTTCACACAGAAATACAAAAGACCCCATACAGCCAAAATAACACTGAACAAAAAGAATACTGCTAGTGATATCACCATACTAGATTTCAAGTTATGCTAAGGAGCCGGAGTCATGAAATCTGCATGGTATGGGGACGAAAACAGGCATGTAGATCAGCAGAATGGAAGAGAGGACCCAAGAATAAGTCCATGTAGCAACAGCTATCTGATTTTTTACAAAGATCAAAAAAGTACACAAAGAAAGCTGGGCATAGTGGTGCACGCCTTTAATCCCAGCACTTGGGAGGCAGAGGTAGAATGATTGCCGTGAGTTCGAGGCTACCCTGAGAATACAGAGTGAATCAGCCTGGGCTAGTGGGACTCTTACCTCAAAAAGCAAAAGAAAAAGAAAAAAAAGGAAGAAAAAAAGAAAGAAAATACACAAAGGTGGGGGGGAAAAGTAGCTTTTTTTTTTTTTTTTGAGGTAGGATCTCACTCTGGCCCAGGCTGACCTGGAATTCACGATGTAGTCTCAAGGTGGCCTCAAACTCACGGCGATCCTCCTACCTCTGCCTCCCGAGTGCTGTGATTAAAGCGCGTGCCACCATGCCCGGCATAAAGTAGCATTTTTAACAAACTCTGTTGGAAAATTGGATCTCCTCTATAGGTTGAAGAATGAAACTAGACCTTTAACTTCTCCCTGTACAAAAATCAACTCCAAATACATCAAGAACCTCAGTATAAGGCCTGAAACTTGGAAACAACCAGAAGGGAAAGCAGGGAATACATTCCAACATATATCATAAATATATTAATAAATATCTTAAAAAGTGTTCAACATCCTTAGGCAGCAGGGGAATAAAAATTAAAAGACTTTTTTTTTTTTTTAAATTTTGAGAGAGACAGAAAGAGAAACAGCCAGAGACAGAGAATGGACACACCAGCGGCCTTTTAGCCACTGTGAATGAACTCCAGATGCATGTGCCCCCTTGTGCATATGTGCGCCATTGTATGCTTGTGTTACTTTTGCATTTGGCTAACTGTGGAACCTGGAGATTCAAAGGGGCTTTCTTAGGCTTCGCAGCCAGGCGCTTTAACCACTAAGCCATCTCTCCAGCCCAAGATTTGATCTTTTATCCCATCCACCCATCAGAATGGCTATCAACAGAAATGCTGGAAAGAACGTGGGTAAAGGAAACTCTTTGTTTCGTCATACACACACACACACACAAGGTTGGCAAGTTTGCATTAATATCCATTTTCACTGGTCTCTGATACAAGTTTCATTCTCTTTTAAATTTTCGATCTGAATAGCCTGTTACAAACTTAGGGGAAATTTTGAAATGCCAAAAAGAGAAAGGGAGTATTCAATGAGAGTTTTAAATGTGGCAAACACAACTTCAGAGACAGATCTTATGAAAAATATTTCCTATGAAGAGAGACTTTAAAAATTCCCTTTATTATTTTCCTTTTATCAGTTTTTATACCAGCTTATTGCCACATTCTGAGCAATTTTAAAACCAGCACATTGCCACATTTAAGCACAGAATGTTACATGAACATCAATCTGTGCTACTGGTGACTCCTCAGAGATTAAATGGGGATGGGCTGGCTCTCTTTCAATGCAACACTAGGCAGGATTCATTGTGCCCTCAAGAAAACATAGTTTTAGCTAGGTATGGTGGCTCATGCCTATAATCTCCAGCACTGAGGAGACTAAGGCCAGAGGATTGGGTGGATTTGGTATGTTTTTGGTATTTATGTGTGTTCATAGGTGTGTAAGTATGTACATGCAGAGGCCAGAAGTTGACATCAGGTGGTGTTGTGGTTTGAATATAAAATGCCCCTACTGGTGGCAGTGTATGCCAAGGTTATAGAATCTGTTGGCAGTAGAGCCTTGCTGGAGGAAGTAGATGACTGTGGGCCTTGAGGTTTTTACAACCCAGTCCTACTTCTATGATAAAAGCAGGTCAAAGGAATTTATGAGCGCTAAGGGGCAAAAGGGGATTTGTAACCAAATTACATTACATTCATGCAAGAAAATTATCAATAGAAAGGTTTTAAGAAAGCCGGGCGTGGTGGCACACGCCTTTAATCCCAGCACTCGGGAGGCAGAGGTAGGAGGATCGCCGTGAGTTCAAGGCCACCCTGAGACTACATAGTTAATTCCAGGTCAGCCTGGGCCAGAGTGAGACCCTACCTCGAAAAACCAAAAAAAAAAAAAGGTTTTAAGAAACACAAAACAGTCAAGTGATCCCTTCACCATCTTTCTAGCTCAATCTGAATGTCAATGGGGTGAGGGGGAAGGGAACAATGTGAACAGCCCTTCCTAATTGAGAATAAAGGACTCTGGCTTTTGAGCATCAGGTTCCACATTCCTGAAGGCAGCTTAAAGGCTGAATTGTAAAGATCCTCAGAGTGGCTAAGGAAAACTCAAGAAATAAAAAGCAGGATAAGTATGAGAGTTTCTATGCTGCTTGTGAAGAAAATCAAACCCCAAACCAAACATAGAAGTTGGGGGAAAGAAAAATATGTATTAACATGTAATTAATTCTCTAGTTAAGTATAAAATCTCACCAAGATTTCTTTCACTTCAGAATGAATATTTGAAAGGAGTCATAGTGGGAGGGGGAGCCCCATTCTCCCAGGAAGCTATAAAAGCAGATCCATGGGGTGGGGAGGGCGCCTCTGTTTGAAAGCCATGGTATTTATTCTATGCAGTGACCTTCATTATGGACCTGACAACACAACACAAGCATCTCACAATTGCAGCAAGCAGAAGTGAAAATGATATCTTATAAACCAAACAGGGACAAAGTGTTTGCCAAAAATAGCTGTCAAGAGAATATTAAAACGTAAACTCATGTTGGTATTGAATGAATTATTGTTTTAAACATTTTTAAAGGGTCTTGATTCCCAAAGAGAATTTATACAAATTGGATGCTATTTTTGATCTACAGGGAGATGTTTGCAGGTTGTGAATGGTATGTAGCTCAGATAGGAAGGTGAGAACCAGAAGCATTAGGGGGAATTCAGTAAAATAAAACGAAAAACCCTTATAACTCAAAATCTTTGCCATACTCCTTTTCTCATGGTATTCATAGTAAACCTACAGCATTTGACTTAAAGACTAGTTTTGCCCCGAGGGTCTGTAATTAGATCACACCAGGCCTCCAAAACTTGAATGAGCTTGTTGAATGAACAGATGTCTTTAAGAACATTACTTTATGTTCATTCATCTTAAGCTATATTTGAGAAAATACATGTGCACTTTTAGTTATTAAAATGTGCTCTTGAGTTACTGTGAATAGCCCAATTTGAAGATTTCTGAAAGTGAGAAGATAGTGGGGCATTCTCCAAAAAGCACCACTCAGCAATGACGTGCTGCCGTTTTCCATAAGTGAGTTTATCTCTTGGGACTTTACTATGACAAAAACTGTACCTACTTTGTAACTATAAAACTCCTAGTTAAGAGCCAGGCATGGTGACACACACCTTTAATCCTAGCACTTGGAAGGTACAGGTAGGAGGATCATTGTGAGTTCTAGGCCAGAGATTCAAAGTGAGTACCAGGTCAGCCTGGGCTAGAGTGAGACCTTACCTTGAAAAAAGGAAAAAAGAAGAAAAGTCCTGGTTAAATGGGTTTAGGTTAGCTGAGTAATTGTATTGCCTTATAGTAACCGATTAAATCATATTCATAATACAAAGGAAAAATTTACAGTACTTAATAAAACAAAAATATCATGTCTTTGTAACATTGCTTAAAGAAGGCAAGATTAACCAAATTCTTCATAAAATAGAGAATATATAAGACTATTGTTTTTGTTCAACCACTCCTAAATACTTCATTCATTCCATATATATATATAAAATTTTTGTTTGTTTGTTTGTTTTTCAAGGTTGGGTCTCACTGTAGCTCAGGCTGATCTGGAATTCACTATGTAGTCTCAGGCTGGCCTTGAACTCTTGGCAATCCAATCCTACCTCTGCCTCCCGAGTACTGGGATTAAAGGTGTGCGCCACCATTCCCGGCACAAATTTTGCCATCACCATTTAATACATATTTCCTTATTTACTCTTGATATTCTAGATTTGAGTTATGATACATGACTGACACAAAGTTGGGGCTTAAACTCATAGGCATAGCATATATGACAGAGAAGCATTTAGATTTTATTGAATAAATTATAAGCTTTTAAGTAGTATAAACAACATGTTGTTACTAGACAGTGCCCATTAAGGGCTCTGAATAATTTCTTTATAGTTGGCTATCTTGTCTGAATATTATGTATTTAGGTACAAACTGAGTTCCAACTGTCAAAATTTACATTATAGCCAGGCATTGTGGTGCACGCTTTTAATCCCAGCACTAGGGAGGCAGAGGTAGGACTGCTGTGAGTTCGAGGCTACCCTGAAAACTACATAGTAAATTTCAGGTTGGCCTGAGCTAGAGCAAGATCCTACCTCAAAAAAAAAAAAAAAAAAAAAAAAAAAAAAGAAAAAGAAAAACAAGAAGTTACATTATAGCTAAAAGGGAACAATTAGTGTGTGTGGGGGGAGTCCAATAATCTATATGAAAATAAATTTGAGGGTAGATTTTTAATAAAGAATGAAAGTAGGGTTGGATTTCCAAGCTCTCAACAGGAAGAGCAGAAATGGTGTGGTTGGCAAGAAACTCACATAAGCAAGGAACAGTTTTAAAGGAGACTTGTGGCAGACGATGGTAGTAGCACTGGGAAAGCGGGGCTTCGGAAGATGACGGTCACACAGCTTTGAAAACGAAGTGGAAGAGTTTATATTCAAGGCTGGAAGCAATAATAGAACTTCAAGGTCCAGAGCCAAGGACTATTCGAAGGAAAGCTGTGATTAAGTCTTGTTCTGCTACAGAACAGGGGGCTGGAGAGATGGCTCAGCAGTTAAGACGCTTGCCTACAAAGGCTAACGACTGGGGTTCAATTCCCCAGTACCCACATAAAGACAGATGTACAAAGTGGTGCATGCATCTGGAGTTCATTTACAATGGCTGGAGGCCCTGGTTTGCCCATTCTCTCTATCTCTCTTCTTTCTGCTTGCAAATAAATAAAAATTAAAAATAACAGAATGTAGCAGGACTGGAAGGAGCGGAGTCAGGGAGACATCTAACGTTCCTCTCATTCCTATAGTAGAATGGAGAATCCTGCACATCCAAAGATCTACAGTCCCAATCTCAATTTAACTATACTGCCCAAGTAAAGCCCAGAAATTAGTGGATTCTTCCAAGTGCTTAATCACCATTTTAATCCAATATGTAAACATCCCAATTATGCTTGAAAATACAAAGTTCTAATAAAATCAAGAAACTTAGATGCTTCTAATTTTGTAAAATACATAGATTGAATCACTCCATACAGTGCATACCAAGAGTTGTGGAGGAATTGGGGTGGGGGATGTCAGAGGAACCAACCATACCAAAATAACACACTGAAGTAGGGAACAAGAACATGCCTGACATTAAGATGACAAATTTTGACTTATCTTTTGGCTTACCTAATAGATGATATCAAATAAAAGGAAAATCTGACCTCTTCCAATGAATGCAGGATTTTATTTCATCCCATGGAGGTTTGAATGACATGTCCCTCATAGTCTCATGTGTCTTGAGGATTTGATCCCCAGCTGGTAGCCATTTGGGGGAGTGGTGGAGCCGTGCTGGAGGAGATGTGTTGCTGGTGGTAGACATTGGAGGTTATTAGTCCAGCCCTACTGGGTGTTAGCCAGCCAGCTCACCCAAGCTGCTCCTGTTCTGCTCCAGATAGGTGACAAGATGTGATACCCAGCTACCTGTCATGTTTTCTTGGCCATGATGAAACTTCCCCACAAGACAGCTGAACTAAACCCTTTCCTCTCATCAGCTGCTTTTGGTTGGGTATTTTGTCCCAGCAATAAGAAGGCAACAGCAGATCCCTTCCTGTAAAAATGATTAGGAAAAAACATCTTCCCTCAAACACAAAAACAGAAGTATCATTGGTGGCTTCATAATGCAAAGGGCACCCCATCCCTTGATCTGAAGTAGAGCAGGTACGTCTAAACGTGAAATAGGACCATGGTTGGGCAGTATACATCTCTAACATCAAACAGATGATATTATTATAAAAGAGTGTCCACACAGGTGTCTAAATATACATCCACTAGCAAGTTTAAGTTGTTTATTGGAAATCAACAGGTTGTTTTAGACCCACTCATTATTTTCATATACAAGGGTAAAATTCAAGTAATATAAATATTTAACAATTTGATATAAAATTGATAATTGGAAAAAAGATGCAAACTTACCAAGAGGTTAAAAGTTTTTAGCAATAATACTGTGTACAACCATCTTTTATTCAAGTGATCGTCCAGGCCAATAGTTTATTTTCCCTTTTGATTTTATTTTTAAAGCCTTGCATGGAGTACCCAAAGTTTTTTCCATCCTTTTAAAAAGGTTAGAACAGTTCTATTTACAAATACTCTTCTCAGTCCTTTAAGTCTGATAAAGGATTCATCTAGCAACTTCCTTCTAAAAACAGAAATTGCCTTCATACTTCCTCTCATTCAAACCTGTTGCATTCTATTCAAAGTAAAAATAAAAAAGATGAACACAGTTCAAGAGCTCTATCAACAAATAAATAACTGTTTCATAAAAGTGTTGCTGTAAACAAGATTACTTCAATGACCAGACAGATACCATTGTTTTCAATCAATAGCAAATTTTAACAGTTCCAAGTATAGATACACAAGGTATGTATAGTCCAAAGGCAAACAGTTCTTAAAGAATCAATTGATAAAAATTAATTATGAACCTTTGTCCAAATGTGGTTTTATTCTCTACAGTTTTAAATTGGTCAGAAAATTTGAACTGTAATGATCTGAAATCCTACATCTATTCTAAAAGTAATTATTCTTAGAATGTTGACATTAGTTAAAAAGAAGAACTAACCTAAGCAATGTAAACAAGCCTGAAATTTCAAAATAGAAAAATTAACAAAAGATTTCTGTAAACATTAAAACATACCTGTTAAAAATTACAAATATCATCATCCAGTTGATATTCTGAGATATTTTACTTGGTTTGCATGTTTCTGACTTCATATTAAATGAGACGTCTGTATTTACTCTACTAAAGGTCTTATAACCAGTTCAACTGTTTTTGAAGTCATTACTTTGCCTTTCATATAATCTCTCTAGCAATATCACTTAATCTCTTCTGTGTGTGTGGGGGGGTTGAAATTATTAGCATCATGGCCATTTTATACTGTTTTGTAAAATAAATTAACTCCATTTATTAGACCCCAACCAAAGCCCTGATTATACAGATGATGCAACATTCCAAATGCTTCTGATCCCATTTGGCTATAGATTGCTTTAGATACTGTAGCTTTGATTTAAAACTCTCAAATTTAAAAAACTCTGTACTTAAAGCACTGTGGTCTATGAGATTTTGTTAGTGGTGGGTTAATTGTCATAGAGTATAATCATTGAGACACCAAAATTATATTTTACAAGTCATTGGGAAAAAAGGTTTTTAATATCATTTTATTTGCCTACTTATTTATTTTATGGTGCTGAAGATGGAATCCAAAGCTCACTAGCCAATAGTTCTACCACTGATCTATACTCCCAACTCTATCTTTCCCTTTGAAGTCTCTTTCATTATTGTATTTCCTTATGCAAACAGTATTCTAGCAACTATCTTAAATGCAGATCAATATTGAAAAGCAAGTGGAAAAAAATCATTAAATTAAAATTAGCTTATTGGAATCGGTGATGATTTCTCTCTAGTGAAAGACCCTGGGGCAACAAACTACCCATGTTGTGTGTGTGTGTGTGTGTGTGTCTTTTAAGTATTAGGGAAGAAAGCCCACATTAAGTACCAGTTAGGGGAGAGCTAATGGCTTTTCCAAAATTTTTCATTAAACTTTTGAGAAAGATAGAAAAGATATTTTAAATGATGCTAATACAATCTGGGCAAATAGCTACATGAATGTCACCAATAAGTGATTTTAACTGTTTAGGATGAAACTATAGATATTTTCTTCTTTCTCATCAGATGTACTGTTTCTCCCCACCACCTACATCTACTAGAGCTCTTTGATATAAATAAACTGGAATACCTGGTCTAAAGATAACGTCTTAGAAATGCTACACATTGGCTGGGTATTTCCCAAAAGCCCTCATTCTGCTTCTCAACAGCTTCTCTACCTCAAATATACACGAGGCAGTAACTGGCAACTTAGTTCTGGTTTTGCTCATAATATAAACCTTTTTTGTTTTTGTTTTTTGAGGTAGGGTCTCGCTCTAGCCCAGGATGACCAGGAATTCACTATGTAGTCTCAGTGTGGCCTTGAACTCACAGTGATCCTACTGCCTCTGCCTCCCAAGTGCTGGGATTAAAGACGTGCGCCATCATGCCCGGCTTCATAACAAAACCTTTTTAAAATATGGGTTCCTTGAAATGAATTTAGGCCATGAGTTCATTAGATATGTTACATTGAATAGCTCCTGTGATTGAGAAATATTCTAACAGCTTGGGTTTCCAAAATCTGTCTTTCTATTCATTTACTTAGGGTACAGACAAACATTTCAAGTGTTTTCATCCCAGTTTGGCTCAGTGACAGTGAACACATTACAGCACTCAAGTACTATTAGACAAATGCAGCCCTACAGGGATACGTATCCCTATAACTCAGTCTGCAAAGATGTATTATCTTAATCAACCTACAGTATATTTGACCAAAAAACCCTTTTGAAGCATTTTTCACTCGAGGATCTGTAGCTTCCTTCCATAGGTCCTGAAGGTCTTGTACATGTCCATGAGATGTCATCATTTTTTCATAGATGCAGGGATGATAAGGAGCCTTACCTTCCCCAGAAAAAAACACATGGTACTGTGGCACTATCCCCATTTTATTGGCACAGAGGCCCATGAACACATCATCTATGTAAAGACTAGAATTCAGGGTCTGGGATGCCTCATGGACTTTGGCAGCTACGTCGCTGGAGATGACGTAGGCAGCGCCAGCAGTATAGTCGGGGTAAGCTGGCCACTGGTACATTTCATGGGGGACATAGTACTTGCTGCTTTTATCCCTAACAGGAGGGGCACCACGATGCACACGACCGATCCATAAGTCTCGAACACCAATCTGTTCTAAACCTTGAAGGTATTCAATAAGATTTGGCATGTGAATAAATATGTCATCATCGGCAGTCATCAGGAATTTGGCATGTGGACAAAAGGTATTTGTCCAACTGAACTGGAGGAGCAATTTTAGAGTAAGATTGTAGAAAGAATCAACAAAGTCTTGCTGAATTATATCATTGTACACTTGATCTTCCCAGACCAGTTTCTTTTGCAGTTCTTCTCTCCTTAGTGAACCCGGAGTTCCCAAGGCAAACAGAGTTTTGATGTTGGCGTTAAGTTGAGAGCGAACGTACTTCTCACTGCCCCACGTCTTTCTGATTGCAGAACGTCGGTCATAGTTCTCAGGGGCAGTTTTGATGAAGAGCAGGAGGAGGACATCTTGCTCTTGACACTTCTCCTTGTGGTTAATTAAGTATGGGTAGCGAGGCTGCTCCAAGCTGTGCTTGAGAGACAGGGTATCATTCACAAAGTCATAGCTATTTATGAGGTATCTGTAAGAGTAGGATTTCATATGGCTCACAATGGAATTATCGATTGGTCCCCAAAAAACCATGAAGCTTAGTATGAAACAAGTGGTGAATAACTGTAAAAACTGCCATTTTTTGACTCGTCTGCCATTAACAAACATTCTCATGTCCATTCAGATCTGTTTTCAATGGGCACTTGCTTCTTTGAAACCATAGAATTTTGTATTCTGTAGAATAGATGTTTCTCATTTAATACATGTTGGCCATTAAAAAGGGGGGAAGATCTTATTTCATACTCTAGTTTTCTTCTAACATCATTTTCTCTAAGATTGAAAAAGAGTGAACACACTATACAATGCAGACACGGGCATGTCAAAATTCTTCCCCACTGGCATTCTTCGGTAAGCTTCTTGCCTCATGCAGCTCCTCCGTGTAGCTTTCTGTGCATGTGAACTGTGATCTACCAAAAGAAGAACACATGAGCGGATTACTGAGTTACCACAAACAAACAAATGACTCCTACTTCTTTAAAACCAAGGAAACCTGACTGATCTCCACAAAAAGTGTGTAAAGCATTAGGATTTAATAAGAAAATACCACTGTTAATTTATTATTTTTTAAGAGAAATACAGATCAAGGAAAAATACTACTCAATACTGTCTACACATTCATAATATAGACATCCTTGTCTCCTGTCACTTGTAAACATAAAAATCCACACCCCAAAATAGCTATCAGTTTGTGTACTAGCCACAAATGGGTACACCCGTGAATATATTGACCTAAACAGAGTCAGGGTAGAAGCTATGTAAATCAAGACAAAACATTAGATGAAAGAAATTCAGGGCTGGAGAAATGGTTTAGTGGTTAAGGCATTTGCCTGCAAAGCCAAAGAATCCCGGTTCAATTCTCCAGGACCCATGTAAGCCAGATATATGAGGGGAACATGCATCTGGAGTTTGTTTGCAGTGGCTAGAGGCCCTGGCATGCCCATTCGCTCTCTGTCTGCCTCTCTTCTATCTCTCTCTCTCTCTCTCTGCTTGCAAATAAATAAATAAGAATTTTTAAAACAAAATCTTTAAAAACGTTTTTAAAGATTTTTTTTAAAAATTAAAAAAAAAAAAGAAATTTATAGCCGCACAGTAACCCCTAAAAAAGGCAGAGTTAAGAATAAGACTTTTTTTTACCAGGCGTGGTGGCGTACGCCTTTAATCCCAGCATTCGGGAGGTAAAGGTAAGAGGATCGCCATGAGTTCGAGGCCACTCTGAGATTACATAACGAATTCCAGGTCAGCCTGGGCTAGAGTGAGACCCTACCTTGAAAAACCAAAAATGAAAAAAAAAAAAAAAAAAGAATAAGACTTTTTTTGTTAAAAAAATCAGAGATCAAAGCCTGGTGTGGTGGCGCACACTTTTAATACCGGTACTTGGGACGCAGAGGTAGGAGGATCACTGAGACTGCATAATGAATTCCAGGTTAGCCTGGGCTCACAGTCAAGAAGTCAACATTTGCTTTTCAAAAGCATAGTCTGATCTCTAACCAAAATCACTCTGTGAAGCCTAAGTCATCCAGGCATCTTCCTTGCATATATTTATTTTTCACTGGGAAACAACAGGTGCCTCACACTTAACATGTTCTAGACTGGGAAGCATAGGATGTACCCCAAACGCCTGTCTTTGCAATTAGAGACTGTGGACACCAATGAGGGCACGGCCATTACTGCTATTTACTGTACTGTACAGCGTACTATGGATCTGACCCTAAACTCAAGGAACTGAGAAATACCACTAAACTCCATGCTTTTTGTTTGTGTATGTATTTGCAAGCAGAGAAAGACAGAAGAGACAGACAGAAAGAATGGGTATGCCAGGGCCTCTAGGTACTGCAAATGGACTCCAGTTGCCTGCGCCTGGGTACTGGGGAATCAAGCTTGGGGTTGTTAGGCTTTCAGGCAAGTGCCTTAACCACTGAGCCATCTCTCCAGCCCTAAACTCAGTTTTTATTCAGAATAAATGTGGGAAAAAACCAGATATATATATAGGTTGGAGGAAGAAGACAGATAATTATTTAGCACACACATTCCTCAAATGCTATTTGACACATTCTTCCTCTCTAACACCTGCTATTTGCATCTTCTCTGTATCTGTGCTCAAAAGTACTTCATTCATCTATCCCAGAAATCTGAAAGTTCACCTCTGCCTCCTCTTCTACATCCAATTGTTTAATCCTGTAAGTCACTTCTTCTAAGTCTCTCTTTACTTCTCCCCCAGACTGGTACACAGAGTCAAGGACGTCCTGGCCAGCCACTCAGTGAGCTTTCCAAAACTTAAGTGTAACCATGAGACCAATTGAGCTCTTCAACCCCTTCAGACCTGTCTCCCAGCTTGTGACAAGACAGTCTAGTTTATGACTGAGCACAGGCACCCAAGACCCTTCTGCCTCTACCTCTCCAGCTAGCCCATCACACCATTTGACAATAGCAAATTAGTGGCTGAAAGCACAGACATCTGGCCGTTTTATGTGCCGTGCCCTTTGCACCAGTGGCACTGTGGCCCATCATATCCCCCCTTCCTTGCTAATACTAAGAATACTCATCTCAAGTTCCATTCAGTACAGATATCCTCTAGTGGGAAGCCTGAGTTGGGGCTCAGCTACTCCTCTGAAGATGATCCTCACATGTATTACCACAGCTCCTTTGTACACTCTGTACTGAAACATTTATTGTGCACATGCCCTACTCCTAGTATCCAGCTAATGTGTGATGCTTACCAGGAATTTATCGAATGCTCATGCCAAGAGCTATGCCAAAGGTAGGGATACCCGGTTATTCAGGAAGAGCTCTGGGTGTCAGGAGCAGCCAGGTGTTACCTCAGATGAGGGCCATGCCATGGCTACTTACTTCATATCCTCCCTCTTTTCTCCCATCAATAAGAGACAGTGTTCCCCTTCCTCAAGGATCTCATCCTCGATGCTTAACACTTCCCTGCCTAGAAAGGTGGGTGCCCCCACTCAGGGGTGGCACCTCTATCTCCCAGGCTTTGGCCAGGATTGAGAGGAAAGGCGATAAATGCAGGGTCATTGCAAGCCTACATCACAAGCCCAAAACAAAGGTCCTACTTTGTGCCAAGAGGCCTGTTCTCAAGTGCCTCTAGCCCTTGACCTTGATATAAAACCAACTGACAGGAGGAGGCTAACTCCAGCTGTGTGTGATACCACCTTTCAGACTGGGCTTTCATACTCTGCTGTATTTCCTATTCCCCATGATTGCTCTGAGTCAGGCATGGAAAATGTCCAAAAAAGATAATAGATTAGAGCAAGCCTCACTGAGTCCTTGTCCAAAGCTAATTAGCCGGGGAGCGCTCTGTCCCCTAGGCCACAGATCTTACAACTGCAAGTACTGCTTAGAAAGCATAACCAGTGTCGGGTGTGGTGGCGCACACCTTTAATCCTAGCACTTGGGAGGCAGAAGTAGGAGGACTGCTATGAGTTCAAGGCCAGCCTGAGTGGAGTGAATTCCAGGTCAGACTGGGCTACAGTGAGACCCTACCTCAGAAAAAAAAATTAAAAAAAGGAAGCGTAAACGGCAAGGGAAGGAAATGCAGTGTGTTCAGAAAGTAGAAGCGAGTCTGAGGTTATGTATATTCAAAGTGCCAATGCTAAATGCATTAGTGGGCTCAACCATAAAACGGCTGAAAGCCCTGCTTCAGGGACAGATCAGTGTCAGCAAGGTCCCCCTCGTCACGCCTGGATGGGATGTCCAGAGGAGGGTGAGAAGAACAGGAAGCACCAACTCCTAGGGGTGGCTTCTGCCTAAACTTAGAAAATCCGTTTCATTCAGGGGTACTTCCTCTGTCTGTACAGTGCTCATTCATGGAGGGCTGCCTGTGAAGACCAAAGACAAGGGCCTTTGCCTACTCCGCAACATGTCTTGAAAGACCTGGAGATGTAAAGTGAGGTTAACAGACTCTTGATGGCAGTGTTGAAGTCAGTATCAACATTTAATAATTCCAGGAAAAACTAAGTTGGAACAAATCTGTCATTTCTACTCCAACAGACCCTAGGAAGGGAACAGAGGTAGGTAACTGATGGTTAACAATGATTTTCAACTGGATCTCAATCTAGGATCTAGAATCACCTAGACAAACCTTTAGGCATGTCTGTGAGGGAGTGTTGAGGGGGAAAAGCCACCCTAAATGTGGGCAACACCATTCCATGGGCTGCATTCCCAGACTGAAGAGAAGATGCAAGCAAGCAGAGTGCCAGCAAAAATCACTCCCTTCTGTCTGAGGCAAAGCCACCCGCTGCCCCTCACACTGCTGTAGCTGTGGTTCCCCCCCCCCATGATGGACTGTACCCTCACGCCAAAATAAATCCTTCTTTTCTTAAGTTGTCTTTTAAAAACAATATCATTTATTTATTTCCAGTAAGAGTGAGGCAGACAGAGACAGGCAGGAGAAAATAGGCACACCAGGGCCTCCAGCCGCTGTAAACTCCAGATGCACGCACCACTTTGTACATCTGGCTTTATGTGGGTACTGGGGAATTGAACCCAGGTTATTAGGTTTTGTAGGCAAGCACCTTAACCACTGAGCCATCTCTCCATCCCCCTTAAATTACTTTTGTGAGGCATTTTATCACAACAACAAGAAAAGTAATGAATACAGAAGCCTTTGGAATCTACGAGAGGCCAGGCAAGAGCAGCTTTCCACCTCTGAGCAGGTGCACTTACTAAGCTCCAATGTCAGCTTGTTTTGTCCACTTGCACCACTTTCCAAGCCAGAGCTGACTCGAGCAGGCCATTGAGCCCACCTCTCCAAGAGTTCAAGTGTGTGCCTGACCCACCACAGGTACAAGAGCCCACCAGCCCATCAGGTCTATGACTCAGCAGAGCGCGGTGGGGCTGGTGCTGTTGCTAGGATAGTTATTGGAAGCTAGCAACTGGCCCATGATAATATTTGATTCCCCCACGACACCTAACTTGCCTACCTTACTTGCCTACATTTTTCAACTGTTCCAAGTGGACATCAACAAAGAGTCAAAATGTTTTCTGAAAAATGACAAATAGCTTGTTCCACAGCCAGCAACCCACATTACTTAATAAGTACATTGTGTGAAGTTCCAAAACGAGCCTTCTCGGCACTTTGAATAGTCGAGCCACTATTTACATACACTGTAATGTATTTACATATACTGTTGGTGTGATGAGGGAGTTAGGAAAGATAAACCTCTCATCTCTAGCTTCCAGTTTCATTCTAATGCCAAAAGAGCCTCCAAATTCTTCCCAGAGTAACAGGATCACTGAGCCAGCCTCTCTCTAAGCCCATCAACACAGTGAAAATGCTGCTCCCGGCGTTTGCCTGCTGATGGAGAGCGCGCCCGTGCAGTTGGTCCTCACACACCTCTTTTGGCATCTCACAGTGTCCAAAGGTGCTTTCAAACACACTCTCTAGTTTCAGAGTGCAGGGGAGGTGGCTGGAGAGAAACCCATGAACTGGTAGAAGAAAACGTGGGCATTACTGCGGGAAAAAAGTAACAGACATGAAATGCAGCAACCACTCACAACAGTGCTGTGATGGCAGGTTCCTTTGTGTGTCTGCAGCATGGCTCAGTGACCCGTCAACAGACTGGAAACTCAAGGGCCACTCATTTGGAGGCCAGACTTACTGTGTTACCTCAGGAAACTCATTTTGCTGGATTTGGTGATTTCATCAGATAGCAAAGGCAAATATCAATATAATGTTACAGAAGGTAAATAAAAATGACAGGTGAAAACATGAAATCAAATACCACAGAGAACAAAGGAAGCACAGCTTAGAGGTAAGTATCTGAAATACACCTTGGGTTTGATTTCATTTGGATGGGAAGAAGGAACTGTTATCCTTTGTATTCTCTTTTCTAATAAAAGTAAATGGAGCCGGACGTGGTGGCACACGCCTTTAAACCCAGCACTCAGGAGACAGAGGTAGGAGGATCTCCATGAATTCAAGGCCATCCTGAGACTATATAGTGAATGCTAGGCCAGCCTGGGCTAGAGCAAGACCCTACCTCAAAAAACAAACAAACAAAAAAGAAAAGGAATGAGAAAAAATGAAGAACAGAAAACAGAAGTAGAACCATCAGAAAAGAAGGTGACAGATCCCACCTTAAATTCTTTATAGTCTAGGAACTGTGCCTCTCAGTTACTCAAAAGAATATTTCTTCAGACAAGAGATCTTTTTCAATTTCTCCAGAAAATCTGCAGTTAGTGTGTCTAAAACCTACAAGTTTCTCTATAATACCCCCAAGTTGTTTTATATGTATTTATTTATTTGAGAGAAAGGGCACATCAGGGCCCCTAGCCACTGTAAATGAACTCCAGACATAAGTGCCACTGTGTACTTACATGGGTACTGGGGAATCAAACCTTGGTTCTTGGGGCTGGAGAGATGGCTTAGCGGTTAAACGCTTGCCTATGGAGCCTAAGGACCCCAGTTCGAGGCTCGATTCTCCAGGACCCACGTAAGCCAGATGCACAAGGGGGTGCATGCGTCTGGAGTTCGTTTGCAGTGGCTGGAGGCCCTGGCGCACCCATTCTCTCTCTCTCTCTACCTGCCTATTTCTGTATCTCTCTCTCTCAAATAAATAAATAAATAATAAAATATTTAAAAAATACCTTGGTTCTTAGGCTTCCTAGGCAAGTGCCTTAACCGCTAAGCCAGCTCTCCAGCCCTACCCCCTAATTTTTAATACCTCACTTACTGCTCATTTCCTCGTTGAGTGTACTTTTGTGATCCTGAAATATTATGTAAAACCTATTGGAAACTTTGAAGTTTTACTCCCAATGCTAAGCTCTGCAGTTTAAGTTCAAGTTAAACAACTTTAGCCTCCAATGTTCCAATTAATCCTATATGGATGTGATTATTTACTGTGGGAACCAGGCATGGTGCAAGAACAGGGTGTGGTGTTTTGTGATCCTCAGTCTCAAAGCGTTTAGTGTGCTCGAGGTTAAGAGTCATCATTCCCACATAAAAACACAGTTCCCACACACAACCACAGTAAGGTGCACTGTGTCAAACATTCCGTCAAAGGATGCCAGCTCCAGGCACAACAGAGGAGTCCCCAGAGCAGTGAGAAGGTGAGGATTATTTAGGAATTTCGAGAGGGCTTGAGGATATCCATCACCTAGGTGCATGCAGGAGGAGGAACTCTTTTTGTCAGTGGAGAAAGAAAAGAACTGCATGTGACAGACATTTGAGAAACAAGCATGTGTTTGAAAGCAGGAAGTGGGCGACTGTTTAAGGAGAACTTTGAAAATCGAGCAGAGGCGTCTAAGTGGGTACAGAGAGCAAGCAGTCTTAGATGACCTTATTCAGTAGTTACTGAGTTTGAGCACACGGGACTACTTAAATTGTCAGCAGTACTGCAGGAGACCTTGAGAGCAGGACGTCAGTTTAAACTGGAGATCAGTTGATCAGGGACTTGTGCTAACACAGGATGCAACAGAGACAGAATAATTCAATATTTTGGCGGGAAGGAATGTGGCTTTGTCTGTTGTTGGTTTTTAAAAATATTTATTTATTTGAGAGAGAGAGGAAGGGAGAGATAGAGATAATGGGTGTGCCAGGGCCTCCAGCCACTGCAAGTGAACTCCAGATGCATGCACCACCTTGTACATCTGTCTTAGGTGGGTCCTCAGGAATCGAACCTGAGTCCTTTGACTTTGCAAGCAAACGCCTTAACTGCTAAGTCATCCCTCCAGCCCTTGTCTGGCTTTTGTTGTCCTAACAAAGTGTCTGAAGATGAGGTTTAGTTGGCTCCCAGTTTTGGAAACTCAGAGGCCAAGATCAAACAGTTTTAACTGTTTGGCCTCTGATGAGGAGGACTCCCTTGCCATGTGACATGAACAGTGAGAAGGGAACCAGCTGCATTTGAGAAGGGCAAGCAGGTGAGGTTTCACCATAACAACCAGAACTTAATGCCATCACACGGGGAACCAAGCTTGAAAGGACAAACAGAAGAGATCAAGAAGACCCGCTCAGTTAAAAGGAAGGAGAGATGTGAGTTCACGTGTTACTGATAAGAGAGGAAAGTGGCTTGCAGAATCAGGAGTGAGGCAGGGTGACATCTGCTCTTAGACACAGGTTGAACTTGAGGTGGTGGAGGAACAATAGGGCACGGACATCTCACAGGTTATGCAAGACTGAAACTAGACGGGACTAAAGAGTAGGCGGGCATGCAAATATTGACACTGGCTAATTGTTTTTTTGAGAGAGTCAGAGAGGGAGACAGAGAGAAATAGAGAATGCGTGCACCAGCTGCCTCTCAGCTGCTGTGAATGAACTCCAGATGTGTGAACCCCCTTGTGGGCAAGTTCGGCATTGCGCCCTTGAGTCACTTCGTCTGGCTAAACGTGGGACCTGGAGAATTGAATGGCGTTCTTAGGCTTAGCAGGCAGGCGCCTTAACTGCTAAGCCATCTCTTCAGCCCAACACTGGCTAATTTTATGAATATAGGTAAGCTCTCCAGGGGGAGAGATGAGCAGAAATATAAAAACCAAACTCAGGGGAAGGAGAAAAAGAGGGAGACAACAACAAAAAAAGGAAAGTGTTTTAAAGGTCTACTTCAGCAAAAAAAAAAAAAAAAAAAAAAAAAAAAAAAAAAAAAAGATGTGGTTAGTAACGGGTGGTGGGTAAGCAGCAAAAATGAATTGCATCCTGAAGCTCTAGAGAGACAGATGCTGACCAAACAGTTAGGAGCTGCAGTAGGCACAAGAGAGGCTATACATGGATCCAGCCCTATGAAGGGACTGGGCTGCAGTCAGCAAAGTCACCTTCCAGGAAGAAAGAAAAAAAAAGCTGACACTCAGCAACCAGGATTAAGTAATCCCAACTAGGCAAAACCAGTGGATTTTGATGTTTTAAAATGTATACATTTTTTGTTTTTGTCCATGCTCCTTGAGCACCATTTCAGGGCAATGTTGTAGTATAGTAACAACATGAATCTTTAGGGAAACTATGTCTGCATTATTTAATAGACATACAACTCTGACTTTCTGTTCCCTCCCTCCCCACTCTCCCTGCTTTCCTGACTTCCTTCCTTTCTTCCTTCCTTCTTCCTCCCTGCCCCCTTTCTCTCTATTCTCTCCTTCTCTCCTTCTCTGTTCTTTTATTTTCTTTCTTTCACTGGATACTTGAACCTCCTGAAGTGACCACATGATCCATTAATAGACTGTGACCTGCTAATCTGGAAAACACCAGCCTAAATGGAATTAAAGCTCAACTATAAAATGATTCTCTTATATCAGTTGTTGCCAAAACAAAAATAAACCCTGAAATTCTATTTAGTCAGTATTATGTGAAGGAAAGATTAATACATTAGAAGAACACTAAGTGATTTAGCCATTCCATCCTAGTTCATTTGTTCGATTCTGAAAAAGTATTGTAGTAAAAGCTGCCTCAGAATGGTCTCAGAAAAAATAGTAGGACTGCTATGGCCAGGTGTGGTGGCACACACCTTTAATCCCAGCACTCAGGACACAGAAGTAGGAGGATCACCATGAGTTCAAGGCCATGCTGAGACTACATAGTAAATTCCAGGTCAGCCTAGGCTAGAATGAGACCCTACCTCAAAAAAAAAAAAAAAAAAAAAAAAAAAAAGAATAAATATGAGAGGCTGGAGAGATGGCAGTTTCCCTGCAAAGCCTAATGACCAGGGATGAATTCCTCAGTATCCACAAGTATCCACATAAAGCCAGATACACAAAGTCGCACATGCGTCTGAAGTTCATTTGCAGAGGCTGGAGGCACTGGAGTGCCCACTCTGTCTGTCTCTCTTCTATCTCTCTCTGCTTGCAAATAAATAAATAAAAATATTTAAACATTTTAAAAAGAACTAAATTGATGGTTGTCTTCACTTTAAAATCCATTTAATATACAGAATATCCCCATGAGTCATTATTAATGACCCCTTTTTAAAAATGATTATAGGGCTGGAGAGATGGCTCAGCAGGTGAAGCGCTTGCCTGCAAAGCCTAACTACCTGGTTTGATTCTCCAGTACCCATATAAAGCCAGATGCACAAAGTGGCACATATATCTGGAGTTCTTTTGCAGTGGCTAGAGGCTCTGGCATGCCCATTCTCTTTCTGTCTCTCTGTCTCTCTCTGCATGCAATTAATAAAATATATTTTAAATCCTTATAAAGGCTTATTATGCATAAACAAGAGTCTTCCAATGAATCAAAAAGAGCTTTAATAAGTTAAAATTTTAGTACTTTATGCCATTTGCATTTAAACTTTGATTTCTTTAAGTCCCATGCAAGAGATAATTTTTGGTTTCTGCCCAGGAATAACTCAAGACAGAAAGACAAAGTTTCCTTTCACTCCATAAGCAGTTCCCAACTATTGCAGTCTAGTCTACTTGCAAAGAAGGAAACGACCTGATATTTAAATTTAAAACTCACATTTCAGTGGGACACATCAGATATCCTTTTATTAGTCTATTACTCTTTAATTCAAGTTTAAATAATTCTAATAAAATCCTATAAAAAAAAGAAAAAGAAATCCGGGCATGGTGGTGGACACCTTTAATTCCAGCACTCGGGAGGCAGAGGTAGGAGGATTGCCATGAGTTCAAGGCCACCCTGAACTACAGGGTGAATTTCAGGTCAGCCTAAGCTAGAGTGAGACCCTACCTCAAAAAACAAACAAGAAAGAAAGAAAGAAAGAAGAAAAGAAAAGAAAAGAAAAGAAAAACTTTACCCAACAGTTGTCTTCAGGTGTTTTTTGTGGCAGTGATTTTGGCCATAAAACTTTAGTTCAAAAATTCAAAGTTTAGAAGCCATCTGGAGTTATCATTCCACAAAGAATACATTTATAGAGTTAGTTCTTGTTCAATGTCAGTCTAAAGACTTTAAATTCTAATTTAATAAGAAGGACAAGTATATGAAAAAGAAGGGAATTTTTTGGTTATAAAACCTAGTATATGATCCAGTTGTAGTATCTCCTACTTACGTAAATTAAGTCACATAAACATGAGGTAGATTTCTGTTTGTTAGTTACAAGGGTAGGAAAGACAGAAATATCAAATGAAGAAATGGGTCCTAGGTCCTTCTTTGCTAAGGAAACTGGTGGCATGGAGGAGTGGTTATAGAGCTGTACTATATTTTATATTGTCACTAAACTTCCCAGTAACCAGCGTGATTATGTGGAATTTGAAATGGAAAGGATGGAAATATAAAGGAGGTCTCAGGTCAAACATTTCTTTTCCTAAACTTGACCCTCTAGATTCACTCTCACAACATCAACTGTTCAGTTGACAGGGCTGCCTGGATCTTTTAAATATAATTCTCCACCATTTTTACTGGCCTCATTACAAAAACAATTGATTTACTACTCTATCAACAGTTACTAACATGGGTATGGTTTTTGCATGCCAAACATTGTTGTGAGTGCTTTAAAATACCTAGTAATTTTTTTAAGCCTAACAACCTGGGAGGGAGAAATGATCTCCCCATTTCTACAGAAGAGTCTGAGGCACCAAGACACCAAGTTATCTGTTAACCTCTATAAATTCCAGATCCCTTGGCTGCTCAGAGCAATAGCTCAGTCCTCCAGCTGTTCACTGCCCTTCCTCCCGGCCACGGCTCTCCCCATAGTTTCCACGAGGATAACGGAACAAGGAAGAAGAGGGAGCAGGCCAAGAGAAGTAGCCAAGAAGGCACAGAAATGGGCTTTATTGTGTGGACTTTAGAATCTTTACCTGCATTCTGTTAGCCTTTCACCCTCATTTTCTTTATTAAGTAACCTTTTCTTAATTCTCCATAAACTCAATTTTCTCTTTTTCTTTTTTTCCTTGGTCCCAATAGCAGTAGACAATGGGCAAAAGTTATCCCATGAGTCTGTCATGTAGGTACGCAGAATCTTTTCTTCAGAGAATATTGGGGGATCTAAGAACGGTGATTCAAAATAGAAGAAGAGGGTTGAGGGAAGAAGTTGATAAGAGGAAAGAGGAAGAGAGAAAATAGTAAAGAAAGGGTCAAAGAGGATGGGTGAAGCAAGAATTTGATAGCACGTGCTGGGTAAACTGAAAGCTGAGAATTCATACACTTAGAGAATCATACCCTGGTCCTAGAAGTGCTATCATTATTTCATTAAGAAGCTGTTTTAGGCTCTACAGCTAAAGGTGCTTGTTTGCAAAGCCTTGACAGCCTGGGTTCAATTCCTCAGCCACCCATATTAAGCCAGATGGACATTAGTTTGCAGCAGTAAGAGACCCTGGTGCGCGTGCGCACACACACACACACACACACACACACACACACACATGTGCACATGCAAATAAATAATTTTTAAATGCATGGACAAGGTCTAGCACAGCAATTGTAAAATACATATATTGTTTTATACAAAATATAATATATCTCCATCTTCTCATTCTAATCCCACTGCCTGTAAATTTAGTAATTTTCATACACTAATAAATGTAAAATTATATGTGTGTGTTTGTTGTTTCTTAAAATATAGAAGACATCTGGAAAAAAAGCTGTTTCAGGGCTAGAGAGATGGTTTAACAAGTAAGCACTTGCCTGTGAAGCCTAAGGACCCTGGTTCGAGTCTCAATTCTCCAGTACCCATGTAAGCCAGATGCACAAGGTGGTGCATATATCTGGAGTTCATTTGCAATGGCTGATGGCCCTGATGTACCCATTATCTCCCTCCCTCCCTCTCTCTCTCTCGCTCTCAAATATATATAAAAGTAAAAACAAAAAAAATTTAAAAAGCTGTTTCAGAGGACTGGAGAGATGGACAGCTAAGGCATTTATTTGCCTGCAAAACCTGACAACCCAAGTTCAATTCCCCAGTACCCACACAAAGCCAGATGCACAATGGTGCATGTATCTGGAGTCTATTTGCAATGACTGGAGGCCATGGCATGCCCATTCTATCTCTGTCTTCTGTCTCTCTCTGCTTGCAAATGTATAAATTAACTAATTTTAAAAAGTTATTTCAAATTTTTTATCATGAGTAAGGACAGGCAAACTTTGAAACTATGTTCAAAATCACCTCATAAAATGACAAGCAAAAAGTAAAAATGCTTTATGGATATAAACCAGTTACCCATTATAGGGTTTAAAATCAGTGCACGAGTCAAAAATACGAATTCACATAACAACAACTGATTGCCCACCCCCTTTAAAGTACTATGAAACATACTGAGAAATGCCACCACTCCCTACCTCATCTTTGCTACCCCACTAGGGTTCTCACACACAATGACTGCTTTGTCTCAGTCACTAGAAGATTAACATCCATTTAAGTGGGGATTTCTCAGACATTTTTGAGATTTCTTAGGATCCAGAAAAAATGATCAAGATACATTTGAAATGTTGAATTCACTTCAGGGAAAGGTATGGAAAATTCATGCATGAATCTGATGCCCCAAAATATTTGCTAAACAAAGAGTGTTGTGGGAAGAGCTCACCTGTGAAGTGATGGCAGGAAAGAAGTTAATGTGGAAATTGGGAACTGTTTTGAGAAAGAAGTGGCCAATGAACAGGACCTAGAATAATGACTGGAATGCAAACATGGGCTTGGGGAGGAGAGGAAAAGAGACAGTTCAGAAGGAGAGTGACAGGGAGAATTTCAGCTGTTTTATCAGTAGGAGGGATGGAGCAGGGAGTTAAGACATTCCAAGAGACACTAGTATGGGAAGTTTTAAAGTACACAAGAGAAAATGCTGTGGTTAGTGGGGGTGGGGTGGGATATCAAGTAAGTTGCTGTAAACCAAAAAGATGACAAGAGGAGATTAGAAGCCAGAGCTCAGGCCAAATCATGGTAAGAAATACAATGACGTTATACAACTTATGCCTACCGTCCAATGGCTATCTCATCTGTTCATTATGGACATTGTATCCAGAAGCAACCTTTGACTCAGGGTTTGCCACACAGAAGACAAAAAGCAAAAGAAACCCTAACCATTCACTGAGCAAGATGTACTATAATGACTTATGAAACACATACTCTATTCTAGACAGTCCTGAAAGTAAGTGAAGCCTGTGTTTCGTGAATTTAACACGGTAATTTATCACATACTGTAAAGGGAGCCACAGGCAGGATGTGGGAGGACTTCAGAGATGTTTCCGAGGCAGATACCCGACCCAAGAATCAGGAAGTGGTTCTGCTGCAACCTGGAATTAAACCTGATAGTGGAAGGACAGTAGAAAAGCCAAGAGTTTTTAGAATGCAAAAAAAAAAAAAGCATACTTATATTCTGTCTCTTCCATTTAATTGGTCACATGCACTTGACTTGTTTCTAAACCAGGTACCAGTATTTCCTGGTGATCATATGAGATAACTCACAGAGGATGGTCCACATCAGCTATTATATGGACACTTATATTTCCCTTCTGAAGAAAACAGTCATGCCTCTTTACCACAGTTAGTTAGTGGGTGGCTGACATTTCAAAGAGAGGGGATATTTACTTTTCAAAATGCTATAATGTTAATATACTTTCTCTTAAAAGTATATTGATTAAGGGATGGAGAGTTGGCTCGGTGGTTAAAGGGGCTTGCTTGTAAATCCTGACAGCCTGGGTTTGATTCCCCAGTACCCATGCAAAGCCAGATGCACAAACTGGCACATATGTCCAGAGTTCATAGGCAGGGGCAGGAGGCCCTAGCATGCTCATTCTTTCCCTTTTCCCTCTGCCTTCCCCTCTCCTCTTTCTGCTTGCAAATAAATAAAATATTTTAAAAAGTATATTGATTACATATGAGTTCATTAAAATACTGATTGCAGGAGCTAGAGAAATGGCTTAGTAGTTAAGGTGTTTGCCTGTGAAGCCTAAGGACCCCAGTTCAGTTCTCCAGGTCCCGTGTAAGCCAGATGCACAAGGGGGTGCACATGTCTGGAGTTCGTTTGCAGTGGCTAGAGGCCCTGGTGCACCCATTCTCACTCTCCCTCTCTCTCCTTCCCTCTCTCTGTCTCTAATAAATAAATAAGTAAAAAAAAAAATCTTAAAAACAACAACAACACTGATTGCAGACTGGGGAGATGGTTCAGAGGTTAAAGATACTTGTTCGCAAAGCCTGTTGGCCGAGGTTCAATTCCCTAGTACCCACATAAAGCCAGAAGAACAAAGGGGACATGTGCTGGGGTTAGTCTGCAGTGGCAAGAGGCCCTGGTGCACCCACTCTCTTTCTCCCCTTATCTCAAGTAAATATTCAAACATATTTTTCTATCTTATTTTGTGTGAGAGAGAAAGAGGTGAGGGAGAGAAAGAGCAAGAGAGAGAGAATGGGCACGCTGGGACCTTCAGCCATTGTGAATGAACTCCAGACAGTGCAAATGAACTCCAGACACATGCGCCCCCTTGTGGCACATGTGCAACATTGCGTGCTTGCGTCATTGCATCTGGCTACATGGGTCCTGGAGCATGAGCTCTTAGGCTTTGCAGGGAAGCGCCTTAACTGCTAAAGCGGGCTGGGGAGATGGCTTAGCGGTTAAGGCGCTTGCCTGCAAAGCCAAAGGACCCAGGTTCGACTCCCCAGGACCCACATAAGCCAGATGCACAAGTGGGCGCACACATCTGGAGTTCGTTTGCAGTGGCTGGAGCCCCTGGCGTGCCCATTCTCTCTCTCTCTCTCTACCTGCCTAGTTCTGTCTCTCTCAAATAAATAAATAAAATATTAAAAAAAAATAGGGCTGGAGAGATGGCTTAGTGGTTAAGGCGCCTGTCTCCTAAGCCTAAGAACACTGGTTCCAATCTCCAGTGGTTCCAGCGGTTCCAATCTCCAGGTCCCACGTTTAGCCAAATGCAAAGTGACACAAGGGCACAATGCCACACTTGACCACAAGGAGGCGCACGCATCTGGATTTCCTTCTCAGCAGCTGAGAGGCTGCTGGCGCGCCCATCTCTGTCTTCCTCTCCCTGTCTCTGTTTTTCTCTGTGTCTCTCTCCAAAATAAATAAATAAATAATTTAAAAAATAAAAACAAAATAACAATTGCTAAGGGCCACTTAATACATCCCAAATACTGTTGAGACTGAGAGCAGATGGTCTTCCATTATCCTTGACTGGAAAGAACACTAAGGTTTGCCTAAGCACTACCACTCGATGAACATGAGACAGAGCTGGTATGTGTCAATATGGCCCTGTCAATTAGGGTGACTGAAACCTGAGTGGAATCAGTCTGTCACTTTGTTTAGAGCACAGTCAGTTGTAGACAGATTTGTGGAAAAAGAGGAAAAGAGAATATGAAATCTTGGGTGAATATTTGGTTGTATAACAAAATCTTGAACTTGATCTTTTGGGGTTTTATTGTGTAGACACTTGGTATTCTCTTTTGCAATAAACCAGCTTCTAGTGTTAATGACTTCACTGTGGAAGACAGTAAGTGATCAAAGCCAGCCTTTGAGTTCATAACAGTGGATGCAAAAAGTTATTTTAATTTATTCAAAGTTCACATCTCATCTAACCACGTTTCTTAGGTGTAAATTGAAAAATTCTTATGGCCTCCTATATAAAAAGTAATATCTAATGCATAAGTTATAGCATATTAAAAGAAGTAATTCTAGATTTACACTGTTCTGGCTTCATCTTTGCTGGCAAAAGTTTGATAGCAAATTAACAGAGCTCTTTTAAATAATTTGCCTAGATCTGTTCAATTGAACATAAATAAGATTTCCCCCAATTGCGTCCACCTTGGTACTTTAAGAAGAGACCATTTCCTTCTGATTTTCTCCCAGTTTCTTTCAATCTGTGTTCCAAAATGCAAATTTTAATGCAATTAGGCCTCACAAAATCCAGCCCTCTACATTTTGAAAGTCAAGGAGTTCAATGATTCTATCTAAAGTGACCCATTTTAAATGGTGACCCATTTCGAAACCCATGAGTTATTTATTCAAGCTGTTCTATATTTGAGAAATGGGAAAGTTATTTACTTTTACTACAAATCTCGGTTTGAATGCCTTTTATTAAAAGGGAAATTTGACTTATGTTTTAATGAAATATGTGTCTCTTTTTTTTACTCCATAGGGCCTGGACATTTTTTTGTTTTTATTTTTGGACTTTATCTTGAAAATGCATCCCCATCTCCTGAGTTTTCATTGTAAGCAAAGCAATTAGCAGCATCTATACTGCCTACTCCATCTTCACTTCCTCAGGTTACAGAGCCCAGTCTTAGTCTGTCGTGGGAGAGTCTGTCTCCCTGGGGAGACCGATGATCATTAGTCAATCTCATCCATGGTGACTGCTCAGTAAATGCTGATAGATGGAGTGGGAGTGAGGTGGGGTGGGGAGTGGGAGACTGAGCATTTTAAATATACAATGGAAGCCCTTCAGGTAGAGAGCGTATCTTGTTTTAAAAGCTAAGGACTGGACCCCTCAATCTACCATAGGCTTCTTTTGATAGCATGCCCTCACCCAGTGGGCCTGCCTCCAGGGTCTCACACTTGGAATCGCCCTACCACCCAAGCCTCTTGTGACAAAATCTGAACCTCAGCAGCTACTCGCTCACCACCCTCTGGGCGTTCAAGGTGGGATGAGTTCTGCACCACTACTTCCTACATCTCCTTTCAATCATCCTTTTTCTGGGTCAGTCTCAGCTTCTCACCTCCCCTCTCCCTTCCCCACAACTGGGACCAGGCTAGGTTTCCCAAAATAAAGGCACAGAGGAACAAATTCAATTCTAAAAGATGTACTTTCATTAGAGTTACCCTACATATCCAGACCCATGCTCTTTTCAGCCACTCGGCAGTGACAGTATTACTGTTCCCTTAACATGACCCATAACTTATGAAAACCTCCACTGTTGGAAAGACTCACAGAGTAGTCAAAGCTGAATCACAAGTTAGTTCTATCCATTTCGGTACCCGAACAAGCAATTCACTTAGTCACATCAGCATGCAAAATAGCATGACATTGTCAAAGAAAAATGTGAGTAGTGGCCCAGACTTTCTCACCAGGCAGAGCTCTTCAGTTTCCCAGTTTCCTTTGCCCACTTCCCTATTTCCATCTTCCCAGAAAACGTCCCCAATAGGTCTGTTTTCCCATTCTCAACCCGCCTGCAGCCGCGCCGCTCGAATTCCGTCCAGCAGCCCGGGAGAGGCGGGAAGCTGGAGACCCGGGCCCGAGGCCAGGCGGTGGGCTAGGCCCAGCCCTCCACCCTCCTTCCCTGCGGGACCGCGGCTTCTCCCGAGCTCCCCGGGAAAGGAGCGCCCGGCCGGCCCCGGCAATCGGTCCCCACCACCGGGACCTCGTAGCGCCGCGTCTACCTGGCCTTCCAGGGCGGCACAGGGCGCGGAGTCCCGGCCACCGCCCAGCGCCCGCGCCGCCGGGCCGGAGAACAAAGGCGCTGGGCGGGCGGATGCGCCCTCCTCGGCGTGCTGGAGGAACGCGGGACAGCCCCGGTCCGCACCGGCCACAGCCGCCCCGACTTGCCTAGGAGGAGCCGGGCACCCTTGGTCCGCAGCCACGCCACCCGGTGCCCCGGCGCACACTGCAGCCGCGGGCAGCCGGAGCCCACGGCCGCCTCCGCGCCACGCTGCCCCTGGGCGCTCCACCCGGCCCGCCGCGGGAGTGGAGAGGCGCGGGCCGGGACCCGGGCCGGTGGGGCGGAGCTAGGCGGCCTCGAGACCCGAACCCGTGGCCCGCAGCAGGACCCCATCCGGAATCCCGCCGGCGGCACAAAGAAACTACATCCGAGACCGGAGTCTCACGTCGTCCCGCGTACGAAAACTTCCCCAGAAAGCAAGAAGCATGTCCACCCACCGAGGGGCCGTGTGCCCGCGCGTTAAGATGCGGCCGGCTGGAGCAGGGTTCGGGCCCCCACCCCTCCACGGAGCACACGCATTCATTCCACGGACCACAACTGGTTTGGAGACTTTTTTTTTTCCACCAAGACGCCGAGTGTTGGAGCCTCACGACCCTCGCGTGCAGTCCGTGCAGCAGTTACTCACGGCTGGAGCTTCGGGGGGCCTAAATAACAAAGGAAGGAAATTCTAATTTCTACCCAACTATGGCTGCACTGCAACGGTCCGGGTTTAAAAATCAAGCCCTTCCCTTCTGGTTTTCTTTCCCCCAAAGATTTCATCTTCGGTGTTCAGGTTAATGACAAAGGTAAGCAGAACTCACCAAGTGCAAGCTCGAGTTCCCCAAACGTCCCAAACCGAGGTCAGCTTTCCTCGCGGGCGTGGAGCGCAAGTCACTGGTCCGCAGAACAAAACTTGCGCGCTTCGAGCGGAGCGTGGGGACAGCAGCCAGGCTCCGCCGGCGTCCCTGCGGGGAGCGGGCCGACTGGGACGGTCCTGAGCGGCGGCTCCGGCCCGGCCCGGGCACTGCCCCGGAGCCTCGCTGCCTGCGCCTCGCCTGCACCTCCAGGCGTCACTGCTGAACTCAGGCAGCCCGCCGGTCCGCCCACACCGGTCCTGTTTGTAAGGCTGATGGGCCCCGCCCTAATGTGTTCTAGTCTGGAGAAGTCCAGGAAATGATCCCCCCACCCACAACACCCACAACACACACACACACACACACACACACACACACACACACACACACACACACACGCCCCACCTCTGCAGGTAATTGAACTCATTGACTCCCAGGGCCAAATGTGAGCCAGAATCCCCATGGATGTCCAGCCTCTTCCCCACGCACATAGCTAGATATTAATAGGAGAATGTAGAGGACCGCTGGAAACAGCTTGTAAGGAACCCTGTTCCCCAAATATTGTTCTATCCCTCTTCTTTTAGAACAAAACACAACAGTCCGATGGAATTATTACTTTGAACAGATAGATGTAGACATATAGATGTATTTTTAAAAAAGCAAATATTTAGCCCAAATCAGTAAAATCAAAGCAGCTTTAGGTTTGTTACTGTGCAAAGTCAATGAGCTCAAGGGAGTTTGCTGAATCTGAGTTTCAAACTTTACATTCAACTTTGTGTTGTTGTATTGTTATTTCAGATTCGATTTTTTTTTTTTCATTTTTCGGTTTTTTTCAAGGTAGGGTCTCACTCTAGCCCAGGCTGACCTGGAATTCGCTATATAATCTCAGGGTGGCCTCGAACTCATGGCGATCCTTCTACCTTTGCCTCCCGAATGCTGGGATTAAAGGCGTGTGCTACCATGCCCGGCTCAGATTCGATTTTAAGGACGTTTTGTTAAGGCTTTTAAAAAGCCCTACTTGCCGGGCGTGGTGGCGCACGCCTTTAATCCCAGCACTCGGGAGGCAGAGGTAGGAGGATCGCCAAGAGTTCGAGGCCACCCTGAGACTACATAGTTAATTCCAGGTCAGCCTGGACCAGAGTGAGACCCTACCTCACAAAACAAAACAAAACAAAACAAAACAAAACAAAACAAAACAAAAAAAAAAAAAAAAAGCCCTACAGCATATTTGGAATCATGAATTCTTTTCAGGCATTATCCCCCAGAAGGCATGGCTCACCACCTGCTGTGCTCAGGGACAAGCGCATAAGACCACCGGCAGCGCTCCACGTGAGGGCATTTCCACCCAGTACAGAAAATCTAATCAAAAGCCTATGGGTGGGGAGGTCATAAACTCTAAGGAGGAAAGTACTACATATGTCTGGCTAAATGGATCTATTATGCTCACCAAACTGCCCTCCAAATACGTTTATGCTCATATATTACTGTTACTCTCATTTGTGGTCACAGAAGTTTCTCTTTCAGATTGTGGTGACCACTGGGAAGACTCAAAACTCATCAAAATGTTGAGAAGAAATGACTGGTGGGTTCAGCACTAAGTGAGACATCTCTGTTACATCTTCTAAGGCTGGGGACCATTGTGGTGGAAAGGATGTAAGAGCCAAAGGGAGGAGAGGAGTGCTTTACAAAACTGTCTTCCAGACACAAAGTATCTGTGATATTCATGACCTCACAGGGCCTGGATCTGCCTACAGAAAACCTGCATAATTGGAACGGGGAAATGATGACAGCAAAACAGAAAAGAGTGGTGGAAATAAGAAGAGATTCTCTGGGCTGGGAAAATGGCTTAGTGGTTAAGGCATTTGCCTGCGAAGCCTAAGGACCAGGTTTCCATTCCCCAGGACCCATGTAAGCCAAATGCACAAGGGGGCACATGCACCTGGAGTTCATTTGTAATGGCTGGAGGCCCTGGCACACCATTTGCTCTTTCTCTTTGCCCCTTCCTCTCTCTCTCTCTCTCAAATAAATAAATAAAATATCTTTAAAAAATTTTTTTAAAAAGAAGAGATTCACTGGAAGTGGTATTCTGGAAGGAGGAAAGGGAGGATGGTGAGAAGGGATATGACCATATGAATGGAAGTTGTCAATAAAAGTTTAAAGTAAAAGACCACAGGCAGAAATATTCACATAATATGACTCCTGAAAGAGACAGAAAGTGACCCACAAATAATAAGCCCATTCCTTGTTACTACAGGACCAATAACATCCCTTCTCTGCTAAAATCTTGGCTGTAATCCCATATACATTCTGCCCCTAAGACACAAGTGTATGTTGTATAGACGTACAAGTATTCAATTATGACTTTTTTCCTTTGAGGTCACTTGGAACCACTTTTGCATGTCATCTTATATACAGGAACGTGTAAGACTCTACCCACAAGATACACAGACTGACATAAAATTGATATATATTAAAAGGACAGGCCAGGCGTGGTGGTGCATGCCTTTAATCCCAGCACTTGGAAGGCAGAGGTGGGAGGATCACCATGAATTAGAGGCCACCCTGAGATTACATAGTGAATTCCAGGTCAGCAGTGAGATCCTACCTCGACAAACCAAAAAAAAAAGGACATATTCATCCCATCCTATATACAGATACATAGGCCAGATTAAAAGGAAATCCAGCTGGGCATGGTGGTGTAGTCCTGCACTTATGAGTCTGAGTCAGGAGGATTACCATGAGTTCATAGCCAACCTGAGCTGTATAGAAACAAACAACAACAAAATCCCAAAGTTCAGAGATTGGTGAGATGTGAGAGGTTCGGTGCAAGACAGCCTGAGGATGAGAAATGGCAAAGTTAGGTAAGGTGGCCCAGAATGCCAGCTCTGGGCCCACACACATGTATGATGTATGATAGCTGTGCACATACACATCAGGGGACAGGAAAGGGAGGTCCCTTTGTCTGTGTGGGAAGATTTCCTAAAGCAGGCTGGCCCCTCAGCCATCAGAGCAGAGAGAAAGGGGAAAGAATAGCAGGTTGGATAGAGTAGCATGAAGCGGTGGGATGGGTTAGGAATGAAAGCAGATGACAGTCATGATGCTGACTTGGCCAGCATGAGGAAGAAGTTCAATGTCAGTGTGCTCTACGGCCCACAATAGCTGCCTGTGAGCAGAAAGCCCTGGAATTCTGTGCACAAATGACTCTGAATCCCACTAGGAATGTGCTGTGCCGAACACCAGAGGACCATGGAAAAATATCAGAAAGATAAAGCCAGCATCAAGATGGTAATTCGAAAGGGAGAGGAATTTGCATTCACATGTTAGAATTCTCAGGGGTAGATAGGCAGAGAAAGACAGAGAGCTTTATTGATTCTGGTGTGAGAACCAGAGAGTGAAATAGTGGGGAATATATCATTAGTTATGGGAAGAGTACTAAACCCTGAGTGCAAGAGAACATACCAGACTGCTGTGCATAGAAGAGGCCAGTGTTACTGACGTCCTGAAACCATGAGTAGGCTTGAAAACTGCTTGGCATAATTCCCGGCACAACTGAATTATGTCACCATAGCATCAGGTCGAACTTACTCAGCTTAAGTTGCTTTCTGGATTCTGCCAGCTCAGGCCCTATACAGATGCTGTCCTGTGAACTTGGGCATACCACAGGCTTGGGATTCTGACACTGACCAGAGTCCATGCAACCGCAACCCAGCTTCCTGTGTGAGATCTCAGGCAAGCTACCCAAGCTTCTCTGTGCCCTTCATACCTGCCTGCTGGATCAGTGAGGACCAAGAACAGGCACAATGAAGGGCCGAGCACAGTGACTGGCATCATCCTAATGGTTTACATAGTTATTGTGCTCATGCCACCACAGGCTTCTCTCCCTTGAAGAGAAAGCAGAGGTGGCTTCACACTGTGAGCCAGCTACACTGCTGCGAGATCTGCTGTTTCACATCTCTGGGAATTCCAGTTGCTAAAACAGCATTGCTCGTTAAAATAATGTCAATTTCTGCTGGCTGCCTCTCCCTCTACTACTGCCCACCAGTCCCTCCAATCCATGCAACCTTCTACAGTGGTTATTTCTCCCATGTGCACTCATTGGTGAAGTCTCTCATTGACTTTAATCCCAGTTTGTATTTCTAGCCCTGACTCCAGTCTCCAGCATAGTGTCTATAAACCAGAATCTCCAAATATACATTCTAGAAAGAGATCGGATGGGGTTTCGAGTGCCCCAAGTGCCAGAATCCACTTTGTTTTCACCAGTGGATTCATTATCACTAAAGGTCACTAGCATTTTGCTGTTGCATAGATGTTCTGTTTTCCTGACTGGTTCGAGTCTTTAGACCTTTGTCTTGAAGATAGAAACTGATTCCCTCAAGAACCCCCACAATGCCTGGCACAGAGTAAATGCATACTGTATGAACTGCCAGGTGCCTCCAGTCAGCAAATGTCCATGCTTTCATTCCAAGAAGCTCCATTCGTAGTACAAGGGCTTCAGTGTGCTTTGCCCTCGATGCTACCACGGCTCCAGAGCTCACACTGGAGGCTTGCTCATCCATACCCAGACATTCTCCCCACCCCTTGTGTGGTTTGGCACCAGCAGCATTCCTCCTCAATTCTGGGACTTTGGCAGTTTGATGAAACTATGTTAGGTACACTCAAAACAGAAGGGATGAAGTGTACAGCCAGAGCAGAAGGCCTCACAACAGACCATTCTAAGAACCGGCTGTGTTCTAGACTCTTCTTCTCAGCCTGGGAGGGGCCTTCTGTGACTGACCCTCTCCATCATGTCAACACACATGAAAAACTTCTCATATGCTCTTTGGCCCTGCAGGGCCCCATGGGCATAGGGACAGTCAAGGAGGGACAGGCCCTGCTTGCTAGAATCTCTTTAGCCCAGTAAAACTGTCCTATGGGTAGGGTGGGCTTCATCCAGGGGTGGGGAGAGATTGATTTGATTTCACTTCAATGCTATAAATGTTCAGGCAGCCTCTGTGACAATAACGTGTTTATCTCTATTTTCCTAAAAATGTCATAGTTTTATTTCTCTTCACAGCTGAATGAAGTTACATTGTGTATAGATACCTGTATTAGTCAGTGTCTCATTGCTGGGTCAAAATACTTGACAAAAATCTGTTTAAGGGAGGAAGAGCGGATTTCAGCTTACAGTTCAGGTTATATTCCCTCATGATGTGGAATGCATGGTTGCAGGAGCTTGAGACAGCTGGTCACATTTAGCACAGTGAGGAAGCAGAGTGTGATGCATGCTAATTCTCAGCCAGTTCTTTCCTTTTGTGTATAGTCCAGGATCCTAACCCATAGAATGGTGCCATCCACACTTAAGGTTGGATGGAAGTTTTCCTCAGCACAACTGGAGGGGTGTAATTAGAAATCCAGAGACTGTTGTGACTGGTCACTGGTTATGGATGTCAGACTTGAACTGCAGATGTTTGATGTTTACCTGATTGTTACTGAGTTTACATTGGTCCAGTCTCTCCTTGTAACAATGGAAATAGTTACTCTGTGCCATTATGTGTTGGAAGTATGTAGCTTCTTTTGATTTTACAGGACTCACGATCAAGAAACAGTTTAAAAGTAGTAAAGACTATGGGGACCTTTGAATTTGAACCAAATATAATTTACAATGTGAGGTCATCATGAGTCTATTGGCGGCCAGGGGTGAAATGCAGTAGGTAGTTTGAATGTATGTCCCCCAGAGACTCAGGTGTTTTATTAAAGCTTGTAACTTGGGTCTCTAGCCTCCTGGTTGGAAGAGGTATCACTGTGGGTAGTGGGGGAAATCCTGGGGTCTAGTCCTAAGGTGTGTTTGGGGGTGGATCTGAATTCTGGTCTAAAAGTATACAGAGATGGTTTGAGCTCTGGCTGTTAGGTGGTGTCTTTCTGCTTGGATTTATGAATGGGAGCCAGCTTCTTTTATCATCTGCTGGGAATTCCCCTGGATCTGTAAGCTTGAAATAAATCCCTTCCTCCCAGAAACTGTGTCTGGTTTGGATGTTCATCCCAGCAATGTGGAGCTGACTACTGCACTAACCTAATCTAGATAATACTTCACAGGTGATTCTAGATCCTCACAAGTTAGACAATCAATATAAACCATCACAGTGCCATATTCTCATTATCTGTTCATCAGTTGATGGACATCTAGGCTGGCTCCATTTCCTAGCTATTATGAATAGAGCAGCAATGAGCATGGATGTGTATTATTTCTGTCATGGAATATATAGTCGGTTGGGTATAGGCCCAGAAAGGGTATTGTTGGGCTACATGGTAGTCATATTTGTAGCTTTATAAAGAAACCTCAACACTGATTTTCATAGTAGTTGCACCAGTTTATACTCCCACCCACAATGAATGAGAGTTCCTATTTCCCCAAATCCAAACCAGCATTTGTTATCATTTGTTATCTTAATAAAAGCTATTCTTGGGCTGAAGAGATGGCTTAATGGTTAAGGCACTTGCTGGCAAAACCAAAGGACCCAGGTTTGATTCCCCAGTGCCCACATAAAAGCAGATACACAAGTTGACTTGGCGCATACATTTGGAGTTCATTTGCAGTGGCTAGAGGCCCTTGCATGCCCATTGTGTGTGTTTCTCTCTTGCTCTCTGTTTCTCTCTTTCAAATAAATAAATAAATAAATAAATAAAATAAGAAATATTTTTTAAAAGCTATTCTGACTTGGGCAAGATGAATCTCAAAGTAGTTTTAATTTGCATTTCCCTAATGGCTAAGGCTATTGGACACTTTTTAAAATGTTTATCAGGGCTGGCAAGATAGCTCAGTGATTCAAGGCACCTGTTTAAAATGTTTATCAGCTATTTGTGTTAGTTCTTTTAAAAAAAAAATCATTTATTGGGCTGGGCATGGTGGCACACGCTATTTATCCCAGCACTTGGGAGGCAGAGGTAGGAGGATCATTGTGAATTTGAGGCCACTATAAGACTACATAGTAACTTCCAGGTCAGTCTGAGCTAGAGTGAGACACTACATTGAAAACCAACCAAACAAAAACTATTCATTGGGCTAGGGAGATGGCTTAGAGGTTAAGGCACTTGCCTGCAAAGCCAAAGGACCCAGGTTCAATCCTCTAGGACTCACATAAGCCAGATACACAAGGTAGCACATGTATCTGGAGTTCATTTGCAGTGGCTGGAAGCTCTGGCAAGCCCATTCTCTCTCTCTCAAAAATAAATAAATAAAAATAAAATATTAAAAAATTATTTGTCTGTTTGTTTCAGCTGGAGAGAAAGAGAATATGGATGCACCAGGGCATCCTGCCTCTGCAAATGAACTCCAGACACAAGCATTACTTTGTGTATCTGGCTCTATATGGGCATTGGACAATCAAACCCAGGTCATCAGTCTTTGCAAACAAGTGACTTTAACTGCTGAGCCATCTCTCCAGCCCCCAGTTTGCATTACTTCTTTTGAGAATTCTCTGTTCAGACCATGTCATATTTTTTTTTTTGCTTGTGTTGTTTGTTGATGTTTCAGGGTTTTTTTTTTTTTAGTTCTTTGTATATGATAGATATAGATTCACTATCAGATGTATTGTTGGCAGAGATTTTCTCCCATTCTGTAAGCTGCTTCTTCACTTACCCTGAGACTACATAGTGAAGTCCATGTCAGCCTGGGCTAGAGCAAGACCCTACCTCAAAAAGAATCGTTTCTATTTCTTAAATAATTGTGCTAGAATTTTGATTGGGATGACATTGAGTCTGCAGATTTTTTTGATAGGATGGCTATTTTCATATTGATTCTTCGGACCCATGATCACGGAAGGTCTTTCAATTTTCTATTGTCTTCCACCATTTTTTTATCCCATGTTTTAAAGTTTTCATTGTAGAGGTCTTTCATTTCCTTGACTCTGTTAATTTTTGAGGATATTGCAAATAGGTTTGTTTCCCTAATTTCTTGTTCAATATGTTTTTTCATTCATATATGGGAATGCTACTGATTTTTGTATTTTGATTCTGTATTCTTCCACTTTTCTGAAAGTGTTTATCAGCTCTAGGTTTTCTGGTACAATCTTTAGGGTCCTGTATGTATAAAATTATAACATCTGTAAATAAGGATACTTTGACTTCTATTTTCCCTTTTTGAATCTCTTTTATTTCCTTCTCTTGTCTTATTTCTCTAGCTGAGATTTCAAGCACTATATTGAATAAGAATGGAAAAGGGGGACACCCTTGTTCCTGATTTTAGCAGGAATGTTTCAAGTTTTTCTCCAGTTAGCATGGTGATGGTTGATAGATTTTCCATAGATAGATTTGCATCTCTGGAATAAAGCCAACTTGATCAAAGTGAATGATCTTGGGACATGTTCTTAAATTCAGTTTGCAAGTAGTTTTTTGTGTGTTTGCTTTGGATTTTTTTTTTTTTTTAGTTGGGGTCTCACACTAGCCCAGGTTGACCTGGTACTCACTCTGTCACCCCATTCTGGCCTTGAACTCATGGTGATCTTACTACTTCAGCCTCCCAAGTACAGGGACTAAGGGTGTATGCTACCACACGTACCTTTAGTTTACAAGTATTTTATTGAGAAATGTGTGTTTCAGATTTTACTGTTTCATGTTTTGTCACACCTCATTCCCATAACCATTTAGTTTTTCCTGGATTCTTATATGTGTCTTTTTCAGTCAAAAATGTTCCTTCCAATATCCTCCGTATAGCTGTTTCAGTGGTCATAAATTCCTCTTGCCTTCTTTTTCATGGGAAGTTTTTCTTTCTTCTTCAGTCATGATAGATGGCTTGGCTGCTTATTGTAACCTGGGTTGCAGCTGTCATCTTTCATATTCTGATGCACATTGTTCCAAATCCTTCTGGCTTTTAGAGCTTGTATTGAAAATAGCTGTCATTCTGTTGGGCCTGCCTTTATATATGACTCAGTTATTTTTTCTTGCAGCTTTCTTTGTCATGTATTATTGTGGTGGCTTGAAATAGGTGTCCCCCATAAACTCATGTGTTCTAAGTGCTTGGTTCCCAGCTGGTGGCATTTGGGGGGTGGAGCCTTGCTGGAGGAGGTGTGTTACTAATGAGGTTAGACCTTGAGGTTTATTAGCCCCTAGCTTACCAGTGCTTATTGGCTCACTCTCCTGCTGCTGTTTTCCACCTGCTAATGTCCACCCTCTGCTCTGCCATGCTTTCCCCAGCAATCATGAAGCTTCTTTTTGAGACTCTAAGACAAAATAAAAACATTTTCCTCCCATCAGATGTTTTTTGGTCAGGTGCTTTATCTCAGCAAAGAGAAGGTAACTGCAACATATGTTTAGTGTTTTACCTATATAATATGACATGGAGAATTTCTTTTCTGCTCCCATCTATTTGATGTTAATGTCTCTTGTACTTGGATGTGGATCTCTTCCCTAGATTTGAGAAATCTTCTATAGTTTTACATTAAACATTTTATATGCCTTTGGCGTGGACTTCCTTTATGCCCATAATCTATGAATTTGGTCATCATGGTCTCCCAAAGATTTTGTATACATATATATTCATTCATACATTTTTAAAATTTATAGTTGACTTTGACAGATTCAGTTCCACTGAGCTTTTTCTGAGACAGCCTATTCTATAGCACAGCTTATTCTGAACTCACTGTACAGGGCAGGCTGGCCTTGAACTCACTGTGATACACCTACCTTAGCTTCTAAAGATCTGAGTTTGGAGGAATGAGCCATCACACCTGGCCCTCCACTCAACTTTTTAATTTTTCATTTTTGTTTTACCCAGGTAAGGTCTCACTCTAGCCAAGGCTGTCCTCAAACTCACAGTGATCCTTCTATGCCTGCTTCCTGAGTGCCAGGATTAAAGGCATGTGCTACTATGCCTGGCATTTTTTTTAACTTCTCATTTGACTTACTGAGTTTTTCATATCCAGTACCATTTCAGTGTGAGTTTTCTTCAGTGTTTCAATCCACACTTCATTGAATTCTATTTTCACATCTTGGGTTGACTTCCTTATTTCACACAGTTGTTCATGTTCACTTAGAATTTGTTCCAGAGATTATTTATACCCTCCTTGACTTCCTTGAACATGTTTATAATCATTCTTTTGAATTCTTTGTCTAGAATGTCATCTAAGTAGCTCTTATTAGAGGTCATCATTTTAGAAGGAGACATGTTGCCTTAGCTTTCATGTTACTTGTCTTTTAAAGAAATTTTTATTGAGAATTTCGATATATGAACATACAGCAATTTGATCATGTTCCTATCCCATTATCCAATTTTGTCCCTTTTCCATCTTCTCTCCATCCCTGGAATACCTTCCTCTTTCAAGGCAGTCCTTATTCTGTTTTGTTATCTCATTCCTTTTATCCTTCTCTACCCTCTGTGTCAAAATGTTGATGGGCTCAGAACCATGCTGGTCTTGTGGGGATATTGGCAACCACTGTGATGTCATGAATGTACTAATAAATTCATGCTGAGAAGACGGTGCCCCAAAGTTAACCTATGCACCCTGTGCCTCTTACTTTCTTTCCACCTCCTCTTTTACAATGTTTCCTGAGCCTTGGAGGATATGGTAGAAATTTCCTTTAGTGTTGAGCTCTCAATAGCCTCTTATTTTCTACTTTGAAAAATTTGGAGTTTCCTCAGTGTCTACTGCCATCTCCATAGAGACAGTTTTCTGACTAGCAGCAAGAGCAGCACTCATATTCATTCTACCACTTCCTCTGCAATGCTTCCTGAGCCTTGGCAGGTGTGATAGACATGACTCAGTGCTAAACCCTGGGCTTTCTCTTCCTCTTGAAGAGTCTTGGGTCTCCCTGACATTTGCTGACATCTATAAAAAGAAGGTTCTCTCACCAAAAGTGAGATCAGCATTAATCAATATGGATAAATACACACTTAGAAGGCTTTTGAGGGCTGGAGAAATGGCTTAGCAGTTAAGGCATTTGCCTGTGAAGCCAAAGGATCCCTGTTTGGTTCTCTAGTACCCACGTAAGCCAGATGCACAAGGGGCATATGCATCTGGAGTTCGTTTGCAGTGGCTAGAGGCCCTGGAGTGCTCATTCTCTGTCTGCCTTTCTTCTCCCTCTCTCTCTCTCTCTCCTTGCAAAAATAAAAGTTTGAAAGAAGGCTTTTGGTGGCCATGATGTCTCCTTTTAGCCAAAGAACAGTGGCAGCTTCCCTTTAGGGTCTATGACCATCCAAACCATAGGCTTTTGACTCAGTTCTCAGTACCAGGTATGAATTCCCTTCCACTGAGTGGAGCCTCATATCCAATCATAGAGTGGTTGATTACCCCCATAATTTATGTGCCACTACTGCACCCATGGGTCCATCTTGCATGGCTGGTTGATTTTGTAGCTTGCAGGATCCACTGTTTGTTCACACTGTTGATGACTTTTCTTCCCCAGCAGCTTCCATAGTGTAGGGAGATGGCTTTCATCTCAGTCCAGCTTGATTTCTTAGTGTCCTGTGACCACAGCTTACAGTGTCCTCAGCAGTAAGGTCTTACCATCTAGTTCTGGTGGGTAACCAAGTGCTTTGGCAATGGCCTGCATTGTTTTGGGGTCCTCATGGGCTTCCATGACCAACAGCTCACTGTGGGGATGGGGAAATTTATCTGCAACAGCTGATTGCTTCAGAATAAAGCTGGGCACTTTCACCCAAACTATCTCTCACTCCTCTTTTGAAAAAAAAAAAAGTGTATATTTTGCCAGGTATAATCACCTATGCCTATAATCCTAGCATTCAGGAGACTGAGATAGGATTGCCATGAGTTCAAGACCCTGCCTCAAAAAAAAAAAAAAAAAAAGACAAAAATATATTTTAATTAGCTAATTTAATTAACTAATTAGCTAATGAAGTAGGTTCCTATAGTGATAATTCATACCATGTTTCTAAATTTTTTTATTTATATAACAGAGAGAAAGAGAGAGAGAGAGAGAACACAAGCATGGGTGTGCCAGGGCCTCTTGCTGCTGCAAATAAACTCTAGACATATGTGCCTTGTGCATCTGGTTTTACCTGGGTACTGGGAAATTGAATCCAGGCTGAACCACTCCCTAGCCCCTCATACCACTTTTAGTTTTGTGTTGCTGTGCATTGAGACTTGCATATCTGTAAGTCAGTTAAGTTTTTTGGGCAGACTTGGGTTGAATGAGTTTTTGGATTGGTACTTGGTATTCCCTTATCTTAGCTGGTCTAGGCTCAGCCTGGTGCTACTAGAAGTAGTTTCTGACACACTCAGTGCTGAGTCATGGGTAGGGCTGCTGAGAGATGATCCACTGGGGTGGATGCAGGTATCCACACACCATTTGACCTTCTCAAGCCTGGGGACTATGCAGCTGTCAGCAATGTGAGTTCAAGCAGAGGCAGGGACCGAGTGCAGGGGTCCACATGCCCTCTGACCTTCATAGACATTTATACTTTAAAGGCCTTTGCCACTCAGACTTGTCACAGCTATCAAAACTAAACAAAATGATTGGGTTCTATGATGTGGTGGGACAGAGTAAAGGGAGAAAATTCTAGACCATAGAGATATTCAGAAACTAGTTGTTGACTGTGGTGTGATGACAGACCAGAGATAGGCTTTGTGTTGGGAATTTTTATGTAAGTTTGGTCAGGCTGATATTTAAGGAACTACAGTGTAATTGTCTATACACATCCCAGATATTTGTACACATATTCTACACCACTGAGCTAGGTCTCCAGACTCCTTTTTCTTAATAGTTATTTATTGTGAAATGCTCATCATCTACTTTATGGAGTTTATATGTTTCAGGTCCCATTAGAACCACCAAATTCCAAAAAGTAGAGCATTGAAATGATACAAGCTGTATTGGAACTTCCTTAGTATTATTTACTATAAGTAGGCATTAATTAAGATTTAAAAATAGTTTTCTACAGTAGAACTTGTTATAAGTCAGCACTTCTGAAAAGGTCATTCAAAAGCCATGGACTTCATCTAAAATCATACACATTTCAAAATAAGTCTTGGTGTGCTGGAGAGATGGCTTAGCGGTTAAGACATTCGTCTGCAAAGCCAAAGGACCTTGGTTCAATTCCCCAGGACCCAGGTAAGTCAGATGCACAAGGTGGTGCATGCATCTGGAGTTCGTTTGCAGTGGCTGGAGGCCTTGGAGCACCCATTCTCTCTCTCTCTCTCCCTCTTTCTCTCTCTCAAATAAATTTTTTTTTTTTTTTTTTTTTTTTGGTTTTTCGAGGTAGGGTCTCATTCTGGCCCAGGCTGACCTGGAATTAACTATGTAGTCTCAGGGTGGCCTTGAACTCACGGCAATCCTCCTACCTCTGCCTCCTGAGTGCTAGAATTAAAGGTGTGCGCCACCACGCCTGGCAAAAAATAAGTTTTGGTTGGTCTGATGGTATAACACAGGGCTTCACAAACTGTTTCTACTCACAAGTTCCTCCTGCTTTTTTTGAGACAGGGTCTCACTCTAGCTGAGGCTGACTTGGAATTCACTTTAGCCCCAGGTTGGCCTCGAACTCATGGTGATCCTTCCACCTCAGCCTTCCAAGTGGACTAAAGGTGTACTGCCATACCCAGTTACAATCTCTTTTTACCCAAGAAGTTACAGAACCTATGGCCTGAAATATATTGTGTTTTATACAAATCGCTATACAAATCAAAAAATACTAAGCCAATAAATAGAATTAGTTTGTAATAAATCATAAAGAAATTTATTTCAAAACAATTCTGTTTTTGTTTGTTTTTGTTTTTTGTTTTTCAAGGTAGGGTCTCACTCTGGTCCAGGCTGACCTGGAATTAACTATGTAGTCTCAGAGTGGCCTCGAACTCTCGGCAATCCTCTTACCTCTGTCTCCCGAGTGCTGGGATTAAAGGCGTGCGCTACTATGCCAGGCAAAACAATTCTTTTCTATACATATACTCATATCCTTTATTAATGACAAAAGCTAATTTGCATATTAATTAAATGGATGTGCTTATTTATTTTTACATAAGGAATTAAATGTTGGTTGAATATTTGATGCCACAAACAACATTTTCAACACTTTTCAGAATTAGTCAATATTTTAATATATAATTATAAATGCTGAGAAAGCTGTTTTGCATAAATATGTAATACAAAACATTAGACATATGTTTAGGACCATTTCAGAAATTGTTGGAAATTCTGTTCTACTTCCAAGTTAAAATTCGCTGAATGATTTTTTTAAAAATTTGTTTATTTGAGAGAGAGGAAGAGGGATAAAGAGAGACAGAGAATGGGCCATTGCAAATGAACTCCAAATGCATGTGCCACTTTGTGCATCTGGCTTATGTGAGTTCTACGGAATCGAACCTGGGTCCTTTGGCTTTGTAGGTACATGCCTTAACTACTAAGCCATCTCTCCAGCCCTGGGATTTTTTTTTTTTTTAGAGAATGGGTGCCCCTGGGCCTCCAGCCACTGCAAACAAACTCCAGATGCATGCACCCCCTTGTGTATCTGGCTTACGTGGGTCCTGGAGAATCAAGCCTCGAACCAGAGTCCTTGGGCTTCACAGGCAAGCACTTAACCACTAAGCATCTCTCCAGCCCCTGAATGATTATTTTTTAGTGAAACTCAATTCAGCAACCAAACAGCAATTTTTATCATTCATTCATTTATTGAGGTCGAGCCTCAGCACTATAGCCAAGGATGACCTTGAACTTTACCTCACCCAGTGCTGAGTTTACAGGGGTATACCCATGCCAGGTTTATGTGGTTCTGGATATGAAATTCAGAGTTTTGTTCAATCTAGACAAGCACTGTACCAAGTGAGCCTCATCCAGCCTCAGCCCCCTTCTTCTTTCTGTTTGCATGAGGTAGAAAGTTAGTAATTGTTTCACTGAAGATTGAACTACTGTGAACTGAAATAATAATCGTTTTCCTACTAGCAATATTCCAGGAATCTCCTTGAACCAGAAATCTCCCACACACTGTCTTGCTGGATTTTTGGATTGCAGTTTGCCTGAGTACGGGCACCTCTGAGGTTTGAGTCATCTTCCTAGACACACATTGATGACGGTTTGAGGCGGTCTTGTTTCTCCAACCTGCTGGCCTGGGTTCTTGGTGTACAGGCCCTATCTGTGCCTCCTAGTACTGTGCTACAGACTTAGAAAGAGGATACAGTTTCAATGGACTGACATGCACATTTGGCACACCTGTTCCCGTAACTAGTTTTAAAATTAGAAGGCCTGGACTAGATCCTTGCTGGCAGTCCCTGTCAGCAATTTGCACTCAGTCAACTCAGTGCTCTGCAGTCCAATTTCCTCTTCTGTGAAATGAGAATAACAATTATTTCTTGTCCCTATTCTTGTCTGTTCTACAGAGCTATCAATCACCCATTTACTTAACATTGACTAAAAACTGGTCCTGGGAAAAGAACAAGTAAAAAAGTATTCTTCCTTTAGAGGTATTCTTTGTCGGGGGTTTAATAGCTCAAGTAACCTAATAGACATACTTTTTTAAAAAAAGCCTTCCTTTTATACCAGTCAGGTTAAGTATTTTGTGTGGGGGGGGGCGTTGAGGAGATAGAGAAGGCAGGGAGAAGTACGGTGGTACAATGCCTGTAACCATAGCTCTGGGGAAAGTGAGGCAGGAGGATCATTGAGAGTTGAAGGCCAGTCTGTCTACATAGCAACTCTGAAACCAGCCTAGGATGCAGAGTGAGACTCTGTCTCAAAAGAAAAGGACGGGCTTGGAGAGATGGCCCAGCAGTTAAGGCACGTGCCTGCAAAACCTAATGACCCAGGTTCAGTTCCCCAGTACCTACGTAATGCCAAATGCACAAAGTGGTGCATGCACCTGGAGTTTGTTTGCAGAAGCTGGAGGACCTTGGCATGCACATTCTCTCTGTATGTCTCTTTTCTATCTCTCTCAGCTTGCAAATAAATAAATAAACTTATTTTTTAAAGTAGGGGCTTGGGCCGGGAAGATAGCTTAGTGGTTAAGGCACATGCCTGAGAAGCCTAAGGACCCAGGTTCATGATCCAGGACCCATGTAAGCAAGATGCACAAGGTGATACAAGCACACAAGGTCATACATGCCCATAAGGTAGTACACACATCTTGAGTTCAATTGCAGTGGCTGGAGGTCCTGGTGCACCAATTCTCTAATTCTCTCTCTCTCTCATAAAAAAATTACAGAAAAAGTAGAGACTGGAGAGATGCCTTAGCAGTTAAGGCACTTGCCTGCAAAGCCTAAGGACCCAGGTTCAATTCCCCAAGACTCACTTAAGCCAGATGCACATGGTGGCACATGCATCTAGAGTTCATTTACAGTGGCTAAAGGCCCTGGAGTGCCCATCCTCTCTCTGTATCTGCCTCTTTTTTTTCTCTCTCTCTCAAATAAATAAATAAAATATTTTTTTAAAAAAAGTAAACCAAGAGTGAAACAACCCAAGTATCCATCAACAGATGATTGGATAAATAAAATGTGGTATATGCATACACTGAAAGATACTAACCTTAAAAAGAAACAAAGACCTCATACCTGTGACCACACAGATGAACCTTGCAAACAAAATGAACTAAGCCAGACACTCGGGAACAAATACTCTATGGCTCCACTTATCTGAGGTGCCTAGAATAGCAACTACTTGGAGAGGGAAAGTAGCAAACAGGTTGTCAATAGGGAAGTTGTATCTCATGGGTGCAGAATTGCAGTTTGAATGAAAAAGTTCTACAAATGTATGTTGCCAATGGTTGCAAAAGTCTACATTTTAAAATAGTTTAAATGGTAAATTTTAATGTCATGTATAATTCCATTCTTTAACAAACGATAATTCCTAAAATGTTATGCAAATCAAAGGATTCTTATCTTGAATTAGAAGTAAAAGGATAATGTTTAGAATCAGTCCATCTTTTAAAAAGTGCCGTATGCATAAAATTATTTTGTTGTAATTTATTACAAGATGTCAAAGAGGATCCATTTGATAAATTTCAATAATAGTCTAATGTGTCCCATTTTCAGCCAAAATAGTTTTGAAGTAGTTTCCTTTTGCTCCCCCCCCATACACTCAAGACAGGGCTTAGAACCTAGGGCCTTGCACACACTCGGCAAGTATTCTCTTCCTCCTCTTTCTCCATTGTTATTAATGTTTCAGGTCAGTACACAGAACATTGGGTTTCATCATACATGTGTGTCATTATGCCATGTTCTCAGTGGTTCCCATCCTCAGTTGGTCTTCCTCATTTCCCCTCCCCACCTCCAGATGACTTCCTTTCTCCAGGTAGTTTTTCAGTTATGTTCTGTTTCCTATCTCTTTTTAAGACCTCTTTATTCCTTCTCAAATCCCTTTTCTAGTTTCCCAACCTACAAACACACACACACACACACACACACACATGCACACACACACACATGTGCACACACACACACACACACACACACATGCACACACATTTTTCTTTCTGAAACTTCTCAGTTATACACTTTTCTGAAATTTTTCTTTATAGGTACAGAAGATCCCATTGTGAATATGTACCACATTTGCTTCATTATCTGTTGATGGGCATCTAGGCTGGTCCCATCCCCTGGCAATTATGAATAGTGTAGCTCTAGCAATGGACATTCAGGTATCTCTGTGGCATGTTGATGTAGAATCTTTCAGTTATGCACTGAGGAGAGGTATACCGGGGCTAAGTGGTAGTTCTACTTTTAGTTGTTTGAGAAGCCTCCACACTGATTTCCATAGTAACTGTACTAGCTTAAATTCCCACCAGCAGTGAATAAGGGTCCCTCTTTCCCCACATCCTCACCAGCATTGGTTTTCATCATGATAGCATTCTGATTTGGGTAAGATGGAACTTCAAAGAAGTTTTTTGTTGTTGTTTTGTTTTTGAGGCAGAGACTTGCTCTAGCCCAGGCTGACCTGGAATTAATCTCAGGCTGGCCTCAAACTCACAGGGATCCTCCTATATCAGCCTCCTGAGTGCTGGGATGAAAGGCATGTGCCAGCTCACCTGGCCTCAAAGAAGTTTCAATTTGCATTTCCCTAATGGCTAAGAATGTTGACCACCTTTTCAAGTATTTATTGGCTATTTGGATATTGTCTTCTTCTGAAAATGATTCCGTTAAAGAGCTCACCTGCTGATTGCTGATGTGGTCTGTGGGCAGTTCTTTATGTTTCTTCAGTAGACACACAGTTGCCAAGATGTTTCCCCACTCTGTAGTCAGTCTATCTTTTCACTCTGGTGACCATTTCTTTGGCCATGCAGAAGCTTCTTAACTGTATATAATCCTAAGGATCAATTCTTGGAACTGGAGATCCACTTTTTAAAAAGTTACCTCTAAGCTGGGCATGGTGGCGCACGCCTTTAATCCCAGCACTCAGGAGGCAGAGGTAGGAGGATCACTGAGAGTTCAAGGCCACCCTGAGACTACATAGTTAATTCCAGGTCAGCCTGGGCCAGAGTGAGACCCTACCTTGCAAAACCAAAAAAAAAAAAAAAAGTTACCTCTGCCCAGGCTGGAGAGATGGCTTAGTGGTTAAACTCTTGCCTGTGAAGCCTAAGGATCCTGGTTCGAGGCTCGATTCTCCAGGACCCACGTAAGCCAGATGCACAAGGTGGCACACGCATCTGGAGTTCGCTTACAGTGGCTAGAAGGCGTAGCGTGCCCATTCTCTCTCTCTCTATCTGCCTGTTTCTGTATCAAATAAATAATAAAATATTTTTTAAAAAGTTACCTCTGCCCATATCCTAAAGTGTTTGCCTATGTTTTCCTCTAGCAATTTCCCAATTTCAGGTTTGCTTTAAGGTCTCTGATGCATTTTTGATGGACTTTTATGCAGTGTGAGAAATAGGCGTCTAGTTGTATTCTTTTACACGTGGAAAGCCAGCTTTCCTAGAACTATTTGTTAAAAGGTTGTCATTGCTCCAATGTATGTTTTGTTTTTTTTTTTTTTCCTGATGAACTGGTTTATTTGAAAGAGGTTTTCTTAAATATAATATAGCTATCATGCAAAATGATGGGTTTCTTATGATAGTGTCCTAAAGTATATCATGTATTTTATTTATATTAATGTTCTATTGCCTTCTTTTTAAGTTTTTTTGGGGGGGTTCTTTTTGGAAGCAGGGTCTCAGTCTAGCCCAGGCTGACCTGGAACTCACTCTGTAGCCTAGGCTGGCCTTGAACTCATGGTGATCCTCCTCCCTCAGCCTCCCAAGTGCTGGGATTAAAAGTATGCACTACTATGCCTGGCTCCCTATTATCTTCTTCTTTCCTTCTCCTATAGATCCACTTCTTCCCAAGAAGTCCTCCTAATTTAATGTCACATATATATATATATATATATATATATATATATATATATATATATATATATATACACATATATATATATATATATATGTATGTATATATGCACATATAACATATTCAAATCTAGATTCAGAATATGAGAGAAAATATGTGATGTTTGTCTGAATCTAGCTTATTATGCTTAATATAGTGAAATTCAGTTAAATCCAATTTCCTGCAAATGATATGATTTTGTTCTTCTTTTGTGTTACTAGTGGGTTTTTTTTTGTTTTTGTTTTTAAATATATTTTTATTAGTTATGTATATAGTATATATACAGCCATGATGGTACCCTTGTTAGCTTTCTTCCTGTCCTACCCCCATGGGTAATGTGGGTCTTGCTTTATGGAGGTAGCCATCAGTTATGCAGACAGGCAATGACTCTGTGTATAATGACCCAACTCATGGCTCTAACAATCTTTCCGCCCCCTCTTCAGTGAATTTCCCTGAGCCATGTTGGGTTCATTTTAGGTCTATTTCAATGATGAGGTCTTGGGAGTCTCTATGTCTCTGGATATCTGATTTGGTAGGGGTTGAGTGTTCTTTCTGTCTATCTCCTTTGCCTTTGTGTTGGTACCAGATTCACCAATAAAGCAGCACTCTTATTCATTTCCCCTTTAACTCCATGGCCCGATAGGCTGATTCTCTCCTTAGGATATGCGTCCATCTGAAAAGCAAAGCAGATTCTCCAAGGGAGAGTGAAGTCAGTGCAAGATACATAGATAACCATTATTATTTTAGAGAGAATTTAAAGGTGTAGGCCCTCTTGTATCCCACTATTGGTGGGAGCATGATAATGGAGAGCAGGCTCATTTTTGGTTCTGACTTGTTTCCCATTTCCAGGTATGGGTTCCATTCCACTGAGCGGATCCGTTAGCCAAATCTAGAGCAGTTGGTAACCCACCATGGCTGTGTGCCACTATTGCACTTGTGTGAGCATCACATCAGGGTTTTTTTTGTTTTTATTTTTGATTTTGGGTTTTTTTTTTTTTTTGTCTCACTGTAGTCCAGGCTGACCTGAAACTCACTCTGTATGTAGCTCAGGCTAGCCTGGAACTCATAGCAATCCTTCCACCTCAGCATCTCAAGTGCTGGGATTAAAGGTGTGTATCACCACACCCAGCCAATTTTGTTCTTTTTTATGGCCTAATAAAACCTCATTGTAGGGCCTGGAGGGATGGCTTAGCAGTTAAGGCGTTTGCCTGAAAAGCCAAAGGACCCAGGTTTGATTCCCCAGGACCCACATTAGCCAGGTGCACAAGGGGGCGCTAGCATCTGGAGTTCATTTGCAGTGGCTAGAGGCCCTGGCGCGCCCATTCTCTCTCTCTCTCTCCCTCTTTCTCTCTCAAATAAATAAATAAAAATAAAATATTTTTTAAAAAACCCTCACTGTATATACATATCACATTTTCTTTATCCCCATCTGTTGATGGACATATAGACTGATGTGTAACTTGGCTATTGTGAATAGTGTTACAATAAATATGGATGTGCAGGGATCTCTGTGGTATGCTTAGATTACTTTGAATAATCCCACAAGTGCTATTCTGGATTATGTAGTGATTCTATTTTTAGTTTTTTTCCATCGTGGGAGCACTAATTTAACATTCTCACCAATGGTGTGTAAAAGTCTTCTCTACCCCCAGTCCTCACCAGCATGTTCATTTTCTGGTGACAGTCATTATGACTGGGTTAAGATGTGGTCCAGCACTTGGGAGGTGAGGTTACCTTAACTCCTTTCTATTTAGAACTCTTCCTCAGGAGCAACATCCTACTGATAGTTGCTTATGTGCAATCAACACCATGAAGAAATAATTATTACTGGAGGCTGGAGAGATGGCCCAGCAGTTTAAAGCACTTTCTTGAAAAGCTGGATAGGCCAGGTTCAATTCCCCAGTTCCCACACAAAGTAGCAAGTGTCTGGAGTTCATTTGCAGTGGAAAGAGGCCCTGGTGTCCCATTCTTTCTCTCTCTCTGTCTCTCCCTGTCCCTCTCTCATTGCAAAATAAAATAAGGTGTTTTTGTTTGTTTGTTTGTTTTATTTTTTTTAAGGTAAGAACTTGCTCTAGTCCAGGCTGACCTGGAATTCACTATGTAGTCTTAGGGTGACCTTGAAGTCATAGCGATCCTCTTACAGCTCTGCCTCACCCACGTGCTGAGATTAAAGGCATGCCCAACCACACCTGACCATCAAAATAAATAAAGTTTTAAAAGAATTAATTATCATCATTTTTATGTGAGAGAAACAGGCAGAGAGAAAGAGAGAGGGGGGGGTGTGTCAGGACCTTCAACCACTGCAAACAAACTCCAGATGTGTGCACCCCCTTGTGCACATGTGCAACATCAATGCTTAAGTCACTGTGTGTCTGGCTTATGGGGGACCTGGAGATTTGAACATGAGTTCTTAGGCTTCATAGACAAGCATCTTAATGGCTAAGCCATCTCTCCAGCCCTATTTGTGTGTGTGTGTGTGTGTGTGTGTGTGTGTGTGTGTGTGTGTGTGTGTGTGTGTATGTGACAGGGTCTGGTTATGTACTTCTGGCTGGCCTGCTTCCCACTATGTAAGTTCAGGCTGGCCTCAAGGCCATGGAAATCCTTCTGTCTCAGCCTCTGTAGTGCTGGGATTACAAGTGTGTGCCACCATGCCCAACTGAAGTGTGGCATACATTGGGCGTACATTGTTCCTTCCCACATAAATCTGGTTGCTACCCTATAGATTTATAAAACAGCTCTCTCCAAATTTACCAAGTGACCCTCTATCTTGTTCCAAATTCCAAAGGACACATTTTAGTTCACATCACACCAGATCTCCATTATGTTTAAACATTTTGACAAGTTTCCTTGATACATTCTTCCCTGGTTTTCTTCTTCTCTGTTTGCTCCTTCTCAGTGACTTCTTTCCAGCTTCCTTCCCTCATCCCATCCTTGCTAAGCCATGTTATCCACTTCCATGTTTTTAACAGTTATCTATGCAAAGGAACACACTTCATTATTATTATTGTTATCAAACACAACTCATTATTTAATATTCATTTGTCTAACAGATACCCCACAGACGCCTAAGAACCATCATTCTCTCCACAAGTCAGAACATTCACATCTTCTTATTCAATCTATGTCTCATGACCACACTGCACCACATCTCTGCCTTGGTTAAGAGCTTCACAATTCTTCTCTCTTCTAACTTTGTCCCTTCCAAGCCAACCTTCACATTGCAAGTGGTGATCTCTCCTTTTTTTTTTTTTTTTTTTTTTTTTAATGGCCTTGCCTATGCTTAAGCACACACTATCACTGAGCTTCACTCTTGCTTATTTTGAGGCCAAATTGGCTTCCATCACTTGGACTCAAGGGATCCTTTTGTCTTAGACTGAAGACCTGCACTAACATGCCCCTGCCTGGCAAGCAGTGGCTTTCTACAGTGCATATGTAATTGTTCACGCCTCTGCTTAGGCCCTTCAAAGCTTCTTCATTACTCTTGGGATAAAGCCATTTTATAAGACATTGCATAAGCTGGTCCCTCCCTATCTCACAGGCCTGATGTATTACCTTTTTCATTAGCCATATTAGACTGTTGATAACTCTAGAACCTACGTGCAGCACGCCCCCTCCCCAAAGACCATGATTTAGCTCAGATGAACACTTCCTCCAGGAAGCCAGAACTCAAATGGCAAATGCTGGAAGAATGGATTCTGAGACATCTCAGCAGCACTGTTAACTCTGGTCCTGATTTACAGAATATTGAGGAAACAGGAATTTCAGAGCAAAGGTTAAGTCAAGATCTTCTCAATGTATGTTTTTGACACTTAAAGGCTCCATTCCCCAGGACCCATGTAAGCCAGCTGTAGAAGGGGGAGCATGCATCTGGAGTTCCTTTTCAGTGGCTGGAGGGCCTGGTGCGTCCATTCTCTCTCTCTCTCTGTCGCTCTCAAATAAATAAATAAAATGAAAAACAAATTAAAAAATAGGCTGTTGCTGACTTTCCTCTTCAGGATCTAGATTGAGTTTATCTGATTGCTTCTCTTTTTATCAGAAAACTTTTGAAATATTCATCTCACAGTTTACTCATTTCAGTATGACCTGTTCACTAGTTGAGGAGTTAGAATATTTTTGAGGAGTCATGCTGCCTTGCCTTTTCATGTCTCTTGTATTTCTAGATTGTGATCACTTCAGGATTTTAGGGGCATCTTCTCATTGAGTGGCCTCCTCTTGACGGCTCAGACCCCAGTATCCTCTGTGAGAAAACAAACTGCTGTCACTGCAGCACCACCAAACCACACAAAACATAGAAATACACTTGAAATCAGCTGCAGCCCACTAAGATGTCACCATTGATCTCTCTGAAGTAAATAAATATAGAAAAAGAGTGGAAATGAGGTTAAGTAGAAAAAGAGGAGAAAGAAGATGAGGAGTGAAGGATAATGTGACTAGAGGGGAAGAAAAAAGAGGAAGAGATTTGGAAAATTAAAATAAAATTTAAAAAGGATTTCCCACTGGGCCTGGTGGCACATGCCTTTAATTACAGCACTCAGGAGGCAGAGGTATGAGGATCATTGTGAGAGCAGCATGGGACTACAGAGTGAGTTCTAGGTCACCTGGGCTAGAGTGAGACCCTTTTTCAAAAAAAAAATTAATTAAATAAATAAAAAGATTTTCAAATAATGTAAAAGTTCAAAAACAAATACACACACACATATATATATGAAGAGTATTGATAAGTAAAAACATAAGAGTATGAAAGAAGCAAAAGGCAAAAAGTTAGAGTCAAATTACTATTGAATATAGAGAGAAAAGGAAAAGAGGGAACATTGAGAAGCAAAAGGAGGAAGAAGAGAAAGAAAACTAAGGAAAACAAAATACTGCCCAAGAATATGAAAATTCCTAAACATAATTACTGTATGAAGCAGAATAAAAAATAAAACCAGAAATATTTTAAAAGTTCAATACAGTAAAATCCTGCTAAACCTATAGGGGGGAAAGGAATCATAATAACTATTAAAATGGTAGCAGAAGCCAGTAAGCTAGAAAAAGGTTATAAGGGAGGGAGAAGAGGGAAGGACTTAAGGGGATGGTTTTATATATATGTAAAAGAACAGATTACAGGGAGTGGAATAGCCTAAGCAAGGCCACGAGAAGAGATTGAGTAAAAGAAGGGTGGGGGAGGAACAATTAAAATTCAAGATATTCTGAATAAAACATATAAAAACCTCCTTTTTTGATAATAGCACATCCAGAAGCCATAAATTGCTACTAGAAAATTTTCAGTGCCAGGGATGAGATACCTTCCAGTGAGCTGTTGGCCAGGGAGGTCCCTGTTACCTCCAAAATATTACAGGCTATTGCCAAGGTCCTTGGTTTCCCACGAGAAGCAGATGGTAAGACCCTATTGCTGAAGACTTCACATGCCTGGGAAGCAAGGTTACTGAGAAATCAGGCTGGGGCTTACCTGAAAACCTTCTCCCTGGAGACCAGCCAACTGAAAACTGGAAAAAGCTGTACTGCATGCAGCCCCATGGGAAACAGAAGTCATCAGCAGTGAAAATAGTTGACACCAGAAGCTTCAAGTTTGGCCACACAGGCCAAATGACCGAATGGGTACAATACTGGCATGTCTGTTCTGGGGGGAAAACAACTGCTCTCTAATCGGATTGGAAGCCTACTACTCTATGGGAGGGAATACATGCCTGGTGCTGAAAACCTAATCAAAAGCCTATGGCAGGGGAGGTCATGTGCATTAGGGGTATAAAGCCTGCTCTTATCTGGCTAAATGTACATATTATGCTCACCAAACTGCTCTTTAAGCACTACATTTAATGTTCATATTCATATATTAATGCTATGCTCATTTCTGGTTAAAGAAGCTTCTCATTTTAAAAGGCGGTGACCACTACTAGGATGACCCAAAAGACAACACAATGCTGAGAAGAAGTGACAGAGGAGTGTCCAGCACTGAAACATCTCTATCACACCCTCCAAGGCTCAGGATCCATTGAGGAAGAGGGTGGAAAGAATGTAAGAGCCAAAGGAAGGGTATGACTCCTTACAATGCAACTGTCCAGACAAAAATTGGCCTTTATATCCATGACTTTGCAGTGCCTAGCAATACCTTCACAAGACCCTCATAATAGGAGAAAAATATGATGACATCAAAGTAAAAGATAGACTAATGGAGAGAGGGAGGGGATATGATAGAGAGTGGAGTTATGAAGGAGAAAGAGGGGGAGGGGAGGGAATTATCATGGTTTATTATCTGTAAGTATAGAAGTTGTCAATAAAAAATTATACATTAAAACAAAGTAAAAACAAACAAACAAACAAACAAACAAAAACTCTTGTCTGGGCTCCAAAGCTTTCCTAAAGGGACTTTTGTCTGTGAATAGCTGTGAATAGCCTCCTATTTTGCTATCTCACTGGTGTCACTCTTGTTACTCTTCAACATATGAAATCAAGTTGATAAATTTATATATCTAGCATCGTTAGCTAAGCTTATTCTTAGGAATTTTATGGTTATACTGTTATTGTTAACAGCTTATTTAAACATTATTCTGTTTAAGTCTAGATTATGTAAAATCTAGATTGAAATAAACACACATATGACATGAAAGTAGAAGGGGAATTAGGTGGCAGGAGGATGGGGTCTACAGGGATGGGGTAGGAATAAGAGAAAACAAAATATCATATGCTTTCTCTCACTTGGGCACTGATAAATATACGAAGTATGGCATGGAAGCAGAAGGGGGACTATTTGGAGGCAGAAGGGGACCACTTGAAGTGGGGAGGAACAGGGAAGATAGCAGGAGACAAAGTACAATTATTTATGTATGACAATGTCACAATGAAGCCCATTAATTTGTATGCCAAATAAAAATAAGAAGAACAAACACCAAATAAAATTAATTTAAAATTTTTTAAAGCTTCTTTCTAGGTTCCTGAAAATTGGAGGCTGCAGTTATTTGCATGAAAGAGAAGTTTTAGTTGAACTTGGAGGCTGTCTTTCCTTTTGGTTTATACTGTTGTACTGTACTGAACCAGAGTCAGTCTTTCAGTTGCCATTTTCCTTCTTCCCATAGCAGGTGCTTCTACTGGACAGCCACACTTAGCTTTGTATCTCTGGGCTGGGCAGATTCTCTTATCCATTAGACTCCCCAGATCCTACAGGATGACTTCCTCACCTGAAGGATACCTCCCAAATGTGGGAATGTGTGAGCAGCCACAGCACCGGGATCAGTACAGGCAGAGGACCTGTCTTTGTACTTTCAATGCCTCTGGTATATTAACTATTTTGCTGGAAGGATGTTGATGTGGCTATTATGTGGAGCCCTGGAGCTCTTGGGCCCTACAGTAGCCAATGGCTATTTGGTCCACCTGCTGGCTTCAGGCTCAGAGCTATGAAACTCCAGAGTAATTCTCAGATAATGAGATCTAGTCCTGGCACTGAAGGCAGGTGTAGCTTATCTTGTGGTTGCTGCTGATAAAAAAGAAAGAAAGAAAGAAAGAAAGAAAGAAAGAAAGAAAGAAAGAAAGAAAGAAAGGAAAGAAAGAAAGAAAGAAAGAAAAGAAAAGAAAAGAAAAGAAAAGAAAAGAAAAGAAAAGAAAAGAAAAGAAAAACCTGACTAGAAGCAGAAGCAGCAGCTTATGAGACAAAGGTTTATTTCAGCTTACAGTTTCAAGAGGAAGTTTCAGCATGCCAGGGAAAGTGGCAAAGCAGACAGACTGCTCACATCTTATCACACATCAGTAGCAGGAAGGAAGCAGGCAGAGTGAGCAAGCTAGCACTGGCAAAGGGGCTGGACTAAGAAACCACAAGTTCTGCCCACAGTAACACACCTCCTCCAGCAAGGCCTCACCTCCAGAGGCTCCACCATCTTTCAAAATTGCCATCAGCTCAGGACCAAGTCTTCACAACACATGAGGCTATAGGGGACTTTGCATATTCAAACCACCGCATCAGGGCTATCTCTCCCTATGCACTTTCTACCCTGGGCCATTTATCTACCTGCCACTTGCACCCTTTGCCCTGCTTTGTCCAGCCCTCCTGTTTTCCACAACTGTCTCTCTTAGCCTTCCCTCACCCAGAGGTTGTGGGAGCCCAGATGAAGCCTCCTGGCCCTGGTTATTTCCTGGTTTCAGGCCCCCAGGATAGTTCAGTTTCTGAAAATAGATTCTCTCTAAAAAATGGTGCCCACTTGCTGTGGTCTGAGTCATGTAACATGCAAAACAGGATTTCTCTCTGCCACTAACCCATCTGCTGGAGAAATTGGTCTCTCTAAAAAGCCACAACTGGATTTAAGGCTTATGATCTGGGTGCTGTAAAAAGTCCCCACTCTACCGGCAGTACCTCCTGTTGTTCAAGAGATCTCTTGCTCCACGGGGCACTAACAGGGATGGAGAAGGTGATATGTTCCCTAAGCTTCCTAACTTTGAGGTTGTTTGAAAGAGCACAGCAGAATACATAAGCAAGCGAGAGGCTTATTAGGAAATTTGACATGCATTGTATGCACTTAGTGATCTTGCTTACCAAACAGGGATGCATTTTTAAAACATATATCCTAGCAGGGTGTTTAATCCCAACACTTGGAAGGCAAAGGTAGGAGGATCACCATGAGTTGGAGGCCACCCTGAGACTACACAGTGAATTCCAGGGCTGCCTGGGCTAGAGTAAAACCCTACCTCGAAGAACCAAAAAAAAAAAAAAGAAAGAAAATACGGGTTTCAGAGAGAGAAAAAAATTCCATTAGATCCCATTATACCATTTCCCTTCAAGACCTAAGGGGCTGGAATCTATTTGAAATGATATGATTGAAGAAGCCTAAAAGTTTTCAATTACTTGACTGCTCCCAATATTTTTTGTTGTTCATTGGCAGTGATAAATTATTGAGTCTTTTCACTGAGTAAACTTGCATTCTCTGGAATAAAAGTAAAAGTCATGAATATTCTCCTGTTTTGTAATTTCAAAGGAAGCCAGGAGAGAACAGGAAGAACGATGGCTTAATGGTGGCATATTATTGTTATTTTGTAATCTGTATTGAAAAGTAGGGATCCAGTGTTAAAGGGAAATTCTGTCCTTAGGATTGCATGTTACCCTCTAAGGGATAAGATGAAGCAGTAGGATGAGATTTCTAAACTATATATGGCGGCACCAAAGGTCAAAGGGCATCTCTGATTTCCCTGACCCCCCCCTTTATTGACATGCAATTGACAAAATCATGGTATAGATATGATTATTTGACACATGTATCTGAGGGGAAATTAGTCAAGGAGCTTTATTATTAGATAGCCAGTCAGCAGAGGGCCCAAAAGAGAGAACCAAAAAGATGTAGCACTGGCTGACTGCTCAGCAAAACCGGAAATCAGCGTCTGATCTAGTCTCACCCAATCAGCTCTCTCACCTCCTACTCAGGTGTGCTGTCCTCTTCCTGAGTCAGACCCCTGAGCCCAGACCAATCAGCTCTCTCAGACTCACCTGAGCTTGCTGGTCAAGCCCATCACAAGAAGATTATAAATAGACCCTTACCAGGGGAACAAAGGCTCTCTTTGGCTGTTCACCTCTCCTGAACTTCCAGGTGCCTGCCCTGGTAAGCCCCCATCTTGCCTCAGCTGAAACAGGAGGGGGTGGGTGACTACTATTCCCACTGGGCTCTCTACCCCCTCCTGCTTTCCACAGGGCAAGAGCTCTCATCCTTTTTAATCTTTCCTTCTCTTAACCTAATACAGTCTAAGTCTTACCCTCTGGTCTCTGGATTTTAATTCTTTAAATTCATAAGATAAGGATCCTAGGAAACCCTAAACTTACTGGTGTGTTAGCATATTGGTATATCGGCAAGGAACCCCAACACTCCCCTTATATATCCATTATAAACTAATTTCCACAGTCAACACGTCTAACATCTCACATATGCACCATTGTGTGTATGTGTAATCTAAAACAGTTGAACTCATAGAAAGAGAGAGCAGAAGATAGTTGTCCAGGTGGGGTAGGAGAAATGCTAAGATGTTGGTTAAAGGATATAAGCTTCCAGTTATAAAGTTGCATAAAGGGGGCTGGAGAGATGGCTTAGCAGTTAAGGCACTTGCCTGTGAAGCCTAAGGACCCACATAAACCAGATGCACATGGTGGTGCGTGCATCTGGAGTTCATTTGCAGTGGCTGGAGGTCCTGGTGCGCCCATTCTCTCAAATAAATAAATAAATAAATAAATAAATAAATAAATAAATAAATAAATAAAATAAGTAAATAGGTTTGGGTTGGAGAGATGACTTAGTGAAGCCTAAGAACACATGTTCGAATCTCTAGGTCCCACATAGCCAGATGCACAGTGATACAAGCATGCAATGTTGCGCATGTGCACAAGGGGGCACAGGCATATGGAGTTCATTCACAGCTGCTGAAAGGCCCTGGTGTGCCCATTCTCTCTCTCTCAACAATGAAATAATAAAAAAATATAAAAGATGCATAAGTTCTGGAAATGTCATACACAGTACAGTTAATAATACTGTGCTATACCCTTGAAATTTGCTAAGAGAATAGATTTTCTGGGATTGGAGGGATGGCTTAGCAGTTAAGGCACTTGTCTGCAAAGCCTAGGGACCCAGATTCAGTTTCCCCAGTACCCACATAAGTCAGATGCACAAGGTGGTGCATCCATCTAGAGTTTGTTTGCAATGGCTAGGGGCCCTGGCACACCAATTCTTTTTCTCTCAAATAAATAAATAAATAAATATTTTTTAAAAAGAGGATCGATTTTTCCACCCATTCTTTGAATATAATCTAGGAATCCTTTGTAGTACCGTTGGCCTGCTACTTTAACCTCATTTCTAGTTTGAGATTGAGGCTGGTTTCACTGAGTTGGGGAGGAGCAACTGGTCCCCAGAGCCAATGATCCCCTTCTGAATAACTAAGCTGTGTCTCAGGGGAAAAGTCATATAGCTTAAAGTTCCACAGTGACATATTAATGCTGTCAAGAGGAAACACATTAGTGTTAAACTAAAAATAGCAGAAAATATGTTTTCTTCTTTTTTTAATTTTTCACAATAGAGGATGATGAGAAATTTAAAAATCTACACCCTTTCTTCTACTTAGCATCCAATTTATGAGCTCCCTGCCCTATTATAACATACCTCCAGAACCTCCACTTTACCACCACTCAAACCTCTTCACTTTTGCCTTATTTCCTCACTCCTTTCTAGACCCATAGGAACTGGTACAGAAAAATATTTTATTTTATTTTTTCTTTAAAAAATATTTTTATTTATTTATTTGCAAGCAGAGGGAGATAGAAGAAAGACAGAGAGAATAGGTACACCAGGGCCTTCAGCTATTGCAAATGAACTCCAGACACATGTGCCACTTTGTGCATCTGGCATTATGTGGGTAATGGGGAATTGAACGTGGGTCATTAGGCTTTGCAGGCAGGCACCTTAACTGCTGAGCCATCTCTCCAGCCCCAGAGAAGAATTTTTCTCCAACGTCTTCCATACACTTTCTTGCTCCTTAACATGACCATGTTGATGACCTTGGGGTGCTCTACTTTATCACTGTTTCCCATTTCTTTCCCCAAAAACTCTAATTTTCATTATTTTTCTTCTCTTTCTGTTTGTGAACCAAGGCAACAGATAAACAGCTTAAACTTTTTAAGCAGCCAATTTTGGCCAATACATCTGAGATCAATGCTTGTGATAACCTGAAGGCAAGCAAGCATCCCCACGATTTTAGTGGTTGACATGTTGGAGAAAATGAATTTTCTGGGTCCTTATCTGGCTTTCCATCACAGCTTTATTATAGGTTTTCAAAGTGCTGGAAACGAAGACACGCTAAAATTGTAAAATGTTCTAGTCTGCTTCATTTCCATTTTGAGTTTCCATTATAACATATTAGTGCTTTGTATTATTTTTGCATGCTTTAACACTCATGAAACCACTAACAGAAAGTTTAGTTTCATCTTGGTGTGATGTCACACGTCTTTAATCCCAGCATTCTGGGAGACTGAGGTAGAAGGATTACAATGAGTTCTAGGTCAGCCTGGGCTAGAGTGAGACCCTGTTTCAAAACAATAGCAAAAAGAAGGAGGAGGAAGAGGAGGGGAGAGTTAAATCTAGTTTAAAAGTTTATAAATAATTTGTGGTTGCTTATGTCATGGGGGGGGGTTGATGTAGGGTCTCACTCTAGCCCAGGCTGACCTAGAATTCACTATGTAGTCTCAGGCTGGCCTTGAACTCATAGCAATCCTCCTACCTCTGCCTCCCAGAGTGCTGGGATTAAAGACTTGTGCCACTACTCCTGGTGCTTATGTTATTTAAAAAAAAAAACATTAATTTTATGATTAAGGAAGGGCCAACTTTCTATGGCAGCAAAATAGATATTTTCAAAAATTGTTGAAATATGAGGACTTGGGATTTCTGAGTAAGATGTCAGACTAGAAACAGCTTTAGTTTAAGCCAATGGAGGAGAAAATCAAAATATGAATAGACTCTATTTCTATTTTTAAATGTTTTTATTTATTTGAAAGAGACAGACGACAGAGAAAGAGTGAGTATGGACAAGCCCGGGCCTTCTGTCGCTGCAAACTCCAGAAGCATGCACCACTTTGTGTATCTGGCTTTACATGAGTACTAGGGACTTGAACCACCCCTGCAGGTTTTGCAGGCAAGCACCTCTAACCGCCATCTCCCCAGCTAGACTCTATTTCAAAGGCAGAAATTGAAGAAAAGCCGTAAAACCCACAAAAGAAGTAATACACCCGCCCCCACCCCCAAAAAAGACACCAGGAACCTGGAGGTTGTGGAGCGAGACCTGTAACCACCCCAGGCAAATTAGGCAGCCATCCCCAGCCCAGATGCTAACCTTTGACCACAGAGGGCACTGCCTGGGGACTCCAGTGCCTAGCATTACTGGAAGCACAAATCTGTTAGGTCTTCAGCAGAACACAGGCAAAGTACCAGATGAGGGGTTTGGACTTTGTTTTGTTTTTTGTTTTTCGAGGTAGGGCCTCACTCTAGCTCAGGCTGACCTGGAATTCACTATGTAGTCTCAGGGTGAATTTGTGGCGATCCTCCTACCTCTGCCTCCCCGGTGCTAGGATTAAACACGCCCTGCTGGGTTTGGACATTTTTAAGAGATTATCAACACACAATTCTTCCCACCCTCATCCTGCCACAGTCTGGGGGTGGAGAAAGCTACTGCCCCAAGCACCACAGGATGGACCAGACTGCAACTGGAGACCTCTCCATCGAGGAATACTCAAGCTCCACACCCCCGTGGACAGGGAGATGACAGCAGTTTCGAGCGGAGCCCTGACTGCAGGACTAGAAGGTAGACCAGAAGTGCTGCCCATCCCAGAGGAAGCCCTAGCCCAGGAGACGGCGGCCCGAGAGCTGAGGAGCTCGGAGTGTCACTTTCAGATCCTGTACCTCCACCCAGCTCTCCCTCCACGCCTGTCCTGTTTTCAACACCCTGCTCTGCTCTACTCGTGCCCTCTTACTTCCGTGTGTGTGTGTGTTTGTGTGTGTGTGTGTGTGCGCGCGCGTGCTGTTTCTTATCTTGTTTAGTTGTGGGGTTTTCCCCGCCCCTATTCTTTCTCTCTACATTTTCTTTCCTATCTCGAAGAACTGAGTTTGTTCTGGCTTGCAGGGATTCGGAGCTTCAGCTTCTCAGAGACGGGACTAGTTGTACCTTTTCCTTTTCTCCTCTCTCTCTCTTCCATCCAACTTTAGCCAAAATTCCCTCATCGGCCCATAGCTATGTTTTTGTTTGTTTGTTTGTTTTGTTTTTAATTTTCTGCTCTTACAGCTCCCCCTTCTGCTCATGTTTCCCTTCATCATTCCAATACTACTTGTCTTATGGAATGTTTTCTTCTTTTACATTTTCTCTCAAACAATACATGCAATCCTGTCAATACTCCCTTACTCCCTAAAATGATTAGAAATTAAGAAGTGATTGCTTTATTGTAGATTAAACCTCTATTTTCATGGCAGATCTATCCCTATATATGATTATTGTTACTGGCAGTATTATACTCAAAGGGGAAGAATGGAGGTGGAGTCTGGTGCCCTGAACACCAGACTAACAGAAGAAAATGACACCTCAACCCTGTATAAACTAGTCCCTCCTGTACATAGCAAACACTTCCACTGAAAGAATAAAGGTGACCTAATTTACAAAATGTCAAGCAGCAGTTAATCCCTGATGTGAAAAGTCTTAGCACACACAAAATAAGAAAAGTCAAGCTGGGCGTGGTGGCGCACACCTTTAATCCCAGCACTTGGGAGGCAGAAGTAGGAGGATCACTGTGAGTTTAAGGCCACCCTGAGACTACATAGTGAATTCCAGGTCAGCCTGAGCTAGAGTGAAACCCTACCTGGGGGGGAAAAAAAAAGGGGAAAGAAAAGTCAGGTATGTCTCCTTCAGAAGCTACCAATCCCAGAATGATGGCCCTGATGAAAGAGACTTAGATGACATTCCAGACAAAGAATTCAAAAGCATGATGATAAATATGTGAACAGAAATGAAATAAAGAGGACACAAATAATCAGTTGAATGAAAGAAGGAAGATGCAAAAACAGAATTCAGCTGAGCACAGTGGCACATGCCTTTAATAATCCCAGCACTCAGGAGACAGAGGTGGGAGGATTGCTGAAAATTTGAGGCTAGCCTAGGACTACAGAGTGAGTTCCAGATCAGCCTGGGCTAGAGTGAGACTCCACCTCAAAACAATCTAACAAAAAACAAAAATGGAATTTGGTAAAGAGATAGAAATACTGAAGAAAAGCAAACAAACTGAAATGATGCTGAAAATCAAGAATATAGCAAGTCAAATAAAAAGCTCAATGGAAAACCTCACCAGTAGAATGTATCATGTAGAGAACAGACTATCAGGGCTTGAAGATGAAGGAGAGGAACTGGTATATTCTCACAAGGAAAAGGAGAAATTTAAAAATATGAAAATGGGCTGGAGAGATGGCTTAGTGGTTAAGGTGCTTGCCTGCAAAGCCAAAGGACCTAAGTTCGATTCCCCAGGATCACGTAAGCCAAGCACATGGTGGTGCATGCATCTAGACTTTGTTTACAGTGGCTGGAGGCCCTGGTGTGCCCATTCTATCTGCCTCTCTCTCTTTGCTTCTTTCTCTCTTTGTATCTGCCTCTATCTCTCTCTTTGCTTCTTTCTCTCTCTCAAATAATAAAAATATTTTTTAATAATGAAATATGAAAGGTCTTTGGAACACTATGAAAAGACTGAATTTAAACATAATGGACATAGGAGGAGAAGAACACCCTGCCAAAGTCATGGAAAACAACAGCAACAACAAAAATGTATTTGAATGAAGGTACCTATATGGGCAGATGAAGCTGCTCCCAGAAGCAATATGTTATTAATCAAAAAGTTTAGTGCCAGGGATGAGATACCTCCCAATGAGTTGCTGGTTAGGGAAGCTAGAGTCCCTAAAACAAGATAGGTTATTGCCCACCAAAAACAGATGGTAAATCCCTATTGCTTTAAGATACCACATGAAGCCAGGTGTGGTGGCACATGCCTTTAATCCTAACATTTGGGAGGCAGAGGTGGGAGGATCTCCATGAGTTCAAGGCCACCCTGAGATTACATAGTGAATTCCAGGTCAGCCTGGGCTAGAGCGAGACCCTACCTCGAAAAACCAAAAACCAAAACAAAACAAAATAAAAAAGATACCACATGCTTTAGTTGAGGGACATGGAAAAATCAAGCTGGAATTGAGCTGGGCGCCTCCTCCCTGCTGCCTAGCTTTCATAGTGCTGTTAGGTGCTGTGCAAGCTGCCTGAGAAAAGTCATCAATAGTCATATCCAGCTGTGTGCTCTGCAACCAACCTGCCAGGCAAGATGTGCCTTCTGGTGCAGTAATGGCATGACTGTTATGGGAGCAACCAACCTCTTTGCCTCTTTGCCATGAGATCGGAGGCTCCCTTCACAGGAGGGAATTTTTTTTTTTTTTTTTTTTTTTTTTTTTTTTGGTTTTTCGAGGTTGGGTCTCATTCTAGCCCAGCCTGACCTGGAAATAACTATGTAATCTCAGGGTGGCCTTGAACTCATGGCGATCCTCCTACCTCTGTCTCCTGAGTGCTGGGATTAAAGGCGTGCGCCACCACATCCCGCTCACAGGAGGGAATTCTTGCCCGGTACTGTAAACCTGGTCAAAAGCCTGTGGCTAGGGACATAGGCCTTAGGAGTAAATCTTCTACTGTCACTATGCAAATAGGCAGGGTATCAAACTGCTTTCCAAATATTTAGTCTTGCTCCCATAGACTAGTGCTGCTTGCAGCCTGGATCACAGAAGTTTCTCTCTGTCTTGGACAGAGGTTAATGTAGAGATGCATAGCTGGAAAACTTGCCAAGAATAAGTGACTAGTGTGTGATCAGCCCCAAACAGGACATCTAATCCACCCCCTCCAGTGTCAGGGAACGTCCCAGAAGAGGGAAAGGAAAGAATGAAAAGAGTAAAAGTGTGGGGAGGAGGGCTATGAAATGCTGACTTCTGGATTACATGATCATGAACTCACACTTAAGAACTCACAGCAGCTATAGTTTCCTGCACAGGATTGATCTTGTTAGCATTTCATTATGAATTAAAGACTAAGACCCCACAACTCCCAGAGTGACTAATGGCTGCTAGCAGTTGCTGAGGAAGGGTCATGTTCTTCAGAGGTGATTTCCCTACATTCCCTCCAGTAAAGTACCTCCAACCCAGGCTCATGTGCGCAACACTAGTTTAAGTCAGTGGGCCGTCAAATCAAATAAAAACCTTCAATCTTGGAATCTCACCTTTCTTCTCTATATTGCAGGTTCAATGATATGAATTTGCAAAATTGTGGAAAGCAAATGTAAAGATGTATGCAGAAGGGTTCTCCAAAGTAAGTCGTGTTGTGAAAAGGGCTATTCTTGTCTGATTACTCTTTATACATTAGGCATTTGTTGTGAGGTTTCTGCACATCACCAAATATCACCATAGGGCCTGCCTATTATGAGCTCATTTCATAGATGAAGACATTTAAAGGCAGGGCAGGTTAAAGAACTGGCTATACATCATATAGTTTATCACTGACATAATCAAAAGATGAACTTGGCCCATCTACCACCAATGGTCAGTCTTATACCCATAAACAATTATGACTCATCGTGAGTATTTTCAGTAGCATCGTAGCCTTTATTCCATATGGGGAATGGGGCATTTTTGTATGTTGCTGGTTAGCATACCATCCTTGCTTGAAGAGATTTTTGGACTATTAGTAAAAAGAACAGTTTAGATCAATAATGGTATTTCTACTCAAAGGCTTACATTGTCCTATGTTGCTCAAAGGGCAGAATCAGAACCACAAACTCTCAGGAAACAGGTTTTAGTTCAGCATCTACCAGTAGAATCAGACCCCTTTCATTTCTAGGAAGTTGGGAAAAGGCAGTTGGTTATAGGAATGTTGTGCTAAGTAGGCGATCCGGTATCCAAAGTCTCCTCCAGCTTCTAAGACTCTGATAGGTGAGTGTTGAGAGCAATGAGTCCTCTGATTCCTTTAGAAGCCCGTGCCTTTGTACTCTGACAGACCACGTGTAAGATGAGACATCCAAATTGCTATGGAGTGTTTTGCAAGCTCGGCCTTCAGTACCTGAGGTGAGGCTGCTAGGCTATGTGAGTCATCCAGTTTAACAAATGTACTTAGAGCTTGACGTCATGGCTCATGCCTGTTATTCCAGTATTTGGAAGGCTTAAGCAGGATTTTATGAGTTCAAGGACAGCTTAGACTACACAGTGAGCTGCAGGACAGCCTATACAATGGGCTGGAGAGATGGCTTAGCAGTTAAGGCACCTACCTACAAAGCCTAAGGACCCAGGCTAGATTCCCCAGTACCCACATAAGCCAGATGCACAAGATGGCACATGTGTCTGGAGTTCGTTTGCAGTGGCTGGAGGCCCTGGTGTTCCCATCCTCCCTCTCTCTCTGTCTCATAAATAAATAAATAAATAAATAAATAAATAAATAAATAAATAAATAAATAAAAAAAATAGCCATGTGTGGTGGTGCACGCCTTTAATGCCAGCACTTGGGAAGCAGAGGTAGGTGGATCACAGTGAGTTTGAGGCTACTCTGAGACTACATAGTGACTTCCAGATCAGCCTGGGCTGGGCGAGACCCTACCTCAAAAAATCAAAAATAAATAAATAGATAACATTTTATATATATACTCATCATATCAAAGTCACTAGTATCTGAGTGAATGAACAATGAGCATATTCTAGTTAAACTCTGAATTATTCTTCTAGCTCCTTAACCAACTCAAACAATGTTTCTTAAGGACCATCTCTGTATGTATGTGTGTGTGTTTTCCCTGGAAAGAATAGCTAAGGACAGAATGGCAATAGTTCTAATGCTGAAAAGGCCCTTAAAATCTATGGGAAGACTGGAAAAACTAAAGAAATAGAAATCATTCACTACAGCCATAGCTCCCCCCCCCCCCCCCATGCAGTGGATTAAAACCAGGACCTCATGCATGGTAGGCAGCCCTCTACGACCGAGCTAAAACCCCAGGCCCAGTGTGTGTTTAGAAGTATAATAGACATTGTTGAAGATGTAAGGGGGAAATATCCTATATTGGCATGCAGAAAATTAAGAGTTGGCCTAAAACAAGAGAAGGACCAAGAAATCTGTAAGGGGTGATACACACTGGCTCTCCACCAGAGTAGCATGGGATATGTGACCAGCAGAGCTACTATGGACCAGGCTCTCCTGATGGAGTTGAAGGGGGTGCACAGTTAGGGTGACTGGACCTCTGGAAGTAAGGGGAAATCTGTTCTTGATGGAGATCGGAGCTGATCTGACTCCAGGACCTCTCCTGGAAGGGAGGTCTTTCATAGGATTTAAACACTGTGGTTGGTCAAGTTCAGCCCCTGGAACTTGGTGTCAGGACTAGCCTCTTCCTGAGACAGCCCCTAGCCCTAACCAACCAGCTGTTCCTCTGGTTTGCCTCAGCCAGAAGACAGCCCACCACCATAAGGTTATAAATACCTTTGCAGTGGGAGGGCAGGCTCTCTGACCACTTGAGAACTTCCAGCTGTGGGTGAGTTTTTCCCTCTGCTGGGCCTGGGCCCCCGGCCCAGCTGGGCTGAGCAGAGGGGATGCCTCCCCTAGCCCTTGCTTTCCACATGGGCTCCTTTATCCCCTCCAACTCCCCACATGGCATGAGCTCCTTGAACTTTCTTTTCTCTTCTTTATATAGGCTTTTTTTCCAGCCTCCACATGGGATCTCTAGCCACATGGGTGTCTTTCCTTGGCTCTGTACTTCCCTCAATAAATATAATAATTTAATAACTATCTTTCTCAGTCTTTTCTATTTCATTCTTTGATTAAAAGTAGAAACAAGGGGCTGGAGAGATGGCTTAGTGGTTATGGTGCATGCCTGTGAAGCCTAAGGACCTAGGTTCAATTCTCTAAGTCCCACGTAAGCCAGATGCACATGGTGGCACATGCATCTGGAGTTCGTTTGCAGTGGCTAGAGTCCCTGGCATGCCCATTCTCACTCTCTCTCTCTATCCTTCTCTCTCTGTCTCTAATTAGTAAATAAAAATGAAAATAAAATCTTTTTTTAAAAGTAGAAACAAGGGCTGGAGAGATGGCTTAACAGTTAAGGCACTTGCCTGTGAAGCCTAAGGACCCAGGTTCAACTCTCCAAATCCCACATATGCCAGATGCACAAAGGTGAATCAAGTGTCAGGTTGGACATGCCCACTAGGTGGCACAAGCAGCTGGAGTTTGATTACAGTGGCTGAAGCCCTGGTGCACCAATTCTCTCCCTCTTCTTGCTCTCTAAAAGAAAAAAAAAGTAGAAATGAACCTAGGGTTTGGGGTTCAAGGACTTTCCTGGATTCCTAACACCCTGCTACAGAGTAACAGAAGCTTGGGCTGTGCCTTCTATCTGGGTTACTTATAGATATATACTCAGCCCACAAGGGCTTGAATATGAGAACACTGGCTGCATAGCACCTTGAACCCCTCTAGCTCTGAAACAGTTACCTAATGTTCCCTGCCCCTGAATCTCATTGCTTCCTGGTGATCTGAGGTCTAGCTTGCCATTTTGAGTGTGGCCTAAATAGCATGGATCTCTACTTTGTTATAGACGGCCACATTTTTCCTTTTGTGGTATTTCCAGTCTTTGGTGGATTCTTTGGTGTCTCCGTGTGTTTAGCATCATGATGTCTGTAATAGGGAGAGGGTGGGAAGAAAGGAAAGTGAGGCAGCTAGATATCAGAATGCTTCCTGTCAGCTTTATCACCCACTGCAGAACTGTTGGTACCTGGTTTCTCAGACAAAGAACAGGAAAGAAGGGATGAAAATGAAAATCAATTCCTGCTTGTGAACTCATTTGATTTGACAGAAGCTCCCACAGCACTCTACTGATATGTGTGTGGAGTGAGTACTTCTGCTTGTCTAAAGCCTGTTGTTCCCTTCCATTACACACTCACCCCACCAAACACTATAGTGTACCTCAGTTCTTCACATATTGACATACCCAGGCTTGTTGGGTGAGTGAATGAGCCATATTATCCTGTGCACACACTGAAAAATGCTCCTGACTCATTTGTTCAAAAGCAGAAATAATACCTCCACATGTATTTTTAAATACTATAAGAATCTTCCCCAACCAAGAACAAAGTGGTAAGAGTGTCAAGATTGTGCCCACTTTGGAGTAACACTGAATTTACAGTCTCTCACCCATTGTTCTCCCTGGACAATGTTTATGTTCATTGGTCAATTTTGTTTGTTGGTTTGTTTTGCTTTTCAAGGTAGGGTCTCACTCTAGTCCAGACTGATTGGGAATTCACTCTGTAGTCTCAGGCCAGCCTCAAACTATGGCAATCCTCCTACCTCTGCCTCCCAAGGCGTGCACCACCATGCCTGGCATTGCATTTTTCATTTTTAAAGAATCAAAAGTCAGAACTCAGCAGAGAGATTTGGCATTGGGACTCAAGTTTGTTTAAACTGTCTCGTACAATGCACTTTCCTTCCTGTCCTTGGGGTCCATTGACCATACCGAGCAGCAGAGGAGCAATGGTGAGAAAACCTACAGCCTCTTATAGGATGGGTTTTAAAAATAGAACTATTGGGCCGGGCGCGATGGCACATGCCTTTAATCCCAGCACTCGGGAGGCAGAGGTAGGAGAATCTCTATGAGTTTGAGGCCACCCTGAGACTACATAGTGAATTCCAGGTCATCTTGGGCTAGAGTGAGACCCTACCTCAAAAATCCAAATAAAAAAATAGAAATATTGAGCTGGAGAGATGCTTAGCAGTTAAGGCGCTTGCCTGCAAAGCCAAAGGACCCAGGTTCAATTCCCCAGGACCCACGTAAGCCAGATGTGCCAGGTGACACATGCATCTGGAGTTCGTCTGCAGCAGCCAGAGGCCCTGGCATGCCCATTCTCTCTCTATCTGCCTGTTTCATTCTTTCTCTTTCAATAATAAAATAATAAATTAAAAAATAGAACTATGTAAAAAATATACTTTGGAACTATATGGAATAATGTCACAACTCAATGGTATCTTCCAAAGTCTAAATGTCCTGAATAGATGGCCTGGCTGACCCCAGCTTGAAGGCAAGCTAGCTGCCTCCTCAAAAGAGTTTGAAATACCCACTGGCTTCCAAAAGAAAAAGTGGTCCTGCTTCCTGGTGAACTATAAAACTCAGGTCAGGGCTGGGGAGATGACTCAGCAGTTAAAGGCAAATTGCTTGCAAAGCTTGCTGGTGCAGGTTTGATTCCCTGTGACCCACATAAAGCCAGATGCACAAAGTGGTGTAGATGTCTCATGGCCCTGGCACACCCATACACACACACACACACACTCTCTCTCTCTCTCTAATAAATAAATATTTTTAAAGATTTATTTTTATTTATTTATTAGAGACAGAGAGAGGGAGACTAAGAATGGGTGGGCCAGGGCCTCTAGACCCTGCAAACAAACTCCAGATGCATGTGCCACCATGTGCATCTGGCTTACGTGGGACCTGGAGAAACGAACTGGGGTCCTTAGGCTTTGCAGGCATGTGTCTTAACTGCCCAAATAAATATATTTTTAAAGGCTGGAGAGATGGCATAGAGGTTAAGGCATTTGCCTGCAAAGCCTAATGACCCAGGTTCATTTCCACAGTTCTCACAAAGTGGCACATGCATCTTGGAATTTGTTTGCAGTGGCTAGAGGCCCCAGAGTGTCCATATTCTTTCTCTCTCTCTCTCTCTAAATAAAAAAAATTAAAAATACTTTTTGAACTGGGTGTGGTGGTGCACACCTAATTCCAGCATTTGGGATTAGGAGTATCACTGTGAGTTCAAGGCCAATCTAAGACTACACCGTGAATTCCAAGTCAGCCTGGGCTACAACACCCTACCTCAGAAAAAAAATGTATTTTTAAAATACAGGTGCAGCCATCTTCTTGCCTTGTCTCTCATTGTACACACTGTTCCTGAAGGAACAGAAAAACACACCACACTGTTGACACTGCCACACCTCTTGACCATTTCTTTCTTGAATCTAAATGTTATGACTTTGTGAGGTTTGTTTATTTTGTCTTAGGTCCTTTTTGTTTGATTTTTAAAAGTAAACAAGCCAATGTCAACTAGATCACAGCCTCCCTTCTTTAAAATATCTCAGTGGAAGGCTGGAGAGCTGGCTTAGGGGTTAAGGTGCCCGCCTGCTTAGCCAGACGCAAGCGATGCAAGGGTGCAATGCCACACTTGCCCACAAGGGGGTGCAGGTGTCTGGAGTTGGTTCACAGCAGCTGAAATGCCTCTAGCGTGCCCATTCTCTCTCTCTCTCTCTCAAATTAAAAAAAAAAAAAAAAGATCATTTCCCAAAATTCCACCCTGGATTTACCCTTCCAGCCTTCCACCAGCACTCTCAGCCTTTCTGTACCTGCCCTGCCCTTTAGCAGTTATAGGACCTTGACCTTTTGGGCTTAGTTTTATCCTATGGAAAATGAGGGTAATAGAACCTCCTTTAGGAGGCCTGTTGTGACAGCAAGGTGAGTAATATCTAGAAAGTGCAGCATAGTGTTTACCGCCCCCCCCCCCCACAGGATGCTGCTGGTTTCCTGGCCTTGGCGTGGGCTGGGCAGGAGTTTTCCCTCAGAGGTGACATTCACAGCTAGCTGAGTTCTATGTCACAAGAGGGCTGGGTAGTCATCTTGAATGGGGGTCTGGCTGACACTTCTAGGCTGTATGAACTCAGTCACTGAGATGCTTCCTGCCCCAGGTTCCTCACTGTAGAGCTCTGGAATAGTGCTTGCCTAGTGTGCTTCTTGGGAACATTAAATGAGAAGATACAGAATAAAGGCACTGGCTACCTTTCACTTAGGAAATAAGAAGAAGAATCATTATAAACTATTCATGAGGGTCTGAGACAAGTTGTGGGCGATAACCCAGGGTGGACCAGTATTTGCCATGGCTTTGTTGTGTCCCTGGAAAATCAAGTTCAAACTGTTTGCACCTCCTGAAGAGAGGAAGACTGTGAAGTACTCTTTATTCTGTGGCACAGACCTTATTTTGCAGTTTCTGACCACGGACTGGTTAGGGAGAGTACTGATGTTGGACCAAGGACCTGTGGTTTAGAAAGAATTGTGGGATCCTGGTGTAGGAATCCTTTTTAAATATGAAAGAAAGTGAGAGGATAGATTATGCCATGAAAAACGAAGACACATAAAAACATTAACAAAAATGCATGATAAATGGTCAACATATGTAATAATGAACTCTTAGAAACTGATTAATAATAAAATAGCCAGATGTGGTGGCACATGCCTTTAATCCTAGCACCCAAGAGGCAGAGGTAGGAGGATCATGGTGAGTTCAAGGCCACCCTGAGACTACCTTACCTCATAGAAAAAATAAAAAATAAAAATAATAAAATGAACAAAGAACATAGTTTTGTTGTTGCTGTTTTTTTTTTGTTGTTGTTGTTGTTTGTTTGTTTGTTTTTTGAGGTAGGGTCTCACTCTAGTCCAGGCTGACCTGGAATTCACTCTGTATTTTCAGAGTGTCCTCGAATTCATGGCAATCCTCCTACCTCTGCCTCCTGAGTGTTGGGATTAAAGGCATGCGCCACCACACCTGGCAAGAACATAGTTTTTAAAGAACAAATACCACTAGCAAAAAGTCGTAAACAAGTTGTATGTCATTAATTATCTGAGAAATTCAACTTAAAACAGCTGTGAGGTAGTTGCTCCGTGGATTCAGGTGGCAAAGATTTATGATCACATGGTGATACCTGATGTAGGCTAGGAGACAAGGAAACAACCTTTCATTTATTGATGGCTAAAGGTTATCTAAGTGTCTTATTCCTCAGGAGGAGAAGCACAACTTAAGATGATAGTTTGTTTCATGCTTCATTTTTCTTTTACTTTTTTCTTTTTCTTTTTCCTCCCTTCCTTCCTTCCTTCCTTCCTCCCTCCCTCCTTCCCTCTTTCTTTCTTTCTTTCTTTCTTTCTTTCTTTCTTTCTTTCTTTCTTTCTTTCTTTCTTTCTTTCTTTCTTTCTAGGTAAGGTCTCACTCTAGCCCAGGCTGACCTGAAATTCACTCTGTATTCTCAGGATGGCCTTGAACTCATGGTAATCCTCCTACATCTGCCTCCCAAGTGCTGAGATTAAAGGTGTGCACCACCAGGCCCAGCTTATGCTTCATTTTAAAAATTATATTTACTAATTTGAGAAAGAGACAGATGAGAGAGAGAGAGAGAGAATATGTGGGCATGCCAGAACATCCTGCAAACAAACTCCAGACTTATGTACCACTTTGTGCATCTGGCTTTACATGGGTGCTGGGAATTAAACCCAAGTTATCGGGCTTTAAAAGCAAGCACCTTTAACCACTGGGCAATCTCTCCAGCCCTTTTTCATGCTAAATTCTGTCTATTTCTTATATAGCAGAAATACAGTGTCCATGATTTAATGAATTTCATTATTATTTTTAAGATTTATTTTTATTTATTTATTAGAGAAAGAAAGAGACAGAAAGAGAGACAAAGAGAGTGAGAATGGGCATGCTAGTGCCTCTAGCCACTACAAATGAACTCCAGATGCATATGCCACTATCTGCACCTGGCTTACGTGGGACCTGGAGAATTGAACCTGGGTCCTTAGGCTTTGCAGGCAAGCACCTTAACTGCTAAGCCATCTCTCCAGCTCTGAATTTCATCATTAATACAATATATAGAAAACTCAGTAGATGATTGTGCTTATTTGTACAAAAAATCACACTTTAATTGGCACATCATTAGCCACCATTCTCTGAGAGCAGAAAGACAGGTCAGCCTTTCCACAGTCCCAGTCAGTGCTGGCTGGATCACTGGCTCCTTAGCTCTGGCCTGTTTCTGTCTCTGCTTGGTAAATGGTGTTCTTTGGATTTCCAACAAGGCATTTGTTTTTTAAAGATTAGATCAAGAGCAAAGAGGACCATAGATTCTGCATTCTCAGTCAAAGCCAACAAGCTTGGTGGTGATAGAGAATTGCGTCAAGTCCTGTGAGTTGGCTGTGGAACTACCAGCAATCTCTGAATGTCGGGTATGTTTCATAGCAAGTGTTTCACTTACCTGCTCGTTGCTGGGACAAACACCCTACCAGAAGCAGCTCATGGGAAGAAAGGGTTCATTTTAGGCTAACAGTTTCCAGGGAAAGCTTTGTCATGGCAGAAGAGGCTGGCTCACTTCATACATCCACAGCAGAGAGTGAGAGCTCACAGCCAGAGCACAAGTGAGCAATCTACACACCTAGTAGGGCTGGACTCAAGATCCACCCCCCACTGACACACCTCCTCCAGCAGGGCTCTGCCTGCTAGAGACTAAGCAGTAAGCTCCAACTTAATCAAAAATGCCTAAGGCTGTGAGGGACTATACATACATTTACGTTCAAACCACTGCAGCAAGTGTTGGAAGGTTTTCCACAAAAGGTTATCAATATAACAAAGCTAGAAGATACTGTAGTCCTTTTAGGGAAACAGTCCATAGTGAAGGAAGCTGACTCTGAGGAAGGTCACCTAAGTCATCCAGTAAGCCCATGCTATGACAGCTTCAGCAGCCCATCAGCACATTCAGGGGTCTACAGTCCTCAGAGTCTTAAATGTTTGGCTCACTCTAGGCAAACCAGGAACTCAAAGGCAATATATATATCAAGGGGAAAATATGGAAGGAATGCTTTTATTTTCTAGCTCACAGCACTATTAAAATATTTTTAAATTTTATTTATTTATTTTTGGGTTTTTAGAAGTAGGGTCTGGCTGACCTGAAATTAGTCTCAGGGTGGACTTAAACTCATGGTGATCCTCCTACCTCTGTCTCCCAACTGCTAGGGTTAAAAGTGTGTGCCACCACACCTGGCTTAATTTTTTTTTATGAGAGAAAGAGCAAAGAGAGAGAGAGAGACGGAGAAAGAGAATTGGCATGCCAGGGCCTCTAGCCACTGCAGTCAAACTCCAGATTCATGTGCCACCTTTTGTGCACACACAACCTTGCACATGTAAAGCCAGCATGCATCTGGAGTTTATTTGCAGTTGCTGGAGGCCCTTGCAATCCCATTCTCTCTCTCTTTCTCTCTCCCTCTCTCTCCTTGTAAATAAATAAATAAATAAAAGTATATATAGGGATATATGGTGGCTAGAGGCCCTGGCATGCCAATTCTCTCTCTCTCATGCACACACTCTCTCATAAAAAGCATGTATGTATGTATGTATGTATGTATGTATGTATGTATGTATGTATGTATTATGTTACAGTTAAAGGTGCTTGCTTGCAAACTGTGTTGGTCTGGGTTTGAATCCTCAATACCCATGTAAAAATCCAGATGCACAAAATGGTGCGTTTATCTGGGGTGTGTTTGCAGCAGCAAGAAACCCTGGTATGCCCACTTTTTCTGTTTCATATATGTATGTATATGTATATGTGTGTATGTATGTATGTGTGTGCATATATATATATATATATATATATATATATATATATATATATATATATATATATATGATTTTGTGGGGTTTTAAAAACTTTTTATTGACACCTTCCATAATTGTAGACAATATCCCATAGTAATTCCCTCCCTCCCCCCACTTTCCCATTTGAAACTCCACTCTCCATCATATCCCCTACCCCTATCAATCAGTCTCTCTTTTACTTTGATGTCATGATCTTTTACTCCTGTTGTGATGGTCTTGTGTAGGTAGTGTCAGGAACTGTGAGGTCATGGATATCCAGACCATTTTGTGTCTAGAGGAGCACATTGTAAGGAGTCCTACTCTTCCTTTGGCTCTTACATTCTTTCTGCCACCTCTTCCTCAATGGACCCTGAGCCTTGGAAGGTGTGTTAGAGATATTTCAGTGCTGAGCACTCCTCTGTCACTTCTTCTTAGCACCATGCTGCCTTCTGAGTCATTCCAAGATCGCCATCTGAAAAGAGAAGCTTCTCTAACCAAAAGTGAGAGTAGCATTAATATATGGGTATAAACATTAAGAGAAGTGATTGCTGGGCAGTTTGGTGAGCATAGCATATAAATTTAGCCAGACACCAACAGATATTACACCCCTAGGGCTCATGACTACCCCTGTTGTAGGTTTTCAATATCATGGATATATTCCCTCCCATGGAGCAGGCCTACAGTCCAATTAGAGAGCAGTTCCCCATAACAGACATGCCACTATTGTAGCTGTTTGTTCATTGGGCCTGGCTGGCCAAATTTAAGGCTTCCAGTGTCCACTGTTGAGGATCTTCCTGGTGTTTTCTCTCTCCCACTGAACTGCATGCAGTGTAGCTTTTTCTAGCTTTCTGTCAGCTGGTCCACATGGAGGAGGCTTTCAGCTCAGCTCCAGCAGGATTTCTCAGTGACCTTGCAGCCCAAGTATGGGGAGTCTTGAGCAACAAGGTTTTACCATCTATTCCTGGTAGAAAACCAAGAGCCTCGGCAATGGTCTATAATGTTTTGGGGGTATCAGGGAGCTCCCTGGCTAACAACTCACTGGAAGGTATCCCATCCCTGGCACTGAAAATTTTCTAGTAACAATCTATGACTTCTGAGTGTTCCATTGTCCAGAAAGGTAGGTTTCCATATGACTTATTTATATCCTCTTAGATTTTGATCAGCCCTACCTCCACAATTCCTTTACTCAATCTCTTCCCCTGACCATACTTAGGCCTTTTCACTCCCTTTAATCTGTTCTTCTACTTACAAATATACAATACCATCCTATTAAGTCCCCCCTCCCTCCCTTTCTATTCCCTTTGTATCACCTTTCTAGCTTACTGGCCTCTGCTACTGAGTTTTATTTTTACTCACATAGAAGTCCAATAATTTGTAGCTAGGATCCACATATGAGAGAGAACATGTGACATTTGGCTTTCTGGGCCTGGGTTACCTCACTAAGTATGATCCTTTCCAGATCCATCCATTTTCCTACAAATTTCATAATTTCATTTATCTTTACCACTGAGTAGATCTCCATTGTGTAAATGTGCCACATGTTCATTATCCACTCATCAGTTGAGGGACATCTAGGCTGGTTCCATTTCCTAGCTATTGTGAATAAAGTGGCAATAAACATGGCTGAGCAAGTATCTCTAAGGTAGTGAGACAAGTCCTTAGGATATATGTCTCGGAGTGGTATAGCTGGGTCATATGGTCGGTCTATGTTTAGATGTCTCAGGAACCCCCACGCTGATTTCCACAATGGCTGGACCAGGTTGCATTCCCAACAACAGTGTAGAAGGGTTCCCCTTTTTCTGCATCCTTGCCAGCCTTTATGGTCATTTGTTTTCATAATGGTAGCCAATCTGATAGGAGTGAGATGGAATCTCAACATAGTTTTAATCTGCATTTCCCTGATAACTAGGGATATAGAACATTGTTTTAGATGTTTATATGCCATTTGTATTTCTCCTTTTGAGAACTCTGTATTTAGTTCTGTAGACCATTTTTTAAAATATTTTTTTATTTTTATTTATTCATTAGCAGCACACAGACAGAGAGAATGAGAACACCAGGGCCTCCAGGTACTGCAAATGAACTCCAGATGCATGTGCCATCTTGTGCATCTGGTTTACATGGGTACTGGGGAAGCGAGCCTTGAACCAGAGTTCTTAGGCTTCATAGGCAAGCACTTAACCAGTAAGCCATCTCTCCAGCCCCCACAGCCCATTTTTTAATTGGGTTGTTTGATTTCTTATTATTTAATGTTTTGAGTTCTTTATATATCCTAGATATTAATCCTCTATCAGATGTATATGTGGCAAAGATTTTCTCCCATTCTGTAGGTTGCCTCTTTGCTCTACTCACAGTGTCCTTTGCTGTACAAAAGCTTTGTAATTTCATGAGGTCCCAGCAGTTGATCTGTGGTTTCATTTCCTGAGCAATTGGGGTTATATTCAGAAAGTCTTTGCCAAGACCAATATGTTGAAGGGTTTCCCCTACTTTTTCCTCTAGCAGTTCAGAGTTTCAAGTCTGATATTAAGGTCTTTGATCCATTTGGACTTAATTCTTGTGCATGAAGAGAGATAAGGATCTGTTTTCATCCTTTTACAGATACATATCCAGTTTTCTCAGCACCATTTGCTAAAAAGGCTGTCTTTTCTCCAATGAATATTTTTGGCATTTTTTTCAAAGATCAGGTGGCTATAGCTACCCAGACTTACATCTGGGTTCTCTATTCTGTTCCATTGATCTACATGTCTGTTTTTGTGTCAGTACCATGCTGTTTTTGTCACTATGGCTCTGTAATATAGGTTAAAATCAGGTATGGTGATACCACCAGCCTTATTTTTGTTGCTCAAAATTGTTTTAGATATTTGAGGCTTTTTGTGCTTCCAAGTGAATTTTTGGATTGTTTTTTTCTATTTCCATGAAGAATGCCATCAGAATTTTGATGGGGATTGCATTAAATGTTTAGATTGCTTTTGGTAAGATTGCCATTTTCACAATATTGATTCTTCCAATCCAAGAATAAGGGATGTCTTTCCATTTTCTAGTGTCTTCTGCAATTTCTCGCTTGAGTATTTTAAAGTTTTCATTGTACAGATCCTTCACTTCCTTGGTTAGGTTTATTCCATGGTACTTTATTTTTTTGATGCAATTGTGAATGGGAGTGATTCTCTGATTTCATCCTCTGTGTGTTTGTTGTTAGCATATAGGAAGGCTACTGATTTCTGTGTTTATTTTGTATTCTGCTACATGGCTATAAGTGTTTATCAGCTCTGACAGTTTGCTGGTCGAGTCTTTAGAGTCCTTTATGTATAGAACCATATCATCTGCAAAATAATAACTTGATCTCTGTTGGGCCCTGCCCGGTGTGAAGCCTAGTGGTTAGCCCAGCCAGTCTTGGCCTACTCCCGGTGAGGCCTAGTCGAGCTTCCGGAGCCTGAGTAGAGTTTCGCGACCTGTCCTTGGAGTGACTCAGCACCTCAGCTGAAACTGCCTCCGCCCAGCTGCTGCTGACATGGTGAAATAATATTGGCCCTTATACCTTTCTCTCATCCTCTCTTCCCACCCTCCTTCTCAAAATATATAAATACCTCCCCATGACAATAAAGGAGAGATTTCTGCCAGACGGTCTCCATGGCTCAATGTGGTTTTCTTTTCCCCAGTGGCTTGGGGAGGTTTTTTGAGTCGCCAACACCCGCCTTCCCGCTCAGCCTCGAGAGAAGTGGCTGGCCTGGCTCTCTCTCTCTTCCGCTCTACCTGCTGGTGGTGGAGGAAAAAAAGCACCAACAACTGGTGCCCAACGTGGGGCCCAACAGATCTCTTCCTTTCCAATTTATATCCCTTTTATGTGTGTCTCTTGCTTATTGCTATGGCTAAGACTTCCAGTACTATATTAAATAAAAGTGGGGACAGTGGACACCCTTGTCTCATTCCTGATTTTAGTGGAAAAGCCTCAAGTTTTTCTCCATTTAGTATTATGTTGGCTGTGAGTTTGTCATAAATAGCCTTTATTATGTTGAGGTATGTTCATTCTATTCCCAGTCTCTGTAGGACTTTTATCATGAAGGGATGCTGGATTTTGTCAGATGCTTTTCTTGCATCTAACGAGATGATCATGTGATTTTTGTCCTTCAGCCCATTTATATAATGTATTACATTTATCAATTTACGTATGTTGAACCATCCCTGCATCTCTGGGATAAAGCCTACTTGGTTAGGGTGAATGATCTTTCTGATATACTCTTATATTCTGTTGCTAATATTTTGTTGAGATTTTGGCATCTATATTCATGAGGGAGATTGGTCTGTAATTTTCTTTTTTTTGTCCTATGTTCGTCTGGTTTTGGGATCATGGTAATGCTGGCTTTGTAGAAGGAGTTTGGTCGGATTCCTTCCTTTTCTATTTTATGGAAAAGTTTAAGATGCATTGGTGTTAGTTCTTCCATGAAAGTCTGGTAAAAATCACCAGTGAATCCATCTGGGCCTGGCTGTTTTTTAGATTGGAAATTTTTTTTATAACTGCTTGGATCTCTATACTTGTTATAGGTCTATTTATGTGGTTAATCTCATCTTGATTTAATTTTGGTAGGTCATATAAATCAAGTAAATCATCCATTTCTTTCAGATTTTCAAACTTTGTGGAGTATATGTTCTTATAGTATGTCCCTATGATTTTTAAAAATTTCTCTGATATCTATTGTGATGGTGCCTTTTTCATCTCTAATTGTATTAATTTGTGTCTCTTCTCTCTTTCTTTTGGTCAGATTTGCTAAGGGTTTATCAATCTTGTTTATCCTTTCAAAGAACCAACTCTTTGCTTCATTGATTATTTGGATTGATTTTTTGTTTGTTTATTTGTTTGTTTCTATTTCATTAATCTCTGCCTTAATCTTTATTATTTATTCCCATCTACTGATTTTTGGTTTGCCTTGTTCTTCTTTTCCAAGGTCTTAAGGTAGAGCATTAAGTTGTTTAATTGTGACCTTTCTAATTTCTTAATATAGACACTTAAAGCTATAAATTTCCTCCTTGGGACTGCCTTCATTATGTCCCAAAGATTTTGGTATGTTGTGTTCTCATTATCATTTGACTCTATGAATTTTTTGATTTCCTTCTTGATTTCTTCTTTGACCCATTCATCATTTAGTAGTGCATTGTTTAGTTTCCATGATTTGGTGTATGCTCTGTAGCTTTTCTTGCTATTGATTTGTAGTTTGATCCCATTGTGATCAGATAGAGTGCAAGGAATTGTTTCAGTTTTCCTGCATTTGTTAAGATTTGCTTTGTGTCCTAATATGTGGTCTATTTTAGAGAATGTTCCACGTGCTGCTGAAAAGAATGTGCATTCTGCAGCATTTGGATGAAACATCCTGCATTTATCTGTTAGGTCCATTTGTTCTGTGACCTCATTTAATCCAGAAGCATCTCTGTTTATTTTTTGCCGAGATGACCTGTCAATTGGTAAGAGTGGGGTGTTGAAGTCACCCACTACTAGTGTGTTTGGTGTTATCTGTGACCTTAGTTCTAATAGCATTTGTTTGATGAAATTAGGAGGCCCCATGTTAGGTGCATATATGTTTAGGATTGTAATGTCCTCTTGTTGGAGTGTTCCTTTAACCAATGTAAAGTGACTTTCCTTAGCTTTCCTAACTAATGTTGGTCTGCAGTCTACTCTGTGAGATATTAGGATAGTGACCCCTTGTTTTCTAGGCCCATTTGCTTGAAACACCATTTTCCAACCTTTCATCCTAAGATCATGTCCATCCTTTGTAGAAAGGTAAGTTTCTTGGAGGCAACAAATTGAAGGATCCTCCTTTTTTTTTTTTTTTTTTTTTTTGGTTTTTTGAGGTAGGGTCTCACTCTGGCCCAGGCTGACCTGGAATTAACTATGTAGTCTCAGGGTGGCCTTGAACTCACGTGATCCTCCTACCTCTGCCTCCTGAGTGCTGGGATTAAAGGCGTGCGCCACCACGCCTGGCATAGGATCCTCCTTTTTTAACCCAGTCTGCCAACCTATGTCTTTTGGTTGTGGCATTGATGCTATTGATATTAAGAGTTATTATTGAAAGGTGTGTATTTATTTTTGCCATTTACTTGTTTTGTAGTTCTTCCAGTTTTACCTTTGCTGTCTTGTATTAACTAGTATTTGAGTATGGTTTGTTTTTTCCAGGTTCCTTATATGTGTGCTTTTCTTTCTCTTCAGCACAGAGGATATGTTCAAGTATTTTCTGTACAGCTGGTTTTGTCTTCAAATATTCCTTTAGCCTGCTTTTGCTGTGGAATGTATCCATCTATTTGAATGGATAGCAAGCTTGGTTGCCACTTGTTATCTTTTGAGACTTGGAATACATCACTCCAAGCCCTTCTGGCTTTTAAAGTGTGTGTTGAGTAATCTTCTGTGATCCTGATTGGCTTGCCTTTGTATGTGACTTAATTTTTCTCTCTAACTTCTTTCAATATCTTTTCTTTGGTTTGTATGTTTGGTAGGTTAGTTATAATATGGCAAGGAGAGGTTCTTTCTTCTTGGTGTTCTAAAGGCTTCCTGAATCTGCATTGGCATCTCTTTCCCAATTTGGGGGAAGTTTTCTTCTATGATCTTGTTGAACACACCTACTCTGCCTTTAGAGTGAAATTCTTCTCCTTCTACTCTACCCTGAATTCTTGGTTTGATCTTTTCATAGTGTCCCAAATATCTTGAAATTCCCATTTATACCTTCCTATTAGTTTGTCTTTCTCTTTGTTGGGCTGTATTAGATCTGCCACCTGATATTCTAATTTAGATATTCTGTTCTCTCCTTCATCCATTCTAGTGGGGAGATTTTCTACAGAGTTTTTGATTTCACTGACTGTGCTCTTCACTGCTAGTATTTCTGACTGGTTTTTCTTTATTATTTTTATTTCCTTATTTATGTCTTGTATTGACCTCCTTATTTCATTAAATTGGTTTCCTGTGTCTTCTTTGATTCCTTTGACTTCCTCTTTGGTTTCTTTGAACATATTTATAATAATTTTTTGAAATCTTTCTCAGGCATTTCTCCTAAATCGCACTGAAGGTCATTTCTGATGCATTAATACTTTTTGATGGATTTTTATTGTCTTAATTTTTTTGTGTTTCTTGTATTATAATGTAGAGTTTTGAATCTTTGATTAATTTAATGCTTGGGTTTTCTAATTATCTGCAGTATTATTAGATGTATCCATCAATCTGATTTTATATAATTTCAGGGTAAGAACTTAAGGTGCTGGGTGTGGCTCTTTAGACTCTCAGAGTAACCACAAAAGTGACCCTAAATGTTGGGTTTGCCTGCTATGAGAGTATTCAAGTAGGCTGAGTGGAACAAAATATAGGCAACTTAAAAAAATTTAGCTAAACAACATACACATTCAATGAAAAATAGCACAGAGTATTTATGCAAGAGTAGGTATTATGACAAACAGATCCTCTAACAAAGTCACAGTCCCTAAATATGTGTGTTGCCCCACACCCTTAATCCTGTCAACTGGGAGGCTAAGATTTCTGGTCTGTAGAGGGTTCCAAGGTCAGCTTGTGACCAAGTGAGACCCTGCCCCAACAAACAAGAAGAGGAGACAAAAGCACTATAAATCAGGAAGCAACAAATGACAAGCTCAAAATATAGCTTACTTAAGAATGGCAAATTCAACCATCCATCAGATTTAACATATAATTTACCCTGACATGGAAGGTACAACTGGCATTTCTGATACAAGCCTATATACCAGGCTTATTTGGCAGGTACTGTCCTGGTGTATAATCCCAGTTACCTTTTGGGATGGCTTTGGTCTCAGCTATGCTGTAGGCCGCTTGGGTCCCTCTTTGCTGTGCTGTGGGCTCAAGTAGGCTAGGAAGCTACTCAGAAAGCCTGTGCTGGGTGCTGTGTAAGTGAGCTCCCTTCCCCAGGTCTCTGGTGCTTGCTGCTGCTTGTGCTGGCAGTGGGGGAGGGGAGTCTGTGGATGGTGGCTAAGTTCTCCCACTGGTCCTTGTGATCCTCTTCCTCACGAGCCACTCCACTGGTCCCTGCTGTCCTCCCTTCCATATTTCTTGAGTTTGTGAGGAGGCCAGAGTTAGTGGAAAATCCCCTCACTTGGCTTTTCTTGTAGCTTAGGCTGAGCCTGGACAGCTGCAGCCGCGTGAAACTGGTGTCGCCGCTGCTGGAGCTGCTTCTGCCTGCTTCTGTGGTCCCTAGATGCTCTGGATCTCTCCTACTTCTCTGCTGTGCTTGATAATTTATTATCCACCTCAATTTTTAGTAGAAGAGTATATTTTGCTGGGTTTTTTTTTTTTTTTTTGGCATTTTCTCCCCTAGGCTGTTTTGGCATTGTTCGTACACCACCATCTAAACCAGAAGTCCTGGGGATTTTTTGAGGTAGGGTCTCACTGTAGCCCAGGATGACCTAGAACTCACTCTGTAGTCCCAAACTGGCCGTGAACTCCCAGCAATCCTCCTACCTCTGCCTCCTGAGTGCTGGGATTAAAGGCATACACCACCACTCCTAGTAATAAAATACTTTTTAAAGTGTTTAACTCAGTTTCTCTATGAAAAGTCCGTTTTGATTTTTGTAGCTTTGTGAGCCACTTGGGTTCTTCTTGCTTTACAACCTTGAATTCAGCTGCCTACCCTCTGGAGTATGGGACAAACTTCTTCATGGGAGTTCAGGGCCTTCCACAGTCATCAGTCCCCTTCCATCCATCTTCTTAGCCACCTTTGAAGTTGGCTCTTTTTCTCTCCCTTGTCCTCCAAACAAGCTGCACCAGGAATACTTGAACTAGGGTCCATGGATGGACTTCCAGATGCTGTGGCTCCACCCCCTCTCCAAGTCATGTTCTCTGTGTAGACTTCCTGATCTGTGTGTGTGAAGTGGGCGGTGGGGGGGGGCATCTGTCGTTCTCTCAACAGATGCGCCGAACCCAGTATTGTCACACAACAGGGCTCTACTTTGTGCTGTGTCACCACAGGGCCAGGCGCAGCTGTCCTGAGCAAATATCCTACTTTTATTTTTCTGCTGCCCTCTGCGTGCACCTCATCCTATTTCTACAAGAATACTATCTGATATTTGCACACTACTCTTTTATTTTTGAGATAGGGTCTCATGTACCCCAGAATGGCCTCAAGTTCCTCATCTTCCTGCCTCCATCTCCCAAGTGCAGGGGTTTCAGGTGTGCATCAATATGCCCTGATTGTACACAACTTTTGGTTCCATGCCTCCCTACTGGGATCTTCCTGTTTTCCATGCTGGACCAGTATCCAGACATCCTTTCATCAGACACTGACTGAGCCAATGAGTGCTGGCTGGGGCACAGGGGTCCTGCACAGGGCCAGACGCTAAAGTGAATAAAGTAATGGGGCAGTGTTTCCACACAGCCCGTGCTCCCACCTGGGATAATAGTTGGAGATGGAGAAACTGGGATTCCCCTCAGGAGCCTGTACCAGAGGGATCCTAGACTCAGGGGTGAGCAGAAGCTGGGCATGGTGGTGGTGCATACCTGGAAATCAATCCGCTTGGGAGGCTAAGATAGAAGGAGTGAAAGTTCAAGATCAGTTTGGACTACATAGTGAGACCCTGTCTTTTTTTATAAAAATGAGAATAAAACATGAGCAGCAGCAGATAGCCAAGTCAGGTCAAGAGACAGATTACTATTAAAAGGCTTGTGGGGGAAGGGGGCAGAATAGATGGCCTCCCATTAAGATATTTGCCTGCGAGGCCTAAGAACTCATGTTCAAATCTCCAGGTCCCACGTAAGCCAGATGCACAGTGACTGACGCAAGCATGCCATGTCACTCATGCACACAAAGGGCCATGTGCAGTAGCTAAAGGCCCTGGCATGCCAATTCTCTCTCTCTCTGCTTCTTTCTCTCTCTCTTTCTCTCTCTCTCATAAAAACTAAAAGGTTTAGAGATCAGTAAAGAAGATAACTGGGCCAGAAAAAAAAAAGAAGAAAAAACAAGTTTTTTTTTTTTTCGTATGTGTGTGTGTGTGTGTTTTCCTGGGGATTGAATTCAGGGTCTATGCTAATAACATGTTGTTCTGCCACAAGCCTCATCCACAACCAAAGTGAAAAGTGCATTGAAAACAGGTTATAGCTGACCCTGGTAATCCTAGCTATTCAAGTGTCTCTGACAGGAAGATTTCAAGTTCAAGGCCTGCCTGGGCTTCAGAAGGATGGAAGGGAAGGAGGGGGGAGGGAGAGGGATGGAGGGGAAGAAGGAAGGAGAGAAGAAAGTTAATACTTGACTGCTTTCCACTTTGAATTTCTCTAAATTTTGAGCCAAAAGTATTTTTTAAAATATATTTATTTGTTTAGAGAGAGAAGATAATGGGCATGCCAGAGGCTCCTGCTACCGCAAATAGACCTTTAACTGCTGAGCCATCTCCATAGCCCAAAAGTTTCTTATCACTGTCATAACAACAGATCACCAAAAATTTGGTGGCTTAGGACAACACAAATTTCTTATGTTGCAGTTCCAGGGACAGAAGTTCAACACAACCTCCTAAAAATGGGCTAAAATAAAGGTGCCTACTTTCCTTTTTGGAGTCCCAAGAAGGACCTTGAGGTTTCCACCCTTCACATAACTACCCATACTCCTTGACTCATGGGCTGCTCCTGAAGCTTCAGAGTCGGCCCCAGAGAATACCACATTCTCATATCCCATCCTCTGACCTCCCTTGTGTTCCTCTTCCACTTCTACAGCTCCTTGGGATCACACCAGGCATACCCAGACCATCCAAGATCATGTATTTGTAACTATAACTCTATTGCCAGGATATTCCAGGATTCTGAGAATTAGGGTGTGGATATCTTTGGGAGGTCATTATTCTGATCACCAAATTCTCAAATATCCTGAGAATCTCATTTTAGACAGACTCTTTCCTTCTCTCTCTCTCTCTCTCTTTATTTTCCCCCCATTTCATTTTCTTGTGTCTTAACTTCCTGTTTCTTGCGATCTCAGCAAATCAAATGACCTTTTGGGGGCTGGAGAGATGGCTTAGTGGTAAGGCACTTGTCTGCAAAGCCAAAGGACCCAGGTTCAATTCCCTAATACCCACATAAGGCTAAACACAGGAGATGGCACATGAATCTGGAGTTCATTTGCAGTGGCTAGAAGCCCCGACATGCCCATTCTCTCTATATATCTGCCTCTCCTTCTCTCTCTCTGTCAAATAAAATATTTTTAAAATGACCTTTTTGTTCTTGTCATAAAAATCAAACATTAACTCAATTAATTAATGAGGGGCAGAAAAAGTATGATTTTTTAAATCTTCCTTTCCTCATTTCTGAGGTCAGCATCCAGAAACCTGGCCGCCTGGGTTTGCTCTCATCCCAGACAGCACTGCCGTTTCATCCTCTGGTCACTTCCATGTTCTTTGCCATCTGTGGATGTATGATTAGGTTATTCATGAGCCACAGGCGAGGCTAGAGTGTTTGTGAAAGGGAATCATGTTCTTGGTAATGTTTTCCTTCTTTAGCTAAGAGAACAATTTGTGTAATCATTTTGGGACACCTTTCTGTTTTTTTTCTTTCCATCTTGAATCATGTGTTAGCTACAGAAGTCATTAGACAGTCATTTCCATGACTCGAGTGAATGTCCTTGAGACAGCATACACAGCAGGAAAGCCAAGATATTATTCTTGGAATGTAAACAACATGAGAGGAAAAAATGTACAGAATGAATAACTTAAACAGGGGGAATAGTAATCTGTCAGACTTTTATTCCAAGCCATCTTGTGTGCACAAATAAGATGGGCCAGTTTATAGAAGTTTAAAGATTTCATTCTAAAAGTAAAGATCCTTTTTTTCCCTATGTGTCCTCAAGATGGACCTTTCACATGCACTCTGTGGTGTTTTCTACTAAAATTTGAATTTGATTTTATACTAATATGCTAGCTAATTTATCCTGATAGTTTTGTAGAATCTTATTGAATTATGGGAGAAATCATTGAAATTGTCAACTTTTCTGATTGAAAAGAACAGATCCATGGAAAGATCTGAGATCATGTGGGCATCAGCTTATACTTTTTAAAAATTAATTAATTTATTTATTATTTATTTATTTGCAAGGAAAGAGAAAGAGAGAGAGAATATGGGTACCAGGACTTCTGGTCACTGCAAACAAACTCCGGACACATGCACCACTTTGTGGTTCTGGCTTTATGTGGATACTGGGAATCAATCCGGGTTCATTAGGCTTTGTGGGCAAGCACCTTATCCACTGAGCCATCTCTCCAGTCCTAGAACTATTTCTTGCTCACCCCCTTTCCAGGGAACCATCTATCTGAGTCTGATTAGCCTGACAGCTCAATTACCACTAATTATTCTGAGATTCTTTGCTTTAGCTTTGTACAACTTTGTTACAAGATATTTATGATCACATGCTGTGTGCACAGATAAATCCAGAGCTTCAGCATCATGATTTTTCTATTTGAAACACAGCATTAATGTCATTTGGTAAAAGAAAGAAATTGAGTATCTGTGGATCAATTTGTAATTAAAAGGACTAGAAAGAAATCTCTTTCTGATATCTACTTTTCCACCCTTCTTAATTAATCCTACTCAATTAGTCACAATAGTTTTTAAGATTGTTTTATAGACTGCTGAGACATAATTTATGTACCTCCACTTGAAAAAACATTAAAGTTTATCAGTGCATATTAGAGATGGAAATAAACTGACCTGTCAGGAACAAGTTCCAAAGCTGAAAAATAAAGGTTGACTAAAATACTTCTTTTCTGGAACAAATCTATATAACTTAACAAGAGACATTTTGATTGCAAGTTCATCATTGGCTAGAGCCAGATATGTTACTTCTATTTCAGTTTCTACTTCCCTAATCATATGTATGTGTGCATATATATGTATAGATAATCTCTTATAGAGAGAAAGCTGAGTGAATAAACTTAGTGGCTTAGTGGCTCAGTTGCCTTGTGCAACTGGGGTGAGTTTCAGGGGGAAACAAGGACCAAGTCACAGGGAAGGCACCAAAACTGTCCATTGTTCCTGGCACAGGATGATGAAACAACGCTGTGCGCTGAGCTGTTGGGGGAGCTGGCCATCTGTCAAGAAAGGAAGGAACCCCTTGTCTCTGACTATTGTAACCATGGGCTCCCAACTTCTGCTTTTCATTTCTGAGTAAGCTATAATATGGTGATGCATTTACCCAGATGTTTCCTGCTTGTTTGTCAAGAAGTACAGAGCTTAGACACAAGAGTGCTCACTGTCAAGAATGAAACCTTTAGCTGGGCGTGGTGGTGTGCACTTTTAATCGCTACACTCAGGAGACAGAGGTAGGAGGATCGTCATGAGTTTGAGGCCACCCTGAGACTGCATAGTGAATTCTAGTCAGCCTGAGCTAGAGCAAGACCCTACCTCGAAGAAAAAAAAAAGTGAAACCTTAGGCATTGAAAAGAGGTCTCTCTGAGGTCCTTGTCTCTGGGATTGCATTCAGCCTGGTTGCTCACCCCACACATAGTCACATTTGAGACTCTCCTATCAGAGTTCTTGCCTGAAAAATGGCCGTGCATGAAAATGGTTTGCTAATTAACTTTGTCATCACATTTATGATGGAGGAAGTCCTCTGACTTGTCACTTACCTGTTTGAAGTAGTGTCGGTTCCATCTCTGGGCTCACAGCCACACTTAACACGTCAAAGGACCCAGCCACACTTCTTTGTCACTGGCAGAAAATGGTCTGGTGTATATTAGTTTGTAAGAGATGCCATAACAAAGCACCACAAACTGGGTGACTTAAAACAACTAAGCCTTCGGGCTGGAGAGATGGCTTTGTACTTAAGGTGCATGCCTGTGAAGCCTAAGGACCCAGGTTCAATTCTCCAGGTCCCATGTAAGCCAGATGCACATGGTGATGCATGCGTCTGGAGTTTGTTTGCAGTGGCTTGAAGCCCTGGTGTGCCCATCCTCTCTTTCTCTCTCCCTCTCTCTCTGACTTTAATCAATAAATAAAAATAAAATCTTAAAAAAAAAAAAAAAAAACTAAGCTTTCACCTGGAGTGTTTTGTTTTGGTTCCTTTGCTGTGTGTATGTATAGTTATACAGGCAAACATAAATATATAGTAGGTAGATTAATCAAAATGTATCATTTAAAGCGACCACTTTCCTATATAATATTTCAGTCAATGATATTTTATTATTTATTAAAAAAGAAAACAACTGGGCTGGAGAGACAGCTTAGTGGTTAAGGCGCCTGCCTCCTAAGCCTAAGAACGCTGGTTCCAATCTCCAGCGGTTCCAATCTCCAGGTCCCATGCTTAGCCAGATACAAAGTGACGCAAGGGTGCAATGCTGCACTTGACCACAAGGGGGCACACACATCTGGATTTCGTTAGCAGCAGCTGAGAGACTGGTGGCACGCCCATCTCTGTCTTCCTCTCCTTCTCTCTCTCTCTCCAAAAAAAAAAGAAAGAAAGAAAGAAAGAAAGGAAAGGAAAGGAAAGGAAAGGAAAGGAAAAGAAAAGAAAAGAAAAGAAAAGAAAAGAAAAGAAAAGAAAAGAAAAGAAAAGAAAAGAAAAGAACCAAGCTGGAGAGGTGGCTCAGTGGTAAAGCCTCTTGCTTGCAAAGCCTAATGACCCAGGTTTGATTCTCTGGAACCACATAAAGCCAGATGCACAAAGTGTCACATGTGTGTGGAGTTTGTTTGCAGCGGACAGAGGCTCTGGCATACTCATTTCCTCTCTCTTATACAAATAAATAAATAAACAACCAGGCTTGATTCTCTTGCGGTTTTGAAAGCTAGATCTCCAAAATCAAGGTCCCAACAGAGACAGGAAGGTTCCCTATGAAGGCTCAAGGCAAAATCTTCCTTTCCTCTTCCTGGCATCTGGAGGTTGCTGGCAAAGCTTGGAGCTCCTTAGCTGATAGCAGCATTACTCCAATTTCTGCTTCTTTTCACACGGCTGCCTTCCCTCTGTATATCTCTGTATTTTACTTTCGCTTTTTATTTTTTTGAAGGAGGGTTTTACTCTAGCTCAGGCTGACCAGAAATTCACTCTGTAGTCTCAGGGTGGCCTGAAACTCACAGCGATCCTCCTACCTCTGACTCCCAAGTGCTGGGATCAAAAGCGTGCACCACCACACCTGGCTTGCTTTCACTTTTTTATGAAAACTAGTCTCTGGATTAGTGCCCTTCCTAATCCATTATGACATCATCTTAACTAATTCCATTGGCAAAGATCTTCTTTTCAAATACAGTAATGTTCTAAGGTTCTAGTGGACAGTGATGCTAGTTTGAAGAGAAAGAGCAAGCTGGTTCTATGAGAGGCAGCTGAGACGACTGCCCTTGTAGAATTAAAGATTTATTAGAAAAGTTGTAACACCTGCTAAGGTGGCATGGTGGGGTCTGAAACTGGGGCGTGGGGGGTAGCTCTGGAAAATCTGCAGAACAAGCACAGTGGTCCTTTTCATGAGCTTCAGGGTGGAGAGGTGCATTTGGGCACAGACTACATGAGTGATGTCACAGAGGCAATGGTGAGTGGAAGATGGAGACCTCTGGCCCTTCAGATCTCCAAGGGAGAGGAGAGTTCTCTGGTTACAGCAGGGGTGAGAATTGAGGGAGTCAGGAAGGTCTCAGATAAGAAAGTAAAGCTCTGTGGGCTGGAGAGATGGCTTAGCGGTTAAGGTGCTTGCCTGCAAAGCCAAAGGACCCAAGTTTGATTCCCCAGGACCCACATAAGCCAGATGTATAAGGTGGTGCATGTGTCTGATAACTCACATCCTCACAAAAACCTGCACAGAGCTGTTTACAGAAGCTTTACTTAAAATTGCCAAAACTTGGCAGTGTCCAAGATGTCCCTCAGTAGGTTCATGGATAAGTAAACCATGGTATAGCCACACCGTGGATATACTGCTCAGCGCAAAAGAGATGAGTTGTCATCAAGCCATGAAATGGTGTGGATGCACGTTAAATGGAGAGTTTTCAGTAAGGGGAAAGGCTCCAATCTGTATGGTGTTGTCCAAACCTTCTGACGTTCTGGAACGGTAAAGAGCACCGGATTTTTAGGACACTGGCAATATTCTCTATGACACTGTAATGGTGGATCCACATAGCTCTAAGTTGTTCACCCCTGTAGAATATAAAGACACCAAGTGACCCTTGCTGGAAATGAAGGACTTTGGTGACAATGCTGTATTTGTGTAATGGTTAAGACCAACGCACCACGCTGTGCTAGATGTTGACAGTAAAGGGAGGTTTTGCATGTACAGGAGCACAGGATCTGTGGGAAATCACTGAACCTTACTCGTAATTGTTCTGCATTCTTAAAACAGCTAAAAGGAAATCCCATCTTTCCTCTAAGTCAAGTGCATGAGCAGTATGTCAGCAGCAGGCACTGACACCACCAGTTCCTGTTTATCAGGCTGGCATGCCCACTTACTACTCAGTTGCTTCAGGGTTCCTGATAGCATCTCACAGTTGTGCCCTTTGGGGAATTACCTGGGGGGTTACACCCTTGTCCTCCTCCTAAGGGCATCCTTTGGCTTTCCAGTGATTTCCTGGTACAGAGTGCCTCCCAGGATGGTACACAGGATGGTACACTTGTGGCGTCATCCACGTGCCAGCCTTTCTCAGGAGATCCAGCTAATGCGTCTTCTTCTCCTGTCTCCTGCCCTCCTTCACTGCCTTCTAAGACTCATCAGAAACCTCTTTAGCAATACCACTCTTGGGTGATCTGAGGACATAGTGTTGGGCCATGGACTAAGTGACAATGAGGACCCCAGCACTGGAGTGACGTGGAGGTTAAGAGCTCTGATCCCTGGCCTGCTGCAGTGGTTCAGCTGCCCAGACTTTCCCCCATGGGGACCTGAGCTGAGTCAATGGGGTACAGGGATGCGATCAATAGTGGGATGTCTTTAACATGTGAGTTTAATCAAGAGACCTATGGCCAAGAGACTGTAGACATACCATAAAAACCACTGGTCCCACTTCCCCATTCAGAAGCTCCTGGCCTGATAGAAGAGTGGAACAGCCTCTCAAAGGCCAAGCCAGATGAGCAGTGTGGATGTGGCACTCCCAGGTGCTGTCCTTCAAGATACAGTATCCTCCTTAAACTCCTGGCTCCTTTACATTGCTGTAGGCCCAGTAAGCAGAGTATATGAATCTGAGTTAAGATGTTGAACACAGAGTGCAGGACCTTGTTCATTTCATTATTCGTAATGACTCAGATGAAGTATTTTCTGCTCCCACCCCTGACAACTTTATCACTAATAGGTCTAGAGGTCTCGCTTCCACTAGGGGACACAATAAGAGTCCTAGTTAAGGCTGAAGAGATGGCTCAGTGGTTAAGACATTTGTCTACAAAGTCCAATGACCCCAGTTTGACTTCCCAGTACCCACATAAAGCCAGACACACAAAGTGGCGCATGTATCTGGAGTTCACTTGCAGTGACTAGAGGCCCTGGCGCACCCATTCTCTCTCTCTCTCTCCTCTCCCCTCCTTGCAAATAAGTAAATAAAGAAAATATTTTAAAGAGTACTAGTTAACTTAAATCTGTCTGCCACCTGCTGCTACAGTTGGTCCTTGTACTTTCAAGTCATCATACAAGCACACACACCTGGTGCTTCTGATGTCATACATAGTGGGTATCCCACACTCAAACCAAGCCATGGTTCTTCTGCTTGCCCAGGTAGTTACAGACCAACCTGGGAATGTGGGGAGATGGCCCAATGGATCACCTGAGCATTCCTGTGCCCGTGCTAGGCAGCAGCTCTACCTCCTGGATCAGGAGCAATTCCCTCTTCCAGAGTGGCAGCTGCCTTCTTTGTCTGCAGGTCTGTTGGCATGAGGATGGAGTGACAGGAGTCCTCACAGCAGTAGGGATAGGGCCAGGGTGGGGAAGGGAGGAAGGTGAGAATTCATTTAAATGAATTTTACTGATGTAGCCAGTGGTAAAACAGTCACAGAGCCGGTATGTATGTGACTTTAGTGCTAATGATTAACCAACTTCTCTCTAGAAGCTGATGGTGCAAATAAAGGGAACTGTGTTGAAAACTGTAAATTCTGGACTTACTGTGTCCCTAATTTGAAAAATATCTATAAAGTTTGGGGCTGGTGGAGAGATTGTTCAACAGTTAAATGCAATTGCTTGCAAAACCTGACAGCCCGGGTTCAATTCCCCAGTACCCACATAAAGCCAGACGCAGAAAGTGACACATACATCTGGAGTTTGTAGCAGTAAGAGGCCCTGGCTGCCCAACATCAGTCTTCTTTCTCTGTCTCTCTTTCTTTCTTTCTCTCTTTCTCCTTTTAAATAAATAAAATAAAAATATTTTTAAAAAACAAAAATTTAAAAAGAAAGGATTAAATTTGACTATTTTGTAGCAATTACTCTTAGGCCTATTTTACTTTTTAAAAAGTTTTTAATGAATTTATTTCTTTATTAGAGACAGAGGGGGAGAGAATGGGCATGCCAGGGCTTCTAGCCACTGTAAATGAACTCCAGATGAATGCGCCACCATGGGCATCCAGCTTATGTGGGACCTGGAGAATCGAACCTAGGTCTTTAGGCTTCACAGGCAAGCACCTTAACCACTAAGCCCAGGCCTACTTTACTTTCATCTTCATTATTCAATATTATTTCATGTATTCTTATTTTTAATGAAGAAAATAAATTCTAGCAAATAATCTGCTTTGGTGAGATTGTGGGTTCTTGTAGATATCTGAACAATTGATTTTTAAACTATTTTAAATTTCCTTGTCTGTTTATAAAAGGAATATAAATGTAGAATGTCAAAAAATTTGGGAACTGTGGAAAAGTACAAATAAATGCAAATCAGATATAACTATTATAAATATCTTCTCCCAGACATTTCTGTCTATAGAAATGCAAGATTATCAAAAAATAGGGGCCAGGCGTGGTGAGAACACCTTTAATCCCAGCACTCGGGAGGCAGAGATAGGAGGATAGCCATGAGTTCAAGGCCACCCTGAGAAGACAGAGTGAATTCCAGGTTAGCCTGGGCTAGAGTGAAACCCTACCTTGAAAAACCAAAAAAAAAAAAAAAAAAAAAAAAAAAAAAGAGTACCATACTATTCCTGTAAAATCTGATGACATATGCAAGACTTGTTAGACCAAAGCCAACAGGACATATCCGCTTGTCCTGTCCCCCAACCACCAGCCATAGGACTTGAGGGCTGCTGGCTACTGGGATGCTTTCTAGTTGGGAACTTTAACCTGAGCTCACAGCAGCTCTGAAAGTCTAACGTAGCCAACTGAGACTTCCCTGTCCTCTGGCAACAGAAAATTCACGGAAACTCTCTCTCTCTCTCTCTCTCTCTCTCCTGGAAACATGCAGAATCTGAAAGCAGTAATGAATGCTTAGGAGTGATTTTCTTCCCCTGAGCCAACAACAGCATTACCCACAAAACAGACATGTCAGCCCTAGGCCAGCTTCAGTACCTAAGGATATACTCAGAGCCACCCCGCAAAGACTCTACTTCAGATTTGTTGCCCTGGGAACATTCTGGCGCTCTCTCCTGGCTGTGCTCAGGAGAGCAGCTGGGATAATGAGACAGAAAGAAAGTGATCCCAATGCCTTAAACCCGGGAAGACCCACGGAGCCATGCAGCAGAATGACCAATATCTGAAGCACTGCAGTCTTACAGACCCAGGGTGAGGTCTAGCTCTTAGCCCCTTTGTGCCAAAATTCTTCTATCAAGCCAGGCGTGGTGGCACACACCTTTAATCCCAGCACTCGGGAGGCAGAGGTAGGAGGATCACCATGAGTTCGAGGCTATCCTGAGAATGCAGAGCCAATTCCAGGTCAGCCTGAGCTAGAGTGAGATCCTACCTCGAAAAAAATTCTTTTATCATTTTTGTACAAAAGAGAAATAATAGCACATAGCCTTGTGGGGATCGAATGGGATGAAGCCCTTAGACTGGTGCCTAGACCTCTATTAGCATATAGTCATGGATGAATTACCCAGTGCTTTTCTAGGAGAAAAGAAGGGGAGCACTGATCCAGAGTAACTAACAATCCACCGCAGGGTGGAGCTTTACTTCATGTCCTAGAGATGGATCTTAAAAGGTTATGCCTCAGGCCAGGTGTGGTGACTCACACCTTCAATCCCAGCACTCAGGAGACAGAGATAGGAGAATTGCTGTGTGTTCAAGGCCAGCCTGAAACTACAGAGTGAGGTCCAGGTCAGCCTGGGCTAGAGTGAGATCCTATCTTGAAAAAAAAAAACAGTTGTGCCTTGTAAGTAGAGAAAAGTCTGGTTTGGAGAAAAAAAAAAAAATGTCCATTTAATGTCTATGCCAGCACCAGAACTGTCTTTGAACTAGCAGGATCTACACTGGCAATTTTGTCCCACCAGTGGACAGCAAGAAAAAAATTTTGTCTTTGAATTCTGAAACTTATCAAAATGTATATTCTGATGCTGCTACTTTAACCTTACTAATAAGCTCAGCTGGCAAATTTCATTCCGTTCAAGGAGAATACCAAGTTCTAAAGACTAAATGCTAGATTCCCTACACCATGTAGGGGTTATGTGGTTAGAAATGCCATCTACTAAGGAAAAAAGAGGATGCCCCTTGTTCTTAACAGTGGAAAGGCCCATGGCTTATGTTTCCTGTTCCTCTCATCTCCCCCATCAACACTCTGTCCTCACTCTGCTATGGAGCCTGGAAGCGCTTCCTGGCCCTCAGAGCACACCCAGCCCAGCACACTGCTGGAACCAATCATTGCAGGTACTTTGCAAAAATGTTTCTATCCCTTATGAGTTTGTGGTGATCAAAGTAAACATTTATTGAGGACTGTGTGTGGGGGGTGTTTCTTTCTAAAGCCATTAATTACTCTTTTAAAATATTCTATTTGCTGGGCGTGGTGGTGCACGCCTTTAATCCCAGCACTTGGGAGGCAGAGGTAGGAGGATCACTGTGAGTTTGAGGCCACCCTGAAACTACATAGTGAATTCCAGGTCAGCCTGAGCTAGAGTGAGACCCTATCTCGAAAAACAAAACAAAACAAAACAAAATCCTATTTATTTACTTAATTAATAAAGAGAGGAAGAAGCAGACATAACGGGCAAGCCAGGGCCTCCAGCCACTGCAAACAAATACCAGACGCATGTACCACCTTGTGCATCTGGCTTACATGGGTACTGGGGAATCGAACCTGGGTTCTTAGGCTTCACAGGCAAGTGCCTTAAGTGCTAAGCCATCTCTCCAGCCCCCTAAAGCCATTAATTACTCTTAAACCATTTCTTTTCCTGGCTGCTTATAATGATAAGTAAACTAAGTATCAATAGCACACCTGGAATGCCCAGAGTTGCTCCAAAGAACCTTTCTTCAATTTACTGCATTACTAGCGATAATCATGACAAGTATTACCTACTGAATTCCTATGATGAACATGAACTTTGTCATATTTTAGCTAATCCTCATATCAACACTGCAAAATAGAGAGCATTCCCATTTTAAAGATAATAAAATGGGGCTGGAGAGATGGCTTAGCAGTTAAGGCGCTTGCCTGCGAAGCCTAAGGACCCTTCAAGTTCTATCTTTCTCTAGATCCCATGTAAGCCAGGCGCACAAAGGTGAGGCAAGTACAAGGTGGCACATGTCCACTAGGTGGCACAAGCATCTGGCGTTCAATTGCAGGAGCTGAGGCCCTAGTGGGCCAATTCTCTGTCTCTCTCTAAAACTAAAAAAAAAAAAAAAAAAAAAAAAAAAAAAAAAAAAAAATTAATAGATTTATATAATAAAGCAAGAAAACAGATGTAGGCCAGCTGTGGTGACACACACCTTTAATCCTAGCACTCAGGAGGCAGAGAGGTAGGAGGAGTTCAAGGCTACCCTGAGACCCTGTGAATACATAGTGAATTCCAGGTCAGCCTGGGCTACAGTAAGACTTTACCTTGGAAAGAAAGAAAGAAAGAAAGAAAGAAAGAAAGAAAGAAAGAAAGAAAGAAAGAAAGAAAGAAAGAAAGAAAGAAAGAAAGAAAGGGAGGAAGGAAGGAAGGAGGGAAGAAAGAAAGAGGGAGGGAGGGAGGGAGGAAGGAAGGAAGGAAGGAAGAAAGAGAGAGAGAGAAAAGAAGAAGAAGAAAGAAAGAAAAAGAAAGAAGGAAAGAAAGAAAGAAGGAAAGAAAGAAAGAAAGAAAGAAAGAAAGAAAGAAAGAAAGAAAGAAAGAAAGAGGCTGGAGAGATGGCTTAGTGGTTAAGGTGCCTGCCTGCTAAGCCTAAGAATGCTAGTTCCAATCTCCATGTCCCACGTTTAGCCAGATGCAGTGAGGCAAGGGCGCAATGCCGCACTTGACCACAAGGGGGCACTCGCATCTGGAATTCGTTCACAGCGGCTGAGAGGCTGTTGGTGTGCCCATTCTCTATCTGCCTTTCCCTCTCTCTCTGTCTCTCTCTGTGTCTCTCTCCAAAAAAAAAAGAAAGAAGGAAGGAAGGAAGGAAAGAAAGAAAGGAGGGAGGGAGAGAGAAAGAAAAAAAAGTGAGGAAGGAGGGAAGGAGGAAGGAAGGGAAGAAATATGCTCAGAAAGGCGACATGACTCCTCAAGCTCACACATCCTATAAGTAGACACCAGAATCTCTCAGGTCTGCTGACTCCCAGTTCTGGGAAGTAGTCTCTCATCTGCTCCCTCACACACACTCCCATGGAGGGACAGAGCCTGAGCCTGAAATTCTGGGCCCTATGGTGCTGTAAACTCATTACTACCTAAGACTTGGTGCCCAAGGCTCAGAACTATACAGCTCCTGGCCAAGGACCTGGTAGCAGATTAAACCTGCAGGTGACTTAAGTACTGCAAAAGGCAATTCTAGGAGCTAGGACTGGAAAGGCCTAGGAAAGAAAGAGAATATTGCACGGAGGCCAGAACAGCTAGTTATTGACCTGAGGGCCTGAGCCATTCCGCACTGGGCTCATGGCCTACTGGTCCTGTACGCCAGGGCTTTGACAGCAGGGAACATTCCAGGATTCACCAGTACTAAGAGTTCTGGGTTGCTTCTGGGAGCCATGGAGATGCCAGATGAATAGAGTATTGTCTGTCCTGCCAAGAGCCCAGGACCCATGGGGGAGACATAGGAGGGCATAGCCAGGACAGTTATAGTTTGAGATTCTTACTGGAAGGACCACCTTCCACCCTGTCCCACAGGTGTCCCACAGAACCTCTCCTGCTTTGTCTCCTAGAGACAAAGAGCCCACAGGGATAGAATGGGGAGGACGGGCTAGGGTGGGATGGAATAAGTGAAGACATTACACATTTTGAGAATAAAGATTGTCCCATAAGCTTTTGTTTTAATTTTTTTGTGTGTGTGTACAATGTACACTGTGTTGGGGTATTGATTTGTATCTCCCTGTGGATACACTCTAAAGACTATAGAAACCCTGGTTTTAGACCAAATTGGGATTCCTGTGAGTGTCCTGGTTTTCCCCACACTCACCTGAGGCACTAGGAGCTTGAAAGCTACTGGCCTCCCTTACTGTCCAAGATGGGTCCTTCTTTCCTTTAAGTGACATGATAGGAGGGCCCTGGGTCTTAGCAGGGCTTAGAAGATCTGCCCCCTTTCTGTGTTCAGGCAAACCCTAGCTTGAAGGTGGGAATGGCCAAGATGGTCCCTGAAACAGTTCAATCCTGTCCTTTTCTCTGCCCCTCCCCTGCAGGGTTCAGCCAGAGAGCAGAAACAGCACTTCTCCTTCAGGGCATCACTTTGGCCCGAAGGGCAGTGAGCAACTGAGCCGCTGAAATTTGTCAGGACTCCAGTTCCTGTGTTGCCTCCCAGCCTCGCCTGTCTTGGTTGGGAAGAGTTGTAGGGCTGGTGCTTCAGGGTTGGGCTCCGACTCCATGTCCCAGCAGGTGGCTCTGTAGTCCCTGGCAGCCCAGCATCATCAGGGCGCTGAGGCTATGGATCCTGGAGATCCAGGCTTTCTGCTTCATGAAGTAAGTGAGTGAGCGAGGGCACGGCTCTTTCCATCTCAGCAACCTCCTTGCAGGCTTGTCAGGAAGATGCTCACTCCCCATCTTCAAGGTTGCTCCTGGCATCAGTGAAGCGCAGTGTAGAACAAGGACCCAAAAGATGAGTCTCATGGGGTTTTCTACTAGTGGCACACATCCCTGAGTCAGTTTCCCGTAGGTATTGGCTATCTATAGCTATATAATAAAGTCTTCCAACCTTAAGAGCTTAAAGTTATGAGCACCCATAATCACAGTTTCTGTGGTCAGTTAGGTGGTTTTAGCCCCAGGAATCTCACGAGAGTCCAGCACAGCTGTTGGCCAGCGCTGCAGGTGTCTGATACTCCGTTCGAGGTGCCCTTTACCCTGAAGAGTAGCTGCAAATGGCCGTGGCTTTCAGTTCCTAGAATGCTTGGAGCTGGGAATATTAAGATGGAAAAGCCGCAAAGTGTCAGGCAAGCATGCTTAGGATTCCTGCTGGCATCCAAGGAAGAGAAAGGAAGGGGGTGGGGGGAAGTTAGGCTTTTAGAGTTAGAACCCAAGAAAGCAGTTAAACTCCTCAGTGGGGTCTCCGAGCAACTGCACTGAGGGAGGGGCTTCTGCTTATTTAAGAACATTATTCCTTATGGAGATACTATTCCTCCTTCCTCTTTAGCATGTCTGTGGGTGAGGGGCAATCTCTTGATCAGGTGAATGATGGACAGGCCCCACACCAGACTAGAGGACTTTTGGAAGAAGCTCTTCTCTTCTAAATAAAAAGTAAACAAAGGGCTCGCCCACTGGCTTTGACAGAACGGACTTCCGCGTCTGATCCCGGGTCAGCCATCCACAGCGGCTCGGCGCCCCCTGCTGCTTCCCTAGTCTAGCCCGCTACAGAAATCCATCCTAATTGCCTTTAAAGGCTTGTCCCTGCTCACTTCTGCTGAACTCCTCTCCGCTTCTCAGCCACGCTGGGAACCCAGCTTTTCTCAGTCTGGTCTCTCCCTGCTGGCCTTCTACCTGCACCTCTCTTTGGGGTGGCTTCTCACTTTGGTTTGTCTTTGATCTCTGGGTCTACCACGAGTGTAGGTCCTCTAAACTTGGTCTGTCACATAGGTGTTCTTGTAAACTCTGAGCCTGCTGTGTGTGTAATCCCTCTACACTCGGGGTCTGCCCCATGTGTCCTAACTCTCTTGACTTTCTTTACTGCTCATTTCTCCGCTGTGGGAAGTTCCTGGTCCCCGTTTTGGTGCTTTTCCTCAGTTATCCTTCCTTAAGCCCCGAGTCCATCACTGCCTAATCACTTTCTCCTACGTGGAGGCTCAGGGCTGGAGCTTTTGTGCTATCGGCCCCCCAGGAGCGTGTTTCTTCTAAATCTTTTGGCATGGGCTTTTAGGCCTGTCTTCCACGTGCATGTGTAACTGTTCCAGCCTTTTCCTAGACAGCAACTTCCCCTAAAAACCTCACATTTTATGATTTCTCCCTAAATAAACTCAGTAATTCGTAATTTATCCTTCTTAAGTCTGTTCTTTAATATTTTTATTTATTTATTTGAGAGAGAGAGAATGGGAGCGCCAGGGCCATTTGCCACTGAAAACAAACAGCAGATACATGTGCCATTTTGTGCATCTGGCTTTATTTGGGTACTGGAGAATCAAACCCGGACCAGCGGCTTTGCAAGCAAGCACCTTTAAATGCTGAGCTATCACTCCAGCCCCTGAGTCTGTTTTTATCAATTCTTTGTTAGAAATAGGATAAAGACCCCAGGAATGGGATTCAAAAGACTGAGAGACCCCTCCAGAACTCCAAAATCCAACATCACCATGAGTACAATGCCAGTCTGATCTACATAGTGAGTTCGGGCAGAACAATCTGGGCTACAGAGTGAGGCCCTGACTCCAAACAAACAGAAACAGCCTTCAGGAGGCTGAGATGGAAGGATAACTGTAGGTTTGGGACAAGCCTAGGCTGAGCTATGTACATAGCAGGACCCTGTCTCAAGGAAAGGAAAAACAAATTTTTTTAATGACATGAATAGGGTATAAGTGTAGCTCAGTAGGAGATCTCTTGCTAGTATCTAGTATGCACATGGCCCTGGATACCACAGAAAACTAAGTCAGCTAAAATACAATACAATACAATGATATAAAATGAAATACATATAAAATAAAATGATGGGTAAACTATTTACACACCCAGATAACTCATGAGTTGTCTGTCAGACAAAATGGCTGAAAAGGCATGAAGGCTTTCAATATCCTGGCAGCTAGCTAAATAAAGAAAAATTAAGCTGTATACTATTATCCATCCTCCCCTTTCCTAACACACAATAGCACAAGTGTAGAAGATGAGAAATGTAAAGGGGAAAACCAGATGCTTTTTTGTGATTCACTGTCCTGTTTCTGCTCATGGCAATTAGGAGTAAGATAACCCCCATCTTACAGGTAACCAATCAGGGTTACCGAACCTGAGGGAATAAACAGATAATCTACATGTCCGGAAGAGCCGGTGAACACGGAGATTTTACAATGAATTACATATCACTAATGCTAAGTCCAGACGACAGAATCTGGGACCTGAAATCCCAAACACTCTGACTCACTGACTCACCAAGATGTTGGCTGACCACCAGCCTCTGCTCTGTTCTTTTTTTTGTTTGTTTGTTTGTTGTACTTCTTAGTTTTCTTTCTCCTTCTTGGAAATTTAGTTCTTCCTCCTTCTTGAAACTTTTTGGTGAATAGTTTTCCCACTGGTGAAAACCCACATTCCTATACTCATCAGCCTATCCAGATCTCCTATCAACATTCCAAGTAACCAACCCAAGCCTCTCAGTCTGATCCCTGACTTCCCTCCCTAAGGGCATGAGAAGCCCTGATCCAAGTGGCCCCTCAGTTACTCCCTCGGGACCTCTCCCAGCCTGGGAGCTATCTGCTTTCCTCTCTAAGACAAAAATCTTCCTCCACTTGCCTCTTGTCTCTGTTGCACTTGTCATTCTTTGTGGGTCACCAGACATGAACCCAAGAAAGCAATAACACTGCCATGTTTCCTTGCCGTGATAGCCTTCCACTTGACACTGCAAGGAAAAGCAACTCCTTCCCTTCCTTAAACTGCATCTGTGGGGATTCTGTCCCAGCAACAAGGCAGTGACTGATATACTGACTAATCAATGTTTCACTGTGGAAGCAGAAAAATGGGCTGTTACAAGTCATAGGAAAAAGCAACCCAGAAATCGAAATTCATTTAACAGACACATGTCTGTGGCTGCAGCAGCCAGAAAAGCCTAGACTGCATTCCTTTCACTCAAAAATGTGGACCTTTAGCGGGGAATGGTGGTGCACGCCTTTAATCCCAGCACTTGGAAGGCAAAGGTAGGAGGATCGCCATGAGTTCGAGGCCACCCTGAGACTACATAGTTAATTCCAGGTTAGCCTGAATCAGAGTGAGACCTTACCTCAAAAAACAAACAAACAACAACAAAAAAAAAGTGGACCTTTGCAGGGCATGGTGATGCATGTCTTTAATCCCAGCACTCAAGAGGCAGAGACAGGAGGATCACCGTGAGTTCAAGGCCAGCCTCGGACTACAGAGTGAGTGCCTGGGGTACAGTGAAATCCTACTTCAAAAAAAAAAAAAAAAAAAAAACCTAATAAATAAATAAATAAACTTAACCCTAAACAGGATTTGTATGGGGCTGGAGAGATGACTTGCCCGTTAAGATGCTTGCCTGTGAAGCCTAAGGACCCAGGTTCGATTCCCCAGTACCCATATAAGCCAGATGCACAAGGTAGCACATGTGACTGAAGTTCATTTGCAGTAGCTAGAGGCCTTGGTGCACCCCTTCTCTCTCTCTCTCTCTCTCTCTTTCTCTCAAATAAATAAAAATATTAGCCAGACATGGTGATGCACACATTTAATCCCAGCATTCAGGAGGCAGAGGAAGGAGGATCCCTGTGAGTTCAAAGCTACATTGAGTGTACATAGTGAATTCCAGGTCAGCCTGGGCTAGAGAGACACCCTAGCTCAAAAAATAAAAACAACAACAACAAAAAGGAAAAGACATGAAGGTTTTCTGTAACTTGGCAGCCAGCTAATAAATGAAAATGCGAACATTTAGTCTCATGTAGCTCAGGCTGGCCTCCAACTGGCTATGTAGCCAAGAATGACCTTGAACTCCTGATCCTCCTGCCTTTACCTCATCAGGCATAGCTCAATTCCCTAAATTTGAAAATGGTCTCAAACATGCAATGTCCCTTTGAAAGTGGGGGTCTACTTTGGCAGACGCAGAAGCAACAGGGTGCTTGTAATTGTAACTGGGGCTTCAGGAAACTATTTCCAAAGGTGAAATTTCCCTTAAGTTTATTTTATTGAGAGAAGTTTCCCTCAGCCCTTGGTTTCCTGAGGGCTAGGATTACACTCTCCTTTCTGTGCCAGTATTTGTGGACACCCTGCTGAGAGACCAGCAGCCTGAAGGATAAACTTGTCCACCACTGCCCCCACGTGGCTACCTTCTGAACTACCCCGCCTCTCAGATCTCATTGCGGGTTTTTTTTTGTTTTGTTTTGTTTGTTTTGGTTTTTCCAGGTAGGTTCTAGCTCAGGTTGACCTGACTATGTAGTCTCAAATTGGCCTCAAACTCATGGCAATCCTCCGACTTCTGTCTCTCGTGTGCACCACCACGCACGACTTCCCATTGAGTTTTGTTCTAATGAACAAATATTCTTTGTGCTGAGTGTGTGTGGTGTGGGGAGCCAGCCACATCAGTGTCATCCCAACACTTAGGAGGTAGAGACAGGAGTATCAGGGGTTCAAGGCCAACCTCAGCCACCTAGTAAGTTCAAGGCCAGCTGGTACTATATGAAACCCTGCTTCCAAAAACAAACAGGGCTGGAGAGATGGCTTAGCAGTTAAGGCGCTTGCTTGTGAAACCCAAGGACCCAGGTTCAATTCTCCAGGTTCCACATAAGCCAGATGCACATGGTGGCACATGCGTCTGGCGTTTGTTTGCAGTGGCTAGAGGTCCTGGCACAACTATTCTCTCTCACTCTGTCACTCCTCTCTCTGTCTCTAATAAATAAATAAAAATAAATTTAAAAAACAAAAAATAATAATAAACAAGTAGCTAGAGAGATGGCTCAACTGTTAGAGGCACTTGATTTGTAAAACCCAATGGCCTGGATTCAATTCCCTAGTACCCATGTAAAGTCATATGCACAAAGTGGTACATGCATCTGGAGTTCATCTGCAACAACATTCATTCATTCTCTCTGTCTCTCAAATAAATAAATATTTTTTAAAAGGAAAGAAGGGAGAAAGGAAGGAAGGAAGGCCGGCCTGGCACTCATTGTGTAGCTGAAGATGACCTTGACTCCTGACCCTGGAGTGCTGGAATTGCAGCCATACATCACCACCACTACTTCCAGGGTTACATGTAGTCTCTGCAAGCACTCTGCCAAGTGAGCTATATCCACTAGTCCGTGCCGTGTGTGTGTGTGTGTGTGTGTGTTGTTCCTGTCAGGCACAGTTCAGCTTTCCCCAGACCCTTGTTTATTTCATTCTGGACTTGAACTTGCCAAGTAGCCAAGGATGACCTTGAACTCCTGATCATCCTGCTGTTACTTCCCAAGTGCTGAGATTATAGGCATGAGCCACCACACCCTGCCTGATAGCTGGTTACATATTCCACTCAGATGAATTTTGAGACGTCTCTCATTCACCTGGAGATCATCAATTAGCCTGAACTAGCTGCACAACAGAACCCTGGGAATCTGCCTGCTTCTGCCTCCCACATGCTAGGATTACAGGCATGACTTGGCATTTTTAAGAACCACCACAACTGATATTTTTACATGGGTTCTGGAGATCAAATTCAGACCCTCATGTTTGCAAGGCAAGCATTTTACCCACTGAGCTATCTCCCCAGCCTGGGTTTTTTTTTTTTTTTTTTTTTTTTTGGTTTTTCGAGGTAGGGTTTCACTCTGGTCCAGACTGACCTGGAATTAACTATGTAGTCTCAGGGTGGCCTCGAACTCATGGCGATCCTCCTACCTCTGCCTCCCGAGTGCTGGGATTAAAGGCATGCGCCACCACGCCCGGCTGGGTTTTAAATATTTATTTATTTATGGTGTGTATATGTGGTATGTGTGCATGCATGCATATGGTATATGCACTTATGTGTAGATATGCATGCTGTGTGCACATTCATGAGGAGACCAGAGGAAAGTGGAAGGTGTCTTCCTCTATCACTCACTTTTCTGCCTTATTTCCTTGAGGTAAAGTCTCTCACTGAACCTGGATTTCCCAGTTTTCGGTTAGACTGGCTGACCATGGAGCCCCAGTGATTCTCCTGTCTCCACCTCCCCTCCCCCAGCACTAAGGTTACAGGCATGCTAGGCCATATTCTATTATTTTTGTAAAAAAATTTTAAATCTTTTTCATTTATTTACAATCAGAGTAAGAGGGAGGGAGAGAAAGAGAGGGGGAGGACAATGGATGTTCCAGGGCCTCCTGCCACTGCCAACAAACTCCAGACACACACATGCCTCTTTGTGCATTTGGCTTTACATGGATATTGGGGAATCAAACCAAGCTGTCAGGCTTTGCAAGCAAGCACCTTTAACCTCTGAACGATCACTCCAGCTCCAGCTTTGTTTTCTTTTACCCAGATGCTGAGGATCAGACCCAGGTCCTCTTGCTGTCATGCTTGTGCAGCAAGCACTCTTAGAAATTAAGTCACCACGCAGTCCCCACTTTTTTTTTAGGTAGCGTCTCTCTCTAGCCCAGGCTGACTTACAATTCACTATGTAGTCTCAGGGTGGCCTTGGCTCAAAGTGATCCTCCTACCTCTGCCTCTCTGAGTGCTGGGACTAAAGGCATGCACCACCAAGCCTGGTTCCCACACCCTGATATTTTTTAATATAAATTTTACTTATTTATTTGCAAGGAGAGATATAGAAGAGAGACAGAAAGAGAGAAAGTGGGCATGCCAGGGCCTCTAGCCACTGCAAACAAACTCCAGAATCATTTGCCCCTTGTGCATCTGGCTTATGTGGGTCCTGAGGAGTTGAACCTGGTTCCTTTGACTTTGCAGGCAAATACCTTAACCACTAAACCCTCTCCAACCCTGCTTTTTAAAATAAGATACTTTTATTTTTATTTATTTATTTGAGAGAGAGAGGATGGGTGCTCCAGGGCCTCCAACCACTGCAAACAAACTCCAGGCACATGTGCCACCTTGTATATCTGGCTTAATTGGGTTCTGGGGAATTGAACTTGGATCCTTTGGCTTGGCAAGCAAGTGTCTTAACCACTAAGCCATCTCTCCAGGTCCAACTCCCCTCGTTTTTTAAAAGACAGAAGTTCATTTTGCCCATACTTTAGCTGAAGCTGACCTTGAACTTGTGATCTTTCTACCTCAGCCTCCCGAGTCCCTGGATTATAGACATATGCCACCATGCCTAGCTCAACCTCTCCACTTTTTCACCCATAAAATTGGAACCAGTCAGCGCTTTTCCACAAAGTCCATGGCCAAAAGCATTCACTCCTGGGAGGCAAGAGCTCCTTATTATTTTATTTATTTTATTTTTTTTTTTTGAGGTAGGGTCTCACTCTAGCTCAGGCTGTCTTGGAATTCACTATGTAGTCTCAGGCTAGCCTCAGACTCACAGAGCTCCTCCTACCTCTGCCTCCTGAGTGCTGGGATTAAAGGTGTGTGCCACCTCGCCCATCTTAGCTCCTCATTATTAACCAAGAAGACATTACAAGTGTTAGGAAGAGAATCTGGGCCTGCTGGAGCATACCCATAATCCCAGCACTCTGGCAGTGGAGGCAAAAGGATCAGGGGTCCCTGCCTCCACCTCCTGAAACTATCAGCACCCTTCTGCCGCCACCTCCCTTGTGCAAGAATGACAGGTGTGCACCACTACCCCGGTATACTATTATTACTTGAAAAGAAAAACCTTATAAAAAAAGAAGAAAATCCTACAAAAAGTCAAATCACATAAAGGAAATCAAATTTATGGAAGTTGACTGTTATTTCTTACATTAAAAAGGGATTCTAGGGCAAAGCCTATGGACCAAAGATGGATTCCCGGTATCTTAAGGCACTCAAAGGTGGCAAGTGCATCTGAGTTGGACAAAGTTTGATTCCCGGTATCTCTCTCTGTTTACAAATAAAAAATAAAATGTTTTCAAACATTTTAAAAATGGCATTTTTTTTTTTTTCTGGAGTTTTGCTTAGAGTCTAGCTAGGCTGACCCTAGCTATGCCTATCTATCTCTCTGTTTACAAATAAAGAAATAAAATGTTTTCAAACATTTTAAAATTTTGTTTAAAAAAATTTTTAAGGGTTCTGGCCAGGCATGGTGGTGCACACCTTTAATCACAGCACTCAGGAGGCAGAGCTAGGAGGATCGCTGTGATTTTGAGACCATTCTGGGACTACAGAGAGAGTTCCAGGTCAGCCTGGGCTAGAGTGAGACCCTAACTCGAAAAAACAAAGAAAGAAAGAAAGTGTTCTAGGCCAAACTGGCCATGATGGCTCACAGCTGTAATCCCAATGCCTATAATCCCAGTATGAGGAGGCTTAGGAAAGAGTCACTGTGAGGTCAAGGCCAGCCTGGGCTACAGGAGACCCTATCTCAAAAACGAAGAAGTAGGCAAGGAAGCAGTCTTTCAGAAAACTGCTTTGAGCCATTTTCCAGTAAGGGAAAGGCAGTTTTTGCCCTCTTGTGATTCAGACTGCATTAACACCCACACCTCCTCTGCAGTGTGGATTTCTGAGTTTTGCTGAGACTCGGTCTTGATAGCAGATGCCGGTCAGTTTCAAGTCTTCTCTGTCTGTCCTCCATGAGTGTGACAGTGAGGCAAGTAACATGGATGTCGTCCTCATCAAAGATATCACAGTCGATTCTGGAAGAATGTATCCAATGAATAGTTTTATTTTCTCAGTTGGTTTTTAATTGTGTGGGTGTGGGCACACACACACACACACATGCTGTGACATGTATATGGAGATCAGGTGTGTCTCCTTCCACCTTGTTTGAGGCAGGGTCTTTCTGGTGTTCCCCAGGCTATCTGGCCCTCCAGCTTCCAAGGCTCCTCCTGTGCGTCTTCCAATTAGCCACGGGCCCATTGGGACTATAGACATGGGCTACTATTCCCAGCCATTTACGGGTGTCCTGGGGATCTGAACTTGTGCAACAAGTGCTTTTGCCCATGTAGATAATGTCCCCCTGGTGTGGTACAGATACCAACCTGTGGATCAGACATTCCAAGAGGAGAGGCCTTCTGGCCCCATGATTCCCCTCTTTCAGTGGGAAACAGTTAAAAATATGATCACATGTTCTACTGCCCCACAAGTGTCCCCCACCCATCCTCTTTTGCCAGAAAGCCATGCCTCTGTTTTTTTATGTAAACAAAATGGCTGAAAATGCTAGATTTCAAGACAGCTGCCTCTCCTGCCCATCCTCTCCCAAGTATGTGCCCAGGACCAGAAATTGACTAAGTCCCCCCCCCCGGGGGGGTTGCATAAGATGAGAAGGACCTTCCCACCAGTCACTGCGCGGGGTTCTGGGTGGGGACGAGGCAATCCACCCTCACTTCCCTGAGGGAGTTTCTTCAGGCATTCCAAAGAGCCCTAGTAAATGACCATAAAATCCAGATCCAGAAAAGGAACCCCCACCAAGGCACAGGCTTAGGTCTCGTTTTCTCAACCCCTTCCCTCTCCTTCCTGAAAACCCTTTAAATCTCCTTCCTTCCCTTACTTGGGGTTCCAGGGTTGCCCTCTCTTTTGCTTCATGTCCCGCCAGTCTTCCCTGGCATTGTGAAGCTTCCTTCCCCTTTACTTCAGATCCTTCCAGTATCTCCTTGGGCCCGAGAAGCTGTCTGTCTCGGTCCTTTATGGCAAACCCCAAACATCTGCCACACTCAGCTTTTATGTAGGTGCTGGGATTTGAACTCTGGTCCTCCTGCTTGTGCCCCAAGTACTTTACCCACAGAGGCATCCATCTCCCCAGCCCACTACAATTTATTTATTTATTTATTTATTTATTTATTTATTTATTTATTTACAAGCAGAAAGAGATAGGAGACAGAGAGAATGGGTGCGCCAGGACCTCCAGACATTGCAAACAAACTCCAGCTGCATGCACCACTGTGTATCTGGCTTTATGTGGGTCCTGGGGAATCGAACCTGAGTCTTTAGGCTTTCTAGGCAAGTACCTCAATTGCTGAGCCATCTCCCCAGCTCCCCCTCCCCATTTTTTTTTTTTTCGAGGTAGGGTTTCACTCTAGCCCAGACTGACCTGGAATTCACTTTGTAGTCTCAGGGTGGCCTCGAACTCGTGGCGATCCTCCTACCTCTGCCTCCCGAGTGCTGGGATTAAAGGCGTGCACCTCCATGCCCGGCCCCCTCCCCATTTTTTAAGCTGCATAAAATATCTTTGGATTTTCCTCTTTTGCTTTATACTTAAATAGAGGAGCAAGGAGTGGTGTGACACACCAGTAATTGTGAGTTCCTACATCTGCCTCCTGAGTGCTGGGATTAAAGGCGTGCACCACCACAGCTGGCTGGATTTCCTCTTCTTAGCAGAGGTATACTGTAACAGGTGGTGGTTCCAGAACCCCAGACCCAGTCTAGGCATGGCCGGGTGGAGGGAGAGAGCTCTGGGACTCTTAGAACCAAGAGACTCTGGTGGTGTGTGCTTTGTGCAGGGAAGGCGCTGCAGCATGCTGTTAAAGTGCCTGAGTGCCACTCTGAGAGCTGTTGATGTAATCAAAGGGTGTCCAGTGTGGAAAACGACTGGCAGAGAGTAATGGGGGAGGCCATAGAGGCTCCTGGTGACAAAGGCCTGGAGAAACCTTTCTGATGATCAAAGCAGCAATGAGTGACTGCCTAGGCCACATAGCACATTGAGTCAGTGCCAGCAGGGGAACATTCTGTAGTATAGACAGGCAGTGCCAGGAAGCATGACTGGTCAGGTCCACTCTCCAGCAGAGCCCGCTGAGTGCACTGTAGGTCTCAGCCCCCTGAAGTGGCTAGTTCCAGAGCATTTGTCAAGCTCCCTGTTCCCAGGAGGTACTCCCTAGATCAAGGATCAATCAAACCAATGTCATGACAGAAGCAGCTCTAGGTACATGCCACATCCGAGAAGGCTGAAGCATGAGCACGGATTGGGCAGCAGTCAACGTGAGGCAGGTGTTCAGCTGCCCTGAGTCTTCAACACGGTGGATGTTTGTTTGGTTTGACAGCCATCCAGTCAGGCCCTTGCTGCTACTGGCCTGGTTCTGCCACACCTGGTCTCCACCTCTGCACCACATGATGATGACCACCTCCACCACCCATGAACTAACATCAAGGTGCAAGGGCCAAGCAGAAGTCATAAGTGCAAGTCCTGCTGCGAGACATTGGGGGTAAGGGTCTGCTCTTGTGCTTCTGTGGTCAAGGATAGACAGGCATCTGGGGCTAAGAAAAAGAGACTCCAGGTGGAATGCCACAGTGCGACTTCTGCCCAGCCCTGGAACCTGACTTGATCTGGGGGAAAGTTGTTGAGAAATGGCTCCTTACCTCTGGCTCTAAAAGAATGGACTTGTTTTTCCTTCTGGGAAGTAGAAGGGAAAAGGATTCTGGGAAGGAAAGCCCTTGTGACCTGCTGAGAGCCCAGATGATGGGATCTGAAATGGGACTTTGGAACCCCAATCTTCTGCCTCATGCCACTTCTGCTCCTTCTCTCCCTTGGGCAGCATTTCTTCTGAGCTTAGCCGTGGGTTAGGAATGGGGAGAGGTTGCCCAACCCCCCCCCAGGCTGCAGTCTGAAAGTCACCAGAGTCAATCAAGCAAACACAGTCTCTCTGGGAAGGAAAGGGTGACCAGTGAGGGGCAAGTGGGTTTTTGTGGATGTTATTTTTAACAAAGAGACCAGATCATAGACTGGGCAGCTCAGTGGCAAGCTACTGTCTTTGGCCCACACTTTCCTCTGGATAGAGGACATGGTTGAGGGCAGAGACAGGAAATCCTCCTGACTGCTTCTTTTAATAGGTGTCCCCCAGGGGGATTCTGCTTCCCACAGTGGTGGGATGGATCAGAGAGGGAAAAAGAGGTCACAGCAAGCCAGGAAGATGCCTCCAGAGCTCATCTGCCCTGCCTGACTCCAAGCAGGACACAAGCCTTTCTAGAGAAGATGCAGGACCCCAGGCTGTGAAACAGCCCAGTCTGCCTCAGTGCTAGGCAGCACATGTGGGCCTAGGGAACCTGTCTCTACAGGGACCAGAGTCCCAGGAGGCCTCACCCAGGAACAGCCTTAAGCAGTCTGCTGCTGGCCCCACCTTGCTGGGCTGGAGAGAGGCCCAGGAGAGTACTTCCTTTCCTCCTGGGAGAGGGTTAAGCAGTGGTACTAGCTGAAGGTGGAGCCCAAGGTTCCAGGATACTCGGCCATCAGCAAGCTTTCATTCCTTTTTTTTTTTTTTTGGTCTCAGGGTGGCCTCAAACTCACAGCGATCCTACTTCTCCCTCCCAAGTGCTAGGATTAAAGGCTGTGCCACCCACACCTGGCCTCCATCCCCTCTTCCTGTGGTAAGGACTGTCCAGCTGCCATGCGGAGAAGGGGTGGGGCCGTCTCTGCAGCTCTAGTGTCCAGTGACAAGGAGCCACCTTTGGGATCTCAGGAATTACCACCCTAGGGCCCCTTCTCAAGTCCAGAGTCTTCAAGAGCTAGAGCCAAGCTGGGTGAGAGTCCAGAGACCAGAACTTTTTTCTGATGTCACCACTGAATGCCACCACTGAAGGACACCATGGGCAGAAGGATGATGCCAAAGACACCCACCTCTGAATCCTGGAACCCGGGAACAGTGTAGCTAATATTAATGGGAAATTAACAGTTGTAGATGGAAGTGAGGTTGTCAACCAGGTGATATAAACTGAGAAATTGCCCTGCATTGTCTGGGCTGGCTCTACATCTTCATAAGGATCCTAACCAGGAAAGGAGGTGGTGGAAGAGTCAGACCAGAGGTTCTGTGAGAAGCTCTGCCTTTATAGATGGGGGAAGGGCCAGGAGCAAGGACTGAGGCAGCTTCTAGAACTTGGAGGAGGAGGAAGAGAGGGCTCCCTTTGAGCCTCCAGAAGGAACACAGCCCTTCCCACTTTAGCATGAAAGTTATGGGTCGGCAAGGCCATAGTTAACACAGCTGAGTGTCTCCCCACTCCCAGGTGACCTCTCCTGGAGTTAGAAGATGTGGGGGGGGGGAGTGCTGGAGAGATGGCTTAGTGGTTAAGGCACTTGCCTGCAAAACCAAAGCACCCAGGTTCAATTCCCCAGGACCCAAGTAAGCCAGATACACAAGGGGGCGCATGTATCTGGAGTTTGTTTGCAGTAGTTGGAGGCCCTGACATGTTCATTCTCTCCTTCTCTCTCTGCCTCTTTCCCTCTCTCTCAAATAAATAAAATAAAATATTTTTTTAAAAAGATGTGAGGGATAACAGAGGGTTGATGGAAAGATGGACATGGCCAAGGATGGGTCGAAAGGCACAGCAGAACAGCAAGGTTATAAGTGGCACTGGAGTAAGTGAAGGAGGGTCTTATGAGGACAAAGGACCTTGGCCCTGACTGCTGCCCTGACAGAAAACACCTCTACCTCAAGTGTCTCACAAGCTGAGCTGGAACAGGATGCTAGGGGTGTGGTGACAGTAGCTAGGGGAGCCAGTTCCTGAGTCCCCACCCAGCCATTTCACGAAGTTGTGTCCCTGTCTGCACCCTGTAGACTACAGCTTCTCCCTCACATTGCAGTTCTGGGAAGGAAGCTTTGAGAGGCAGGAAACTAGGACTCCAGAAGGTGACTCAGGAAGCCCCCGGATGTACGTCCATCACTAATAAAGTCCATAAACAATGAGCCTGTCTGTTGCCATGTCAGTTCCTATGTGGTGTTATCACCAATGAGCCAAACCCCCAAAACTTGCAGTCAGGATTTCAGCCAAATTCAAGTTCTGCATTGCCAAGAAATTATGTGGGTTTGGGGCCACGCAGGTCTGTTCTTGGGACTCTGGTTTCCTTGTCAGTGTTATGACATAGGGTGGTTTTGACTGGGTCCATAATATCCCAGTTTTAGGGTCTCAGCCTGATACTACTCTGTTCATTTAAAAATTAAAGAAGCAACACTAAGCTGGGTGTGGTGGTGCAAGCCTTTAATCCTTACACTTGGGAGGCAGAGGTAGGAGGATTGCTGTGAGTTCAAGGCCACCCTGAGACTACATAGTGAATTCCAGGTCAGCCTGGGCTAGAATGAATCCCTACCTCAGGGGAAAAAAAAAAAAAAAAACATCAAAAAGGCAGTACTTGGGCTGGAGAGATGGCTTAGTGGTTAAAGCACTTGCCTGCAAAGCCAAAGGACCTTGGTTCGATTCCCCAGGACCCACATAAGCAAGATGCACAAGGTGGTGCATTGCTTCTGGAGTTTGTTTGCAGTGGCTGGAAGCCCTAGTGCACCCATTCTCTCACTCTGCCTCTTTCCCTCTCTCAAGTAAATAAATAAAAATATTTTTTAAAAAATTTAAAAAGCAGTATTTAGTGGAAGGGAGCCAGCCAGTCCTGCATGCTAGACCTCACTGCCTTCCACACAGGCACACATATTTTTGGCAGTAAAGGCTACTGTAAGCCTACAGAACAACATGTTCCTGGTTGATAGTTATTTCCATGGTAACATCGGGCCAGGCTGCAAACAGGTAGAAGGGGCTGGCTCTCCTTGTTCAGTTTAGAGATCACCACGAAGACAAGTGTGGTTTCTTAGAATCACAGGTGGAACGTGAGAACCTTAGTCTTCTCCTGATGCAGCTGACCGCTCAAAGCTGTCCTTCTTGGACTGGGCACTAAGGGACCCAGCTTCTTGTGAAGGCTCTGCTCTTATTTTGCTTTGCTCCTCTGAGATCTCACTTCCTCTGTTTCCCCAGCTGCAACAGGAAGGGTTAGAACAGAACCATGGAAAATCCCCCAGGGTATATCACCCTTCAGGGAACACTGTAAGTATACAGCCAAAATTAATCCTTTTTTATTTCAAAGAATAAACTTTTATTGTGGTGCATAAAACTTGGACACATTGAAACAATATCTTAGGGAGCCAGAGAGATGGCTCAGTGGTTTAAAGGTGTTTGCTTACAAAGCCTGATTGGCTGGGCATGGTGGTGCATGCCTTTAATCCCAGCACGCGGGAGGCAGAGATAGGAGGATCTCCGTAAGTTTGAGGCCATCCTGAGACTACATAGTGAATTCCAGGTCAGCCTGGGCTACAGTGAGACCCTACCTTGTAAAACCAAAACAAACAAACAAACAAAACAACAAAGCCTGACGGCTTGGGTTCAATTCTCCTGTACCCACATAGAGCCAGATACGCAAAGTGGCACATGCATCTGGAGTTTGTTTACAGTAGCAGGAGGTCCTGGTGTGCCCATACGCATTCTCTATCTATCTGCCTCTTCCTGTCTTTCTCTCTCAAATAAATAAATGTTTTTTAAAAAGGGATATCATGCAAATAATGAAGATTAAAAAGAAAAATCCGGAGCTGGAGAGACGGCTTAGCGGTTAAGGCACTTGCCTACATAGCCTAAGGACTCATGTTAGACTCTGCACTTCCCATATAAGCCAGACACATAGTGACACAGGTGCACAAGATCACACATGTGCACAAGCGTGACTGCATCTGGAGTTCAATTGCAGTGGCTAAGCATGCCGATTCTCTCCCTCTCTCTCTCTTACACACACACACACACACACACACACACACACACACACAAAGGCCAGTCTATTGGGCTTGCTTCAAAAAAAAATTCAAAGCAAGGAATAAATGATACAACATGGTAAATCCTCTTAATTGATGTTGATATTGAAGCTGAGCTACTAAAACTACTAATAGGTATAATTGGAAAGACATTGATTTGGACTTTTGGGTTTTTTTTTTTTTTTTGAGGGATTGCAAACAATTTTTTTTTCATGTGTGTGTGTATGGTGTCTGTGTGTGGGCATGTGTGTGTGGGTACATGTGCCAAGGTCAACATCAGGTTCTTTATCTATGGCTGTCCATCTTGTTTTAAATATTTTATTTACTTGAAAGAGAGGGAGAGGGAGAGAGGAAGAGGCAGATAGTGAGAGAATGGGCGCACCAGGGCCTCCAACCACTGCAAATGAACTCCAGACGCATGTGCTACCTTGTGCAGCTGGTTTATGTGGGTACTGGGGATTTGAACCTGGGTCCTTAGGCTTTTTAGGCAAGCCCTTTAGCCTTTTTTAAAATTTTCTTTCTTTTCAAGGAGAGAGAGAGATACAGAGAAGACAGACAGACAGAGAGAGAATGGGTATGCCAGGGCCTCTAGCCACTGCAAACAAACTCCCGATGCTTACGCACCTTGTGATTCTGGCTTACATGGGTACTGGGGAATTGTACCTGGGTCCTTTGGCTTCACAGGCAAGCACCTTAACCGATAATTCATCTCTCCAGCCCTCCCCCACCCCTTTTTTTGAGACAGGATCTCTCCCTGAACCTGGAGCTCTTTAATTCAGCTGGACTATCCAGCCATCCAGTCCCCAGGACCCTCTGGCTTCCACCTCCCCAGCACTGGAATTACAGGCCCACTCCGCCATGCCCAGCTTTTATGTAGATGCTGGAGATCCAAACTCAGGGTCTCACAATTCTGCAGTTGGAAGCTCACCTAACTATAAAATCTTAGGGCCCTGCTCCATCCCGTGAAGTCCCCTCCCCTGGCCATTAGTTCCTCCCAGACTTTCTCCCCTGTCCTTCCCGCCATTCTTTGCATGTGTTCTGCTGGTGTGCAGGAGCAGAGGCCGAAGGCACTGCTTTTCAGGTGGGCGGAATCAAGAAAATCTAGGGGTGGCAGTTACCTTCTCATTGCTGAGACAACACCCAAGCAGAAGCAGCAGAAGGGAGGATCATGTTTATTTTGGGGTTAGAAGTTGATGAATTTCAGAGAGACTAAGTTACTTTGCCCCAGCTCACACAGCATGTGAGTGGCAAAGTTGGGTGGAATTCGAACTCAGATCTTCCTGCTTCCAAAGCCAAGGCTCAGAAACACTGTTACACTATGGTGTGGCAAACTGCTCCGCCCCACACTGTCTGAATGGTGGGTGTCATGTTGCACTGCACTTGGCCTTCATGAAGTCATCCAGAGAACACTTTCCCTGCCCTGTTGGGCATGCACAAGTGAATGAAGAATGTGGTTGCTTGGTACTTAGCGATCTTGGTTTTCCATCTGCAATGTTGGGTGAAAAAGTATGTGTTCTTACTCAACATATTTCACCACGTGAAAGTGAGTCTACCTTTTCCTTCCAAAGGTAGTGCAGCTATGGTGGAAACCCTGGGAGGCAGCACTAAGAAGTGTGTCTGTGACTCTCCTCAGCAGCCCCATCTGTGGGAACACATGACAGGATCCACCTCAAAGAAGAAATGGAAAAGAATCACTTATGCCTGACACAACAAACGAGGAAAAGGGAAAGAACGCCAACAATCTGCCCAATCGGAACATCATTCAACAAAATATTAGAGAACAGAAAGCTTCTTTATATAATAATCCTAAATGTAAATGGCCTCAACTCACCAATAAAAATACAGACTAAGCCGGGCATGGTGATGCACGCCTTTAATCCAGCACTTGGGAGGCAGAGGTAGGAGGATTGCCGTGAGTTCAAGGCCATCCTGAGACTACATAGTTAATTCCAGGTCAGCCTGGACCAGAGTGAAACCCTACCTTGAAAAAACCAAAAAAAAAAAAAAAAAAAAAAAAAAAAAAAAAAAAAACAGACTAAATGACTGTATTAACAAACAAGATCTGTCTTCCCTCCATAAGAAACATACCTAAGTCAGCAAAGACGTTCAAAAGTCGTGTATCAAAGGATGGAGATCAAACTACCAAAGCAAATGGAAGCTGTATAAACAAGCAGAAGTGGCTGCACGTTTACCAGATAAAGTAGACTTCAAAACAACACTAATCAGAAAAGCCAAAAGGGGGCATTACATATTAATAAACGGAAGGTGTAAACATTGTAAACATTGATGCACCAAACACTGGGGCTCCTATTTTCATAAAACAATCACTACAAGACATCAAAGATCACATAGCTCCAGAAACAATAGTAGTAGACTTCACCGGGCATGGTGGCACACGCCTTTATTCCCAGCACTCTGGAGGCAGAGGTAGGAGGATCGCTGTGAGTTCAAGGCCACCCTGAGACTACATAGTGAATTCTAGGTCAGCCTGGGCTAGAGTGAGACCCTACCTCAAAAAAAAAAAAAAAAAAAAGAAAAAGAAAAAGAAAAAGAAAAGTAGTAGACTTCAATACTCCACTCCACTGTCATAGTTAGGTTATACAGACTGAAAATCAGCAAAGAAACCACAGAGCTAAAAAGCTGACCTGAACAGATGGATACAGAGCAGTCCACCTAACAGATAGGGAATACACATTTTTCTTAGCAGCACATGGAAACGTCTCTAAAATTATTGATAGACTTCCTGTCAAGATGGTGTCTGTCTAACCACACTTCACCTCACAGGGAAGGAAAGGCAAGATCGGTGAGGCCCTTAGGGTCTGCAGATCCTAGACCTTCAGTGGGAGGGCACAGGGGAGCAAAGTAGCGAATCTGCTGATTCCCACGCTCTCGGGTAGCCCTCCAGTCCCCCAAACCCCTCAAGTGGCCAACCCAGCCCCTAGCACCACCACGTTCCTCCTGCACTACCCACAGGCTACGTTGACTCAGGCCAGCTGGCCTGCATTCCTTCCTCTCTCCTCCCTTGGCTCTTTTCCCTGTTTCCACCACGGAGACCTTCTTCAGTCCCAGCCAGACCAACCCTACCAATGGACCACCTTCCCCTTTCCCAGCACCAGGACCCCCACCCCACCACCTGACCCACAGCAGTCCCATCCCCTGCCTGTCCCGCCAGGTCACAAGACCCCACAGTCCCATCCACCCCAATGGACCCCTCTGTCCCATCCCCTCACCCTGGCGCATTACAGGACTATCCATCCTCCACCCCCTCCCCTGCCCAGATTGCTTTGTCCCATTCTCCCCTACCCCCCTGTCCCATTGGGTCATTGGTGTCCCATTGGTGTGGACCAAGGAGCCCCTCCACCAGGTCTCGGTGGGGGAACAGGAGCCTTGCGGACTCCTCCCATCTGAGCAGATAGGCCCCATTGCCATCAGAAGCCTAAGGAGGTAATCACTGAAGACACTTCAAGGGTAAACTACAGCTTCCTCCTGAATTAAATAGGATTCCCACACTGTGATGTGCAGCCCACAGCGCAAAAGGAATAACACGAAAAAAATCAAGTGGAAGGAAATCCAACAAGCCCCACAATGGAAGTCTCTAAAATTATCCACAAAATAAACCTTAACAAATGAAAATTTGAGATAATTCCTTATATCCTCTCAGACCACAGCAGAATAAAAGTAGACATCAATAGCAAGAATGCAGAAACGATACAAATTTTTTGAGAATGAACAATATAATTTTGAATGATCTATGTTTTTGAAGAAATCAAGGAAGAAACAAGAAAGAAATGACAATACAACTTATTCGGTCCTCTGGGATTACAACTAAGCTAGTCCTAAGAGGACAGTTTTAATCATATCAAGGTCTTGTAGGTAGCATCAGCTACTGCGAGGTCATGAACACCACAGCCACTGCCACTTTGTGTCTGGAAGACAGCACTGCAGGGCAGTCCTCTCCTTCCTTTGGCCTTACATTCTTCCCATAACTTCTTCTACACTGGTCCTTGAGCCTTGGAGCGTGTGATAGAGACGTCCAACAGTGCAGAACACTCCTCTGTCTCCTCTTCTCAGCACTCGCATGAGTCTTGAATCACCCCAATGGTCACTACCACCTGAAAAGAGAAGCTTCTATAACCAAAAGTCAGAGTAGTATTATTATATGGGCATAAACAGAAGTATTTTGAGGACATTTTGGTGGGCATAATATATCTATTTGTCCAGACAATTATAGTAATTTCCACACTAGGGCTTATGACCTCTGCAGCCATAGGCTTTTGATTTTCAGTACTAGGCAGAAATTCCCACTTGTGGAGTGGGCCTCAAGTTCAATCAATTCTGACCATTTCTATATAATATGGTGCTCAAAGTCTTAGCTAGAGCAGTAAAACATTAAGACATAAAAGAAATAAAAATAGGAATGGAATAAGTCAAACTATCCCTATTTGCAGATGATATGATTCTATACTTAAAAAAAAAAACCCATAGGATCTCTAAGAAAACTCCTAGAACTAATAAATACTTCCAGAAAAGTTTCAGGATACAAAATCAACACACAAAAATCAGTAGCTTGCATATACAGCAATAAATAAATCAAGAAAAAAAATCACATTCAAATAGCTCCAAAATTAAATATTCAACCTAATCAAAATTGTGAAACTCAGGCTGGAGAGATGGCTTAGCAGTTAAGGTGCTTGCCTGCAATGCCTAAAAGCTCATGTTCAAATCTCCAGGTCCCATGTAAGCCAGAGGCACAGTGTTGCAAAGTGCACAATGTCACACATGCACACAAGGGGGCGCATGCATCTGGAGTTCATTTTCAGCATGTGAAGGCCCTGGTGTGCCCATTCTCTCTCTCTCTTACTCTCTGTCTCTCTGTCTCTCAAATAAAAAAATTAAAAATTGTGAAATTCTTCTATAATGAATATTTCAAGACACTAAAAAAAATCAGGGTTGGAGAGATGGCTTAGTGGTTAAGGCGCATGCCTGAGAGGTGTAAGGTTCAATTCTCCAGGTCCTACATTAGCCAGATGCCCATGGTGCATGCGTCTTGAGTTTGTTTGCAGTGGCTGGAGGACCTGGCACACCCATTCTCACTCTCTCTCTCTCTCCCCCTCTTTGTCTCTAATAAATAAATAAAAATAAAATTTTGAAATTTTTAATTTTTTTATTGACAACTTCCTTAATTGTAGACAATATCCCATGGTACTTCCCTCCCTCCCCCCACTTTCCTCTTTGAAACTCCACTCTCCATCATATCCCCTCCCCCTCTCAATCAGTCTCTCTTTTATTTTGATGTCATCATCTTTTCCTCCTATTATGATGCTTTTGTGTAGATAGTGTCAGGCACTGTGAGGTCATGGATATCCAGGCCATTTTGTGTTTGGAGGAGCACGTTGTAAGGAGTCCTACCCTTCTTTGGCTCTTACATTCTTTCCTCCACCTTGGAAGGTATGTTAGAGATGTTTCAGTGCTGAGCACTCCTCTGTCCCTTCTTCTCAGCACCATGGTACCTTCTGAGTCATCCCAAAGTCACCACCATCTGAAAAGAGAAGCTTCTCTAACTAAAAGTTAGAGTAGCATTAATATATGGGTGTGGACATTAAGAGAAGTGTTTACTGGGCAGTTTGGTGAGCATAGTATTTACATTTAGCCAGACACCAGCAGACGTTACACCCCTAGGGCTCATGACTACCCCTGTTGTAGATTGTCAGTATCAGGGATGTATTCCCTCCCATGGAGTGGGCCTCCAGTCCAATTAAAAAGAGGTTGGTTTCCCCCATAATAGACATACCACTATTGCACCCGTTGGCTCCTTTGGCCTAGCATGCCAAATTTAAAGCTTGCAGTGTACATTGTTGAGTATCTTCACTGATGTTTTCTCTCTTTCCCATTGAACTGCATGCAGTGTAGTTTTTTCCAGCTTTCTGTCAGCTGGTCTACATGGAGGAGGCTTTCAGCTCAGCTCCAACAGGATTTCTCAGTGACCTTACAGCCCAAGTATGTGGAGTTTTCAGCGATAGGGTCTTACCATCTATTCCTGGTGGGAAACCAAGGGTCTTGGCAATGGCCTATAATGTTAGGGGGGTATCTGTGACCTCCCTGGCCAACAACTCACTGGAAGGTATCCCATCCCTGGCACTGAAAATTGTCTAGTAACAATCTATTGCTTCTGAGCATTCCATTGTAAAAATAATTTTTTTAAAAAAAGAAAAGAATCAAAGAGGATAATACACAATGAAACAACCTTCTATGCTCCTAGACTGGTAGAATTAATATTGTAAAAATGATTATATTGCCAAAAGTAACTTACATATTCAGTGCAATCCCCATTAAAATTTCAGTGATGTATCTCAGAGTGTAATTTCTGACGGAAGAATGTCTCTGTCCTTCATCAAGATCAAGTAGATCTTTCCACTCTGGCTTAGAAAGATATATATATTAGTATAAAAGTGACAATTCAAGATAGGAGGCATCTGTTTTTAACTAAAATCATTGATCAATATACAATTGGCAAGTTTCAAAATCACCTTTAATGGTTTTGAGGATGTATGCTTTACTAAGCAAACGGCATAAAGAGCAGATGAGGGTTTCTTCTGTGGCAATCACGGCAGTTACGGACATCTGCAGTCACGGCGTTGATCTATAAACCAACCTGCTATACATTCAACTTCATTAAAAATCATTTTTAGGGGCAGCAGAGATTGCTCACCAGTTAAGGCACTTACCTGCAAAGCCTAATGACCCAAATTCAACTCCCTAGTACCCATGTAAGGGCAGATGCACAAGGTTTGCAGTGGCTGGAGGCCCTGGAGCACCCATTTTCTGTTTCTTTCTCTCTCTCAAATAAATAAAATATATTTTTAAAAATCACTTTTATGTAACATACCTGTTGTTCTCTTCACATGGCTCCACTGTCCTCTCAGAAGTGCACTACTATATATCCCCAATGTACCTCTGGCTGAACAAGAAGGACAGCTTAAGATATTCTCTTCTATCATCTCCAGCGGTGGGCACCATGAGATGTCATTCCTAGTGGTGGGGCCAGATGACGGCTTACTTGAACGGTTAAGCTCAGGTGAAGGCAATTCCAATGGTAAGTCCAGATGATGTCATCTCAAATGCTGGGTTCAGACAAAGGCATCTTGAAAATTGGCTCCAGGTGATGGCATCTCTAAAGGTGGGTTGAGACAATGGTACATGTAATAGTGGGTCCAGGTATTGCAGCTCTAATGATGGGGCCAGTCTAGGGCATCACTAGTGCTGAGGGCTAGGCAATGATGTACCTAATGGTGGTTCAAGGTGATGGCATCTCTTATGGTGAGTCCAGGTGATGGCACTTACAATGGCTAGATTCATGTGATGGTGTCTTTCATTATGAGTGCAAATGATGATAAACCAAATGGTGACATACCTTATGGTGGGTCCAGGTGATGGCATCTTTCATGGTGGGTTTGGGTAATGGATTTATTCATGGTAGGTCCAGGCAATGGAAACTCTAATTGTGATGGCCAGGAGATTGCATATGCAGTGGTAGGGGCAGGCACTGGCATTTCTAATGGGGGGTCCAGGTGATTGCATATCTAATGGTGGGAGCCAGGTGATGGTATGTCTAATGGTGAGTCCAAGTGACAGCATATCTAATGCAGGGTCCAGGTGATTGCATATCTAACAGTGGGAGCTAGGAGATGGAATGTCTAATTGTGGGTCCAGACAATGGTACATCTAATGGTGGGACTAATGGTGGAACCAGGCATTGCTTTTCTAATGGTGGTTCCAGGCAAAGGCATCTCTCTCTCTCTTTTTTTTAATTGACAACTTCTATACTTACAGACAATAAAGCATGATATTTCCCTCCCCTCCCCCTTTCCCGTCACAACTCCACTCTCCATCATATCCCCTCCCTCTCTCCATTAGTCTCTCTTTTAAATTGTTGTCATCATGTTTTTCTCCTATTATGAGGGTCTTGTGAAAGTATTGCTAGACACTGAGAGGTCATGGATATCAAGGCCAATTTCTGTCTGGACAGTTGGATTTTAAGGAGTGGTACCCTTCCTTTGGCTCTTACATTCTTTCTGCCACCTCTTCCACAATGGACCCTGAGCCTTCAAGGGTGTGATAGAGATGTTTCCGTGCTGGACACTCCTCCATCACTTCTTCTCAACACAATGTTGCCTTTTGGGTCATCCCAGTGGTCATTGCCATCTGAAAAGAGAAGCTTCTCTAACCTGAAGTGAGAGTAGCATTAATACATGAATATGAACATTAAGTGTAGTGCTTTCAGGGCAGTTGGTGGAAATAATGTATACATTTAGCCAGAAAAGAGCAGGCTTTATACCCCTTAAAGCTCATGACCTCCCCTGCCATAGGCTTTTGATTAGGTTTTTCAGTACCAGGCATATATTCCCTCCTGTAGAGCGGGCCTTCTGTCCAATTAGAGAGTAGTTGGTTTCCCCCAGAGCAGACATACCACTATTGCACTCGTTCGGTCATTTGGCCTGTCTGGCCAAACTTGAGGCTTCCAGTGTCCACTGTTTTCACTGCTGATGACTTCTGTCTCCCATATGGCTGCATGCATTGCAGCTTTTTCCAGCTTTCAGTTGGCTGGTCTACAGGGAGAAGGTTTTCTGCTCAGCACCAGCTTGATTTTTCAGTGACCTTGCTGCTCAGGCAAGTGAGGTCTTCAGCAATAGGGTCTTACCATCTCTTTCTCAAGGGAAACCCAGGGGTATCTTGTATAATAAGCCCAGGTGATGGCATCATTCATGGTTGGTCCCAGGAAAGGCATCTCTAATGTTTGGTGCTAGGCAATAGCATTTACAGTGGTACTTCTAGGTGACATCATCCCCAATGGTTAGATCCAGGCTATGGCATCATTAATGGTGAATGCAAGTTATGGCAACTTTAATAGTGGGTCCAGGATAGTGCATCTCTTCTAGTAGGTTCAAGTGATGGCATCTTTTGTGTTTGCCATAGTTATGGTATCCCAGATGTTGGGAGCCCAGGCAGTGGCATTTCTAATTATGTGGGCTAGGCAATGGTCTATCTAGATGAGGGTCCAGGAGACTGCATCTCTACTGGTGGGTAACAGGAGATGGCAGGTATAAAGTTAAGGTCCAAAAGCAATGACATCTGTAATTGTGGTTCAACAGATGGCATCGCTTATGTTGCCTCCAGGTGATGGCACTTCCAAAGGTTAAATCCAGGAATGGTGTCTGTAATCACGAGTCTAAATTACAGTATGTCTAAAGGTGGGTCCAGGTGATGGCATATCTTATTTTAGGTCCAGGCCATGGTATCTTTTATGGTGGGTTTGGGTGATGGTGTCATTTATGGTGGGTCCATGCAATGGCATCTCCAATGGATAGACCGAGGCCATGTCATCTATATTGAAGGAGCCATCACTAATAGTGGGTGTAGGTGATGACAACTCTAATGGTGAACGCCAGGCTATGGCATCTCTAATGGTGGGGGTCCAGGAGATATCATCTCTTGGGCTGGGTACAGGCCATCACCTTCTGTAATGGTGGTCCAGGCTAGGGTATGTAATGCCGAGAGTCAGGCAATGGCATCTCTTATGGTGGTCCCAGGTGATAGCACTTACAATGATTAGATCCATGTTTATGACATCTTTCACTGTGAGTCCAAAGCATGTCACACCTAAAGGCTGGTCTAGGTGGTGGCATATCGTAGGTTGGATCCAGGCACTGACATTTCCAGTGGATAGACCGGGGCTGTGATATCTATACTGGTAATGTCAACTCTAATGGAGGGAGTCAGGTGAGGGCATCTCTAGCTGGAGGTCAGGTGATGGCATTTCTAGTGGTCAGGCAATGTCATCAGCAGTGGTAGGTCCAGGCAATGGCAACTCAAATTGTGGTGGCCAGGCTATGGCATATCCAATGGTAGGAGTCAGACAATGGCATTGCTCATGTGTGTCCAGGCGATTGCCTCTGTAATGGTGAGGGCAATACCTCACGGTGGATCCAGGCAACAGTTTATCTAATGAAGGTCCAGGTGATGTCACCTCTAATCGTGAGTCCAGGCAATGACACATCTAAAGGTGGAACTAGGTATTCCATTTCTAGTGGGTCCAGGTAATGGCAAGTGATGACATTTTTCATGGTTCATTCCAGAAAAGGTATCTCTAATGTTGGCAGCTAACAAATGGCATTTCTAATGGTGCTTTCAGGTGATGCCATCAGGAATGGAGGATCAAGGTGATGGTGTCTCCAGTGGTTAGATTAAGGTGATGGTGTCTTTAATGGTAAATCCAGGTTACAGTAACTCTAATATTTGGTCCGGGAGACTGCATCTTTAATGGGAGGCAGAGGCAATTAATTACATGCCTACTTGAGGGAATAAATTATGGCATATCTAAATGTGGGTCCAGGCAATTGCATCAATAATGATGCAGACCAGGCAATGGCATGTTTAATGATGGTTCAGGGTAATGGCACCTATTATGGTGGGTCCGGTGATGGTATTTCTTCTGGTGAGTTCAGGTGATGATTTGAGCGAGGTCTTTGTTCATGGTAGGTCCCGGCAACAGCAACTCCAAAGGATATACCCAGGCTATGACATTTATGTTGGCGGTGGCCAGTGGTTCAGTTTCTCTACAGAACCCTAACACACATATCTAATGGTATGTTCCAGAAACTTACAGCTCTAGTGATGTGGGCCAGGGAATGGCATTGCTCATGTTGGGTGCAGGCAATGTCACCTTGTTTAATTTTTTTTTATTATTGACAACTCCCATAATTAGAGACAATAAATCATGATAAATCCCTCCCATTCACTTTCCCCCTCACAACACCACTCTCCATAATATCCTGTCCTCTCTCAATCAGTCTCTATTTTATGTTAATGTCATCATCTTTTCCTCCTATTATGATGGTCTTGTGTCACTAGTGCCAGGCACTGTGATGTCACAGATATCCAGGCTATTTTATGTCTGGAAGAGTGCATTGTAAGGAGTTCAACCCTTCCTTTGACTCTTACATTCTTTCTGCCACCTCTTCTGCAATAGATCCTGAGCCTTGGAAGGTGTGATAGAGATGTTTCAGTGTTGAGCATGCTTCTGTCACTTCTTAGCACTATGGTGCCTGTTGAGTCATCCCAGGAGTCACCTGGGTTTGTGCAGGTGACAGCATCTTGCATAGTTTGGCCCAGTCATGGATATCCAGGCCATTTTGTGTCTGGAAGAGTGCACTCTAAGGAGTCCAATCCTTCCTTTGGCTTTTACATTCTTTCTCCAACTTGTTCTACAATGGACCTTGAGCTTTGAGGTGTGACAGAGATGTTTCAGTGCTGAGCACTCCTTTGTCACTTCTGCTCAGCACTGTGGTACCCTTTCAGTGGTCCCACATGTCACCAAATGGCATCTTTTGTTATGTGCTGGTGATGGCATCTTGCATGGTTGGGCCCCATCTATCATATCTATAATGGTGGTGGGTGACAGGTAATGACATATCTTATGGTGAGTGTAGGTGATGAACTTTCTAATGGCAATGGCCAGGCTATTCTATCTCTCATGATGGGTTCAGGCTAGCATCAGTCATTGTAAGTGATATTTTTTTTCTTTTCTTTTTCTTTTGAACAGGGTCTCATGTCCAGGGAATGGACTCTTCACTGGTGGGTACAGTGGATGACATCTCCACAGCTGGGTCTAGGTTGAGGCATCTCTACTGGTGAACACCAATCATTGTCAGCTGTAAATCATTTTCCTTCTTATACAAGATCTCATGTATTCTGGGTGATAACATCTCTAATGGTATGTACAGGTGATGGCATCTGCATTGTGGGTCCTAGTGAAAGATTTGCCAGTGTTTAGACCCAGGCTATGACATCTGTAATTGTGGGGGCCAAGCGATGTCATCTCTGAATGATGAGGGCCAGGCATTGTCACTTAGTATTTTTCTTCTACTTTTTATTTTGAGACAGTGTCTCCTGAAATCTAGATAATTGATTCTCTAATGGTAGGTCCAGGTGATGACATTCCCAGTGATGAGCCCAAGTAATGGCATTTAAAATGGTTAGACCTGGGCTGTAGCATCTCTGATGGCAGTGGAGAGGGGATGGTTAATCGAAAATGTTAGGTGATGGCATGTTTCACGGTGGATCCTGGTGATGGCATCTTCAATGGTTAGACCCACTCTATGACATCACCTCAACCATTCTCACTTTCATTTCTTTTGGGGCTTTTTTTTTCCAGGTAGGTTCTCTCTCTAGTCTAGGCTGACCTGGAATTCATTATGTAGTCTCAGGCAAGCCTCAAATTAATGGTGATCCTTCTATTTTGGCCTCCCAAGTGCTGGGAAGGGACAAGGGAAGGGAAAAGGAGAAGGAAAGGGAAGAGAGAAGGAAAGGGAGAAGGGAAAAGGAATGGAGGGGAGAAGGGAAGGGAAGGGAGCAGGGATGGAAAAGGAAGGGAGAAGGGATGGGAAATGGGAAGGGAAGGGAAGAGAGAAGGAAAAAGGGAAGGGAAGGGAGATGGGAAGGGAGAAGAGAGCAAAAGGGATGGAAGAGGGGAAGGGAAGGGAGAATGGAATGGAAGGGAGAAGGGAAGGGAAGGAAGAAGTGGAAGTGAAGGGAGAAGGGAAGGGAAGGAAGGGAAGAGGGAAGTGAAGGAAAGGGAAGAAGGTAGAAGGCAAAAGAAGTGAAAAGGGAAGGGAGATGAGAAGGGAAGGGAAGGGGAAGGGAATGGAGGGGAGAAAGGAATGGAAGGGAGAAAGGAAGGGGGAAGAGAAGGGAGAAGGGAAGGGAACAGAAAAGGGAAGGGAAGGAAAGAGAGAATGGAGGGGAAAGAAAGGAATGGTAAAAGTGAAGGGAAAGGAGAGGGGAAGAGAAGGAGAAGGGAAGGGAACAGGGGAGAAAGGCAGGGAATGGGAGATGGGAAGGGGGGAAGGGAAGGGAAAGGGGAGGGGGAACAAAAAGGGGTAGGGAATGAAAGGGAGATGTAAAAGGGAAGGGAAGGAGATGAGAAGGGAAGGGAAGGGGAAGGGAATGGAGGGGAGAAAGGAATGGAAGGGAGATGGGAAGGGGGAAGAGAAGGGAGAAGGGAAGGGAACAAAAAAGGGGTAGGGAATGAAAGAGAGAAGGGAAGGGAAAGAAAGGGAGAAGGTAAAAGTGAAGGGAAGGGAGATGAGAAGGGAAGGGGAAGGGAATGGAGGGGAGAAAGGAATGGAAGGGAGATGGGAAGGGGGAAGAGAAGGGAGAAGGGAAGGGAACAGAAAAGGGGTAGAGAATGAAAGAGAGAAGGGAAGGGAGAAGAAGGAGAAGGAATGGGAAGGGGAAGGGAAGAGAAGGTGTAAGGGGAGGGAGAAGGGAGATGGGAAGGGGTTAGAGAAGGGAAAAGGAAGGGAGAAAGGGAGATGGAAGAAGAGAAGGAAGAAGGGAATAAGAAAGGGCAAGAAGAAGGGAAGGGAAAAGGAAGTAAGGGGAGAAGAGATGTGAAGGCATGGGAAGAGAGATGGGAAGGCAAGGGAGGGGAGAAGGGAAAGGAAGGAAGAAGAGAAGGGAGGGGAGAAGAAAAGGGAACAGAGAAGGGAAGGGAAGGGGGAAAGGGAGAGGGGGAAGGGATATGGAAAGGGAAGAGAAGGGAGAAGGGAAAAGGAAAGGGCAAGAAGAAGGGAAGGGAAACCATGTGCACACCTTTAATCTCAGAACTCAGGAGGCAGAGGTAGGAGGATTGCCAAGAGTTCAAAGGCCACCCTGAGAATCCAGAGTGAATTCCAGGTCAGCCTGAACTACAGTGAGACCCTACCTCAAAAAAAAAAAAAAAAAGAAGAAGAAGAAGGAGGAGGAGGAGGAGGAGGAGGGAAGGGAAGGGAGAGGGGAGCAAAGGGAGAAGAGATAGGAAGGGAAGGGAGAAGGGATGGAAAGGGAGAAGGGAAGGCAAGGGAGGGGAGAGGGGAAAGGAAGGAAGAAGGGGTAAATGAAGGGAGTAGAGAAGAAAAGGGAAGGGAAGGGAGGGGTGAAGGGAAGGGAGGAGTGGGGAAAAGGAGAGGGAATGGAGAAGGGAAGAGAAAGAAGAGAACAGAAAATGGTACCGAAGGGGGAAAGGATGGGAAGGGGGGGAAGAGAAGTGGGAATGGAGGGCAGGGAGGGGTAAGGGAAGAGAGAAGGGAAGGGAGTGGAGAAGAGAAGTGTGGTAGTTTGAATATATGTCCCCCAATATATTCAGTGTTTTATTGGTTATAGTTTGCACCTGCAATCACCTTGCTAGAGGCAATGTCACTGGGGGCCGGTCTTAAGGTGTTAATGGTGGGTTTGAGCTTCCATTGTAAAGATATGCAAATGTGCCTAGCAGGAGTTCCTGAAGTGTGCTGTGTGACCTTTTGACTATAGTTTTGCTCTGTGTGCTGTGGTGGCTGGTTGGCTTTCTCTCTCTCTGCTTGGTCCTGTGGAGAGCAGGCTGCTTCTCCTGCCTTTATGGAACTTCCCCTGGATCTGTAAGCTTCAATAAATAATATCCCTTCCTCCATAACTGTGCCTGGTCTGAAAGTTCATCTCAGCGAACCTGAAGCTGTCTGCTACAAGAAGGGAAGGGAGAAGGGAGAAGGGAAAAGGGAAGGGAAGTGTAGAGGGAAGGGAAGGGATAGGTGAGACGAGGGAAAAGGGAAGTGAAGGGCAAGGGGAAGGTAAAAGAAGGGACTGGAGAAGGGAAAGGAAGGAAAGGGAGAAGGGAAGGAAAGCAGGAGGGAAGGATAGGTAGAAATGAAGGGAAGAGAAAAGAAAAGGGAGAAGGGATGGGAAGGAAGAGAGAAGGGAAAGGAAGCCATCTCCCTTCCCTTCCAACTTCTCCTTTCCCTTTCCTTCTCCATTTCCCTTCCCTTCTGTTTCCCTTCCCTTGCCCTTCCATTCCCTTGTCCCTTCCCTTTTCCTTCTCTTTTCCCTCTCCTTACTTTCCATTTTCCCTTCTTCCCTCCTTTTCCCCTCTTCCCACCCCTTCTGCCTTCCCATTCCTTTTTCCTTCTGCCTTCCCTGTCCTTTCCTTTCCTTCCCTTCCCTTCCCTTCTCCCTTTGCTTTCCTTCTCAGGTTCCTTCTCCCTTCCATTTTCCATTTCCTTCTCCCTTCCCTTTTCTTTCCCACTTCTCTCCCCCCTTTTCTTTTCCCTTCTCCCTACCCTTCCCTTCCCTCTTACCTTCCTTTCACCCTTCCCATTCTCTGTCTCTTCCCTTTACCCTTCTCCATTTCCTTACTTTCTCCCTTCCCATCTCCCCTCCCTTCCCTTCCCTTCCTTCCCCTCTCCTGTCCCTTCTCCCTCTTTCCCTTCCTTTTTTCCTTCCCTTCCTTTTACTTATCCCTTCCTTTTCCATCTTCCCTTGCCTTCCCTTCCTCTTTCCTTCCTTCACCCTTCCCATTCCTTCTCCCTTCCCTTTTGCCTTGTCTCTCACCTTTTCCCTTCCCTTCCCTTATCTCTACCATTCACCTCCATAGCCTTTCTCTTTCCCTTCCCATCTCCCATCCCTTCTTTTTTCCCTTTTCCATTCCATCCCCATCTCCCTTCCATTCCCTTTTCTTCTCACTTCCCATCTCTTCTCCCTTCCCTTTCCTTCTTCCTTCCCTTCTTCCCTCCTTTCTTATATCCCTTCCCTTTTCCATCTCTCTTTCCTCATCTTTCCTTTTCCTTCCCTTTTCTCTTCCCTTCCCTTCTTCCTTCCCTTCCTTTCACTTCTCCCTTCCTGTCCTTTGCCTTCTCTCCCTTCCCTTCTTCTTTATGTTCCCATCTCCCTACCCTTCCTTTTTCCCTTCTCCCTTCCCTTTCCCCATCTCCCTTCCCTTTGCTTTTCCTTTCTTCCTTCCCATCCTTCTCCTTTCCCTTTCCTTCCCTTCCCTTGTCCCTTCCTTTCCCCCTTTCCCTTCCCTTCTCCCTTTCCTTTCCTTCCCTTCTCCTTCCTATCTCCCTTACCTCTCCCTTAACTTCCTTTCTTCCTTCCCTTCCCTTCCTCCTGCCCTTCCCCCTACCCTTCACTTCTCCCTTCCCTTCCCTTCCTTTCTTCCTTTCCTTCTCCCTTCCCTTGTCATCTCTTCCCTTCCCCTCCTTCACTTCCCTCATCCCCTCCCTTCTACTCATCCTTCCCTTCACTCTCCCCTTTCGTTCTTCTTCCCTTCTCACTTCCTTTCCCTTTTTTCCTTTCTCTTCTCCCATTCCTTCCTTTCCTTTCTCTCCTCCCTTCTTTTCCCTTCCCTTTTCTCTTTCCTTCCCTTCCCCTTTCCCTTTCTTTGTCTTTCTTCTGTCTTTCCCTTTCTTCCGTTCTCCCTTTCCTTTTTTCTCTCTTCCTTTTCCTTCTCCCTTCCCTTCTTTTCCTTTCTTCCTTTCCCCTTCCCCAATTTCTTTCTTTTCTCTTTGTTTCTTCCTTCTTTATTTATTTATTTATTTCTTTTCTTTTCTTTTTTGAACAGTGTCTCAGATCCAGATAATGGACTTCAATGGTGGGTATAGTTGATGATATTTCCAATGCTGGGTATAGGTTAAGGTATCTCTAGTGGTGAACACCAATCATTGTCAGATATATATTTTTTCTTCTTTTTTTATACAAGATCTCATGCACTCTGGGTGACAACACCTCTAATGGTGGGTACAGGTGATGGCATCTCCATTGGCGGGTCCTAGTGAAGGCATTGCCAATGTTCAGACCCAGGCTATGACCTCTGTACTGTGGAGGCCAGGAAATGTCATCTCCAATGATGAGGGCAAAGCATTATCACTTAATATTTTTCTTCTCCTTTTTGAGACAAGGTCTTCTATAATTTAGATGATGGCATCTCTAGTGGTGGGTACAGGTGATGGCATCTCCACTGGGGGGTCCTAGTGAAGGCATTGCCAATATTTAGACCCAGGCTATGACATCTGTAATTGTGGGGGCCAGGCGATGTAATCTCTAATGATGACAGCCAGGCATTGTCACTTACTATTTTTCTTCTACTTTTTATTTTGACACAGTGTCTCCTGCTATCTAGATGATGGCATCTCTAGTGGTAGGTCCAGGAGATGGACCCCAATGGTGGTTCCAGGAAATGGCATTTCCAAAGGTTAGACCCAGGCTGGAGGCTCTCCAATGACAGGGGCAGCTGATAGTTTATCAGACAGGTACTGGTGATGGCATGTTTCATGGTGGGTCCTGGTGGTGACATCTTCAATGGTTAGACCCCATCTATGACACCACCTCAATCTAAATCTATCTCACTTTCATTTATTTTTTTGGAGGGGAGTATTTTGTTTGTTTGTTTTTTGGTAATTCAAGATAGGTTCTCGTTCTAGATCAGGCTGATGACCTGGAATTCTCTATGTAGTCTCAGGCTGGCCTCAAATTCATGGTGATCCTCCTACCTCAACCTCCAGAGGGCTGGGATTAAAGGTGTGTGCCACCAAGCTGGAAAGATTTTTGTTGTTGTTTTTTTCAAGGTAGTGTCTCATTCTAGCACAGGCTACTTGAAATTCACTATGTAGTCTCAGGCAGGCTTCAAACTCAAGGAGAGGCTCCTACCTCTGCCTCTTGAGTGCTGGGATTAAAGGCGTGCGCCACCAGGCCTAGCTTTTTTATTTATTTATTTATTTATTTATTTATTTATTTATTTATTTATTTTGGTTTTTCGAGGTAGGGTCTCACTCTGGTCCAGGTTGACCTGGAATTCACTATGTAGTCTCAGGGTGGCCTCAGACTTACAGCAATCCTCCTACCTCTGCCTCCCTAGTGCTGGGATTAAAGGCGTGTGCCACCACACCTGGCTTTCTCTTTTATTTTGATGTCATCTTTTCTTCCTATTATGACAGCCTTGTGTCACTTGTGCCAGGCACTGAGAGGTCATGGATGTTCAGACCATTTTGTGCCAGGAAGCGTGCATTGTAGAGAGTCCAACACTCCCATTGGCTCTTACATTCTTTCCACTACTTCTTCTGCAATGGACCCTGAGCCTGGGAAGGTGTGATAGAGATGGTTCAGTACTGAGCATGCCTCTGTCATTTCTGCTCAGCACTATGGTGCCTTTTCAGTCTCACAGCATGTCACCAAACAGCATCTTTTGTTGTGTGCAGGTGATGATGACATCTTGCGTGGTTAGGCCCAGTCTAATGCTGGGGGGCAGGTAATAACATCTCTAACGGTGGGTGTAGGTGATGCCCTCTCGAATGGCAATGGTCAGGCTATTTTATATCTCGTGTTGTATTCAGGTTATGGCATCCTTAATACTGGGAGCCAGGTGATGGTATCTCTAAAGTTATGAGCAAGTTATTTTAAGTGATATTTCTTCTTATCTTTCTGTTTTTTTTTTTCCAAGTAGGGCTTCATTCTAGCCCGTGCCAACCAGGAATTCACTATGTAGTCTCAGTCACGGTGGCATCAAAATCATGGTAATTCTCCTACTTCTGCCTCTCGAGTGCTGGGATGAAAGGCATGTACCACCATGTCCCCCTCTCTCTCTTTCTTGAACAGAGTCTCATATCCCAGGAATCAACTCTTAAATGATGGGTACAGTTGATGACATCTTCAATGCTGAGTCTAGGTTAAGGCATCTTTATTCACTAAGAAGACTTTGGTCAGTGACTTGGATAATTCCTTTCCTTCCAGGAGACAAGAAGCAAGGACAAACACACCCAATAACATATCTGCAGAATCTAAGCAATGCTGTATCTATAAACCTTTAATATAGATTATTAGGTGAAACATGCCATTATGTATGTAATAAAACCTCAAAACCTGAAGGTACAAAAACCTACTTTTGAGCAAGACATCCATTCTAAATGTGTACCTTTGAAAGTTTTAATGTTTCCTTATTGTGTATTATTGGAGCTGAAATACTTCTGAGAAATTATAGGAATGTATAAAACTTACCATACTGATTTTACTTGGTAAACTTGCAGTTACAATCTGTGCCAACTAGATTCTTCATAGATCCAGCCATTTTTCGGCATATGTTCTTGTGAGAGTTAATGACAATTAGTGGTTATCTTTAGTTTGGGCACTGGCAACTGTGTTTCCTTTCTAAACACACATATGAATCCTACCTGCTAGGTTACTCTCAACATCTCCCTGTAAGCTAGTGTCATATGCCCAGGGGTACTGTCTGAGTAGTTGTCAAGTAGTGGTCAGTTTCACTTCCTTGACTTCTCTCTCATTTATCTGTTCTCATCCTCCAGCCATTCTGAGAAGGGTGGGAGTGGGGTGCCCAAGGTGAGAGGGTCCCTTGCTTCCAAATTTTGCTTCTGGTGAGTTCTCGCTCCTTTTTCTATTACATCATATGAGTGCTTGGGTACCTGTCACAAGGCCGATGTGTCCTCTTGGTTTTCACTAACAGTGCCCGGGAGAAGCACGTGCCCATCTGGAAGCAGTCTCCACGTGGTGAATGCACATACCTGCTGCTCACAGCTCCCTGTCCATCCTGCCCTCAGCAATGCTCACTTACCACCGTCTTCGACTGGCGCCAGGATCCTGCCCGGGATCTGCTCCCTCTGTGCTCTCTTGGCCTCCGGTTCTTCTTTAAGACTTCTGGCCAATCTTTCACTCCTGTGAAAAATTCATCCAATGCTTTTATTAGCGTTTTTTTTTTTTTTTTTTGCTATTATTTATTTCCAAGGTTTACCCACATTAGGGCCTGTAGCTTATCTTTCTATAACACAGATAACTGGAAAGATTCTTTATTTAGTATTTATTTATTGCAGAGAGAGAGAGAAAAAGAGAGGCAGATAGAGAGAATGAGCATGCCAGGGTCTCTAGCCACTGCAAACAAACTCTAGATGCATGCGTCAGCTTGTGCATCTGGCTTACATGGGTACTGGGGAATTGAACCTGCGTCCTTAGACTTTGAAGGCAAGAGCTTTAACTGCTAAGCCATCTCTCCAGCCCAAGATTCTTCATTTAGCTAAACAAATTTGGTACATGGAAAAGTAATGTGGTCATCTGCCTTGTTTTTTTTTTCTTGAATTTTGTTAACAATCATGTGGCCAGTAGTGACAAAGCCAAGTTTTGAAGACAAGCACGCATTTTTCACACGGATTAGTACTATTAGGTTTCTACTAAAAGCATGTCCACTTATCTAAAAATGCTTTTCTAAAGCCTCCAGTAAATGCCATATGAATTATCTTTTTAGGAAATGCATGAATCAAGTATTTAGCATTTTTTCACAGTAAAAATAATATTACCTGGTAAATAGGGCTGAAGAGATGGCTTAGTGATTAAGGTGCTTTCCTGTGAAGCCTAAGGACCCAGGTTCAATTCCCCAGCACCCACATAAGCCAGATGCATAAGGTGATGCATGTGTCTTAAGTTCACTTGCAGTGGCTAGAGGCCCAGGTGTGTCCATTCTCTCCCTCTCTCTCTCTCTCCATATATATATATATGTACGTATATGTATATCTTAAATAAATAAAAATGAAATATTAAAAGATAACATTAGCTTGTAAATATGTGAGTAAATTTAGATGAAATTCAAAGAGATGTAATAAGAATATTGAAAATATATGGATGAAAATATTTACCTGAATATTTTTCATCAAAATTGATCCATTATTTCTTCTCTGATTATTAAAATAAGAGTTGAGGGCTGGAGAGATGGCTTAGCAGTTAAGGCGTCTGCCTCCTAAGCCTAAGAACGCTGGTTCCAATCTCCAGGTCCCACGTTTAACCAGATGCAAAGTGACGCAAGGGCACAATGCTGCACTTGACCACAAGGGGGCGCACGCACCTGTATTTTGTTTGCAGCAGCTGAGAGGCTGCTGGCACGCCCATCTCTATCTGTCTTCCTCTCCCTCTCTCTCTGTCTCTCTCCAAAAAAAAAAAAAAAAAAAAAAAGTTGAGAATAAAGTGACAAGAGAGGGCTGGAGGGAAGTCTTAGTGGTTAAGGCACTTCCCTGAGAAATTAAGGACACAGGTTTGATTCCCCAGAACCCACATAAGCCAGATGCACAAGGTGGCACATGTGTCTGGAGTTCGTTTGCAATGGCTAAAGGCCCTGGCATGCCCATTCCCTCTCTCTCTCTCTCAAATAAATAAATATATAAATAATAAAGCTGAGCATGGTGGCACATGCCTTTAATCCCAGCACTTGGGAGTCAGAGGTAGGAGGATCACCTTGAGTTCAAGGCCATCCTGAAACTACATAGTGAGTTCCAGGTCAGCCTGAGCTAGAGTGAGACCCTACCTAGAAAAAAACAAAACAAACAAATAAAATATTTAAAACAAAAAAAGTGCCAAGAGAAATGATGAGTGAATCTTAAAGTCATTATCTCTGTTCTGCCTGAGGCAGACCTGGAAGGTCATTTTCTTGTAGAATGATAGTCTTTGGTTAGTATTTTCATTTATATTTGAATTTACCATAAAATAAGATGTGATTAGGGCTGGGGACATGGCACAGTGGTTAAAGACGCTTGCTTGCCAAGCCTGCCGCTCCAGGTTCAATTCCCCAGATCCCATGTAAAGGCCAGATGCACACAGTAGCACATGCGTGTGACGTTCATCCGCAGCAATGTGCTCATGCCCTCTGTCAAGTAAATCAATAGAAATATTTAATTGTTTTAGAAGCTGTAATTAAGACCAAAGAACCTTAATTGCTTAGGGCAGCCAGTGTTACTATTCGCACATAGACATACTTATAATTGGAAACACTGCTGTGCACACCTTCATCCTGATCCTCAGCCAGTGGAGCCGTGCCTAACGGGGGACGGGGGAGTGCTACAACCACGGCACACAGGAAACAAGGGTGGCATCACATGCTGGACCTGTGAGCGGTTCAGAAATGACATGTGTCAGTTCAGTCAGTTCATTGATGAAGGCAAGTTCATGATCTGCCCTTCAACGGGAAAGAATAGTAAGTAACTTAGACATTCTAAGACAACAGATTCTTAACATCATATAATATTCACTCACCTTGCATACAAAGTATCTTCCCAGTAAGATTAAAAACATCTCAACTCAGGTTTGGTATCTAGGGGCTCATCATGATCTCTACATTGTTTTAAGAGGCAGTCTCTAGCCAGGCATGGTGGCATACACTGGGGAGGCAGAGGTAGGATATCACCTGAATTTGAGGTCAGCATGGGGCTGAGATCCAGATCAGTCTGGGGTAGAGTAAGCAACCTACTTCAAAAAAAAAAAAATAAATAAATAAACAAAAAATAGTAAGAGGTAGATTCTCTTATCTAGATATTTCTAGAGTCAAATATTGTTATAATCCCTACCTACACAGTGCCTTGGCAAACAGGACCATGGCTGTACTAGATGGTCTTACATTATTTGGTAATATGAGCATTGTTACCTACCCAGGAATGCCCAGCTGGGTCCAAGCCCTGCCCAACCCTGTCCCTCCCTACAATTTCCTCCTTATCCCTGCCCTGCCTTTCCAAGCTATGCTCCAATCCTTGTTCTCCTCACTTATTTCCCCCCTCACAGGACCTGCCCTACCCCACCTCTCTGTCCCCTACAGAGTTCCTTTCCTCCTTTCTATCCCAAGTCCCATGGCTCTGGACATTTGCAGGCTTCTGAGCTCACAGCAGGCTTCTTGCATTGGCTTTAAATTCAGAAGTAAGGAGCCCAGAGTTAGCACAGGGGACTTCCCAGGCCAATAAGCTCAGGGAAGAGGTTGGACGTGGCAGGCAGAGTGCTGTTCTGAACTGCAGGTCTTCCTCCCAAAGCCACTCACAGCAGGATGTGACTGGCCTGGGAACACTGCAGTCTCTGATTCCAGGACACTTAGTGCTGACGGGGCAGCGTCATGGAGACCATTATGTGCTCGGAGCCATTATGAAGCAACTGCCCTGTAGGAGGGGCGCTGTGATGCGGGTCCTAGTAAAGGGTTTTCAGGGATGGATTTAGGTCTTGCATGTCCACATCATCCCTGGGTGTTTTATTAGTGGTCTGACTGTGCTGAGAACCCAGGCCTTGTGAATGGGGAGGTGTCTGCTCTGCCTTGTCCTGTCAGCAGCTAGCTCAGAGGCTCCCTCTGCCAAGGCAGCTACCCTGGTTCTACTGAAGGTCAAAGTGAAGACTCACTGGTCCCTGGGCCACTGCTACTCCCACCTGCCTCCTCTCACTCAGTTTCATGGTCAGCTCCAAAGCTGCTGAGGCTTGGCTCCATGCTGCCTCTGCCTTGACAGGGGTGGGGTGGACAGTGACATTCTGTGTAGTCAGGGCAGGCACTGCTCCTGTTCCTGCAGGGCAAAGACAGTAAGCCAGGAAGGTTCTGGACTTCGGGCTCTCCCAGCAGGTCTCTGGACTCAGAGTCTGCCATCCTGGCAGGCCTCAGCACCTTTCCTCTGCACCTTTTTCTTCCTGCCTCCCCTTCCAACACTCTGTGATTTTAATTATATAGTAATGGGCTGTATTTTAGAAATCATTCATTGGGCAGGGTGTGGTGGTGCATGCCTTTAATCCCAGCACTTGGGAGGCAGAGGTAGGAGGATCGCTATGAGTTCGAGGCCACCCTAAGACTGCATAGTGAATTCCAGGTCAGCCTGGTCTAGTGTGAGACCCTACCTCAAAAAACCAAAACAAACAAACAAACAAACAAACAAAAAAACCCCAATCATTCATTTGGGTATTCCTCTCATCAAAATTGTCCCTTTATCATCTTCTTCTGATCATTAAAATGAGGCTCAAGAATAAAATGGCAATAGATGTAATGTATGCTTCTATTATCCATTTTCTGTCTGAGGATGAGCTAGAAGGAGGTAGAATATGTAACTAAACAATTTTGATTGCTGAGCTGAAGACATGGCTTAGGGGTTAAGGTACTTGCCTGAGAAGGCTAACAACCTACGTTCAACTTTCCAGATCGCATGGAAGCCAGACGAGGCCATCCTGAGACTACATAGTGAATTTCAGGATGACCTGGGCTAGAGCAAAACCCCACCTCAAAAAATCAACCAAAAGGCTGGGCGTGGTGGTGCATTCCTTTAATCCCAGCACTGGGAGGCAGAGGTAGGAGGATCACCACGAGTTCAAGGCCAGCCCGAGATACAGAGTGAATTCCAGATCAGCCTGGACTAAAGTGAAACCCTACTTTGAAAAAACAAACAAAAAAATCAACCAAAAATTATCAAAAATTTAAGACCCAGGGCTGGAGAGATGGCTTAAGGAGCTTGCCTTCAAAGCCTAAGGACCCAGGTTCGATTCTCCAGGTCCCACATAAGCCAGATGCACATGGTTGCACATGCATCTGGAGTTCGTTTGCAGTGGCTAGAGCCCTGGCATGCCCATTCTCACACATACACACACACACTCTCTCTGTGTCTCTAATAAGTAAATAAAAACGAAAATATAAAAAAGCTTATAAAAAATTTAAGACCTGGTACCTGAGACTTCCAGTTAAGGTGACAGTGTAGGAACCATGCCAAAGCAGTCTAGGGGAGAAAAAGCAAAAATAAAATAAAATAAAAACCAGCAAAATACACTCTTCTACTAAAAAGTGAATGTCTCTAAGAAATTACCAACCACAGCAGAGAAGCAGGAAAGATCCAGAGCATCTAGAGACCACAAAGCTAGGCAGAAGTGGCTCTAGCAGTGGCAGCATCAGGTCCCAGTAGCCGTGGCTTGGCCTGAGCTGCAGGAAAAGCCACGTGAGGGGAATTTCCACTCACACCAGCCTCCTCACAAGCTCAAGAAATGTGAAGGGGAGGGCAGCAGGGACCAGCAGAATGGCTTGTGAAGAAGAGGATCACTAGGACCAGCAGTACAACTTCAGCCACCATCCACAGCCTCCCCTCCCTACACCACCAGTACAAGTGCCAGCAAGTACCAGAGACCTGGGGAAGGGAGCTCACCTACACAGCACCCGGCACAGGCTATCAGAACAGCGACCCACATACCCAGCCCCACAGCACAGCAAAGAGGGACCCATGCGGGCACACAGCATAAGTGAGACCAAAGCCATCCCAAAAGGTAACTGGGATTACACCAGGTCAGCACCTGCCTGGTATATGCTTGCAGCAGAAGTGCTAATTGCACCTTCCATGTCAGGGTAAGTTATGTGTTAAATCTGATGGATGACTGGATTTGCCATTGTTAAGTTCTGTTGTTTGTTGGGGAAGGGTCTCACTCAGTCACAAGCTGACGTTGGAACCCTCTACAGGCAAGAAATCTCAGCCTCCAAGTTGACAGGATGAAGGGTGTGGGGCAACACACATCCTTAGCGACTGTGACTTTGTTAGAGGATCTGTTTGTCATAATACCTACTCTTGCATAAATACTCTGGTGCTGGTTTTCATTGAATGTGTGTGTATATTGTTCAGTAAACTTTAGAATTTGCCTGAATTTTGTTCCACCCAGCCTACTAGAATACTCTCATAGAAGGCAAACACCTAGGGTCACTTTTGTGGTTAATCTGAGAATCTTTTAAGAGCCACATCTATCACCTTAAGCTCCTACCCTGAAGATCTACAACATCAGATTGATTGATACATCTAATAATACTGTAGACAATTAGAAAACCCAAGCATTAAATTAATCCAAGATGTAAAAATCTCTATATTATAATACAAGAAACACAAAAAAATCAAGACAATATAAATCCACCAAAAATTATAAATCCATCAGAAATGACCTCCAGTGAGACTGATTTAGAGGAAATGCCTGAGAAATATTTCAAAAGAATGATTATAAATATGGCTAAAGAAATCAAAGAGGAAATCAAAGGAATCAAAGAAAGCACAGGAAACCAATTTAATGAAATGAGATCAATACAAGACATGAATAAATAAACAGAAATAATAAAGAAAAGCCAGGGCTAGAGAGATGGCTTAGCGATAAGGGCACTTGCCTGCAAAGCCAAAGGACCCAGGTTCAACTCCCAGAACCCACACAAGCCAGATGCACAAGGGGACACACGCATCTGGAGTTCATTTGCAGGATGTTTGCAGGCCCTGGTGTGCCCATTCTCTCTCTCCCTCTTCCTCTACCTGCCTATTTCTGTATATATCTCTCTCAAATAAATAAAAATAAAATATTTTTAAAAGCAGTCAGAAATACGAGCAAAAAAAACCCACAGTAAGTTAAATAAAAAACTCTGTAGAAAATCTCACCAGTAGAAAGGATGAAGGAGAGAACAAAATATCTAAACTAGAAGACCAGGTGGCAAATCTAATACAGTCCAACAAAGAAAAAGACAAACTGCCAGGCATGGTGGCGCATGCCTTTAATCCCAGCACTCGGGAGGCAGAGGTAGGAGGATCACCAAGAGTTAGAGGCCACCTTGAGACTACATAGTGAATTCTAGGTCAGCCTGAGCTAGGGTGAGACCCTACCTCGAAAACCAAAAAAAAAAAAAAAAAAAAAAAAAAAAAAAAAAAAAAAAGACAAACTAATAGGAAGGTATGAATGGGAATCTCTGAAGATATTCAGGACACTATGAAAAGATCAAATATAAGAAGAATTTCACTCCAAAGGCATAGTAGGCATTTTCAACAAAATCATAGAAGAAAACTCCCAAATTGGGAAAAAGATGCTAATGCAGATACAGGAAGCCTATAAAACACCAAAAAGACAAAACCTGGAAAGAAACTCTCCTCGCCACGTTATAATTAAACTACCAAACAATTCTGACAGGGGCTGGAGGCATTTGGCATTTGCCTGTAAAGCCAAAGGACCCTGGTTCGATTCCGCAGGACCCACGTAAGCCAGATGCACAAGGTGGTGCATGCATCTGGACTTCGTTTGCAGTGGCTGGAAGCCCTGACATACCCATTCTCTCCCTCTCTCTCATAAATAAAACTTAAAAAATAAAAATTAAAAAAAATAGAAAGGTCACAAGTAAACAACTTAATGCTTCACCTTAAGGTCTTGGGAAAAGAAGAACAAGGCAAACTGAAAAACAATGGATGGGAATTAATAATAAAGATTAGAGCAGAAATTACTGAAATAGAAACCCAAAAAACAATCCAAATAATCAATGAAACAAAAAGTTGTTTCTTTGAAAGGATAAACAAGATTAATAAACCCTTAGCAAATCTGACCAAAAGAAAGAGAGACACAAATTAACAAAATTTAGAGATGAAAAAGGCATCATCACAACAGATACCAGAGAAATTTTTAAAAATCATAGGGAAAGCTGGGCGTGGTGGCGCACGCCTTTAATCCCAGCACTCTGGGAACAGAGGTAGGAGGATCACTGTGAGTTCGAGTCCACCCTGAGACTACATAGTGAGTTCCAGGTCAGCCTGGGCAAGAGTGAGACCCTACCTTGAAAAACCAAAAAAATCATAGGGACATACTATAAGAACTCCACTGTCTGAAAATCTGAAGGAAATGGATGATTTCCTTGATTTATATGACCTACCTAAATTAATTCAAGATGAGATTAACCACTTAAGTAGACCTATAACAAGTATGAAGATCCAAGCAGTTATAAAAAAAAAAATCTCCCAAATAAGAAAAGTCCAGGCCCAGATGGTTTCACTGGTGACTTTTACCAGACCATCGTGAAAGAACGAACACCAATGTTTCTCAGACTTTTCCATAAAATAGAAAAGGAAGGAATCCTACCAGACTGCTTCTACAAAGCCACCTGATCCCAAAACCAGACAAAGAAAAGAAAATTACAGATCAATCTCCCTCATGAACATAGATGCCAAAATTCTCAACAAAATATTGGCAAACAGAATACAAGAATGTATCAGAAAAATTATTCACCTTAAGGTCTCTTCTTGCTACCTTAGAGATACTTGCACAACAATGGTAATTGCCGCTCTGTTCACAATAGCTAGGGAATGGAACCAGCCTAGATGTCCCTAACTGATGAGTGGATAATGAAGATGTGGCACATTTACACAATGGAGTTCTACTCAGCGGGAAAGAAATACAAAATTGCGAAATTTGTAGGTAAGTGAATGGATCAGGAAAGGATTATACTTAGTGAGGTAACTTAAGCCCAGGAAGTCAAGCTTTCATATGTGGGTCCCGGCTACAAATGCTTGGACTTGCATGTGAGTTGTAATAAAACTTGGTAGTGGGGCTATTAGGGAAGGAGAAGAGGGGAAGATTTAAGGGGATGGTATTGTATAAAAGTAAGTAGATGAGCAGATTATTGGGGTGGAAAGGCCTAAGTGAGGTCAGGGGAAGAGATTAAGTAAAGGAAGGGTGAGGGAAGGGTTAATCAAAATCTAAGAGGTTATGAATAAGCCATAGGGCAACCTACTTTTATGGACAGTGGCACACCCAAAAGCCATAGATTGTTACTAGAAAATTTTCAATGCCACTGATGGGATACCTTCCAGTGAGTTGTTGGCAGGGTGCCCCCTGATGCTCCCCAAAACATTACAGCCCATTGCAAAGGCTCTTGTTTTCCCACCAGGAATAGATGGTAAGACCCTATTGCTGAAGACTCCACAAGCTTGGCCTGCAAGGTCACTGAGAAATCCTGTTGGAGCTGAGCTGTAAGCCTCCTCCATGTGGACCAGCTGACAGAAAGCTGAAAAAAATCTGTGCTGGTGTCGGGCGTGGTAGTGCACGCCTTTAATCCCAGCACTCGGGAGGCAGAGATCAGAGGATCGCTGTGAGTTCAAGGCCACCCTGAAACTACATAGTGAATTCCATAGAATTCCAGGTCAGCCTGGGCTTGAGTAAGACCCTACCTTGAAAAACCAAAAAAAAAAAAAAAAAAAAAAAAAAAAAAAATCTATGCTGCATGCGCTCTATAGGAGAAAGAGAATTCATCAGTGGAGATAAACAATAGTGGACACTGCAAGCCTTAAGTTTGGCCAGCAAGGCCAAATGAGCCAGCAGGTACAATAGTGGCATGTCTGTTATGGGGGAAACCAGCTGCTCTCTAATTAGACTGAAGGCTCACTCTACAGGAGGGAATACATGCCTAATACTGAAAACCTATGACGAGGGCGGTCATGAGACCTAGGGCTGTAATGCCTGCTGGTGTCTGGCTAAATGCACATATTATGCTCACCAAACTGCCCTGTAAACACTTCTCTTAATGTTCACACCCATATATCAATCACTTTTTGTTAGAGAAGCTTCTCATTTCAGATGGCAGTGACCTTGGGATGACTCAGAAGGAACCATGGTGCTGAGAAGAAGTGACAGAGGAGTGCTCAGCACTGAAACATTTCTATCACACCTTCTAAAGCTCAGGGTCCATTGCAGAAAAGGTGGCAGAAGGAATGTAAGAGCCAATGGAAGGGTAGGACTCCTTACAATGCAATCTTCCAGGCAAAAAAAAATGGCCTGGATATCCATCACCTCACAGTGCCAGGAACTACCTACACAAGACCCTTATAATAGGAGGAAAGATGATGACATCAAAATAAAAGAGAGACTAATTGAGGGGGGATATGATGTAGAGTGGAGTTGTGAAGGGGAAAGTGAGGGGGAAGGAATTATCATGATTTGTTGTCTATAAGTATGGAAGTTGTCAATAATTTTTTTAAGTTGGCAAAGAGGGATGGCAAGATAGCTTGGTAGTTAAGGCGCCTGCCTGCAAAGCATAAGGACTCATGTTCAGCTCTCCAGATCCATGTACGTCAGATGCACAAAGGTGAGGCAAGCACAAGGTCACACATGCCCACTAGGTGGCACAAGCATCTGGAGTTCAATTTCAGTGGCTGAAGCCCTGGCACACCAATTCTCTCTCCCTCTCTCTGTCTCCCCCATTCTCTCTAAAATAAAAAAAGAAAAAAATGTTGGCAAAGAATTAAAAACATGGGCTCTGAGAAGTGTAAATTATGAATTCTAAGGCTTATTTTAGGAAGAGTTAAGATCCAGAGGGAAAGCTTGCAGAAAGACCCAAGCCAAAGAAAATACCACCTGATCCCAGCCTGGTTGGAAGGGAGAAGGGAGATGGCGAAAATCTTCCTCTGGGGAAGGCACACATATACACACATGTGTGGGAGGCAAAGCAGGAGAACACACGAGAGAAGATCCCCTCACATAGAGGAGCAGAGCTGAAAGAGAGACCATACATATAGCTAAGAATGAAAAGATCCAAAAACAAGGCAAGAAAGTGCTCAGACAAAAATAAATCCTTCCCCCACTTTCCAGCCAGGCTGGGAACAGGGAGAAGAGACAGACTTAGACACGTATGTCCAGATGGATCCAGAGAAAGAAAGGGGGCCAAGAGAGATGTACACACATGATTAGGCAGGGGCTGGAGAGATGACTTAGCTGTTACGATGCTTGCTTGCAAAGCCGAAGGACCCATGTTTGACTCTCCAGCTCCCTCATATGCCAGATGCACAGGTGACACAAGAATAAGGTCACAGATACACACAGGTGGTGCACGCATCTGGAGTTTGGTTACAGTGGCTGGAGGCCCTAGTGCACCAATTCTCTCTCTCTCTTCTCTCTCTCTCTCTTAAAAAAGACCAGTCTATTGGGCTTGCCTCGAAAAAAGAAAATACATAAATAACATTCAACTGTGGCCAAAAAAACCCACCTCAGGGCTGGGGAGATGAGTCAGTGTTTAAAAACACTTGCTGCACAAGCCTGACAAGCAGGGTTCAGCTCCTCTGAACCCAGGAAAAAGCTTGACATAGTGAGCCATACATCTGTAATCCCAATGCACCTATGGCAACGGGAAGCAGTCAGGAGAATTCTGAAACACAAAGGCCAGCTAGCCAGCAAGACAGACCCTATTTCAAAAAATGAGAGAGGGAGGAGCTGGGCGTGGTGGCGCACGCCTTTAATCCCAGCAATCGGGAGGCAGAGGTAGGAGAATTGCTGTGAGTTCAAGGCCACCCTGAGACTACATAATGAATTCCAGGTCAGCTTGGGTTAAAGTGAGACCCTACTCCCCACCAAAAAAAATGGAGAGAGGGAGGATGGACACCCTAAAGTTGTTCTCTCTCCTCTACATATGTACAGTGGCACACACGTGCACATACACATACACACACACACACACACACACATACATAAAACCCTCAGCCACACGTTCCTTATCTTTACCAGATAAGTTAAAGTTCAGTAATGCATTACTGAGCATATTTAAGGACCACACCCATATGCTATATGTGTTTGTCAGCCTTTTATTTTTCCTGTAATAAATAATACCAAAATGATTGATTTACAATGAGGAGCTCAGTGCAGCAACAGGGCTGCGCTATGACGCCCCACTATCTGTCCCCACAACATGACCACTCCAGCAAGGCTCCACCTTCCAGTCTCCACCAGCCGGGGATCAAGTATGAGGTTTAATCACAGGCCAGTGAGCCTGTAGTGGACATCTTGCATTCAAACAACCAGAGCAGTTTTAATTTTCTTTTCTCTAATGGGAAAAGCTGTTGGACTCTTAAATATCACTTCCCCATTTGCATTTCTTCTTTTGAGAGCTTTCTGTTCAGTTCCTTTGCACTTTGATTGGGTTGTTTGTTTTCTGAATTCATTGTATATTCTAGATATTAATCCATTGTCTGATGTATAGCTTGAAAGACTTTTCTCTCATTCTGTAGGCTGCCTTTTTACTCCAGTGATAGTTTCCTGTGCTGTACAAAGCTAATCTCATAAAGTCCCATGTGTTGATTATTGGCCTTATATTCTGAATACCTGGAATCCTGCTCAGAAAGTCCTCACCTTTGCCTGCCTCTACTTTCCCCCTGGCCGTTTCAGAGTTTCAGGTATTATATTGAGATCCTTGATCCATTTGGAGTTGTGCAGGGAGAACAGAATCTGGTGTCATGCTTCTACATGTAGATGTCATTTTTACCAGCACCATTGGCTCAAGATGCTATGTTTTCGCCAATGTGTTTTTCTGCCATCTTTGTCAAAAAACAGGTGGTGTCGGGTGTGGTGGCACCTTTAATCCTAGCACTTGGGAGGCAGAGGTAGGAGGATCACCATGAGTTCAAGCACTCCCCAGACATGGTATTACCCTGAGATTACATAGTGAGTTTCCAATTCAGCCTGGGCTAGAGCAAGATGCTACCTCAAAAAACTAAACAAACAAACAAACAAAAAAAAACACAAGTGGCTAAAGTTCTGTAAGTCTTCTATTCTATGCCATTCATCTATATGTCTGTTTCTGTCCCAGTATCATGATGGCTCTATTACTATGACTCTATACAATGACTGGAAATCAGATATAAAAATCCCTCCAGCACTATCTGTTATGCTTAGCATTGTTTTGGCTAGCTGGGTCTTTTATGCTTCCATATGAATTTTAGGATTTGTTTGTTTGTTTGTTGAGGTAGGGTCTTACTCTAGCCCAGGCTGACCTGGAATTCACTATGTAGTCTCAGGGTGGCCTTGAACTCATAGTGATCCTCCTACCTCTGCCTCCCAAGAGCTGGGATTAAAGGCATGCACCACCATGCCCAGCAGGATTTTTTTCTAATTTCTGAGAAGAATGGGCCTGGGGGTGTGAAGATGGCTCACCAATCAAAGCTGTTTGCTTGCAAAGCCTACAGACCCAGGTTCAACTTCCCAGGTATCCAAATAATGCCAAATGCAAAAAGTGGTGAAAGCATGTGGCATTTGTTTGCAGTAGCATGAGGTCCTGCCATGTTCACACCCATGCGCAAACACATATATATATATTTTTTTTTGAGAGAGAGAGAGAGACAGAGAGGGGAAGAGGCAGAGAGAGCATGCCACGGCCTTTCAGCTGCTGTGAATGAACTCCAGACACGTGTGCCCCCTTGTGTGCATGCCTGCATCACTTTTGGGTCTAGCTATACGTGGGCCCTGGAGATTCTAACAAGAATTCTTAGGCTTCGCAGGTAGGCACCTTAACTACTAAGCCATCTCTCCAGCCCCCCAAAATACCTTTTTAAAAGAATGGTGCTGGAACTTTGGTTGGGATTACAATGAATCTGTAGATTGCCTTTTTTATTTTTGGAGGAATGTAGAAGTCCTGCCCACCTGAGAACCGTAGTGCGCTGACAGGCCTTCCTCTGGCTTGTAGAGTTCAGCTCACGCTTCCCAGCCTCCGATTTGCGGGCCTTCCCTTGTGGTTACCTTGTTTGCCTTTGGGCAGTCATAGCCTTCTTTTCCTGATTCCCTGAGATGCATCATGGTGAGGTTCTCTCCCAGAAACAGTTGAGATGGTTCGTGGGGTGGGGTGATGGAGCCTGCATTGATCTGGGGCAGTCACACCTCCAGGAAGGTGATAATGCCATTTCTTGGGAGCGCTGTGATTGTGTTGGTGCAACCTGGATGGGCTGTGGTGGGCAGGCCAGGAGCTGTAGTCATTTGACATTCCTTTGGTAGTTGGTAGGCATACCTTCATAGTCGCTGGTGAGGCAATTTCTATAGGAGATTCAAATGGGAGGGAGTTTAGAATTATTCTGAGCACCCTTGTCCTGTGCCTCCAGTGGCATCCCACCTTGGCTGCCCCAGCAAGCAGAGTCCAACCAGAGAGGGAGCATGCTAATGCCCAGTGGTCAGCAACCTACCAGTTGTGGCGGTGAGCTGCCTGGGCCCTCCATTTCAGTAACTGTGCTCCTTCTCACCCTCAAATGTGGCTTCTACTCTGCCATCTTACCCCGAACTCTTGCTCATATTTTAAAGAATTAAAAGAAGAGGGTGAGGGCTAACCAAAACTGAGCATGTGGTATTAATAAATTATGTACACACACATTATAAAGCAAAACTTTAAAAAACATAAAAAGCATCATACAACATTGAATATGCAACGTAGGATTGAAAATTAAATTTCTATTGTAGTTGAAAACTAAAGAAATATGTTAATTTCTACTAAGAAAAGAAGCAAAAATGTTTAAATATTTCATTTAGTTGAGTGTTGGGTGTTTCTTCAGTATTTGTATCTCTTTGTTTGAATTCTGTTTTTATGCCCTGAAATAACTTTTCAATTTTTTTAGTAAAAAAAAAATTATTTCTCATGGTTCTGCAAGCTAGGAAGTCCTATACCAGCATATTTCAGAGATTTTGATTACAGGTTTGGTCCCAGGCCACAGGAACAGAGATTATTATAATACAGTGAGTCACATAAGCTTTTTGGTTTCCCAGCTGTTTAGGACTCAAAACAGCAATAGGAAGCTTCTATCAAGACCCCACCCCCAAAGTCACTAGCCCACTCATGACAACACTTCTTATTAGGCCCCACCTCACAATACTGTTGGAATGAGAATTCCATGAGTTTAAGGGGACACATACAATTCACAGTACCATCTAGCAATAAATATTTTAAAATCAAACTGTTTTAAGAGAAGTTTGTCTAAAATGGAATATATTCAAAATAAGGCACTCTGAACTCAGATGGCATTTCTAAGAAAAGTCCCAGGTGTGCTGGGCCCCAGGAGCTATGATGGAATGAGTGATGATTGTAAATGAGTCATTTGCAACTGACACACCCCAAAGGTCACAACTGAAGATGCAATTAGCTTATCTTCGTTATGACTTCAATCCACTGGCAAAGATAAGCAACAACTATGTTCCTAGAAAACGAAAACCTCCACAGTTTTTCAACACACAGTGTCTTTTCCCCCAATTTATGACAAGTGCAACCATTTCTCATGATGAGAGATACCAAAATCAGTGAGGTTTTCTTTAAGTGAATTTAGAACTGATCACATAAATGCCAAAAACCAAAACTCCAGTGATGGCTGTCCTCTTTAGATTAAAACTTCAAAGCTAAAATGTTCATTTTGTCTTGAAAAGCAAAAAAAAAAAAAAAAAAAAATCTTTTGATAATTTGAAGCAAATTAAGCTTCTTTCTGTCTATATTTTGTTTTGCATTTTTTGAGAGAGGGTCTTGCAATGTTGCCCAGGCTGACCTGGAACTTTTGATCCTCCTGCCTCAGCCTCCTGAGTGCTGGAATTACAGGTATGAGTCACCACACCTGACTTCATTGAGTCTCTTGATGGTCTGTGGATTTTAAAAGTTGCCTGGGATAAATTACTTAAATTCTGAAATCTGGAAGATACTTGTGGAGATGAGTCTTACACCAGATGGAATTTGCTTGGGCTTTCATCAATGGTGAGATTCCATCCCCAGTTCTTTTGTAGCGTCAGGACTGGACTAAATCCTCCTCTGTATCCCAGTTGTCCAGTGAAGGCAACCGCCCTGCTGCACCCAACGTGAACTTGTCTGTGGCCCTAGCTGCCTCGTTCCTGGCGATGTTGCTGGCAGCTGTGTTATCTGCGACTCTACAGAGGGATGGTGTTGAAGGCAGTGTGCTGGGTCCTCCACTGTCTCCAGAGCTTGTCAACTGGGGGTGGGGGACAATCTGCTGGATGTGCACAGCTAGTGGAAAGCTTATTCTGCACGAAGTGTTTTAACTGTGTTTTCCTGGGAACACTACATTTCCAGATGGATCTCTGGAGCCGAGACTCTTTGGCAATGAGGCACACTCTGCAGCGGCCCCTGGTGATGGCAGTGTAGACATGCTGCCACTGCTGGCGGTCTGCCTTTCCCACCACGTAAACAACTGTGTCCTTGTCAGACCCTTGGAAAGGATGAATCGTTTTTTCCCATGCATGTTTTATGTGACAAAATTTCATGAATTTCCCAAAATCCACAGTTACTTCCAAGCCAGCTGTATCGTCAATGGTCAAATATCTTCTTTTTTCAAAAGTTACATACATCATTGGTTATGAAAAATGCTTCTCCATTGCATAGTCGCATGCCACTTTCAAAATCATGCTTATTTTTAGCCAGGTCACAAGGAATAGAGCGAAAGCCTTCACCACTGGCTTCTAGCTCACTGCCTTGATGACGTCCAGCAGTACTTTCAGGGAGTAAGTCGGAGAGGTATGCATTTCTGGTACAACAAATTTTATCACCAGTTCTAACTATGAGTCTCCTCTGATGGTCCTTGGTGAGATGGCCTGTGTAGATTACAGCAGCAGTCATTGATTAAGTCACAGTCTTGCCTTCTAAATGCAATAAATTGTGATTTTTTTTCTGCACTTTTAAAGTCCTCCTCTTGCAGTAAAGTCTTAACTGCAGAATATAAATGGGTCTGGTGGTCACTTTGAGATGATAGGGAACTGGCATCCTCTTCAGGAAGTCTAACAAAAATAAATGCCTTAAAAAAATAAAATAAATGTCTTATCTTGAAGTGAAATGGGTACTGAAGGATTTTCAGAGATGTTCAGTTCTGCATCAAGTTTTGGAAAATGGCGTTCAGAGAGTCTTCTAGCATTGTCCACAATTAGCTGAGATTCTGCCCTGTGGTTTGTCTTCAGTTCAATAGCACACACCCTTGACTTAAAAGTCTCAAAAAGATCTTGCAGCATGTTCAAAACTGGGTAACTGTCTAATATCACCAAGGATAATAAGCTTAGAACGTTTGGAGTGCTCACATAGTAACTTTAAAACCAATTTGAAGAGTCCTACAGACACCAAATTCCCTTCATCCACAACCAGAACTCTAAATGAAGAAAAGTTCCATGGCAAATTCTTGTTCACCTGGTTTTTGTCCCATAAGTAGAAGCTGTAATTGACCTGGCAAACCGTGTAAGCAGAAAGACCAGTTTTCTGTCTCAGCAAGCCCGTTGCTTTCCCTGTAGGTGCTGTGAGCAAAACTTCTATTGCCTTGTCTATCTCCACGTGACTGCTCAGTAAAGGTAAGCCATTCTTCCGGGACATTCTTGTCTTGCTCAAAGTCTTCACAAGCTTTTTCCACTTCACTGGCTTCCAACTGCTCTACGTGTTTAAAAAGATGGCTGATGATCGTGGTCTTCCCACAGCCACCTTTCCCACTTATGACCGTCACAGCACAGGAACAAATCATTTCCAAAGCAGCCATTCAATCCCGATCCAGCCGAGCATCACTTGTTCCTGCACTCATTTCACCTCCACCATCATTCCAAACACTGTCATCCTTTTCCTGTAGGTCCCAGGTGTTCACAGCGTCTTCTAATCCTGCTTCATCTGGTTTGCTTTCCTCCCACACATCATTACTTGTTGAGTCCTTGGGTTTTGTGGTGCCAATGGATGTCAGCACCTTCTTGGCATCCACGTTTATATGCCACGGGGGCTTGTTCATCAGAGCACATATGGAAGAGGCAATGCCTCTTTCAGCCTGGCAAAGATCAGAAAGATGCAATCCTTCTCATATGTCACCACACCAATGTCCTTTAGGAATTTCAGAGAATGCCAAGCTTCCAATGTAGACATGTGATCTGACAACTCCAAAGTGAAGGTGGCTTCTTCAACATATGTGTGCCCATGTTCTCTACATATCTGCTTCAGTTTGGAACAAATAATCAATGCATTCTTCTCTAGCTCTGTCATCAGTTCCAGAAGAGGCGGGCACTGACTGAATGCTGTCCAACTTGCCTCGCAGCGCAAAAGCTTCAAGTCCCTGTAGGTTATTTTATTAAATCCCAACTTCCACAGATGTGTACTTAAGATCTCTTCCATGTCTTCCAACACAGTCTTCGAACTTGAGTGAATAAGCTGAAGTGTCGAGGACGAAGAACTGGAAGGAATTTCATTATTTTGGGAAACTGCAAACCTGTCATTACATTTATAAATGGAGATGGGTCCTGGAGAATCGAACCAGGATCCTTTGGCTTTGCAGGTGAACACTATAACTGCTAAGCCATCTCTCCAGCCCTCCCCATTTTTCTTACTGTCTCAAGGCATTCTTTGTGTTTTCCAAGGGAAGATTTCCCCATCCAGTGACTCCTCTTCTTGTTCATTCTATGAAGATTGCTTTTGAATTTTCTTTCCATTTTCTCTGTAGAAAGTTTGTCATTTTTCCTTAAGATTTCAAAGTTTAGGTCATCATAGCTTGACACTTTTTTTTTTTACCCATGCTAAAAACTTATCGATGGTCTCAAACACGACCCCACAGTCTTTAGGAAAGAGGGAACAGATGTTTTCCTGATTTGGTGGTGACATATCAGACTGTAAAAAGCATGAAGGAAATACTTGAACCTGATAGCTCTTGGATCCCACGGGCTTTACAACCTTGACCTTCACGTGCCACCAAGGATCTGTGATTGGAAAACGTCCATACATGTCACATGTCTCGTGAGGATTCTTATCATGAATAGAAACACGGAGGCCTCTGGGGAGGCTGCCAGCCTTGGCGCTCCCGCTGCAGAGCTCCTCAGTGTCCACAAACACGGAGTCTTCGTCCTCCTGCACGTCTTCCCTGCCACAGTCATCCTCCTCCTCCTCGTCGTCCCTGAATGGGTGCAAAGGGCCCAGCAGCTCACGCAGGGGCCGATTCGTGCCAGCCATTCTCACTTCTCTCAACTTTTCAAATTTTTATTTAGCTATTTGTTACATTCTCTTGTAATTTATTCAAGAGTTTATTCATGTGTTTCTTTAAATTCTTTGAACATATTTATGATCATTCATAAGAATTCTTTGTCTGGAATTTCTCCTAAATTGCACTCATTGAGGGCCATTACTATGGGATCGGTAATCTTCTGAGGACATATGTGGTCTTGGTTTTCCAATTAACTGAGGTTTTTTGTTTTTGTTTTTGTTTTTTTGTTTTTGAGTTGGGATTTGTGCATCTGGAGCATGTAGAAGTATGCGTCCATGTGCACATGTGCAGAGGCAAGAGTAGAATGCTGGGTGTCTCCTGCATGCACATTCCTGACGTGCACACATATAATCATGTAATAATCATGTAATCTTAGTACTTGCAAGCTGAGGCAGGATGCTCAAGGGAACTTGTGATGCATAGCAATACTGAGTCACAAATTTTTACTTCCTGAGGAAAGAAGGGTCTCTCTCTAATCCACGCTGACTTGGAACTCACAGTGATCCTCCTCCTTCATCCTCCATGTTTTGGAATTGAAGGTGTGAGCCACCACACCCTTCTTATAATATTTTTAAAGGTTGTCAGGAGACAAGTACACGATGGTCACTGGGAATCTCACTATGTCAAATGCAGCTGGATCCTATCATCCATTTCCCCATGCTCGAGCTGCCTATTATTTATGACTTAAATTTCACCCACACACAGGCCCCAGGAGCCCCAGCACATTGAATCTGAATTTATGGAACGTATGTTAGTTTATAGAACCACTACAGAAAAGATGAAATATATTCTATTGCTTAGTTAAAAATGAACTTACAGGGCTGGAGAGATGGCTTAGCAATTCAGGTGCTTGCCTGCAAAGCCAAAGAACCCAGGTTCAATTCCCCATATAAACCCATATAAAGCCAAAAACAAAAAAATCAAAAAAAAATTTTTTTCTCATTGAAATAGTCTGTATTTTTTATGTTCTAAATCTTATAGTCCCTCCAGACAGATATTTCAACTTTAAGCTCAGGCATATGGCTGGTGGGAGTGGTAAGTGATCATATTAAGTGGAAAGTAGAGTGGATGGACCCATTCTCCTTCATTTTATCTAGAAAGGTCCAGGTTTTTGGACTCACGAGTTTACTCTCCTGGGACATCCCTCACTCAGCACTGAGCTCTTAACCAGACATGACCATTGGTTCAAAGCCTCCAACGACCATCCAAATAAGACTTATTGTCTTTGCCTAATCTTCCCACAAACATGCTGAGCCTTATTCCTATTTATTCCCTGAAAGTTATCTTTTCCATAGAACTGATCTTTTGGCCAAGAGTGTCTGTATGAAGTGCTAAGGAATATTTATTTATTTATTTATTTATTTTTATTTAATGTTTTATTGACACCTTCTATACTTACATACAAAAAATATATATTTCCCTCCCCTCCCCCATTCCCCTTTAGAACTCCAATCTCCATCGTATCCCCTCCCTCTCTCCATTAGTCTCTCTTTTAATTTGATGTCATCATCTTTTTCTTCTATTATGAGGGTCTTGCGAAGGTATTGTTAGGCACTGCAAGGTCATGGATATCGAGGCCAATTTCTGTCGCAGTTGCATTGTAAGTCGTACCCTTCCTTTGGCTCTTCCATTCTATCCGCCCCCTCTTCCGCAATGGTCCCTGAGCTTTGGAGGGTGTGACAGAGGTGTTTCAGAGCTGGGCACTCCTCCATTCCTTCTTCTCAGCACTATGTTGCCTTTTGGGTCATCCCAGTGGTCATAGCCATCTGAAAAGAGAAGCTTCTCTAACCAGAAGTGAGAGTAGTGTTAATATGTGAATATGAACATTAAGCATAGTGCTTTCAGGGTAGCTTGGTGGGAATAATATATACGTTTAACCAGACAAGTACAGGCTTTATATCCCTAAGGCTCATGACCTCCCCTGCCATAGACTTTTGCTTAGGTTTTTCAGTACCAGGTACGTATTCCCTCCCATAGAGAGGGCCTTCAGTCCAATTATGGAGTAGTTGGTTACCCCAAGAGCAGACATGCCACTATTGCACCCGTTCAGTCATTGGGCCTGTATGGCCAAACTTGAATTTTCAGTGTCCACTGTTTCCACTGCTGATGACTTCTGTCTCCCATACGGCTGCATGCACTGCAGCTTTTTTCCAGCTTTCATTTGGCTGGTCTACAGAGAGAAGGTTTTCTGCTCAGCACCAGTTTGCTTTCTCAGTGACCTTGCCTTTCAGGCAAGAGATGTATTCAGCAATAGGGTCTTATCATCTGTTTCTCAAGGGAAACCAAGGGCTTTGGCAAAAGCCTTTAATGTTTTGGAGGCTACCGGGACCTCCTTGGTCAACAACTCACTGGAAGGTATCCCATCCCAGGCACTGAAAATTTTCTAGTTCCAGTCTACAGCTTCTGGATGTGCCATTATTCAAATAAGTAGGTTTACATAAGTCTTATTCACACTATCTTGAATTTTGATTGACCTCCCCCTGCCCTTCTTTTACTGATTCTCTTCCCATGGCCTCACTTAGGCCATTCCCCTCCCTGTAATCTGTTCTTCTACTTACATATGTGCAATACCATCCACTTAAATCCTTCCCTCTCTTGCCTCCCTTATAGCCTTTTACCAGCTTACTGGTTTCTAGTAGATATTTTTGGTTCCAGTTCACACATAAGTCTATACATTTGTAGCTAGGATCCACATGTGAGAGAGAACATGTGACGTTTGGCTTTCTGAGCCTGGGTTACCTCGCTTAATATAGTCCTATCAAAAAAATTTTAAATGAACTCCCACCTTGGAATGTTTACAGACACTTCTCAACAGTGCCATCTGCTGGAGAGAAAGAAAATCCCTCAATCTTCTTGGAAATAATTAATTTCCATTTACTTCATTAAATTTTCATTTTCAACAGTGTTCATACAGTTCTTCCCTAGAAGTCACTGGTTTCATATTATCTCTCATGTGCACAGGTTTCTGCTGGAAATGAAGGAGCAGCATGGTTAGGGTACAGTGGCTTTAGTGAGTGGAGTAGATCAGTAGTCTCAGCTTTAAAAAAATTGTGTGTGTGTGTGTGTGTGTGTGTGTGTATATGAGGTGGGGGGGCACCATGGCCTGGCACAAATGCCAGACACCTGTGCCACTTTTTGCTTCCAGCTTCCTGTTGGGTGGCTTGAGAATTCAACCAGGGCCAGCAAGCTTGGTAAGCAAGCACCTTTAACCACTGAGCAATCTTCCCAACCCTATTAGTCTCATTTTTAAAACTAAAGTGCTATGACAAGGCTTCAATGATGCCTCAAGTATACAGTTTTTCTCAACTGCCATCAGAACACATTTTAAAAATTGTATCCAGTTTTTAAAACTATTTTATTTATTTATTAGAGAGAGAGAAAGAATGGGCACACCAGGGCCTCTAGCCATTGCAAAGGAATTCCAGATACATGCGCCACCTTGTGCATCTGGCTTACATGGGTACTTGGGAATCAAACCTAGGTCCTTAGGCTTTATAGGCAAGTGCCTTAAGTGCTAAACCATTTCCCCAGCCCCCTCCCTCAGAAGTTTTTTAAAATCTCTTATAGGTGGGCATTACTATAGGACTTATTAATACCAAATCAGCCTTATAAGCATGCATTCTCTAGCAGAGGAGACCCTGAGGAATTTCATCCCATTAAATGCTGTTTCCTACAAGACACAGGAAATGAGGATTAGCTTTTCTTCCTTTGATAAAGAACAAGGATAAATGAACTCCCATCTCCATCCACTCTATACCTTCGGTATTGCTGCTTAGCCTTTAGTGGATCATAGACACTTCTGATAATATGGTATACTGCGGGTGCCTCTGTAATAAAGGCTCTCAAGTCCACATGCACAAACTGCCATAAAATTTCATGGGTTACTGACTCCAATTCTATTCATGACTCTTCAAGTTTCTAACCTATAGCTAGAGGCCAATATAGGCTGAAAATAAGTTTAAAAAAATTATTTGCTTGGCATGGTGGCACATGCTTTTAATCCCAGTACTCGGGAGGCAGAGGTAGGAGGATTGCTGTGAGTTCAAGGCCACCCTGACATTATATAGTTAATTCCAGGTCAGCCTGGGCCAGAGTGAGAACCTACCTTGAAAAACAAAAACAAACAAACAAAAATTATTTATTTGTACATGTGAAAGTATGCCATGATCTCTTGTCACTGCAAATGAATGCAAAATGCATGTGCCACTTTTTACATCTGGCTTTATGTGTGTGCTGGGGAATTGAACCCAGGCCGACAGGCTTAGCAAACAACTGCCTTTAACCACGGAGCCACATCCCCTGCCCTAAAAGTAGATTTTTAAGAACAACATTTACCAAGGTTTGAAAATTTGATGTTATTGGGCTGGAGGGATGGCTTAGTGGTAAAGGCATTTGCCTGCAAAACCAGAGGACCCAGATTCGATTCCCCAGGACCCATGTTAGCCAGATGCACAAGGGGGTGCACGCATCTGGAGTCCATTTGCATTAGCTGGAGGCCCTGGTGTGCCCATTCTCTTTCTCTCTCTCTCCCTCTCTCTCTATAAAATAAAAATAAAATATTTAGCCAGGCGTGGTGGCCTTTAATCCCAGCACTCAGGGAGGCAGAGGTAGGAAGATCACTGTGAGTTCGAGGCCACACTGAGACTACATAGTGAATTCCAGGTCAGCTGGCACTAGAGTGAAACCCTACCTCGAAAAACCAAAATAAATACATCAATTAAATTTAAAAAAAAGAAAAATTGATGTTATTTTCTCTTTACAAATTTTTTATTTTATTTATTTGAGAGAGAGGCAGAGAGAGAGAGGCAGAGAGAGAGAGGCAGAGAGAGAGAGAGAATGGGCACCACAACCTCCAGTCACTACAAGTAAACTCAAGACACATGTGCCATTTTGTACATCTGGCTTACATGGGTACTGGGGAATTGAACCTGGGTCTTCTAGGCTTTGCAAGCAAGCACTTTACCCACTAAGCCATCTCTCCAGCCTGAATTGATGTTATTTTCTAAAAGCTATTTTGGAGTCAAAACAATAATTTTCAGAAATCTTTTTGAATGTCTTTAATTTAAAAAACCAAATTACCTAAACTCTAAAAATTCACATCACATATTCCAAATTGAACTAAAATTCCAGACACACTCTCGGTTTCTATTGTGTGGGTTATTTTGCTTGTATTGTTAGCTTTTATCTTTTTTAATGCCCTTTTAAATTTTTTATTTATTTGAGAGAGAGAAATAGGCAGGTAGAGAGAGAGAGAGAATGGGGACACTAGGGCCTTTGGCTGATGCAAACAAATGCCAGATGCATGTGCCCCCTGTGCAACTGGCTTACATGGGTCCTGGGGAATTGAACCTGAGTCCTTTGGCTTTGCAGGCAAGTGCCTTAACTGCCTAGCATCTTCCCAGCCTGGCTTTTATCTTTTTTGTTTGTTTGGTTGGTTGGTTTTACAAAGGTAGGATCTCAGGCTGACTTGGAATTCATTATGTACTTCCAGGCTGGCCTCAAACTCACAGCCATTCTCCTACCTCTGCCTTCCAAGTGCTGGGATTAAAGGCATGCACCATTGCTCCTGGTCTTTCTTTCTTCCTTTTTTTCTTTCTTTCTTCTTTTTCTTTCTTTTTTTCTTTCTTTCTTCCTTCTCTCTCTCTTTCTTTCTTTCTTTCTTTCTTTCTTTCTTCCTTTTTGAGATTTTATTTTTATTTATTTGAGACAGAGAGAGGGAGAGAGAAAGAGTGAGAATGGGCATGCCAGGGCCTCCAGCCACTGCAAACGAACTCCAGACACCTGCGCCACCATGTGCATCTGGCTAACATGGGGCCTGGAGAATCGAACCGGGGTCCTTAGGCTTCACAGGCATATGCCTTAACCACTAAACCTCTTTTGTTTCTTTTTGACGTAGGGTTTCATGCATGTAGCCCAGGCTTATCTTGAACCCCTGATTCTCCTACCTAGCCTCCCAAGTGCTGGGATTAAAGGCATGCACCACTGCACCTGGCATCCATTCTTTTCTTTTAATTTCTTTTCGTTCTTCCCTTCCTTCCCTCCCTCCCTCCCTCCCTTCCCTCCCTTCCTTCCTTCCTTCCTTCCTTCCTTCCTTCCTTCCTTCCTTTCAAGCAAGGTCTCACGCATGTCACCCAGGCTGATCTTGAACTCCTGATTCTCCTATTTCAGCTTCCTGAATGCTGGGATTACAGGCATGAGTTACTGCAGCCAGCTGTGTGGTTTTACAACAGAAAATGTATACTCGTTTAAAGTTTCTCCTTTGAAAATTCTGATGAGTTTGTTCACAGGTGAAATTATTGGAAAACAATTCTTTCACACAATGACAGACTATATTAGGACTATTTATTTTCATTAACTTTATTGAGATATAGAATACACATACCATACAAACCATACAACTCAATGTGTGCTTTTTTTTTTTTTTTTTTAGTATAGTCACAAGGGTTATAGAATCACCACCATAGTACTTCTCCCTAAACAGAAGAGCAGAAATTATTAAAGACATGATTGTGGTAATTCTCTGGTGTGGGGAGACCATCAACAAACATGGCGAACCCCTTGCAACCAGCATGACTGTGCTCATGTGCCTGGGCCTTGGACAGAAGGGATGTATTAAGTATGGGTGCCAAGTTATGAGTCCCCATTTTGGTCTGAAGTCCTTGAACCCTGAGCAATTGACAACTGTGCCTCACCTCTTTCTAGTTACTGCCCCTGCCTGTCCATCCTGCTCATGGGGATGCTCACAGCTGACTCTGCCCTGGCATCCATCTCTATTCCACCTCCTAGACTAGATGGAAATTCAACCCGAGCTCTGCATTAAACGTCTTCTGGACTAGCTCCGCCAATGCTCTCAGATACTGCAAGAACTCAAGAGGTGTTCAGGGACTACTTGTGAATTATGACCCACATGAGTTCCCATCAATACTATATATGCAAGATTAATGGAGCTGGTGAGTTGTTATATTGCATTCATCACTTATCAATTGAAAACAGTTCTCCAAGGACCAAGGCACTCGAGAACCTCGTTATTCCTAAGGCTCCTTTATCAACTGTCATGCTATTCTATGAACATGAATTTACTCATGGAATGTGAGTACAGGAGCCCATTGAGCAACATCAGAAACCCACCTCCAAAGACTGACAGATAGAATCACCAGACAGATGATCCAAGGAGAGCTTTTGTCACCAGTTATTATGACTGTTATTGCTGTTATTATATTGATTTGTATTTCAGAGCAATCTCGCTTTGGATTTTTTGATTAAATCAGTGGGTTTTATCAGACGCCAGCCTATGAGGCAAAATGCAGAAAGCTGAGTCACAGTTTACTGCTGGGCGGCCCTGCCAAGCTCTGCCACTCCTTCAGAGGTGGGTTTCCCTGCGCAGCCAGCTTTTTCAGGTAGTCACTGGGCTCCAGTTGAGGGACATCAGGGTTCTGCCTGTAATACTTCTGCAACTTCTCTAGAACCGTGGGCAAGCCAACTGTGGCAGCATAGAACATGGGCCCACCCCTGTGCCTTGGCCACCCGTAGCCATACAAGTAGATGATGTCAATTTGCTCTGGACTGGCAGCCATCCCTTCTCCCAGGATACGAAACCCCTCATTGATGAGGGAATACAGGCAGCGCTCCAGGATCTCATCCCGGCTGATGGAACGTGGCTCAATATGGTGGGTTTCTCTGTACTGTGACAGGAAGTTGGAAAGCCAGGGATCAGGTTTGTGAATCTTACCCAGTGGCTTATCATACTGATACCAACCCTTACCTGTCTTCTGGCCAAACCGTCCTGATTCACAGAGCATATCCGCAATCGGGCAGTATCTCAGATTGTCCCGCTTTCGGGCAGGAGTTCCTGGTGGCAACTTAGGGCCAGTAAGGCCCTGACCCTGGCGAACCTTCCAACCCACATCCAAACCTGCAAGGTCAGATGTTCTAAAGGGACCCATTTTAAAGCCAAACTCTTCCAGCACCCCATCTATGTCCTCTGGCTTGCTGCCTTCCTCTACTAAGAAATGTGACTGGTTGTAATAAGGCATCAGCATTCGATTGCCCACAAATCCGTAACAGTTGCCCACAACTACTCCAACCTTCTGAATCTTTCTGGATAAGTTCATGACAGTGGCAATGGTCGTGGGGGAAGAGTGGCGGCTGGGAATGACCTCTAACAACTTCATGATGTGAGCTGGTGGGAAGAAGTGGGTGCCAATGACCAAGTGAGGACGGTCAGTGGAAGAGGCGATCGCGTCCACGTCCAGGGCTGACGTATTGGTGCACAGAAGAGCTTCTGGCTTGCACACAGTCGACAGGTCAGCAAAGACCTGCTTCTTCAGGTTCATGTCCTCAAACACGGCTTCAACCACTAAGTCCACGCTTGACAGCTCCTTCAGTGATGAAGAGAACGTGAGTTTTGGTCTTGTCCAAGCTCGCCCACTCTGCTGCATTTTGGAGGCCTCCCTTTCCAAGCTAGACATTATTGCCTTCTTGGCAACTTCTAGTTGCTTTGGATCTGACTCGACAGCAACCACCGGGATCCCAGCCTTTGCAAAACAGATGGAAATGCCTCGGCCCATGGTGCCCAGGCCTGTGAGTTAAGAGAGAGAAAGAGAAAGAGAATGATTCCATGTTGTGTAAAATCACCCTTGGAAGAAGACATCCATGGCAAAGTAGCATTTTTAAAAGATTGCTTCAGGAATGGGATGGTGCTTGGCATTAGAGTGTGTACTTACCATGTGTCAAGTAACACCAAAAATAAGACAAAAATATTGAAAGGAATGACTTCTCTATATAAGTTTATGCACTGTTAATGCTCTAGGGGAAATAAAAATCAGTAGATCACACACACAATTTATTAAAACTAATAGATTAGTTAAATAATGTTTCAGGGTATATAATCTATATAGAAAATAAAATATTTTTCTATTTCTCTATATACTATCAATGAACATCCTGTATGTATTGAGAAAACAATTTCATCTATAATAGCATCAAAAAGAAAAAGATAATTAGGAATAAATTTAACAAAGATGGAATTATGCACTAAAATTAATAGATCACTGTTGAAAAAAATTCAAGAAAGGTCTGGGCATGCTCAGTGTTTGAGTGCTTGCTGGCATGCTTAGGACCCTGGGTTTGATCCCTACCAGTGATAAGAAAGAAGCAAAGGAAGAAGGGAGGGAGGGAGGTAGATAAAGAGCTAAATAAAGGTAGATAAATATTTAATAATAAGTTAAAATACATAAATATTCATGGGCCAGAAAATTTAATATTGGTAAGAAAGTGACATTACTCAAATTGATCTTCAGGGCCAACACAAGCTCTGTAGTGTCTCAGCTGTTTGTGTTTTGTGTACATTAATAGCAAATTCTAAAATTCACATAGAAATGCAGGACCCCCAGAAGGTTCATAGCAATACTGAGAAAGAACAACAAAACTGGAGAAGTAATTCTTCCCAGTTTCAAATCTTATGCCCAAATTGCAGTATTCATAATAGTGTGCTACTGGCATAAGGATCAAAAGAATAGATTTAAAGTCAGAAATAAGCTATACACTTATGACCAACTGATTCTGGACAAGGATCCACTGATGACACGGTCAGCATCCCTAAGACATCCCCTGGTGTGCTTACCAAGAACACCAGCAGAGGAGATGGGTCGAGCTGTCGCCGTTTGCCAAGATGCCACAGAGGGAACTGACTGCTTACTCACACTCCTCTCAGCAAAGAAAGCATACTGCAGGGCTCTGGCCTGCCCTGACTTCTGAAGGTAAAAAAACAGCTTCTCCTCCTCCTTGATGCCCAGTTCATAGGGAAGCTTTACAGCGAACTGGACGGAACGGACACAGGTCTCTGGGGCGAGGCAGCCTGGGTACTGTTTGCGCACCTTGGCGAAGGCTTCACTGAAAACGCTGTCCATGTTGGGCAAGCTCGGAACTGACTTGTTCAAGAGTCGGCGGGGCTCTAGGGGTTTATCTGGAAGGAATTGTGAAAGATCAGAGCTTTGCAAGTGTCATGTTAAGGGAATAGGATTAAAAATAACAACAACAGCCAGGCGTGGTGGCACACGCCTTTAATCCCAGCACTCGGGAGGCAGAGGTGGGAGGATAGCCGTGAGTTCAAGGCCACCCTGAGACTACTTAGTTAATTCCAGGTCAGCCTGGGCCAGAGTGAGACCCTACCTTGAAAAACCAAAAAATAAAAAAATAAAAACAACAACAACAATAATAAAGGGTTCAAATTACTAAATTAAATACTACTCATCAAGATTTTATTTATTTATTTATTGGCTTGTAAAGGTAGGGTCTCACTCTAACCAGTTCTCGAACCCAAGTTCTATTCCCCAGTACCCATATAAAGCACAAGGTGGTACACACTTCTGCAGTTCATTCTCTGCCAGGAAGAACTACTATGAGTTGGAAGCCAACCTGAGACTAGATAGTGAATTCCAGGTCAGCCTGGGCAAGAGTGAGACCCTACCTTGAAAAAACAAAACCAAAAAAAAAAAAAAGATATTTAATAGAACTTTAATTGTAGAATCTGACAAATTTGTCATTTCCTTCTATAGGATAGAATTTAACAGACCTTAAGCATTTGTGTGGTGGTTTGATTCAGGTGTCCCCCACAAACTTAGGTGTTCTGAATGCTAGGTTCCCAGCTGATGGAGATTTGGGAATTAATGCCTCCTGGAGGCAGTGTATTAGTGGGGGCAGGCTTATGGGTGTTATAACTGGTTTCCCCTTGCTGTGTTTGGCACACTCTCCTGTTCCTGTTGTCCATTTTATGATGGCCAGGAAGGGATGTCCACCTTCTACTCATGCCATAGTTTTCCCTGCCATCCTGGAGCATCCCCTCAAGTCTGTAAGCCAAAATAAACCCTTTTTTCCCACCAGCTACTCTTGGTTGGGTGATTTCTACCAGCAATATGAACCTGACTGAAACAGTAAAGTTGGTACCGGAGAAATGGGATTGTTGCTGCTAGAAAACTGACTTGTGGCTTTGGCCTTTTGGAACTGTTTTGCAGGAGGATGTGGACGAATTTGAAATTGTGGCCTAAGAGATGCCTTGCAGTGCTCTAAGTACAGCTTGATGGACTATTCTGATCAGAGTTGAAAGACCTGAATACATTAAGAACTATAGACTACAAAGTTTGGCTTATGAAAGTGAGAAAGAGCTTTGTCTGGACTGGGCTAGAGGCAGTTTGTGTGAGAGGCTTGCTGTTATGGCTGTGTCCTGAGAATTTGTGCAGGGTTGCATTGCACAGAAATGGACTGGTGTGAGTAGAGGGTATGGCACAGAAAAAAATGAAATCTTTGGGCTAAAACTTCTGCCTATTCAGCTACAATTGCATGAGAAATTACAACCATTGAGACTGGGCCAACTGACCTGCACTGGGACAACAAAAAGAATGCAGAGTCTTTTGAATGGGGCCTGAATGCTGAAGGAGTGTCCTGTTTTTCAAAGTCTGCTTTATTCCCCACTAGATTAACAGATTGGTACCCCACCTAGTATTATGGAGTATAAGAAATGTAGGAAAGAGAGGGTCATTGAATTTGCAACATAGTCTTGTGTTTTGGAAATGGCCATGGGCAGTGTGAAGCAGATTTGCTGGATGCCTGTATGGAGACCCAATGGAGCTGTGAAGATGGACCACTGGTTGCAGTAGAAATGCAGAAGAGATGCTGGGACCACGAGACAGCTGCTAAGGAGAGCTGCTGGCCCCAGGATGAAGTTTTTCAGGACTGTGAGTAGCCTAGCTGGAGGGGCGGAATTGGAACTCCAGAGACTTGTTGCTGGTTAGAATTATCGGATTTGGAGATTTGTCACTGACTAGAGTTGTTGAACTTGGAGCTACAGAGTTTGATGTTTGCCCTGGTTGTTTTAAATCCTGTATTGGCTGAATATTTCTTTGCTATGCCCAATGCCATCTTTTGCAGTGTGAATGTTTATTCTGTGCCATTATGGGTTTGGGGGGGGATTTTTTGGTGTTATGGCTCAGTTAAAAGACCTTGGGTTATGGAGATGTCTGAACATCATTAGGATTGATAAAAAAAATATATGGGGACTTTTAAAGTTGGACTGAATGCATTGCATTTTACATCATGGATGGCTATCAGTTTATGGGGGCCAGGGCAGAATGTGGTGGTTTGATTCAGGTGTCCCTCATAAACTTAGGTGTTCTAAATGCTAGGTTGCTGATGAAGATTTTGGAACGAATACCTCTTGAAGGTAGTGTATTGTTGGGGAGGGCTTATGGGTATTATAACCAGTTTCCCTTGTCAGTGTTTGGCACACTCTCCTGCTGCTTTTGTCCACTTGATGTTGGCCAGGAGGTGATGTCCACCCTCTGCTCATGCCACTGTTTTCCCCTGTCATCATGGAGCTTCCCTTCAAGTGTATAAGCCAAAACAAACCTTTTTCCCACCAGTTACTCTTGGTCAAGTGTTTTCTGCCAGCAATGCAAACCTGACTGCCACATAATGTTAACTTATCCAAATAAGGTATGAAAATTAGTCTCTCTTTATACTAAGGCCAAGATAATTTTATAATAAAATACTCATCTGTTAGTGAAAAAGAGGGCAGTTCCTACCTAATAGATTCAAAATAATTGAAATACCCTTCATAATGACAAGACTTTAAAAATCCGAACAAATGATGACAATGTGATAGTGTGATAACAGGCACATATATCCTAGTTCTCAAAAATGGAGGAGAATTGACAGTTCATTGACGGAATCCTTCCAATTATAGTGAACCAATTTTCAACACATGTAGGTAAAAATTTAATGGGAAAAGAAGGCTTTTGAAAACATGGTGGTGGGTAATTCAATATATACATGCTAAATAAGTAAATAACTTAGATCCTTACTAACACCACATATAAAAATTAACTCAAGGGCTGGAGGGATGGTTTAGTGTTGAAAGCATTTGCCTATGAAGCCAAAGGACCCAGGTTCAATTCCCTAGGACCCACGTCAACTAGATGCACAAGGTGGTGCATGCATCTGGAGTTTGTTTGCAGTGGCTGAAGGCCCTGCCATGCCCATTCTCATTCTTTCTTTCTCTCTCTCTCTCTCATATATAAAATAAAATTAAAATTAAATTTAAAAAACTAACTCAAGGGGCTGGGGAAATGGCTCAATGGTTAAGAGCTCAGCATGCAAGCATGATGGCATGAGGGGGCCTGGGACCATCTGAGTTCAATTCCCCAGTGTTCCTAATAGCTGGACATGGCCACACAAGCCTGTAACCCCAGTCCTATGGGGAGCAGAGTCCAGAGAATTGCTGGAGCTCGCAAAAGGCAGCTTCAGGTTCAGAGAAGAGACTCCATTCAAGGGAATAAAGGATTAGCAATGGAGGGGGTCACCAAACAATCTCCTCTGGTCTCTGAGCAACACGTGGTTTGTACACACAAACACCACACATTCTACACACACACCCATGCAAAAAACAAAAACTAATTCATTAGCTTAAGGCCAGTCTGAGCTACAAAGTAAATTCCAAGTCAAAGCTGGGCTAGAGTGAGACCCTGCCACAAAAAAAAAAAAATAACAACAACCCCCACATTAGATGTTCTACATCTCACTTCTTTTTTAAAAATATATTTTATTTATTTGAGAGAGAGAAAGGGGGATGGGCATGCCAGAGCCTCCAGGCACTGCAAATAAACTCCAGATGCATGTACCCCCTTGTGCATGGGTCCTGGAGAATTGAACCGGGATTCTTTGGCTTTGCAGGCAAATGCCTTAACCACTAAGCCATGTCTCCAGCCCTCTACACCTCACTTCTGAAACTGGTTACAAAACCCTCTCGTACTCTCACTTGTTCACTCTGATGAGATCTAGCACCAGGTTGTGATCTATGTTGTAGTTAAGTCCATGTGACAAGAACTCACAGAGACCTTTAGAAAATGAGAGAAAAAGACCCTTGGTTCAATTGCATAGATTGACAGCTTTCGGAAAGCCTGGATGCAGATCCTCCCCCAGGTAGCCTTGAGAAAGCTACAGCTGGCCCAGTGGCTTACAAGTGAACCTGGATTGTAGCTTTATATGACATCCTAAAGCCAGGGCACTAGCTAGCCACACCTGGATTCCTGACCCAAAGAAACTGTAAGACAAATGCTTGACTATGAGCCACTAGAACGAATATGCTCACAAAAGGTATCAATCAATATCAACTATTGGTAATGATGCAGAGAAAGTAGAAGCCTCATGCACTGCTTTTGAGAGAAGAAAAAGGTTTATCACTTTGGAAAACTGATAATTTCTCAACTAGATAGACACCAACTTACTAAGTTCAAAGCAGAGATTTCCCTCCTAGGAATCTATCCAAGAGTAACAAAAGCATACATCCAAAAGCTAATTGATACCTGTCTACTCACAGCAGCAGTATTCATAACTGCAAAGCCTTAAAATAACCCAAATGTCCACCAACTGCTGAACGGACGAAGATGTTTTCAGTCACGTCATAGGATGTTACTGAGCTTTAAAAAGAACAAGCCGATGGGCTGGAGAGATGGCTTAGCGGTTAAGGCGCCTGCCTCCTAAGCCTAAGAACGCTGGTTCCAATCTCCAGCGGTTCCAATCTCCAGGTCCCACGTTTAGCCAGATGCAAAGTGATGCAAGGGCGCAATGCCACACTTGACCACAAGGGGGCGCACACATCTAGATTTCGTTCACAGCAGCTGAGAGACTGCTGGCACGCCCATCCTCTATCTGTCTCCCTCTCCCTCTCTGTCTGTCTGTCTCTCTCTCTGTGTCTCTCTCTTTAAATAAATAAATAAATAAATAAATAAATAAATAAATAAATAAAAAGAACAAGCCGAGGCTGGGGAGATGGCTCAGGAGATAAAGCGCTCGCCGCTCAAGCTGAGTCCAATTCCAGACCCCACGTGAATGAGTGGAGCTGTGGTGGGCGTCTGTGCTCCCAGGCGGCTGGCTGATGTTGATGATTACGTGGGAGGTGGAGACAGGAGACTTTCCTGGCAGGTCATGGCGAGTCGGTGAGAAACTCCGGAGCAAGAAACTTGCTTCACTCTCACTAGTCTATGGCTAAAAGTGGGTCACATACATCAAATTCTCCCTGAATTAATAATGCTTATCCCATTTAGACTGTGCTGACTTCACTCTCCTTTGGAGAATCTGTTCTTCATTTTTAGAAGGTAGCAAGACTGGAGGAGATAAACTACCCCTCACATTTCAGCCAAGTCAGAGCTGAAACACAGAGGAATGGGGAGATGAGCAAGAGTGCTGCCTCCATGGTGAGCCTGATAATCAGCGCCAGGGTGCAGGAGACAGACCCTAGGATACTCAACACCCAACAAAGCAGAGATCCAGAGGCTCCTAAGAGCTCATCACTGAAGTAGACTTAAAATTCACCCACCACGGCTCAGGGAATTTTGTGGAACAGGGGGCAGAAAGATTGTAAGAGCCACACGTTGAGACATCATGCCCAGAGGCATTCCCTCCTCCCACAAAATAACTTACTACTGCCCCCACAACGCATAAACCACAACCCCATGGGGAATACCTGCAACCCCACTGAGGATTGTCCCCAATGGAATGGGGGCAGGGAAGAGGGAAAAGAGGGTATCAACACATGATGTATTCATATGAAAAATCTTCTTAATAATAATAACAATAAACATTTTTTTAAAAAAGAAACCTTGCTTCAAATGAAGTGGAAAGACAAGGACTGACCTGAAGGTTATTCTCTGATCTCCTTTTATATGACATGGCATGCATGTGCCCACACATGCATATGAACATGCACACTCTCACACACACAAATAAATAAACTAAATTGTTAAAAAAAAGAACATGAGCTGGGTGTGGTGGCGTACGCTTTTAATCCCAGCACTCGAGAGGCAGAGGTAGAAGGATAGCCTTGAGTTCAAGGCTACCCTGAGACTACATAATGAATTCCAGATCAGCCTGAGCTAGAGTGAGACCCTACCTTTGAAAAACCACCAATAAATAAATAAATAAAGTAAAATAAAATAAAATAACACACTACTGAAAAATGATGCAACATCATGAGGGGCAAAAAATATGCTGAAGGGAGCCAGATGCAAGAGATTACATACTATACCAGGCCACTTATATTACAAATCCAGAAAAGACATACCTAGAGAGCCAGAAAGATCATCCACTTGCCTGGGATATGGTTATAAGTGGGAGATAAAAATATTAAGTATGAAGGCACATTTTATGAGTGGACAAGTTTTAAAACTGAGTTCTGAGGATGGCTGTGAAACTCCATGAGGGGGCTGGAGAGACAGCTCAGCGGCTAAGGCACTTGCCCACAAAGCCTAATGACCCAAGTTCAATTCCCCAGTACCCATGTAAAGCCAGCTGCACAAAGTGGCATATGCATCTGGAATTCATTTGTAGTGGGCTAGAGGCCCTAGGATGTCCATTCTCTCCCTTCCAGTCCCCTACCCACTACTGGCTCTATTTGGTTGCAAATAAAAATAAAATATTTAAGCCAGGCATGGTGGCTCACATCTTTAATCCAAGCATTTGGGAAGCAGAGGTAAGAGGAGCACAGACCCTACCTCAAAAAAACCAAAATGTAAAAATACACAAATAAAACTCCATAAGGCAAATTATGCCCATTTGAGCTAAAGTCAAGTTAGAAGTGAATCCATCAAGGAAGGAACCAGACTTTCCAGAAGATAGCGGTTTGCTTGTAGAACATCATAAGACCTTTGTAAAAGGCTCCAAGGAGACATTTCACAGCATTAAAAATATAAATATATTCATTTTGTATTACACAAGAAATTGCAATTAGAACCCTTAAGACTTATATTTTACTAAATAATTCAGAAGAATGATTCTAAAATTGTCATAAAAGAATAAATGTGCAACAAATTAGTTACCAAAACATCAGCTATGCCAGATACTTCTTTCTAAAAGTGCTTCAATTTCAAGAAAGAACCATTATATCATAAATGTCTTAGACACTGGACAGAAAACCCACCATAGCTTATGACACACTGTCATTATAGAAAGATACGCAAACATGACAGTGGTGTGCTACAGAGTGTCCAAGGGTGCATGAGAACGGCTTAGATGTTACTGTGGGCACTTAGGCATCCTCTTTTTTAAAGGCAAATGAAAGACTATTTTTCAATATTTTATTTATTTATGTATGAGACAGAGAAAGAGAGAGAGGGAGAACGGATGCTCCAGGGCCTCTAGCCACTGCAAACTAACTCTAGACACATGCCCCACCTTGTGCATCTGGTTTTACATGGGCACTGGGGAATCAAACCTATACTCTTAGGCTTTGCAGGCAAGCACCTTAACCACTGAACCATCTCTCCAACCCACATGCAAGACTATGGAACACTTCATTACTTGCTGGCTTGAGAAGAGTGGGTTTTGAAGTGGCTGATGTTCTGCAGGCTGTTAAGAACACTTTCCAGGGAAGAAGTGCTGAGCAGCATGTGGTCTCTCCTCACCCCACTCCTATGGAGAGCCAAGGAGAAGGTGGGTAGAGAACACATGTGTGGGTGAAGAAAGGCAGTGCCAGCAGTGTTGAGTGAAGAGACGACTGGGCAGAATCATGCATGGACTACAACAGAGCAAGCCTGGAGCTCTTCCTGAATGTTGCTACTGTTCCCATTGTGACTGGGCTGCTTCTCAACACCACCATATGCCCAGAGTTCTTTGACGAGTTCAAGAAGTTCAAATGCCCAAGCTCCATCATGGAATCAGCTTAAGATGTTGTAGGGTGGGGACTGGGCATGGCTATTTTTGAAAACTTACTGATTTTTGACACAAGTCTCAGAGGTCCACAAGCAGAGTTATGTTAGCCTTGAGAGTTACAGCTCAAGGTCAGCTGCAGCTTCTGGCAAATTCGTCTGAGAGCAGGTGCTAAAAATAAGAGAGGACTGGGGAGATGGCTCAGTAGTTTGCAAAGCCTGTTGGCCTGGGTTCCATTTCCCCAACACCCACGTTCAGCCAGACCCAAAATGTGGTACAAGCATCTGGTGTTTGTTTGCAGTGGCAAGAGACCTTGGTACACACACAATATTTTAGAGAGCAAACAAAAAATGAAAGAAAAAATAGAAAAGAAAAGGCAGGCTAATAACATGCAGGCATAATTTTAATCAGCATATTCTGTTAGCTGGGGACTTCTCAGACCTCACCGAGTGTGTGGGGCATCCGGGGATTTATGAACAGCACTGCTGCAGACCAGCCTAGGACCAAAGTAAGCATATCTCCAGGCAGTGTGATCAGGCAGTTATAGCCAGCCTCCCTGCTCCCTCTCTTGCCGTGACATTAACCCAAGGATGCCACCATCTTCCACCTTAGGTTTGTGGGTAGAAAACACATTTGGAATTTCCGCTTTGGGCCACCTGGGACTATTGCTCCAAGTATTTCTTCTATACTCAGTAGGAAGTAGTCTTAATCACTCCTGCCAGGGTTAAACAAATTTTTAACGTTGTTCTACATATTCAGAGCTGTCTTCTTGGTTATTGTGGTCTCCTTCTTCCTATTTCT